>JAKSZU010000008.1:93070876-94446131 GCA_026018925.1 Tupaia tana | reverse complement strand
GCTACTGGACTAAAGGAAGATAAGCAGGACTCAAGATGAGAAAATTGACTAAAAACACTGCTAAACAAGGTCAAGTAATGCTTGTGATGATTACAAGAGACTGAATGCATTCATGACTGAATTACAGTTAGAAAAATTCCTTGTCCACCAACACTGTTTTCAGAATTAAGACACTCCTGTTTAAGCCTCTGATACTGCTGACGGTGGACCTGGGATGTGAAACTGGCCTTCATGGGGACACATAAACAAACTTCCCCTTAGTCTACCTGAAGACCCAGAGCATTTCAACTTACACCAGCTCCTTCAACCTAAACTCTGTCAATGACAGAACTGGGGTGTCAGGCCAGCCTTCACATAATGCACACCCAGGCTCCCGCCAGCTTCTCCGTGGAACTGAAAACCTTCCAACCACTGGCAGGCCACCTCATCCCAAACAATGCTCATTATTACATCAGAGTGTCACAACAATCTTGACCACAGAGCACATTCTGGCTCACCAAGGTCCTTGCTATAACCCAAACCGATACAGCCGCTGCTGAGGCCAACTCATCCTGGCCAACAATGCTGATGGAGCACCAGTCTTGACTAAGACATGCACCTCAGTTCCCAGATCCTCATCAGAAACCTGGAACCCTGCAGCCACCACCAGGCTGTCTTGCCCCAACCAACACTACCAATAAAACCAGCATGTCATGCTGGTCTTGACTGGGGCATGTGCCCCAGCTACACCCAGGTCCTATCCTGAAACAAGATTATTTCTAACCACTGCCAGAGTGTCTGACCCCAGCACAATGCCACCAACAAAGCAGAGGAGCTGTGCCAGTCTTGACAGGGGCAGATGCAACCATTACCTCCAGGCCCTCCCAAAGGACCCAGAATCTTCTGGCCAATGCAAGACAACCTCATACTGACCAAGAGGGTACCAAACATGACTAAACTGGGGCATGTGCCCCTGCTCCCCTAAGGTTTTCTTTAAGATACACAGCCTTCAAGCCACCACCAGACCTTCCAGCATGAACAAAAAAGACATTGTACCCAGAGAGTCATGCTTGATTGACTGAGGCATGTGTCCTGGCTCTCCCACCAGACACTTCAAAACCCTGAGCATTCCACCTACAACTGTGCCCGTTGCCCTGTCCAAACTCCAGGTGCCATGACAGTCTTGACCACAAAGTGTACAAATTAACTCCCCCAAGTATTCTTCAGGACCTAGAGCCCTGCAGCCATCACTGGCCACCATTCCCTGACAAACGCCACCAAGAGAGAGAAGGAATGCCACACCAGTCTTGACTGGCACACATGTCCCACCTTCCACCTAATCCTCCCTGGCACCCAGAGTATAGCAACCAACAATAGCTCACCTAGCCTTGACCAACACTTCTCAGAGCCAGGGTCTCAATGAAGAATTGATCAGGGCATTTACTTCAGCTATCCCAAATCCTCCAGCAACTGCAGAGTTGCCTCGACCCAACAAACACCAATGACTAGGCTGGGCTGTTATGCCAACCTTGACTGAGACATACAGTCTTTCTCCAAATCCTTGTGAACACCAAATCACTGCCAGGCTGCCTTGCCATGATCAACACCACTGAAAGAACCAATGTTATCATGCCGGCCTTGAACAGGGTGAACAATGCAACTTCCCCCAGATATCTATCTGAAATCATAGCCTTCCGGCATGTACTCTGATGATTTTACACAACATCTGCCACAAAGGAATCGTGGTTTCATGCCAGCCTTGACTGGGTCATGCACCGAAGATTCCCACCAGTTCCAAATTATAAACAAGGGTCTTCCAGCCCACACTGGACCACTTTAACACAACCTCTACCATGATGGAGCATTGGTGTCAAGCTAGTCTTCATTAGGGCATATACCTCAGCTCCCCTCAGCTCCACATAAGGACATG
This sequence comes from Tupaia tana, assembly GCA_026018925.1. Taxonomy (NCBI): domain Eukaryota; kingdom Metazoa; phylum Chordata; class Mammalia; order Scandentia; family Tupaiidae; genus Tupaia; species Tupaia tana. The sequence continues at coordinate 94,444,222 of JAKSZU010000008.1, read as the reverse complement.
GGGCCCACCATCCCTACCCCTTAAGCCTTAAATAATAGAAGCCACCGCAAACCAAAAATCTCATCAGTAATCCTCTAAAACCAATCCCTAACTTCTAATCTCTAACCACAATACTAACACCAACTGAACTTTAACCCCATTACACAACCTCAACCCCTACCTACTGTATCTGACAGTCCACAGGCTACATCTCAGCACTAGGTTGGGGCATAAATGGATTCTCCCTGTGGATGTAGCCTGTCACCCAATGCCCAGCAGAGATCTCTGGGGTGCACTGAGGAGAAACTGCTATATTGACTGAGGAACCTACTGGGAGGAATTACTGATGTGGATTTTTACACGTTTTAAGGGGGCCCAACCACACTGCTGTCCTCAAGGGCAGGGTAGAAAAGAATCACTGGTTATCTGAGTCAAAGGTGCCCTCTGATGACTCTTTGGGGTGGTGCAGGACAAGGTGAATAGTCAGATATGTTCAACGTCCCCCTGCTGACCTTAGTGGATGGTACAGAAAAAAATTCATATGAACAGACTAAAAAAACCCCACTTAGATGTCCTATGAGATCAATTTCCTATACAGTTCATATTTAAGAAGTTGTCTAAATCCAGATATCTTCCTGAGACCTAGAGTAAAATTATAAAATGTGTCCTTGGTATGGTATCTGAAGTACAAATAGAAATAACAGTGAAGTCACATCACTGAACTAAATAAGGGCCTCCAGGATTACATCTGAGAGGATGAAGTCAAGACATTGCTACACATGGTCAGGCAATACTAATAATGATTATATGACACGGAATGAATTTATGATAAATTGACCCCTTATGATATTTCGAGTGAAAAAGTACTTACTCAATAACATTTTGGTTTTTAAATTAAAGCACTCCTTTCTTAACCCAGTCCTTCCACCTCTGCTACCAAGGTAACCAGAATATAGAGCCAAACTTGAGTGGAACAAGTACCATAGCTCCTCCCAGGTATGCCTCTGGAATTGAAGGTTTCCAACCCATACCAGGTTGCTTCACCATAACCTCCAAAACAGACATAGCTGGGGTGTCATGATGGCTTTAAATACGGCCTGCACTCCAGTTTCCCTTAGATCCACTTTTTGACCAAAAATTTTCCACCTTATACTGGGCACTTCAACCCAAATGACACTGACCGTGGTGCACATTACAGTTCCCCCAAGGTATGCCTCATGACCAAGAGCGATACAGTCCATGCCAGGATGCTTTAACACTACCTCCATCCCCAAAAGACCAGAAGTGTGGTGCTGACCTTAATCCAGATATGCATACTAGTTCTCCCTAGGTCCACCTTAGGCTATGGAACCTTCCAGCCTTTATCAGGCAGCTTCTACCCAACTTCCACTGCTGAAGAAGTCAGGGTATTGCACCACCTGTGATCTAAGTGTGCAACCCAGCTCCACCCAAGTCTGCCTCATGACACAATTTTCCAGCCGAAACTGGGCTGCTTTGACCTTACCATCACCAACAACAGAGCAAAGACATCATATTGGACTGTGGTGTATACCCCAAATCTCATGAGCACTGCAGGACAAGGTATGTGGTTCTTGGAGGCTGAACTCCGCCTGCTGGCCACAGGAGTTTTTGCAGGACAAAGTCACACTTACAGACCTAAAAACACCTTCCTGGCTACAGGGTATAATCAGTCCACCTAATAATCTATGACCAGATCAACTCTTGAATCATAAAGAAAAACTGTGATAGGTGTTCTTGGTCTGGTATCTGAAATCTTTTGGACATAACTGAAAAGGCACATTATTGAACTAAGAAAGGGTTGCCAAGACTCTAGCTGAGAAGATGGATTCAGAACACGAATCACCAAGGTCAGTCAACAGTAGCAATGATGACACAGGATAGAATGGATTCATGACTCATTATAAAATGAGGAAATTTGACTGAAAATTTCATTGTTCACTAACAGTGTTGTCATTTCTAAGGCACTCCTTTCTAAGCCACTGGTACAGCCACCAATGGAGCTGGAGTGCAAGCCAGAACTTGACAAGTGCATATATGAGTTTCCTCACAGTCCTCCTTGAGACCCAGAGCATTCCAATCTATGCCAGGCTGCTTCAAACTGACCTCTGTCAGAAATTATGCCAGAGTGCTGCACTGGCCTTGCCAGGGCATGAGCCCCGGATACCACCAGGTACTCCCCAGGACCCTAACCCTTCCAGTCACTGCCAGGACACCTCACCATAAACAATACTGCCAACGAAGTTGGAGCACCACACTGACCTTGACAAGAAAGTGTAACCAGCCCCACAACACACACACACACACCAATTCCTTCCCAAAACACAAAGACTTCCAGCCACTATGGGTTACCTCACACTCACTAACACTACCAACAGAGTTGAAGAGTCACACCAGTCTTGCCTAGGGCACACACCTTGGTTCACCCAGTCTTCACAGTACATGGTGCCTTCCAGCCACCACAGGGCTACTTTGACCCAACCAACACCACCAATTAAACTGCAGTGTTATGCCAGGTTTCTCTAGGGTATGCAGCCTTGGCTCACTCTACGTCCTCACAGAACCCAGAATATTCCAACTTCCACCAGAATGCCTCACTATAACCAATACCTCCAACAAAGCCAGGGTGTTGAGCTGGTCTTGACGGGGACATGGACCCCATCTGCCCCTGGTGCTGGCCAGGATACAGAGCCTTCAAGCTACTATCAGGCTGCCTCACCCTGACAAACAGCACTGAGAAAATGGGGTGTCACACAGTCTTGGCCAGGGCATGCACTCCTGCCTCACCAAGTTTTCTTTCGGATCTGGAGTTAGGATCAGCGTTGCCTGAACAACGCTGCCAATGTGGCTGGGATGTTGTGCTACTCTTATTGAGAGCACACACACAGGCTCTCCCCAAATCCTCCCTGGGATCAGAACCCCTTCCAGCCACTACCATCCCCTCAGCCTAACCACTGCCATTGACAAAGTCAGGATATCATGCCAGTGTTGACCTAGGCAATAACACCACCTGCCCATGGTACCCTCAGGACCTGAAGCCTTCCAACCACCTAGCCCCAACCAATGCCACCAACAGAGCCAGGTTATCACACTGGTTTTGATCAAGGCATGGCACCTATTTCCACCCAGGTCCTTCTCAGGACACTGACCTGATCCTGACCCTGATCTTAACCCCAACCATAAAATAAATTGCATCCAAATTTTCTAACACCTATCCCATGAGCATTATCTTATCACTAACACAATCTTAGCTTCATAACCCAATTGCTAGTCTTACCTTCTATCTCCAGCAATACAGTCACCACAAGGCAGCCTCACCTCAACCGAAGCCATCAACAAAGCTGGAGTGTCACACTGTTATTGCCTGGGGCATGCCCCGGATCACCCAAGATCCTTCCCAAGACCTGGAACCTTCCAGCCACCTCCAGGCAAACTTAAACCAATGTTGTGGATTGAGCTGAGGTGCTGTGCGTCTTGACCAAGGCATGCACTCTAGATCCCCCTAAACATTTTCAGGACCCTGAGCCTTACAGCCGCCACAAAGTAACTTCTCCCTTTCCAAAACCATCAACATCATATGGGTGTCATGCCTGTACAGACCAAGGTATTCACCCTAGCTGTCCAAGGTCCTCCTCAAGAACCAGAGCCTTTCAGCAAATGACAGGCCACCTCACCCTCACCAAGCCAGCCAACAGAGCAAGGGTATTACAATGCTTTTGACCACGGCACAAGCCTCAGCTCCCCCAAATCCTCTTCTTGTCCCAGAGCATACAGCTCCTGCCAGGCTGCCTGACCCCAACCGATGCCATTGACAGACCCACCGTGTTACACAGGTCTTAACCAGTGAGTTCATCCAAGCTACCCTAGATCCTACTCTAGATCTAAAGCCTTCCAGCAACCACAGGGATGCGTCAACCCAACCAACACTGATGGAGCCGGGGTGTTGTGCTGGGATTGATCAAGGCACAAATGGATTTTTTCCATGTCCTCCTCATGACCTAAAGCCCTCCAGCCAACATCCATCCACATGTCCCTTACCAGTGCCACTAACACATCCAGAGTATCATGCCAGCCTTGACTGGGTTGAGAACAGCAGTTTCCCCCAAGTATACCTATAAATCCCAAGGCTTCCAGTACACACTGAACTGCTTAGACTAAACCTATGCTATTGAAGGAATTGTGGTGTCTCAGTGACCTTAACCAGGTCATGCACCCAAACTCTGCCCAGGTCCACCTTATGACCCACAGCCTTCCAGCACACCCTAGCCGACGTTAACACAACCACCACCTTAACGAAAACTTCATGTCAATCTGGCACTGACTGAGGCATACACTCCAGGTCACCCCAGGTTCACCTCAAAAGCATACTACCAGCCTGATCCTATAGCCACAAAACAATAAAATCTAACCAGTAACTTGTAACCGAATCACCAAACTTCAAACACCTGTAAGCATAACCCTATCTCTAGTCCTAAGCATACCTCCATAAAACATTGCCAACCTTTACCTATGACATACAGCATTCCACAGGCTTTGGCTCAACACTAGGTTGGGGCACATATGGGTACTGCCATAGATGGGGCCAGTCACCTGATGCCCAGCAATGCTCTCTGAGAGAAGACAATGTGTTTACTGAGGTGCAAGCTGGGAAAATTATCAATGCGAGTTTTCACAAGTTGGAAAGGGGTCCACACACACTGCTGTCCTCAGAGACAGGGCAGGAAAGACCCTGAGCCAGAGCTCTCTATGCTGGCTCTTGGGGGCAGTGCAAGACAATGTGACTGGTTAGATGTGGCCTATATCCCCAAGCTGACCATGACAGGTGGTACAAAACATAGTCACATAAACAGAAAGAAAAAAAAAACACCACACCTGGGTGTTTTGTGGGATAAAACTGACTTCAGGGTTCAGGTGTGAGGATTTGTGTATAACCAGATCAACTCTTAAGACCTACAGAGAACTATGATATGTGCTCTATGTCTGTTCTCTGAGGTCATTAAGAAAATAACTCACATCACTGGACTAAATAGGGGTCTCCAGGACTATATCTGAGAAGATGGATTCAAAACACAGCTAAACAAAGCGAAGCAATACTCATGGTGATTACATGGTGAACGAGTTCAGGACTGATTAATCACTTATGGATTTTTTGAGTGAATAATTACTCAGTATCGTTGTGTTTTTGGTATTAAAACACCCATTCCTATCCCATCCACCCAACCCTGCTGCTGATGGAGCTAGAATGCAGAGCCAGACGTGACTGCACAAAGCACTGCACGTCCCCCAGGTGTACCTCAATACTTGAGCTCTTCCAGCCCACACCAGCTTACTTTATCCTGATTTCCACCACATACGTAGCTTGGATATCATGCTGGCTTTGAATAGAGCCTGCACTACAGCTTCCCTTAGGGACAGCTTTGGAACAAGAATCCTCTAGCTATTACTTGTACCTTTGGCCAGACTTCTACAACTGACAAAAAGCAGACATCATGCTAGCCTTAACCAGGGTGTACATCACAGATCTCTGCCTCGGGGGATCTCCCAGAGCCATCCAGTCGATGCCAGTCTTCTTAAACCTAACTCTTTCACTAAATGACCTGCAGTATGGTGTTGTCTGAGACTGGGTCATGCATACTAGCTCTCCCCAGGTTGACCTCAGGATCAGAGCCTTCCAGTCTGTAGTCAAAACTCTTCAACCCAATCTGTGCTCCAAAGGAGTCAGAGTGCCACACCAACCTTTACCGAAGTGTGCAACCCAGATCCACCCAGGTCTGACTCATTACCCAGAGCTTTCCAGCCTACACTTAGCTGCACTGACCCAGTCACTGCCAGCAACAGAGTCAAGGAGTCATGCCAGACTTCACTATGGTGTGTACCCCAGCTCTCCCAAGATACTACATGGGACCTGGAGCCTCCAAGGCTACACTGGGCCATTGCGACTGACCTGCACTACCTACAGAGCCAGAATATTATGGTAATATTGACCACTGAGTGTATGAAAGGTTCCCCTCAGGTCTGCCTCTAAACTTGGAGCCTTCCACCCTGATCCAACTGGTAGTCTAACCTACAAATCTTACAGAAAATGCTAATGCCAACACACAAACCATACTTCCTAAACTCAAACTCCAATCCATAACTCCTAGCCCATAACCATAACCCTAACATGAGCCTGACCCTAACCCCATAACCCAAACACAATCCCTACGTACCATCTCTGGTTGCCCTCAGATTGTGCCTAAGCACCATGTTCAAGAATGAATGTGATACTCACTGTGGGAGAGGACAGTATGCAATGGCCAGCAGAGCTTCCTGGTACACAATGAAGAGAAACTCCTCATGGTGGCTGAGATGCATACTGGGAGACATTAAAAACACAAATTTTCATTAGTGAAAAGGGGATCCACCCACATTGCTCTCATCAGGGATGGGAAAGACAAGCTTCTCTGGTTAGCTGATGCAAAGTTCCCCCTGCTGGCTATCTGCGGCGATGTAGGACAAGGTATGTAGTTATCTGAGTTTGAGCTCTGTCTGCTGACCATAGGAGGTAGTACAAGACAAAGTAACATAAACAGAGATAAAAACTTCCTCCCAACTATTGGGTGGGATCAAATTTAGGGTTCAGATTTGGTGAATTGTCTATAACAAGATGACCTAGCAAACAACTATGACGGGTGTTCTGGTTATGATGCCTAAGGTCATTATTGAAATAACTGTGAAGTCACATTACTGGACGAAAGATAAGTCTCTGCCTGAGAAAGTAGATTCAGAACACTGATAAACAAGGTCAATCAACAGTGGCAATGATTATATGTGACTGAAGGGATTCATGACTAATTACTGAATTAGGAAAATAGAGTGAAAAATTCCTTATACAATCACATTGTGTTGTGGAGATTAAGGCAATCCTTTCTAAGCCCCTGGTCTTGTCACTGACAGAGATGAAGTGCAAAATTGGCCTTGACAGGGGTACATGCCCAATCTTCCTGTCAGTCCACCTTGGAAACTAGATCATTCCACCTCACACCTCTTCAACCCGACCTGTGACACTGACAGAGATAGGCTCTCATGATGGCCTTGACAAAGCATGCACCCTGGCTCCTGAAAGGTCCTTCCCAGGACCCAAAACCTTAACACTAGCAGAGGTAGAGTGTCATGCTAGTCTTGATCTAGGCATGAGTCCCAGTTCACCCTTCCCATCACCACCGGGCCACCTTGTTCCAACCAATGCTGCTGACAGAACCAGGATGTTCTGACAGTCTTGACCAGGTAACACCCCCACCACCTCCCACAAGGTCCTTCCCAGGACCCAAAGCCTTCCAGCCATTATCAGGCTGCATCACCCCAACCAATGCCACTGATGAAACTGGAGTGTCACACTGATCTTGACAAAGGCATGCCCCTTGGCTTCCCCCCAGGTCCTTCCTTGTATCTGGAGCCTTCTAGCCACTGTCAGTCCACTTCAACATAAATACTATTGATGTAGCCAGGCTGTCATGCCAACCTGGATGGAGGCATGTACACCAGGTCCCCCAAGTCCTTCTCAGGACCTTGAGACTTCCAGTCATGACTAGGTCTCTTGCCCTGTCCAAAGTCCCTGACAAAGCCCAGGTGACATGCTCGTCTTGTCCAGCTTTCCCTGGTACTCCTTGTGACTCGGAGCCCTTCAGCCACCACTGGACCACCTTGCTCCAGCCAATGCCGTGAACTAAACAGGGCTGTCACATCAGCCTTGACCAAATCCTGTTACCCCAAATCCTCCTCAACCTGGAGCCATCCAGCAACTGCAGGGATGCCTTGACCCGACCAAGTCCACAAATGAAGCTGGGATGTCCTCCAGTTATAACTGAGGCATGCACTCTGGATTTCACTAGGTCCTCCTTGAGACCTAAATTCTTCCAGCCACTGCCAGGTTGCCTTGCCCTGAACAATGCAATTTGTAGAGTCAGGGCATCCTGCCAGCCTTGATCAGGTTGTGCACTGCAGCTTCCCCCAGATGTGTCTGCAGACCCAGAGACTTAAAGCACACACCAGTCAACTTCAACCAAAACTCTGCCACTGAATAAATTGAGGTGTCACAAGCACTCTCCCCCCAGTCCGACTCATGACACAGAACCTTCAAGCCCATGTTAGACCACTTCAACACAACCTCCACCATGATGGAGCACCACTGGTGTCTAGCCAGCCTTTCACTGAGGGTATATACTTTAACTCCCCCTAGGTTCACCTTGGGACCTGGAACCTACCAGCCTAACCCGCTAAACTCTAAACATTAAAACCCAACCCTTTACTACAAATCCCATCACCAAACCTAACCATACCACTTAAAAGAACCATATCTTCATAACACAATCCCAAACTTTACCTACCACATCTAACAGCCCTCATATCAGCACTATATTGGGACAGATAGGTAATCACTGGGCATGTGGCCAGTCACCTAACACCCAGCCTTACTCTCTGGTGGGCACTGAAGAGAAGCTCTTGCATTTACTGAAGTGCCTGCTGGGAGGAATACCAATGTGGGTTTTCACAAGTTGTAAGGGGGTCAATCCACACTGCTGTCTTCAGGGGCAGGGCAGGAAATGCTCTCTAGTTAGCTGAGAAAGAGATCTCCACGGTGGCTCTTAGGCAAATGCAGGACAACATGACTGGTTAGATGTGGCCTAGCTCCCCCTGATGACCATAGGGGGTGGTGCATAACGATCAGGTTAACAACCAAATAAAACCCCTCCCAGACATCCTGTGCGATTAATTGACTTCAGAGTCCAGATCTGGTGAGCTGTCTATAGCCAGATCAATACTTGAAACCTACAAGAGAACTACAATGGGTGCTCTGGGTATGTTGTCTGAGCTCATTATGGACATATCTGTAAAGCCACATCACTGGACAAAAGAAAGGTCTCCAGGACTCTAGATGAGAAGAATATGGAATCAAGACACTGCTAAAAAGACACAAGACTGAATGAATTAATGACTGATTATATACTTAGGAATTTCGAGTGAATACTTATTCAGTATCATTGTGTTTTTAGAGATAAGGCATTCCTTTCTCATCCTCATCACTCAGGCCCTGCTGCCAATAAAAAAAAAAAGAGTGCAGGGAACCAGCAGTTAGCGTAATGGCTATGTTGCTGGACTCCCACGTAGTCAACCGCGGTTCGCGTCTCGGACCCGGTGGCTTACAACTCATGCCAGGCGCGTGTGCGTGCGTGCCCAAGATCCTGAGAGGAGAATGGAGGAGAAGGGATTGCGGCGTGACCATCCCCCCTGGGGGGTGATTTCTCACTTTCTGTCTCTATGTCTCTCTCTGTCTGTCTGGCGAGCGTACGCACCCTATAGCGAAAAACCTCTCCAAAAAAAAAAAAAAAAAAAAAAAAAAAAAACAGAGTGCAGAGCTAGCCTTGACTAAAGCATGCACTGCACACAGCAGCTACCCCCAGGTGTACCTCTACAAATGAGGTCTTTCAGCACACAGTGGGTTGCTTCACCCTGAATTCCACCACATACCAAGCAAGGTTATCAGGATGCCCATGACTAGGCCCCACACCCATTTCCCTTAGGTCCACCTTAGGACCCGGAATCTTCCAGCTCATAATTGGTGGTTTGCCTCAACATCTGCTACCAACAGAACTGGGGTGTTGAACTGGCCTTGAAGAGGATTTGTGCTGCACTTTTCTCAAGGGATGCCTCAAAACCCAGAGCCATCCAGTCCAGGTCAGGCTTCTTTAACCCTACCTCTGTCCCCAAAAGAGCTGGAATGTGGTGGCCTTGATCTGGGCATATACACTAACTTGCCTCAGGTCTGCCTCAGGATCCAAAGCCTTCCAGTTCACATCAAGCTGCTACAACCAGACCTCTAATGCAGAAAGAGTCAGGGTATTACAATGTCCTTGACTAAAGTGTGCCACCCAGCAACACCCAGTTCTGCCTAATCACCCAAGTCTTTCCACCCCAAACCAGGTTTCTATTACCTGACCAATGCCGGCAACAGAGGCAGTGAGTCCCACCAGACTTCACTGTGTTGTGCACCTCAGTTCCCACAAGGTATGACTTGAGACCTGGAGCCTTCTGGCCCATGCCCGGCTGATGGGACTGACCTTCACTGCCTACATAGCTAGGGTGTTGTGCCAGTCTTGACCAGTGTGCATATCACAGCTCCCCTCAGGTCTGCCTGTAAACCCAGAGCCTTCCATCCTGACCCTATAATCACCTAATCCTAAAATCTTACTTGAAATATCTAATGCCAACCCCAAACCATAATTCCAAACATCAGACCCCAACCCCTAACTCTTAACTCCTAACTGTAATCCTAACTATACCACAACCCTAAACCGAAACCCAACCACAATCCTTACCTACCATCTCTGGTAGCCTTCAGGCTGCGGCTCATTACCGGATATCACTATGCAGATGTTCAGCACCCAATACCCAGCAGTGCTCTCTAGTGCACAGTGAGAAGCTCCTGTGGTCACTGAGGTACCTACTGGGAAGAATGATAGACACAAAGTTTCACAAGTGAGAAGGGGGTCCACCCACATGACATTCATTAGAGATGGGAAGACAAACCTCTCTGGTCAGGTGATACAAAGCTCCCCCTGGTGGTTATCATGGGTAATACAAGACAAGATGGGGGATTAGCTGAGACTGACCTCTGCCTGCTGGCCAGAGGAGGTGGTAGAAGATAAAATCACACTAACAGAACTTAAAACACCCTCCTGGATGTATGCTGGAATCCATCAAATTTAGGGTTAATATTTGGTGACTTCTCTGTAATCAGATGGACTCTTAAGACCTAAGGATGCACTATAATGGTTGTCCTGAGTGTGGTATCTGAGGTCATTATGGAAATAACTGGGAAGCTGCATTACTGGACTAAAAGAAGTTCTCTAGGACTATAGATGAGAAAACAATGTATTCATAACACTGCTAAATAAGGTCAGACAATACTGATGATTACATGGAATTGAACGGATTCATAAGTGATTATTGAATTACAATATGTTGAGTGAAAGTTTCCTTATTCACTTACATTACGTTTTTGGGATAAAGACGCTCCTTTCTAAGAACCGATGCAGCTGGAGTGTGGCACTGGTCTCGACAGGCATGTGTACTCTAGCTTCCCCTTGTTCTGCCTCATGACCCAAAGCATTCCAAATTATGCCATCCTACTTCATCCCAACCTCTGTCAGCAACAGACCTGGTGTCATGGTGACTTTGGGGTGTGCACCACGGCTACCCCCAGCTCCTCCTCAGGACCAAAAGCCTTGCAGTTCCTGCCAGAACACATTGACCTGACAAATGCCACCAACAGAGACAGAGTAGCATGCTGGTCTTGACTAGGATATGCATCCTGGCTCACTCCAGGTCCTCAGCTGAACCCAAAGCCTTCAAACCAACATGGAGCTGCCTTGCCCGTAACAATGCCACCAATGGAGGCAGCAAATCATTTGAGTCATGACTGGGGCACATACCCTGGCTGCCCCCAGGACCTCCCAGAAATCCCTGTGCCTTCCAGCCACCACCAGCTTACCCTGTACCAACTAATTCTGTTCACAAAGCAAGGGTGTTTTATCAGTCTTGACTAGCGCACACATCCCCTTCCGCCAAGCTTTCTTTGGACGTAGCACTTCTAGCCACTGCCAGGACGCCTTTTCCCAAACAACAACATTGATGGAATCAGGATGTCATGTCAATCTTGACTGGGAATGCATACCCAGAATTCCCCGAGTCCTCCAAGGGACCCAGAGCATTTCCAGACATCGCCAGACCCACTATCCTGACCAATGCCAATGACAAACCTGGGGTGTCATGCCAGTCTTGGCCTTGGCACAGACCTTGGCTTTTCCCAAGTTCCTCCATGAGAGCCAATGCCTACATCCACTGCCAAGCAGCCTCACCCTGACCAATGCCACCATGCTGGCTTTGACCAAGTTATATACTGCAGCCCACAGATATGCCTCTGGACTAGTCTTCCCACGCCAGGCTGCTTTGACTCAACCCTTGCCACTAAGGAGTCAGGGTGCACCCAAGCTCCCCCAAGCTCTTCCCAAGAACACAAAGTCTACCAGCCTTAACTAACCCCCAAACACTAAACATGACCTAAAACGCATCACAAGACTTTAAAAACCAATCTATATCTCCAAACCCATAACCCCAACCTCAAGACTAACCAAACCACAGCTACATAACACAATCCCAACACTTACCTACCACATCCAGCAACCCACAGACTGTGGCTCTGCACTAAGTAGGGGCCAAGATTTAAGGTAGAGTTCACACTGTAGATGTGACCAATCACCCCAATGCCCAGCAGTGCTCTCTGATGGGCACTGAAGGGAAGCTACTGTGTTTACTGAGGGGCCTACTGGGAAGAGTTATCAACGGAAGGTTTCATAAATTATAAGGGTGTCTGCCCACACTGCTGTCCTCATGGCTGAGGTAGGCTATGCTCACTCACTGGCTGCACCAAAGCCCACCCTGCTGGCTCTTAGGGGTGGTGCTGGACAAGGTGACTAGTCAGATGCCACTAAGCTCCCCTACTGACCATAGGCAGTAATGTAGGACCAGATCACATTATTATAGCCTAAAAACCCTCCTGGATTTTTAGTGGGATCAACTGACTTCAGGGTTCACATCTGGACACTTGTCTGTAATTGTATCAACTCTTAAAACCTAGGGGAGAAGTATGATGGGTGTTCTGAGTATAGTGTCTGATGTTTTTACAGAAATAACTGTGAGGTCACATCACAGGACTAAGGAAGTGTCCTCAGAACTCTAGGTGAGTAAAATATGGATTCAAGACACTGCTAAATAAGGTCAAGTGATATTCATTATATGTACACAGAACTGAATGAAATCATAACTGATTATACACTTAAGGATTTTTGAGTGAATAATTACTTATTCCCTAAGCAATTGTACTTTCGAGATTAGGAGACTCCTTCCTCAGCTCCATCCCCCTAACCCCACCACTTGCGGAGCCATTGTAGAAACAGCCTTGCCTGCAGTGTGTGCTCAATTTCCCCTCCAGTCCTCTTGGAACCTGGAGCATTCCCATCCGTGCTGTGTCACTTTGACCCAACCTCCACTACTGATGGTGCCAGCTGCTGTGCCAACCTCAACCAGGGTGAGTTCCTAAGCTTCCTCCAGGTCCACCTTGTATCTGGAGAATTTCAACCTGTGCCGTGCCACTTTGACTCTACCTTCACTACCAATGGAGCCACACTGGCATGCTAGCCTTGACTAGGATGTATGCCCTACCTCCTCGCAGGTCCTCCTGGTAACTCATAGTCTTCAAGCCTATGGTAAACCATTTTAACTTAACCTCGACGGGACAGAGCTGGGGTGTTATGTCGGCTTTGACAGAAGTACACATCCCAGCTTTTCCCAAGTCTGCCTTGAGTACCAGAGATTTCACTTCAACCTGACCACGTCCAGTGACAGTACTGGGGTACCATGACAGTCTTGACTGAGGTGCACACTGTAGCTCCCTCTGGAATGCCTGCAGACTAGGAGTCCTCTAGCCTATACCAGGCTGCTTCAACCTAACCACTGCTGACAAAGGAGTCAGGATGTAACACCAGCCTTGACAAGGGCATGCACCCTACCTTCTTCCAGTTCCTACTTGTGACCCAGATCCTTCCATCCTGCACCAGATGACTATAGTACAACATCTGCCATGATGGAGCACTTGTGTATAGCCAGCCTTTCACTGAGGACATACACCTCAGCTCCCCGCAAGGTCTACCTGAGGATCTGGAGCCTAAAAGCCTTACCCCCTAAATCCTAAACACTAATTCCTAACCCTAAACACAATCATCAAACGTCAAAACGTCCATAACCATAACCTTACTACTAAACCAACCAAAACTCCAAAACACAATCTCAAACCTTACTTACAATGGGTAAGCACTTTGGATGAGGAGAGTCACCCAATATCAAGCAGTGCTCTCTGGTGGACACTGAGGAGAAGCTCCTGTCTTTGCAGAGATACCTACTAGGAAGAATTACCAATGTGGGGTTTCATAAGTTGTAAGAGGGTCAACCCACACTGCTGTCTTCATGAGCAGGGCAGTGTGGAGAGCAGCCAATCTGAAAACATGTGATTAAAACATGTGGCCTGTAGACACATGCAAATATGCACTACTCTAGCAGCGCTATTGAAAAGTATTTATATATGAAAGCAGTATGCGCCTGTTGTCAATGGTTGGCTTCCTATTGTTGATACCCAATACCCCATACTGCCCAGTATGAGGCTAAAGAAAGTCACATGCGTTTATAAGATTGTCCCCCCAAAAAAATCAGAGAAATTATATGGTACCAGTGATTTTCACATCTTCAGACAATTTACATCCAAAACCAACTGGCTTTGCATTATAATTTCTCTTCCCTTATTTTCTTTGCATTCTACTTCCTTCTTCACCATTCCTTTTGCACCCTATTTTCCCCTTCCCCTATTTTCTGCCCTTTAAAAGAATAAACCTGAGGGTAATGCAGGTTGCAACTTCTCCATCAGAAAAGCTGTGCCCACCCAATCCTCACTTTTCTATACTTGTGTGTTTGTGTGTTTGTTATTGAATCTATTTCTAATCTGCATCCTTCCCAACTGAGAGAAACGTTTTCATGCCGAGCTGGTCCTGGAGAAGCAGTGCCCAACGTCTGGCCTGAGTACGAGGAAAGAGTCAGGCAAGTAAACACTCCTTGCAGCCAGCCAGATATTATTAAGGTAAGGATCCTACAACATAAAGTAAGAGTAAAAGATAAAGACATGCTAGAGTAAAAGAAATACCAGAGTAAAACAAATACCAAAGTAAAAGAAATACCAGAGTAAAAGAAATACCAGAGTAGAAAAAAGAAATACCAGAGTAATGAAATATCAGTGTAAAATAAGAAAATAATTTGTGTGTTTGTTATTGCGTCCATTTCTAACCCACAGCCTTTCACACTCACAGAAACGTGCTCATGCTGAGCTAGACCCGGCAGGGAAGGAAATGACGGAGCCTTAGTGCCAAGGCAGTCTTGACTGAGCATGCACCCTAAATTCCCCCAGGTCTGCCTCAGGACACACACCTGACTAGATTTACCCCAGCCACCCACTACTAAAACCTAACCACCTAACCCCATCATCAGACCTGAAACACCAAGCCCTAACTCCTAAGCCCTAACCATAACCCTACCACTAACCAAACTCTAACTCCATAACACAACCCCATTACCTACCATATCTGACACCACACAAGCTACAGCTGAACACTAAATTGGGAGACAGATTGCTTTCCCATGCCCAGCAGTGCTTTTTGGTGGGCACTGAGATGCTCCTGTGATAATTGAGGTGCCTAAATGGAGAAATTATGGATTTTGGGTTTCACAAGTAGCATGAGTCATGACTCATATAATACCTTGGCTCTATGGTGTTTTCAGAAATAAGAAACTCCTTTCTCAGTCACATCCACCTGATGCTGCCACCAAAGGAGACAGGGTGTTACACCAGTCTTGACCAGGATGCACACCACAGCTTCCCCCAGGTCTACCTTGGGACCTGGAGCCTTCCAGCACATGCCGTGTCACTTTGACCCAAACTCCACTACTAAAAAATTTCCAATGTATCATATACATGGTCCTTGGAGGGGAAAGATCAACAATCCTAAACAGAGCTGAAGAAGCTGTTAAACTATAGGCAGGTGTTCAAGCTGGGAGCAGCGACTAAGGCACCCAGAGGTAGGGGCTGTGGTGGACCAAGGACTGATCATGCAGCACCATTTCAAGAAGTGGATAGTGCATGTGCCAACATTATGCAGAAAAAAGTGCAGAAAATTCCTCCAGCAGATCCGGCATGGCCAGAAAGAGGAGGCAGACCTGGAGGTGGAAATCCCCTCAAAGTCAGCAAGGACTAGTGAACCAGAGCCCAAAGGTTAAAAAAAAAATGCAAAAGCCACCCTCCTAGGATGTAGACATGGAGGACCTTGAAGATGAGAGCTAAAAGTATTACTTTTTCCATAAGAAAATTCATAATTAGAGTGAGAAGAACACATCAGCTGATGAAGAGAACTTTGGAGAAAGTATTGACGTTTGTTACTGTCCCCAGATTTATATTTTAGAATGGTCTCCAGACCTCCCCTAGAGAGGGATGTGAAGAGAGGGAAGAGGGCTCAAAGAAATGTAATACAGGGCCTCTGTAACAGTCAACTACATTTCTAATAAAGCCCTAGAGCCCTGGTGAAAAAATTCCTATGTATAGATACTATAGCCAACATCTTCTCTTACCACAATGGAATTAAACTTGAAATTAACTGCAGAAAGAACCCTCAAAAATACACAAACACATGAAAATGAAATAACCTACTCCTGAATGACTGTAAACACTAAAGAAAACAAGGCTGAAATCTAAAGAGTCACTGAAACCAATGATAGAAAAAACATACATTTTTCATTTTATAGGTTTTTCACTTAGAGTATGTGCACTCACTGGAGAGAGATAGGCAGAGAGTTACAGTGAGAAAGCATACCCAAGGGGATGGTCACAACACAATCCCTTCTTCTCTTGGAATTTTGGGCACAGCATAGAAAAGCTTGAAATGATACCTGAGATCTCCCTTTGAAGAAGATCTCAGGGCCATAAATGTGAACTGACCTTTAATAAATTCTTATTATATTTAAAATGGTCCAGGTCTAAAAAAAAATGCTCTTGATTATATCCACCCCTGGGTCTAAGTAAAAATACATAATAATCTCCACTGGAAATAACTGAGAGTAGAAAAGAGTTTTGGTGTTTTGTATAATGTGAAGGAATATTACTATTTTACTTTTGCTGTATACTGCATTTGCTGGGGCAATTTTATACAGTTGAAGCAACAGTTCTGCAGCAAAATACAGAACAAGTAATAAACATTCAATTTCTTTATTAAAAAAGAGAAATTGTCTATCACAAGCTGCACTAGCACACAGATAGTGCCAACACTTGGAAAAATAGAGGACAGAAGGAGATGGAGATTCAGGTTCTGGGCTGACAGGAATACACCAAGTACAGCAGTGTGCACCTGTAATCCCAGGTAATTGGAAGTCTGGGGCAGCTGATTACAACACAGAGAGACCATGTCAAAAATACCTATCTATGTCACATCCTTTCCTTCTCTCTCATCTGTCTCATCTAAAAATAAAGTTTAGCACCAAGTATGGAAACGCACACTGAACAGTGTTAGTTGCAGGCAGAGATCACATGGGAAGCCTGAGTTCAGTGTCTGGTCCATCCTAAAAGGCAAGATGTAGTGTTGTACACCTTTGTACTCAGCTACTCAGGAAGCTGAGGTGAAGGGATCACAACCCAGTGACACCCTGTTTAAGACACTGCACATGACACCAAAACAATGTCTTAAATGGTAAAATTATCTCATGTATATTTAATCACAAACATAAAAGAAGAAGCCCTCATTCATGTCACAACACTGGTGAATCATAGAAATGGTCAGAGTGAGCAAGGCAGGACACAAAAGGCCATGCAGTGAGTGACTCTGTTTATGTGGAACATCAGGAACAGGAAACACTCCAGAGACAGAAAGTGGATCCCTGGTAGCTGTGTATGATGGTTTTGTTTCTTTTCAGGTAACTAAAATGCTCTAAACAAGCAAGATTATTGCAACACTGGCAATGTAGTAAATATAATGGACTGTATGGTTACCAAAATTTAAAATGGTGAAATTTTTATCAAGGGAATTTACATAAAATCCTCAGCACTTACACTATTATTTTCTGAATGGAGAATTTGTCCTGAAAAGACTATGGAGCTAAGTTACCTCTTTCTGGAACTGTGGCTACTCCACTAACACTTGGGGCCACTGTTCAAGGTCATAGGAGAAACAACAATTTATTGTAAACCAGTATTTTCCATCCACAGACAGCCAAGTATGTGATGCCTCCAGATAGACCTCGGACAACTGCCATAGGCTACATGTGCTTTGGTCCATGATGCCCTTCTTTCATTGTAGAGGATGTTCAAACACCACAAGCATGTTCTGGCCTCTGTGTTTGCCACTGAGGAGACCTTCAGTCACCCCTATACCTGCACAGCACACCCTAAGGACATTGTCTCTACACTGCTTACCATGTGGGCAAAGTGCCTGGGCACATTCCCTGGAGTGTCTACCAGGACAGGGACAGAAAAGCCCAATTCAAACCAGGAGGGGAAGAGCAAGGCTATGTCCTCCCCTCACTCTGACAGTGAACCCCACACACACAGACTCATGTCTTCCTATCCCAGCCCTCCCTCTCCCTCTGCTCATGGTGCTACTCACCAGGACTGCAGCCAGGTGGTGCCCTCTGGTGGGTGCTGAGAAGGAGAAGCTGAGGCACAGTCTGGGAGGAATGAGGAACCAAGGCTTCACAGTTTATAAGACAGGTCTCGGCCCACTGATGTTCAATGGAGGCAGGATGAGGTTCACTGACTAGTGCGAGCCAGACATTCCCTCCTGGGTGTCCTGTGGAATCAACCAAATTCAAGATTCAGCTTTGGTTATAACCAGGACTCCTAAGACCTAGAGGAGGACTGTAAGGGTGATCTGAGTACAGAAGTCTCAGATCCATGCTGAAATAACAGTGAGATCACACCACTGAACAGAGGAGGGATCTTTGGGACTCCAACTAAAAAGATGATGGGTTCAGGACTCTCCTAACCAAGGTCAAGCAAGACTAGATTTATTCACATGGGACTAAGTGAACCAATGAATGATGATCAGTTTATGGACTATTGGCTGAAAAACTGCTGGTTCTGGGACCAGCAGGTAGCCTAATGGCTAGGGTGCTGAACTCCCACATGGCTGACCACAGTTCAAGTTCCAGACCTGGTGGCTTCCTTTCTCACTCTCTCTCTGGTCAAACTGAAGAATAATGATAAATAAAATCAAATACTTCTTTTTACAGAAAGAAAAAATGCTGGTTCCTTAACATTCTATGTACTAGATTTAGGAAACTCATTTCTCTTCTCCCTTCTAACTAAAACTGGTAACTATTTAATAGATTTTTCTTTTGTAAATGGAAACAAAACACTTTTCTTATTCTTGTCCTGATCCCTCCAAAATTGAAAACCTCTTGAATATCCTGATTCTCATGGTAATTTGTCATTTGCAAATGCACCAGTTTACCTTTTAACAGGATGTAACTGGGAACATTAGTCATATACACAAGGCTTTCATTATAATGTCATAATTGGTCATAACTGACCACATATTATCAACTTACAAAGCCCTATGACAAAAAAAAAAAAGCAAAACCAAAAAAGAGCCTTATACCTGCTGTACAGGGTTTCCAACCTTACATGACAGCAAAGAATGTCACTTCATGGCAGTCCTAGGAATCTCAAGATATTCTGGATATTCCAAAGCAGAGAGGAATTCACCAATACCTACATGTTCTATGTGAAAATCCAGTTGTATGTTCTTAACTTGGCTTTCTATCCTCAATAAAAAATTAAAAGGCCCATCTGCATTTTATTATGAAAAGTTACAGGACAGAAAGCCTAAAAAGACCTACATGCTCAAGCAATTCAATGGCATAATGGTTAAAGTGGATAACATAGACTACTGTGTGATTCAAGTCCCAGAGGGCTTGAAAAACACATGGGTACACATATAGGCAAAATCCTGAAAGTGGGTAAATGATGCGGGCTGAGTGATTTTGCAAATGAGTGGAATCTATGCAAGGGGCAAATAAACTGTGCCTCAACAGAGGAGGCACAGTTGTATAAGGTTCTTTGCCGTGAGAGCAATAATTATCAATTCTACAACCTCTATGTCTGTTATCTGTAATGAAAATGGGAATTAAATAAATGGCATGTTTTTCACTGTTGAAGTGGGAGGTTACAGATAAGCAAAGGGAGACTACAATAATCCCTGTGAACAGAGTTGGAAAAATTAGCATACACTCCTACAAGCTTTATATAATTAAAGATAGCTCCACACAGAAACTTATATGATTAGGAGTGATATACAGGTTAGAACACACATCTATTTTCTCACATTGTCAGTTGCAAGGGACAAGATACCACCAGCACATTAACCCCCTAGGTAGGAGCATTTCTATAATTAGAGAATTTATTATCTTCATGAGAGTAAGCACAAGGGAAAGGGGAGAAAGGGGCACCCTTAACGCTATAATCCTCTGTCCAGGAGTCTCCTCACTGTAATCCTCTGCCCAACCATGCAGGCAGCCAAGTTCACTTGGATGCCATGGGAATGCTTAGCACATTTAGGCAGACCTGGGGCACAAACCCAGAGCCATCCCACATGACATCCAGCATCCCACAGCAACACCCCTACTGCCTCCTTCACCATGGGTGGGCCAAAATATAATTTTAATATAATTTTCTAATAAAAGAAGCAGGGCTCTTTGGGAAAAAATGGCAGATACTAGGACTAGGACAGTAAATACTTGAGCCAGAACACTCCTGAGTAATCAGAAAGTAAGAAACTGTTCAAAACATAAAATAGAATTAAGTCACAGGAGCCAATGGAAAGAGTTTCCTGTGAGCACAATGGAACTCAATTGAGCAATACATATTGTAGTATCAACTATAACCAAAGCTGAAAGTAATTGGGTGTCTGTGCTTTTATAAAAAAAAAAAAAAAAAAGTAATGGACATAGATAGAAATCTACACAGAATAGCTGATGCAGTCATTCAGCCATCTCCATAAGTGGCGACTCTGAACACTGACATCCTACAAAGAACTCACATGATATGGATGCAAAAGGAAGTAACCGTTGCAAAGAAGCACGGAAAAAAACACCTTACCTAGTAATCTGAGTCACTAATGACAGTGGTGATTCACCTGAGAGCATGAATGACAAGGACATTCTTCTCCGTGATGTACTTTCCAAATGATAACACAGTTCAATTATGATAAAATACACAAAGTAAATCCTAGTAAAGGACATTTTTAAAATTTATGTTGATTTTTCATTTTTCTGGAGAGGGACAGTGAAAGTGAGAATGAGAGGGAAAGTGAGAAAGCAAGTCACCAGGTCTGGGATTTGAACCATGTCCAGCCATATGGGAGTCCAGCACCATTAATCACCACATCCACTGGCCCCAGAACAGTATTTTATAAGAGAGATTTTTGCTAGTGGGAACATGTGCTCACCAGAGAAACAGCAAGACAGAAAGTAAGAAATCACCCCCACAAACACACAGGGGGGATAGAAACACTACAATCCCTTCCCCTCCATTCTCCTCTCAGGATCTTGGGCATGCATACACACATGCCCGGCATGAGTTTTAAGTCACAGAGTCCAGGACTCAAACCATGGTCGACTACATGGGAGTCTAGCGATGTAACCATTACACCATATGCTGATCCCATGAAACACATTATTTAAAACAGTTGACAGGCTATGCTCAACTCTGTCAATGTCATGAGAAACAGAAATTTCTAAGACACTGTCACAGCAAAGAAGAATCTAAGGAGACATGATAACTAGATGTCATGTGGGATCCTTGAAAAGGAAAAGGTACCACTAAGGTAAACCAAGTGAAATACAGACTTTAGTTAATAACGACACATTGGTACCGAATCATTACCTGTCACAAATTATATCAGATGTTAATAAGACATCTGACACATACTAAGATTTAAAATGAAAGAAAACTAGGAGCTACAAAATTTCTGCATTATCTGTGTAACCCCAAGTCACGTGAAAAAAAAAGCTTTATTTTAAAATATACTTTCAAAACAACTACTTATTCTATTAATTACTAATAACTGTATTAGTGAGACCTGATTTTTAGAGGTTTTTGCCTTAGGGCCCATGTACTTGTCAGAGAGAGAGAGAGACAAAGACAATGAGAGAAAAGAAAGAAAGTACCCCCAGGGGAGATAGCCACACTTCAATCCCTTCTACTCCATTCTCCTCCTGGGATCTTGGGCATGCACATAGACACTCCCGGCTTAAAATCATGGTTGTCCATGTTGGAGTCCAATAACATAACCACTATGCCATCTTCTGGTCCTGAGACCTGATTTTTAATAAGAGCATTTAAGACACAAAAAATAAACAATGAAGACTAATGCTTAATTTTAGATAAATGTCTTTTACATGTTTCATGGTCAAGTAATAACCCATGTGTAAACTTATTTTTTTCTCAAGCTAAAATTGTATCCTGGATTCACTCTATAAGAAGGTAGTACCTGGAGCCAACAGGTGGTGTAGTGGATAAGGGTGCTGGGCTCCCACATGGCTGACCACAGTACAAGTCCCAGACATGGCAGCTTACTTTCTCACTTTTTCTGTCTCTTTCTCTCTCACACTCTGTCCCTCTCTGGTCAAATAAAAATAAATTAATCAATAAAAGTTGAATAAAATAATTCTCAAAAAAAAGATGGTAACCTTAGAGCAGGGGAGAAACTCACATTTTAGCGACTCTATTTCAATTACTTGATGAACATCTTCAAAACAGTGCCTTGGGGGAACCAGCAGTTAGCATAATGGCTATGTCGCTGGACTCCCACGTAGTCGGCTGCGGTTCGCGTCCCGGACCTGGTGGCTTAGAACTCACGCCGGGCGTGTGTGCGTGCGTGCCCGAGATCCCGAGAGGAGAATGGAGGAGAAGGGATTGCGGCGTGACCATCCCCCCTGGGGGGTGATTTCTCGCTTTCTATCTCTCTGTCTCTCTCTGTCTGTCTGGCGAGCGCATGCGCCCTATAGCAGAAACCTCTCAAAAAAAAAAAAAAAAAAAAAAAAAAAAAAAAAAAAAAAAAAACAGTGCCTTGGGGGGGGGCGGGGGAATACAAACTGATTAATTGTGACTGAATCAATCGTTCTGAAGAATTCTTTTGTTTCCAGACATATCTTTTAGTAGTAGTATGATTAAATATTTGTCATTAAGAAAAAACATTCGGGGGCTGGCAGGTAGCATGGTGGATAAGGGTGCTGGATTCCCAAATGGCAGACCACAGTTCTAGTCCCAGACCTAGATGCTTGTTTTCTCTCTCTCTCTCTTTCCCTCTCTCTCTAGTCAAAACTGAAAAATAAAGCTAATAAAGAAATAATTATTTTTAAAAAGGAAGAAAAAATATTAAAAGAAAACAAGAATGTGAACAGAATCTGTGACAAGGATGATTACCACAGTAAAGCTTGACAAAAAGTGATAAAGAAACCAAAATGTCAGTCTACGGCCATACCATCCTGAACGCGCCCGATCTCGTTTGATCTCGGAAGAAACCAAAATGTCAGGATCTTCTATGAATGATTTTACATATTCCTATACTTTGTAGAAAAAAATAATTTAACTTTCTAGTCTAGAAGGTGGTATAGAGGTTAAGGTGCTGGATTCCCAACCATGTTTGGAGTCCTAGACCTTTTGACTGGAAACTCACACTGGGTACGTGTGCGTGTTTCCAAAAATTTAAGAGAAGAAGTGATTGCAGCATTGCCTCCACCCTGGAGGGTGATTTCTCACTTTCGCTCTCACTGTCTTTCTATCTATCCACAAGGGCACATGCCTTATGGAAAAAAAAACTTTAAAAAATAACTTTTAGAATATTTTTAAAGATTATTGGGCACCTAAACTCTACAATGTTTCCAAATTAAGTTGAATTTTTAAGTACATTAATTATGTTAATGTAGCTGGTCTCAAAGCTAATAACACAAGGGATCTGTGCTTTATTTGTGTAATAAAACAAACTGAGTTATTTATTCACCCAGAAAACCATATTAGATCTAAAATATAATTGAGAATACCAGGAACCAAATATACTTGATTGTATTACAGACATAGCTCTTCATGAATAAATGTATCAAATCACTTGAAAATAGAAATAGTCTAGCTTGGGAAACTATTAAATACAAAACATAGGGCACTGGCATAAAAAGGCTTCTAAACACACGTCTACTCGTGAACAACTATGGCAGTTGTAGAAAAGAAAAAAAGCCTATGTCCCTGCCCCCAAAAGATTACACTGAATCTGGGGCCAGGCTATAGCCTTGTGGTTAAACTGGCTGGATCCAATATTGCCAAATACATGGTTTGAGTAGTGGACCCAGCAGATTGAGAGACACACAACACCTGTGTTTTCCCACTCTCCCTCTCTCTCCCTCTCTCTTTCTCAAGAGCGCCACCAAGCTCTGAAAAAAATTTTTAATTAAACTGAATCTATACTTTATTCAGCTCAATCATAATTTACGGCGAACTTCTGCATCTAGTGATTCAAACTTAATAACCATTTTATATATGATAAAAATGTTATATACATTCTTTGTGAAAACAACAAGCACCTCTGTCCTAAAACCCACCTTATGAACGTAAAGGGAGACAAGGATAAAATGCAACCAGGACACTTACAAAACAAAAGACTTACCAAATATAATATACATGTATATTGTCCCAAAATAAGAATTATACAATGCTAGGAACAAGCAGGTGGTACCGAAGTTAAGACACTGGACTCTCAAATGGCTGACCATGGTTTGAGCCCTGGTCCTGGTGGGTCAAAAATCATGCCAGGCACATGTGTGTATGTGGTCAAAATCTCAAGATGAGAATGGAGGACATGAGATTATGGTGTGGCCATACCCCTGGGGGTGATTCTCATTTTCTCTCCCTCCCTCTCATTCTCTCTCTCTCTCTCCTTCTCTTTGGTGAGTGTAAGCATCCTATGACAATAAAAAGAAAATTTAAAAAAATTATATGGGGCCGGCAGGTGGTGTGGTGGTTAAGGATGCTGGACTCCCACATGGCCAACTGCACTTTGAGTTCTAGAAAGGTGGCTTCTTTCCCACTCCCTGCCCTCGACTGTACAAATTTCATCTTAAATGGCTGTAAGCATCATGCAATAAAAACAGTTAACCTTCGGAACAGCATATGGCTTATGGTTTCCATCGCTGGACTTCCCAGTATTTGGCTTTGATTCTAGTCCTGTATCACACTGCTTAAAACACACTGGGCATGCCTACTCAAAGTACTAAGAGGGGACCAGTAGATTACATAATAATTACATCAGCACAGATGCTCTATAGCAAAAATCTCTCTAGAAGAAAAATAAAATATTACCAGGAATACACACTTCGGCGTCTGGATGCAAGGGCTCTCAGCTTTCTCCTCTCAGAAGCTGCAGGCACACTGAAAGCTAGTGAATTCAGCTGTTATAAGGTGAGACCCAACTCAGGTGAGACGCATCGGCAGTCCCTGCCCAGAGACGCTCTCCGACCTTGTGAGAAGCAGCGAAGTGGGGGAGGTGCTGTTGGAGAGCCCGCTCACTGGAGTTGGTGGGAGTGGCGAGTTTCTTGCCTCCTCTTCGTCTTTGCTTTAAACCTTGAGCTGTAAATAAATAAAATAAATAAATAAACCTTGACGGGGCTCCTCAGCTGAATGTTGACTCGGCTGTTCCACGTTCCTCCAAGTGAACGTGGAAGAGCCTGCTCAAGCAGAAGCAGCGGTTCCGGCGGAAGTGGTTTTTTAGGACAGGAGTGTCATGCGCAAAGGAGGGCAGCAAGTTAGGGCGGAAGCGGAGGATTTGGTCCAAGGCAATGAAGTTACATGTTTGGGCAGAAGTGGTTTTGAGGGGAAGGCACGACGCGTGCCTCGGTGGCGGCGCGGGGGTGGGGGTGTCCGGCAGCAGAGGCGGCAGGCGCCACGTGTTGCTTGTTGTTTCTGGTGGAAGTTGTGTGCTCAGGCAGACACGGTGGCTTGAGGAAAGCCATTGTGTCTAGCATAAGTAGCATGCTTGGGCAGAGCAGCTGGCTTGAAAGTCAGTCTATACACAGTGGTGGCACTGCCCACACCTGGAGTGGGGGCAGGAAGAGACCGAGGAGAAGAACATATGTCAAGGGGCAGCTCCAAGGAGGGAGTCAGTATTTCCAGGGCTGAGACCCTCAGAGAGCTGGTCCTTCAACACTGCAGCAATGGGGACATGTCCAGTTTTGAACCTCCCATCTTCTACTGCTGCACCCTGCCTGGCTCAAGCTCAGGAGGACAATAGATGGGATGGCCCTTCTGAGGATGATTCTTCTCCCCATTCTCCTGCCACCTTTGTCAGGCTTCTGGCTGCTAAAAAGCAGCCCCAGTCATTGAACCATCCAGGAGCCATCACAGCAGCCATTACTTTATTGCAGTCCAGACACAAGTGGCAGCAGAGGGAGGGGCATCAGCTACCACAAAGTTCAGAGCCATTTCCATCCTCCAGAAAAAGCCCCATGACCACCAGCCTCTGCCATCTCTCCTTTTTCCTCAGCCACATACTCCCAGGCATAACAGCCTAATACTCCCATACACACACCCTAAAGAAAAATCTCTCTTAAAAAAATGAAAATCAGCTATTCACATTTTGAAGGTAGTTATTAATATTTCTGTGACAGTTTTGGGCACAGCATATTAAAATAGAAATTGTACTGTTGTAATATATAACTTGGAGGGCCAGGCCATAAATACTGACAATATATATAGTGGGCTTTTGTACTGCTATTATTTTATTTTGGAATGTGAAGGGCTGAATGAGGATTTTAATTTTTAATTTTTCAGTGGTTTTGAGACACTTTGCTTGCATTTTATGGTGTTTTCATTGGAAATGGAAAAATGGCAATACATATATATGTGTGTGTGTGTGTGTGTGTGTGTGTGTGTGTAATTGTAATATAAGTACACATTATGCATACCTTCCTTTATTTCAATTACCATTCCTATACAATATGACAAGAATTGCTATGAATAAAATGATTTTGAGTCCTAATTAAAATTTTATTTATGGCCAGCAAGGGACTCTGAGGAAGGGTCATCTCTGACCCCCCACCCCAATTCCACTCTCTCCAGCCTCAGATTCCACCTCCTTGGTAGATAGACAGAAATTCTCTGTGGCTTTTTTTTTTTTCCCCCTTGGATCCCACCTTTTTATTTCTAATTCTTAGTCCTGCCTCTCTTCACAGATAGTCCTTCCAGGCCACAGTCAGCAGCTCCCACTGGAAGCCTCTGGCCAGCAAGGGACTCTGAGGGAGGTTCATCTCTGGCCCCACCCCACTTCCAGTCTCTCCAGCCTCAGATTCCACCTCCTTGGTAGGTAGACAGAACTTCTCTGTGGCTTTTTTTTTTCCCCTTGGAGCCCACCTTTTTATTTCTAATTCTTAGTCCTGCCTCTCTTCACAGACAGTCCTTCCAGGCCACAGTCAGCAGCTCCCACTGGAAGCCTCTGACCAGCAAGGGACTCTGAGGGAGGTTCATCTCTGGCCCCACCCCACTTCCAGTCTCTCCAGCCTCAGATTCCACCTCCTTGGTAGGTAGACAGAAATTCTCTGTGGCTTTTTTTTTTTTTTCCCTTGGAGCCCACCTTTTTATTTCTAATTCTTAGTCCTGCCTCTCTTCACAGACGGTCCTTCCAGGCCACAGTCAGCAGCTCCCACTGGAAGCCTCTGACCAGCAAGGGACTCTGAGGGAGGTTCATCTCTGGCCCCACCCCACTTCCAGTCTCTCCAGCCTCAGATTCCACCTCCTTGGTAGGTAGATAGAAATTCTCTGTGGCTTTTTTTTTTTCTTGGAGGCCACCTTTTTTGCTAATTCCTAGTCCTGCCTCTCTTCACAGACAGTCCTTCCAGGCCACAGGCAGCAGCTCCCACTAGAAGCCTCTGGCCAGCAAGGGACTCTGTGGGAGGGTCATCTCTGACCCCCACCCCACTTCCAGTCTCTCCAGCCTCAGACTCCACCTTCTTGGTAGGTAGATAGAAATTCTCTGTGGTTTTTTTTATTTTTTTCCCTTGGAGCCCACCTTTTTATTGCTAATTCCTAGTCCTGCCTCTCTTCACAGACAGTCCTTCCAGGACGCAGGCAGCAGCTCCCACTAGAAGCCTCTGGCCAGCAAGGGATGCTTAGGGAGGTCATCTCTGACCCCTACCCCTCTTCCAGTCTCTCCAGCCCCAGACTCCACCTCCTTAATAAGTAGATAGAAATTCTCTGTGGCTTTTTTTTTTCCCCTTGGAGCCCACCTTTTTATTGGTAATTCCTAGTCCTGCCTCTCTTCACAGACATTCCTTCCAGGCCGCAGGCAGCAGCTCCCACTAGAAGCCTCTGGCCAGCTAGGGACACTGAGGGAGGGTCATCTCTGACCCCCACCCCACTTCCAGTCTCTCCAGCCCCAGACTCCACCTCCTTGGTAGGTAGATAGAAATTCCCTGTGGCTTTTTTTTTTCTTGGAGCCCACCTTTTTATTGGTAATTCCTAGTCCTGCCTCTCTTCACAGACAGTCCTTCCAGGCTGCAGGCAGCAGCTCCCACTAGAAGCCTCTGGGCAGCAAGGGACTCTGAGGGAGGGTCATCTCTGACCCCCACCCACCTCATTTTGACCACACCATAAACCTCTGTATCCCTGAGAACAAACCTGTGACACTGAGCACACCCAACAAACACCTACAACTGAAAAGTACCTTTAGAAAAATTTATAGAGACCCACCATTGAAAGTAAGGCTGTTTAGTGAACACTGAACTTTAAGCCAGAATTAAGCCACATGGACCCATATCACACCTCATTTTTAACACGGTACTAAACTCTGAATCGCTGAGCACAAAACTGTTACTCTAGGCACCCACAAATAACATCCACAACTGAAAGGTACCTTGAGAAAAATTCATAGAGACCCACCATTGAATGTAATGCTGTTTAGTGCACACTGAACTTTAAACCAGAATTAAGCCACAAGGACCCATATCACACCTCATTTTAAACACGGTACTAACCTCTGTATCCCTGTGCACAAAACTGTGACACTAGGAAAACTCAACTATCACCCACAACTGAAAGGTACCTTGAGAAAAATTCATAGAGACCCACCATTGACAGTAATGCTGTTTAGTGCAAACTGAACTTTAAGCCAGAATTAAGCCTCAAGGACCCATATCACACCTCATTTTGACCAAAGTACAAAACTCTGCAAACCTGAGCACGAAACTGTCACACTAGGAACACCCAACTAACACCCACAACTGAAAGGTCTCTTGAGAAAAATTCATGGAGTCCCACCATTGACAGTGATGCTGTTTAGTGCACACTGAACTTTAAGCCAGAATTAACACTCAAGGACCCATATCACACCTCATTTCGACCACAGTACAAAACTCTGTAAACCTGAGCTAGAAACTGTCACACTAGGCACACCCAACTAACACCCAAAACTGAAAAGTACCTTGGGAAAAATTCATAGAGACCCACCATTGAAAGTAATGCTGTTTAGGGCACACTGGACTTTAAGCCAGAATTAAGCCCCAAGGACACATATCACACCTCATTTTTAACACAGTACCAATCTCTGTATCGCTGGTCACAAAACTGTTACTCTATGCACCCACAAATAACACCCACAACTGAAAGGTACCTTGAGAAAAATTCATAGAGACCCACCATTGACAGTAACGCTGTTTAGTCCACACTGAAATTTAAGCCAGAATTAAGTCTCAAGGACCCACATCTCACCTCATTTTAACCACAGCATAAACCTCTGTGTCCCTGAGAACAAAACTGTGACATTAAGCACACCCAACGAGCACCCACAACTGAAAAGTACCATGAAAAAAATTCATAAAGACTCGCCTTTGAAAGTAATGCTGTTTAGTGCACACTGAAAAAATCTGTGACCCACAACACTCCCCACTCAAACCCTCACCTCAATATGACCGACAGCAAAATTCATTGGGCTACACTGCATATCCCACTTTAAGCCACAGCACACTCCGTTTTAAGCCACAGCACAACCCACTGTGACCCACAGCACACCTCAGTGAGACCACTGCCCACATCACTGAGACCCCAAGGACAAATCTCTGACCCACAACACACCCTACTCACACACTAACCTCACTGGGTCCCACAGCAAAATTCATTTAGTTACACAGCACACCCCACTCTAATCCAAAGCATACCACACTTCAAACAACAGCACAGCCAACTGTGAACCACAGCACACCTCAGTTAGACCACTTCGCACATCAGTGAGACCCAAAGAACAATTCTATGACCCACAACACACCCCACTCACACCCTAACCTCACTGGGACCCACAGCAAAATTTATTGAAGTACATAGCACACCCCAATAAGACTCAAACCTCAGAGACCCACAGCAAACCTCACTGTCACCCACAGTATCATTCAATGGGCTCAGCGCACACCCCACTTTTAGCCTCTGCACACCCCACTGTGACACACAGCACACCTCATTGAGACCACCGCACACATCACTACAACCCACTGCACAAACCTGAGATGCACAGCACACCCCACTAAGACTCAAACCTAACTGAGATTGACAGCAAACCTCATTAACACCCACAGTACCACTCCCTAAACCCAAAGCACATCCCAATTTAAACTACTGTATACCTCACTGCGAGAGACAGCATACCCCTTTGAGGCTATCACACAAATCCCTAGAACCCACTCCACAAACCTGAGATTCACAAAATACCTCACTGAGTCTGATACCTCACTGAGACCCACAACAAACCTCACTGACATTCACAGTACCATTCACTGGACCCAATGCACACCCCACTTTAAGCCTCTGCACACCCCAGTGAGACAGGCATCACAGATCATTGAGACCACCTCACACATTGCTGAAACCCACTGCACAAACATAAACTAAGTCTCAAACCTCACTAAGACCCATAGCAAATCTCACTGACACCCATAGTACCATTCACTGGACCCAAAGCACACCTCACTTTAAGCCACTGCACACCCCACTGTGGCAGGCAGCACACCTCATTTATGCTACTGTACACTTCCCTGAAAATAACTGCACAAACCTGAGACACACCACACACCCCACTAAGTCTCAAACCTCACTGAGACACACAGCAAACCTCACTGACACCCACAGTACCATTCAGAGGACCCAAAGCACAGCCCACTTTAACCTCCGCACACCCCGCTGTGACAAGCAGGACCTCCCATTGAGACCAACGCACACATCCCTACAACCCACCGCACAATTCTCAGACCCACAGCACAGCCCATTACGTCTCAAACCTCACAGAGACCCCAGTAACCCACAGTTCCATTCACTGGACCCAAAGCACATCCCTCTTTAAGCATCCACACACCCCACTGCTACAGGCTGCACACCTCATTGAGACCACCACACACATCCCTGAAACCCACTGCACAAACCTGAGACTCCTTGCACACTCCACTGCAAGCCTCACCACACCTCAGTGAGACCACCGCACACATCACTGAGACCCACAGCAGAAAACTGCAACCCCCACACACCTCACACAGACCCTATCCTCACTAAGACCCACAGCAAACCTCACTGAAATACACAGTACACTCCTCTTTAATGCACATCATACCCCACTTTAAACCATAGCACAGCCCTCTGTGAGCCACATGACACCTCAGTGAGACCAGAGCACACATCACTGAGACCCATAATATGAAACTGTGAACCACAGCACACCCCACTCAAACACATACCTCATTGAGACCCTCAGCAAACATCACTCAGACCCACAGCACAATTTACTGAGATCCACAGAACACCCCACTTTAAACAACAGCACACCCACCCCACTGCAAGCCACGCCACACCTCAGTGAGACCACAGGACACATCACTGAGACCCCCAGCACAAAACTGCGACACACAGCACACCACGCTCAGACCCAAACCTCAGTGAGACCCACAGCACACCTCACTGAGACCCACAGCAAAATTCACTGAAATCTACAGAACATGCCAAATTAACCCACGGTGCACCACACAGCGACCCACAGCACACCTCAGTGAGAGCACCGCACACACTGACACCTCAACACAGAACTGCAGCCCACAGTACACCACACTCAGAAACAAACCTCAGTGAGACATTCAGCAATCCTCCCTGGGACCCATGGCAAAATTCACTGAAATCCACAGCACACCTCACCTTAACCAACAGCGCACCACATTGTGAACCACAGCACACCACTGTGAGACAACCACAAATATCACTGAGACTCATAGCACATCCCACTCAGACCCAAACGTCGCTGAGACCCACAGCAAAATTTACTGAAATTCACAGAACACCCCATTTTTACCTTCTGTGAACTACAGTGCAACACACAGAACTCCTAAGTGAGACTACTGAAAACATCACTGAGACCCACAGCACAAAACTGCGACCCACAGAACAACCCACTCAGACCCAAAACTCACTGAGACCATAGCCAACTTCACTGAGACCCACAGCAAAACTAACTGAAATCCACAGCACACCCCACTTTAACCCACAGGGCACCACACTGTGACACACAGCACACCTCATTGAGACCACCACACACCTCACTGAGACCCCCAGCACAAAACTGTGACCCACAGTACACCCCATTCAGACACAAACCTCACTGAGACTCACAGCAAACCTCACTGAGACCCACAGCAAAATTCACTGAAATCCAAAACACACTCCATTTTAACCCTCAGTGAGCTACACTGTGACCAACAGCACACCTTAGTGAGACCACCGCACACAACTCTGAGAACCCTAGCACAAAACTGCAACCCACAGCACACCCCACTCAGACACAAACCTCACTGAGAACCTCACTTAGACAAACAGCAAAATTCACTGAAATCAACAGCACACCCCATTTTAACCCACAACACACCACACTGCCACCCACAGCACACTGCAATGAGACCACTGAACACATCATTGAGACCCACAACACAAAACTGTGACACACACCACACCACACTCAGATCCAAACCTCACTGAGACCCTCAGCAAACCTCACTGGGACCCACAGAAAAATTCACTGAAATCCACAGTACACCCCACTTTTACCCAGAGCCCACCACACTGCAACCCACAGCACACCTCAGTAAGACCACCACACACATCACTGAGAACCACAGCACAAAACTTCGACCCACAGCACTCCCCACTCACAACCAAATGTCACTGAGACCCACAGAACAATTCACTGACATCCAGAACACATCCCACGTTAACTCACAACACACCCCAATGCACCCCACAGTACACTTCAGTGAAACCACCGCACACATTACTGAGACCAACAGCACAAAGCTGTGACCCACAGCACACCCCACTCAGACCTAAACCTCACTGAGACCAACAGAAAACCTCACTGAGGCCGACGGAACAATTCACTGAGATCCAAAGCACACCCCACTGCGACCCACAGCACACCTTAGTGAGACCACCACACAAAACTTCAACCAACAGCACTCCCCACTCAGACACAAAACTCACTGAGAACCACAGCAAACCTCACTGAGAACCACAGCACAATTCACTGAGATCCACTGCACACCCCACTTTAACCCACAGCACACCTCATTGCAACATGAAGCACACCTCACTGAGACCACAGAACACATCACTGAGACCCACAGCACAAAACTGCGACCCACAGCACACCACTTTCAGACCCAATCCTCGCTGAGACTCACACCAAACCTCACTGAGAACCAAAACACAATTCACTGAGACCCACAGCATACCCCACTGTGACCCAGAGCAAACTCCACCACAATGCACAGCACACCTCAGAGAGACCACTGCACACATCAAGAAGACCCGAAAAACAAAACAATGACCCAAAGAAAAACCCACTCAGTCCCAAACCTCACTGAGACCCACAGCAAATCTAAGAGCAGGGGAGGGAACCGGACTCCGTGATCCCATCTTGTACTCGGACATCATTATCCAAGAACTGCCATATCCAGAAGGCATGAGGGTGAAGGGAAGTGGTACAGCCCTCACCCAGGAGTCTAACACCCGGTGGCCTCTGGGAAATGGAGTCTGCCGCGAGGCCCAGAGGCCTTCCTCCCTGAAGCCTCTGGGCTGGCTGTTTTCCTGCCACGCCCTGACCCCCGCCGGCCTGGCCTCAGTAAGACCTCTGGGAACTCTGGACAGGTGTCACATTGCGCCATGACACGCTGCGCCGTGCCGTGCCATGCCATGCTGTGTCGTGCCATGCTGCACACCTGGGAGGACCTCTAGAGGGGCCCGCACCTGCCGGTCATCCAGCTCTCAGCCCGCTCTTCTTCCCCTCAATCTTCGAGGACAAGTTCCCCCTGATGGCACATTGTGACCCAAGAGTCCATGTGGGAGGGGTTTCTGCCATGGCCTGGGTGTCGTCGGTGAGACATCTCGGGCAGGCGACCAGAGGAGAGATGGACGTCACCCCAATACTGTCGCCACGCCAAAAAAGATTGACAGTGATGCCATCACCACTCGTGGCTGATAAGCACACTGGCTTCTACTATCACATCCCAGACAGTCCAACACAAAGACACCTTGTAATGTGTACACCATGTGTACACCATAGTATTAAAAAAAAAAAGTATCTCTTAAACAAGCATAGTCTCTCTAAAAGAAACACACAAGCGAAACTGGTGGATCACACTTGGTCAACGACACAGTTTGAGTCCTGATCCTGACCACCAGAGAGACACACCAAGCACATGTGTGCGCATTCCCAGAATCAAGAAGTCTAACAGAACTCATGCAAATATACATTCACCAAACCTTGAACCAGTTGAAAGAAATCAGAAGAGGTATAAATACATGCAGAGAAATTCCACATTCGAGATGAGGATGCTCATTATTGTTCAAAGATGATCTTTCTAACCCAATCTACAGACTCGGCAGCATCCCAATTGAGTTCCCAGCAAAGGAATCAACAAATTTTATCATTTAGAGGTCTTTGCCTTTGGGTGTGTATGTGCTTGCTGGGGGTGGCAGGGGGGAGGGCCAGAGAGAGTGGCAGATGAGAGGGAAAGTGAGAAAATACCCTCCCAGAGGTGATGGCCATACTGAAATCCCTCCCCCTCCATTCTCCTCCTGGAATCTTGGGCACACACGCACATGCCCAGTATGATTTTGAAGCCAACGGGTCTGAGACTCAAACCACAGCTTGCATGTGGGAGTACAGCCACGTAGCCACTGCTCCACCTGCTGGCCTCCAGGCCTGATTGTATCTTATAGTTTATTCATTTTTTTCCATGAGACACAGAGACGCAGAGAAACAGGAATCCCTGAAAAGGTCCTCACGCCCTATCCACCTCCAATGTCACCAGACCCTTGTCCCAGGCATGTGTGCTGGATGTGCTCAGGAAGTGAACCCAGAACCACCCCGAGTGGGTCAGACACACCGAAACCATTCTACCAACAGGTCCCCCTTGGTGCCCATTTTATCCTACCTCCTAAAGTTCAGTGCCCCAAACCAGAACATGCTACATTATCCAGAGACCTCCCAGAGGAAGTTTCTGGGTGTAGTGCCAGACTACACTGCCCCATGGCCTCCAGGAGGAGGAACTCCAGCATCATGCCAGATGACATGAAGCAGCAGCCTGTGTAAAGAAAGGCTTTCAGGCAGAATGCCAGACTACCCAGAGGCCTCCAGAAGAAAGGCTTCTACACAGAGTCAAGAAGACACCTACCAGAGATCTTGAGGAGAAAAGCTGTTGGGCAGAGCGCCAGGCCACACTTCTCAGAGACTATGGGAAATATACTCCGGCTCTACACGCATGGAGAAGGGAAGCAGGCTCTGCAATCCCATCTTGTACTCGGACGCTATGACCAAAGAACTGCCATATCCCAGAGGCCTGGGGTGGAGGGGTGGGAAGGGGGGGATGTGGTCCGGCCGTTAACTGGAAGTCTACTGCCCACTGGACACTGGGAAACGGAGTCTGGTGCGAGGCCCAGAGGCCTTCCTCCCTGAAGCTTCCTGGCTGGTTGTTCTCTTGCCACGCCCTGATGCTAGCCAGCCTGGACATCTGGAGACCTCTGGGAACTCTGGACAGGATACGCACCACACCACATCGCACTGCGCCGCCCCTTGCTGTGCCATTATGTGCCACACCTGTGCCACACCACGCCCCCGGGGGGACCTATTGGGGGGCCCGCGCCTGTCGTCCGGTGCCCCACCCACACCTCTTCTCCCTGAGCTTTGGGGACGGGCTCCCCCTGACGGCACACTGTGACCCGACAGTCCCCATGGGAGGGGTTTGGGGCACGACTCCGTGTATGAATTTACGTAACAACAAAAGAAAGGGAAAACAACTTACCCAATTGCCAATTCCACAGAGGAAAGACTCATTCCACGAAGGGCTTGGGGCAAACCTACAGCTTCCTGGAACTGTGCCTCCTCCACTGACACCAGGGGCCACCACTCCAAGGCCTAGATAGAAACGACACTTGACTGTAAACTGGCACATCTGGCCTCAGACAGCAGAGCACCGAGTACCTGCGGCCAGACATCAGAGACATCCACTAGGGCAGCGATAGGCTCCAGTTGCCGATGCTCTGGAATCGATGCAAAAACCACAATGCACACAGCTCAGAGTGTGTTCTGCCACCGAGGAGACAAGCAGGCCTCCTCACATCCCAGGACATCAATCCTATGCTATCTCCGAGGTGCACCAGGAAAGGGGAGGGCATGGGAAGGCTCCCCAGAGCATCTGCACATTGGAGACAGAGGCCAGCCCAGGCCTGAGAGACAGCCAGAAGAGAAGCATTCAGGAGGGAGTTAAAAGCAACCCCATTCACGGACAGAAGGCTGCAGGGACCACACGGTCAGCTGGATGGGGCTCCGGGCACGGGTTGTATCCCAGTATGTTGGATGACATTCTGCAATCCCATGTGTTCTCTGACTACTGAGTGCATGCTATCAACCTAGTGCCAGGAATAGAACCTACAAAGAACATCGTGTAGCTCGCCCCTTATTCTTTTTTTTTTTTTTTTTTTTTTTTTTTTTTTTTTTTTTTTTTTTTTTTTTTTTTTTTTTTTTTTGCTATAGGGCACATTTGCTTGCCAGACAGGCAGAGACAGAGAGACAGAAAGTGAGAAATCACCCCCCAGGGGGTATTGCCTCGCCACATTCCCTTCTCTTCCATTCTCCTCTCGGGATCTTGGGCACACACGCACACACGCCCAGCGTGAGGTTTAAGCTACTGGGTCCGGGATGTGAGCCGCAGTCAACTACATGGGGGTCCAGTGACATAGCCATTACGCTAACTGCTAGCCACCTTCGCCCCTTATCCTTTATAACTAAACTCACCAGCTGCTTGTCCAATTTCATTTGAAATAAACAGGCTCTGCTCTGGGGCAATTTGACTTCTGCTCCAAGAGAGCTTCGGCCCCCTACTCTCACTGTTTCCCCCTCTCTCTTCTCAATATTTCACAATACCTTACACCCAGCCCTGAATGTCTCCCACCTGCGGGAGACACAGACCACCCCACACCCAGCTATGATGGGAAGGGTGAGGCCACATCATCCCGTCACCCCAGCCCTGAGCCCCACACTCCCAGACACGTGGTTCTGGCCCTGCTGCCCGAGCCCTCCCCTCTCCCTCTGCCTGCAGGGCGCTGCCAGGTACTGATCCAGGGCGGGAAGGTACCGGCTACTCACCAGACGGTGGCCAGTCACCCAAAGCAAGGTGGTGCCCTCTGCTGTGTGCCAAGAAGCCCCTGTGCTTGCTGAGGCACTGACCAGAAGGAAGCAGGAGCCGGGACTTCCTGGGACAGAAGGTGGCTCTGGACCCCCTGATGGCTATCTCGGACCTGGTGGGAAGAGGTTCGCCAGTCAGCTGAAGCCCAGCACCCTCTCTTGGCCAACAGGGTGATGTGGGAGGTGGCTTGATAGCCAGCTGGTGTCCAGAGCCCCCAGCTGGCCTTCAGGGGGGTGCACTGAAGGGCGAGCCTCACTGAGGAGGTGAGGCCAATCTCCCCTTACCATCCGAGGGGGTTTCTGCAGGCCGAGCCTCATTCAGTAGCACTTGCCAGAGGCCCCCTCTCCACCATCCCGTGGGATGAGACAAAATCAGGCTGCCTATGTGGCTATTGGCCTATGCCGGGTAGACTCCTGAGATCGAAAGAAGAACCAGGGTGCTCTGGGTACAGCTGCCTGAGGTCACTGCTGCAAGAACCGCAGGGTGACGCCACTGGACTGAGGAAGGGTCTCTGTGACTCTAGCTCCCTGGCTGATCCAGGCGGGACACTGCCAGCCGAGGTCAAGCAAGGTCAGAGTTGATGACACAGCAGTGAATTCACATTGTTAGACAGTATGGATGCCTTGTCGAACATGATCAAGACGGAGACTCTGGAAAACAATCATAATTCATTAACGTTCCAATGATAAGTTTATTCTTTGTGACTGGATTGATTATTTTTTTAAAATGCCGTCTCTTTGTTTCTGTGCATACCTTATAACAGTAATATATGCTATAATCAAGCATCTGGCACTATGCAAATTATATTCACAGAAAGCAAGAACATGAACAGAATTGAGTCCTAGACTTTTAGGATTCATCCAGACACATTCTAAGTCAGAATAGTTTAAAAGATGTTCTGAGTCAATAACCTCATTGATGCTTTGCGGAAAGTGTTATGCCTGAAGTAACATAAATGTCAGGATATTCTAGGACTCGTTATATGGGGGGAAATGACTCTTCTTTCTTAGGTTCATGAAGAATTTATGGAAACCTAACTTCTCAGACTTTTCCCAAATTTAGTATAACTTTTAAGTACATTAATTATGGGGTAGACAGGTGGCATCAAGGTTAAGGCACTGGATTTTTTCATGGTTGACTGCAGTTCAAGTCACAGACCTGGTGGCTTGAAACTCACACTAGAGGGACCAGCAGTTAGCGTAATGGCTATGTCACTGAACTCCCATGTAGTCGACTGTGGTTCGAGTCCTGGACCTGGTGGCTTAAACTCATGCCAGGTGCATGTGCGTGCTTGCCAAGATTCCAAGAGGAGAATGAAGGAAAAGGGATTGTGGCATGGCCATCTCCCCTGGGGGGGAGGGGGGTGATTTCTCACTTTCTGTCTCTCTGTCTCTCTCTGTCTTTCTGGTGAGTGCACACGCCCTATAGCAAAAACCTCTAAAAAAAAAAAAAAAGAAAAGAAAACACCAGATGCATATGAATGAGTTTCCAAAACCCCAGGAGGAGAATGAAGGAGAAGGGATTGTGAGTATTCATCCCCCTAGTGGGGATTTCTCATTTTCCCTCTCACCATCTCTCTCTAGTAAGCATGCGCGCGTGAGCGCACGCGCACACACACACACACAAAAAAAAAAAAAAAAATTATTATTATGCTAATATAGCTAATCACAAAGTGAACAATTAAGAAGGGGACCTGTCCCTGATTGGTGTACTAAAATAAAACTGAGTCATTAATTCTCCTAGGAGTATAGCTGAGGATACCAGAATCCAACTAGGTTTGATGGTATAAGGGAAGTAGCTCATTGTGAAGAAATCTATTACACCAGACAGCATGTTTACATGAAGTACAGCATGAGAGCAACAGAAGAGAGATTCATGACTTTGTTGAGGAAAAGTAGATACAGTCTAACTTTGGAAATATTTTTTGAGAGGGTTTTTGTTTTGTTTTGCTTTGTTTTGTTGTTGTTGTTTTTGTTTTGTTTTGTTTTGTTTTTCTATAGGGCACATGCACTCACCAGAGAGACAGAGAGACAGAAAGCGAGAAATCACCCCCCAGGGAATGGTCACGCTGCAACCTCTTCTCCTCCCTTCTCCTCTCAGGGTCATAGGCATGCACACACGTGCACCAGCATCAGTTTAAGCCACCGGGCCCAGGACTCAAACCACGGTTGACAACATGGGAGTCCAGTTACATAGCCATTATACCAACTACAGATCCTGAGCTTTAGAAATTATTAACAAATAGGAAACATATGCTACTGACATAAAAGTGTTCCTGGCTAGATATCCGGTAATGAAGAATTATGGCAGGTTTAGAAAAGGGAAAAAGCCATATATTTCTGCCCCCCCAAAAAATGAAATTGAATCTGAGGGCAGCCTGTGGCCTTGAGGTTAAAACAGGTGGGTCCCATATGGTCAACCACACGGTTTGAGTCCTGACTCTAACAGCTTAAGATACACCAAGCACTTATGTGTGCATTCCCAGAATCAAGAAAGGAGGGAGAAGAAACTAAAAGAAAGAGGAAAAGAAGATAGGAAGGATAAAAAGAGAAAGAGAGATGGAGGAGACAGGATTGTAGGATGCTTTATCTCTCCTGTTCTCTCTCTTTCTCTTTAGTGCCTTCACCAATTAACAAAAAAAAATTTTTTTAGGTGTGCACTTTTATTGAACTGGTCTCAAGTCAGAGTACAGGTAAGCCCTGGCTGCCTCCACACCTACCCACTCCCAGGGAGACCAAAAGCCTTCATACATCTCAGGTTGGGGGACAAAAATGGGGGTCCACGGTGGCTGATCATTCAAAATAAAACAAAATAAAAAAGTATTAAGGCGAAGATTTAAAAAATTTTGCATTACATAATTTACACAAAAGCAATGTTGTCACCTCCCCATGTGCATTTGGGTGAGGATTGGGCTGTTCTCCTTAGGTAGAAGTGGGGCAGCTTCTGGGAGGGCGAGAACTTCCTGTAACAATGCATCTCACAATATTTTGAATGACTATTTTAAAAAAGAACAATGTACAATCCAAGTCCTTGGCCACATTGCAGAACTCTAGGGATGCTCGCTTCAACCGACTGCGACTGCTGTCACCTTCACCGTTCCAGTTTTTAAATCCTCCATCGTGCACCGCAAATGCTTCTAGGTGGACTGTTACTTAGTTGCGTTACACCCTTTCTTGACAAAACCTAACCTGCGCAGAAAACAAGATGAGATTGGCATGGCTTTATTTGGGTTTTTTTTTTTTTTTTTGGGTTCTTTGTTTTGTTTTGTTTTGTTTTTGTGTTTTCTGTTTTTTGTTTGTTTGTTTGTTTGGCTTGACTCAAGATTTAAAAACAAAATTTTTTGAGATATTTTTGCTATAGGGCATGTGCACTCACCAAAGAGACAGAGACAGAAAGTGAGAAATCATCCCCCAGGGAAGATGGTCATTCCACAATCCCTCTTCCTCCATTCTCTTCTTGGGGTGGGGGGATTTTGTGCATGCACACATGTATGCCCAGCATGAATTTCAAGCCACCAGTCCGGGACTCTAAATGTGGTCAGCCACGTGAGAGCCCAGCACCTTAACCATTATGACACCTGCTGGTCCCCTAGCAAAATTTTTTTTAAAAAATTAAACTGAATCTATACTTGGTTCAACCAACAATTTTAATATATGGCAAACTTCTGTATCAGTTAATTCAAGTATGATAAACTTTTCTATGTGGTTCTAAAATTATACACTTTTTTGTGAATTCAACAAGCATGGGATGTTCTCATCTCTGCTCTAAAAATTACCTTATGAACACACTGGGCACCCAATGGACTTTAGGATAAAATGTAACCAGGGCACTACCCACACAAAATAAGGCTTGCCAAATACTAAGACACACATAATCTCAAAATAAGAATTACACAATGCTGAAGTCAAAACGTTGATACTTTTTAAATGTTACTTGAATAGATCAGAAATAGAACTTAAAGGTCTCTAAAAAAATCTTGGCAATATATAAATCAGCACACTTACTAGAAGGCCCATCCCCTCATTCCCAATGAAGGACTGATAGTAACTTTTGATGAATGGAAGGCATTAATGATACATATGAATATACTTTCCAAATTAGAAAAAAAAATTAAAAGAAACTTTGAAGGTATGAATCGCCAGATAAAAGTTTCCATTACTATGGTCATTAGCCACATAAAAATTAATATTACAACATGCAAATTTCACTGATAAAATGCCTGCAGGAGGCGTGGTGGTTAAACATGCTGCACTCCCACATGCTCAACCATGGTTTAAGTCTTGGACCTGGTGGTTTCCTTTCTCACTTTCTCTCTCTCTCTCTCTCTCTCTCTGGGAAAATTGGAAAATATTAAGGATAATAATAAATCAAGTTAAAATAATTCTTTAAAAAAGAAAAAAGAAATGAAGACCAATATACCTTCTAATTTTGTCTTTAGTGAGAGAAGATGTATTTTTGTAAGTATATCTGATTTACAAAAAACAGCCACTGACTTCATTATTAAATATTCTGACTGTGTCCTGTAGAAATTTCACCTTAAGTGTCTTTAGGCATCATGCAATAACAATAGTTGGCATTAAAAAAATATTACCATTCTGTTTCTATCTACCAGTTCTTGAATTTTGCTTAGAACGCTCATCCAAATTTGAAAGAGGTTTCAGCTGTATGTGTGTGTGCATATATGTATGAATATAAACTTTTAAAAATAATACCATTGATGGGTGGGAATAACAACCAGTTCTGAGGCTTCTCTCCTGGCTCTGAGTGGAGGGTCTTTGGGTGCACAGCAGCCAGAGGAGCCAGGGGCTGCGGAGCCTGTAGACTCTGGCAGGGACTGGACAGTACACGCAGGTGGTGGAC
The DNA here is from genome assembly GCA_026018925.1 of Tupaia tana. Classification (NCBI taxonomy): domain Eukaryota; kingdom Metazoa; phylum Chordata; class Mammalia; order Scandentia; family Tupaiidae; genus Tupaia; species Tupaia tana. Next base: position 94,401,937 of record JAKSZU010000008.1, on the reverse strand, counting down.
AGCGAGGACTGCATGACCCTGCTGTTTAGCTAAAAACACAGACAGAACAACAACTCTGAGAGTATAAATCTATGATTGATGCAAATGAAGAAAAAACTCCAGAATAAATTATGCAAGAAAAGCAAATAGAAGCTAAAAATGGAAAATGAAATTGAGGAGGTGAAAGTCACTCTTGAACTAAAGAATATTACAATTTTAAAAAAAGAGTATTACATTAGACAGTATGCAACTTTCAAGTGCACTTTTAAAAAGCCTGGAGAGGCATACATGCATGCGTGCATGCATGTGTGCGTAGGGCTGCGCAGCCAGGCTGGCTTCTCCAGCAAGTGGCGTTTCCCCCCTCCGCCCCGCGGCAGCAGGACCTCAATGCGACCGCCTGACAAGTGCCAGCCATGGAGCCACAGAAAGAGGCAAGAACACCTGGGACCCCGTCGTGTGTCTGCCTGGGACCTCGAGCTCTCAGGCTCCGAACATCGAGGAGCGGCAGGAGGGCGACACAGAGGCAGATGGTGCCAGTGCAGGCCAGCTGTGGGAGCTGCTGGTGGAGCTGGCAAAGCAGAGGCCCGAGTGAGGCCACTGCAATCGGCCTCAGAGAGTGTGTTTGTGTCCATTTCTCCCCGTGCGCCCTCTGTATCTCAACCCATTCGTACATAATCCAGCACCCAAACAAAGTGTTGCAGACTGTACCCCTGCTAGCAGCATGCCTCCCCCAGGGTAAATGTAAAGTAAAGATTGGCCCTCGCTTCAGTGAAGAAAGAGATCCTGAACTTGCAACTATTTGCCATAAGTCTGGTACATTAATATTATATCCAGTGGCCGAAGCTGCTAATTTGGAAGAATTTCTGTTAGATTCTTCCACAGTAATCATCATTGATGGTACCTGGAGCCAGGCTAAGGACATTTTCTATAAGAGTTCCTTGTTCTGACTTCCCAAACAGATCTAGCCAGGAGCCAGGACAAGCCAACCAGCAGCCATCTATTTCAGAGTTCTGAGCGGCCCCATTCTTCACTGAAGACCTCTGCCCAGACTTCACCCTCCTGCCCCCAGATCTAGCCAGGAGCCAGAATTTAAAATATTCATAGTGACAAAGCTAATGGAGATGCAAGAGAAGAGAGAGAATGAACTCCAGGAAATGCAGGAGAAAAGAGACAATGAGTTCCAGGAGGTGAGGAAGTTCTTGCATCATCTAAAAGAGGAGATGCACATCATAAAAAAGAATCAAATGGAATTATTAGAGATGGAGGCTGTAATTCAGGAAATAAAAATCTCCCTTGAAAATATCAAAGGCAGATTAGATCATGCAGAAGATCGAATCTCAGTTGTAGGAGATAGAATCTCTGACCTAGAAAAATTCACTAAAAAGACTGAGAAAATAACCCCCCAGAATAAGAATAACATACAATAATACTAGATACCCTTAAATGCCCAAACATTCAGATCATCAGTACCCCAGAAGATGAAGAAACTAATAAGGGCATTGACAATCTTGACAATCTACTCCATGAATATCCTGGAAGAAAACTTTCCAAACCTAGAGAGACATTCAAGTATCCAGACCCAGGAAATACGCGTTGAATCAACCCAAGAAGATCTTCCCTGAGGCACATCATAGCCAGATTGACCAAAACCACAGAGACAAGATACTCAAATTGGCAAGAGACAAATGTCAAGTTACTTTCAAAGGATATCCCATCAGGCTAACGTTAGACTTCTCATTGGACACAATGCAAGCAAGGAAAAAATGGGAAAATATATTCAATGTTTTGAGTGAAAACCAATTTCAACCAAGAATACTATACCCAGCAAGATTATGTTTCATATGGGTAAAAAAAGACAAAAATATTCTCAGAAAAACAAAGCCTTAAAGACTTTACCAGCACCATACCAGCTCTCCAAAAAGTGCTGAAGAGAGTGCTGTACTAGGAAAACTAAAATCGGCCACACAGAAATAAGAGTACAAGAAACAACCAAGAGAATGGCCAGCCTGACGGTAGGGACAAGTCCGGAGCTGAATGTTAACTTCCAGAGTTTAAATGGAAAGTTCAGACCATAATAACAGTGCAAATTCAATAGAAGAATGATTAAATACATGAAACTGAACTAGTGAAATAGAATTGTTTGACTTTAGAATAAAACATTACTGATTCTCTTCAATGCTTTGACTTCCATATTTAAGGATTTTTGTCTTAAGCTGTTGATAGGTTTATCCACCTACTATTTGAACTGAATCCTAACCATTTTCCTGACTTTAAGTGTTAAGCAGATTTCTTGTAGCAATTTTTTATTTTGATCTTTTAAAACTAAAATTTTAAAATGCATTAAAAATACCTATTAATACCTGTTTAATGACGGCAGTAAGCTATATAACCCCGGCTAGGTACTACTTTATAGTATATTCACTTTACTCACTAAGGTTTATGCCTGAAGTCAGACTTGTGTTTATATATATGTACATATCAGCTGTGCTTACTATTGGATGTTTTTAAATTATTTAAAATCTTTAGTGAATCAATAAAATGACCAAAAAAAAGGCATGGAAAACAACCAGAGATACCAGAAACAGTGTGGAAGGAGAGGGTAGAATTGGTAGAGGATGAGAAATAGGGAATCAAGGGGGGAAAAAGCAAAATTTATAAGAAACAAGAAATAGAAACAACAATTATTTGTTTATATAACATGTATGGTAATATCCTTGATTAAGTCAATATGCAATGTACTCTGGATGGGAAATCTCATTTTATATACTGTATTGATGTACAGTAAATAAATACATTTTAAAAATACAAAAAAAGAAGCCTGGAGAAAATTGACATAAAAAATATTGGATGGAACAAGTGTTAAGGTTAAATAAATTAATAATGAAATCCAGCAGTAATCTTGGGATTAAGAGGAAAAACTGCTAGGGGCTGGCAAGTGACATGGTGCTTAAGGGTGCTGGACACCCACATGGCTGACCACAGTTCTAGTCTCAAACCTGGCAGCTTGCTTTCTCACTTTCTCTCTCCCTCTTTGGTCAAATTAAAATAAATCAATAAAGTTAAATAAAATAATTTTTTTAAAAAAGAGGAAAAACTGCTTACTATTAGAATGAAGAGATTGTGGGACCAGCAGATGGCATAATGGTTACATCACTAGACTCATATAGTCAACTGTTCAACACAGCAGCTTAAACTCATAGGGTGCTTGTGTATGTGCACCCAAAATCCCAAGAGGAGAATGGAGCAGGGATTGTGGCATGGCATCCACCCAGGGGGTGATTTCTGGTTCTCTGTCTCTCCAGTGAGAGTGTAAAATAAAATTAAACTGTATCTATCCTGTTTTGTAAAGATAAAGTTTAACCTTTGCCTTTTTTGCTTCTGTACTAAAACTGATACAACCCTCATGATAAACTGCTGAAGTTGTGGAAGCCCAAAACAATTTACTAGCTCCCTGTAAAAAGCCCCTTATCTTACTTCCTCATTCTTCCCTCCCCTCCCCCCATGGACTTGTGTCTATATAACCTAAATGCCCCTTTGTTTGGGACTTCACTCTCTCTGTTGTGTCTTGTACGACTGAGAGTGGAGTCCTAGTGCACTAGAAATAAAGCCTCTTGTACTTTACATCAAGAACCGACTTTTGTGGTTGATTGGGGTCGCAGTAGTACTCCCTGGACAAGGAGGTTCAGCCGGCTGCCAGCTGAAACCTTTCAAGAGCAGGTGCACTCTAGCAAAAAAATCTCTCTCTCAAAGAGAGAGAGAGAGAGAGAGAGATTACAATTAAAACAGCTTCAAAAAGTAAGCTTTTAGAAATACCGGCTGAAAACAATGAACAGAAAGATGATTTGGACAGGATGGACAATTCAGGCAAGATAAAGACCATACAACAGAACCTACAAATGGAGATACAAATTCATTACTCAATGTGTTCCAGAACCTCGTTCTGGGGAGTAAAGCCAAGTGGGTAGAGAACTCAGCCTTACAGAAAGCAGCTTGAGAAGTGTTTGACCTCCGGGCGCGTGTGCGTGCCCAAGATCCCAAGAGGAGTACAGAGGAGAAGGGATTGCAGCGTGGCCATCCCCCCTGGGGGGTGATTTCTCACTTTCTGTCTCTCTGTCTCTCTCTGTCTGTCTGGCAAGGGCACATGCCCTATAGCAAAAACTTCTCAAAAAAAAAAAAAAATGTCTGACCATGATGTAAAAGAATTCTATTGTGGCAGTGTTTTCTTTTGTCTTGATGCATCTTTGGAACAACAAACTGCAAGTGAATACAGTTTAAGTTCTTTGGAACTATTCTAGTACTATGTGTTCTCGAGCTTTACTTACCACTGTGACTTGAAATCTATTGTTTTAAATATGACAATTAAAGTAACTGATAGTCAATAGTAATACCATTGACACAAAGGTCCTCCTAAAGAGGTCTTATTAAGCAGAAATTAATTTTAAAATATTTAAGATTGTTACTGGATCACAAGAATTGTCAAATGTGACAATTTTCTCAATCAAAAACAAGATAAACTAAAATACATTATTAAAATAGTGATGATTGAAAATAGAAGTAAATAGAATTAAAGATTCTGTGGAAAATTACAGAGGAAGAGTTAAGTTAAATAAGATAAAGCTATTGCAACCAACTAAAAACAATGAGAAAATACTCTCTGGGAAAACGCACAATAAAGAATGGACTGTAAAGTAAAAGGCTAGCAGACCCGATCAGCAAACAGTGGGAAAGCTTGAGCTCGCCCCAGGAAAGACCCGGCCTCGCAGGTTCCCTGCTGTTAGGTGACCTTTAACAAATCCTGATTTTATTTAAAATGGTCCTGGTCTATGGCGTCCCACCTGAGGTGGTGTCAGAGCACACAGACCTGGGTCCAGACCTTGGCGACACTCTGCAGCCACTCCATTCTCAACAGAGCAAAGGATGGGAACTTCCCTTAGGGTCACAGGTACATGTGGAATGCAGTCTGGTCTGGACAGAATAATACAGGTCGATGTCCGGATTTTGCTCCACCTAGTTTTCCTTTTTCTACAGCGTCAACCCTTTAACACAGAAAAATGGGGAAAACACAAGCCGCGAGGCGCTTCCTTCTGCCCGCGGCGAGCGGCCCAGGGGTGTCCCCCTTTCTGCCCCAGCACTACCGTCTCCAGGGCACCCCGGGTCTGTGGAAACACGGGACATCCCCCTTCTTTCAGGGACTGTGGAAACGCATCTGTGGAAATGCCGCGCTCCTCCCGGCTCCCCTGCTGTGGGGACATGTTTAAGAGAGAGAGTCTGAGGTGTGGGGACATCCTCTGAGCAAACACCACATGCTCTTTTGGGGTTTGGCAGAACCTTGTAACTTGTCTTTCCTTGACCTTGGCTGCAGACAGCAAGGGTGGAAATTGCTAGGGGCGTTCCAACAGACACATGTGATAGACTTCAAGAAACATCTTGGCAAAATCCAATCCCTGCTCTGCATCTGAAAGGCTCCTTAGCCTACTCCGGGTGTGGTGGTGCAAGAAGATCTTTAGCTCCTTCCCCACACCTAACAGCTAGTTCTTTGCATTAGAAAGGAAGATGAGATTTTCTCTTGATGGGATTATCACCAAGGGATACACCTGGCCTGGTGTGACTAAACCCTCATAGATTTGTTAACTGCTTCTTATTGTCTGTAACCTGGCAACCAATGTATGAAGTGTCGTAAAACATACATGTGTAATGTCTCCTTGTTCTATAAATAAAGATGTCCAGTTCATCTGGGGGGCACAAGTTGCTTGGGCTAACTAGGCTCAGGCTGCCTGTGTCGGTTTCTATTCTATCTTTTGTCTCATTTTTTCTGCTTCTTCCATAGTAGCGCCGAGCCTGGGGGTGGACACCGACACCCCGCAACCCCCAATGGGCCCACCGCACTCACCTGTGCCATCTGCTGGCGCGCCGCACTCACTTGGGCAGAGCTGGCGCCAAGCGGGGCTCCTTCCCTGCTGCTCCCTGCCCTCCGCCCTCCGCCCTCCACCCTCCACCCTCCACCCTCCACCCTCCACCCTCCAGAGAAGCCCCCAGGCCTCCCCAAGTCTAGGCTGCAGCTGGAGGAGGATCTCAGGTGCTCCGCACAGCCCAGACCCGGGTGGGTGGGCCCTGGTGGAGAAACCCGCCCACTACCACCCACTGGGCAGCTGCAGCCCTGACTGCACCAGGCCACCCTCCCACCCAACACAGAGTCCTGGGTGAATTTCTAAAAGTTCTGATCTGGTTCTTCTTTTCTCTAGGGCACATGAGAAAGAGACAAAGAGGGAAAGTGAGAACTCACTTTCTGGAGGAATGGCCAGAGACAGAGAAAAAAATGGACAAGGACAAATCAAACCCTGGGGAGAATGACCACAGGGCAAGCCTCTCTCCTCCACCTCCCCTCTCAGGATTTTGGGCATAGAGGCACGCAGGCCTGGCATGGTTTTCAAGCTGCTGTTTCTGAAACTTCAACAGCACAGTCTGTCACGTGAGATCCAGACACTTTAACCACCATGCCACTGGCTAGTCCCAGTTTTGGTTGCTTAAAGCCATAAACTTGGAGAGTCAAATAAAAATAAAGTCCATCATCTTCTGCTTTGATGCACTGGATGATGATAACAAGAAACAAAGTATTTATTACAGATGGCCAAGAGACAAAAAGCAGTTGAGTTCCTATACATCAGTATTAAAGAAATATTTGTTATTTAAAATGAAACAAAAATCCATATGATACCACCCCCAAAACTGAAGGCCTTATGTACAAGTCTAACAAAACTTATGCAAGTTTACAGTCACCAAACCTTGAACCAGTTGAGATAAACATGAATAAATGCAGATAAATTCCTTGTTCAATACTAGTACACTCCTTATTAGAAGACAATCTTCTTCACTTGAACCACAGACTCAGCAGAATCCCAATCAAGTTCCTGCAAAGCTATCAGCACATTATTTTTAAACCTAAAATAGATTACATTAGACTGAAGGGCAAAGTTAAACAACTTGCACATCTGGATCTGAACACTTAGCATAAAGAGACCCATATACATATAGTCAATTGGTTTTGTCAATGGGACAAAGGGAATTTACTGGAGAAAGGAAAGCCTGTTCCATAAATGGCAGCAGAACTAGGAAAGCTGAATAGAGGAAGAGACATCGATGAAAACTCTGGAGCTCACCAATAACAGCATATTAACAGTTCATAAACTTAAATTTTCAAATGTGAAATTATAAAAGTTATGCAAAAAAGCACAGAAGAGCATCTGAACCACTGCACTTGGGGACGCCACCCTCCAGACCACACCCCTCCCTCTAGATGCTAAAGATTCACTCCGTGCTCTGCCTGACCCCCGCTCCAGGAATTGGTGTCGCTGAGGCTCCTCATGAAAACACCAGGGGCTTCAAAGGCTCCAGGGCTAGGAGGGACGCCTATCTGAGCTGGAGGGGTTTTTGTCTTTGGGAGTCTGGGACTGACGGTACTTCTTCCTGCTCAGGACACAGGGAACAGGGAGCCCCAGGAGAGATGCCCCTGTGACTCAGGGCCCATTTCTTTTAAGTTTATTTGATTTTCCCATGACTGACAGCCTGGGCTGCTGGGCCAGTGGGAGGATGAGGATGGGGGTTGGGGAGTCAGCCTCCCTGGAGCTGTCACTGAGCCTCACTGCTGCTCCAGGAGCCCAGCAGCCCAGGCTGGTCAAGCCCCACTCTTACTTCAGCCCTGTCCCTCCTCCCAGCCATCAGCACCTTGGAGCAGAACTGTCTCCCTTTTCACCTCAGTAGGAAAGGTGCCCAGGAAGGCACAGAAAGAGGAGGCACCACCTGGTATCTCACCTGTGTCCACAGGTCCCAGGCCGTCCCTTTAAGGGGATGAGGTGCAAGCCACAGTGTCACAGCAGTAATGCAGCACTCTGTGATGCTGGAGCCACAGGGGAGGTCCACGTTGTGTCCTGAGGTCTCTCATGTGCACCAGGCTTGGGCGCTGTCCATGGTCCTGCCAGCTGAGCAGCCAGGAGCCAGGATCCAGCTAGGCTTTGAGACCTTTCCTGCAGGGTGCCCACCTCTCTCTTACATTGTTACATGTTCTTGATGCAGCCTGATTTTCGTGTATCTGGGTGACATAGAAACAAATTGTTCAATTTCCCAATTAAACAAAATTCCTGAGGACCCATTGCATAAATGTTTCCTGGTTCACACACATTTCTAAATGATAGGGCAGGTGGTTAGGGCATTGCGGAAGCTCTTGTATCTGAGACTGCCACAGTTGTTATAGGAACCACTGCGAATTGGACAGCAGGGAAAACAATTGGGCTGAACTCTGAATATTGCATGGGAATTGAAAGCTGAGGTGGGGGGGGAGGGTGTCAGCAGATGGAAAACTATTAAGAGGAAACATCAAGGGAGATTCAGACTAAAATGACTTAACAAGATTCTTCTGAAGACAGTGAAGGCAATCAGACATCACCGGAGGCATGATGGAGACAGAGGACCCTCATCACCTGCTGGTCCCAGGAACGTGGGTTTTAAGGATAATCAGATATGACATATGTGTTGTTATTAAACTGACTCAATGGGGTTCTTTGCTGACTTGCATTTTATAAAAAAGTAATGGATGAGTCCAGGGAAAGGTTCAGGAGCCTGACTGACGTCTGACAAGCACAGAACCTCTTTTATTCCCCTCTCTAGTTCAAAGAAAGAAGAGGCATTATTCTTTAATCTTTTAGACAATATAAGCCCATTATCTTGTTGGTTGTCTTTTGTTCATTTAGGACTAGCTGAACCATCTATTGGGACTTGGTAGTTAACATTTGCTGGATGGTGTAAGCCAGGCAATTAAGGGGAGGGAATTTCTACAAAAATAAAGAAAAACAAAGATTAATAGTAGGAAATTCAGTTTCTGAAGAAGACAGCCAGTATCTAGGCAAAAAATAGGTAGAGAGATCAAGGACCTAAATGATACCATAAATCAATTGGACTTAACAGACATCTATAGAACTTTCCACCCAAAAACCACAAGATATAGTTTTTTCTCACCCCGACATGGAACTTTCTCGAAGATTGACCACATCATAGGACACAAAGCAAGCCTCTGCAGATTCAGAAGCATAGAAACTATTTCCAGCATCTTCTCTGACCATGATGGAATTAAACTCGAGTTTAATTTCAAGAGAAATCCTCAAAAATACCTAAAAACATGGAAACTAAATAACCTACTCCTGAATGACTCCACTATTACCGAAGAAATAAAGTCCGAAATCAAAAGATTCATGGAAGCCAATGACAATGAAGATACAAGTTTCCATAATCTTTGGGACACTGCCAAAGCAGTCATAAGAGGGAAGTTCATAGCAATTAGTGCACATAAGAGGAAGACAGAGAAAAGGCTAATGGTTCACCTAACATCAAGCCTTAGAGAATTGGAAAAGCAACAGCAAAAAAATCCAAAAAATTACAGGAGAAAGGAAATAATAAAGATCCGAGCAGAAATAAATGAAATAGAAAATAAACGTAGTATACAGAAAGTAAGTGAAAGCAAAAGCTGGTTCTTTGAAAGGATAAACAAAATTGATACCCCACTAGCGAGACTTATTAAGAAGAAGAGAGAAAGGAACCAGGTGAATCAAATCTGCAATGAGGCTGGTAACATAACAACAGACATAGTAGAAATTCAAAACATCATTAGAGGATACTTTGAACAGCTATACGCTAAGAAACAAGATAATCTGGATGAGATGGACAAATTCCTGGACAAATATAATCTACCAAGAATGAGCCAGGAAGAAATAGAAAGTCTGAATAGGCCCATAACAAGCCAGGAAATAGAATCAGTAATAAGTAACCTCCCAACAAAGAAAAGCCCTGGCCCCGATGGATTCACCTCTGAATTCTACAAAACTTTCAAAGAAGAGTTAACTCCCATTCTGCTCAAATTATTTCTAAAGATCCAAAAGGGTGAATCTCTCCCTAATTCATTCTATGAAGCCTCTGTCACCCTCATCCTCAAAACAGATAAGGACAGGACAAGGAAGGAAAACTATAGACCAATATCTCTGATGAACATAGACTCAAAGATTCTCAACAAGATACTAGCAAATCGTATTCAACAACTTATACAGAAGATCATACACCATGACCAGGTAGGCTTTATTCCAGGAATGCAAGGTTGGTTCAACATACGCAAAACCATAAATGTAATACACCATATTAATAGGAAGAAAGACAAAAACCATATGGTCATATCGATTGACGCAGAAAAAGCATTTGATAAGATACAACATCCCTTCATGATCAAGACTCTTAGCAAAATCGGCATAGAAGGGCCATTTCTCAATACAATAAAAGCCATCTATGAAAAACCCATAGCGAACATCATCCTGAATGGAGAAAAGCTGAAAGCTTTCCCACTAAACACAGGAACAAGACAAGGATGCCCACTTTCTCCTCTCCTTTTCAATATAGTACTGGAAGTCCTCGCCAACGCGATCAGAAAAGAGGAAAAAATAAAGGGCATTCGAATAGGAAAAGAAGAGGTGAAACTCTCTCTATTTGCAGATGACATGATTGTATACATAGAAGACCCAATGGTCTCCATGGAAAAACTACTGGAAGTAATACATGAATTCAGTAAAGTTGCAGGATATAAAATCAATATACAGAAATCGATAGCATTTCTATATACGAATAACAGGCAGACTGAGATAGAACTGAAAAAACTTATTCCGTTTACCATAGCCACTAAAAGTATAAGATATTTAGGAATAAATCTAACCAAAGAAGTTAAAGACCTCCACAAGGAAAACTACGAGAAGGTAAAAAAAGAAATTGAAAATGACACAAAAAAATGGAAGGACATCCCATGTTCATGGATTGGAAGAGTTAATATAATCAAAATGGCAATTCTACCCAAATTAATCTACCTATTTAATGCAATGCCAATCAAAGTACCAGACACATTCTTCACAGATCTAGAAAAGACAATCTTAAAATTTGTCTGGAATCATAAAAGACCCCGTATTGCCAAAGCACTTCTACACAAGAAGAATGGAGTGGGTGGCATCTCAATCCCCAATCCAAAAATATATTACAAAGCTGTGGTAATAAAGACAGCATGGTATTGGCACAGAAACAGACATGTGGACCAATGGAACAGAATAGAGTCCCCAGAAATAAGTGCCCAAACATACAGTCAACTGATCTTTGACAAGGGGTACCAGTCAATCCAGTGGGAAAATGAAAGCCTCTTCAGCAAGTGGTGCTGGAGAAACTGGACTTCCACTTGCAGAAAGATGAATCTGAACCCCTACCTCTCTCCTTTGACAAGAATCAAGTCAAGGTGGATCAAGGATCTAAATCTAAGACCTCAAACTATAAAGCTGCTCCTGGAGAATGCTGGAGAAACTCTGGGAGACATTGGTGTAGGGAGAGACTTCCTAAAGAAGACCCTTAAAGCAGAGTCCATCGTCCACAAAATAGACAAGTGGGATTACATCAGACTAAGAAGTTTCTGCATGGCCAAAGACACAGTGGTTAGTGTGAATCGACAGCCCTCAGAATGGGAAAATATTTTTGTAAATGTTGCATCAGATAAGGGACTGATAACCAGAATACACAAGGAACTAAAAAAGGTGTTTGGAAAAAAGATGAGCAACCCTATTAAAAGATGGGAGAAGGAGATGAAGAAAACACTCTCTAAAGATGACATACGAATGGCCAAAAGGCATATGAAAAAATGTTCAACCTCCCTCATCGTAAGGGAAATGCAGATAAAAACAACAATGAGGTACCACCTAACCCCAGTCAGATTGTCTAATATTAAAAAAACAAAAAATGATAAGTGTTTGCGGGGGTGTGGTGAAAGGGGAACTCTTTTACACTGCTGGTGGGAATGAAGATTGGTCCAACCACTGTGGAGAATAACTTGGAGATTCCTCAAAAATCTACAGATAGATCTGCCATATGATCCAGAGATCCCACTCCTCGGTATCTACCCAAAGGACAGAAGAATCCTTCATTGGAAAAGTGCTTGCACATCGATGTTTATTGCGGCACTATTCACAATTGCTAAGTCATGGAACCAACCCAGATGCCCCCGTATGGAGGAATGGATTGAAAAACTGTGGCACATATACTCTATGGAATACTACTCAGCCATAAAAACCAACAGAGCCCTGGCTTTTGACAGAAAGTGGAAGAATATGGAAGATGTACTGCTGAGTGAGGCAAGCCAGGCTATGAAGGAGAGACATTGTATGTCCCCACTTAACATATACCGTTTGTCTGCATTCTATGTCTGAAACTGATTGACTAACAGTTGAACAAACACAAGAGATAGGTGTGAATGTCAGATGAGGTGTATGTGGAGGAGTGGGGCCCAACGAAAGACATTTGGAGAAGGGATACAGAGGTAGAGCATTGACGGGATGGGGAGGTGTGGTGTTATCTGTTGAAGATATTTCGATCAACGGGTCTGGGGAGAAATGTTCACATATCGAAATGGTCTCATTGTAAGCCAAACAATATGATTGAAAGTATATACAAAAATAAATAAAGTAATTAATAAAAAAAAAAAAGAAGACAGCCAGTGATTTCTGGATGTTGGGCTGGAGAATGGCAGTGACGATTCGGTAGGGTTCCCATTCTGGAATGTTCTGGTAAGCATTGTGAATGGTCCAACCAGAAGCAGGCTAAGTCTTCTGGGATCCAGACCCATGGATTATTGTACATGTCAGCCAGGTCTTTCACATAGGAGGGAGCTATGGCCATTGCTTTAACTCCTGTCCAGCTGTATTTATCTTGGTTCAGAAGTGAAAATCAAGACAAGAAGGAGTCAAGGAAAACAAGTCTCAAATCCACCAGCACCTACCACCCAGCCCTGATGTAGGTGAGACTCAGGTCTTAAGACTTGGGACCAGCAGATTGCATAATGGTTATGTTGCTGGACTCTCACATGGCCAACTGAGGTTCAAGTCCTGGGCCTGGAGGCCTGAAACACGCTGGGCATGTGTGCGTGTGTGTCCAAAATCCTGAGAGGAGAATGGAAAAGAAGGAATTGCTGTGCAGCCATTTCTCCTGTGGGGAGGGGATGTGATTTATCACTTTTTGTCTCTCTGTGTCTCTGGCAAGCACACATGTCCTATAGCAAAAATATTTCTCTCTCTCTCTCTCTCTCTCTCTCTCTCTCTCTCTCTCTCTCTCTCTTTCAAAAAAAAAAAGACTAAAAATGGTAAGGTGTATATATGGACACACCCACAGGTGTGCCTGCTGAAAGGAAAGCCACCGTGAAAGCCTCTGGGATCTGTCATCTTTAAGACTGAGAGATTTTGCTAGGGATGCCCTCCCACCTCTACTTTTAGGAACATGGGGGGATTTTTTTCTATGATTTTGCCATAGGGCACATGCTCTCACCAGAGAGGGACAAAGAGAAGGAAAGCAACAAATCACCCTTCAGGGAGGATGCCCACACTGCTATCTCTTCTCCATTCTCCTCCTGGGATTTTGGGCATTCATGCACACACACCTGGCATGATTTTCAAGCTACCAGGTTCAGGACTTGAACCATGGTCAGCCATGAGAGAGTCCAGTGCCTTAACCACGATGCCACCTACTGTCCTCAGAAATGTGGGTTTTAAAGTATGTGGTTTTATTTTATTTTCACCAGAGGGCATATGTGCTTGCTGGAAAGAGACAGAGGGAAAGTGAGAAACCTGCCCGGGGGGATGACCACACCACAATCCCTTCTCCTCCAGTACTCTCTAGGGATTTGGGGCGTGCATGCACATGTGCCTGTTGTGATTTTCTTTCTTTTTTTCTTCTTTTTTTTAGAGGTTTTTGCTGTAGGGTGCGTGCGCTCACCAGACAGACAGAGAGAGACAGAGAGACAGAAAGCGAGAAATCACCCCCCCAGGGGGGATGGCCATGCTGCAATCCCTTCTCCTCCATTCTCCTCTCAGGATCTTGGGCATGCACGCACATGCGCCCGGTGTGAGTTTTAAGCCACCAGGTCTAGGACACAAACCATGGTCGACTACGTGGGAGTCCAGTGACATAGCCATTACTCTAACTGCTAGTCCCTGATTTTCTTTATTTTTAAAAAAGAATTATTTCATTTTATTTATTTGTTTATTATTAAATTTGATATAGGGTGCATGCATGAGAGAGAGAGACAGAGAGAGAGGAGAGGAGAGGAGAGGAGAGGAGAGAGGGGAGAGAGAGAGAGAAAGAGAGAGAGAGAGAGAGAGAGAGAGAGAGAGAGAGAGAGAAAGTGAACAAGCAAGCTGCCAGGTCCAGGACTCAAACTGCAGTCAGCCATGTGGGAGTCCAGTGCCTTAACCACTCTGTCACCTTCTGACTCCTATGTAATTATTTTTAATGGAAGTGCATGGGAGGGAGAGATGGGGTCTTCTTGACAGGGCTTTACCATGTTTCAACCCTGTCCCAGCCTTTTGGTTAGCTGGGACTACAGGCACACACTGTACATGGCCTGCTCAGGCTGGGCTGGAACAGAACCCAGGCCTCTCACAAGGCCTCAGACTCAGACAGCAGTGCACTCCCCCCTGTAGCACCACGATGGGGCCCCAGGACTTGGGGCAAGTGTGGTGGGAGGCCATGCTCCAACCTGCTTCCCTTCTCTTGGGGAAACAGAAATGGTGACCCCTCCTGGGAGGCCTGGGCTTGTCCTCACAGCAACCCCATGAGTGCTCTAGGAGCCACATCTCCACATCTAACCTGGAGCTCAGGGAGGCCACTGCCACTCTTCCACCTGATACACTGGAGCAGGGTGGCCCGATCCAGCCTGCCCGCTTTCATAAATAATGTGTTATTGGAATTTTCCCTGTTTGCAAGTTATCTCCAGCCACTTCTGTGTTCTGGTGACAGAGTTGAGGAGGCAAGACAGATGCCCTATGACTTGGAAAGCTGAACATATTTATTATGTGGCCTTTTTGTTTGTTTGTTTGTTTTTGCCACAGGATGCTTGCACTCACCACAGAGAAACAGAAACAGTTAAAGGGAAAGTGAGAAATCACCCCCCAGGAGGATGACCCTACCACAATTTCTTTTCCTCCAATCTCCTGGGATTTTCAACAAGCACACACGCCTGCCTGGCATGACTTTCAAGCCACCAAGTCCAGGATTTGAACTGTGGTCAGCCGTGCGAGAGTCCATCGCCTTAACCACTATGTCACCTACTGGCCCTGTTATGTGATCTTTTATTTTAAAAGTCTGCCAACTCCTGTTTGGACACTACAAAACTTCCCTTTCAGGAACTCGCACCCTTCCAACCTGTCTGCACACTTCGCAGTTTCCCCATGACCGCACCTCTCCATCTCTGCAGTGGGAGTGACGTGGCTTCTGTCCAGGCCAGAGCCACACTGAGTGAGGATAAGAAGCACTACATTCTCGAGACCTGACCCCCCCCCCGAACCTTGGCGCATCCCCACTGTTCCTCCTTGGACCCCAGGTTGGTTGTCTTGGACTTTAAGATGAACTCCCACCCCACACCACCCGCAAACCAGATCAAGCCGGCCAGTAGTTCTGGACACCACGCAGACTGAGGCTGCAGGCCCGACCAACCTGGTTCTGTCACTCATCATCTGGCCCTTTCCTACTAGCCTTTAGACTCTCTGAATTTTGGTGATTTGAATAGTGCACGGCGCGCTTTGCGCACCGCGCGATTTTCTTTTTTCATTTTTCTTTGCTCTTGAGGTGTTGCTTATTAGGTCAGTTGGAGGCTCACTACTCCTTAGAAACAGGGAGGACTTTGAGCCATCCAGGACTAGTTGCAACAGTTAATGGTAATTGTGAGCAACAGATAGGCCAACCATAATAGAAATCATCAAATTTCTAATCCTATACAAGTTTTAATACTCAGTGTTACCTTAAATAAGTTAGGAAGCAACATATAGAGTACCTGATGACTAGGAACAATCGCAGAGGCTCAAGAAATATGAGCAACCAACAAAAGGCCTCTCCCTCAAGGGAAATCATCAAGCCTACATCACCCACAGTCAATACAATGGACGTCGTGGACATGTCTGATAAGGAATTCAGAATATTTGTAGTGACTAAACTAACTGAGATGGAAGAGAAAAGAGACAAGGAGCTCCAGGAGATGAGGAAGTCCTTTCATGACTTGAAAGAAGAAATGGATATCTTAAACAAGAACCAGATGGAACTTCTAGAATTGAAGAATGTGATGCAGGAAATCAAAACTTCCCTTGAAAGTATTAAAAGTAGGTTAGACCAGGCAGAAGATCAAATATCTAATGTAGAAGACAAAACATCTGACCTAGAAAAAAGTATCAAGAAGATTGAGAAAACAACTATGAAAAATGAGGACAACACACGAGGAATACTGGATACCATCAAGTGCCCCAACATCCGGGTAATTGGTATTCCAGAAGAGGAAGAAAATAATAAGGGCCTAGATCATTTATTCCATGAAATCCTGGAAGAAAACTTTCCAAACCTAGACAAGCATTCAAATATCCAGACCCAAGAAATACATAGGACCCCGAGTAGAATCAACCCAAGAAGATCCTCTCCAAGGCACATCATAGCCAGACTGGCAAAAACAACAGACAAAGACAAGATACTAAAGTTGGCAAGAGGGAAACATCAAGTTACTTACAAAGGTCACCCCATCAGGCTAACATCGGATCTCTCGGCGGAAACAATGGAGGCAAGGAAAGAATGGGGAAGCATAGTCAAAGTGTTGAGTGAGAAACAATTTCAACCAAGAATACTATACCTGGCAAAATTATCTTTCATATGGGAAAAAAAAGATAAAAACATTCTCGAACAAACAAAATTTGAAGGAATTTACCAACTCCAGACCAGCTCTTCAAGAGGTTCTAAAGGGAGTACTATACCAGGAAAACTAAAGAATCAGACAGACAGTTATATGAGAACAAAATTCAATGAAGAAAATGGCTCACTTAATGATAGGATCAGGTACGGAAATATCGATAATTACATTGAATGTCAATGGATTAAATTCTCCAGTTAAGAGACATAGACTGGATGACTGGATAAGAAAACAGAAACCCTCTATCTGTTGCCTACAAGAAACTCACCTTATGGATAAAGACAGATATAGACTAAAAGTAAAGGCCTGGAAAAAGATACTCCATGCAAACGGAAATCAAAAAAGGGCTGGAGTAGCGATATTGATCTCAGACAAAATAGATTTCAAGACAAAGACTGTAAGAAGAGACAAAGAAGGGCATTATATAATAGTAAATGGGGTAATACAACAAGAAGACATAACCCTTATAAATATCTACGCACCCAACTCAGGTGCACCTAAATATGTAAAGGAAAGACTGCTGGAGCTAAAAGGAGAGATAGGGAGAAATACTATAATTGTTGGAGATCTCAACACCCCATTATCTCCTTTAGACAGATCTTCTAGACAGAAAATAGAGAGATACAGGACTTAAATGATACTACAAATCAAATGAACTTGACAGATATCTATAGAACTTTCCACCCTACATCCCCAACATATACATTTTTCTCTCCCCGACATGGAACCTTTTCAAAGATTGATCATATGTTAGGACACAAATCAAGCCTTTACAGATTCAAAGGCATAGAATCTGTATCCAGCATCTTCTCTGACCATGATGGAATTAAACTCAAGATTAATTTCAAGAAACAACCCCAAAAATACATGAACACATGGAAACTGAACAACCTACTTCTGAATGACTTCTTCACTACTGAAGAAATTAAGGCTGAAATAAAAAAATTTATGGAAACAAATGATAATGAGTACACAAGTTTCCAGAATCTATGAGACACAGCAAAAGCAGTCATAAGAGGGAAATTCATAGCAATTAGTGCACATAAGAAAAGGATGAAAAGATGGCAAATAGATAACTTATCATCATGCCTCAGAGAACAAACCCCCAAAATGCCAGACGAAAAGAAATAATAAAGGTTCAAGCAGAAATAAATGAAATAGAAAATAAACGAACCATACAGAAAATAAATAAAAGTAAAAGCTGGTTCTTTGAAAAGATTAACAAGATTGATACACCATTGGCTAGAATGATCAAAAAGAAGAAAGAAAGAAACCAGGTTAATCAAATATGTGACGAAACAGGCAATATTACTACAGACATAGCAGAAATACAAAATATCATTAGAGGATACTATGAGTGAATATACGCCAACAAACAAGATAACTTGGAGGAGATGGACAAATTTCTGGATGCATATAATATACCAAGATTGGATCAGGAGGACATAGAGAACCTGAATAGACCCATAACAAGCCAGGAGATTGAATCAGTAATAAGTAACCTCCCAACAAAGAAAAGCCCAGGTCCAGATGGCTTCACTTCTGAATTCTACCAAACTTTTAAGAAAGAGTTAACCCCTATCCTACTAAAATTATTTTTAAAGATTCAGAAGGAAGGAAACCTTCCAAATTCATTTTATGAAGCTTCCATCATCCTCATCCCAAAAACAGATAAGAACATGACAAAAAAGGAAAACTACAGACCAATATCATTGATGAATATAGATGCAAAAATTCTCAACAAGATATTCGCAAATCGTATCCAACAACATATAACACAGATCATTCATCACGACCAGGTAGGCTTTATACCAGGAATGCAAGGGTGGTTCAATATACGCAAGACCATAAATGTAATACACCACATCAACAGAAAGAAAGATAAAAATCATATGATCATCTCAATTGATGCAGAGAAAGCATTTGACAAAATACAACATCCTTTTATGATTAAGACTCTCAGTAAGATTGGTATAGAAGGGTCATTTCTGAACACAATAAAAACAATCTATGAAAAACCTACAGCTAACATTATACTGAATAGGGAAAAGCTGAAAGGTTTTCCTCTGAAAACAGGTACTAGGCAAGGCTGCCCACTTTCTCCACTGCTCTTTAATATAGTACTGGAAGTCTTAGCTAATGCAATCAGAGAAGAGAACAATATTAAAGGCATTCGAATAGGCAAAGAAGAGTTGAAAATATCTTTATTTGCAGATGACATGATGGTATACTTAAAAGACCCAAAGGTCTCCATGAAAAAGCTCCTTGAATTAATAAGTGAATACAGTAAGGTGGCAAGACACAAAATCAATATCCAAAAATCTATAGCATTTCTATTTATGAACAACAAGCTGAACGAAACAGAACTGAAGAAAGGAATCGCTTTCACCGTAGCCACAAGATGTATAAGATACCTAGGGATAAACCTAACTAAGAAAGTCAAAGACCTTTACACATAAAACTATGAAAATCTTAAAAAAGATATTGAAAGTGACATTAAAAAGTGGAAGGACATCCCATGTTCCTGGATTGGAAGAATTAACATAATCAAAATGGCAATTCTATCCAAATTAATCTACATGTTTAATGCAATTCCAATCAAAATACCAGAAATATTCTTCACAGATCTAGAAAATACAATCATAGAATTTGTCTGGAATCATAAAAGACCTAGTATTGCAAAAGCAATTCAGCACAAGAAGAATGGAATAGGAGGCATATCACTCCCTGATCCCAAGATATACTATAAAGCTGTGGTCATCAAAACAGAATGGTATTGGCATAAAAACAGACATGTGGACCAATGGAATAGAATAGAGACCCCAGAAATAACCCCCAAAGCTTACAACCCACTGATCTTTGACAAAGGATATCAGTCAATCCATTGGGAAAAGGAAAACCTCTTTAGTAAATGGTGCTGGAAAAACTGGGTATCCATCTGCAGAAAGATGAAACTGAACCCCCATCTCTCACCATTAACAACAATCAACTCAAAATGGATCAAAGATCTGAACCTAAGACCTCAAACAATAAAACTACTGGTGGAGAATGCTGAGGAAACTCTGGGGGACATTGGAGTAGGCAAAGACTTCTTAAATAAGACTCCCAAAGCACAGGCAATAATCCCTAAAATAGACAAGTGGGACTATATTAGACTAAGAAGTTTCTGCACAGCAAAGGACACAGTATCAAGTGTGAACCAACAACCCTCAGAATGGGAAAATATTTTTGTTAAATATGCCTCAGACAAGGGACTGATAACCAGAATACACAGGGAACTCAAGTGCCTTATGTGAAAAAAAAAAAAATAGTGAACCCAATTAAAAGATGGGAAAATGAGCTGAACAAAAATCTCTCTAAGGAAGACATATGAGCAGTCAAAAAGCATATGAGGAAATGCTCAACATCCTTCAGCATAAGGGAGATGCAGAGAAAAACCACAATGAGATACCTCCTAACCCCTGTCAGAATGGCAAAGATGAAGAATATAAAAAGTGATAAATGTTGGTGGAGATGTGGTGAAAAGGGAACCCTCCTACACTGTTGGTGGGAATGTAAACTAGTTCAACCACTGTGGAGAACAATATGGAGGTTCCTCAAAGATCTACAAATAGAACTACCATTTGACCCAGCAATTCCACTTCTGGGTATTTACCCGAAAGACAGGAGAATGCTCAGTCAGAAAAGTGCTTGCACATCAATATTTATTGCAGCATTATTCACAATTGCCAAGACATGGAACCAACCTAAATGTCCACAAACTGATGAATGGATTGGAAAAGTGTGGTATATATACTCTATGGAATACTACTCAGCCATAAAAAATAACAAGACCCTGGCATTTGATAGAAAGTGGTCAGATATGGAGGATCTATTGCTGAGTGAAGTAAGCCAGGCTATGAAAGAAAGATATTGTATGTATCCACTCAATATATACTGACTATCCGCACTCTATGGTAAAGAGCGAAAAATTGGAGGACATAAAAGCAGTGAAGGTACTTAAGGAGAATAGGACAGTGTGGAATGGGGGTGGGGGGTGAGGAGAAGAGGATAGAGAAAGAAAGCAAGAGAACAATAGAGAGGCAAGACATTAGTGAGAAACAGATATGGCTTATTACCTGTTGGTGATGACATGTATAGTATTCTCAACTGAATTGGTCTGAGAAGTATTTCATGATGGGTAGTCTTTCTACAAGTAAAATGAGAAACAGTGATTGACTGTTTTAAAAAATAATTAGAATAATAATAATGATTGGGAAAAACATAAAAAAGATATTGAATGACAAAGTGGGGAGATTAATGTCTCTGTATTGACTGACATGCATGGCATTCCCTTTTGAAAAAGCAATGTAATACACTGTAAAATTATATGTAATCCAATGTAATATAAAGAAGATTATGATGATAATAAAAATTTAAAAATAAAAAATAAAATAATAAAAATTAATAAAAAAACAATCAGCTCAAAATGGATCAAAGATCTTAACCTAAGACCTCAAACAATAAAACTACTGGTGGAGAATGCTGGGGAAACTCTGGGAGATATTGGAGTAGGCAAAGACTTCTTAAATAAGACTCCCAAAGCACAGGCAATAATCCCTAAAATAGACAAGTGGGACTATATTAGACTAAGAAGTTTCTGCACAGCAAAGGACACAGTATCAAGTGTGAACTGACAACCCTCAGAATGGGAAAATATTTTTGTTAAATATGCCTCAGACAAGGGACTGATAACCAGAATACACAGGGAACTCAGGGTCTAATGCAAAAAAAAATGATTAACCCAATTAAAAGATGGGAAAATGAGCTGAACAAAAATCTCTCTAAGGAAGACATATGAACAGCTAACCTGTAAATTATTAAAGAATTTTTTTCTTGAAAAAAAAAATCAGTCGTCTGGAGGCAAAGCCTGGCTGTCCTAGTACTGTTGGCTGCTCTCTGCCCTGGCCACTGGCCTCTCTAGGGCAATCCTTGTGCTGGGTGTAGCCCTGTCTCTCACAGTTGCAGGCTCCACATCTTCAGAGCCTGGCTGTGTGTGTGTGTGGCCTGAACCTCCATGGTAATTGGGAGTGTTGAAGAGAAAAGGTGCTGAGAGGTGTCCGTAGGAGCTGCATTGTCTCCTGACCCCTTTTTCTTTCCTTCCTCAGGTCTGGACCACCAACGGAGGACTGGCCCATGTTTTCACTGTGTTTGCAAAGACTGAGGTTGTTGACTATGACAGCACAGCAAAAGACAAAATTGCAGCATTCATAGTGGAAAGAGGCCTTGGGGGAGTCACCAATGGGGAACTTGAAAATAAGCTGGGCATTTGGGGCTCTGACAGTAAGTAGCTGTGTGAATGCATGCACACATGTGTGTAAAGCAAGCATGCTACTGACTGTACACTTTATCTGAATAGGAAGATAAAATGAGATTTAAATAGTTGTGGATCCACTTATGCATTTTTGCAAAACCCAGTGAAGACAGCCACAGACAAGTCTTCCATGCAATGCAGATGGGTTCCCTGAAGCCAACTCATTAACTCAGCAGACATATCTCACCTCTCCACATGTTGTACAGAGGTGAGTTAGGGTGAAAGAGACCATAGGAGCCATCAGCCTCATGGCAGGGTGGGAGTGGATACCAAGAAGGGTCTATAGGCAGTCTAGCATCCTAGGTAAACATTCTGTCTTTCCTGCCTAAACTCCTCCTTCCTCTCCACTTCTGTTTACCTGTGCCACCTGTAGTCCCTGCTCAGCATTCAGTTCTCTGGGGGCTGCGTCCTGAAAGAGGGTTGTCCCCAGCCCAGTGAGTACTGCCTTCCCCGGCCATGCTTACCCTCCACAGCTGCAGCTCACACACATTGGCTTCGCTTGTGGCCCCCAGTATGCTGGGAACCTCCCTGTAACATTTGCCAATTGTCCATTCCTGTAGGGTCTTATCAGACACCCACCTCAGGACTCGACTTCAGTTTTCTCACAGTCTGGGTGTCCAGGCAGCCTGCTTCAGGCTGTGTAGTGGGTTCAGGTCTGCCCACGTGTTCTATTTGCTGTCAGGGGCATATCCTTCATTGGCCCATTGCAGGCACTCACTCCTGTTGGGAGTACGGCACCGCATTGGTTGCAGCAGTCCCATGCCAGCCTGCACATCAGCAGCATGGTGCAGAAAGTCCACTGGAGTTACTGTGGACTCCCACATGACCAACCATGGTTCAAATACCAGACCCAGCAGATTAAAACTAATGCCAGGTGTTTTGTGCACACATGCCCAAAATTCAGAGAGGAGAAGAGATTGTGGCATGGCCATCACCTTTGGGGGTGATCTTTCACTTTCTCTCTTTCTGTCTCTGTGTCTCCAGTGAGCACAAATGCCCTGTAGTAAAAATTTCTTTCTAAAAAAAAAGGTGAATTTAAGTTAGTTGAATTCTGTCTCAATAAAAAAATAAATAAATCTGACTCCAAGAAGAAAAGAACAATGAGGACAGGGACTCAAGACCCAGTACTGTGTGCTCACAGAACCTGGGCTTATGCAAGCCACAGGCCTGCACTCTCACACCTGCAGGGAGGGTCCCACCCTGACACCTGGGAGAGGAAGAAGCCCCATCTTGATCGCACACTCCATTCTTTGAGGAGCCAGCTGGTCTCCCCATCTCCATTTTGCTGATTTCTCAGTAGAGAACCACACAGTTACCTGCCAAGCCCAAGCTGGTCTACGGCAAGCAGGGGTGCAACAGAAAGCTGGCAAACCACAAACCACAGTGTGACCTGCACTGGTCACAAGGGGTGTGATTGGCAACTCACCTTAAATCCACCTCTGACTTCCCCAAGGACATTATCGATGGGCACCCTGGTGTTTCCAAAATGGACTTCACAAGCTGAAACACACAAAATGTAGGACCTTGTGTGACAAGTGCGAGCTGTTGTGCACCTGACCCACAAACACACAATTCACTCACCTACCAGGTGGTGGGTGACCTGGCAGACAGGGCAGGAGGACAAGCCCCTGCCTTGTGGCATCACACTTTAGTTAGGGAGACAAACTACAAATAAAAACCGATAATTATGTGGTCAGTGCTATAGATAAACTGAAAAGTGCATGGGAATGAAAGAAATGGAGGTGGGGTGAATAGCAATTTTACATTAAGGCTATGTCCCAGCTCTTAAGGTGACACTTAACAGAAGTCTGAAAGATGAGAAAGAGCCTGTCACACAGAATCAGACAGACAAGCAAGCAGGTGGAACAGCATTTCCTAAGGCCTCAGGGTGGATGGGATTATTGGTTCAATAGTTCCCTTTCTTTGTCTTTTTGTATGTTTCTTTTTTAGAGATTTTTTGCTATAGGGTGCATGCACTTGCTAGAGAGACAGAGGGAGAGAGAAAGTGAGAAATAACCCTCCAGAGGGGATGGCCACACCATAATCCATTCTCTCTTTCACGATTTTGGGCATGTTCACACACATGCCTGGTGTTAGTTTCAAGCTGCCAGGTTTGGGACTCAAACCAGAGTTGGCCATGTGGGAGTCCAATGCCTTAACACTACAGTACTTACTTATCCCAAAATTTATCATTTCAAATGGACACTTTAGAGATTTTCAGTATATTCACTGTGTTGTACCATCACCTCTGTCTAACTTCAGAACATTTCTATCATTTCCCAAAGGAATGTCATATTTTTAAGTCCCCCTTATTCCAATCCCTGGCCACCTCAATTTCACTTTGTGTCTCTACAGATTTGTTTTTTCTGGATATTCATATAAATGGAGTCCTGTATAATAGGAGGTCTTTTGTACCTGGCTTCTTAACATAGCATAATTTTTAATTAAATTATACATTTAATCACTATACATCACTTAGCTTGTAAATTGAATTTTCCAACATGAATACTCTTCACACCTGTCCAGTTGAGGATACTGTACACGTTATCGTCAACAGGTAATAATCCATTTCTGTGTCCCATAAGTGTCTGACTCTCTATTTTTCTTCTCAATATCTTTCCTCAGACTAATGTTTTCAAAACCCAGATATAGGGACCAGCAGTTAGCGTAATGGCTATGTCGCTGGACTCCCATGTAGTCAACCACGGTTCGAGTCCCGGACCTGATGGCTTAAACTCACACCAGGCACGTGTGCGTGCATGCCCAAGATCCCAAGAGAAGAATGGAGGAGAAGGGATTGCAGCATGGCCATCCCCCCAGGGAATGATTTCTCGCCTTCTGTCTCTCTGTCTCTCTCTGTCTCTCTCTCTGTCTGTCTGTCTGGTGGGTGCACATTCCCTATAGCACAAACCTCTCAAAAAAAAGATTAAAAGAAAAAAAACAAAAACAAAAACAAAAACAAAAACAAAAACAAAAAAATATATATATAAATATATATATATATATAAAATGGCACATGTAGAAACTCTATTACTTTTTATTTTAGGTTTTTGTAATAGGGTGCATTCACTGGCTGTAGAGACAGTGAGAGGGAAAGTGAAAAATCACCCCCTAGGGAGGATGACCATGCTGCAACCACTTCTCCATAATCCTCCTGGGATTTTGGGCATGCATGCACACACACCCAGCATGGTTTTCAAACCACCAGGTCTGAGACCTGAACTGAAATGGGCCAGGTGAAAGTCCAGTGCCTTAACCACCAAGCCACTTGCTGGTCCCAAATATTGATTACTGTAAAGGCTGAATAATGCTCCGTCATGAGGACTCACCACAGTTTATTTGCCCATTCATCTGCTGATGGGCAATTGGGTTGTTTGCAATTTCTGGCTATTATCAGTAATGCTGATATGGTCATTATCATTCAGGTTTTTGTGTGGGAAAAATATATATATATATATAATTGTGTCTTATATTTAGGCTTTTGCCATAGGGTGTGTGTGCTTAACAGAGAGACCAGGAGAGGGAAAGTGAGAAACCCCCACAGGGAATGGCCACACTGCAATCCTTCTCCACTCTCTCTGGGACTTTGGGCATGCATGCACATACACATGCATGTTTTTCAAGCTGCCAGGTGTCAGAAAAACTGTGCAGTTGGCCATATGGGATCCAGTCACCTTAACCACCATATCACCTGCAGGCTCTAGAAAATGTTTAATTCTTTTGGTATATACCTAAAAGTAGAATTGCAGGGTCATATGGTAACTCTTAAGGTTTTTGTTTATTTCTTCTATGAGAGAGAGATACAGAGACAGGCACACCCAGCAGGGTCTCCATGCCACATCATCCCTGCATAGTTAGCCCACCCAGGTTATGGTCACATGTGCATGCCTAGTATACACAGGGAGACCTCGGGACACAGACCTGGGACCTTCCCATGTGGCTTCAGCATGGGAGTGTTGTGCTATATTATGTGCTACAGCTAGCCTCCTAGGTGGGCATTTCAAAGAACTGCTGAGTTGCTTGGCACAGTGGCTGCACCCATGACTAAACTGCCTGTTCTGATGTATCAGGACTGAGCTTTCTCCTAGCCATAAGGAAGGCTGAGAGGCTGGCATGAATTTCTCTGGAGCCTTGCCTCTAGTTTCAAGAAAACCTCTGACACAGACAGCCCACTGCTGGGTAGCCCTCCCCTGGCACCTTTATGCCTGTGGCCTTCTCTGCTCTCCCTGCAGTTGGCCATCCTCAACAGTGGGTGGTTCTGCAAGGGCAGCCCATGGCTGGGTTGCTCAAGAAACTGATTGGTAGGTCTGGACATCACTTCCCCACCCCAATCCAGGAGGCTCTATTGCTTCCCCATGGGCAGGCTGGCACCCTGCAAGAGCACCTGGACAGACAGTTCACCTAAAATTCAGCTTCAGGGGCTTGGTTTATACCAAGCCTGCCCTCAGACTGCCCCCAAGGACTGGCTTCCTACTCAGCACGCTTGTCCTACATGCACACAGGATGTGAGACAGGACGGGCTTCCTGCCTGTGGTCAATGGGGTTGCTGCCCTGCCCATTAAGGTAAGAGCTAATGAATGGACCTTACACTGTGCTCGGGATCCAGTAGGGTTAGCTCTCATCCCCACAGATTCCCATCCTGTAAGTGACTGCACATGAGTGAGGGCAGACCCCACATAAATACACACTCATGTACACATATGTGCACATGGAAGAATAATACACATGTGTACAGTATAAAAATACTACATCTTTCTAGAAAACACAACTCCAATGAAGCTCTTTGCAAATACTTCTGTAAGATATAAATTTCTTTTCTACTGTAAAAGAATCACACAACTCAGCATGGACATACATACACAAATACACATCCAGGTTCACATAGGTACATGTGAAGAAATAATACACACACTGTAAAAAGTTACTACATCTCTCTAGAAAACACAACTCCATGGGACCAGCAGTTAGCGTAATGGCTATGTTGCTGGACTCCCACGTAGTCGACCACGGTTCATGTCCCGGACCCGGTAGCTTAAAACTCAGGCCGGGCACGTGTGCGTGTGTGCCCAAGATCCTGAGAGGAGAATGGAGGAGAAGGAATTGTGGCATGGCCATCCCCCCTGGGGGGTGATTTCTCGCTTTCTGTCTCTCTGTCTCTCTCTGCCTGTCTGGCAAGTGCACGGGCCCTATAGCAAAAACATCCCCCCCAAAAAAAAGAAAACACAACTCCACAGGAGTATTTGCCCAATCTTTCTAAAAGATCAAAACTCCTTTTTTACTGAAAAGAAATTGTACTTATGAACAATGGACATGCACACAAAAACACACATCCACATTCACATATGCACATAGGAGTGAAAAATGGACACATGTATAGTAAAAAGGCAATACATCTTTCTAAAGAATACAACTCAAGCAGTCTTTGGCTAACCATTTATAAACCCTAAAATTATTTTGTGCTGAAAATAAATTGCAATCCTGAACCTTGGACACACATGTAAATACACACCAACATTCACAAAAGCACACAGATATGATACACACAGGTATGGTACAAAGTACTGCATTTCCATTTTTTAAAAACTTCAATGGAGCCTTTGGTCAACCTTCTGTAAGTTCTGAAATCTTTTTATGCTGTAAATAAATTGTACTCCTGGAGCTCAGACAAGCACATACAAACACAGACATATGTTCAAATATACACACATACATGAATAACACACAAAAGCACAGTATAAAGGTACTGCATCTTTCTAGAAAACACAACTGCAATGGAGCCTTTGGAAATTTATCTATAAGTTCTAGAATTCTTTTATACTGTAAACAAATTACAAGCCTACAACTTGGACACACACACAGTAATACAAACCCATGTTCACATATGCACACATGTATGAATAATAGACAGAAGCACAGTATATAGGTAACAATTTCCCTAAAGAAAACCACTCCAGGAACCAACAGTTGGCGTAATGGCTATGTTGCTGGACTCCCACGTAGTTGACCACAATTCGTGTCCCGGACTCGGTGACTTAAAAACTCCCACCAGGCACTTATGCGTGTGTGCCCAAGATCCCGAGAGGAGAATGGAGGAGAAGGTATTGCGGTGTGGCCATCCCCCCTTGGGGGTGATTTCTCGCTTTCTGTCTCTCTGTCTCTCTCTATCTGGTGAGAGCACGTGTCCTATAGCAAAAACCTCTCAAAAAAAATAAAAGAAAGAAAGAAAGAAAGAAAGAAAGAAAGAAAGAAAGAAAGAAAAATAAAAGAAAACCACTCCAGTGGAGCTGACTGCTAATTCTTCTGTAACTTTGAAATCCTTTGTACCATAAATAAATTGCACTACTCAAGCTTAGAGAAGCACATACAAACACAGACACAGGCTCACATATGCACACATGCATGAATAATACACATACAAACAGTATAAAGGCACTAAATCTATCTAGATAACACAACTGCAATGGAGCCTTTTAGAAATCCTTCTGTACGTTCTTAAATTCGTTTCTATTGTAAATTAATCACAAGCCTGTAGTTTAGACAAACTCACAAAAATACAGTCACATTCACAAATGCATACATACATGAAAAATGGACATGTGCTCAGTAGAAAAGTAATTCGTCTTCCTAAAAATACAACTCCAGTGGAGCCTATGACAAATCCTTTTGTAAGCTCTAAATTATCTTGCAAAATAAATAAATTACACTCCTGAAGATTGGACACACACACATAAATACACACCGACATTCACAAAAGCACACAGTTATGAATAATACACATAGGCACAGTACGAAGAAACCACATCTGCATTAAAAATATAAACTTTAATGGAGCCTTTGGCAAGTCCTTCTGTAAGCTGTGAAATCTTTTTCTTCTGTAAATACATTGCACTCCCACAGCTTGGACAGGCACACACAAACACAGACACACAGACACACATTCAAATATGTGTGCATGTATGAATAACTCACACACACAGTATAAATGTACTCCATCTTTCTAGAAAACACAACTGCAATGTAGCCTTTCTCAAATTCTTCTGGAAGCTCTAGAATCCTCTTCTGCTATAAATTAATCAGAAGCCTACAATTTGAATACACACAGAGTAAGAGAAATCCATACTCACATGCATATGTGTATGGATAATGAACACAAGCACAGTAGTAGAAAAGTAACACATTTCCCTAAAGACTACACCTCCAGTAGAGCCTTTGGCAAATTCTTCTGTAAGGTTTGAAACCCTTTCCTTCTGTAATTAAATTGTACTCCCGAAGCTCGGACAAGCATACACAAACACACATTCACATGTATAAATAATACACACACATACATACATACACACACACACACACACACACAATATAATAGTATCACAATTTTTTTGGAGAGGTTTTTTAGTTTGTTTTTTTGTTTGTTTGTTTTGTATTGCTTTTTGTTTTGTTTTGTTTTGTTTTTGCTATAGGGTGTGTGAAGTCGCCAGAAAGACAGAGAGAGACAAAGAAAGCGAGAAATCACCCCCTGGGGGGATGGCTATGCCGCAATCCCTTCTCCTCCATTCTCCTCTTGGGATCTTGGGCACACACGCACACATGCCCAACGTGAGTTTAAGCCCCCAGGTCCGGGACTTGAACCACGGTCGACTACATGGGAGTCCAGCAACATAGCTATTATGCCAACTGCTGGTCCCAGTACCACAGTTTTCTAAAAACACTATCCAATCATGTAGTTTGTAAATCTTTCTGATAGCTCTGAAATCCTTTTGTACCCCAAACTTATCACACCCTTGCAGCTTGAAAACGTACATGCAAATACACATTGATATATGCACACATGAATGAATAACAGACACATACACCATAGAAAGGTACATCTGTTCAGAAAATACAACTCCAGGTTTGTACACAGGACTGAATTCACAGGACTGTGTTGGCCGCTGCCTTTGGCCACCGAGCCAAGATAACGCCGCTGGCTGCATAGGGAGGCATGTCTCCAGTACTTGCCTCGTACAGGCAAAGGAATTTGCGGGCGGGGCCGTCGGGAGGATCCTATATATACGGGAGTAAAGGGAGGGAGAGGGGAGAAAGAGAGAAAGAAAAAAAGTAAAGGAAACCTGTGAATAAAGACTCCGTGAGGAAGAACCGGGTGTCGTGTCATCTCTTCAGAAGTGACGCCAACAAGTGGTGGCCCGTACAGGGAAAAAGGTAAAAGACCTTGGTAAAGAGGCGGAAAGAGGAAAAGGTTCAGAACCTCCGAGTCTACAGGGCAGCTAGCTGGTACCGGGCGGGGTCCCGGAAAGAAGACCTCGGCAAAGAGGCGGATAAAGGAAACCTGTGAATAAAGACTGCGTGAGGAAGGACCGGAGAAGGTTCAGAACCTCCGAGTCTACAGGGCAGCTAGCTGGTAAGTACCGGGCGGGGTCCCGGAAGGAAGACCTCGGTAAAGAGGCGGATTCAAGACCTCGGGAAAGAGGCGGATTCAAGACCTCGGGAAAGAGGCGGATTTAAAAAAAAAAAGAGAACTCGGTAAAGAGGCGGGTACAAGACCTCGGTAAAGAGGTGGATAATAACCTCGGTAAAGAGGCAGACTGAAGCCATTGGCTAAAAGTAAGGAATAAAGGGAACAACGACGATGGGGGCTGGGCCATCCCAGCCGATCGTCAAGGCTCTCAGAGAGCTCCTAAAGTTGAAAGGGCTTAAATTGAGGGATAAGACACTTCAGCACTTCATAGATCAGGTGGATGATGTGGCCCCCTGGTTCCTCCATTCAGGGCAGCTCACGCCCACATGCTGGGATAAACTAGGCAGGGAACTAGACCTGGCTGTGGAGGACGATAGGCTTTCTGGAGGGGTTAGGCCGCTCTGGAGGCTTGTCCGAGCATGCCTTGAGGATCAAAGATGTGTGCGGAAGGTGAGGGAGGGGCAGGAGGCATTGGAGTCCCTCCGGGAGCAGCGCTCTCAGGAAGAGGACGGGGCGCCAAGATAGCGGAAGCCTGCGGGGAAGATGATGATCGCGAAGTAAGACAATTAGTTGAGGAAGTTAAAGGTTGGGAGGTTGCCGAGGAGGAAGAGGAAGACCGGCCTCTACCCACGGCTCCTCCCCCTTATAATCCCTCCACCCCACAGAAGGAGAACCCAGAGGGCAGAGCTTCTTTCTGCCCAGGGGCTTGGCAGGAGGCCAGACAGCTTGGGCCTATTCAGGCATTTCCCGTTTTTGCAGATAATGCTGGGAATAGATATCATGAGCCCCTAGATTATCAGACCATCAAGGCTTTAGCAGAGGCCGTAAAGACATATGGGAATGGTGCAGCTTTTACTCTTGGCCTCGTTGAGACTCTACAGCGGTACTGTATGACACCCAGTGATTGGGGAACGCTGGCGAGGACTTGCCTGTCCCCGGGTCAGTATCTTGACTGGAAAGCTATTTACCTTGAGGGGGCGCAAGCCCAAGCCGCCTGGAACAGGGCTGCAGGGCAGGCAGCGTGGGATGTGGATATGTATATGGGACAGGGCAGGTTTGCTAATCAACAAACAGGATACCCTCAGGCAGTTTACGATCACATCAATACAATAGCCATCAAGGCCTGGAAAATGCCTCCCGACAAAGGGGAACCACAGGCCAACCTTACAAAAATCACTCAGGGCCCCACAGAACCCTTCTCTGATTTCGTGGCCAGAATGATAGACACGGCAGGCAGGATGTTTGGTGATGCGGATGCAGTCATGCCTTTGGTCAAACAGCTTATATTTGAACAGTGTACAAAAGAATGTCGCAATGCAATCCTCCCCTATAAAAACAAGGGCCTCAAACCACTCCACCTTTGGCAAATGGATGTCACACATGTCCCAGAATTTGGGACACTTAAGTATGTCCATGTTTCGGTGGATACCTGTTCAGGCGTCATTCATGCTACTGCCCATACAGGGGAAAAGGTAAAAGATGTCATAAGTCACTGTCTCAATGCCTGGGCAGCCTGGGGGCAGCCTCAACAGCTTAAAACGGATAATGGCCCCAGTTATACAGCCCGGTCATTTTCACAATTCTGCAACCACATGGGAATCATGCTCACACATGGCCTACCATATAACTCTCAAGGTCAAGGTGTAGTAGAGAGGGCTCATTGCACCCTCAAGGAGCTCCTACAAAAACAAAAAGGGGGAGTCAGCAAAGGTCACTCCCTGAAAGACCGCATCGCAATAGCTCTCTTAACACTCAATTTTTTTCAGCTCGATTCCCAAGGGCGCTTGGCTGCCGTCAGGCACCATGCACCGGGGCCGAGCAAGCAGGGAAAAGTAAAATGGAAGGACGTCCTCACAGGGCGCTGGAGGGGACCAGACCCTGTGTTGGTTTGGTCGAGAGGATCTGTTTGTGTTTTCCCACAGGACAAACCAGGCCCGGTGTGGGTCCCAGAGAGGTTGGTACGACGCCTTCCATCCCAGGAGAACCTGCCTGCTGATACACCGAACCCTGATGATGGCCTGGGAATGCCTTCTCCTCCTGGGGACACTGACGCTCCCCCAGGGGGCTCAGTCTGAACAACGATGGACTTTCCCAGTAGCTCACAGGTCCCTGGAATCAGAGCTTTGATACCCTCTCTGAGGAGCTCCGGTGGAGCATCATCCACATTAACTCAACGCGAGTTGATGCCGCCTTCGCCAGCGGGATAGCTGCGTGGATCTCTCAAGCTGCGCTCCATCTTAACGAATGGGCAGGGATGGGGTCCCTTGGCCCCCTCCTTGTCTTTCATTGTGGGGGTTGCCTTCTCTGTCTGTGCAGATTGAGGGCCCAAAGCAATCACGACCGCGCCTTCCTCGTACAAGCATTTGCAGCTATGGAAGAAGGATACTCCCCGGCGGCTTGGCTGGCCCAGATGCAGTAAACCCCTATCAGCTCAGGGTGCGAGGCAAAGCACTGCACTCCAGGGGCCCTTGATGGGACCTGGAGGAAGGCAAGTCCGGGTGCATATGGGTTGATGCCGACAACACACCCATCCCCATAAAAAGGCATCGGACAGGCTGACCTGGGGGATGCCCCTGGGCCCTTCCACAGGTCAGTAAGCAAGTCCACCACATCTGGGGCCCATGACCTCTACCTTCTCCTGACAAAAACAAAAAGGGGGAACTGTTGGCCGCCGCCTTTGGCCGCAGAGCCAAGATAATGCCGCTGGCTGCATAGGGAGGCATGTCTCCAGTACTTGCCTCGTACAGGTAAAGGAACCTGCGGGCGGGGCCGTCGGGAGGATCCTATATATACGGGAGTAAAGGGAGGGAGAGGGGAGAAAGAGAGAAAGAAAAAAAGTAAAGGAAACCTGTGAATAAAGACTCCGTGAGGAAGAACCGGGTGTCGTGTCGTCTCTTCAGAAGTGACGCCGACAGGACTGAATTCACATTTTAGAGACTATTTCAGTTACTCATTGGACTTTTCCAAACACTGACTTTTTTTTTTTTTTTGAGAGGTTTTTGCTGTAGGGCGCGTGCGCTCGCCAGACAGACAGAGACAGAGAGACAGAAAGCGAGAAATCACCCCCCAGGGGGGATGGCCACGCCGCAATCCCTTCTCCTCCGTTCTCCTCTTGGGATCTTGGGCACGCACGAACATGCGCCCGGCGTGAGTTTAAGCCACCGGGTCCGGGACTCGAACCGTGGTCGGCTACGTGGGAGTCCAGCGACATAGCCATTACGCTAACTGCTGGACCCCAAACATTGACTTTCTGAGAAAATAAATACAGACGAGTGTTTCATGGACAAGTTGAGTCACTGTGACCAGACTGGCTCTCACAAAGATGTCTTTTTTTCTTCCTATGCATTCCTTAGAGCAGAAATATAATAAAGTTAAGCATTTGGCACTGTGAAAATAATATTCAAAAAGGCAAGGATGTGAACAGTCTGTGACCATAAGGATTCCCCCCAATGCTCTTTATGTCAGAAGAGTTTTAAAAGTTGTTCAAAGTCTACCTCAGTGATGCTTTGGGCAAAGTAATCAAACCGAAGAAACATAAAACTTAAGAGATGTTAGATATTATTGGGCAAAACTGATTTATTTTTCAGAGACTCTCAAAGAATTCTTGGAAACCAAACTTCTGGAATTTTTCCAAACTTAGTAGAACTTTTAAGTACATTAAATATGGAGCCAACAAGTGACATGGAGCTTAAAGCACTGGATTCCCACATGGTTGGCCACAGTTTGAGTTCTGGACACTGCAACTTGAAAATCATATCAGCTGTGTAGACATGCACACCAAAATCCCAGGAAGAGAATGGAGAAGGGATTGTGGCATGTTCATCCCCCGTGGGGGAGGGATTTCCCACTTTCCCTCTCTTTTACAGTGAGGGATTTCTCACTTCACCACTTCTTATCTCTCTCCTAACCCTAACCCTAACCCTAACCCTAACCCTAACCCTAACCCAAACCCTAACCCTAACCCCTAACCCTAACCCTAATCCCTAAGCCTAACCCTAACCCCTAACCCCTAACCCTAACTCTAACCCTAACCCTAACCCTAAACCCTAATCCTAACCTAACCCTAACCCTAAGATTAACCCTTACCCTAACCTAACCCTAACCCTAACCTAAACCTAAGCCTCTCAGTCAACTGTATGCTCCCTATGGCAAAAAACTACAAAAGAATTCTAATACGCTGCTGGTGTGAGTGTAACTTGATTAGACCATTACGGAAAACCAATGGTGATGCTATGGAGTGAGGCTGAAAAGGCACATGATCCTGTCACTCAGCTCACCTACCCTAGATACATCTTAAAGAAAAACGCCTGCACTAGGAGACATACACACACATTCCCAGTACTCATAATGGCAAAAACCAGTAGGTCAAGTGTCGGGGAGTGCTCCGGGTTGCCCGGAGTGGTTGGCCTTGTGCACTGGTTCGTGGCATGTTGCTCGACACGTGGGTGCACGTCTGGCACAGAGGGTGGCACTCTGGAGCCACCTGCCTCGGTCACAAAGGTGGTGTCCACCGACCGTCGTGGACGCGCTCATCACAGCCCGCGAGGGCCCAGCCCTCCCCCGCCCCCACCAGCTCTCCCTCAGAAGTGAAGCTTAAGATAAAACCAACTCGTGAAAAACACCGTTGGGCCTCTCATCTCAGTGGACATATCTCTCCCAAACAGAAACAGCCAGGCTCATCTGTACCGAAAAATGGAGAGTCACCGCACTGTATCGAAGACAAGATGCTCTCAACAGTTGCAATACTTACCCTCAATTAAGTATCATGTTCCTTTGTTTAAAAGACTACAGACCATGGGACCAGCAGGTGGCATGGTGGTCAAGGCACTGGACACTCCCACATGGCGGACCACAGTTCGAGTCCCGGACCTGGTGGCTTGCTTTCTCACTTTCTCTCTCTCTCTCTCTCTCTGTCTCTCTCTGGTCAAATTGAAATAAATGAATAAATAAAATTAAATAAATAATTCTTTAAAAAAAAAAAAAAAAAAAGCATGGAGTGATTCCGTCCTGCGCGGCTGTTTTCGGTAGCCGTAGTCGTTTACCTCCGTCCACCTTCTCACCCACCCAAGTGTGTGCCACCACCCCATGGAAGATTCGATGGATATGGACATGAGCCCCCTGAGGCCCCAGAACTCTTTTTGGTTGTGCACTAAAGGCCGACAAAGATTATCACTTTAAAGCGGATAATGATGAAAATGAACACCAGTTATCTTTAAGAACGGTTAGTTTAGGGGCTGGTGCAAAGGATGAATTGCACATTGTTGAAGCAGAGGCAATGAATTACGAAGGCAGTCCAATTAAAGTAACACTGGCAACACTGAAAATGTCTGTACAGCCAACGGTTTCCCTTGGGGGCTTTGAAATAACACCACCTGTGGTCTTAAGGTTGAAGTGTGGTTCAGGGCCTGTGCATATTAGTGGACAGCACTTAGTAGCTGTGGAGGAAGATGCAGAGTCAGAAGAAGAAGAGGAAGAGGACGTGAAACTCTTAAGTATATCTGGAAAGCGATCTGCCCCTGGAGGTGGAAGCAAGGTTCCACAGAAAAAAGTAAAACTTGCTGCTGACGAAGATGATGATGATGAAGATGATGATGATGAAGATGATGATGATGATGATGATGATGATTTTGAAGATGAGGAAACAGAAGAAAAACCTCCAGCGAAGAAATCTATACGAGATACTCCTGGCAAAAATGCTCAAAAATCAAACCAGAATGGAAAAGACTCAAAACCATCAACACCAAGATCAAAAGGTCAAGAATCATTCAAAAAACAGGAAAAAACACCTAAAACACCAAAAGGAACTAGTTCTGTAGAAGACATTAAAGCAAAAATGCAAGCAAGTATAGAAAAAGGTTCTCTTCCCAAAGTGGAAGCCAAGTTTATCAATTATGTCAAGAATTGCTTCCGGATGACTGATCAGGAGGCTATTCAAGATCTCTGGCAGTGGAAGAAGTCTCTTTAAGAAAATAGTTTAAACAGTTTGTTAAAATTTTCCGTCTTATTTCATTTCTGTAACAGTTGATATCTGGCTGTCCTTTTTATAATGCAGAGTGAGAACTTTCCCTACCGTGTTTGATAAATGTTGTCCAGGTTCTATTGCCAAGAATGTGTTGTCCAAAATGCCTGTTTAGTTTTTAAAGATGGAACTCCACCCTTTGCTTGGTTTTAAGTGTGTATGGAATGTTATGATAGGACACAGTAGTAGTGGTGGTAAGACATGGAAATGGTGGGGAGACAAAAATATACATGTGAAATAAACTCAGTATTTTAATAAAGTAAAAAAAAAATAAAATAAAAAAGACTGTAGACCAGAGACTTTATTTTATTTCAGAAGCATATTTTCCCTTATTAAAGTCACTGAGGAACATTTGAAAAAAAAAAAAAAAAAGGTCAAGTGTGTGTTGGTGGGGTCCCTGTACAGTGGAACATTATCATCCATGAAGACCGTGAACTGCAGCTTCACACAGCAACATGGAGAACTCTCAACAAGCTGAGGGGAAGGGAAAAAAACAAGCCGAAGACACATACAGAATAATTTCATTTTAGGGACCAGCAGTTAGTGTAATGGCTATGTTGCTGGACTCCCATGTGGTCAACCACAGTTCAAGTCCTGGACCCGGTGGCTTAAACTCACACCGGGTGCGTGTGCATGCGTGTCTGAGATCCCGAGAGAAGAATAGAGGAGAAGGGATTGAGGAGTGGCCATCCCCCCTGGGGGATGATTTCTTGCTTTCTGTCTCTCTGTCTCTGTCTTTCTGGCGAGCGCTCACACCCTATAGCGAAACCCCCCCCCAAAAAAAAATAGAAAAAAAAAGGAATTATTTTTTTTGAGAGGTTTTTGCTATAGGGTGCGTGCGCTCGCCAGAAAAACAGAGAGAGACAGAGAGATAGAAAGCAAGAAATCACCCCCCAGGGGGGATGGTCACACCGCAATCCCTTCTCCTCCATTCTCCTCTCGGGATCTTGGGCATGCATGCACACATACCCGGCGTGAGCTTAAGCCGCCGGGTCCGGGACTTGAACCACGGTCGACCACGTGGGAGTTCAGCGACATAGCCATTACGCTAACTGCTGGTCCCGGAATGATTTCATTTTAAAGTTCAAAACTAAATGATATGTTTAGAGAAACATACTTATGTTAAATCAATGTCAGGAAAAGTGAGGGCAGTTGCAGAGCAGTTGTTTGCTTTGAAGCAGGGAATGGAATGGGGACTGGTAATGTTTTGGTTCTTAAACTGAGTGGTAGGTACATGCATTTTTTTTAAGGTTTTCACTTTAATACAAGTCATACATTTACAGTTGATCTTCATTATTTATGGATTCCATATTTCCAATATTCCATATTGTCTACTTGCTAAAATGTATCGGTGACCCCAAAATCAGTACTAAATACACACCTAGCTGTGGTTTCAACTGTGTAAAATGTCTCTGATATTTCTCCCTTCTAAAAGCGAAGTAAGCTTAGGAGAAGCACTGAGCCAGAACCACCTAGCTCCTGTTGCCAGGTTCCAGCCCTCAGAAACTGTGAACTTAACACCTCTTCAGCCCGCTGGATCGGGCTGACTTGCCACACTGCAGTAAGCACCTGACAGCCTGCACGGGACCGCTAAACTGCGGCCTCTTGGACCAGGCGCCTAACACCTCGCGTCCCACCATCTAGAGAAACAACACCCCGCACATGTCTTCCCCTGAAAGAATCATCAGAGATCTCTGATCATACCTAAAGCAACGCCTGGCGTCCTCCCGGCCCGAGGTCCTGCGCCCCTCAGCCTGTACGGTGCAAAGGCTGGGGCAGACGGGGACAGGCACTACTCTCCGCACCAGACTCCTCCACGACCTTTCCTATCTGTCCACCCCGCACCAGACTCCTCCACGACCTTTCCTATCTGTCCACCCCGCTGGTCCTTGGTCGCACAGCAGTAACCTGCAAACATGCCTCTGAGTAGGACGCAGTACTCCAGCTCTGCATCGTCCCAGGACCTCCTGCGCCCCCCGGAGCAAGCCTTAAGTTCTGCAGGCTTGGACCTCACACCTGCACTCCTGTCCCCGGCCACGCACAGCTCTCGTCATGTGGCCAAGTCGGCTCAGACCGTCCCAGGAGGTTCTCATTATTGTTCAAAACTAAACAATATTGTTTAGAAGACTGCAGACCAGAGAATTTATTTCAGAAGCATATTTTTCCTTATTAAAGTCACTGAGGAACATCTGAAAAAAAAAAAGGTCAAGTGTCTGTTGGTGGGTTCCCTGTACAGTTGAACATTATCTTTTTTTTTTTTTTTTTTGAGAGGTTTTCGCTATAGGGTGCGTGCGCTCGCCAGACAGAGACATAGAGACAGAAAGCGAGAAATCACCCCCCCACCCAGGGGGGATGGTCATGCCGCAATCCCTTCTCCTCCATTCTCCTCTCGGGATCTTGGGCACGCACGCACACGCGCCCGGCGTGAGTTTTAAGCCACCGGCCCGGGACGCGACCCGCGTTCAAGTACGTGGGAGTCCAGCGACATGGCCATTACGCTAACTGCTGGTTCCCACAGTTGAACATTATCTGAAGTGGCCCACCCGCCGCACTATATGCCAGGACGTAGGCTTTACGAGGACACTCTTTCTTAGAGCTTCGTCCTTTCATCCAGACGGAGCCTGAACCACAATGCACCGCGAACATCTAATGTGAGGTTCCTTCGGAGCTCCAGCCTCAGTCCTGCAGTTCCGCAGTCCCAACCGCCGCGGGTCCCGCCCCGCCGCGCCCCGCCCGTCGCCCGCCGCCCGCCGCCCACTTAAGAGTCCCGCCCCGACACGCAACCCCGCCCATCGCCCACTTAGATCCCCGCCCTCCCACCGCCCATTTAGAGCCCTGCCCCGACGCGCGCTCCGCACCGCTGGCCGCGCCCCACCCACCGCCCACTTAGGGCCACGCCCTCCGCGCGCCCGGCCCCGCCCACTTCACGCCCCGCCCTCAGTGCGCTAGTTTCTTCGCCCGCTGCCCGGAACTCTGCGTTGCGGACGAGTTTCTAGAGGAGGGAATTCGACATTGGATTCCGACCCAACTCGCGCTCAGGCGGCGAGTGCGGCGCATGGCGGTGAGTGGTGGGCAGAGGACGCGCGGGTGGCGCGGCTTTGGGAGCTTTCGGCGGCTCCCAGTCACCTTCGTGCCGTTTCCCCTTCTCCAGGCCCTAAGACTTCCTGCTGGGGAGGCACCGGCAGCCCGCAGAGCCCGGCTCCCCGGCCACGTTGCCGGCACCCCGAATTCTTCCGGTGTCCGGCTCTGCTCCGGACCCGCCGTAGGCGGTGAAGGAGACGCATCCGCGAAGAAGCGAAAAAAGAAGACCCGGGACAGAGTCTTTGTGGCAAATGGAGGCGAGAAGGCCTCAGAGAGCCCCGCCCCGGAGGAGGGCCTCCTAAGTGCCGAGGCCCAGGCAAGGGCGGGCCTCAGTCGGGAGGGCAGAATCCTGGGTGCAGGTCTGCGGGCGGGTGTGGTCTGCGGATCTGTGCGGCGAGCGGGGGAGGAGGTCGGAACGGAACTTCCAGGGTCCCTGTGCCCTCTCACACTACTTCCCCCATCCATCACAGGCGGAGCAGCTGGCCCGGGAACTGGCCTGGTGCGTGGAGCAGCTGGAGCTGGGCCTCAGGACGCAGAGACCCAGCCCGAAACAGAGTGAGGGGCTCTTTTGTAGTTAGGGATGTGGATAGTGACAGTATCTTGGCGTGCAGATACTGCCAGAGATGAAATTGTTCCTTTTGTGATAGGATGATAGGTGAGCAAAGAGGTCACTACTCATTTATTTTTTTTAAAGAATAATTTTATTTCCGGTCAACCATGTGGAAGTCCAACTCCTTAACTACCATGCCTCTTGCTGGCCTCCACTACTACTGCCTTATTTACTTTAAGAGGTTTATTTTGTTTTTGCCATAGGGCACATGTGCTTGCTGGGGAGGGAGAGAGTGACAATGAGAGGGAAAGTGAGAAATATCTCTCTCTCTCTCTCTCACTCACACACACACACACACACACACACACGGGGATGGCCAGATCACAGTTCCTGGGTTCCATTCTCCTCCCAGGATCTAGGGCAGGCATGCACATATGCCCAGCATGAGTTTAAGGCTGGATCCAGGACTCCAACAAACAGTAGTGGACCACATGAGAGTCCAGCAACATAATCGCTATGCCATCTGCTGGCCCCCACTACTGGTTTTTGTTTGTTTTGTTTCTAAACTGCTTTATTTTTATTTTTATTAATTTTTTTTGGAGAGGTTTTTGCTATAGGGTGCATGCGCTCGCCAGACAGAGAGAGACAGAAAGCAA
Source organism: Tupaia tana (assembly GCA_026018925.1). Lineage (NCBI taxonomy): Eukaryota > Metazoa > Chordata > Mammalia > Scandentia > Tupaiidae > Tupaia > Tupaia tana. Next base: position 94,361,064 of record JAKSZU010000008.1, on the reverse strand, counting down.
GAAATCACCCCCCAGGGGGGATGGCCATGCCGCAATCCCTTCTCCATTCTCCTCTTGGGATCTTGGGCACACACACGCGCGCCCAGCGTGAGTTTTAAGCCACCGGGTCTGGGACGCGAACCGCGGTCGACTACATGGGAGTCCAGCGACACAGCCATTACGCTAACTGCGGTCCCTAAACTATTTTTATCCTCAGAAGAGCAGGCTGTTGGAGCCATCCGGGCCCTGCGAAGTAGAAGAACCCCCCTGCCCCGGAAGAGGCAGCTAATGCGCTCCTTGTTTGGAGATTACAGGGCTCAGATGGAAGCAGAATGGCATCGGGCACTGCGGGTGCTCAGGGCTGGTGAGGAGCTCAGGAAACCTAGGGGTTAGGGAGTGGGAGGAAGAAAACCAGAGCCTCCAGTCCTGAAGGAGAAAGAGAGGGGCTCAGGGAGACCTGAGGGAGCTTGGACCTCAGGGACAGAACTAGGGACTGGGAGTCAGGGGCAGAGGTCCGCTGACCAGAGCTGGGAAGGGCCTGGTTCTCTGCTGACCGTGCAGCCAGGTTCTACAGGAGTTTAAGCGCAACTCCTAGGTTCTGAGCCAGATGACCTGGGTTCAAATCCTGGACCTACCACTTAGCATTAATATCTTGGGCAAGTTACTGAATTTTGTTGAATTTAAATTGGAGTGTGGGGCTGATAACAGCTACCGTATAGTTTTGGAAAATTAGTTATTACAAGGAGGTTAGTGTCGTATGGGGACTTAGAATGGTGACCACCAAGTTCTGACAGTCTGCTCTCCTTCCAGCAGATGCCCATTCAGCTCAGGTGCAGTCTGTAGATGCCACCACCAGAAAGAAGAGCAGAAGGGTCTGCAGACTTCGCCCAAGACGGGGAGCCAAGACCACTGTGGACACTCCTGTGGAAGAGTTTAAGTTCAATTTTTTTTAGCCTCTCCCTTATCCTGGAGCAGCCACCCTCCCCCAGTGGCATGGGGTACATAGCCTTCCCAGCAGATAGGGGGTTGGTCTGTCCCTGGCTGGTTTGTATCTGGGGGTATTAGTTCAGCAAGACCTTATCTGTAGGTTTTCCGAAGAAATGTCCCTCCTGCCAGAATAAGGAGAGTTGCATTTAGAAAATCAACAATAAGTTGAAATAGATATTGGGTGTGTTGTGGAAAGAATATTGTTCCCAGTCTTGAGTATTAGATTGATTAGCTGTTGAGGGTAAGAATTAGTAGGAAAGCCTTACTGGTGCTTACTTTGAAAGGATGCCCTGTCAGCTGGCCTGATACTCATGCCATTGTGTTATAGCACCATAATAAAACTCTATTTTTATAAAGATATGTAATGACAAAGTGTGCTAACCACCTCTTAGCAGAAGCATAGATGAGGCAGAGGTCTACTACTACCCAGTCTGGTCTCTCATCCCAGGGCTTGGTCCTGTGTCCTTGTTATCTTCGTTCCTAGGGACCTCCAGTCCTTAGGGAAACAGCATGGCCCCCACCAGGCTGCGCTCTGTTCTTAGGATCCAGGACCTTTTTGCACTAGAAATCCCAGGCAAAGACCTGGGTCAAGTGCTCCAATAAGGTTGGGAGAGCTGGGCTGGGGCCCGAGGAGCTGGAGCTGGGGCCAGGGCCAGTGAAAGGCCCTGTCTCAATTTCCCTGACTGACCAGGGGGCTGCAGATGGAACTGGGCTCTGCCCTTTTTTGTTTTCTGAGAGACTTTTGCAATCTACAGGGTGTGTGTGCTTACCAGAGAGAAAGTGAAAAATCACCCTCAGGGACGATAGCCATAATCCCTTCTTTTCCTATCTCCTCTCAGGATTTGGGGCACATACGCACATGTGCCCTGCATGTTTTAAGCTGCCAGGTCCAGGACTCAAACTGTGGTTGATTACATGGGAGTCCAGTGACATAACCATTATGCCACCTGCTGACCCATTATTTCTTCCTTAAAATTTCTTTTTTGTTAAATTTTTTAAAGAATTATTTATTTAATTTTATTTATTCATTCATTTGTTTTCATTTGACCAGAGAGACAGAAACACAGAAAGAAAGAAAGAAAGCCACCAGGCCTGGGATTGGAACCATTGTTGGCCATGTGGTACTGTCTTATGCCTTAACCAACATGCCACCTGCTGGCCTGCTTTCTTAAAATTTCTAACTTTGGGGATCAGCAGTTGGTGTAATGGCTATGTCGCTGGACTCCCATGTAGTTGACTGCGGTTCGAGTCCCGGACCCGGTGGCTTAAACTCACCCCAGCCACATATATGCATGCTCAAGCTCCCAAGAGGAGAATGGAAGAGAAAGAATTGTGGTGTAGCCATCCCCATGGCGGGGGGGTGGTGATTTCTCGCTTTCTGTCTCTCTCTTTCTGGGATCACACATGCCCTATAGCAAAAACCTCTCGCCAAAAAAAGTTCTAACTTTGGTATTCGTGTGAGGGGCATTCATGAATTTTATCTCCTTGTCCCATGGGGACTTTCCGAAGGAAAAACATTGTGGAGGTTTCCCTAGGAGCCCCTGAAGGGAGGGGAAGTTTTTCAAGGTCTTTCTTACATTGTTCTAATCCCTTCCTTAGGCCCAGAGGGCGTTTGGGGGACATTCAGCCTGCCTAGGGCCCTCTTATCTCTGGTTCTGTGGGGCATGAGGAGGAAGGCAAGAGAGAGGGTCCCAGGGTTCTTCCTCAGTGTTAATGTTTTCCTTGGATTTTAAGAAGAAACATGGTAACCACACAGAGAATAACTTGTTCCTCCTGGGAGGGCGAGGACTTGTCATCCCATAGAGGATGAAGGCCTCCACCAGGCCCAAATGGGGCCAAGAGACAAAGTATGCACTAGTGTCTTGGTCTTAGCAATACAGCGTTCGATCACTTTCTGTTTCTCTTTACTCTTAGTCTGGGAATTACTTTCCCACCATTTTAACATTCTCCCAAGGGATGACCCGAGGATTGCTGGGAGGACTCTCCTGTTCCTCCCTTGTCTCTGGTCCTACAACTCCTGTTTCACCACTTCGCTTTAGGTCAGCGATTCCTGAGTTCGAGTCCCCCGCACATCAGGATCTGTGTCAAGATCTTGGGCCATGCTTCGTGTGGGAGAGCAGAATCGCCCCCGCACTCCCTCACCAGCACCCTCCCAAGTGCCCAGCCCAGGGCACTAAGCCCTGCCTCCCCTTGCAGAAGCTGTCTCTGGCCTGGCACACTTCCTCCTGCATCCTCCCTGTGCTCCCCCATCCTCCTGTGTCCTTCCATATCATCTTTCCTGTTGTCCCTGTCCTCCCCGTCCTCCCCTCATGCCACATCCTCCCTGTCCTCCCCTGTCTTCCCTGTCCTTCGTCATCCCACGTCCTCCATGTCCTCCTTGTCCTCCCCATCTTCCTGGGGTCAGAGCAGCTCCTGCAGTCAGACAGAACTGTCTTCCCTCTATTGGGGTTCCCATCTGCAGCTGCAGAATTCCCGGCTGTGTCCCCATATTGTGAGAACACACCTGTCAGTGTCAGCAAATGGAGTGGAGATGGGAGGGAGCAGCCTGGACAGCACCCAAGGCTGGGCAGGGTCACCAGAATCAGTTTACCCCTCCCTTCCTCATGGCCGAGCACTGTGGGAGGCTGCGTACCAGCGAGTCTGCTGAGGCTATTTTCCATGAGTCTCTTACTATTGCCATCTTAGGCTCAGAGAGCAAACAATTACAAAGGCCACAATTGGCTCCCTTTCTAAAACCTCACCTTCAAAACCATACTCTGTCCACTTCACATAGCAAATCGGTGAGTTTAGAATCCCTCAGATTTGCATATCTGGGCACCTCATGATTGGTTCACAAAGCAACCAATCATAACCCACCTTTTACTATCCTTCATTCAACCAATCACGGCCCACCAACATGTATATAACCACAATCCCTGGCCCATAATTGCCAGACGACCCTGAAGAGCTGTGACACTGCGTTGTCTCTGGACGACCCTGAGCTGTGACACCGCATCGTCTCCGAAGGACCCTGAGCTGTGACGCTACGTCATCTCCAGATGACCCTGAATACTGTGTTGTCTCCGTGCTGCCCACAATAAAGAGATGACCCTGAAGAGACACTGCGTCGTCTCAGTGCTGTGACAGTGCACCGTTCGTCCCGTCTCTCCTTCCCTCAGGAAACCTGTTCGACTGTCCCGCGGGTCAGGACAGAGCACTGCGGTGTGCAGGCTTTCCTGACATGCCTAAGCTGTGTTATTTTCTTGGGTGTGAAGGCATAGGCTCAGGACAAGGCCGCCAAACATCCGATAAGCAGGGCAGGAGAGGGGCTGCTGCAGCACACCTTGAGTGGCTTTTTCCCAGGGTGCCTGCTGCACGGGTCTGTTCAGGGACTCTTCAGGAATATGCACCTTCTGGAATTATCACATCTGCCAGCCGGTTAAGCAACTTTCATTAAGCTATTCTAGAAAATGAATCACTTAAGGTTTTTTTTAGAGAGATTTTTGGTATAGGGCATGTGTGCTCACCAGAGAGAAAGAGATCACCCCCCAGGGGAATGGCCTTTCACAACCCTTCTCCATTTGCCTCTGGGGATCTTGGGCATGCATGTACACACCACACATGCCTGGTGTGAGTTTCAAGCTGCCAGGTCCAAGACTCAACTACGATTGACTGGGGGGTTCGAGCAACATAACCATTATGCCATCTGTTGGTTCCTTAAGACTATTTTTTACAATTTTAATGTGGCTTCTGTATGTAGGCATGGTTGATTAAATCATTGATCATTGATAACCCAATCCCCAGCCATTCTCCTCTCCCTGGAGCAGAGAATGGCTGAACATTCCAACCTTCTGTCAACAGAAATAATCAGCTCTGCAGAAATAATCATTAATGCAGTTTCTTTTTTTAAAGAATTATTTAATTGTATTTATTCATTCTTTTGAAAATTATTTTACTTGACTATATTTGACCAAAGAGGAAGTGAGAGAGAGAAAGCAAGCCACCAGTTCTAGGACCCAAACTGTAGTCGGCCATGTGGGAATCCAGTGCCCTTAACTGACACACTGCCTGTCGGCTCCATTCATTTACTTTAATTTGACCAGAGAGAGACAGGGAAAGTGAGAAAGCAAGCCATCAGGTCCAGGACTCAAACCATGGTCAGCCTTGTGGGAGTATCCAGCTCCTTAACCACCATGCCATCTGTGTGGCGGTTTATTTCTAGATACTAATATGGTTTATTTTCTTTTCTTTTTTTTTTTTTTTTTTTTTTTTTGGAGAGGTTTTCGCTATAGGGCGCGTGCGCTCACCAGACAGACAGAGAGAGACATAGAGACAGAAAGCGAGAAATCACCCCCCAGGGGGGATGGTCACGCCGCAATCCCTTCTCCTCCATTCTCCTCTCGGCATCTTGGGCACGCACACGCGCCTGGCGTGAGTTTTAAGCCACCGGGTCTAGGACGTGAACCGCGGTCGACTACGTGGGAGTCCAGCGACATAGCCATTACGCTAACTGCTGGTTCCCAATATGGTTTATTTTCTAAACACGAATGGAGATAAGGGAAATGTGCCTTTTCTCAGGGTAATCAGGTACAGAGATTCTTTTTATTTGGTTTTGAGAGTAAAGAGGACCAGCAGTTGGCATAATGGCTATGTGGCTGGACTCACATGTAGTCGACTCGCATGTGGCTTAAATTTACGTCAGGCACATGTGCGTGTGTGCCCAAGATCCCAGGAGGAGAATGGAGAAGGGATTGTGGCGTGACCATACCCCCCCGGGAAGTGATTTTTCGCTTTCTCTCTCTGTCTCTCTCGACTTTCTGGTGAGCACACGTGCCCTATAGCAAAACCCTCCCCCCCAAAAAAAAAAAATGAGAGTAAAGAGATAAGGTTTAAAATTTACTGAGAAGAGTCATTTAATTGATCTGACCCCAAAAAGTGGGACATCGGGAAGCGGAGGCTGTAGGTCATAGGAGAGTTTTACAATTCTTAGGTTGGTGATCAGAAAGAAAGATCTGTGTTTTGGGAAGGGGTCTGCAAAGAGTGTACTTTTTGTGTGTGTTTTTAAAGAATTATTTACTTGGAGACCAGCAGATGGTGTAATGGTTACATGACTGGACTTTCATGTAGTCTACCACAGTTCGAGTCCTGAACCCAGCAGCTCAAAACTCACACCAGGCACATGTGTGTGCATGCCCAAAATCCCAAGAGGAGAATGGAGGAGAAGGGACTGTGGTGTGGCCATCCTCCCTTGGGGGGTGATTTCTCACTTTCTCTTTGTCTCTGGTGAGCACATGCATCCTATAGCAAAAATCTCTCTAAACTTTTTTTTTCTTAAATCACTATTCATTTAATTTTTACTTAGCATTATTATTATCTTTTAATTTGTTACAGGACACATGCACTCACCAGAGAGAGAGAGAAAGTGAGAAACAATCCACCAGGTCCAGGCCTTGAACCCTGGTCAGCCATGTGGGAATCCAGCACCCCAACCACCACACCATCTGTTGGCCCTGCAAAGGTTGTACCTAACAGAGATAAGGGGGCTTGTATGCAGTCACAAGATACTGTCCCAAGGACAGGATATAGGAAGAAGCCTATTATCAATGAGTCAAAATAGGAAAAAAGTGGTCAGACTTCTGTTCTTACTTCTAAGTGGTTGGTTTCCCAGGTAACCAGCACCCAACCTCCAAAGTAACCTCATCACCATAAGCTCAAGTATGGTTGAAAGGGGCTTATGGGACCAGAAGCTGGCATAATGGCTGTTGCTGTACTCCCATGTAGTCAACCGCGGTTCAAGTCCAGACCTGGTGGCTTAAACTCATGACTGGCATGTGTGCATGCATGCCCAAGATCCCAAGAGAATGGGAAGAAGGGATTGTGGTGTGGCCATCCCCCCTGGGGGGTGATTTCTTGCTTTCTGTTTCTTTGTCCTGGTGAGTGCATGTCCGGGGAGCAGATGAGCAAGTGGGTGAGCAAGCAAGGGCCACGCACCTTCCAAGGGCTGCTGCACCAAGGGCACCGGGGTGCAGGCCTCAGGTTGGAAGTTTGTACAGATAAAGGAAATGATCCCTGAGTTCCTCGTCCCTGACCTGACAGTCTTTAAACTCCAGCCCTACGTAAACTACCATGCTCCCTCCAGCGCAGAGACGCCCCTGACTGCAAAAGAGCTCTTTCTGAAAGCATCAGATGGGTTAGTTGGGGACATTTTTAATGTAACACTGGGCGGGGGAGGGTCCTTCTCCATTAGGGGCTCAGGTCACACAGGGGTGTGCCAGCAGTCTTCCTGGCTTCCCCGCCCCTACAGGGGTCATACCTGCTATTGAAAAGGATTTCAGAGATGGAACTTTCGACCCTGACAACCTAGGAAAGTACGGCTTTGAGCCCACTCAGGAGGGCAAGTTCTTCCAGCTGTACTCCAAGAACTTCCCTCGCTAGGAGGCAGAGCCTGTAGCTGGAGCATTGGGACTGGGAGGTGCGGCCCTCACTCCTTTCTATTAAAGGCCTGTCTTCTGGGGGAAAAAAAAAGAAGTTCTGTGAAAGGAACCAAGAACAAAGACAAAATACAGGTCTTTTTTGTTGTTGTTTTTTTTTTTAGTTTTTGTCATAGGATGTGTGACAGAGACAGAGAGAAATAGTTAGAGGGAAAGTGAGAAATCAGCCCCCAGGGAAATGACCATACCACAATCCCTTCTCCATTTGCTTCCTGGGTTTTCTTTTTTTAATTATTTAATTTTATTTGCTATTATTATTTATATTTTAATTTGACCTGAAAGACAGAGAGAGAGAGAGAGAGAAAGGGAAAGTGATAAAGTAAGCTGCCAGGTCTGGGACTCAAACCTGGTTGGCTATGTGGGAGTGAGGTTATGGGCCCAAGATGGAGTCACAAAATGGCTGTTTTGAGATGGAGGCAGTGGTGGCTCACTGATTGACCTAGGCAGCATGACCTAGACCTAAAACAAAGGCTTTTTTCATGCCCCATCACATTCCAGGAAGAGGATAAGATAATGGTTTTCATGGCCCAAAGTTTCTAAACAAAGAACCTCCTGACCTTGGTACCCACTCAAAAATTAGGAGAATAATTGGATCCAACCAGCATGTGGCCCTCCCCACCAGGAGGAGAATGCATGCACAAGCCCCACCTAGAACCTGAGTTTGGACAAAGCCCTTCCTGAACCACATAAAAACCCTTTGCCACAGTTCTTCCTTGGCAACTCATTTTCCTGGACCCCTCCCTAAGTGGGAGCTCTCTTTTTCTTCGTCTTTTAATAAATCTCCCCGCTTTACTGTATCTACTCTGTGTCCGTGACTCTAATTCTTCCTAAGTGTGGGGCAAGAACCTGTGAGTGTGGGACTGATCACCCCGTGCCCCTGCATTTCTGCATCAGGAGTCCAGGGCCCCACTTACCAGCCCTCTTCCTGGGATTTTAGGCTTGCACACACGTGCGCCAGAGTGATTGTCACACCACCAGGTCCAGGACTCAAACTGCAGTTGGCCATGTGGGAGTCCAGCACTTTAACCACCAGCCACCTGCTGGTCTCATGTCTTTTATTAAGTCACTTTGCCTCAGCGATCTGGTGGGCTTCTGGAAGTAAAGACCATGAAAGTTCAGGCCTCTAAGACTGCGCCCCCAGGAGTTCCTTGCCCTCATCTTCATCCACCCTCAGAGTTTAAATGTTCTCATCAGTTACAGCTCCAGGAGCTTCTGCTCTAAGTGTGTTCACCTTGGCTGTGCCCCTCAACCTGTACCGTCTGACAAAACCAAGACACCACTGGCTTTCGGTGTCCAGTGCTTTCTCTTTGTACTGACTGCAGTGATGGCTTCCAGCTGTTACATACTGGAGCTAGACTATTAATAGAAGGTGTGAAATGAGAAAAAAAACAAACAGCCCTTTTGTTGAAAATGGGCTGTTAGTGTTCAGACTAAGACTCAAGGAGGTGCCATCTCAGGAGAAGAAATTTATTTAGAGAAAGAGCACCGGGGGATCTGAAGACAGAGGTGCTTCAGCCCACCCCACTGAGGAGGCAGGAGGCAAGAGATATTTATAGAGGAAGGGGAGGTCACAAGAATAGCGGGTACTTTGATTAGCTTACTTGCCACTATGACCTTGTCAGCCCATCTGTGGATGTCAGCAGCCAGGAAGGAAGGGCTCTGGCCAGGGTATTCTAGCCAAACGTAGCTGCAACTACCTCTTTTTTTTTTTTTTTTTTTTTTTAGAGTTTTTTTGTTACAGGATGTGTGCACTCACAAGAGAGATAGAAAGTGAGAAACCACCCCCTGGGGGTGGCCACACCACAATCCCTTCTCCATTCTCCTCTCAGGATCTTGGGCACACGTGCACATGCACTGCCGGATTCAGGATTTGAAACACAATCGACTACATGGGAGTCCAGTGATGTAGCCATTATGCCATCCGCTGGTCTCCCATCTCTTGTTCTGATGGGAAATTACCTGAAGCCCCTTCAGGGGCCATCTAACAGGGGCAAAAAGGTCATTAGAAAAACTCAACTCAGGCCCACAGGAGGTAGGTCTGGAAAGGTGCGCTCTGGGGACATTTCCCCCTAGGCTCCAGAGCTTCAGGATGAGGCACTGTTGTAGGATGGTTCTGTAATGATATCCAGGTTCTTGGTGTTTCAAACAAATAATTGAATAAAACATGGAAATAGCAAAGGAAAACATAGTTTATAAAGTAAAAGCGAAAGTGCACTCCTAAGTGGTAGGCCTAAGTGGACAGAGAAAGAGTGGCTCAAGGGGCCAGCAGTTAGCGTAATGGCTACGTCGCTGGACTCCCACGTAGTCGACCGCGGTTCGAGTCCCGGACCCGGTGGCTTAAACTCACACTGGGTGCATGTGCGTGCGTGCCCAAGACCCCAAGAGGAGAATGGAGGAGAAGGGATTGTGGTGTGGCCATCCCCCCGGGGGTTGATTTCTCACTTTCTGTCTCTCTGTCTCTCTCAGTCTGTCTGGCGAGTGCACGCGCCCTATAATGAAAACCTCTCCAAAAAAAAGAAAAAAAAAAGAGTGGCTCAAAAGCCATAGCAGTGGGACCAGCAGGTGGCGTGGTGGTTAAGGTGCTGGACATTCCCGCATGGCAGACCACGGTTCAAGTCCTGGACCTGGTGGCTTTCTCTTTCTCGCTCTCCCCCCTCTCTGTGTATGTGTGTCTCTCTCTCTAGTCAAATTAAAATAAATGAATGAATAAAATTAAATAAGTAATTCTTTAAAAAAAAAAAAAAAGCCATAGCAGTTACATTCTGTAAAGTTTATCATTTTTTTCTTTTTTTTTTTTTTAGTGTAATTGACTATCACTCTTTTTTGTTTTTGAGAGATTTTTGCTATAGGATGTATATCCTCACCAGAGAGATAGAGACAGAAAGCAGGAAATTACACCCCAGGGTGATGGCTACACTGCAATCCCTTCTCTTCCATTCTTTCAGCATTCTGGGCAGGCACACACACACCCAGTGTGAATTTTAAGCCACTAGGCCCAGAATTTGAACTACAATCAACTATGTGGGAGTACAGGAACATAAACATTATGCCATCTACTGGTCCCTTTCATTTAAAAAAAATTAAAAAGAAAGAAAGAAAAAATTATTTAATTAATTAACTTATTTATTTTAAGAGAGAGATTTTTGCTATAGGGTATGTGTGCTTGCCAGAGATACAGAAAGGAAAAAAGTGAGAAATTACCCCCCCCCCCCCCCAAGGCAATGGCCATGCCAAAATCCCTTCTCTTCCATTTTCCTCTCAGAATTTTGGGCATGCATGCATATGCACCCAACATGAGTTTCAAGTCCAGAATTCAAACCATGGTAGGCCACATATACCATCTGCTTGTCCCTATTTATTTATTGTTTTTAATTTGCTACAGGGTACATATGTTCACCAGAGAGAAAGAGAGAGAAAGTAAGGAAGCAAGTCACCAGGTCCAGAGCTTGAGCTGTGGTCAGTCATGTGGGAGTTCAGCACATTAATCATCACTTCACCTGCTGCCCCAAGTTTATAATTTTTAAATGTAGATTGTCTTGGTTGATCATTGGCTGGGCCCAGTGATTCTTTTCATAGCATTGACTCTATCAGATATGGCAGGATCCACTGATTAATCTCATTGGCTATACCAAACGTGGCTTAATTAGTTAGACACACCCTCACCCCCCACACACTGGAAATCTCCTGCCTTGGGCAAGGAATTTCCTATCAAGATCAGCTTTTCTAGCTAGCCACATAGGCAAATGCTCCAGCTGCTCTACTGATTTCCATTTGCTAGGTTTCTCCAGCCTCAGCAACTAAGGACACCAACATGCTGCCAGAAATCACTGGACTTCCTGGTGTGTGAACATACTTATTACCAGAGTACATTCTTCCTTTACCCCACAGCAGTAGTTACAAACAATATACCAGAATCACTGTTTCCTTGTTTTGCTTAAGATCAAGCAAAGTGAGGCCAGCCCTGGAGTGTAGCTGTGACAAAGAAGCCAGATCCCACACGGCTGACCAGGACTCAATTCCCAGCCCCAGCTGCCTGAGAACCATGCTGGGTACATACATGCTCAGAGTCCTGGCGGGATGGAGAACTGGAGAAAGACAGTATTGTAACATGGTCAGGCTCCATCGTGGGGAGGCTTTCTCTCTGTCTCCTCTCTGTCTCGTGTATGCATATACCCTTTAACATAAAACACCTGGGGAGGTTATCCCATCTTATAAGATCTAGCCAATACCTGCCTTACAAGAGTCTTTGCTATCAGGTAAGTCAGCCTCTCTGAAATCATTGAGAAAATCAAATGAAGAGGTGAATATGCCGCCAGGAGCGTGTGCGTGCGTGCCCAAGATCCCAAGAGGAGAATGGAGGAGAAGGGATTGCGGCGTGGCCATCCCCCCTGAGGGGTGATTTCTCGCTTTCTATCTCTCTGTCTTTCTCTGTCTGTCTGGCGAGCGCACGCGTCCTATAGCAAAACCTCTCCAAAAAAAAAAAAAAAAAAAAGAAGAGGTGAATATGCAACGTTATTAGATGCTAAATGAAGAGCGGCATCCTCCCTCCTCCAAGCTTTCCTTGCTCTGTACATCTGACTACCTGTGGGAGATAAAGGATGGCTTTCCAGGACCTGGTCTTGGTACCAGCAAGAAATTTGTTCTGCAATGGACACCTGCTGATGTCTTCTTCTTCTCTCTTTTTTTTTTTTTGGAGAGGATTTTGCTATAAGGCATGTGCACTCGCCTGAAAAACAGAGAGAGACAGAGAGACAGAAAGCGAGAAATCACTCCCCAGGGGGGATGGGCATGCCACAATCCCTTCTCCTCCATTCTTCTCTCAGGATCTTGGGCACACATGCACACATGCACACATGCCTGGTGTGAGTTTAAGCCACTGGGTCCAGGACTTGAATCGCGGTCAACTACGTGGGAGTTCAGTGACATAGCCATTATGCTAACTGCTGGTCCCTCTGCTGGTGTCTTCTAATCCAGTTCAAACCTAGCACTATCTCCCTGTAGATAGTAGGTTCCCACAGGTTGATGGTTCAGTTCCCAAGACTGTCTCCCACTGCAGATGCCAGTTGAAAGTCTGGGCCTTGCTTTTTCAACTCCACCCTGGCTCCAAGTGCCCTCCAGCTGCACCAGGCTCGCTCCAAACTCCAGGCACTGCCATCACCTAGCACTGCCTTCATCTCCCTCCAGCAGCCGTCATGATGACCTACCGACGTCAGCCACGATGAGATATTCTCCCACATCTACAAGGTCTGGGAGATCGGGATGGGCTGTTCCTGGAGCGGGAGGAGGAGACGGTCAGTAGGGCAGAGGGCAACACTGATGACTAGACACTGATGCCTCCGCGGAAGACCCACAGGAGTCACTGGGTTGACCCTGTCATGAGCTTGCAGGAAACCAGGCTCACAAAAGACCTGCAAGAAGTCCATCAAAGGTGACAGAAAATCAATCAAAGGCAAACATGAAGGACAGAGACCAGAAAGAGCAAAACCTGTAGTGATGCAGAACAAATCAAGCACATCCTTGCTAATTTCAAAACTACCAGATCTTTATTGGTGACACCATGAATTCACATGGCACGGGTGCCCTGCTGGACTACGTGAGGGTGGTGTGACCCCATGTATAATTTTTTTTTTTTAGAGGTTTTTGCTATAGGGTGCGTGCGCTCGCCGGACAGAGAGAGACAGAAAATGAGAAATCACCCCCCAGGAGGGATGGCCACACCGCAATCCCTTCTCCTCCATTCTCCTCTCAGGATCTTGGGCACGCATGCACACGTGCCCGGCGTGAATTTTAAGCCACCAGGTCCAGGACATGAACCGTGGTCAACTACATGGGAGTCCAGCGACATAGCCATTACGCTAACTGCTGGTTCCCCCATGTATAATTTTTTTTAAGGATGGCTTAGAAATGGGAAAATGTTAACAAATTTGACAATGACTTTGGATCTATCAACTGACATCATAACTGACTGCTGCTGGTCATCCACAAAACACCAGGACTAACGGTGAATGGGACCAATGTCATCTTGAGCTATTCATTTATTTATTTTGACTGTGATTTATTTGGAGATGGGGCATTGTTTTTAAGGGGAGGGGGAAGTCATGTAGGTTGTCTAAAAATAAAATGCATTTAAACTCATTTAAGAGAATGCCTGTTAGTTTAATACATTTAAACTAAATCCATCATGTAGTGTTCCTGAAGGAGCTAGAGCCTGGTTATAAACCACTATTAGAAAGCATAAAGCTGCTTTTCAGGACCAGCAGATGACATATTGGCTATGTCACTGGACTTCCATGTAGCTGACTGAGATTCGAGTCCCAGTGGCTTAAACTAACACGGGGCACGTGTGCATGCATGCCCAAGATCCCAAGAGGAGAATGGAGGAAAAGGGATCATGGTGTGGCCTTCTCCCCAGGGGGTGATTTTTTGCTTTCTCTCTCCCTGTCTCTCCCACAACCACACATGCCATATAGTAAAAACCTCTTTAAAAAGGGGGGAGGGGCACCTGGTGGCATGGTGGTTAAGGGTGCAGAACTCCCACATGGCTGACCACGGTTTGAGTCCCGGACCTGGCAGCTTGCTTTCTCACTTTCCTGCTCTCTCTCTCATTCTGTCCTTCTCTGGTCGAATTAAAATAAATAAATAAAGTTAAATAAAATAATTCTTTTTTTTTTATTTTATTTTATTTTTCTCAGATTAATTAAATTCATTTTACATAAAGTTCCCATTATGATGTATACAATATACATATATGTATATAGTTTTCAACAGAGAACTCTACTTTTTTTGGTGTTAACTGATTCCTCCTTTTGCCCCCCACGCCCACTTTCTACCACCCTCTCCTGACCACCCACTCCCCTCCCTTACAGGCTCCGGCATCCACATTTATCCTTTCCGCTATCATATCATTGGATCTTTCTCCTTCTGCCAGAGTGCCGATAATGTTATCATTATTTTTTTTTTCATTGGACATCTTTACAGTGTACAGCATGGTCCCTTCCAGCATGAGTATAGTTAACATTAGCCAAGACAATGATACCCCCACATACATCATCTTCAACAGACCACCCTTCACCCCTGTGTCCATCAAACGTGATGATCGTTCCCTGAACCGCCCTCCATCATTCATTCCCATTACCTCTCCCGTGCTGTCTCCAGCATCCGCAGTTGCCATCCCTGCGACCATACCCTCCAGATCTTTCATCCTTTTTTTTTTTTTTTTTTTTTTTCCTTTTTCAATTATGAGCTCATAAAGTTTTCCACAATAGGAAACATAGGTTCTATTCAGGGTTGGGTCAAGGGTGGGTCTCGTGCAGCTCCGCAGTTGTAGGTGAGTCTCTATGGAGTACAGTTTCAGGAACGCAGTTCTGGTAGGCAGAGACGGTTATCAGCTGATGCAGCACAGCATCCATCCTGTGATTACCGAGGATGGTGTTGTGGGGATCTGCAGCGTGAGTCATCCTCGAGTATCTGGCTTCCTTAAGAATGGTAGAATAGTTCTTATTTTTCCCTGAGGTAATGCAGGGCTGGTACCATCGCCTTCTCACTGCCCATAGGCAGTGAAAATCCTCCTATACCATACATTTCTCAATTGGTTTAAGACATCCAAGGTTTCCTTCTTCTGCTTATATTTGCAAGATCTTAATCCTTGTTTTCGGCTTCAGTTTGCTGCTCGCAACCGCCGGTCACGTGCAGGCCCGGCGGTCACGGGCAGGCTCGTTGGCCACGCCTGGGCGCAGGCCCGGCAGCCATGCGCGGGCCCGGCGGCCACGCGTGGGCGCATGCCCGGCGACCACGCACAGGCCCGGCGATCACACACAGGCCCGGCGGCCACGCACGGGCACAGGCCCGGCGGCCACACACAGGACCGGCGGCCATGCTCAGACCTGGTGGCCACTCGCCAACCTGGAGGTCATGCACAGGCCCGGTGGCCACTCGCAGGCCCGGGAGCCACACGCAGGCCCGGCGTGCGCCGGCCCAGTGACCACGCTCCGGCCCGGGAGCCATGTGTAGGCGCAGGCCCGGCGGCCATGCACAGGAGCGGGCCCGGCAGCCACACTCAGACCCGGCAGCCACTCGCCAGTCTGGGGGCCATGCGTGTGCCCAGCGGCCACTCGCAGACCCAGCGGCCATGCGCTGACCCGGCGGTCACGTGTAGGCCCGACGGCCACACGTCAGCCCCAAGCGCGCGCAACCACGCTCAGGCCCGGCGGCCACGCGCGGGCCCAGCGGGCACACACCAGCCCCCGAGCACGCGAATGCGCGCGGGACCCAGCGCCACCTCCGGTTCGCCTGCCTGGTCAGAGTGCTGCCAGGCAGCGTCGGCGCCGAGCGTGGGACACACCCAGCGCCGGAGGGGCAGCAGGGGCTGGGCGGCCTCGACTGCGGAACGCGAAGCAGAGGCGCCGAGTGCCCAGAGTCGGGCAGCCCCGGTCCCGCGCAGGCCCAGAGGCAGGCGGCCCCGGTCCCGCGCAGGCCCAGAGGCGGCCGGCCCAGCGCGCTGGCCCCGGTCCCGCGCGCCCAGAGGCGGGCAGCCCCGGTCCCGCGCGGGCCCAGAGGCGGGCGGCCCCGGTCCCGCGCAGGCCCAGAGGCGAGAGGCCCAGCGCACCGGTCCCGGTCCCGCGCGGGCCCAGAGGCCGGCGGCCCCGGTCCCGCGCGGGCCCAGAGGCCGGCGGCCCCGCGCGCTGGCCGCGGGCCCAGAGGTGGGCGGTCCCGGTCCCCGCGCGGGCCCAGAGGCGGGCGGCCTAGCGCGCCGGCCCCGGTCCCGCGTGCGCCCAGAGGCGGGCGGCCCCGGTCCCGCGCGGGCCCAGAGGCGGGCGGCCCCAGTCCCGCGCAGGCCCAGAGGCGAGAGGCCCAGCGCGCCGGTCCCGGTCCCACGCAGGCCCAGAGGCGGGCGGCCCCGGTCCCGCGCGGGCCCAGAGGCCGGCGGCCCCGCGCGCTGGTCCCGGCGCAGGCCCAGAGGCGGGCGGCCCCGGTCCCGCGCGGGCCCAGAGGGGCGGCCCCGCGCCTGGCCGCGGGCCCAGAGGCGGGCGGCCCCGGTCCCGCGCGGGCTCAGAGGCGGGCCAATAAAATAATTCTTTAAAAAAAAGAAAGAAAGCATAAAGCTGCTTTCAAATAACTTCTACAGTGAAAACTATTTCTGGGACTGGAATAGTGAAAAATAAATAAATAGAATAATCAAAAGTTTTATCTCTGAGTTGCAGTAAAGGGAAAGTCCATGCTCATAGCTGTGCCAACACTTAAAGTGGAACCTTTCATCACCTGCAGTGGAAGTAGTTAACTCTGAAAGAGATTACCAAAAGAATAAAAAGAGACTAAGTCAGGGTTCAGCAGATGGTGTAATGGTTATGTTGCTGGACTCCCATGTAGTTGACTAAAGTTCAAGTCCCAGACTCAGAGGCTTAAAGCTCAGCCAGATGCATGTGTGTGAATGCCCAAAATCCCAAGAGGAGAATGGAGAAGGGATTGCAGCATGGCCATCCCTCCGTGGGGTGATTTCTCACTTTTGGTCTCTCTGTATCTGTCTCTCCAGTGAGCCCATGAGCCCTACAGCAAAAATCTCTAAATAAATAAATAAATAAATAAATAAATAAATAAATAAATAAATGAAACAGACAGTAAATCACTTGGAAGTATTGTCTGAATTTATTTAATGTAGATCAAGTAAGACCAACTCTCCTGGAATGGATGCTACTTCCTGGTGAAAGGGAGTAACAGGAATTGGCAAACATGCCACCTGTTTTGTATAACTCTCTGCTGGTCCCAAGTGGTTACATTTTTTAAATGGTTGGGAAGAATACCAAAAGGACACTTCGTGGTGGGATCAGCAGTTAGCATAATGGCTATGTCACTGGACTCCCATGTAGCTGACCGCGGTTCGAGTCTCAGACCCGGTGGCTTAAAACTCACGCCGGGCGCATCTGCATGCGTGCCCAAGATCCCGAGAGGAGAATGGAGGAGAAGGGATTGTGGCGTGGCCATCCCCCCTGGGGGGTGACTTCTCGCTTTCTGTCTCTCTGTCTCTATCTGTCTGGCGAACACACGTGCCATATAGCAAAAACCTCTCCAAAAAAAAAGGACACTTTGTGGTGAAACTTAAAAAAATACAAAGAAAGTCTGGGCCTCCAGAGCTTCTCACCAACCAGATACAAGCGGGATTCCCACAGCTCCCTCTTTGGGCTCCAATAAGTTGCTGCAGTGGCTCACAGAACTCAGGGAAACACGTGCATTGTAATGGGCTGTAAGGTGCCAGGACGTGCCACCCTTCCAACACTATTTCTTATCCTCTTCCTCTTTCTTCCTCTTCTTGTTTTTTAGGTTTTTGCCATAGGATGTATGTGCCTGCTGGGGACAGAGAGAGACAGTGAGAAGGAAAGTGAGGAATCACCCTCTGGGGGAATGGCCATGCCGTAATCCCCTCCTCCAGTCTTCTCCTGGGATTTTGGGCATGTGCTCACACATATCCAGCGTGATTTCAAGTCCCCAGGTCCAGGACTCAAGTCGCATTCGACCATGTGGGAATCCAGCACCTTAACCACCATACAACCTGCTGGCCTCTATTTTTTTTCTTCTTCATTTTATGTAGCAGAGAGTGAAGGAAAACAACCAGCCCCCACTGGCCCAGTTATATCATAATCCTCTTCCCTCTAATTTCCCATCCTGTCAGGATCCTAAACCCCCAAGCACTGGCACCCACAGTGGGGTGGAATTTTACTTCCTCTGCACAGCCCTTAACTAGCCGGCAGAGCTGCGTAGATGAGCTCTTCTAAGCCTTCACATGGTCAGCTGTCTGAGAGCTCTCCAAACCCTGTCTTTCTGAACCTCTTACGAAAACTTCATTGCATAGGCACAGTGGAAGTGTGGGCAGCTGCATAGAAACGTGACTGGACACAAACGGTACGTGTGCTGAAAGGGTCAGTGGGAAACCAAGCAAGGTCTATCTGTTCTAATTCTTCTTGGTCTCTCTGTGTGGCCTCTATGTGGCTTTGTTTTTTTGTTTTTAGGTGTTCTCCATAGAGTGCGTGCACTTCCCAGAGTGAGAGAGACAAACAGTGAACGAGAAAGAGAAATCATTCCCTGAGGTGGTGGCCACACTTAATCCTTTTAGTCCTCCTGAATTTTAGAAATGCATGCACGCACGTCCAGAGTGATTTCCAAGCCACCAGGTTCAGGACTTGAACTGTAGTCAGCCATGTGGCAGTTCAGTGACGTAACCACTACACCATCTCCTGGTCTCTCAGCGTGATGTTTAAGCCACTGGGTCTGGGACTCAAACCACAGTCAGCCCTGTGGGGAGTCCAACACCTTAATCACCACGCCACCTGCTAACCCTTGTGTCCTTATGTTTTTTAATCAACCTACATTCTGTCCTGATTCTGGGAATGTGTATTGAAATCGTCCATTAGAGCAGTATATCTAATTCTCCCTGCATTTTTTTTTTTTTTTTTTTTTTGGAGGAGCGGGGGAAGAGTGTTGGGGGTTGGGTTTCTTTTTCTTCCATAAGCAAAACAAACAAAAAGAGACAGCACTCCCAATAGGGTCTTATTTTAATTCTTGTTCTCAGAAACTATAAAGACTATACATGATTTGGAAATGAGACTGTAATAAGCAATGGCCAAGAAGAATCATCCATTCTACACCTTCTCTTTGGTCTGGTCATCAGAAATATGTTATCAGCTATGACTGTTGTTGCCTGCCGCCTTGCCATAGTCTTCTTTTCCTCCCACATAAACTCAAGACCCCTTTTTCACATACTATAGGCCACGTCTCTGAGGCCGGCTGGAATAGTGATATCTTCTGACTGACGTCACCACTCGGAATACTTCATTGTCCCCTGATCTCCACGTCTCATTTGTTGCCAAAGAAAATATTGTGACTGGATTTCTTTCTTCCACCTGTCATGACAGGGTCCTGACCCTCTCTCCAAGTAACTGCACACGGTCCAGAGATCTCTCAAGAAGCAGACTGCTAGCTATTTCAGATTCGTCTTACAGACTGATGACGTACCTGTAATACAGGTCTTCGAAACATGGCTTCTCTTTCCTTTTCCTGCAATCTGATCTTGAGGTCTCTCCTGCGGCTCTAGCCCCGACAGCCTCCCCGCAACAGGGTCTTCTGCTCCACCGTCCATCCACACCCCTCCAGCACCAGCAGCTGTGCTCAGGAGGGCCTCGGACTTGAACCAGGAGCCTTTCCATGTGTCCACTCCCGTCATCGCAGCGTCGCGCCTCTTCCTTGCAGTTCTCAGTTCCCCCTTGCTTAGTGCGGCCCTCCGCTGGGGCCGTAGGGTGCGGGGCGAGAGGCTCCGGTCTCAGCTCGGGGGTTTAAATCCACGGCAGAACCACAGACAAGCCCCGGCCTCCCGCCAACTAGAGCGGCTACAACCGCCCAAACTGGGAGGGCCGCGGGCCGGAAGTCGGGGCGGGACTTCCGGGGTTAGTCCGCGGGGACCGAGGCGTTTGTCGGCTCAGCGGTGCGTCCTCTCTGGGCGCGCGCCGCCGGGGAGGTGAGTATGCTGGGCGGCGCCTCACGCTCCCGAAGTGCGCCAGGGGTTCGCCGTGCCCGCAGGAAGGGCCTCCCTGGGGTCTCGAACGAGTCGGGCGGCGAAGCTCTGTCCCCGGGCGAGGACCGAGCGGCTCCGAGCGTCGGGAGCCGCCAGGGGTCGGCGCCTCGGGGACCTCCCTGGAGCGGGTGTTCTGGGCGCGGGCGGAGGCGGGGCTGGGCGAGGGAAGGTGGGGTCTCCGGGGTGCCGGTGTCCTGCCTGGAGGCTTGTCAGTGGCAGAGAAGGCGCCCTGGGAGGGAAAGGGACTCGCCATGTCCGCCCAGGCAGGAGCTATGGGGCCTGCAGGGGGAGGGCGGGCGCTGAAGGCCGGCGGTCTCCGCGATCCAGGCTTCGCCTTCAGCCCAGACAGTGCGCGTGCACACGCGTCCAGTTCCGGCGACGAGAGCTCCCGGAGAGAGCTCCCGGCGGACTTTGCACGGGGTGTACATCTGGGAGCCCCCCAGCCACCTAAAACCGTGGGCTTCTAAGGGCTTATGTGCTTAGATCGCATCCACTGGTGTCACTCACGTCCGTGAAATGAATTTCCTGTGCAAAGCATCTCTCGCTGGGTAATATAACATGCTCAGGTTCCAGGGAGGAGGACGAGGGTTGGGGGTGTTCTGCCAGCTGCTTACTAAGCCAGGCTAGCTGGCAAAATCTAGCACCTAATGAGGTGACGACAAGGTGCACAAGAGCTTGGTTTTGCAGTTTAATAAGGCAAAACTGGATGTGCATATTTGCTTGTGTAAGCCTAGAACAATCCAGAAAGATGCAAAGAATGAACCAGAAGTGACTGGCTAGAAGCTACTGTACTGTAAATCCTTTCTAACCTTAGCTTTTGAGCCATGTGATTGTGCCATTTAGTTCAGCCTCAGAGCGAGAAGGGTAGGCCCACAGCAGGTGCAGGCTCTATGGGAACTGCCCTTTTCCTGTCTAGCTAGGGCTGGGCCCTTCAGTGGGGTGCCTGCTGGGTGCCACATAGCCTTGGGGCTAGCTCCTTTGTACCTGCAACCTCCGCTTGTGAGTCTGTCCCTGGGGCTGCCTATTCCTTCTCTTGGTCCAGGGTCAGGAAATATATTGTCAATTCCAGATCCTGTTTAGGTCTCGAACTGCATGGGTGGAAGAAGAAACCCCTGTGTGATGGAGGATGTACCCTGGAGTTAACCTGTTTGCACACTCACCTGTATCCTTGTCGCTCTGTAGGTCTAGCCATGCCCAGTCTCCGAGCTTGCCCTGAGGAGAGAGCGATGGATCCTTCAGCTCCGGGACCATTCCCTCAATCCCCTGCAGTCCAGACTTGTGTCAATGATGTTCCTGTTGTAACACATCTTGGATCTGCAGTCTGTGGTCCCCTCTGCTGTGGTGGAGCAGAGCCGGAAGCCATGTGCCCTCACCATCAGCAGCAAGGTACTGGGAAGTCTCCCCTCTGGTGCCCTTACTCTCGGGAGATGTTTGCGTCACCTTGCACTTACCCCCAGGAGGCATCTGTTTCATCAGTGGGTAGTGGGGTAGGATGCCGTATGAACTCAAAGGGTCAAGGCCGGATGTAAGAAACGAAGCTGACCTGGCTTGAGCCCTGATGCACTGAGCAGGAAGGACACTGTGTTTTCCCCACTTGACATAGAGGTGTGATCTGATGGCCATCAGGGTCCTTTGTTTTCCCCCAAAGCCTAACCCCGCTAATTTCAGTGACCAGGTGGCTGGTGGTCCTCTGCCCTCAGGACTCTGTCCTAGCCTACGTGTTGGCCTTGCTCCCTCCTGGTTACATTCTTGCTGCCCACCTCCCCCACCCCATCAAACCCTGCAAGTCCTTCCCAAAGATTCGCCTGTTCACCTTTTTGGACCTCCCAGCAGTGAACAGGGTAACTATTTAGTGTTAACTTCCCTTGTTTGCAACAGACAGTGGCTGTTCTATAAGGGGACACCCTGAAAAACTACTGCAACCCCCATTCCTGGTCAAACCCTGTGTGGGAAGGGATAGCTGGGGTAAGGGCAGAGATGGTACAGGCTTGTCCTTGGTGTGTGAATGGAATAGCCGAGCGTATTCTGAGTGGAGAAGGGGAAGGCAAGAGAGCAAAAAAGACATGAGGAGGTCCTAGCAGTGCTCTGTAACTAGTCTGAGCAGAGACAGAGTGCTAAGCACATGGCCAAGGGGCCCCTGCTAGACGTGTAAAGCAGAGAATGGCAAATAGAGCCAGGTTCCTTGCTCTAGGGAATTAAAAAAAAAATTAAAAATAGGCTGTTGCTAGGTCATGTTTTTTTGTTTGCTTTTTTTTTTTAGGGAGATTTTTGCCATAGGGTGCGTGCACTCACCAGAGAGACAGAGAGCAAGAAACCACCCCCTGGGGGGATAGCCATGCTCCCATCCCTTCTCCATTTCCTCTCAGGATTTTGGGTACACATGCACACACATGGGCCTAGCATGAGTTTTAAGCCACGAGGTCTGGGACTTGCACCATGGTCAACTCTGTGGCAGTCCAGTGACATAACCATTTCACCATCTGCTGTTCCCCAGAAATTTTGTTTTTCTAACCTATTTGGGGCTACATGAAGGATTGATACAAGTTGCTCATCTCTGTTTTGCCTAACTCACCACTTACTCAGAGCAGAAAAGTAGTAGGCTTAAAAACGCTGTAACTGGGGCCGGCAGGTGGCGTGGTAGATAAGGATGCTGGATTCCCACATGGCCGACTGCGGTTTGAGTCCCAGACCTGGCAGCTTGCTCGCTTGCTCGCTCTCTTTTCCTCTCTGGTCAAATTAAATAAGTAAATAAATAAATAAAGTTAAATATAATTCTTAAAAAAAAAGTTGTAATTTAAACTGAAGTCCTACAGCCACCTGTGGCATCACCTGTGGTTACACATACTATGGATTACCCAAAGCCTAGGGAGAAAAACTGGGAGAGTGTCTCTTGGGCGAAATGTGGGCAGTCAGCAGCATCCTTGGACAGTGGGTAGCTTAGAAAGCCACACATATGCCTAGGACAGCATACTGAGAAAAGACCTGTGAAGACATAGGCCTTTGCCTCTGACTGGTCTCTATGCTAAGTGAAAACAGGAAACTCGAGAGAAGTTCTCAGTGGTGTTGAAAGAAGTGCCCCAGCACAGAGCCAGCCTAAGAAATAGACACCAGTGACTGCACATGACAAGGAATAGCCTGTAAACATAGTCCGGGACAATAACTAAGTGAACAAACAATGGTAGCAATTGAGAACAGCAAACCCTGCCCAGTAATGGTATTGCATGCTACTGTGATGCTATGCTCTGCAGCTAGGACCTCATGGGGTTCCTGGGTTCAATTCCTGGTCCAGCCTAAAGGCCAGGTGCAGTGACATGTGCCCATAACCCCAGCAACCTGGGAGACTGAGGCAGAAAGACTGTAAGCTCAAGGTTGGCCTCTGTGACAAAGTAAGACTGTCTAAAAAAAAGCCAGGCATGGTGGTTATGTGCCTGTAGTCTTAGCTGGGAGGCTGAGGCAAGGGGATTACAATACAGCAAGACTCTGACTTTAAAAAAACAAAGAAAAGAAAAGGAAAGGAAAGATAAACACTAGGGAAGTGGAAGTGGGAGACTTACTTACAGAGCTATCACATCATAGATGCTCTCCTCGATTGTGTATTTTTTTTGTTTTCTTTTTTTTTCTTTTTTTTTTTTTTTTTTTTTTTTTTTTTTTTTTTTTTTTTTTTTTTTTTTGCTATAGGGCGCGTGCGCTTGCCAGACAGAGAGAGACATAGAGACAGAAAGCGAGAAATCACCCCCCAGGGGGGGATGGCCACGCCGCAATCCCTTCTCCTCCATTCTCCTCTCAGGATCTTGGGCACGCACACACATGCGCCCGGTGTGAGTTTTAAGCCACCAGGTCCAGGTTGCAAACCGCGGTCGACTACGTGGGAGTCCTGTGACATAGCCATTACGCTAACTGCTGGTTCCCAATTGTGCATTTTTTGAGACATCAACATGTAAAGATGTGGTTTATGAACCAGCAAATGGTGTACCAGTTACATCATTGGACCCCCACATGGCCGACTGTGGTTTGAGTCCTGGACCCGGTGGCTTGAAACTCACTCCAGGTGCATATGCATGAATGTGTGTACCCAAGATCCCCAGAGGAGAATGAAAGAGAAGAAATTGCACAGTGGTCATCCCCCCCACCCCCCCCCCCCCCCCCCCGGGAAGTGATCTCTCACTTTCCCTTTGACTGTGTGTGTCTCTCTCTCCAAAGTCCACATACTCTAAAGTGAAAACCTCTTAAAAAAAAAAAAAAAAAAGATAGGGTTTATTAATGATAACGATGTAAGGGGCAACAGCTATGTAAAGTAGATTTTTTTGTATGCTGTTGAGTCTTAAGTTAATATTAGTTTTAGGATGTTTCTTGAAACCTGCATGGTAAACACTAAGAAAATGTCTAAGCACTGTACACAAGAGGAAGTAAAGAAAGAAAATGGTACACTCCAAAAATCTCTAAAGATCCTAGTCTTAGTGGAGTAGGCAGTAGTATACTGGACTCTAGCACTGGATGCCACATAGCCAGCTGTGAGTCTGCATACCCAGTTACCTAGAATATGATGTACACATACATGTGCCTCAGATCCTGATGAGCAGTAAGGCCAAGGGAGCGGGATTATGGTGTGATGAGAGCATGTTGAGAGGGCCTATCTGTCTCATACGTGAGTGTGTGCACTATCATAAATTATTAAAATTGCACTTAAAAAAATTAGCACAAAAGAAGGTAGCAGTAGAGGAATTAAGGAACAAAAAGGTGAAAGGTATATCAAAAACAAGTAGCAAAATACTCAAAATGAGTCTTTCCTTTTAAACAATTATTTTCAATGTAAATGGATCAAACTGTCCAGTCAAGAGCCAATGTTTATGGAATTAATAAGGATGATCCAAGTATAGGCTTACTATAGTCTACAATAGCCTCGTTTTATTTTTAATTTCATTTTTATGAGCAATCGAGAGCACACATGGTTGGGAGAGAAAAAACAATAGGCATTTCTCTTTTTTTTTTAATTATTTAATCTTATGTTTTTATTACTACTATTTTTTTTTTTTTGCTATAGGGTGCGTGTGCTCGCCAGAAAGAGAGAGACAGAAAGCAAGAAATCATCCTCCAGGGGGGATGGCTATGCCACAGTCTCTTCTCCATTCTCCTCTCGGGATCTTGGGCATGCAGACACACGCGCCCGGTGTGAATTTAAGCCACCAGGTCTGTGACTCAAACCGCAGTTAAAGGGAGGGTTTTTTTGTTGTTGTTATAGGGCATGTGTGCTCACTAGAGAGAAAGAAAGTGAAAAATCACCCCTGGAGTGATGGGCACACCACAATCCCTTCTCCTCTAGCCTCCCCTCTAGATTTTGGGCATGCAGGCACATGCACCTGGCGTGAGTTTTAAGCCACCGGGTCCAGGACTCCAATCGTGGTCAACTACAGGGGACTCCAACAATTTAACCATTATGCCATCTGCTGGTCCATATCACTATTTTTTTTATAGTTTTCTACAGGGCACATGTGCTCACCAGAGAGTGAGAAAGTGAGAAAGCAAGCCTCCAGGTCTGGAACTCAAACCAAGTCTGTCACATGGGAGCCAGTCCCTTAACCAATATGCCACCTGCTGGCCCCATCTTTCTTTCTTCCTTCCTTCCTTCCTCCCTTCCTTCCTTCCTTCCTTTCTCTCTTTCTCTCTTTCTCTCTTTCTTTCTCTCTTTTCTTTCTTCCTTTCTTCGTTTTAAAGAGGTTTTTGCCTTAGGGCATGTTTGCTCACCTCAGACACAGACAGTGAGAGGGAAAGTGAGAAATCAACTCCTGGGAGGATGGCCAAGCCACAATCCCTTTTCCTCCATTCTCCTGTCAGGATCTTGGGCATGCATCTGGTCTGAGTGTCAAACCACTGGGTCTGGAACTTGAACCTCAGTCAGCCATGTGGGAGTCCAGTGATGTAACTACTATGCCATCTGCCGCCCCACCCCATCTTCCTTTTTTTTTTTTTTTTTGGACAGGTCTTGCCATCCTCATTATCCTGGCATCCTAGTTAGGTAGCTTTACAGGAACATGCCACAATGCTCTGCTTGTTTCAGGATCAAACAAGGTTTGATGAAAACCCATGAAATTGGGTTTTCTGTGTGGCCCCAGCCTTACACAAGGTGCTCTACTGCTTGTGCCACTGCTACTAGGCCAGGAGGCTTACTTTAGTTTCAAAGAAACAAATAAATTTAAAGTGAACAATGAGGAAAATATTTCATACAAATAGTCACCAAAAGAGAACAGAGATGATATACTAATATCAGATGAAATCAGCTAACTCAAAAAGACATTACATATTGGTGGAAAGGTAGATTTATCAATATACCAATTATAAACATACAAAAGAGCTCCCTAATATATAAATCAAACATATTTGAAGGGAGAGATTTTTAGAGTAGTAATTGGAGACTTCAATACCAAGAATTAATGTAACATCTAGACAGAAGGTCAGTAAGGAAATAGGTGACTTAACACTGTAAATCAGCTAGGCCTAATAGACATTGTGATGGTCTGAGTGCTTTTATATCTCCCACATTTACAGCTTGTGATATAATCTCGGGGACACCAGTGGCTTAGTGGTTAAGACTGTTGAATCCCATGTGGCTGGCTGGGTAGTTCAAGTCCAGCATTCAGTGCCTTGAAAAACATGCCAGTTGCTGTGTGTGTGTGTTCAGAATCCTGAAAGGAAAAAATGTAGCAGAAGGAATTATGGTATGACCATACCCCAAGGGGGGGGGGTGCTTTCTTACTTTACTTCTTTACTTTCTCTCTCTGTTTCTCTCCAGTTAGTGCATATGCTCTCTAGCAAATAAATAAGTGGAAATCTAATACCTACTGTATTTGTATTAAGAGATAGGTCTGAGCCTGCAGGTGACAGGTTGGTTAAGGCACTGGACTCGTGTGGCTAACCACGGTTCACGTCCCAAACCCAGCAGCGTGAAACTCATTCTGGGCATGTCAGTGTGCATGTGCTCCAAATCCTAAGAGGACAGTGGAGGTGAAGGGATTGTGGTGTGGCCATTCACCTTGGGGGAGGTGATTTCTCAGTTTCCCTCTTTCTGTCTCCAGTGAGTGCACATGACTTATGACAAAAGCTTAAAAAGAGAGAAAGAAGGATGGGACATAGGTCATGAGGACAGAGCTCTAATGAATAGGACTAATGATTTTATTTAAAAACGTCTGGGGGAGCTTGTTTGCCCCTTACTATTCTGCCATGAGGACACATAGAAGGCACCATTAATGAAGAATGAGCCCTCACCATACAACAAATCTGCTGATGCCTTAATCTTGGACTTTCCAGCCTCTAGAGTTGTGTGCAATAAATTTCTGTTGTTTGTAAATTACCCAGTCTAAGGTGTTTTGTTATAGCAGATCAAATGGATGAGACATATATGTAGAACAGCAGCTAATCCCACATGATCAGCTTTGCTGTTCAAGTTCTGGACCTGATGGCTTGAAAAAAAAAGCATGCCAGGTGCATGTACATGTGTGCCCAGAATCCCAGGCAGAGAGTGGAGAAGAAATGGTGTTGCCATCCTTCCTCGGGGGTGATTTTTCACTTTCTGTCTCCCTTTCTCTCTGGAGAGTGCACATGCCCTATAGCAAAACTCAAAACAGAACATTCTTGTCAAATGTACATGGAATATAAATCATGTTAGGTCACAAATTTATCAATAAATTAAATTTTTAAAAAATAATTATTTAATTCATGATTATTTTTGTAGAGTTCTTTGCTTTAAGGTACTTGGGTTTGCCAGAGAGAGAGACAGTGAGAGGAAAAGTGAGAAATCACCCCTCAGGGAGATGACCACACCACAATCCCTTCATTCTTCACCTGGGGTTTTAAGCACACAGAATGCACCCAGCATGAGAGTCAAGTGTCCGGTTCAGACCAAGTCTGGCACTTGAACCGTGGTTGGCCATGTAAGAGTCCAGCAACATAACCACTACTCCATCTTTAGGCTCCTTTAATTTGACCCAAGGGAGACAGAGAGAGGAAAAGTGAGAAAGCAAGCAACCAGGTCTGGGACTCAAACCACAGTCAGCCATGTGGGAGTCCAGCACTTTAACCACCACACTATCTGCCAGCCACAGTCTCAATAAATTTTAAAACACTGAAATATAAAGTATCTTCTCAGACAAATAGTAACAGGAAAATTGAGAGAAATAAATTTGTAGAAATAAAGCAATCAATAGTCAAGTCATAAGGGAATTAAACAGTACCTACAGACAAATGATTGTAAATAGAACTGACCAAAACTTATGGGCAAGTCAAATGGAACTTTCTAGCAATGAATACCTTCATTAAAAAAGGAAAAAAGAAGACAAATCAGTTACTTAATTTTATATCTAAGGAATTATAAATGACCAAACTAAACTTGAAGGTAGCAAACGGAAGGAAATAATAAAGATTAGAGAGACGTGAAATAGAAAAGCAATAGAATCGGCAGGATTTTCTTTGAAAAGATCAAGAGACCAGCAGATGACATAGTGGTTATGTTGCTGGACTCCCACGTAGTTGACCATGATTCAAGTCCTGGACCCAGTGGCTTAAAACTCATGTGTGGTGTGTGTGGATGAGTGCCCAAAATCACGAGACAAAAATGGAGGAGAAGGGATTCCGGTCTAGCCATCCCCCCAGAGGGTGATTTCTTGTTCTCTGTCTTTCTCTTTCTCTCTGACAAGTACACATGCCCTATAGCAAAAATCTCTCCCCTAAAAAAAGAGGTCAACAAAACAGACAATCTTTAATTAGACTGAATAAAAAAAGGAGACATAAATAACTAAAATCAGAAATGCAAAGAGGGGATAGAACAAACCCAAATTTCCACAAACAGGTGACTAGATTGAAAAAGTGTGGCACATATACTCTATAGAATACTACTTAGTGGGACCAGCAGTTGGTGTAATGGCTATGTCGCTGGACTCCCACATAGTCGACTGCAGTTTGCATCCTGGACCCGGTGGCTTAAAACTCACGCCAGGCGCGTGTGCGTGCGTGCCCAAGATCTCGAGAGGAGAATGGAGGAGAAGGGATTGCGGCGTGGCCATCCCCTCTGGGGGGTGATTTCTCGCTTTCTGTCTCTGTCTGTCTCTGTCTGCCTGGCGAGCGCACGCGCCCTATAGCAAAAACCTCTATATAAAAAAAAAAAAAGAATACTACTTAGTCATAAAAATTTTCAAATAAAAAAAAAAATCAAGATCCTGACATTCTATAGAAAGGGAATGAATATGGAAGATTTACTGCTGAATGAAGCAAGCCAGGCTATGAAAGAGAGATGTTTTATGTCTCCACTTAATATATACCAACTGTCTGCACTCTGTGGCAGAAACTGAAAGAGGATATAGAAGCATGGGAAATTGTTATAGATACTGCAGACTGTGGGAAGAGGATGGGAAAAGATGGAGAGTGTGATTAAAGAGATGAAGGAGAAAAATAGGCAAGACATTTATGGAACACAGAAATGGATTGTTGTCCGTTGATGATAACGTGTATAGTATCCTTATCTGGACTGATGTGAGGTATATTTATGGTAGGTAAATTCACTTTACAAGCCAAACGATGTACAGTGACTAAACGTATAAAATAAAATTTAAAAGAAATAATAATCAATAAAATTAAATATTCTTTAAAAGAGAAGAAATGGAAGGGGGGCCAGCAGGTAGCATAGTGCATTGTACTCCCATATGGCCGACAGATGTTTGAGTCCCAGACCCAGTGGCTTGAAACTCAGGCTGGGCACATATGCGTGCATGCCCAAGATTCTCAAGAGCAAAAGAGAGGAAAAGGGATTGCAGTGTGGCCATCCCCCCACTTGGGGGTGATCTCACTTTCCCTCCCACTGTCTCTCTGTCTCTCAGGCAAGCACATACATCCTAAGGCAAAAACCTCTTAAAAATAAATAAATACAATTTAATAAATAATTATTTTTAAAAAATTAAATACTCGTAAAAAAATGAACGTGGGGCATTATTGCCAACTTTACAAAAATAAAGAAGGATAACAACACTGAACAGTGGTACTCCAACAAATTAGATAACCTAACTGAAAGGGACAAATTGATACACAGATTACCATTACTTTGACTCGTGAAAGAAAATGAATCAGTAATAAAAAAACTCACCAAAGAAAAGTCTAGGACCAGAATTACTTCAGTGTTGAATTCTACTGGCATTTAATTAATATCAAGCCTTCTCAAACTCTGTCAAAGTGTAGAAGAGGAAAGAACTCTCTAACTCATTCTGTGAAGCTAGCATTACCTTGATATTAAAGCCAGGTAAAGACTTTTACAAGAAAATTACACACTGATATTCTTTATGGCTAGAGATGCAAAACTCTCGACAAAGTAATAACAAACCGACTTTAATAGCATTTTAAAATTATTATAGCCCATGACCAAGTGGGATTTAACCCAGTAATGGAAGGGTGGTTCAGCATAAGAAAACCAGGCAATATAATTTACCACATTAATAAGAAGGAGTAAAAGCATAATTGCCTCTGTGTAGAGGAACTATTTAACACAAATTCAATACTTTTGTGATAAAAACAAACAAAAAAATGAGCCAATAGGTGGTGTGGTGGTTAAGGCACTGAACTCTCCCATGGCCAACTACAGTTCAAGTCCTGGACCTGCTGACTTGCTTTCTCTCTTTCTCTGTCTCTCTCTGGTCAAATTTTAAAAATAATATTTATTTTAAAAATTTAATGAAAATTCTAGTAGAATGGAGCTTTCTCAACATGATAAAGGACATTTATGAAAAACCCACAATTAACATAGTAGTGAAAAACATTTCCCCCAGGGTTGGGAACAAGACATGTATGACTGCTTTCACCACTGCTAAGTTCTAGTTCTAACAGGAAGTTCTAGTTAGAGCAATTAGGCTTCAAAAAGAAAAGGTATCTGAATTGGAAAGAAGTAAAATTATTTTATAGTGCATAACTGAATAGGTGGAAAATCCCAATGAATCTACACACACACACACACACACACACACCCAAAAAAAAAAAAAAAAAAAAAAAAAAAAACTAGTAAGTTCAGCAGAGTTGCAGGCTACAAGATCAACACAAAATCATTTGTGTTTCTGTACATCAACAATGAACTATCTGGAAAGGAAATCAATAAAGCAGTTCCAACGCTGGCACCATAATGTGGTTAAGGGAGCCAGATTCTACGTGGCTGGCCATAGTTTGAATCTCAGTACTGGTGGCTTAAAAACACTTGGGCATGTGTGCCCAAACTTTTGACAGGAAGGAAGAAACAATTGTGTGACCATGCGCCATTGGGTGGTACTCTCAACATCAAGCAAATACCCTCTGGCAATATGGAAAAAAAAAAAAAGTTCCATTTACAGCATCAGTGGGGGAGAAAAACCACCACCACCACCACCTAGAAATAAATTTAACTGAGAAAGTAAGCCTTGTTTACTGAAAACTATAAACATTGCTGAAAGGAATTAAAACACAAATGGGAGATATCCCATGTTCATGAGTTGGATGACTTAATATCAGAACTGTCCAAAGTAGTCTACAGATTCAGTGTCATTCCTATTAAAATTACAATAGCACTTTTTTTTTTTTTTTCAAAAACAGAAAAATTCATTCTCAAATTCATATACAATTACAAGGGGTCTCAACCAAATCAGTCTCAAAGAACAAAGATGGAAGACTCACACTTTGCAGTAATCAAAACATTCTGGTACTGGCATTAAGATAGACAAACTCACCAGTGGAATAGAACTGAGAGCCCAGAAATAAACCCATCTATCTGTGACCAACTGATTTTTTTAAATAGTGTCAAACCTTTCAATGAATGAGGAAAGATAGCTCTTCTACAAATAGTTACATGCAAAAGAACATTTGGTTCACAGATAGGGCAGCCCTTTTATCTTTCCTTTGAGATAACTGTTCCCTTTTGGAAGAAGGAGTGAAATCTCACCCATCTCTTCTCACAGCTTGTTGTACATTTGGAGTAGTAGTATGCTCTGTATGCTTTCCTTAATAAATTTACTTTTGCTCTGCCTCCCCCAGCTTATGCCATGTACAAAACTTAACTCAGGATGGATCAGCAATCTAAATACAGAGCTGGACATCATAAAACTCTTAAGAAAAAATTAGATAAACCTTCTATTTGGTGATGGATTCTTATATATGGCAGCAAAAGCATAAGCAGCAATTTAAAACATAGTCAAATTGGACTGCACCAATGTAAGAAAACATCTTGGCATCAGAGGAATTTGTCGAGAAAGTGAAATGGCATCTACAAAATGGGCAAAAATCTTTGCAAATCATATCTGCTAAGGGTCTAATGTTCAGAATATATAAAGAATGCTTATGACTCAAGAACGAAAGACATCCCAGTTTAAAAATGGGTGAAGGACTTGAATATTCTTCAAAGATAATACACAAATGGTGAACAAGCAAATGAAGTATACTTGACATTATTAGTCATTAGAAAAATACACATGAATGGGGCCAGCACATGGTGTGGCAGTTACATCACTAGACTACCACATGGCTGACTGCAGTTCGAGTCCTGGACATGGTAGCTTGAAAATCACGCCACGTATGTGTGCATGTGTGCCCAAGATCCTAGGAGGAGAATGGAAGAGATGGGATTGTGGCATGGCCATTCCCCATAGGGATAATTTCTCATTTTTCCTCTCACTGTCTCTGTCTCTCTCTCTGGCAAGTGCACATGCCCTAAGGCAAAACCTCTTTAAAAAAAATCACATCAAAACTACAGTGAGATTATCACTTCACATCTGCAAGGATAGATATAATTTTTAAAAAGAATGGTTAAGTGTTTGCAAGGATGTAGAGAAATTGGAACCCTATGTTGCTGGTGAGAATGTAAAGTGTTGCAACCACTGTGAAAAATAATTTCACAGTTCCTCACAGGTTAAATATAGCATTGCCATATGACTCAGCAGTTCCACTCCTAGGAACCTACTCAGAAGAATCAAAAGATGTATTCAAAGAAGTACATCATGTTCATAACCACACCATTCATGATAGCCAAAAGGCTCAAATAGCCCAAATGTCCATCAGCAGGTGAATCAACAAATCATGGAATATACATACCATGGAATATAGTTCAGCTATAAAAAAGGGAGTGAATTACTGTATTTGGTTGATCCTCCAAAACACATCAAGCGAAAGAAGCAGTACAAGAGGTCACGGGCCCAGCAGATTGTATGGTAGTTGGGGCGCTGGACATTCCCACACAGTCGACCACAGTTCAAGTCCCAGACCTGGTGGCTTGCTTTCTCACTTTCCCTCTCTCTCTCTCTCTCTGTCTCTCTCTGGTCAAATTAAAATAAACGAATGAATAAATAAAATTAAATAAAATAATCCTTGAAAAAAAAAAAAGGTCACATATTGTATGATTCTACTATGTGAAATATCCAGGATAGATAAATCCATGGCAACGAATACAGGTTGGTTGGTTGGTTGGTTGGTTGGTTGGTTAGTTGCAGAGGCTGGAGGGGGGTGGTGGTTGGGGAGCACACTGCTTGGTAAATAAGAGGTTTTACTTTGGAATGTTGGTAGTGTTTTAGAAATAAAGCTTGCAGTTGCACATCATCATAAATACACTAAAACTGAATTGTCCATTTCAGAATGATTAGTTTTGTGTTACGTGAATTTTATCTCAGTAAATTATTAAGTAAAATGAGATGATGGTCTAGTGGACTCGTGCTCGTGTGTGAGGCACCTCCTGAGGTCTGTACAGCACCCAGTCTGACTGAGGCTCTGGGTGATACATGGTGCTATGTAAGCACAGTTTATATTGGGTTGTTCAAAGCATCATGACATATTTCTCTATGCAAAAATGTGTCATGACTTTTCCAATGACCCAATAGGAAGTGTTTCACAAACCTGGAAGCTACTAATTGTGAAGGTCTTTAACTGATTAGTAAGGTGTTTTCTCTCAGATTCATCTTCCTATAGAAAGGTTCAGAGTCTTCTCCCTTTTCTCCAGCTGAGTATAAACAATTGTATTTGTTTCAGATTTTTATTTGCCTGTAAGCACAAAGTTTAACAATTTAAAAAGTTCTATGCCAGATGATGCGCTCTGCACATAAGAGAGAGAAAACACCTCACAATGGGGCCTGTTGATGCTGCAGTCCTTTATTGTTCAATTCTCATCCCAGGATCCTAAGTACAAGTGCCTGGCATGTTTTTCAAGCCAGCAGTGCCAGAACTCAAGTTCTGGTTGGTCATTTGAGGTCCATCTTACTCTGCATGGCACCTAACTACTATGACAGGGGCTACCAACCTTTTCTTAGTGATTATTTTATTTAACTTTGTTTATTTATTTTTAATTTGACCAGAGAGGGGCAGAGAGAGAGAAAATGAGAGAGCAATCCACCAGGGCTGTGACTTGAACCGCGGTTGGCCATGTGAGTGTCCAGCACCCTTAACCATCACCTAACCTGCTGCCCCCTCCTTTTTTAATTGGGCTGCCAACTTTTTAAATATTTTCTTAAAGGGAAATCATGTTTCTGATTTTATTTTACCTTTCTAAAAAGGAACTTTAATCATTTTTCCCACAATTCTTTGTTTGCAGGTAATTAAATAAGTCCCAAAAGTGATTCCTGTCTCAACAACAGTCTCTCTCTCTTTTTTTTTTTTTTTTTTTTTTTGGCTATAAGGTGCATACACTTGCTAGGGCAAGGCTGAAGGGGAAGAAAGTGAGAAAGCATCCCCCAGGAAGAATGGTGATGCCACAGTCCCTTCTCTGTTTTCTCAGGATTTGGGGCATGCACACACATGTACCTGGCATGTTTTTCACACCTCCAGGTTCAGGACTCAAACTGCACAGTTAGCCATGTGGGATTCAGGTGCCTTAACCACCACACCACTGGGTGGCCCCAATGTCTGTCTCTTTCACCATGTCCTGATCAATACCAGTGACATCTCATCTCAGTCTGACATTGCCAAGTCCAGCTAGCAGCCCTCCCCCCCTTTTATTAATGACTTATAAGCTAAAAATATTTTTGAGGTTATAATATTAGGGTAATTTTAAAACAACATTAAAGAAGATGACATGGCAGGAACCATACAGCCACAAAGACAGGTAGTACTCATCCTTGGGGGAAGTGCTTTCCTGGCCCCTATGTAGTTGCCAATTACATCGTCCTGTCTCGGCTGCCCCCTTCTACAGACAGTCTGAAGAGAGGCCTGGTGGTGGGACCAGCAGTTGGCGTAATGGCTATGTCGCTGGGCTCCCATGTAGTCGACCGCGGTTCGAGTCTCAGACCCAGTGGCTTGAAACTCACACTGGGCACGTGTGTGTTCGTGCCCAAGATCCCGAGAGGAGAATGGAGGAAAAGGAATTGCGGCGTGGCCATCCCCCTGGGGGGTGATTTCTTGCTTTCTGTCTCTGTCTGCCTGGCGAGTGCACACGCCCTATAGCAAAAACCTCTTAAAAAAAAAAAAAAAAAGGCCTAGTGGTGAAGAGGAAGCCCAGTGGGCTTGAGCTGTTCCTGTCAGGGCTGAGGACTCCCATGCTGACCTTGCCTTTCTGCCCCTAAAGCCCTTGCCCAGCCTGCACCATTGCTCCTTGGAGGCACGCAGCATGTGACGTATGTCCTGTACACCTGTGGAGCAAGGCCAGGGTTCCTGCCTTGAAAACTGAGACTTGGGGTAACACAGGGAGACCCTGAGACCAGATGGAACATGTCCATGGGCTTGCTGAGGGACATGAGAGGCTGTGCCAGTGGTACAGGAGGCCTAACCCTGACTTCAGGAGCAGGAACGTGCAGGGAACATTTGGGCTGGAGGTGCCAGAGAAGCGTGCCTGGGCAGGTGGAGCAGGAGCAACTGGAGCGTGAAATGTCACCAAAAAGTGGGCAGGGAGCTGGTTCTATGCAGCTTGAGCTTGTGGCCATGTTGGATCTGCAGACACCACTGTTGACTCTTCAGGAACAGGTGTGTCCAGACTTGAGGTAGAGAAAATTCTGTCATGGTAGATTCTGGAAGTCCCAGTGAGGGAGTGGGATGTGGGGTTAGGGGCCAAGGAAGCTGGAACTCAGCATTATTTGCTGCCCACTGAGCATTACTTACTGTCACTGAGGTATCTAGGTAGTGCAGGTGACAGCAGGCACAGGGGTGGAGGGTAGCACTGTCAGGGAAGAACTCCAGTGAGGCCAATGGAAGGAAGTGAGCACAGGAGTTGTGAGGAGAGAGTTTTCTGGGCAGGGCAGGCACTGCTTAGGAAATGGTGAGAGCAGAAGTGGGGAGATGTGGAGGTGTGGTCTTTGGAGGATGTCAAGGCACCAGAGTAAGTGACAGTGCATGGTCCAATGTTACCAGAAGGGGAAGGTGAAAGACTAGGGACACTACTTGGTGTCCAGATGATGGGCCTTAGTGTTTCAGTTAAAGTGAGAGGCTCTCAAGATCTTCATTTGAGCAAGGATTCAGAAATGTGAGAGTCTCTTTATTCTTTAGGTGTCAGAAGAGAAGAGGGGGCTGCCAAAGCTTTTCCTCTGTCAGGAGTTTTAAGTGTCTTCTGCCTTCACATAGATGATCTCACTGCTCATACATTGTTATAGGCCAGAAGTTGGAGTCCAGCAAACACTAGTCAGAATAGCCAGAATACTCTTTAGGGTTACAGATACCTTCTACAGGACAGCTTCTCTGAAGACTGAGTCTCAGTTGCACAGGATGGAATCTGATGTTTCACGTTGGTCTCCACTGCACATGCTTCTGCCTGAAACACTCTAAGACCTCACTTTTCATCTCTGAAGAGAGCAGGCCTCTCTCTGCTATGGCAAGAGCCACCTCTGCACACTGGCAACTCCTGAGACCAAATCTGAATGCCATCAGTCGTAACTGAAAACAGAATGATAAGCCTAAGAGGCTTATACCTTGCAGTGGCCTCTCTCTGCTATGGCAAGAGCCACCTCTACATACTGGCAACTCCTGAGACCAAATCTGAATGCCATCAGTCGTCACTGAAAACAGAATGATAAGCCTAAGAGGCTTATACCTTGCAGTGCAGAAGAGGAAACAGGAAAAATGTGTAACAACATAACACAAAGTATGTGATGTTTTCTTTGTACAAGTGGGAAGGGTGAGAAGCTCCTGCATTTGGTTCTTGCTAATGGCCTGCTGTGGGTGTAATGAGGCCCAGGTTGGGGGCCTGAGCTGGCTGCAGGTGGGTCTGGGTCCTGAGATGGGCTCTAGGTTATCAGAGTTAGACATGCTCCTTAGTGCCTGTGCAACCTTGTCACTTGTCAGCCCATCTAGCTCTTCCCTGGTCCTCCCAAGATCTGAGACTGTTACCCTCTATGGGTGCCCTGTCTCCCTCACCTCCTTCATGGCAGACAGTGAGAGATTACCCCCAGCATGGAGGCAGGTGGCAATACCTTTCTCCTCCAGTCTCCTCCTGGGATTTTGGGCATGCACGCGTATGCACACAGCATGATTTTCAAGTCATTAGGTCCAGGACTTGAACCTCAGTTGGCCTTGTGGAAATCCAGTGCCTGAACCACCATGCCGCTCACTGCCCCCCTTCCAAATGACTTTGTATTTATTGTTTCAGATTGTGCCACCAATGCTGAGGACAAGGAACTTCTGGATGAAAATGTTTCTCACAGTTTGGAATCAACAGCAGACAGAGCAGAAAACTGTGCCAATATTTCCCAGCCCTCTGACCCTAGAGAGCTTCATGATGATGTGTTGGAAAGAGACTGGGGGGTCCCTGATATTGAGAAGCTGGTGCAACCCCCCTGTAGGGAGGGAGGCTTCACACATGTGCCAGTACTTTGCAGGAACCCCTTACAGGAGAGAGATCTGGACTGTAGCGGTTTTGATAAAACCAACAGTCTGAGCCCAAATCCGATGGCATATCAGGGAATCCTTCAAGAAGAGAAGCCACGTCCACGCAACATGTGTCCCCAGAGCTTCCAGCACAGCATACACCTTACTGGCCACAAGGAGGCTCCCATGGCTGACAGTCCACTCATATGTAACGAGTGTGGAAAAACCTTCCAAGGAAATTCTGAACTTACTCAGCATCAGATTGTACACAATGGAGTGAAATCCTTAATGTGTAATGAATGTGGGAAATTCTTCAGCCAGAACTCAGTTCATAAAAACCACTGGAGATCTCACTTGCATGAGAAAGCCTTCCATGGGCATTTGAACCTTGCTAAACACCCAATAGACCACAGTGGTGAGAAGCCTTATGTGTGTATTGAATGCGGAAAAGCCTTCAGCCAGAACTCAGGCCTTAAAAAGCACCAGAAGTCTCACGTGAGTGAGAAGCCCTATGAATGCAATGAGTGTGGGAAGGCTTTTCGACGGAGCTCAAACCTCATCCAGCATCAAAGAATACACTCTGGGGAGAAACCATATGTGTGTGATGACTGTGGGAAAGCCTTCAGGCGGAGCTCAAACCTCATTAAACACCACCGGACGCATACCGGTGAGAAGCCCTTCGAGTGCACTGAATGTGGGAAGGCCTTCAGCCAGAGTGCACATCTGAGGAAGCATCAGAGGGTCCACACTGGAGAGAAGCCTTACGAGTGTAATGACTGTGGCAAACCGTTCAGCCGGGTCTCCAACCTCATCAAGCATCACAGGGTTCACACTGGGGAGAAGCCCTATAAGTGCAGTGAATGTGGGAAAGCCTTCAGTCAGAGCTCCAGCCTTATCCAGCACCGGAGGATTCATACTGGAGAGAAGCCTCACGTGTGTAATGTGTGTGGGAAAGCCTTTAGCTACAGCTCTGTGCTCAGAAAGCACCAGATAATCCATACAGGAGAAAAGCCGTACAGCTGTAGTATCTGTGGCAAGGCCTTCAGCCACAGCTCAGCTCTCATCCAGCATCAGGGTGTACACACAGGTGACAAGCCCTATGAGTGTCGTGAATGTGGGAAGACCTTCGGTCGCAGCTCTAACCTCATCCTTCACCAGCGAGTCCACACTGGAGAGAAACCCTATGAATGTACTGAATGTGGGAAAACCTTCAGCCAGAGCTCAACCCTTATTCAGCATCAGAGGATTCACAATGGCCTGAAACCCCACGAATGTAACCAGTGTGGTAAAGCTTTCAACCGAAGCTCAAATCTCATTCACCACCAGAAAGTTCATACTGGGGAGAAACCCTACACCTGTGTTGAATGTGGTAAGGGCTTCAGCCAGAGTTCACACCTTATCCAACATCAGATAATACACACTGGTGAAAGGCCCTATAAATGCAGTGAATGTGGGAAAGCTTTCAGTCAGCGTTCAGTCCTTATCCAGCACCAGAGGATTCACACTGGGGTGAAGCCTTATGACTGCACTACTTGTGGGAAAGCTTTCAGCCAGCGGTCAAAGTTAATTAAACACCAGTTGATTCACACGAGGGAGTAGCCTGTTGGGCTGGTAGGAGTGAAATTGAGCATGGTTTCCACTTAAACTTTTCTCTGGTCATAGTCTTGGCCTTTCCAGTCTCCCATACCTGCAGCTGGGGCTCGCTCACTGCCCCTTGACTGTGCATCCAGCAGCCTTAAACCCTGGTTGGGATCTCCCTTTGAACACCCTTACAGGCTCCCTTCCTACTGCCCTAATGACATTGCTTCTGCTTCATGGAACCTCTTGTTTGTTTTTGTTTTGTTTTTACAATTTGTGAACAGACTTCTATGTTAGGAGGGAGGTTATAGAGGCTACATATCCATAAATAGTTTACTGTAATCAAAAGTTACCAGAAAAGTAAAGTGACTTCTGGTTTGTGGTAATCACAGTGATTCTTTCATTTGGTAGTCAGAATGAAAGTTATTTGTTGATGGCTATAATTTATACTTTGTTTACATAAAATCAAGTTGAAAGTCATACTGCCCAGAGGTAGTTTGTGCACATCACCACTAATTCCTTGCCCTTCCTTGTTCCCCTATTCTATAACTTAGATTACAGGCTTCCCTACTGCCCTGCTTTTTTTATGTGAACCTGCAGCCTGAGATCAGCTTTCTCCAGCTCTGCTGTGACTCATACCACAATTACCTTGACTGTTTCTCAGTAGCAGGACCCACAGAGGCAACTCTCTATGCATCTCACCTTCCCCTCAAGCTTGTAAGTGTGGTTCTTTCCCAGGCACATTCATTACCAGATATTTTTTTTTTTTTTTTTGGAGAGGTTTTTTGCTATAGGGCGCGTGCGCTCGCCAGACAGACAGAGAGAGACAGAGAGACAGAAAGCGAGAAATCACCCCCCAGGGGGGATGGTCACGCCACAATCCCTTCTCCTCCATTCTCCTCTCGGGATCTTGGGCACGCACGCACACGCGCCCGGCGTGAGTTGTAAGCCACCGGGTCCGAGACGCGAACCGCGGTCGACTACGTGGGAGTCCAGCGACATAGCCATTACGCTAACTGCTAGTTCCCATTACCAGATATTTTTGAAGCAGCTACTACTGGAGGGGTCCAGCCTACCTGCTCCCTTAGCCTTAGTTTCCCAGAGATGTGCCCCTCACCTTGAGAGGGCATAACTCAGCCCAAAGGCAACATGTCTCTCACTATGGAAGCCCTAGACACCATCCAGCAGATCTCAACATGGGGATGTCACAGGAGCATTTCAGCAAACAGCCCAGAGGCCAGACCTGGGCACCACAATAAAATAAATAAATAAATAAATAAATAAATAAATAAATAGATAGATAAATAAAGATAAAAGATTTTATTGGAACACAGCCATGCCTATTTATTTATGGTGGTTTTTGCATAAAAAGTTTACTGTCTAGGACACTACCCTGTGATTTTAGGTAGCTTTCAGGGTCTGGATATGCTCAGGAGCTTAGAATTTGTGCAAAATTTGACCAGGGAACATCCGTGCTGTGAAATGATTGCCTATGTTCTCAGACACAAGATCAATCTCTCTTAATGCCTGCTCCTATATAGCAGATCATGACATCAGCCGCCACGTGTTATCTTGAGTTCTTGCTGTAGTTAAGAGTTTTGAGAAGATTAAACTAAGTAGCATGATGTACTTTATGCCTTGTCCTTAGCACTCGTGTTAGGTATTTTGAGTCACGGAATGTGAGTATCTCACAGAATCATTAGGAGAGCTGAAAAAATAGGCTTGGGAGCCAAGCTTCTAGCACCATGTCATGGAAGTGCCCTGCCAAGGGAGCTGCTTTGCACTTGAGAATCACACACCCAGGCCAATACACAAATATCAGACTTCCTGTTAAACTCTGCCTTGACTTAGTCTTGTGTAGAGGTATCTAAGCATCAGAATCAACTCTTGCCCACTAGCAGCAGGAAGGCCTGGAAGTGTAGTTTGTGTCTTCTGTGTTGGGAAGGCTGTAGATAGCTTCCAAAATACGGTTTCATGAGATTTTGAAGTCATAAATAACAGATGTCTGCAATAACCTACATTTTTGTAATTTTGCAATAACCTACATTTTTTTAAATTTTGAAATAATTTCATACAGAAAAATACAGGTTGAGTATCCCTAATCCAAAAATCTGAAATGCTCTAGAACTAAGCTTTTTGAGGGCCATGGTGCCTCAATTCCATACCTAACCTTATGTGACAGGTTATAGTCAAAACAGCAATACAGGTGGCTTGGATCCCACATGGCCAACTTCATGGTTCAAGTTCTGAACTAAGTGGCTTGAGAATCATGCTAGGCGTGTGTGTGTATGCCCAACATCCTGAGAGAAGGGTAAAGGAGAAGGAATTACATCATGTCCATCCCTCTGGGGGGCCACTTCTCATTTTCCTTCTGTCTCTCTGGCAAGCACACATCTCCTATAGCAAAACTTAATACGCACAAAAAAACTACAATACAACAAAATATTGTCAAGGGACCAGCAGTTAGCGTAATGGCTATGTCGCTGGACTCCCACATAGTCGACCGCGGTTCGCGTCCCGGACCAGGTGGCTTAAAACTCACACCGGGCGCGTGTGCGTGCGTGCCGAAGGATCCCGAGAGGAGAATGGAGGAGAAGGGATTTCGGCGTAGCCATCCCCCCTGGGGGATGATTTCTCGCTTTCTGTCTCTCTGTTTCTCTGTCTGGCGAGCGCACGCACCCTATAGCAAAAAAAAAAAAAAAAAAAAAAAAAAAAAAAAAAATTGTCAAAAACTATCTTCAGGTTATGTGTATAAGGTACATATGAAGCAT
Source organism: Tupaia tana (assembly GCA_026018925.1). Classification (NCBI taxonomy): domain Eukaryota; kingdom Metazoa; phylum Chordata; class Mammalia; order Scandentia; family Tupaiidae; genus Tupaia; species Tupaia tana. The sequence goes on along the minus strand of JAKSZU010000008.1, from coordinate 94,318,954 downwards.
AAATGAATTTCACTTTTAGACTTGGATCCCACTCCAAGTTATCTCATTAGGTGTATGCAAATACTTAAAACCTGAAAAAAAATTGAAATTTCAAACACTTGTGGCCCAAACATTTTGAATAAGGGATGTTCAACCTGTTGACAGAATACCCATAACCCTTCACTCAGATCCCCAGTTAACATTGTCACATTTGCCTTATCTTTCCTCTTCTATATACAGACACTCAACTGAGATAAAGTTGCATGTGTGATGTACCTTTACCCTTGAATATATCCGTATATGCTTCATGACCACAGTGATGTTACCATCAAAGTCAGAAAATGAACATTGATGATTTTGAATATAAACTAGTTGTCCCAGGAATGTCCTTTTTAGCCATTTAATTTTTTTTCTTCTGGTCTGGGATCTATTCTGAGATCATACATCTATAGTTGTCATGTCCTAAATAGAACAGTTCTTCAGCCTTTGTCTCTTATGCAATTGACTTGCTCAAAGAGCATAGACCAGTTATTTTGTGAAACATCCTTCACCTTAGATTTGTGCAGTGTTTTCTGATGAGATGGTGGAAACTACACGAGAAATTTCCTTGGTGTGTTACATCAGGACACATCTTTTTATCAAAAGAGAGATTTTTGCTATAAGGTGTGTGCCCTCACCAAAAACAGAGAGACAGAAAGTAAGAAATCTCCCCAGTGGTGATGGCCACACTGCAATCCCTTCTCTATTCTCTTGGGATTGTGCACACATGCATGCACACATGCCTGGTGTGTTTTAAGCTGCAGGGTCAGGGACTTGAACCACAATTGACTACATGGGAGTCCAGCAACATAACAATTATACCATCTGCTGGTCCCAGGAGACATCATTTCTGTCTCTCAGGTGACATTAATCTTTTCTTAAGTTTTTGTTTTAGTTTTGCTATAGGGCACATGTGCTCACTGGAAAGAGAGAAAGTGAAAAATAACTCCTGGGGGTAGGGCCATGTACCAGTTTCTTCATTCTCCCCTTGGAATTTTGGGCATGCATGCACATGTGTCCAGCATTATTCAAGTTGCCAGCTCCTGGACTCAAACCATGCAGTCAGCATGGATCCCATGTGGGATCCAGCACCAGCAGATGGTGTGGTCAGCCACCACCAACACTACTGTGATCATGAAGCATATGCTGATGTATTCAAGAGTTAAAGTGCATCACGTCTGTAACTTGGTCTCACATCATCTCACTTGGTTAAGGTGATGACTGCCAAGTTTCTCTGCTGTAAAGCTGCTATTTTCTCCTTTTTTAATTATCAAGTATTTTTGTAGAAATACATATCTATGTAGACAGTCTATTTCTCATCCATTTTTACCCACTGTTTAGATTCATAGGTGATTCTTTTAATTTCAGGAGTTTTACAATCTCCATTTATTTATTTGTCTATATAGTATAAATTATTTCTATTTATTCTTTGGGTTACAGTGTGTTACTTGTGATAATGAGATTTTCCCAGATTTGGCCAGTGGGGGCCTATTTAGACCAACTCCATGTCCTTATGACATACCCATCTTTTTTATTATTTTTTTTTTTAATTTTATTTATTCATTCTTTTTTTTTTTTTTTTTTTTTTTTTTTTTTTTTTTTTTAATTTGACCATAGAGAGACACAGGGCGAGAGAGAGAGGGAAAGCGAGAAAGCAAGCCACCAGGTCCAGGACTCGAACCATGGTCAGCCATGTGGGAGTGTCCAGCGCCTTAACCACCACTCCACCTGCTGGTCCCTTTATTTTTTAATTTGCTATAGGATGCATGCACTTGCTGGAGAGAGACAGAGTGGAAGAGAGAAGGTGAGAAAGCACTTCCAGGGAGGAATGACCACATCACAGTCCCTTTTCATCCATTCTTCTCTTGAGATTTTGGGCATACATGCATACGTACCAGATGTGTTTTTCAAAGCACCAGACCTGGGACTCAAATGGCACAGCCAGTCATGTGTGATCCAGCTGCCTAACCACCGTAATTCCTGGCTGGCCCACGCACCTTTTTTTTTTTTTTTTTAGAACTTCCTTTACTTTGGAACAGCAGATCATAGGACTTCCTTTACTTTGGAACAGCAAGCTCATCCTGTACTTTCCATCTCAGCTGTGGACTAAATTCCTTTTCCAAGGCATCCTGGCCCCTTTTTATGGACAATAGTTTTGAGAAAACGAGATCTGGATCCTGGATATGGTCACTATTACTGGGGATATCACTGCTTCTAGGCCCTTCAGTGGAGTGGTAAAAAGTATGTATATTTATGTATACCCACCATCTTTTATCAACTCCCATATTTCTTAATATATTAAAAGCCATGAGTGTCCCAGTACATACCACCAATTCCAGTCAAGTGCCACAGGGTTCATCCTATCCTTCCCTCTTTCCATACTTGTAACTCATTCTCTCTTTTTTTTTTTAACAGAAATGTGTTTCCCATCATCCTCAATATATTTACTCAGTAGATTTGTTCAATTCTAGAATATACTAAAGATAGTTTCAGAATTACTCATCCATAACCATTATTTTAAAACAACCTAATGGTTGTTCAATATTTGTCTATAGTTTTCCCACTTTGACTTGAGAATGTATAGTCAAAATACTGTGTACAGAAACTATTGGTTGTGTCTTTTTTTCTTTCTTTCATACTGGCTATGTTACTCATTTGTAACAATTAAATTTGTTTCTGTTGTTTTCTGTTAGTGATTTTGCTTATCCTGTTGAGTTTGTTATATAGTAAAGTGACCTCCATTTTTTAAAAGAATTATTTTATTTAACTTTATGAATTTATTTTAATATGACCAGAGTGGAAAAGAGGAGTGAGAAAGCAAGCTGCCAGGTCCAGGACTCAAACCACCATTGGCATGTGGGAGTCCAGCACCTTTAACCACCACACCACCTGCCAGTCCCATGACCTCCATTTTTAAACTATAAAATTATTTAGGAGGACATTAGGTAAAGAGAACATGAGTAAATAGTGAAGTCTATCTTGTCCATTCACAGAAATATCACAATGATGAAAATTCTTCCTAAATCTATTAATTCAATGCATCCCCAGTCAAAATCTATATAGGAAGAACTTGGAAACTCATTCACATTATCCTGAAGTTCACCCAGAAGTCACAAATAAAGAGTAGCATATGTCTTAATGTTTGTTTGCTGGCAAATAGAGACATCCATTTGAAGTGAGAAGGTGAGTTTGCTGGAGGGCTACAGCCAGTCCAGGTCACTGAGGACACAGAGTGGAACACGTCAGGGACAACTGCAAACTGTTTCTCCATATCCATTCCATTCTCTCTTTAGATGTGACAAGAAAATGGCTACCGGGACCAGCAGTTAGCGTAATGGTTATATTGCTGGACTCCCATGTAGTTGACCGTGGTTTGAGTCCTGAACCCGGTGGCTTAAACTCACGCCGGGTGCGTGTGCATGCATGCCCAAGATCCCGAGAGGAGAATGGAGGAGAAGGGATTGCGATGTGGCCACCCCCCTGGGGGGGGGGGGGTGATTTTTGCTGTCTGTCTCTGTCTCTGGCGAGCGCATGCACCCTGTAGCAAAAACCTCTCAAAAAAAAAAAAAAAAAAAATGGCTACCCCAGAACCTGCTCCCCACTTACCTGCCGCCACATGTCTGGGAACAGGACAAGTTTGTGAAAGTTGCTGTGTCCTTGGTCTGTCTCTTTCAGAATAGTCTACAAAGCTGGCCTCAGAGCAGTCATTTCTGTGAAGGGCTCTCAGTCAGTTCACTGCACTGTGAAAAAATAAAGGCTTCTTTTTGGAGCACATTCAATTTGAGGTGTCTGTGGGAATCCAGTGAAGAAGTTGTGGTCACATTTAACTGGGAACCTGGAGCTTAAAGACAGATGTGGGATGGAGATGTGGATATCATTTTTTAAATGTGATGTTAATGCCCAGGAAGGCATGAGGTATCTTGCTTGATAAGAAGACTCTGGACAGAGACCTGAGACTCCCCAACATTTAGCACTCAAATGGAGGAAGAGAAGCAACACAGGCCCTGAAGGGAAGATATGTGCTGAGGGGGGATCAACTGGACCGAACACCGTGGAGAAGAGAATGGAGATCTGGCTTTGGGGAGGCATTGGTGATCTAGTCAGGATACATCTCAGTAGAGTAAGGGATAGTGTGAGTGATACTGGAGTGTCTCTTCAGTCAGGGCAATCAGAAGTGGAGGCTGGTGAAGGTGGAAGAATGAATAAGGTGGAGAGGGATTGGTCTTGGATAAACAGAGGCACTTCCTGCTTTGGACCAGGATGAGGGAGAAAATGGAGCAAATGTAGCAAGGTTTGTAAGTAAAATGAGAAGATAACCAACTTCTTGTGTGAAGGGGTTTGGCATCTGTGTTTCCCAAGACTTAGAAAGCAAGGTCACCAGTTGCAAATGGAGAGAGGTTGAAAGAGAAGAATGTGAAAAAGTTGACTAAAGGGTAGGAAGGCCAGTCCCATGGGCTTGAGCCAGACAAGGCTGCTTACCTTTGTCTCAGAAGCACTCATTTTTTGTCCACAGGGCTTCATCTTTCTTCCAACTCATAACAGGTCCTATTCCTCATCTCCACACTGCACCCTTTCCCAAGGCAACACCCTAGATGAGAAATTGCCTCCTCTGGGGTTTCGACAACACAGAGTCTCCCAGCCTCAACATCACTGAGACCAATCTGCTGACTTCATGCTTCCTCAGTCAGGCAGCACTGTCTGGCTTCCTTGTCTAACCTGGATTTGATATTCCTTCTTCTAGCAGATCCTTGAACACTTGCTGTATGCCAGGCAGATTCTAAGGCACAGGGATACAGCAGGGAGTGTCTGCCCTGGAGATTACATTCATGTGCATGTTGATTGCTAGTAAGCAAAACCAAACCCAGAATTGAGGTCTGGGCATTCTGAAGGGTTCGGCTCTAAATGGGGTCAGGGAGGGCCTTTCGGGGAGAGCATTTGAGCAGTGACTTCACACAGGTGGCCAGCCAAGATAAAAAGGGAGCAACAAACCAGTGGGACAAGTGCCTGGGAGTTTCAGAGGTTAGCATGGCTGCCAGGAAGTGCGAGAGGGAAGAAGAGATGAAGTTAGGGGCGTAATGTGCATGTCGATGTCACAAGAGCTGTGGCCATGGCGAGAACTATGGCCTTATCCTGGGTGGGATGGGGACACCAGAGGGTTCTGACCAGGTATTTTAGTAAGGTTGCTGTTCTGTGCGGGCAAACTGTAGAAGCAGTGGTGTGTCCCTTTCTGTACTCACCCTCTGCAATATATTTGCCCCTGTGAGCACCACTGGAGGGGGGATCCCCAAGGCACAAGGTGGGCCATACTGATGGACACCGAAGACTGTGTGGGGGCCAGACAGTTGGTGGAGAGATGGTGCCATCTGAGGAGGGAGAGACCAGCTCTTCCAGGATCCTGGCCCTGCCCTGCATTCAGCCAAAGCCCAAAGATTTAATTTAGTACATCAAATTTCCAAAGAGAAATAATTAAATTTTTTATATTTTTTAAAGAGATTTTTGCTATAGGACACATGTGCTCACCAGAGACACAGAGACAGAGAGACAGAAAGTGAAAAATCACCCCCCAGGGGGATGGCCATGCCGCGATCCTTTCTCCATTCTCCTCTCAGGATTTTGGGCACACACACACATGCACCCAACATGTCTCAAGACACTGGGTCCAGGACTCGCACTGTGGTCTACATGGGAGTCCAGTGGCATAACCATTACACTATCTGCTAGTCCCTTTTTAGAATTACTATTTTTTTGAAGAATCTTTTTTTTTAATATTTATTTATTTATTTCAACTTGACCAGAGAGGAACAGAATGAGAGAGAGAGAGAGAGAAAGTGAGAAAGCAAGCCACCAGGTCTGGGACTCGAACCATGGTGGGCCATGTGGTAGTCCAGAGCCCTTAACCACCATGCCACTTGCCGGCCCCCCTTTTTAGAATTATTTACAATTTTGGAGGTTTTTGCCATAGGGAGCATGTGCTCACCAGAGAAAGAGACAGAGACAGTGAGAGGGAAAGTGAGAAATTATCCCCCAGGGGAGATGGCCATGATGCAATCTCTTCTCCATTCTCCTCCTAGGACCTTGGGCATGTATGCACATGCACTGGCATGATTTTCAAGCCTCTGGGTCTGGAACTCAAACCACGATTGACCATGTAGGAGTCCAGTGATGTAACCACTATGTCATCTGTTGGCCTCTATTTTTTGGTATAGGCACATGTGTTTACCAGAGAGAGAAAGACAAAAAAAAAAAAAAAAAAAAAACTGCCAGGTCCAGGACTTGAACCATGGTCCACCATGTGGGAGTCCAGCACCTTAACCACCACACCACCTGCTGACCCCAAGAAATAGTCTTGAAAAGCAAATTTTGGGACCAGCAGTTAGCGTAATGGCTATGTCACTGGACTCCCACGTAGTCAACCGCAGTTCTCATCCCAGACCGGGTGGCTTAAAACTCACGCCGGGTGCATGCACGTGCGCACCCAAGATCCCACGAGGAGAATGGAGAAGGGATTGCGACGTGGCCATCCCCCCTGGGGGTGATTTCTCGCTTTCTGTCTCTCTGTCTCTATCTGGTGAGCGCACACGTCCTATAGCGAAAACCTCTCCAAAAAAAAAAAGAAAGAAAGAAAAGCAAATTTCTGTCACCTGTTCCTTTTTATTTTCATGATGGTCTTGGGAATAAGCTTCTTGGAGCAATAGTGAGCCTTGTGATGAGGAAGTCTGAGAAATTGAATGTTTCCTGACTCCAGAGCCTGGCATCTCTATTCAGTGGGGACTGGAAAATTGTGTAAAGTGATAGGAAAGCCCTTTTTTTTTTTTTATCTTGGTAGGTAAATTGTTTTTCTCAAAAGATCCTCAATCATTGGGAACCAGCAGTTAGCGACTCCCACGTAGTCGACCGCGATTCGCATCCCAGACCTGGTGGCTTAAAACTCAGGCCGGGCGCATGTGTGTACGTGCCCAAGATCCCGAGAGGAGAATGGAGGAGAAGGGATTGCAGTGTGACCATCCCCCGTGGGGGGTGATTTCTCGCTTTCTGTCTCTATGTCTCTCTCTGTCTGTCTGTCTGGCGAGCACACACACCCTATAGTGAAAACCTCTTAAAAAAAAAAAAAGATCCTCAATCATTTAACTAAGTACCAAATTGTGAGATCATCACAGTAGGGAAACATGAAGAGAAATTGGGGAATGGAAAAAGAAAGAGGAGAGGCAGGGGAGAAAAACCTTCCCACTATCTGCTGGAACCAGCATCCAAACACAGACCACGAATTGTTTTTTTGTTCTTGGGGTTTTTTTTGTTTTGTTTTGTTTTTTTTTCTAGAGAGAGATTTTTGCTATAGGGCATGTGTGCTCTCTGGAGAGACAGAAAGACAGAAAGTGAGAAATCACCCCCCAGTGGGGATGGCCACATCACAATTCCTTCTCCTCTAGTCTCCTCTTGAGATTTTGGGCATGTACGCACACACACACCTGGCATGAGTTTTAAGTCACCAGGTCCAGGACTTGAACTGCAGTCAATTATGTGGGAGTCCAGAGACATAACCATTATGCCATCTGCTGATTCCTTATTATTTTTTATTTACACTTAATCACATATATCTTTACAGTGTACATTTCTTTTTTATATATATCCCCACTTAATATATACCGAGTGTCTGCACTCTATGAAACTGATTGACTAAAAGATATAACACAGTAAATGGATATAAATACCAGATATAGTGCGTGTGAAAGAGTAGAGTCTGAGGAAGGACATTTAGAAGAAGAATAGAGAGGCAAAGCATTAATGGGGCAAAGAAATATGGTACATTTCTTTTTCTAGCACAAATACCATGCATAGCAGTCAAGACAAAGACATTACTATTATCATCAGCAAATAGCTTTTCATTTTTTTGTAAATTAAACGTACTTTTTTCCCCTTTCCCCTCCCTCCCTTCCTTCATTAATCAATCCCATATTACCCCATCCTTACTATCTCTAGGATCTAGTATCTCTAGTATCTTGGCTTCCCTGCTACTATACCTTCCAAATTTTCAACTTTTGCTATAGAGAGCAATCAATACATATTGAGTGGGGACAAAGTCTGTCTTTCATCGTCTGACTTGCTTTGCTTAGCATTAAGTTTTCCATATTCAACCACTTTGTATCTAATGTCAGGGTTTCATTTTTTCTGTGTCCAGGTAGTGTTCCATAGAATACATAGTGTCATTTTTTCCAATCTATTCATCTATTTTTGGACATTTGGGTTGATTCTATGTCCTAGTGATTGTAAACAATGCTGCAATAAACATGGATGTGCAAATCTTTTTCTGACTGAGGATTTTCCTATCCTTCGGGTAGATACCTAAGAGTGGAATTACTAGGTCATATGGTAGTTCTATTTGCAGGTTCTGAGGACTCTCCAAATCGTTCTCCAAAAAGGTTGTACTAATTTACATTCTCACCAACAGTGTAGGAGGGTTCTCTTTTCACCACAGCTGTGTCAGCACTTATGATTTTTTCAATTTTAGCCATTCTGACTGGGGTTAAGTAGTATCTCATTGTGTTTTTTGTTTGTTTGTTTGTTTGTTTGTTTTTTGGAGAGATTTTCGCTATAGGGCACATGCACTTGCCAGACAGACAGAGAGAGACATAGAGACAAAAAGCGAGAAATCACCCCCCAGGGGGGATGGTCACGCCGCAATCCCTTCTCCTCCATTCTCCTCTCGGGATCTTGGGCACACACGCACACGTGCCCGGCGTGAGTTTTAAGCCACCGGGTCCGGGACGTGAACCGCGGTCGACTACGTGGGAGTCCAGCGACATAGCCATTACGCTAACTGCTGGTTCCCTCATTGTGGTTTTGATTTGTGTTTCCTTTATAAGAGATGTCTAACATATTTTCATATGCTTTTTGGCTGTTAGTATGTCTTCGGAGAATTATCTGTTCAGCTCCTTATCCCATATATTTTTTTTTGAACTTTTAACATATTTGTCTTTTGCTTGTTTTTTCAGATTTTTAAAAATATTTTTATTTCAATTTATTTTATACAATCACATATGTCATTTAGCTTGCAAAGTGAATATTCCAACATGTATACATTCCTTACCAATCCAGTTGAGAATACTATACACGTTATCTTCAACAGATAATTTCTTTGTCCCATAAATGCCTAGTTTCTCTATTTTTCTCCTTAAAGTTCTTCCTCAGACTCTCCTCCTTCACCCACCCTCTTCCCACAATGCATCTGGTATTTATAACAATTTTTTTATGTTTCTGTATCCTCTAGTCATTCAGTTTCAGCTATAGAGTGTGGACAGTCAGTATATATTAAGCTGAGACATACAATGTCTCTCCTTCATAGCCTGGCTTGTTTCACTCAGGAGTAAATCTTCCATATGCATCCACTTTCTGTCAAAAGCCAGGATCTTGTTTTTTTATGGCTAAGTAGTAGTCCATACAGTTTATGTGACACATTTTTTCAATCCATTCATCCGTTCGTGTGCATTTGGGTTGGCTCCATGTCTTAGCAATTGTGAATCATCCCATCTTTTAATTGGATTGATTGTGTGTGTGTGTGTGGGGGGGGGGGGGTTGGTAAGCTACTTGAGTTCCCTGTATATTCTGATTATCAGTCCCCTACCTGAAGTATAATTTGTAAATATATTCTTCCACTCTGAGGGTTGTCTTCTCTCTACTTATTGTTTCTTTTGCTGTGCAGAAGCTTCTCAGCCTAATATAGCCCAATTTATCTATTTTGGGGACTACTGCCTGTGCTTTGGAGATCTTCTTTAAGAAGTCTTTGCCTACTCCAAGGTCTCCAAGAGTTTTTTCTGTTTTCTACCAGTATTTTTATAGTTTGAGGTTTTATATTGAGATCCTCAACCCATTTTGAGTTAATTTTTGTTAGTGTTGATAGATAAGGATCTAGTTTTATTCTTCTGCAAATGGATATCCAGGTCCCACTCAGCACCATTTGCTGAAGAGATGTTCTTTTTCCCACTGGATTGTCTTGTGTCCTTTGTCAAGGATCAGTTGGCTGAGTGTTTTGGGGTTTATTTGGGAGTTCTCAATTCTGTTCCATTGGTCTACCTGTTTTGTTTTTTTTTGTTTTGTTTTGTTTGTTTGCCAATACCATACATTTTTTTGTTGTTGTTTTACAGATATTTTTGTTATAAATTGCGTAGATTTGCTGGAGAGACAGAGAGACAGAAAGTGAAAAATCACCCCCTGGTGGGGATGGCTATACCACAATCCCTCCTCCTCCAGTCTCCTCTTGGATTTTTGGCATGCATGCACATGAGCCTAGCATGAGTTTGAAGCCACCGGATCCAGGATTTGAATCACATCGACCATGTGGGAGTCCAACGACATAACCATTATGCCATCTGCTGGTCCCTACTGTTTTATCACACCCTTGTAATATGTTTTGAAGGCGGGAAGTGAGATGGCTCCTACTTTATTCCTCTTGTACGGTATTGCTCTGCTGATATGTGGACTTTTATGCTTCCAGACAAATTTTATGATTTTTTTCTATTTCAGTGAGAACTATCTCTGGTAGTTTGATTGCAAATGCATTGAATTTGTAGATTATTTTGGATAGGATTGACATCTTGATTATATTAATTCTTCCAGTCCAGAAACATGGGATGTTTTTCCACATTTTTTATATCATTTTAAATGTCTTTTTCTAGTGTTATATAGATTTCTTTGTAGAGATCTTTGACATCTTTGGTAAGGTTTATTTCTAGATGCCTTATAGGTTTTGTGACTACTGTAAATGGGATTTCTTTCTTCAATTCTGTTTGTCCATTGTATGTGTATAAAAATGCTATAGTTTTTAAAGAATTATTTTATTTTACCTTATTTATTTATTTAACTTTGACCAGAGAGAAACAGAGCAAGAGTGAGAGAGAAAATGAGAAAGCAAGTCACTAGGTCCAGGACTTGAGCCCTGGTCAGCCATGTGGGAGTCTAGCACCCTTAACCACCACACCACCTGCTGGCCTCAAAAATGCTATAGAATTTTGTATGTTGATTTTGTAATCTACCACTTTATTCATTTATCACTTCCAGGAGGTTTTTTTGTGGATTCTTTTGGATTTTCTATGTATAGCATAATATCATCTGCAAATAGAGATCATTTCACTTCTTCTTTCCCTATTTGGATGCCTTTTATTTGACTCTCTTGCATTGGCTAGAACTTCCAGTACTATGTTAAAAAGAAGTGGAGAAAGTGGGCAGCCTTGTCTAGTTCCAGTTTTTAGCGGAAAGGTCATTCAGTATGATGTTAGCTGTGGGTTTTTCTTTCTTTTTTTTTTTTTTTTTTCTTTTCTTGGAGAGGTTTTTGCTATAGGGCACGTGCGCTCGCCAGACAGACAGACAGAGACAAAGAGACAGAAAGCAGGAAATCACCCCCCAGGGGGGATGGCCACGCCGCAATCCCTTCTCCTCCATTCTCCTCTCGGGATCTTGGGCACGCACGCACACGCGCCCGGCATGAGTTTAAGCCACCGGGTCCGGGACTCGAACCGCAGTCGACTATATGGGAATCCAGCGACATAGCCATTACGCTAACTGCTGGTCCCAGCTATGGGTTTTTCATAGATGGCTTTTATTGTGTGAGGAATGTCCCTTCTATGCCAATTTTTCTGAGTCTTAATCATGAAGGGGTGCTGTATTTTATTTAATGCTCTTTCTGCATCAATCGATATGATCATATGTTTTTTATCTTTCCTTTTGTTAATGTGATGTATTACATTTATTATTTTGCATATGTTGAACCATCCTTGCATCCCTGGTATAAATCCTACTTAGGCATGGTGTATAATCTTTTTAATATGTTGTTGAATGCAATTTGCTAGTATCTTGTTGAAAATTTTTGCTTCTATATGCATCAGGGCTATGGGCCTGAAGGGTTTTTTGTTTTTGTTTTTGTTTTGGCCATGTCCTTATCTGATTTTCAAATTAAGATGACAGAGGCTTCATAGAATGAATTCAGGAAGGTTCCTTCCTTTTGGATTTTTAGAAATAGTTTAAAGAAAATTGGGGTTTGTTCTTCCTTAAAACGTTTTGTTGAATTCAGAGGTAAAGCCATTGGGACCTGGGCTCTTCCTTGTTGGGAGGCTATTATTGATTCAATCTCATTGCTTGTTATGGTTCTATTCAGACTTCCTATTTCTTCCTGGTTCAATCTTAAGTTATACCTGTCCAGAAATTTGTCCATCTCATCTATGTTTTTTTGTTTGTTGGCATAGAGTCACTCATAGTACTCTTATATTTTATATTTTTGTTATATCCATTGTAATAATACCTGCTTACTTGCTGATTTATCTGGTTCCTTTCTCTGTTCTTGATTAGTCTAGCTAATGGTGTGTCAATTTTGTTTATCTTCTCAAAGAACCAGCATTTGGGGAACCAGCAGTTAGCATAATGGCTATGTCGCTGGACTCCCACGTAGTCAACCGCGGTTCGCGTCCCAGACCCGGTGGCTTAAAACTCATGCCGGGCGCGTGTGTGTGCATGCCCAAGATCCCGAGAGGAGAATGGAGGAGAAGGGATTGTGGCATGACCATCCCCCCTGGGGGGTGATTTCTCGCTTTCTGTCTCTATGTCTCTGTCTGTCTGGCGAGCGCACGCGTCCTATAGTGAAAAAAAGAAACCTCTCCGAAAAAAAAAAAAAAAGAACCAGCATTTGGTTTTATTTATTTTCTGTATAGTTCTTTTAGTCTCTATTTCATTAATTTCTGCTTGAATCTTTATTATTTTTTCCTAAATTGTTGTTGTTGTTGTTGTTTTTCCAATTCCTAAGTTGTGTTGTTAGGTTGTTTATTTGCCATCTTTCTGCCTTTTTTTGTGTATGTGTGTGGGGGGGCACTAATTGCTATGAATTTCCCTCTTATAACTGCTTTTGCTGTGTCCTATAGATTATAAACCCTTGTTTGTTCAATATCATTGGTTTCTACGAGTCTTGCTTTCTGTCTTAATTATTCTATAGTGACGAAGTCTTTTAGAAGTAGGCTGTTTAGTTTCCATTTGTTTGTAAATTTTCAAGGACTCTTTCTGTAGTTGATTTCAAGTGTGATTCAATCATGGTCAGAAAAGATGCTAGATATAGTTTCTATACCTTTGAATTTGTAAAGGTTTGTTTTGTGCCCTATCACGTGGTCAGTCTTCATATGTTTTATATGGAGATGAGAAAAATGTATATTCTGTGGTAGTTGCGTGAAATACTCTGTAGATAGGGACCAGCAGTTAGCGTAATGGCTATGTCGCTGGACTCCCATGTAGTCGACCGCGGTTCGAGTCCCGGACCCGGTGGCTTAAACTCACGCTGGACACGTGTGCGTGCGTGCCCAAGATCCCAAGAGGAGAATGGAGGAGAAGGGATTGCGGCGTGGCCATCCCCTCCGGGGGGTGATTTCCTGCTTTCTGTCTCTCTGTCTCTCTCTCTCTGTCTGGCTAGCGCACATGCCCTATAGCAAAAACCTCTCCAAAAAAAAAAAAAAAGAAAAAGAAAGAAATACTCTGTAGATGTATGCCAAGTCCATTTCATGTATGTTATCATTTAGACCCTGTATCTCTGTTTACTTTTTGTCTAGATTGTGGACAGTGGCTATTTTAAACAAACATGGTGACCTTTAGACATATGTAGAAAGATTTTGTGAACCTTATTTGCATAGCAATGAAAATATTTGCATATGATATTCTAGCTGTGGATACTGTAAAGGAGTATCTGTCTAAGGAAGCCACATGTGTTATTCAGATTTCCCCCAAAAGATCAGAAGAAACCATATGGTTCCAGTCATTTTCACATCATTAGCTGATTAACATATGAAAACAACTGGATTTGTATTTCATTTCTTCTTTTCTCATTTTCTGCCCTATAAAATAATAAACCTGAAGATGGTTTGAAGTTGTTACTTTCTCTGTCAGAGAAGTAGGGCTCACCCGATTCTCACTTTTTTATATTTATATGTCATTGTGTTTATTTTATGTTTATTTCTAATCCACAGCCCCTCCACACTCAAAAAAAATGCATTTTGCTGAGCGAGTCCCAGCATTAGATGATCTATCCAGAGGAGTCAGTGGGATGTTGAGACCCCCTACAATTATTGCATTGCAGTCTATCTCTCCCTTGAGATCTAATAGTCTCTCTTTGATGTATTTAGGTGTGCCAGTGTTGGGTGCATAAATATTTACAAGTGTTATATCTTCTTGGTGAATAAGTCCTCTTAGTATTATATAATGTCCTTCTTTGTCTCTTCATCTTTTTTTTTTTTTAAGAGAGATATTTTTGCTATAGGGTGTGTGCGCTTGCCAGAGGGACAGAAAGCAAGAAATCACCCCCCAGGGGGGATGGCCATGCTGCAATCCTTTCTCTTCCATTTTCCTCTCGGGATTTTGAGCACACACACACACACACAGCATGAGTTTTAAGCTGCTGGGTCCAGAACTCAAATCACAGTTGCCTATGTGGGAGTCCAGCAACATAACTGCTATGCCATCTGCTGGTCCCTACATCTCTCATCTTAAAGTTTATTTTGTCTGATACCAGTATCACTACTCCAGTATTTCTTTGGTTTCCATTGCATGAAATATCCTTTTTTTTTGGGGGGGGGGGGGAAGTTTTTGTTATAGGTCACGTGTGCTCATCAGAAAGACAGAGAGACAGAGACAGAAAGTGAGAAATCACCACCCGGGGGGATGGTCACGCCGCAATCCCTTCTCCTCCATTCTCCTCTCAGGATCTTGGGCATGCACGCACACATGCCTGGTGTGAGTTTAAGCCACCAGGTCTGGGACTCAAATCGTGGCAGACTACATGGGAGTCCAGCAACATAGCCATTACGCCAACTGCTGGTCCCGCATGAAATATCTTTTTCCAGCCCTTTACTTTCAGTCTATGTATGTTCTTTTTAGTGAGATGAGTTTTTTGTAAGCAGCATATAGATGGCTTATGGATTTTTTTTTAATCGATTTAGCCAATCTATGTCTTTTAATGGGAGAATTTAATCCATTAACATTCAGTGTGATTATTGATATTTGTGGACTTATCCCTGTCATTTTGTCAGCCATTTTCTCAGTTGTTTTTTTGTTCTCCTATCAGTACTTCCTGTAGAACTTGTCTATTATTTGTGAATTTTTTCAGTTTTTGCTTATCTGAGAATACTTTTTTTTTTTTTTTTTGAGGGGTTTTTGCTATAAGGCATGTGCACTCACCAGAAAGACAGAGGCAGAAAGACAGAAAGTGATAAATCACCTCCCAGGGGAGATGGCCACGCTGCAATCCCTTCTCCATTCTCCTCTTGGGATCTTGGGCACACATGCATATATGCCTGATGTGAGTTTAAGCCACTGGGTCCAGGACTTGAGACACAGTCGGCTACATGGGAGTTAAGCCACTGGGTCCAGGACTTGAGCCACAGTCGGCTACATGGGAGTTCAGTGATACAGCCATTACACCAACTGCTGGTCCTGAGAATAATTTTATTCTTCCTATTTGAAGGATAATCTTGCTGGATATCATATTCTTGGTTGAGATTGTTTTTCTATTAATGTTTTGAATACATCTTCCCATCCCTTCCTTGTCTGCACTGTTTCAGTTGAGAGGTCTGATGTTAGTCTATTGGGATAACCTGTGATATTTCTTCCTTGCCATTTTTAGAATATTTTCTCTTTAATTTTTACCAATCTGACTCTGATGTGCCAGAGGGAGGATCTTTTTGTGTTGATTCTATGGGAGGGGGGTCCATTTTATTTCTTGGGTCTGAATTTCTCCATATGTCTTTATATTTGGAAAATGTTTATATAGTTTTTTTTTTCTTTTTTTTGGAGAGGTTTTTGCTATAGGGCGCATGTGCTTGTCAGAAAGACAGAGAGAGAGAAAGCGAGAAATCACCCCCCCATGGGGGATGGCCACGCCACAATCCCTTCTCCTCCATTCTCCTCTTGGGATCTTGAGCATGCATGCACATGCGCCTGGCATGAGTTTAAGCTGCCGGGTCCAGGACTCAAACTGCAGTCGACTACATGGGAGTCCAGCGACAGCCATTACGCTAACTGTTGGTCCCTGTTCATATAGTATTTCATGAAAGAGGTTTTCTATGTCTTCAGCAGATTTCACCTTCTGAAATACCCATTATACGGATATTTGGGCATCTCATGGTGTCTAGAATTTTCAGTACATTGTCCTCATTTTTTTTCATTGATTTTTCTTTCTTTTTGGTGACTTGGTCTATCCTGAAGACTTTGTCTTCAAGATCAGAAATTCTTTCTTCTGCATGGTTCAATCTTCTGTTAATGTGCTTTCTAGGGAGATTTTAATTTCTTGTATTCTTCATTTCTAAAAGTTCTGTTTAATCTTTTCTTTTTTAAAGATTTATTTATCCATTTAACTCCATTCTTTTTTTTTTTTTTTAACTTGACCAGACAGAGGCAGAAAGAGAAAGGGAAAGCAAGAAAGCAAGCCATGATGTCCAGGACTCAAACCAAGGATGGACATGTGGAAATCCAGTGCCTTTAAACACTATGCCACCTGCCGACCTGTTTGATTCTTTTTTAGGGTGTCTATTCATTATGAAATTTCTCTTTCATGTCCTGAAATTATTTTCTCATTCCCTGGAACTGTCTGTTTTCTCTTGCATCTCATTGAGTTTTGTCACTGTGAATATTCAGAATTCTTTTCCTGACATTTCTGTGTATTTCTCTGTGCTGTTCACTGTTGGTGAGGGGCTGTTACACTCACCTGGGAAAGAGCTACCACCTTGTTTTCTCATGTTTCTTTAGGATCTGTGCTGGTTTCTAGTCAGCTGATGCAGTATTCACTTTTTTTCTATTTACTGGAATAGATTATGTAGTGCTGGTAGAGGAAATTTCAACCTTAGTTCCCAGGAGTGTTCCTATTGGAGGGCCTGTCTCCCAGGTAAGAGCAGTTATGGGTAACTTCAGGTGTTTGGTTCCTCTACCAAATGTTTAGTTCTTGATGAGGTGGTAGCAAGCTAAGGAGATATAACTTGGTGAAAAGGATCAAGTTGTGTGCTGCGTGAAGCAGGGCTCCAAAGTTGCTTTCAGACACCAAGCATGGACTCACCCTAAAGCCTGCCCAGATCAGGCTCAAGACCCTGGTGGGCAGGGCAAGACCAGTCTGCTGGAATGGTGGGTGATAGAGTCCAAAAGCTTCAGTTATTCCACCTCCTCTTTTTTTCATCTTTTTGAGAGATTTTTTTGTTATAGGATGCATGCACTCACCAGAGAGACAGAGACAAAGAGAAATCACTCCCCATGGAGGATGATCACACCACAATCCCTTCTCCTCCATTCTCCTCTCAGGATTTTGTGAATGAACACATGAACCTGGCATGAATTTCAATCTGACAGGTTCAGGACTTGAACAATGGTCGGCCATGTCCACCTCAAACACTACTCCATCCACTAGCCTTCCTGAACCTTCTCTCTTTTAGAGAGAGATTTTTGCTATAGGGTGCGTGTGCTCACCAGAGATCTAGAGACAGAGAGAAATCACCCCTGCCCCCAGGCAGGATGGCCATGTCACAATCCCTTCTCCATTCTCCTCTCCAGATTTTGGACACACATGCACACACCTGGCATGAGTTTTAAGCCACTGGATCCAGGTCTCAAACCACAGTTCACTTATGTGGGAGGCCAGTGACATAACCAATATGCCATCTGCTGATCCCCAGACATTCTCTCTTAAATGTCGACCTGTTCTCTACCAGTTGCCCTTATGCCTAGCTGCAGCTCTGCTGCTGCTCCTCACTCCTGACCCTGTGGTTGCTGATCATCCAATCCCACATGTCGTCTGGAGTGACTTCTGGTTACTGCTGAAGGAATCAGCATCCCCATTCACCATATGAGGAGTCTGGCCCACCAACCAGGGCAGCAGAAAGTGGTGGAGTCACCTAACTATAGAAGCCTGAGAAGGTGACAGTCCTTACTTCCAATGTAGCTTCCCCTGCTTACTTTTTTTTGGTTTGAAAGTTATCATCATTCTAGAAAATTCTAATTTGGAAAAGGAGAAATGAGTTCACACACATTTCCACCACTGTCTCCAGAGGTAACACTTCCAGAGCTGAAACTTGGTATCTCCTGAACTCCCTAGGGCACCTTTGTCAGGAGTGAGAATTCTGAGAAGGGTTGGGTAGACAGACAGTACACAGAGCAGAGCCAACAACCATCCAGGGATGTCCCTGCACCACTTGTGCAAGATGTCGTGAGCAGTTTGAGTGAACAGATTGCACAAGTAGAGCCTGTGACTGTCCAAGGATATCCCTGCACCTCTCACTCAGGTGTCATCAGCAGTAAGCACATTTTGACATTCAATCCTGTCAGTGTTAATGCCTCCTTCCCACTTTGGCCCACTGATAAAAAGCCAGAGTGCCCCCCCTGGGCTCAATCAAGCAAGCCTGCACATGGGGGTCTTGCCATAGCCCCAACTCAACCACCACAAAAGCCCAGGCAGCCTTCTTTCCTTGCCATTTGGACCTGCTTGGGAGGTCTTCCCTGCTGGCCTCAATTACATAATAGCCCTTCTTAATGCTCTCTGGTGTGTGAGGAGGTGGCATCAGTCTCAAAATTCTGGGTGGGGTCCATCTGCCTGTGCAGGAGACCCTATCAATTGGCACTGTGAGTAGAAAATCTTTACAATGCCTGCTCATCTTGACTCATGGCAGCTGCTCAGCTCGCACTTAGCTGTACCACTTTGTGGGGCAGCATCCAATAGAGCCTCTGCCACAGGTTGAGCTGAACTACAGTTGTTTTTTTTTAATTAATTAATTAATTAATTAATTATTCAATTCACCAGAAAGAGGGAAATTGACAAAGCAAGCCACTAGGTTCAGGACTCAAACCACAGTTGGCCATGTGAGTACAGCATGCCAACCACCATGCCACCTGCCAACCCTCTACATTGGTTTTAATAATTAATCAGTGTTGTGGGATGAAGGCCCTCCTACAAGTGGCCCTGGGTTGTGTGAAAACAAACCTCCAATTTGTGGTGGGCTCAAGGCAAGCTCCTGGGGCTGTTGAGACACTTGTGAGAGGAGGGAAAACAGCCACTATGTGGTATACTTGGGGCATATTCCTGAGATAGGCAGCTCTCTTGTATCTCTATCACAACAAAGGTCCTGATCCTTGGGGTTCCAGGGAAGAACACCTTGGGCACAGCCCAGTAATTAATTCAAACTCAATTTGAGCTTGTGGTCCTTAAACCTTATGAAACAGCTACTGTCTTGGGGGAAGTACTTGACTTTGATGATATTGACTGGGGCTATCTGGAGGAAGCACCTTATAAATATGACAGGGTAGAGAGGACACCCTGAAGTACATCCAGTGACAACTCCCCAAAACAAACAAAGGAATGAAAGGAATAAATCCAGATACAGGGTGAGGAAACAAAACTAAAATAGATCCACAACTCAACCCAACTGAAAATTGGGTTGAAGAATTAATTAAGAGGGCTGGCTCCAAGGCCAGGTGGTTAAGGCAGCTGGATTCCTACCCACATGGTTGTGTTTTAAGTCTGAGACCCAGCTGATTGAGAAACATGCCAAGCCTGTACATGTGTGCCCAGAATCCTGAACAGAGGGAAATAAAGAGGCTATTTGGCATGACCATTCCCCATAGGGGGTGTCTTCTCCCTCCCCCCACCCCCCGCCCCATGAGCATATGTGCCCTCTGGCAAATTTTTTTTAAATAAAGAAAAACCTTTTTTCCACATTGTGACTTATTTGATGACAAATCAACAGCTTTGCCTGAGACTTTCCCACACTCAGCAGACTCACAAATGCCAATGGAGAAGGGAGCCTTATTGGTCACTTAAAATACACACTTGTAGAACTGTGGGATAGAATGTGGCCAACACTAATAGCTGCCTCTCAAATATCCATTTCCCATTTCTTCCTTACAAATAGAACCAATTTGTTCAGCACAGTACTTTATCCTGATGAAAAACTACATGTTCTCAGTCCCCAGTAGAGCTACAGCTGATCCTATAACACACTCAGGCCAGTAAGATCTAAGTAAAAGTTACAGGTGCAGGGGACCAGCAGATGGCATAAAGGCTATATCACTGGTCTCCCATGTAGTCAACCATGGTTCGAGTCCCAGACCCAAATGGCTTAAACACACCGGGTGTGTGTGTGTGTGTGTGTGTGTGCGCCCAAGATCCCGAGAATGGAGAAGAGGGGATTGCAGCGTGGCCATCCACCCTGGGGGCAACTTCTCGATTTTTGTCTTTCTGTCTTGCTGTCTTCCTGGCAGGTGCACATGCCCTATAGCAAAAATAAATAAATAAATAAAATCAACAAACAAAAAACACTCTCCAAAAAGTTACAGGTGCAGTTCTAGAAAACCTCTTTAATATGCAGTTCTGAGAAAAACCTTTGCTTTCATTTTTTTCTTTATACTACCTGGAATGTGAATATGATTCTAGTGATGGAGCAGCCTTCTTGCAATTGTGAGACAAAAAAATTGTTAAAAGGTCCACTGAAATAGTGCATCAGTAACACAGTTTGTGATGTTGAGGCCATAATGTAAGATTCTGGGTTTCCACCTGGAGGTCTCCTTGTATACCCTAGGCATACGCATACCCATGATCCTGACTGGCTGAGGCTAGGTAGAATCCTGGCATGAAGGCCCTGCTGAGGGTGACTCTCTTTCTCGCTTTCTCTCCCCCATTACACTGTCTTCTGCCAAGAAATATGTGAATAAGCTTAAAAAAAAGGGTGGGAGAGGACGAACAGACAGCATAATGGTTACGTTGCTGGCCTCCCACATGGTTGACTGTGGTTTGAGTCCCAGATCCAGCAGCTTGAAACAGGCACGTGTGTACATTCCCAAAATCCCAAGAATGGAGGAGAAGGGATTAGTGTGTTCATTACCCATGGAGAGTGATTTCTTGCTTTCTCTCTCTCCAGTAAGCACACACACCCTATAGCAAAAATCTCTTAAAAAAAAAAAAAAAAAAAAGTGAAATTTACGTGTTAAAATGGCTAATGTTTGGGGCCAGCAGGCGGAATAGTAGTTACGTCACTGGACTCCCACATGGCTGACAGTAGTTTGAGTCCCAGGTCTGGTGCCTTGAAAATCACATCAGGCACCTGTGCATGTGTGCCCAAGATCCTGGGAGGACAATGGAGAAGGGATTGCAGCATGACCATCATCCCTGAGGGGTGATTTCTCACTTTCCCTCTCACTGTCTGTCTTTCCAGAGAGTGTACATGTCCTAAGGCTAAAACTTCTTTTAAAAATATATATGGCTAATGGCCAATGGGGAATAAATAGGAAGCCTAGGGACCAGCAGATGGCATAATGATTATATCACTGGATTCCCATGTAGTCAACTGCAGTTTGAGTCCCAGACCCGGTGGTTTAAAACTCATTTTGGGTGCATGTGTGTGATACCCAAGAGCCCAAGAGGAGAATGGAGAAGGGATTGCAGCATGGCCTTCCCCTGGAGGGGATGGTTTCTTGCTTTCTGTCTCTGTCTCCCCATTGGTGAGTTATGATTGGTTGCTTTGTGGACCAATCATGAGGTGCCAGATATGCAAATCTGAGGAATTCTAAGCTCACCAATTTGCTATGGGAAGTGGCCAATCAGAGTATGGTTTTGAAGGTGAGGTTTTTGAAGGGGAGCCAATTATGACCTTTATCACTGTGTAATTGTTTGCTCTCTGAGAAACTGAAACCTAATGACCTCGCAGACTCGCTGGTGTGCAGCTTCCCACAGTCTGGGCAGAGGGGAACCCACCAGGAATGGCAATCAACCACCCACCTATAATGGTTAAACTAACACCTCAGGCACAGCCTGTGTGCCTCCATCAGTACCCCATAAGCCGGGTCACTAGGCTGGCTATAAAGAAACACATTAACCGGCTCAGAAAAGCTGGGATCCTGGTCGAATGTCAGTCTCCCAGGAACACTCCCTTCATCCCTATGAAAAGGGAGTCTCTGGCAATTATCAGCCAGTTCAGGACTTATGAGCTGTGAATGCTGCCACCGTGACCTTACATCCCACCATGCCCAACCCATATACTTTGCTGAGTGCCTTCCCAGCAGACTCTGAATGGTTTACTTGTCTGGATCTGAAGGACGCTTTCTTTTGCCTATGGCTAGCAGCTGTCAGCCAACCATTACTTGCTGAAGGCCCCCAATCTTACCCTTTTCACTGATGATAGTAGCTACATAAAGGACAGGACACAATATGCTGGCTATGCACTTACCTCCCAGGACACAGTGATGAAGTCTGGGGCACTTCCCCAAGGATGGTCAGCTCAGCAAGCTGAACTCTGAGCATTAATCCAAGCCTTAAGGCTGGAAACTGGTCAGAGGGTAAACATCTACACAGATTCAGGCTATGCATTTGCTACCCTGCATGTTCATGGGGCATTATACCAGGAGAGAGGACTCCTCTCAGCAGAGGGCAAAACAGTAAAAAAAACAAAGAGGAAATCTGCCAGTTATTAGAGGCTGTCTGGGAGCCAAAAGAAGTGGCTATCACCCATTGCAAGGGACACCAGAGGAGGGAAGACTCCATTGTCTTAGGAAATCAGCTGGCAGACCAGACAGCCAAGGTTGTTGCCAATCAGGCCCCAACTGTTGTGGCTAAGATATTGCCACTCACAAACCTCCCAAAAAATCCCCCATACACTTCAGATGAACATCAGTGGGCAAAATCAGAGGGAGCAACCCTGAAAGATGGATGGTGGAGACTACCAGATAAAAGAATATACATACCCCAGTCCCTAGGATATTCGTTGGTAAAACACCACCACGAGCTGACTCACTGGGGGAAAACTAATCTAGAAAATATGATATGCTGATACTATTTTTTAAGTCGCCTACCATCACTGTGTGCAACTGTGACCATGAGATGTGAGACCTGTGCCAGAAATAACCCTGCCCAGGGGCCAGTTCGGCCACCTGGAATACAAGCTGCCGGGACAACTCCCCTGGAGTTATTAGAGGCAGATTTCTCAGAAGAACGGCCATGCCGGGGCTATAAGTACTTATTAGTCCTTGTCTGCACTTACTCAGGATGAGTGGAAGCCTTCCCTACACTAACTGAAAAGACCAGGGAAGTCACTCAAGCCCTTTTAAAGGAAGTCACACCTCGATTTGGACTTCCCCTTGATTGGGTCAGATAATGGCCCTGCCTTTGTGGCAGAAGTCATACAAGGAATAGCAAAGACCTTGAGGATAAAAGGGAAACTTCACACTGCTTACCGACCCCAGAGCTCTGGGATAGTTGAATGAATGAACAGTACTCTCGAGTCCACCCTGGCTAAGTTCTGTCAAGACATAGGGCGTCCCTGGGTGGATGTCCTCCCATTGGCCCTGCTCCAGGTTCAATATATACTTCAAAAACATGGTTATTCCCCTTATGAGATTCTGTTTGGCCAGTCACCCCCCCTTAGTTGCCCAGGCCCAAACAACTGATATCCATCAGCTGGGGGAAGCAATTTTGACCGAGGATTTAGTGGCCTTGGAAAAAACAAACAAACAAAATCACCTTTAAAAGAGCCACCATTCCCCTAGGTAACTGGGTACATAAACATGACCCTGGAGATCTTACATGAGTTAAAAATTAAAAAAAAAAAAAAACCTCATTACAACCCACCTGGGTGGGGCCATACATTATTGTGCTTGTCACTCCTACTGCAGTTAAGGTTGCAGGGCTCGCTCCGTGGATTCATCATACACAAGTAAAACAAGACATAGTGCCAGAAGACCCTGGGACTTGGATGGTAAAGAGCCACCCTGAGCAGCCGACCAAGGTGACTTTCCAGAGGCAGAGACCTGACAAGGAATCTACAGCCCTGCTGCAGTTACTCCGTGGGCTGACTGCTCTACGCACGTCGGAAGATAAGGACGATGATAGATATCATCCTTACCCCTAGACCCTTCTGGCCCTAGGTAGGGCCAGGATTCCCTCTTTGGCCCTGGATATTGTCCCTCTGTTAAATGATCCTCCTAGAATAAATCTGAGGAGGCTCAAGAGGGGGGAATGATGTGGCTGGGCCCAGAACTCAGAGTAGCCCAAGGCTAACTGTTGCCATTCCAGGCCTCTGTGCCTCTGTGAATTTTCTGCCTCCACCTCTCCTCTTCTGAAGTGATAAAACAACCCGAGACCTTGAAAAGCTGAACACACTGCTTATCTGACCCTTTCTTCCTGAGAACAAACTCTGGGCTACATCTTCCCTATGGGCTGCTTCTTCCTGCCCCTTAGCCTGTTGGAAACTGCCCCTTCCCAAACTTCCCAATAAGACTGTGCTCAAGAAAACAAAAAGACTGTGCTCGACCCCCAAGCGGGCACCAGAGATTTTGAGCGTTAACTCCTCCGTGCCCACCGGCGTATTAAAGAGTTACCCCTGTTTCTCCAGAGTGCTGCCTTTTTGTTCCCCTGCTGTCTGGTTTTTCTGCTACAATTCTTTAAAAAAAAGAAAGAGAGAGAGAGAGAGGGAGAACAGTGCCTAGCACACAACAGGCACGCAACTATGCTCAACAGTACAAGGGGCAGCTGAGAGGTGGCAAAACTATACATAAAGGGCTGTGTCAGAGACGATACTACTAGCTGAACCTAAGTGACAGGGACACAGGTAGTCACGTTCCTCTTCTCAACGCCCACGAATTTATGAACATTTCTGGAGGAGTCCGACCTGGCTGGGCCCCAGGATCTGTCTGAGCCCGCCCCCTCCCCCGCTTCTGGTCGGTTCAGTATGTTGGCAAGGCCGCTACTGTGGCGCCCCCCCCCCCCCCCCCCCCCCCCCGACCTAGGATTTTACTCCAGAAACTGTGGCAGCCTTGCTGGGAAGAGACCCCCCCCCCCGACTCCCCAATATACTACTGTAAAAGAATTACATAGCTCTCTTATACATCCTGAGTATATGATAAAATTTTTCAGGAAGTCCCCCGACCGCTCCCCTTTGCTCTAATCACCTACTGTTAATTACAATGCTTTATCTCCACGATCACAATAGAGGGTGGGCTAAAGTTCTTTCTAGGCAGAAATAATCTTGACCTTTGAAAGGCCCTTCAAAATACATTTAAGGTAAACTTAATCTTTTCTTTACTTAAAATAGGATGAGGCCAAAACTGGCCCAGGACACCTCCGACCTCACCAAGTGAAATAGATAAATCTATTAGGATTCCTCAAATTAAGTTTTAGATCCCTATAAAACTATATAGGTATCATTCTTTATTAACATCCATAGGAACTAATATCTATTCTTGAGATTTTCTTTTCTCAGCACCATTCCCAGTAATCACAAAATGGCTGCTGCACTGCATCAGCTGATAATCATCTTTGCTTACCGGAACCACCTTCCCGAAACTGCATTCCATGGAGACCCACCTACAATTGCAGAACTGCACGATACCCACTCTTAATTCAACCCTGAATAGAATCTATGTTCCCTATTGTTAAAAATTTTATGAGCTGATAATTGAAACACGTAGCCCCTCTCCCTTTACTTGCATGTATCACATTTTCAATAAAAGGGCACCATGATTCCTAGCAGTTGTCACTCCTCAGAGAGCAGTCTCTGGGCGGTGTCCAGCATAGGACGTGCATGAAAAGGCACCGAGGCCTCTGTCTTCTGTTCACCTGCGCCACCTCCGTGGAGATAACCCACCCACGCAGAGGCTAGACCCGGGCACATTTCCAAAATACAAAGCTATCAAGGAGAAAGAGAACACAGAATGCACGGAGGTTGAAGCGCATGGAACACCACCTCTCTGTCGGGAGTGTTGCTGCACAGACCCTGATCCCTGCAAAACCACTCAGGACAACTTCAAAGAGGCTGAGCTCTGCCCACCCTGGCCCTGAGCTTTATAGCACATTGGCAAATGGACCCTGTGAAACCATGTATGTGTACCAAGGAGGCTCACATTCCACAGAGTGGGAGCTGTCCTTGCAGCTGTTACGAGCCACGATCTCAGAATTACTGCCACACCCTCCCAGCCTCCTGCCTCAAGCCCCTCACCAAACTGGGGCACACCCGCCCAGTATCACGCTCCTCGACTCCAGCACTGCCCTGCTGAGAAGCTCTTTCTGGGAGCTAACACCAGACCACACGACCGCCAGCCTCGGGGTGCGCTGGAGCCTTGGCCTTCCACGCGCCGCCGAGCGCGCGTTCTGCGGGGGTCGCCGACGCCAGCAATGAGCGCACAGGGCGGTCCCCCCACCTGGCCTGCCAGTGAGCGATGATGACGTCGCACAAATAACCAAACAGGGTGACTTCGCAGTGCTGTGACCGGGATGGAAGAGCCTGTGTGGAGTTGCAGTAGCTGCCCCAACCGAGGTTCGCCACCCGAGGACTGCCAAACTCCCGAGCAGAGAAGCAGGACTGACGATCCGGAAGGGGATGCAGACGCGCGGCCCAGCCTCCGCGCGAGGGCAGTGTGCCTCTCTAGGAACTGTGGAGGCCTCTGCTCTCGATGGCTCCGCAGCGCGGCCAACGCAGTGGAGGCGGAGCCGACGCCCAGACTGGCAAGGCGCCGCGCTGCGGGATTGGCGGACTGGCGGGGAGCGGGGTCCCCGGGCGGGGCCCCCAGGGATTGGCGGCTGCGCGGACGGGGTGGGGCGGCCCTTTGTCTGAGGGCGCTGCTGGCGGCTCCCTCTTCGCGCGGCTGCGGCGTGGACGGTGAGTGCCTGTGGTGCGCGCCCGCGGGCCTCCTCTCACGGACGCCGGGCCGGCGCGCGCTCCTCACAGCCCCGAAGCCTCTCAGCGGGCACGTACGACCCCTGCGCTCGGCGGCTCCCGGGCACCGTCCCGCCGAGGCCCCTCCGCCCTGAGGCCGCGCCCTCTGCCCCCGCCACGCCCCTGCCCGCGTCTCCCGGGCCGCCCCCCTCCAGCTCCCGCTTCCTCTCGCGGCTGCCCGGCCCCTCCCGCCAGCCCTGGCCCGAGTCTGGGGGCGCGGGAGGGCCCCCCGCCAGCCCTCGGCGCCGCGCCGCGCGGGGCTGAGCGGAGAGCGTGGGGCGGGCGGCCCGGGAGGGGCGGGGAGCGGCCGGGACGCGACGGCGCGCCGGCGGCCCTCGGTTCCGGGGGAAGCGTCTTCCTGCGTCCAGGCGAGGGTGCGCTGCTGTCGTCTGTGCTGGCCAGACGTCCTCCCGTCCCTGACCCTCGCCCGGCCTTCCTGGCAGTACAGTGCAGGCCCGTCGCGAACACAGACGTGGGACTCGCTGGCGCCCTGCGGCGCTGTGGGCGGCGGGCGGCACGCGGCGCCGTCCGGGCCTGGCCCAGCCGTTGGGTCTGCGCGGAAGCCGGCGCTCGCAGACCTGGCGGCCCTGGGGCTCCCTGCGTGGTTTACTTGCAGATCAGTCACTGAGGAGGTTGCCATCTCTGGTGTGACTCGGCCCACAGTGTTCCTGGTTTGCTGTTCTGACCCGCTAGCGTTGTAAACGTACTTCCCGGGACCAGCAGTGGGCATAATGGCTATGTCTCTGGACTCCCATGTAGCCGACCGCCATTCGCGTCCTGGACCGGGTGGCTTAAACTCACACCAGGCGCGGGTGCGTGCTTCCCCGAGAGGGGAATGGAGAAGGAATGGCAGCGGGGCCATGCCCCCTGGGGAGTGATTTCTCGCTTTCTGTCTCTCTGTCTCTGTCTCTGTCTTTCTGGTAAACACATGCGCCCTATAGCAAAAACCTCTCCAGAAAAAAAGAAAGAAAACCTACTTCCTGTAATGGTTACATCGCTGGACTCCAGGTAGTCAACTGCTGTCTTAAAAACTCAGGCTGAGCGCGCGTGTCGTTGTGGCCATTCCTGGGGACTGCGGGGTGGGGGTGGGGTTCTCACTTTCTGTCTCTCGATTCTCTGCCCAGGGGCGCATATATATATAGCAAAAAAAAAAAAAAGAGGGACCAGTAGATGGCATAGTAATTACATCGCTGGACTCCCACTAGTCGACCGTGGTTTAATGTTCGAGTTCCAGACCCAGCAGCTTAAAACTCATGCCGTACAGGTGTTTGCATGCCCAGGAACCCGAGAGGAAATGGAGGAGGAATTGTGGCATTGCCATCCTCCCTGGGGGATGATTTCTGGCTTTCTGTTAGTCTCTCTAGTGAGCTGACATCCCCTATAGCAAAAATCTCTCTCTAAAAATAATAATTATAATACTTAATCTACTTTTTGTACTTATTTTCTTTTTAAACTTGTTATAGGGCATGGATGGAGGGGGGGAGTAAGAAAGCACCACCCCCACCCCCCTGGAGAGGTGAACACTCTGCAGTCCCTTCTCCATTATTCTCTCAAGATTTTGGGCACTCATACGCAATGTTTGTTCTTCTAAGTTTTTGCTATAGGGTAGTGTGCTTCTGAGGGAAGTGAGGAATCACCCTCCAGAGAGGATGGCCACACTGCAGTCCCTTGTCCACTCCTCTTGGGATTTTTGGGCACATATGTACATGCACCTGGCATGATTCTCAAGCCACCAGGTCCAGGACTTGAACTGCGCTTGACTACATGGGAGTCTAGCAACAGAGCCATTACACCAGCTGCTGGTCCCGTCCATAAGGTTTTTTTGTTTTTGTTTTTGTTTTTAATTTTTATCTTTTATTTTTCTTTCTCAGATCAATTAAATTCACATTTTACATAAAGTCCCCATTATGATGTATACAATATACATATACATATATATATAGTTTTCAACAGAGAACTCTACATTTTTTTGGTGTTAAATGTTTTTTCCCTTTGCCCCTCACGCCCACTCTCCACCACCCACTCCCCCCGCCTGCAGCCTCTGGCATCCACATTCATCCTTTCCACTATCATATCTTCAGATCTTTCTCCCTTTGCCAGAGTGCTGACTTTTCTTTTTTTTTTCTATCATTGTACATCTTTACAGTGTACAACATGGTTTTTCCCAGCATGAGTACAGTGCACATCAGTCAAGACAATATTACCATATACATTATCAACAGACAACTTTTCCTATAAAGTAGCACCTAGCTGTGGCTACATATCCTACTGCAGTCATTGAATAGATATATATTTTTTTTCCTGAAACGTTTTTTTTTTTTGTAACTCAATTTACATTCCTTCCCTAAGCTTCATCACAGCATACAAAATGCAATCTCCCATCCAGTACACACTGCATAGTGACTCAATCATGCACATTACAAAAAATTTTCCGTTACTAGTTCCTAGAATTACTTTTACCCCTCTTTCTGACCCTCTGTCCCTTCCCACCCTCCTCTCACACCACCTCCAGTGTCTACAATTGTCCTTCACTCCCTTCCCACACACATTGCATTGATCACACAATTTTCTACATAATCTAACTACTTTCAATGGTGAGTTCACTCATTATTACTAAGAAAACCAGTTTTAACTTAACTCAAAGAAGTGCCAAGGAACTTTGCTTAAAGCCAGGAAACAAGTTAGGATTCTGTTCAAATGGTAGGTGCATGAACCTATCAGTCTCATGTACTTTTATCTTCTGTTCTTGTTCAATTTTCCTGATTAAATTCTGGGGTATAATATTCAACTCCAGACTTGTCCCTATGATTAAGTTGGCCACTTTTATAGTTTTTGGACTCTTTTTTCCATGCGTCTGTGTTTAATTTTCTTGATACAGCACACCCTTGAGAACTTCTTGGAGATCTGGTCTGATGCTGGTAAATTCTTTCAGGTTTTGTTTATCTGAGAATGTTCTTGTCTTTTCTTCCCACCTGAAAGATAATCTTGCCGGGTACAGTATTCTTGGCTGAAATTGCTTCTCTCGTAACACTTTGAATATATTTTCCCATTCTCTCCTCGCTCGCATTGTTTCCGATGAGAGATCTGCTGTTAGTCTGATGGGATGTCCTTTGTAGGTAACTTGATGTTTTTCTCTTGCCAATCTTAGTATCTTGTCTTTGTCTGCGGTTCTGGTCAACCTGGCTATAATGTGTCTTGGAGAAGATCTTCTTGGGTTGATTCTATTTGGGGTCCTTTGTATTTCCTGGGACTGGATCTTCGAATGCCTCTCTAGGTTTGGAAAGTTTTCTTGCAGGATTGCATGGAATAGATTATCAATGCCCTTATGGGTCCCTTCACCTTCTGGAATGCCAATTATCCGGATGTTTGGACGTTTGATGGTATCCAGTACTTCTGGCATATCATTCTCAAATTTTTGGGCCATTTTCTCAGTCTTCGTGGTGGATTTTTCTAAGCCAGCCATTTTCTCTTCTACATCTGAGATTCTATTTTCTGAATGATCTAGTCTGCTTTTAATACTTTCAAGGGAGATTTTGACTTCTTGTATTATAGACTTCATCTCTAGCAGTTCCATTTGAGGCTTTCGTAAAGTGTGTAATTCCTCTTTTAGATCTTGCAAGAATTTCTTCATCTCCTGGAACTCGTCAACTTCTTTCTCCTTTCTCTTTAGCAGTTCATTATCTCTCTTCTCGTCCATCTCTGTTAGCTTCGACATTATGAATGCTCTAAATTCCTTATCAGACATTTCCATGACTTTCACTGAACTGCTTGTGGATGGAGGAGAGTTACTCTTTTCCCTTGGAGGAGAGGTATTTTCTCGTTTTCCCATATTTCTCGTGATCCGGCGGTGATGTCTTGTCATCTGATGGATGGTGTGTTTCTTTCAAATTCTTGAAGTTAAGCCTCAATGTTCAGGAGCCAGCAGACAGAGGTGTTCTAGAATCTGTTTGCCGTTCTGTTGTGATCGCACGTTAGCTTTGTTTGCTGAAGGCTAAATTATGAGTAGAAAATCTTCATTTCTCCTGTCCCATGAAATATCTAGTTCCCAGGAGCCATGAGGAATCTTGTGAAGGAAGGGCTCAACTCTCCTGCCACGTTAGCTTTGCTTGCTGGAGGCTAAATTATGAGTAGAAAATCTTCATTTCTCCTGTCCCCTGAAATATCTAGTTCCCAGGAGCCATGAGGAATCTTGTCCCGTCCATAAGGTTTTGTAGTTTTTTTGTTTTGTTTTTCATAGAGATCGTGTGCATGTCTTCCTCTTTTTTATTTTTTGCGAGATTTCTGCTACAGGGCATGTGTGCTTGCAAAAGAGACAGAAAGTGAGAAATCATCCCCCAACATGGATGGCTATACCTCAATCCCATCTCCAGTCTCCTCTTGGGACTTTGAGCATACATGCACATACGCCCAGTGTGAGTCCAGTGTGACATTCAAGGCCTCAGGTGCAGGACTCAAACCTTGGTCAGTCATGTGGGAGTCCAGCGACATAATCATGCCAGCTGCTGGTCGATCATTTGCATTTCTCAAGTTTAAGCTTGTTGCCATTTATGACTAGAATCTTTTTATCTTTTTTATTTTCTAACTAAGTGTTGCTGATGTACAGGAATGCTGTTAATTTGGTTTTGTATTTCTGATCATTTTGTATGGGAAAGTTTCAGGTGGTCATGTTTAGCAGTGTCTTGCTTTGTCCTCATAGGCAGCTCTGAGGCTGCCTCTTTTGAAGGTGCTTCAGCCCTCCAGGATAGGGCTCCATGGAGATGAAGACGGAGCCAGGCTTGATAGCAAAGGCCTAGGACAGTCAGGAGGGAGGGAGGGCAGGGGACTTGGAATATTCCTGTCCCACTGTGTCACCATGTGCAAGGTTATATGGAAGGACAATCATACTTTTCCTGTCATATCAAGACAGTCTGTCAGGAATTCCAAAAAGTATGATAGATTTCCTTTTTTTTTTTTTTTTTTAACTTGCTACAGGGTACATGCACTTGCCAGAGAGAGGGAAAGTGAGAAAGCACCCTCTGGGAGGATGGCCACGCTACAGTATTTTCTGTTTTCTTCTCTTGGGATTTTGGGCATGTATGCACATGCACCCAGTGTGTTTTTCAAACTGCTGGTTCTGGGATTCAAACCTCAGAGTCAGCTGTATGAGATCTAGCTGTTTAACCACCATGCCACCAGCTGGCTACAAGATTTCTAAAGCTTAGTTTACTAAACAAAAATAATAATTTTGTTAAATTCTAAGCATTTCATGTCATCGCAGTCCCCCTCCCTTGTATTTTTATTTTTTTAGAGAGATTTTTGGTATGAGCACATGCACTCACCAGAGACAGAGAGAGAGACAGAAAGCAAGAAATCATCCATCAAGGGCAATGGCTATGCCATAGTCCCTTTTCCTCCATTCTCCTCTTGGGATTTTGTGCACATACGCTCACGCACCTGGCACTAATTTCAAGCCGCTGAATATGGGACTTGAACCACAGTTGATTATATGGGAGTTCAGTGACATAACCATTACACCATCTGCTGGTTCTCCCCTCTTATATTTAATTTACCACAGGACGTTTGCACTTGCCAGAGAGAAAGAGAGGGAAAGCTGAGAATACTGTTCCCTATGGGGAATGACCACACTGCAGTGTCTTCTCCATTTCTTCTCCTGTAGAGATTTTGGACACACATGCCTGATGTGTTTCTCAAATCACTGGGTCCAGAATTGGAACCATACATTTAGCTGTGTGAGATCTAGCCTCCTTAGCTACCATGCCACAAACTGATTACCCTCCCCCATTTTTTTCTTTAAATTTATTTGTTTTTTACATTAATTCACTATACGTCATTACGGTATACAAATGAATTTTCTATCCAAAATACACTGTATATTGGCTCAATCAAGCACATCAACATACATGTTATCAGCAAATAATTTTCCATTTCTTATGTCTTGTATATTTTATTTTTTTGTGTTTTTTTTTTGTTTGTTTGTTTTGTTTTTTGGCCATCATTGATTCCCTGTCCCTCACCCTCTGCCATGTCCCACCCTCCTCCCACATTGTCTCTGGTATCCATGGTTGCTTTCTATGCCTTTCCCCCCCATTTAATTGATTTGCTAATGAACTTAATTAGTCTAAATATTTCCAATAGCAAGCGCAGTTGATATACCTATACATGAACCAAAGTCTGACTTTAGGCATAAACCTCAGTGAGTAGAATAAACATACTATAAAGTAGTACCTAGCTGGGGCTATATAGCTTACTGCAGTCATCAAATATGCATTTTTTTTTTTTTTTGATAAGAACAGTTTTACTGGGTTTTTTTTTTTCGCCTGAAACTTTTTTTTTTTAATTACTTAACATTCATTCCCTGAGCATCATCACAGCATACTAAATGTGGTTTCCCATCTAGAATAAACTGCATAGTGGCTTAATCATGCATGTTATCAATAATATTCCATTTCTACTGTTATATATATGTATATATATGTTTTTTACCCCATGTTTGACCCTCTGCCCTTTCCCACTCTCTTATTACACTATCTCTGCTATATACAGTTGTCTTCAATTCCTTTTCCCCCAACATTTTGTTGATCACACAATATCATAAGTAATCTAACTACTTTCAATAGCTGGTTCAGCGAGTAATTTCAAGAAAAGCAGTTTTGAACTGGTAACGATATTTTCTTGAAACTTAAAGCCTAGAAACAGGTTAGTATGCTTTTCAAATAGTAGGCACATGAACCTATTGACAGCTCAAGACAGGACAAAAATCCTTTAAAACTGGACAGCAAAGCTTAGAAGAAAAGCAGCAATATTTTAGTCAAGTCACAGAATGTTGTTTCATCAGTTCAGTCTCATGTACTTAATCTTTCTTCTGTGGTGGTTTGATCTTCCAGATTGAATTCTGGGATGTAATATTCATCTCCAGACATTGTCCCTACAATTAAGTTGCCCATTTTCTTAGTTTTTGAACTCTTATTTCTGTGTGTTTGCATTTAATTTTACTGACATAGCACTCCCTTAAGAACTTCTTGGAGATCAGATCTGGTGCTGGTAAATTCTTTCAGGTTTTGGGACCAGCAGTTAGCGTAATGGCTATGTCGCTGGACTCCCATGTAGTTGACCGTGGTTCAAGTCCCGGACCCAGTGGCTTAAACTCACACCGGGCATGTGTGCGTGCGTGCCCAAGATTCCGAGAGGAGAATGGAGGAGAAGGGATTGCAGCGTGGCCATCCCCCCTGGAAGGTGATTTCTCGCTTTCGCTTTCTGTCTCTCTGTTTCTTTTTCTGGCGAGCGCACACACCCTATAACAAAAACCTCTCCCCCCCCCCCCAAAAAAAAAAATCTTTCAGGTTTTGTTTATCTGGGAATGTTCGTGTCTTTTCTTCCCAAATGAACGATAATCTTGCTGGGTACAGTATTCTTGGTTGAAATTGCTTTTCCCTTAACACTTTGAATATATTTTCCCATTCTTTCCTTGTTCGCATTGTTTCTGATGAGAGGTCTGCTGTTAGTCTGATGGGATACCCTTTGTAGGTAACTTGCCGTTTTTCTCTTGCCAATCTTAATATCTTGTCTTTGTCTGTGGTTTTGGTCAATCTGGCTATAATGTGTCTTAGAGAAGATCTTCTTGGGTTGATTCTATTTGGGGTCCTCTGTATTTCTTAGGACTGAATCTTTGAGTGCCTCTCTAGGTTTGGAAAGTTTTCTTGCAGGATCTCATGGAATAGATTATCAATGCCCTTATGAGTCTCTTTGCCTTCTGGGATGCCTATTATCCAGATGTTTGGGCATTTGATGGTA
Source organism: Tupaia tana (assembly GCA_026018925.1). Classification (NCBI taxonomy): domain Eukaryota; kingdom Metazoa; phylum Chordata; class Mammalia; order Scandentia; family Tupaiidae; genus Tupaia; species Tupaia tana. Next base: position 94,284,449 of record JAKSZU010000008.1, on the reverse strand, counting down.
TCTAGTATTTCTCATATATTAGTCTCAAGTTTTGGGGCCATTTTCTCAGTCTTCGAGTTGGATTTGTCTAGGCTAGCAATTTTCTCTTCTACGTCTGAGATTCTATTTTCTGTATGATCTAATCTGCTTTTAATACTTTCAAGGGAGATTTTGACTTCCTGTATTCTAATAGTTCCATTTAATTCTTTTGTAAAGTGTGAAATTCCTCTTTTAGATCTTGCATAAATTTCCTCACCTCCCGGAACTCGACAACTTCTTTCTCCTTCCTCTTCAGCAGTTCATTGTCTCTCTTCTCTTCCATCTCTGTTAGCTTTGCCATTATGAATGTTCTGAATTCTTTATCAGACATTTCCATGATTTCCATTGAACTGTGTGTGCATGAAGAGGAGCTATCCTTTTCTCTTGGAGGAGAGGTATTTTCCTGCTTTCCCATATTTCTTGTGGTCCTGCAGCAATTTCTAGTCATCTGGTTGATGGTCGGTTTCTTCCCAAACTTGGAAGTTCAATCTGAGTGTCGAGGAGCGTACAGAAAAGGAAACAGAAAGAGAGAAACAACAGCCAAAAACAAACAAGAAACAGAAAAAGAGAAGAAAAAAACGAAGAGGAAAAACTTTTCAATAAAACTAAAAAAAAATTGATATTTAAAAAATTTTCAATAGAACCCAAAAATTAGAAATTCTAAAAATCAAAAATTAAAAAAATGAGAGAGAAGACAGAGACAGAAGTAGAAAGAGACAAAGACAGGTACAGAGACAGGAGGCCTGAAAGGGGTCTTCCTACCACGCGAGTTTTGTGTGCTGGAGGCCGAATTATCAGTGGGAAATCTTCATTTCTGTTTCTCCAAAATGGCTAGTTCGCAGGAGCCATGAAGCTATGTGTCTTCAAGAAGGCCTGTTCCCTTTTCCTCTCCTCACCCTCCCCCATTTTAAAGCTTATTGTTATTATTTTTTTCCATAACAGAGAAAGACTGAGAAGCAGGCATATAGGTATGTACTCCCAAAGGGCCTTTACACCGCAGTTCATCTCCAATCTCTGGCAACCTGAATCATGGGTACCTGCATGGCCAGCCTGCACAGAGAAGTCCCTGGATGCAAACCCAAGACCTTTCTGGGTCTGTCTACAATACCATGCAATTCTGTGCAGCTCTACAGTAGTTTTGTTACCACTGCCCCCTCCCTTATCTCCTGTCCGTGTAACCCTACCTCACAAGAACATGACCATACCTCAGACCACTTTGCCAGTGTGGTTTCTTCCCACTTTTCTTTACATGATCATTGCAGCTGAGGGCATTGAGCTATTCTGGGATTTGTGTGGGTTATTCCTTAGGGAAGTTCCAGAGTGAGGTTCTGAGTCTGAAGAATGACCCTGTCACACAGCCCCTTGTTTCTGGCAATGAATGGGTTGTTGCTGAGCCATGATCTTGGGTAGCAGCCTGGGCAGCTGCTGTTTGTATTTGCCCATGTGTTAGGTGATGGCGTGGTCTTGTTTGTTTGTTTGTTTTGGAGAGGTTTTTGCTATAGGGCACGTGTGCTCGCCAGACAGACGGAGAGAGACATAGAGACAGAAAGCGAGAAATCACCCCCCCAAAGGGGATGGCCACGCCACAATCCCTCCTCTTCCATTCTCCTCTCGGGATCTTGGGCGTGCCACGTACATGTGCCCGGCGTGAATTTTAAGCCACCAGGTCCAGGACACTAATCACAGTCGGCTACATGGGAGTCCAGCAACATAGCCATTACACTAACTGCTGGTCCCATGGCGTGGTCTTGTGAGGTAGCTCCTCAAACTATTTTCTGGAGCCCAACATCAATATAGGACTTGTTATGAGCCAGTCTTCTTACTTTTCTCTTTTTTCTCTCTCTTTTTTAAAGAGAGATCTCCTATATTCTCCTCTTAGGATTTTGGGCACATATGTGCTCACCTGGCATGAGTTTCAAGCCTCCAGGTCTAGGACTTGAACCATGGTCAGCCATGTGGGCGTCCGTTATGGCATCTGCTAGTCCCCAGTCTTTCACTTTTTAAAAAAAGCTATCCGGGGAACCAGCAGATGACATAATGGTTACATCTCTGGACTCTCATGTAGTCAGCTGCAGGTCGAGTCCCAGATCCAGCAGCTGGGACTTGCTAGGTGTGTGGGTTCGTGCCCAAAATCCTGAGTGAATGAAAAAGGGATCGAGGTGTGGACATCTCCCCTTGGGGGTGATTTCTCACTTTATGTATCTCTGTTTCTATCTCTCTGGCAAGTGTACAACCCCTATAGCAAACACCTGTCTCAAAAAAAAAAAGTGGGGCCGACAGGTGGCATGATGGTTGGAGGTGCTGGACTCCCATATGACCAACCACAGTTCAAGTCCCGGACCTGGCAGCTTGCTTTTTCACTTTCCCTCTCTTTCACTCTCACTCTCTTGCTCTGTACTTCTCTGGTTAAATTTAAATAAGTAAATGCATAAAGTTAAATCTTTTTTTTTTTTTTTTTTTTTTTTTTTTAAGCTATCTAGGGCATCAGCAGGTGGCATGGTGGTTGAAGCACTGGACTCCCATGTGGCCAGCCATGGTTTGAGTCCTCGACCTGGCAACTTGCTCTCTCTCTTTCTCTCCCCCTGGTGTTCTATAGCAATTTTTTTAAAAATAATAATAGTAAATTAAATAACTTAAAAAAAAAAAAAAAAGGCAAAACAACTGCCCATACCATTTTCCATTTCTACCTGACGTTGTTCTCAGAGCAAAGCTTGGAGTTGGGCCTCAGAATCTTGGAGCAGGGGGACACAAAAGAAGGCTAATTGAAAACCAGCACACCAGATTATGTTCTGCCTTGTAAGTGTGTGAGGTTTCGGTTAAGGCCTAAGAAGTTCACCTTTTTCTGTATCATGTCACAGACTTGTTCCAGATCTTCATCTGCCAAAGTGAAAGAATAGGAAAATTTTAAACTATTTTGTGTTACTTTTTTTGTCAAGTTTTTGTCATAGGACATGAGTATTCATAAGAGAGCTAGAAGGGCCGGCAAGTGGCATGGTTGTTAAAGGCGCTGGACTCCCACATGGCCGATCACAGTTCAAGTCTCGGACCTGGTGGCTTGCTTTCTCACTTCCTCTCTCTCTCTATGTGTATGTCTCTCTGATCAAACTGGAAAAAATAATGATAATAATAATAAAGTTAAATTAAAAGAGAGAGAGAGCTAGAGATAGGGAAAATGACAAATCACTGCCTCAGAGGGGTGGCCATTACCACAGTCCCCCCTTCTCTCGTGCTTGCTTTGGCCGCACATATACTAAAATTAGAATGATACAGAGAAGATTAGCATGGCCCCTGTGTAAGGATGACATGCAAATTCGTGAAGTATTGTATATTTAAAAAAAAAGAAATTCTTCTGTTGGCATTTTGGGCATACCTGCACACGTATCCAGTGTGATTTTTCTAACCACTGGGCCCAGGACTCTTTTTTTTTTTTTTTTTTTTTTTTGGAGAGGTTTTCGCTATAGTGCACATGCGCTCGCCAAACAGACAGAGAGAGACATAGAGACAGATAGCGAGAAATCACCCCCCCCGGGGGGGGGATGGTCACGCTGCAATCCCTTCTCCTCCATTCTCCTCTTGGGATCTTGGGCACGCACGCACGCACACGTGCCCAGCGTGAGTTTTAAGCCACCGGGTCCAGGATGCAAACCGTGATCAACTACGTGTGAGTCCAGCGACATAGCCATTACACTAACTGCTGATTCCCACCTAGTGCTACTTTTAAAAATAATTTTGTTGGGGGACCAGATAGTGGCATAGCAGTAAATTCATTTTATTCATTTTTTTAAAGAATTATTTATTTAATTTTAGTTAGTATTACTATTTTTTAATTTGCTGTAGAGTGTATGTGCTGACCAGAGAGAGAAGGTGAGAAAGCAAGCTGCTAGGTCCAGAACTTGAACTGTGGTCAGCCATGTGGGAGTCTAGCGCCTTAACCACCACACCACCTGCTCTCCCTGATTTTATTCTTTTCTTTATTTTTAACCAAAATACAGCCATGCTTTGCAACATGCTATTTTTTTTCTGGGTAATAGTGAAGGTCATCTTTATGTAGAGATCTGACACCGCCTTTTGTTTTTATGCTTTTTTTAAAACGATTATTTTATTTAACTTTATTTATTTATTCATTTATTTTAATTTGACCAAAGGGACACAGTGAGAGAGAGAGGAAGTGAGAAAGCAAGCTGCCAGGTCCAGGACTTGAACCATGGTCAGTCATGTGGGAGGGAGTCCAGCACCCTTAACCACCACGCAACTGCCAGCCCCTGTTTTTGTTTTTCACCCCAGGGACAGATCTCTTCCCGTCCCCCTTCTCTGGCCACACCCAGTTTGGCAGCTTGGTGTGCTGTGCAGTGTGATTTCTCTGTTGCTGATATAACAGCCAGATGGCACCACCTACAGAGCAGCATTGGACTCTGAGCCAGGTCTGTTCCATGCAGTCTCCTCTCACTGGCCATGTCTTCCTTGTGAGGCCCTCAGAGTAGTGTAATTTGAATTTGCAGGTGTGTCCATAGCACAACTGGCCCAAGAAGAGGGAGGCAGATGGCTGGGGCCTTGTGTCACATCCCCTTTCACAGACTGAGGATCATGTTTTGTGAAACGAGAGCACCCATATATGTTTGTGTCCTGCATTTTCACCCACCGTCATGGCCTTGCTCTTTCTCTTTAGCAGATGCCTTTGTGTGGAGAGAGATTATGGTGGCATTGCTGTGGCACTGTCCTGGGTGCTGCGCCTCTTCTGCATTCATCCCTGTAGGCACCTACTAGCTGAAGACCTGATTTGCCTAATTACTGCCAGGCAGCCTTTCTGAGAAAGACCATGAGAAACTCCACTTCCCATCCCTACCAGTGGCAGGTGTTCCCTCCTTACATGTTGTTCCGAGGATGTAGAGTCTGACTTCACTGCTCCTTTATTTCATTAAACTTGTCTGAGCCTACTTCCGGGCCTACTAGTGCAACTGGAAGGCCTGTGTGAGAGCTGGGCGGGGTCAGGTCTGTTGGGGCCAGAGGGTATAGCCCTCCAAGAGTAGTTGAGAACCACAGGCCAAGGAGTGAGGGACTGCAGGCTCTGAGGGAGATTGTAAGGTCAGAGCAGCCTCATAGCAGCTGTGCGGGAGCTTGGGAGAGGACCTTGGAGCAGAGGACGGTCTGTGTTCCCAAGGGAGGGCTGGGCAAATGCAGGGCTGTGCTCAGAGGAGTGATCACAGGAGAGGGAGATGGGGCAGGCAGCATGTTCAGGTTCTGGATGCACTTGGAAGGGAGATGGGGTAGGAGGCCAGTGAGAGAATGGGGAAACGCTTATGTACAAGTTTGCAGACTGAGCTTAGGCAGAGATGGTGAGGAATGAGAGGTGCTCGGTGTGGGGTGTGAAGTGTCTAAGATGCTAAAAGACACCCATATGGAGATGTTGAGTCAGAGAGAAGAGGAATTGCCATCTCAGTGGCACCAAAAGAAACCCCCTTGGTTCAATTGAACATTCAGAATTGTGAGATGGCCATGCCTAGCACTGGGTTCATGGAGAAACTGGTGGGGCCCTGCAGTCCTGCAGGGAGGGCGCACGCACACAGACAGGGATGCAGAAGCTGGAGTCTCCTGTCAGTTGTGGCATCTCAGAGACTGTTCAGGAGGCCCTGTGGGTACTCTCTGCTGGAGCCAGCCTAGGTGTGATCAGGGCTATATACAAATAACCATCTACCTCTGCTAGTCTCCAAGGCACCAGGGCTGTGCGCCCACCAAGTCACATGCAAGTGAGGATGGAAGGATTGCCCAGCCATATGGATGGGGAGGGAAGTGGCAGAGGGAGGCATAGCGAGAAGACCTGGCTGGAAGAGCCAGGACCAGGCATTGGCATTGGCTTTGGCCACGTAGAAGTCAAAGGACTGCTTCAGGGCTAGGAGAGGGTGACATCCCTAAAGGAGAGAAGGGACAAAGACCTCATGGGCAGGTAGCTGGCCTAGGGTGTGGTCCCCAAGAGAATGACTGAACAATAAGAGAGGTGTTAGGCCTCTGTGCTGGTAGGTGATCCACAGAAAGAGACAGTGGATGATGAGAAGGTGCATCACTCTTCAAGGGAGTGGGCGTTGGCTCTGGGGGCCAGGAGTTGGGGAGCCAGAGCAGGTGAAACTATTGCTGTTCCGTCTTCATCCCAGATAGTTACGGGCTATCCCAACTGGATATGTACAGTTTCCCCCTAGGCTGAAATGTCTTTCCTCACTGTTAAATTCCTACGTGTCCCTTGTCTGGCCTGATCCTTCCTCTCACAGTTCTCATTTGGTTGTACCAGTTTCATTGTGGTTCTGATGCCTGACGAGGTGGCTCCACCCCTGCTCTTTCATATTCTGTTATTATCCTCTAGCATTCGTTGTTCATATGACTTCATTTTTGTTCTTGTTTTTGTTTTTACTACAGGGCATGTGTACTCACCAGAAAGAGAGAGAAAAAGTCAGAAATCTACCCCCATTGGGGATGGCCTCACCACAGTCCCTTATCCTCCAGTTTCCTCTTGGGATTTCAGGTACACATCCAGACGTGCCAGGCAAGATTTTCAAGCCACTTGGTCCAGAACTCAAACCATGTAGTTGGCCATGTGCAATCCAGCTCCATAATCTCCACCCCACCTGGCTGGCCCATTGTTCATACAACTTCTAGGGTGGACTTATTCACTCCGTTGAAAGACTTCTGTAGGGAACCAGCAGTTAGCATAATGGCTATGTCGCTGGACTCCCACGTAGTCGACCGCAGTTCGCGTCCCAGACTCGGTGGCTTAAAACTCATGCCGAGCGCATGTGCGTGTGTGCCCAAGATTCCGAGAGGAGAATGGAGGAGAAGGGATTGTGGCATGACTATCCCCCCTGGGGGGTGATTTCTCGCTTTCTGTCTCTATGTCTCTCTCTGTCTGTCTGGCGAGCTCATGTGCCCTATAGCAAAAACCTCTCCCAAAAAAAAAAAAAAAAGGAAAGACTTCTGTAGGAATTCTAGTCCAGCTGCCTTGCATTCTTGTGATGGGGGAGAACATTTTGGAGAGTAGTCGGACGGTGTGTCTCATTTCCACCCCATCTCCCTGTCTGTTCCTCAGAGGCAGCTGCTAGTTTATTATGGATCTTCCTGAACATCATCTGTGCAAATACACATATGGAGGAACTTCAGAAGTTTATAGAAAAATAGAATTAAAATAAGAGTTTATTTTGGGGGACCAGCAGGTGGTGTGGTGGTTAAAGCGCTGGACACTCCCACATGGCCGACCATGGTTCAAGTCCTGGACCTGGTAGCTTGCTAACTTACTTTCTCTCCCTCTCTCTCACTCTCTGTGTCTCTCTCTCTCTGATCAAATTAAAATAAATGAATGAATAAATAAAATTTTAAAAAAAGATAGCAAGAACGTCACTAGGTTTTTAAAAAAAAAAAAAAAAAAGTTTATTTTGGTACAAAAAATTTTGTAGTCCATGCATAGTATTTTCAGAATACATATTTTCTGTGAATTTTTTGGGGACCTCTCATGATTGCTATTTTTAAGGGAAATGAGGTTATTCTGTCCCTGGCTGCCTGCCTCCAGATCTGCTTCTCATTTGATGACAAGTCTTCCTTCAGGTGCTCAGAACAGATCCCTGGGTCATACTAGGCTCAGTTCACCCAGAATTGACCACTTGTCATGGCTCTACTTCTGACTCCCTGGTTCAGCCACAGGCTGAGAGCCCTTACCTCATTGGACCACCAGGGCCACTAGAGGGTATCCAGTCATGACAGGGTATGGTGGGTGGGGTCCCCACAGAGTGTGGGCCTTTAGCAGATCCATCTTAATCCCTTCAGTGGCCAGACCAGTCCTCATTGGGAAGTGTCTTCGGAGGCAGTGTAGCCTGATGTCCCTAGGCTCCCCTGAGCCATGACAGTCTGGGACCTGTGCCACCCAGGAGAATACCCAGGGTTCTGGTGAGCTGCTGTCCTTGCGTGCAGGCAGGACGATGGGCCAGAGCCAAGATGAGCTGGGCAGAGCCCAGTGGCCTTAGCATCTCCCACACATAGGTGTGTTCTCCAGCCATGAGAACCCCAGGGACCTGGAGAGAGGGGGCTGGGTGGAGGAGTCCAACCTGGCGAGGCCCCAGGATCTGTCTGAGCCCCCCACCCCGCCTACCTTTGAGCTCCGCTTCCAGTCAGTTCAGTATGTTGGCAAGGCCGCTACTGTGCGCCCCTCAACCTTGGAACAAAGCTTGGGTCAGTTAGCATGTCAGCAAGGCTGTTTGCTATTTGCTCCAGAAAAATGGTAGCCTTGCTGGGAAGCGACCCCCCTCTGACTCCCTAATATACTACTGTAAAAGAATTACATAGCTCTCTTATACATCCTGAGTATATGATAAAATTTTCCAGGAAGTCCCCCAACCGCTCCCGTTTGCTCTGATCACCTACTGTTACTTACAATGCTTTATCTCCATGGTCACAATAGAGGGTGGGCTGAAGTTCTTTCTAGGCAGAAATAATCTTGACCTTTGGAAGGCCCTTCAAAATACATTTAAGGTAAACTTAATCTTTTCTTTACTTAAAATAGGATTAGGCCAAAACTGGCCCAGGACACCCCCTCCCTCACCAAGTGAAATAGATAAATCTATTAGGATTCCTCAAATTAAGTTTTAGATCTCTATAAAACTATATAAATATCATTCTTTATTAAAATCCATAGGAACTTATATCTATTCTTTTTTTTTTCTTTTTCTTTTTTTTTTTTTGGAGAGGTTTTTTCGCTATAGGGCACGTGCGCTCGCCAGACAGAGAGAGACATAGAGACAGAAAGCGAGAAATCACCCCCCAGGGGGGATGGTCACGCCGCAATCCCTTCTCCTCCATTCTCCTCTCGGGATCTTGGGCACACACGCACACGTGCCCGGCATGAGTTTTAAGCCACCGGGTCCAGGACGCGAACCGCGGTTGACTACGTGGGAGTCCAGCGACATAGCCATTATGCTAACTGCTGGTTCCCATAATATCTATTCTTGAGATTTTCTTTTCTCAGCACCATTCCTGGTAATCACAAGATGGCTGCTGCACCACATCAGCTGATAATCATCTCTGCTTACTGGAACCGCTTTCCCGAAACTGCATTCCATGGATACCCACCTACAATTGCGGAACTGCACGAGACCCACCCTTAATCCAACCCTAAATCGAATCTATGTGCCCTATTGTTAAAAACTTTATGAGCTGATAATTGAAACATGTAGCCCCTCTCCCTTTACTTGCATGTATCACATTTTCAATAAAAATGCACGATGATTCCTAGCAGTTGTCACTCTTCAGAGAGCGATCTCTAAGGGATGTCCGGCTGAAGACGTGCATGAAAAGGCATGAGGCCTTAGTCTTCTTCCTTTCCTGTGCCTCCTCCATCGAAATAACCCACCCCCACCGAGGCTGGACCCCAGCAGCTGGGGCCCTGAGCCCTGTGCCTGGTACTCAGAGACCCTTGGCACTTGCTAAATGAGACCTTGTGGACCCACAGCAGACAGTCCAGCACTGGCCTAGGCAGGCCCAGAAATCACCTGTCTATTCAGGGAATGAACAGGCTCCTGAACTGTAAGGCCAGAGTTCATTGAGGATGGTGCAAGGCAGAAGAGGGTTGCAGTGACTGTATCTCTTAGGGCCTCACCTCAGTATGCCTCTCACTGACTACTTGAGGCCCAGAGCTCCTAAGGGTCCCCTGGTGAGTTGGTCTGCTGAGGGCAGGGCCAGGCCTCTCATGTATGCTCTTCTCTTAGCACCACAGGCTGCTCCGTAAGTCTCCACTGTCTTCAGAAACCCAAGGAGACCAAGCGATGGCAGCAGCCGGACTTCTGCCACTGCCGGCCAGACCGCAGGTGAGCTGTCCCTAAGACCTGAACATTGCCTCCAGCCTGAGCCAGAGGCAGAACTATGGCTCACAGGATGACCCTGCTGCCCCAACTGCTAGTGACACATTTACCTAGTCCCTGTCACATTGAGATTCGGTCTTACCCAAAGCAGCCCCTGTTGTTCCAGGCCAAAGTGACCTTCGAGGATGTGGCTGTGCTCCTCTCCCAGGAGGAGTGGGACCGCCTGGGGCCGGCACAGAGGGGCCTCTACCGAAATGTGATGATGGAGACTTACGGGAACGTGGTCTCACTGGGTAAGGCCTCTCAGCAGTCCCCTTTTAAGTGTCTGTCTGTCAGGACTGGGACAGGGAGGGGGCTGGGGAGGGCCTCAGGGCAGGCTGGTCATGGAGGCCTGCTGTATCACCTTCCCAGTTGCTCAAATCCAGCAGGAGTTTGGTCCTGTGGCATGGGCAGGGGAAGGGAACCTGATGAATGTTATGTAGATAAAAGACTTCCCTCCCCATGAGCAGGACTTCCAGGATCCAAGCCAGACATCATCTCCCAGCTGGAGCGAGGAGAAGAGCCATGGGTCCTGGACAAGCAGAGGGCTGAGAAAAGCCAGGACCTGGGGAGTGGTCCCTCAGGTGAGTGAAGGAAGTTGGCCCCTCCTGCACTGAGGGCTGAGCAGGCTCTGAGCAACTATGGGCTTAGTTCAGACTGAACCACTGACAGTGGGTTCCACCCAGACAAGACCTGCAGGCCTGGCAGTAGAGCCTGGGCTGGAAGTTGCTGAACTGGGCAGCAGTCCATGGCATGAAGCGAGTATAGCAAGGAGCATAGTCAAGAGAAAGAGCTGAATGCAGAGGAAGAAGACTGTTGTGCAGAGCCAAGGCAGGAGAGGTTGTGGCATAGATATAGTGCTTCTGTCCCAGGCCAGAGGCATGAAGAGTGGTTTGCCTGTTGCATTCCCCATGGAATGTTCAGGTTTTGAGAGTTACCTGGTTAATTTGAATGACAATGAACCACGAACCATTCCAGCTGTTGACAGGAAGTTTCTCAACCTGATACTCATGACGAAGAGCTGTAAGCTCACTGTTGGAGCTCAAGAGCAAGACAGAAGAGCCCACCATCTCTGCTAGATAACATTGTACTGGGGTCCCCTTGTATGAAAAGGCAAAATAAACAAAACTTGTTACTAAAGCTGTAAGAATTCAATAGACAGGGACCAGCAGTTAGTGTAATAGCTATGTTGCTGGACTCCCACATAGTCAACTGCGGTTCGAGTCCTGGACCCGGTGGCTTAAACTCACGCTGGGCGCGTGTGCGTGCATGCCCAAGATCCCGAGAGGAGAATGGAGGAGAAGGGATTGCAGCGTGGCCATCCCCTCTGGGGGGTGATTTCTCGCTTTCTGTCTCTCTGTCTCTCTCTGTCTGTCTGGCGAGCGCACGCGCCCTATAGCAAAAAAAACCTCTCCAAAAAAATAATTCAATAGACAAAGAGAAGTTGTTTGCGGTCTTTATGATTGTCAGTTTGGAAAAAGATTGCTTAGAATTCGCAAGAGAACTTAACAGTGTTGCTAGGTACAAAATCAGTTTTACTATTCTTCATCAACAGAGGTATAATTTTTTTTAAAGATAATATTTATAACAGCATCAGAAATATAAATACTCTGGGAATAACTTAACAAAAGATGAGCAGGACTTCTCTGGAGAAAATTATAAGAGGGAAGATTGTATTGATACAGATAGATCCAGCCATGATGCTCAAGTCACTGTGGCTTTAAGCAGATAACCTCTGACTGCAGGAAGGTGATATCTGAATCCCAGAAAAACCATGAATTGCCTGCCCTGCCAGGACGTGCCCTCCTTGGTGTGGGGATGGCGGCACCTCTTTTGGCTTGGCTGGGCTTCAGTATCTCAGATATGCTGCTTTTCCCTCTGAAAGCTGCTCCTGGTCTGTAGAGACATAGAAAGAAAAGTGGCTTAAAAACAGACTGCCTCTTATCAGCCTATAGCCTCATATCCTCTGAGGTGCACTGGACATGCCAGCTTTCAAGGAATTTAATTTTCCAGTGACCATAAACAAGAAGACACAACATTATGTTATGAAAATCTTACACAGAACTTTTTAAACTGCTGACTGCAGCCATAGGAGGCAGGAAAGCACAGATGGCACATTGCATCTGCTCTCAAACCCGTGTGAGCTCCCTGGAGGCCAGTGTGCCCTGGCATGATGGACTTCTTGGGATAAATGTGTGCTCTACCCATGTTTTTTGGTTTGTTTGTTCTGTATTGTTTTAGGTTTTTGCCATAGGGTGTCTGCTCACCGGAGAGAGACAGAGAGGAAAAGAGAGAAATCACCTCCCAGGGGGAATTACCGCACTGCATTCCCTTCTCCATTCTCACAGGATTTGGGGCATGCACACACACACACACCCGAGTTGGTCTTAAAGCCACTGGGTCTGGGACTCAAAGCTGTGGCTGGCCTTTGGGAATCCAGCATCCTAACCATCATGTCACCTGCTGGCCCCACCCCTGCTGGGATTTTTTTGTTGTTTTTTAGGTTTTTGCTTTAGAGAGCATGTGCTCACCAGACAACTACAAAGAGAGAGAAAATGAGAAATAATCCCATTGGGGGGATGGCCATGCCACGATCACTTCCCCATCCTCATGTGATTTTTGGCATGCACCAGCATCATTTTCAAGCCGCCAAGTCCGAAATTGAACTGCGGTCAGCCCTATGAGAGTCCAGCATCTTAACCACTACACCACCTGCTGACCTCACCCATTTGTTTGTTGTTGTTGTTTTTGCAGGGGGGGGAGGTTTTTGCTATAGGGGGCATGCGCTTGCCAGAAAGAGAGACAGAAAGCGAGAAATCACCCCCCGGGGAGTGGCCATGCCACAATTCCTTCTCCTCCGGTCTCCTCTCAGGATGTTGAGTACACATGCACATGCACCTGGCATGAGTTTAAGCCACCAGGTCCAGGACTTGAACCGCAGTCATCTACATGGGAGTCCAGTGATATAGCCATTATACCAACTGCTGGTCCTCTGTTCCTTTTACAGACAACCTTAAATGTGACCACACTACAGCCTGTATGCATCAAGACAGTTTATCTTGTCCGTGGGGTAAGTGTGTATGTGATCTTAAAAAGAAAAAGTATTTAACTTTTTTTTTTTAATTTTGTTATTTTGTTCTTATTTTTTAATTTGATCAGAGAGAAAAAGGGAAAGTGAGAAATCAAGCCGCCAGGTCCAGGACTCAAACCGTGGAGTTTGAGGGAGTCCAACACCTTAACCACCATGCCACCTGCCAGCCCCCATGTGATCTTTTAAATTCAGTACTATCCTTGAAGTTAATGCTCATGATTTACCAGTATGTAAAGTGACTCCCCAAGGTGCTGTGAAAGAGAAACGTGTGTTCCCATTTCACAACTCACATAATCCCTACAAAACACTAGAGGTATTCTTTTAGTTAAAATTTTGTTTCAGTGGAATCACGTTTTCCCTTTGTTTTCTGACACTTACAACATGCTTCCTTACTGTGTACTTAAAGCAACTGAGGTCATCATTCTAAAAGCAGGTCTTAGTGCAAACCCAGCTCCTGCGCAGCATGGATGCAAGGTATAGGACTGTGCGTTCTGGCATCAGCCTTCATAGCTCGAGTCTGTCTGCAAACGGTAATGCATTGCTTTTGTGCCATGCATGATTGAGTAAAAACTCCTGTATAATAATTTTCTGTTATTATTAAAGTCATCTTGGTACCAGCAGGTGGCAGGGTGATTAGGGCACTGGACTCCCACATGGTCAACCACAGTCGAGGCCTGGACCTGGTAGCTTGTTTTCTTAATTTCCCTCTCTATGTCTCTCTGGTGAGCACATGTGCCCTATAGTAAACTTTATTTTATTTTTTTAGAGAATTATTTTATTTAACTTTCTTAATTTGTTTATTTCAATTTGACCAGAGAGGGACAGAGAGAGAGAAAGCAAGCCACCTGGTCAAGGACTCGAACCAGGGTCAGCCATGTGGGAATCCAGCGTCCTCAACCACCATACCACCTACCAGCCCAAAAAACTTTTAAAAATAATAATAAGTAAATAATTTCAGGGACTATCAGTTGGCGTAACGGCTATGTCGCTGGACTCCCACGTAGTCAACCGTGGTTCAAGTCCCAGACCCAGTGGCTTAAACTCATGCTGGCCACGTTGTGTGCGTGCCCAAGATCCCTAGAGGAGAATGGAGAAGGGATTGCGGCGTGGCCATCCCCCCGGGGGGGGTGATTTCTCGCTTTCTGTCTCTCTTTCTGGCGAGCACATGTGCCCTATAGCAAAAAGCCCTCCAAAAAAAATTATTATTTTTAGAGAGTTTTGTTGTTGTTGTTGGGGGTTTTGTTTGTTTGTTTGTTTGTTTTTGGTATAGGGCACCCAGCATGAGTCTCATCCACTGGGTCCAGGAATTGAACCACAGTCAACTATGTGGGAGTCCAGTGATGTAACCATTCCACCATCTGCTGGTCTCAGCTTGTCTGTCAGTTTAAAAAACACGTAGTATAACTTTTTAAAATAGGGTATGGCAGGGCCAGGAGGTGGCATGGTGGTTAGGAGCACTGGACTCCACATGGCCAACTGTGGTTCAGGTCCCAGACCTGACGACTTGCTTTCTCACTTTCCCTCTCTCTTGCTTACTCTGTCCCCCTCTGGTCAAATTAAAATAAATAAAGTTAAATAAAATCATTATTAAAAAAATAAAAATAAGATGTTAAAAATCTCGAACACATGACTGTGAAACACAGATATTTTATTGTAAAATGAAGAACATGTTTAAACCTTCAGCATTATGATATATGCTTAATTGCTTTTTTTTTTAATTAAAATTATTTATTTAATGTCAGTTATTATTATTCTTCAATTCACCAGAGAGAGACAGAGAGGGAGAATGAGAAAGTAAGCCACCAGGTCCAGGACTCAAACCACGGTCAGCCGTGTAGGAGTCCAGTGCCTCAACCACCAGGCCACTTCCTGGCCCATTAATTGATTATTAATAGTACATTAATTAGTGTGAGGAGATTAAAAATATGTAGAAATTCCCAGTGAGAAAAGTGGGCACAAAACTGGAACAGGTTCCTTAGAGAAAAGGAAAATCAAAGGACCAATGAATGAGGACATGCCCAGCCTCACTGATCATTAAGATGGAACTCAAAACCACTATGATGAGGGACCAGCAGTTAGCATAATGGCTATGTCGCTGAACTCCCACATAGTTGACCATGGTTCAAGTCCCGGACCCGGTGGCTTAAACTCATGCCGGGCACGTGTGCATGCGTGCCCAATATCCCGAGAGGAGAATGGAGAAGAAGGGATTGTGGCATGGCCATCCCCCCTGGGGGGTGATTTCTCACTTTCTGTCTCTCTGTCTCTGTCTTTCTGGCGAGCGCACGTGCCCTATAGCAAAAACCTCTCAAAAAAAAAAAAAAAAGAAAAGAAAAGCAGTTTTAGCTTTAATAAATCAAAATAAAAAAATGTTAAAAAAATTTGCTTAAGACTTAAAGCCAGGAAAAAGGATTCTGTTCACAGTAAGTAGATACTAAAAACTCAAAAAACAGACATGGACAGAGCTAAAATCTAGTAATAAGTGTACTGTAATTTTCTTCTGAAACATTTTTTCTCTCCTTTAACTGAAGAGAGGCATAAACTAACTTACTTGCAAAAAAAATAAGTTTAGTTTCAATTTGGTCTGTTATTTGCACAAAGCCCCACCAGAATACTAATTACTAATTGAGGGATCATCAGATGGCATAATGGTTACATCGCTGGACTCTCATGTAGTCAACCACGGTTCAAGTCCCAGACACGGCAGCTTAAATAACTCATGCCAGGCACATGTGTGTGTGTGTGCCCAAGATCCCAAGAGGAGAAGGGATTGTGGCATGGCCATCCACCCCGGGGATGATTTCTCATTTTCTCTCTCTCTGTCTCTCCAGCGAGCGCAGGCACCCTATAGCAAAAGTCTCTCTTAAAAAAAAATACTGATTTAGTTGGCTTAGCTGGAAACTTCAGATTAGACTCTTTGACAAACCTCCCAAGGCTACCAAGCCAAGAACATCACCATCTGATTGTGCTTTTAAGTACCTGTACTTGAAAGGTTTTTGGGCCTGTCAGAAAATGACATTCTTGGTTCCAGCAGTTAGCGTAATGGCTATGTTGCTGGACTCGCATGTAGTCGACCGCGGTTCACATCCCGAACCCGGTGGCTTAAACCTCACGCCGGGCACGTGTGCGTGCGTGCCCAAAATCCCGAGAGGGGAACGGAGGAGAAGGGATTGCAGCGTGGCCATCCCCCTGGGGGGTGATTTCTCACTTTCTGTCTCTCTTGTCTGTCTGGTGAGCGCACGCACCCTATAGCAAAAACCTCTCCAAAAAAAGAAAAGAAAATGACATTCTTTACCTACCTGCTAGGCAGAGTCCTTGCGCATCTTAAAAGATCCCTCAGCACTTTGGATGGACCCTTTGGGATTCCACATCTCTTTATTTTTTAAGTGTTCTTGTTGGTTTTTGAGAAAACCCATTCAAAAACACTTGTCTTCCCATGTCAAGTTCTGAACCAATTAAAAAGTAAAGCTTGTATCTCAAAGCTATTACCAAATATACACAGACAAGCAAGGCTCCTGGGATATAAAAGCATCATTGACAGCTAAAGTACAGTTGGAAAACGTGATTTATTGCCATTCAGAGGTGGTTCCTGGTACAGACAAAATGAGACAAACTTACCACTGCATCCAGGCAGTAAGGGGGCACCAATGGGCTCCCCAAATTGGGGGGCCTGACTAGGTCTCAAATGTGGAGGAGCAGACTGGAATGTGGGCCCACTGAGAGCAGGCCAGTTGCCACAAAGCAGCTGAGCTGAAAAAGTTCAGTTCTTATCCAAACTATCGAGTTAAGTCAGTTATTCCACCTCCCCTGGAGAAAAAGGAGTGGTAAAGGAACAGTTGCCCCCACTCACCCAGACACACTTCAGGGCTGTGGCAGCTCATTATCTCCAGTACTTCTAGGTCGGAGTTAGCCAAATCTGCTCTCCTACGGGTTGTTGACCCTACTGCACCTGCCATAACTGGGCGTGTCCTTCAACAGAGAAGAGTGAGAATTCCCTCTGATCATTCCATCAAGGTGCTTCTCATCCTGCAACGTCACTTGGGTGTGACATTTCACTCAGGACTTCCCCAGCACAGGCCTTTGAGGGTAAGGGCGTTAGTGGTTGAGGGTGATGTGCCAAGCCCCAGGGCTGAGATGACACCACAGGAGGCCATGCCATTGTCATCTCATGCTGCAGAAGAGACCCATGGCCCTTTGACCTTCAGGAAAACTAAAGGGCCTCGCATGTTCTACTGACAAGCTGGAGCTCCTCTTGGTCCCCTGCCTGGTGTGGGGCCAGGACTCGTACTGAGTGTCCTTGGTGGAGTGAGCTCTCTGCGCATAGTTTGTCCTCCTAACTGTGCTTGACCCTGGAGGTCTTGCCTGAGTAGCATCTTGTCAAACCCTGTTGTCCTCAGCACCCTCATCTCCTTATGCTGCTGGGAGGAGCTGACAACAAAGATGGAGCTGAGATAGCTGCCATTTACTTGGAAGAAGCTGAAAAGAATGAAGTGAGATTCAACAACTGGCCTACAGAGCACACTGCTTGACCCAGGAGTGCCACTACTACAGTCTTTCCTACGATCCCTGCTGCCTTTCCTGCAGGGTTTATGTTCCTACTTGGCACCAGATTCCCATCATATCCTTCTATGTCTCCAGCCTTTCAACCTCCCACCCCTATGCATTCTCCACATGAAATTGTCTCACAAAGGTCACCATTTCTTACAAAGGTCACAGTGTTGCGACACAATCTGTCAGCCCCAGGATGGCTTCCCTCAACCTGTACACTAGAGCTAGGGCCTTTCCCACCCCACCCTGGCCTTCACTGTCCAAGTGTTGTCTTGCCGTGCACTTGTCCCTGCTCTACATAAGGTCTCAGCACAGGCTGGGCCTGCTGCTGTGTGCACCCCACAAAGGCAGGTGACCTCAGACTGGAGTTGCATTTTTCTCTTAAACCTCCCTGTTCCATTTGGAAACTTGTTTTCTGATTCCCAGTGGTGTAATTCAGTGCACTTTGAGTGTTCTCCAATTTACATGGCTATGTGCACCCAAAGACTGTACCTTTAGCAGCAGAGCCAACCTCGAGGTTGTACTTATACCATAGCTTTGCGTAGTACTAATGTTTTCATTTTGGATTTGTTTCAGAATGTGAAATCAAGAGAGAGAGCCAAATGACAGACTTGAGTCTAAAGCCTTTAATTTCAGAAGAAATAACCAAGATTCTGGGGAAAACACCTTTGGGGAAGATTGACCAAGAAAATAATGAAAAAAGCTTATGTCTGGATCAAAACCCTGTTAGCCACCATAAGATTCAGATCTTGAGCGAGACCATGCCACTCACTCAGCAGCAGGTGGTTCCTGGAGGGGAGAGACCCTACATGTGCACTGAATGTGGGAAGTGCTTTGGCCGGAGCTCCCATCTGCTTCAGCATCAGCGAATCCATACTGGAGAGAAGCCCTATGTGTGTGGGGTTTGTGGGAAGGCCTTCAGCCAGAGCTCAGTCCTCAGCAAACACAGGAGAATCCACACAGGTGAAAAGCCATATGAGTGTAACGAATGTGGGAAAGCTTTCAGAGTGAGCTCGGATCTTGCTCAGCATCACAAGATACACACGGGAGAGAAGCCTCATGAATGTCTTGAGTGTCGGAAGGCCTTCACTCAGCTGTCTCATCTCATTCAGCACCAGCGGATCCACACAGGAGAGAGGCCATATGTGTGTCCATTGTGTGGGAAAGCCTTCAACCACAGTACCGTCCTGCGGAGCCACCAGAGGGTGCACACTGGGGAGAAGCCTCACACGTGCAGTGAATGTGGGAAAACCTTCAGTGTGAAGAGGACACTATTACAACACCAGAGGACTCACACTGGGGAAAAGCCCTACACTTGCAGTGAGTGTGGGAAGGCGTTCAGTGACCGTTCAGTCCTCATTCAGCACCATAATGTGCACACTGGGGAAAAGCCCTATGAATGCAGCGAGTGTGGGAAGACCTTCAGCCACCGCTCTACTTTGATGAACCATGAGCGCATCCACACGGAGGAAAAACCTTACTCATGCTATGAGTGCGGAAAGGCCTTCGTTCAGCACTCACACCTAATCCAGCACCAGAGGGTCCACACAGGTGAGAAGCCCTATGTGTGCAGTGAATGTGGGCATGCCTTCAGTGCTCGCCGGTCTCTGATCCAGCACGAGAGAATCCACACAGGTGAGAAGCCCTTCCAGTGCACAGAGTGTGGCAAAGCCTTCAGCCTGAAAGCAACCCTGATTGTGCACTTGAGGACCCATACAGGCGAGAAGCCTTATGAGTGCAACAGTTGTGGGAAGGCCTTTAGCCAGTACTCAGTGCTGATCCAGCACCAGCGGATCCACACAGGTGAGAAGCCCTACGAGTGCGTGGAGTGTGGGCGTGCATTTAACCAGCATGGGCACCTGATCCAGCACCAGAAAGTGCACAGGAAGCTGTGATCCATGGCACACAGGAATCCACACTCAAACCACCCACAGGACCACAGACAGCTTTCAGCCTGGAAGGGGCTTCTGTAAATTCTAGATGAAGCCCTTCTTTGGTGGTTCAGTGTCACAAAATAACCAAAAGGAAGCACTGAACGTGTTCTTCCTGTGACAGAACTTTAAAGGATGCCTATTTTGTTTTTGTTAACATTATGTAGTTTTATTAGAAAGTTTGGTGAAGACAGCCATAATTCATTCATTCTTTAAAATTAGAGAGCTTATTAGAAGTGAATAAGGGAAATTAAGACAAGGATTATTGCCCCAATAAAACTTTCTTATATTTCAAATAAAGTACTTAGAACACTACCTGTGAACATGCCTCTCCTAAATACAATTGACCATCCTATCTGTTACACTCAGAATGTTGGACTATTTTCAGTATTCTGTTAAGACACTAGAATGCTGTATGGGTAAAGTGATATTAAGATTGTCATCAAGTCTCATGTAAAATGGCTAGAATTTCTAGTGTGTAGAAATACCTGTTTTACAGGGCCAGCAGGTGGCTTGGTGGGAATGCTGGACTCCCACATGGCCGCCTGCAGTTCGAGCGCCAGACCTGGCAGCTTGCTTTCTCACTTTCCCTCTCTCTCTCACACTGTCAAAATAAATAAGTTAATTAAAATAATTCTTGGGACCAGCAGGTGGCATGGTGGTTAAGGTGCTGGACATTCCTACATGGCTGACTGTGGTTGAGTCCTCGACCTTCTGGTGGCTTTCTCTCTCTCTCTTTCTCGCTCTGGTCAAGTTAAAATAACTGAATTAATAAATAAAATAATTCTTTAGTAAAATAATTCTTAAAAAAAAAAAAAAAAAAAAAAAAAACCTGTTTTGGGGCCAGCAGGTGATGTGGTGGTTAAGGGTGCTGGAGTCCCATGTGGCTGACTGCAGTTTGAATCCCAGACCCAGCTGGCAACTTGCTTTCTCACTTTTTCTCTCTTTCTCTGTTTTTCTCTGGTCAAATTAACATAAATGAATGAATTAATAAATAAATAAAAAGATAGATAAAATAATTCTCTAAAAAAATTTTTAAAAATAAAGGTATCTAGTATTACTTGTATATTATTTTTTTTTAATTACTTGTTTTGTATGGGGGAAAAAAGGTGGAGAGAAGTGTAAAGCTACATAGAGATTATGTAAATTTTATTCAGGATCAGAAGGGACATCCTAACTCAGTAAAAGTTCAACTTAAAAAAAAAATGGATATTTTCCTCAGAAACCCTCCTATGCCTACAGAACCTATACCACAGGGACCATGGGATGTCTCAGTCTTATAGGTCCCACATGGGTGTAGGAAGGCATTCCACACTCAGAGAAGACTTCATAGCCACTACACAAAGTGGGTGCTTCTTTATGGCTTATAGTTTTTCTAAAACAAATTACTAAAAAGATAGACCTTTGCTGCGTATTTTATTTTAACTTTTTGCCAGAGGGCACATTTGCTTACCCAGAGAGACAAGTAAAGGGAAAAAAGCAGCCCCTGTGGGGAATGGTCATGCCACAATCCCTTCTCCATTTCTCCAGCCTGTTGGGATTTGGGGCACACATGCACACACACTGGTGTGCTTCTCAAGCCACTGGGTCCGGGACTCAAACAACGGGGTCAGTCAGCTTGTGGCTTCTTGCTGCCCTACCCACCAGGCCACAGAGCTGATCCCTTTAGTGCATATTTGTTAAATATAAAGTTTTCAAACTCAGACAACTCGTTTAACTATCTCTAATATTGCTGTTCCTGTTTGAGGTGTTTTATTTCCTCTTGTTTTTTAACTTCTGGTTCAAGAGAGTCTACTACCCATTGCCATGTACTACAATGAATCTGGTTTCTTCACAATTAAAATTTGTATTTCTTGAAAATTATTTGCTCTTGGGTCCAGCAATTAACGTAATAGCTATGTCGCTGAACTCCCATGTAGCCAACCACAGTTCAAGTCCTGGACCCGGTGGCTTAAACTCAGTGCTGGGCGCGTGTGCACACGTGCCCAAGATCCTGAGAGGAGAATGGAAGAGAGGGGCTTATGGCATGGCTGTCCCCGCTGGGAGGTGATTTTTTGCTTTCTGTCTCTCTGTCTCTCTTTCTGGCAAGTGCACACATCCTGTAGCAAAAACCTCTCAAAAAAAAGAAAGAAAGAAAAAGAAAATTATTTGCTCTGTTCGAAGGATACAGTCCTTTAACTCAATTTATATCTGTCATTTCTAGTAGCTGCAAAAGGAACAAATATGGGACCAGCAGTTAGCATAATGGCTATGTCGCTGGACTCCCACATAGTCGACCGTGATTCAAGTCCTGGACCCGGCGGCTTGAACTCACGCCGGGCGCATGTGCGTGCATGCCCAAGATCCCAAGAGGAGAATGGAGGAGAAGGGATTGCTGCGTGGCCATCCCCCCTGGGGGGTGATTTCTCGCTTTCTCTCTCTCTATCTCTCTGTCTTTCTGGCGAGTGCACTCGCCCTATAGCGAAAACCTCTTCAAAAAAAAGGAACAAATAGGGACCAGCAGTTAGCGTGATGGCTATGTCGCTGGACTCCAATGTAGTTGACTGCAGTTCGCGTCCTGGACCTGGTGGCTTGAAACTCACGCCAGGCGCGTGTGCGTGTGCGCCAAAGATACCGAGAGGAGAATGGAGGAGAAGGGATTGCGGCATGGCCATCCCCCCTGGGGGGTGATTTCTCGCTTTCTCTCTCTCTATCTC
Organism: Tupaia tana; assembly: GCA_026018925.1. NCBI lineage: Eukaryota > Metazoa > Chordata > Mammalia > Scandentia > Tupaiidae > Tupaia > Tupaia tana. The sequence goes on along the minus strand of JAKSZU010000008.1, from coordinate 94,262,296 downwards.
TCTGTCTTTCTGGCGAGCGCACTCGCCCTATAGCGAAAACCTCTTCAAAAAAAAGGAACAAATAGGGACCAGCAGTTAGCGTGATGGCTATGTCGCTGGACTCCAATGTAGTTGACTGCAGTTCGCGTCCTGGACCTGGTGGCTTGAAACTCACGCCAGGCGCGTGTGCGTGTGCACCAAAGATACCGAGAGGAGAATGGAGGAGAAGGGATTGCGGCATGGCCATCCCCCCTGGGGGGGTGATTTCTCACTTTCTGTCTCTCTGTCTCTGTCTGGCGAGCGCACGGCGCCCTATAGCACAAACCTCTCCGAAAATAAATAAATAAATAGGAACAAATATATGAGACTTAAGGCTCTTCAAATTCTAAATGTGTTAAAATGCCTGATAGAGGGTTCTTGTTCATGCTCTGTCAATAACTATCAATTTTCTTGAGGAAAAAAATAGACACTAGCAGTTGATTCTTAGGTCCACAGCGGTATACCTTGATGCAGAAAGATACTTGTTTTCCCCTTTGTAGACACTAGTGAGAGAAACTGACAGCATAGGTACTATTGGGGCATTGGAAAAGTCTTGATGTGTTTTTCTATGCAAAAATGCATCATGAGGGACCAGCAGGTGGTGTGGTGGTTAAGATGCTGGACACTCCCACATGGCCGACCGTGGTTCGAGTACCGGACCTGGTGGCTTGCTTTCTCAATTTCCCCCTCTCTCTCTGTGTATCTCTTTCTGGTCAAATTAAAATAAATGGATGAATAAATAAAATTAAATAAATAATTATTTAAAAAATATTTAAAAAAAAAATAATAATAAAAAAAAAAAAATGCATCATGACTTTTCCAACAGCCCAGTTAGTTACAGAGAGGAATGGGTCACTGATGTACTAACTTGAGAAAGGAAGTAAGATCACTGCTGTTTAACCCAGAGCAACTAAAATCATTGATGTGAGACTCCAGTGGAACAAATGTCGCTCAGATGTTACTTTAGAGAAAGTAGCACTGAGGTGTTAACCTAAGGAGCCGAAATCAGTAAAGTTGAAACTGTACCTGAGATACTACTTTAGAGAGGAGTTAATTCACTAAAGTGTTGCTTCAGAGAAGACAAGAACACGTTTGGAGAAGAGCGGAGATCACTAAGGTGTCCCATCAGAGAGGAGATGAGATCACTGGATGTTATTTCTGAAAGGAAATTACATCACGGCAGATGTATAATGCAGAGTAGCTGTGACCACTGAGGTTTACCTCAGGGCTGAAATAGCTGAAATGAAAATTCAGAGATGGGGCCAGCAGTTAGCGTAATGGCTATGTCACTGGACTCCCACGTAGTCAACCGCGGTTCGCGTCCCGGACCCAGTGGCTTAAACTCACGCCGGGCGCGTGTGCGTGCGTGCCCAAGATCCCGAGAGGAGAATAGAGGAGAAGGGATTGCGGCGTGGCCATCCCCCCTGGGGGATGATTTCCTGCTTTCTGTCTCTCTGTCTCTCTCTGTCTGGCGAGCGCACGCGCCCTATAACGAAAACCTCTCTCTCAAAAAAAAAAAAAAAAAAAATTAAAAAATTCAGAGTTGGGTTCACTAAGGGGTTAGAGATTAGCTCACTGAGGTCAGTCTTCTCAGAAGCTGAGATTACAGAGATACTTCTTCACAGGAACCAAATCATAGGTGAAATTCCAGAGGAATGGGAATCACTGAGATGTTAACTTAGAGGTAAAATCATGTTTTCAGTTTGAAGATGAGAACACTGATGTGTTTGTTGCTTCAGAGAGAAACTCAAGAGAGGAGGTCAGGAACCAGCAGTTAGTGTAATGGTTATGTTGCCGAACTCCCTTGTAGCCACCGCGGTTCGAGTCCCGGACCTGGTGGCTTAAACTCACACTGGGTGCATGTGCATGCATGCCCAAGATCCTGAGAGGAGAAGGGATTACGGTGTGGCCATCCCCCTGGGGGGGGGGGGGTGATTTCTCGCTTTCTATCTCTCTGTCTCTGTCTTTTTGGCAAGCACATGCGCCATATAGCAAAAACCTCTCCAAAAACAGAAGGGTGAACTTCAATGAAGTACAACTACATGGCTAAGATCACTTTGTTAATTCGGAAAAGAGATGTGGTCACTGAGGTTACTTTATTGCAGTTTAGATCACAGGTTACTTCAAAGAGACTGAACTCACTCACTAAGGCAATTCTCAAAAAAGAAATGAGATCACTCTTGTATTACTTCAGACAGGAGCTAAGATGACTGAGGTGTTACTTCACTGAAATTGATCTCACACTTCAGAGATGGCTGAGGTCACAGGTGACATTTCAGAGAAGTCACAATCACTAAGGGTAAGGCTTTAGAGAGGAGCTGTGATCACTGAGGTGATTGTTCAGAAGAGCCAGGATCACCGAGGTGGAAGTCAAGAGAGAGTTCACTGAGCTGTTACTTCAGAGGAGATGAGACCACTGTAGTATCTCTCAAATTTCCCATGAAGGGAATCTACTAGCACTTGCTGATTGGTTCCACAACTGACATATAACACTGGCTGCTGCTCAGAGCCCACTCTTAGTCCACAATTTTTTTTTTAAAAGATTTTTCCTATAGGGAGCGCGCTGGGCCACCCGCCTCTGGGCCCGCGCGGGACCGGGGCCGCCCGCCTCTGGGCCCGCGCGGGACCGGGGCTGCCCGCCTCGGGGCCTGAGCGGAACCGGGGCCAGCACGCTGGGCCGCCCGCCTCTGGGCCGGCGCGGGACCGGGGCCGCCCGCCTCTGGGCCTGCGCGGAACCGGGGCCAGCGCACTGGGCCGCCAGCCTCTGGGCCCGCGCGGGACAGGGGCCGCCCGCCTCTGGGCCCGCGCGGGACCGGGGCCGCCCGCCTCTGGGCCCGCGCGGGACCGGGGCCGCCCGCCTCTGGGCGCGCGGGACCGGGGCCGCCCGCCTCTGGGCCTGCGCGGAACCGGGGCCAGCGCGCTGGGCCGCCCGCCTCTGGGCCCGCGCGGGACCGGGGCCGCCCGCCTCTGGGCCGGCGCGGGACCGGGGCCGCCCGCCTCTGGGCCGGCGCGGGACCGGGGGCCGCCCGCCTCTGGGCCAGCGCGGAACCGGGGCCAGCGCGGAACCGGGGCCAGCGCGCTGGGCCGCCCGCCTCTGGGCCCGCGCGGAACCAGGGCCGCCCGCCTCTGGGCCCGCGCGGGACCGGGGCCGCCCGCCTCTGGACGCGCGGCGCCTCTGCTTCGCGTTCCGCAGTCGAGGCCGCCCAGCCCCTGCTGCCTCTCCGGCGCTGGGTGTGTCCTGCGCTCGACACCGACGCCGCCTGGCAGCGCTCTGACCGGGCAGGCGAACCGGAGGTGGCGCTGGGTCCCGCGCGCATTTGCGTGCTTGGGGGCTGGCGTGTGCCCGCTGGGCCCGCGCGTGGCTGCCGGACCCGAGCGTTGCCGCTGGGCCTGAGCGTGGTTGCGCGCGCTCGGGCCTGACGTGTGGCCGTCGGGCCAGCACGTGACCGCCGGGTCGGCGCATGGCCGCCGGGCCTGCGAGTGGCCGCTGGGCACACGCGTGGCCCCCGGACTGGCGAGTGGCTGCCGGGTCTGAGTGTGGCTGCCGGGCCTGCTCCTATGCGTGGCCGCCGGGCCTGCGCCTACACATGGCTCCCGGGCCGGAGCGTGGTCGCTGGGCCGGCGTGTGGCCGCTGGGCCTGCCGTGTGGCTCCCGGGCCTGCGAGTGGCCACCGGGCCTGTGCCTGTGCGTGGCCGCCAGGCCTGTGCATGGCCCCCAGGTTGGCGAGTGTCCGCCAGGCCTGAGCATGGCCGCTGGTCCTGTGTGTGGCCGCCGGGCCTGCGCCCGTGCGTGGCCGCCGGGCCTGCGTGTGACCGCCGGCCCTGTGCGTGGTCGCCGGGCATGCGCCCACGCGTGGCCACCGGGCCCGCGCATGGCTGCCGGGCCTGCGCCCGGGCGTGGCCAACGAGCCTGCCCGTGACCGCCCGGCCTGCCCGTGACCGGCGGTTGCGAGCAGCAAACTTAGGCCGAAAACAGGGATTAAGATCTTGCAAATATAAGCAGCAGAGGGAAACCTTGGATGTCTTAAACCAATTGAGAAATGTACTGTATAGGAGGATTTTCGCTGCCTATGGGCAGTGAGAAGGCGATGGTACCAGCCCTGCATTACCTCAGGGAAAAACAAGAACTATTCTACCATTCTTAAGGAAACCAGATACTCGAGGATGACTCACGCTGCAGATCCCCACAACACCATCCTCGGTAATCACAGGATGGATGCTGTGCTGCATCAGCTGATAACCGTCTCTGCCTACCAGAACTGCGTTCCTGAAACTGTACTCCATAGAGACTCACCTACAACTGCGGAGCTGCACGAGACCCACCCTTGACCCAACCCTGAATAGAACCTATGTTTCCTATTGTGGAAAACTTTATGAGCTCATAATTGAAAAAGGAAAGAAAAAAAAAGGGGTGAAAGATCTGGAGGGTATGGTCACAGGGATGGCAGCTGCGGATGCTGGAGACAGCACGGGGGAGGTAATGGGAGTGAGTAATGGAGGGCGGCTCAGGGAACGATCATCACGTTTGATGGACACAGGGGTGAAGGGTGGTCTGTTGAAGATGATGTATGTGGGGGTATCATTGTCTTGGCTAGTGTGAACTGTACTCATGCTGGAAGGGTCCATGCTGTACACTGTAAAGATGTCCAATGGAAAAAAAAAATAATGATAACATTATCGGCACTCTGGCAGAGGGAGAGGGATCCGGTGATATGATGGCGGAAAGGATAGATGTGGATGCCGGAGGCTGTAAGGGAGGGGAGTGGGTGGTCAGGAGAGGGTGATAGAGAGTGGGCGTGGGGGGCAAAAGGAGGAATCATTTAACACCAAAAAAAGTAGAGTTCTCTGTTGAAAACTATATACATATATGTATATTGTATACATCATAATGGGAACTTTATGTAAAATGAATTTAATTAATCTGAGAAAAATAAAATTAAAAAAAAAACTATATGAAAATACAGAGTGCTGTAAAATAGACACCGTTGTAGAATTAAAATGCCTTACATTTTCAAAAAAAAAAAAAAAAAAAAAAAAGATTTTTCCTATAGGATGTGTGTGCTCACTAGAGATACAGAGACAGAGAGACAGTGAGAAATCACCTCCCCAGGGGGTAGGGCCACGCTGCAGTCCATTTTCTTCTTGGGATTTTAGGCATGCGCACACACATGCCCAGCATGAGTTTCAAGCCTTCAAGTCCAGGACTCGAACCAAGGTCTACCATGTGGGAGTCCAAGGCCTTAACCACTACACCACCTGCCAGCCTCTCAGCCCACAATTCTTTTTTTTAAGAATTATTAAACTTTATTATTATTTGATTTGACCAGAGAGAGAGAAAAAAAGCAAGCTGCCAGGTCCAGGACTCAAACTGCAGTAGGCCATGCCCTAACCACCATACCACCTGAAAAACCCTTGATGTGTCACAGGACAACTTCAGTTACAGTGTATACAAGTTGCTGTGGATTGCCAAGTCTTCTACTAAACCAGGGTTTTCAGGGAAATCTTTCCAAATATATAGTTTGCTTTCCTGCCTTCAGGAATATGCTTTGTACCTGTTATCGTATCGTACTGCCATTGATTCCTCAGTGAGCATGAAGTTTTGTGTATGGAGTCAGAAAACGGTCTACAGTATCCCTTTACCTGGGGAAGACCCCAGCTTTCTTGCCACTATTCTCAAGCAAGAGGCAGCATGTGACCTGTTGGAATAGATGGGCAGTCTGCCTTTTGGGGACATGACATCAGAGGCCAAAATGACCTTTAGGGTACCATTCATACCAATAACAACCCTCTCGCCCATTATTTCCTCTCTGGCTTGTCAGCATTCTACACTTATTTTGGATTTTTAATTTTTATTCAGAAGTCTATAGCTTAAATATTTAGATATTTCTCTTTATATTATTTCTTTTGACAGCTACCAAGAGTTAAATACTTATTTCTCTTCAAATTTTTTATTATTTTAGAAAACATTGTCAGTTACTTGGAATGTATATGACATTTGAATTGTGTATAGACACTTTCCAAGAAAAAAAGCAATGATTGGAACAAGTTTTAGGAGCAAAGGAAGATAAATAACTTTGGCACAAAAGTCAACAAATCAGTGACCACAAGCCATAAGCTGACAATTTACAGTAAGCAAAAATATAACTATAGGAGCTTACAAAAGGCTCAAGTATGCCCTTTCCAAAACAAACATGCCACCTCCTCCTAATCAATTAGTAATCATCCTGTACTGCCCAGGGTTGTGAAGGTGTGAGGAAATGGGTACTTCCATGCATTGCTGATGACTTTATCACTCATTTTTTCCCATGCAACATGTAAACTTTATTAAACAGAAGTAGGACTTAATAGCTGTACACAAGTTTTCCAGGAATTTATCTGGGCAACAAAGTGGCTTCTGCTCTGCCCAGTCTATATTAGGTAAAAGGAGACAGTGATGCGATTCATCCCTTTATGTCCTAAATTCCCCATGAAAGGAAGCTACCAACCCTCGCCAATTTGACACAATCAGCAATTGAATCCAGGTGACAGCACACCCAGACTTGTCTTAGCAGGTGGCAGGCAGCCTTGTGGGAGAGAGGGACACTCCTGGCAGACAGTTTGGGCAAGCTCAGGCCACCAAGTGCCACTCAGTGCAGAGGGTCTGGTGGTAGAGGCCAGGAGGGTTTTGGTCTAGGAGTTGGACTTGCCCTAAGGCAAAGGGAAATCTTTGGGGTTAGCTAGTAGTAACAGCAACATTCGGGTGAGGTCTCATCTCTGGTTCATCTATCTAGCTGAGTTTAGGAAGCACTTTTATTTTCATGCTTACAAGCTTCTGAACGGAGAAACTTAGGTGAGGTGTTGTGACGTTCAGGAGTCCTCAAGATCACTCTCAGATTCAATCATTCACTACAAGACTCAGAAAACCCACCTTGGAAGCTGATATACTCTAAGATTTATGACAATTAAATGACATTAAACCAGTTAAGAAAAGCAGCACATGGTGCAAGTTCAGGAAAGTACCAGATCCAAAGCTGTCACCTCTCCCAAAGCTGAAAGCCTGGATTTCCTGGGTCTGCTGTGTGACAATTCTGTTGAGTGTTGATAGCCAGGAATGCTCTCCAGAGCCATCCTGCCCAGTACTAATAAATTGAGACTTGGTCACATAGACTGGTTGACCAACTTGTGGCTGACCTTGATCTCCAGCCCCTCCAGAGACTGAACTCATACCATACGGCCCAAAGTCCCTACTAAAAATCTCATAAGTACAGAGTTTGGCAGACCCAAGACAACAGGTAAACAAAAACATTCTTTTTAAAAAAAAAATAATTAAATTCTATTTATTATTAAAATTGTCTATAGGACACATATACTGACCAGAGAAAGAGCCAAAGGAAAAGGGACAGAGACAGGATAAGCTGCCAGGTCCAGGACTTGAACTGCAATTAGCCATGTGGGAGTCCAATGCTTCAAACACCATGCCACCTTGTAGCCCAAAGAATATTCTTTCCAGATAGGATAGTCCAGACACCCAGGTGCTGAGGGGCAGAGGCCAGCCCTTCCTTTAAGTGGAGTTAGTCTTTTCTATACAGGTGGTAAAGAGTGGATCAAAGCCTACTCCTGCCTCAGTCAAAGCACTTACCCTTCCTGAGCTCATTCTCATCTATAGATGACAGTAATCCCATCCATGTCACAGATGTGAAAATTAAATCACTGCATGGAGTTCAGATTACCCTAGTTCATATGGCCAACCATGGTTTGAGTCCCAGACCTGGTGGCTTGCTTTCTCACTTTCCCTCTCTTTTTCTCTCTCTCACTGTCCCTCTCTGGTCAAATTAAATAAATTCTCTCTTCTCTCTCTCTCTCTCTCTCTCTCTCTCTCTCTCTCTCTCTCTCTCTCTCTCTCTCTCTCTCTCCTCTCTCTCCACACACATTATATATATATGTGTGTGTGTGTATGTATGTCTATACTTGCTATAGAATGCATGAAAAGGGAGAGGAAGTGAGTAAACACTCCCCAGGGGGGAGCATCATGCTATAATCCCTTCTCCTTTCTCCTCTTGGATTTTTGGGCACACACATATGCACCCAGGGTGTTTTTCAAAGCACTGGGTCTGGGACTCAAACTGCATAGTTGGCCATGTGGGATCCAGCCACCTTAAATACCATACCATCTGCTGGCCCTCTTTTCTTTTTTTTTTTTTTTTAATAAGAGGTTTTTGCTGTAGGGCGCGTGCGCTTGCCAGACAGACAGAGACAGAGAGACAGAAAGCGAGAAATCACCCCCCAGGGGGGGATGGCCATGCCGCAATCCCTTCTCTTCCATTCTCCTCTCGGGATCTTGGGCACGCATGCACATGCGCCTGGCGTGAGTTTAAGCCACCGGGTCCGGGACTTGAAGAGGTCGACTACATGGGAGTCCAGCGACATAGCCATTACGCTAACTGTTGGTCCCAGGATGCCTACTCTTGCTGCTTCTATTCAATATAGTGAAAGAAGTTCTATCCAGAGCAGCTAAGCAAGATAAATAAATACAAGGCATCCAAATAGGAATCGAAAAAGTAAAATGATCTCCACTCATACCATGATCTTTTATGTTGAAAACCCCAAAGATTGCACCAAAAACTTTTTTTTTCCCCCAGGGTTTGTCATAGGGCGCATGCATTCATCGGAGAAAAAGGGAAAGGAAAAGAGAGAAATCACCTCCCCAGGGGAGATGGTCATGCTGCAATCCCCTGTCCTCCATTTTCCTCTTGGAACTTTGGGCGCAAACATAGACACACACACACACACAGACACATACACACAGCGTGATTTTCAAGCAGCCAAGTCCAGCACCCAAATTGTGGTCAGTCATGTGCGAATCCAGCACCTTAACCACCACTCCACCTGCCAGCCCCATCCCAAAACATTTAAGCGCTAACAAATTAATTCAGCAAAATTGCAGTATACAAAATCAAACCATAAAAATAAGTTGCATTTCTATACATTACCAATCAATGATTCAAAAAGAAATTAAGAAAATAATTTTGTGAGGCCAGCAGGTGATGTTGTGGATAAGGGCACTGGATTCCCACATGGCTGACCATGGTTCGAGTCCTGGACCTGGTGGCGTGCTCTCTCTCTCTCATAAAATTTTAAAATAACAATAATAAATGGAATTAAATAAATATATATATTTTTAATTTCATTCACGTTAACATTAAAATGAACAAATTACTTAGGAATAAATTTAGTCAAGATGCAAAAGACTCATAACATTGAAAACTATAAACCATTCAAAGAAGTTAAAGACCACACAAATAGAAATATACCCCATGTTTATGTGTTGGAAGACAAAATATTGTTGAAGTGACAATACTACCCAAAGTGACTCAATGCAATATTTATCAAAATTCTAATGATGTGGGAACCAGCAGTTAGCGTAATGGCTATGTCGCTGGACTCCCACGTAGCCGACCGCGGTTCGCGTCTCGGACCCGGTGGCTTACAACTCACGCCGGGCGCGTGTGCGTGCGTGCCCAAGATCCCGAGAGGAGAATGGAGGAGAAGGGATTGCGGCGTGACCATCCCCCCTGGGGGGTGATTTCTCGCTTTCTGTCTCTCTGTCTCTCTCTGTCTGTCTGGCGAGCGCACGCGCCCTATAGCGAAAAACCTCTCCAAAAAAAAAAAAAAAATTCTAATGATGTTACAGATATAAAAATATCCCAACTACATTTCGCATACCTTTTTTCCCTTAGTTTTCCATAGGGCATGTGCACTTGCCAGAGAGAGACAGAGTTAAGGGAGAGTGAGAAATTACACCCTGGAGGAGATGACCATGCAACAATCTCTTCTCTCCATTTTCTTTCAGGATTTTGGGCATGCACACATATGTGCCAGGTGAGATTTTTAAGCTGCAGTTTCCAAGACTCTAACCATGCAGTCAGCCATGTGGGATCCAGCCACCTTAACTGCCATGTCACTTGGCTGGCCCCATATGGATTTGTGAGTAACCCCAAAGACTCAAAGCAATCTTGAAAAAGCAGAACCGTACTTTTTGATCCCAAAACTTACTACAAAGCCTCAGTAAACAAAACCATATTTGTACTAGTACAGGGGCCAGCAGGTGGTATGGTAGTTAAGGTGCTGACTCCCACATGGCTGACCATGGTTTGAGTCCCAGAATTAGTGGCTTGCTTTCTTGTTCTCCTTTGCTCTTTCTGTCTCTTTCTCTCTGGTCAAATTTAAAAAAATAAATAACAAACTGGGACCAGCAGATGTCGTAAAGTTTACATAGCTAGACTCCCACGTAGTCAATCACAGTTCAAGTCCCAAACCCAGTGGCTTAAAACTCATGTTAGGTGGGGACCAGCAGTTAGCGTAATGGCTATGTCACTGGACTCCCACGTAGTCGACCGCGGTTCGCGTCCCGGACCCAGTGGCTTAAACTCACTCCGGGCATGTGTGCGTGTGTGTGTGCCCAAGATCCCAAGAGGAGAACAGAGGAGAAGGGATGGTGGCATGGCCATCCCCCCTGGGGGGTGATTTCTCACTTTCTGTCTCTCTGTCTGCCTGGCAAGCGCACGCGCCCTATAGCAAAAACCTCTCAAAAAAAAAAAAAAAAAAAAAAAAAAAAAAAAAAAAAACTCATGTTAGGTGCATGTGCATGCATGCCCCAAATCCCAAAAGGAGAATGGAGAAGGGATTGCAGCATGGCTATCCTCCTGGGGGGTGATTTCTCGCTTTCTGTCTCTGTCTCTCCGGCAAGCACATGAGCCCTATAGCAAAAATCTCTCTAAAATAACAAATAAAATTAATTTTTAAAGTTGTATTTAATCATTCAATTTTTTTTTTAATGCCCACTGCAGCTCCAAGGAGGAACAGTAACTTTTTTTATAATTATTTATTTTATTTATTCATTCATTCATTTATTTTTTTAGTTTGATCAGAGAGAGACAGAGGGTGAGAGTGAGAGAGAGAGGAGGTGAGAAAGCAAGCCACCAGATTCAGGACTTGAACCCTGGTCGGCCATGTGGGAATGTCCAGAGCCTTAACCACCACCCCACCTGCTGGTCCCAATCATTCAATTATTTTAATTTGACCAGAGAGAGAGGAGTGAGAAAGCAAGCCACCAGGTCCAGGACTCAAACCATCAAACCATAGCCATATGGGAGTGTCCAGTGCCATAACCATCACGCCACCTGCTGGTCCCCAAATTAAATAAATATTAAAATAAAAAGAATGGTCAAAAGAAAAAAAAAAAAAAAGAATGGTCATACAGAATGGAATAGAGAAGCCAGAAATAAACCCTCTTATATATGATATTATTTTTAAGATTTTTTTGCCATAGGGGGCATGCACTAACTGGAGACAGAGAGAAAGGGAAAGTGAGAAATTACCCCTTCAGGAAGGACGACCATACAGAAATACTCTCAGCATTTGGGGCATGCATGCACACACACCTAGTATGTATTTCAGGCTACCAGGTCTGTGACTCAAGCCACAGTCAGCCATGTAGGATCCAGAGCCTTAACCACTATACTATCTGTTGGACCTGATCAACTGTTTGTTAAGAGATATTTGCTATATTTGCTATAGGGCACATGCTTGTCAGAGACACAGAGAGAGAGGAGAGAAAGTAAGAAACCACACCCAGGGGAGATGACCATACTGCAATCCCTTTTTCTCTATTCTCTTTGAGATTTTGGGCACGCATGCACATGTACCAAATGTGATTTTTAAGCCACTGGGTCTGGGACTTGATCCACGACTGACCATGTGCGATTCAAACACCTTAACCAGTGTGTTACTTGCTGCCACCATCTAATGATTTTTACCCAAGGCCATTTGCTATGGGCTAAATGATTGTGTCATCCAAACCCCCCACCCCTAATTCATATGTTGAAGTTTATGTTTTTGGGTTTTTTTTTTTTTTTGAGAGGTTTTTGCTATAGGGTGCGTTTGCTCACCAGAAAGCGAGAAATCACCCCCCAGGGGGGATGGCCAAGCCACACTCCCTTCTCCCCCATTCTCCTCCTGCACGCACACGCACCCAGCGTGAGTTTAAGCCACCGGGTCCGAGACTCAAACCACAGTCAACTACTACATGGGAGTCCAGTAACAGCCATTACACCAACTGCTGGGGTTTTTTTTTGTTTTTTTTTTTTTCTTTTTGAGCATATGTTCAAGTCTTAACTTTCAATTTGACTATATTCAGATATAGGGCCTATTGGGTGGTGATACAAGGTCCTATATGAGGTCATAAGGGTGGGGCACTAATCCAATAGAGCTGTGGACCTTATGAGAGGAAAAAAAGACACAAGAAAACTCTCTTTTCCATGTGAGCACACAGCCAGAGGCAGCACCTGCTACCCAGAAAGACGACTCTCACCAGGAACTGAATAAACTAGCACCTTGACATTGGACATCCCAGGTTCCAGAACTCTGAGAAATACATTACTTTTGGTCAAGTCACCTAGTCTGTGGTATTTCACTATAACAGCCTAAGCTAATACACAGCTCAGTTAGGAAAGAAAGTTCTGACACCAGCAGATGGCATAATAGTTGTGTCACTGGACTCCCATGTAGTAAACTCCCAGACCCAGTAACTTAAAACATTCCAGGTATGTGTGCATGTGTGCCCAAAGTCCAGAGGAGAATGGAGAAGGGATTGCAGCATGGTCATCCTCTCTGAGGGGCTGATTTCTCACTTTCTGTCTGTCTCTCTGTCAAGCACACACACCCTAAAGCAAAAATCTCTTTTTAAAAAAGTCTATTCAACACATATTGCCGGCAAAATTGTATCTCCACCTATGAAAGACTGAAGTTGGACTCTTTCCCTGCATCATATACAAAAATTAGCTCAAAATGGATCAAAGACCATGAAGAAAGACCTAAAATTATAGAACGCTTAGAAGAAAATATAGTGAAAAATCTTCCTTGGATTTGGCAGTGATTTCTTGCATATGGCACCAAAAGAAAGAGAAAGTGGATAAACTAGACTTCATCAAAATAGAAACTTATTGGAACCAGCAGTTAGCGTAATGGCTATGTCGCTGGACTCCCACGTAGTTGACCGCGGTTCGTGTCCCAGACCCAGTGGCTTAAAAACTCACGCTGGGCACATGTGCGTGCGTGCCCAAGATCCCGAGAGGAGAATGGAGGAGAAGGGATTGCGGCATGACCATCCCCCCTGGAGGGTGATTTCTCACTGTCTCTATGTCTCTGTCTGTCTGGCGAGTGCACGCGCCCTATAGTGAAAATCTCTCTAAAAAAAAAAAAAAATAGAAACACATTTATGCATCAAAGGATACTATAATCAGAGAAGACAACCCACAGAATGGTAAATATATCTAATAAGGGATTAATACTCAAAATATATATATTACTCTTACAACTTAACAGAAAACTAAGAACCCAATTAAAAAATAGGCAAGTGGGCCAGCAGGTGGCATGGTGGTTAAGGTGCTGGATTCCTGCATTGCCAACCACGATTTGAGTCCTGAAATGGTGGCTTGAAAATCACACCATGTGTGTGCATGTGTGCCCAATATTCCGAGGAGAATGGAGAAAGGATTGCAACTTGGCCATCCCCCTGATGTAGGAGGGTGATTTCTCACTTTCCGTCTCTCTGGTGAGCACATGCACCTGCACCCCACAGCAAAATCTAAAAAAAAAAAAAAAAAAAAAGGCAAGTACTTTTCCAAAGAAAATACACAAATTGTTGGGTCAGTGGAATGATGTTTCAGGCAATTGAATCCAACATGGTTGAATATGTGGTTCAAGTCCTGGTTCTGGAGGCTCAAAAACATGCCAGGCGGGACCAGCAGACAGTGTAATGGCTATGTCGCTGGACTCCCATGTAGTTGACTGCAGTTCAAGTCCCGGACCCGGTGGTTTAAAACACCAGGTGCATGTGTATGCATGCCCCAAATCCCGAACGGCGAATGGAGAAGGGATTGCAGTGTGGCCATTCCCCCCAAGTTATCATTTTTTTGCTTTCTGTCTCTCTGTCTCTCTCTGTCTTTCTGGCAAGTGCACATGCCCTATAGGAAAAACCTCTCCAAAACAAAACAAAACAAAAGCATAAAATGACCAGCAGATGGTGTACGTCTCTGGACTCCCATGTAGTTGAATATGGTTCAAATCCCAGACCCGGTGGCTTAAAACCCATGCCAGATGCGTGTATGGTGTGTGCCCAAAACCTGAGAAGAAAATGGAGAAGGGATTGCAGTGTGGCCATCCCTCCATTGGTGATTCCTCCCTCTCTGTCTCTCTTTGTCTCTCTGGCCAGCACACATACCCTATAGCAAAAATCTCTCTTTTAAAAAAAATGCAGGCTTGGGGCTGGCAGGTGGCATGGTGGTTAAAGGGGCTTGCTGGACTCCCACATGGGCGACTGCAGTTCGAGTCCCGGACCTGGTGGCTTGCTTTCTCTCTTTCTGTCTGTCTCTCTCTGGCCAAATTAAAATAAATAAGCCAATAAAATAAACAAAGTTAAATAAAATAATTATTTAAAAAAAAATGCCAGGCACATAGCCATGCATGCCCCAAATCCTGAAAAGATGAAAAAGTGATTGTAGTGTGACCATCTCCTATAAAGGGTTGTTTTTCACTTTCCCTCTTTTTCTTTCTCTGTCTCTCTCCGGTGACTGCATACAACCTTTGGCAAATTCTCAAAAAAAAAAAAAAAAAAAAAAAAAAAAAAAAAAAAAAAACTTAAAAAAAGAAAGAAAACATATAGATTATCAATAAGCCCTTAAAAAGATACTCAGTTGGCCAGCAGATGGTGTGGTGGTCAAAGCGCTGGAATTCCCACGTGACTGACTGCAGTTTGAGTCCTGAACCTGGCAGCTTGCTTTGTCACTCTCTCTCTCCTTCTCTTTCTCTGGCAAACTCATGAGGAAAAATAATAATAGTAATAAATAAATAAAATAAATACTTCTTTAAAAAACAAAAATACTCAACATCATTAGTTATTGGTGAAATGCAAATCCAAACTGTGCTACAATACCATTTCAACCAAATAGGACAGCATAAAAATAAATAAATAAATAAATAAATAAATAATAAAAAACAGAATAAGTGTTGTTGGAGATTAATATATATATATATTGGGTTGTCAGAAAAAAAAATTTTTTTTTTTAATTTGACCAGAGAGAGACAGAGAGGAAAGTGGGAAAGCAAGCCACCAGGTCCAGGACTCGAACTGTGGTCAGCCATGTGAGAGTCCAGCCCCTTAACCAGCACACCACCTGCCAGCCCCCCATGATGTATTTTTTCTGTGTAAAAATGCATCATGACTTTTCCAACAACCCAACAGAATCCTTGTATATTGTTGGTGGGAATATAAAATAGCATGGAAAATAATTTGAGTATTCCTCACCTCAAATTGAAACAATTAGCATATAATCCAGCAATTTCACTCCTAGATCTATAAGCGTAAGTACCTAAAAGATCCCAACAGATACTTGTACAAGACTGTTCATACCAGCATTATTCACAATAGTCAAAAGGTAGAAATGTTCAAGTGTCAAACAGATGAATGGATAAACAAAATGTGGTACATACATGGAATGATTATTCAGCCACCAAAAGGAATGGAGTTCTGATACAGGTTACAAAATGGACAAAACTTAAAAACAGACTAAATGAACAAAGCCAGATATAAAAGGAACATATATGATTCCACTTATATAACGTTCCTGGAATAGGCAAATTCATAGAGACAGAAAATAGGATTCAACTTAGCAGCAGCTAGGAAAAAAGGAAATGGAGAGTTACTGTTCAATTGGTACATAGTTTCAATCTGGGTTAACAAAGCAGCTCTTGGGGCTGGCAGGTGGCATGGTGGTTAAGGGCACTGGACTCCCACATGGCCAACAGTGGTTCAAGTCCTGGACCTGGTGGCTTTCTCTCTCTCTCTCTCTCTCTCTCTCTCTCTCTCTCTCTCTCTCTCTCTCTGGCTCTGTCCCTCTCTGGTCAAATTTTTAAAATAAGTAAATAAATTAATAAAATAAATCATTTTTAAAATTTTTTAAACCTTATTTATTTTACTTTTACCAGAGAGGGACAAAATGTGAGAGAGAGAGAGAGAGAGGAAGTGAGAAAGCCACCAGGTCCAGGACTCAAACTGCAGTTGGCCATGTGGGAGTCCAGTGCCCTCAACCACCAAGGCACCTGCTGGCTCGTTGTATATATTTACCCTAATAAAAAAGGCAATTTCAACTTTGAGACATAGGAAAGTATGGATAATACATTGTGAATTTTTTCTAATTACAGTAATAAAAATATGCCAATATGTGGAGTTCTCCCCATTGTGAATTTTCTGATGCTGAGGAAATGGCCAAGGTGATGATCCCAGTGTTTTAACAATGTGCATAATATTTACTTTTTAAAATCTCTCCACTGTGTGGGCCAGCAGGTGGCATGGTGGTTAAGGTGCTAGACTTTCCACATGGGTGACCACAGTTTGAGTCCTGGACCTGGTAGTTTGATTTCTGTTCTTCCTTCTCTCTCTGTCACTCTCTAGTCAAATAAAAAAAATACTAATGGTGAATGAAATTAAATAATGCTTTCAAAATAAATCTCTCCACTGTGTCTGAAAAGAAATAAATCCTAAGTCAGCTGTAATATTCTCTTTTTATAAATGAAGGTGATCACAGGAACTTCTTTTATGCTCACTTTTCTTTCTCATTTTCTCTAAAATGAACATGTACTACTTTTGGTTTAAGAAAAGTTTCTTTAAGACAGGATACCCTTCTACCCTGTGAAAATACAATGTGAACAATAAATAAAATACAGGGGCAGGCTGTTGAGGTATATGGAGGAAGTATGATAGGATTCTGCCCTCATGAGCCCTCCTCCACCATCACATGGAGAAGTCTCCTCGTAGGTGAATCCTCTGGTGCTGAGATACATTAGAACTATGCCGAAAAGCCTTCCCACACTCACTGCACTTATAGGGCTTCTCTCCAGTGTGGATCCTCCGGTGTTGAATCAGGTATGTACTCTGGCTGAAGGCTTTCTTGCAATCATTGCATTTGTATGGCTTCTCTCCATGGTGTGATCTTTGGTGGTGAATGAGTCTGGAACTGTTGTGAAAGGCTTTCCCACATTCACTGCACTTGTAGGGCTTCTCTCCTGTGTGAATTCTCTGATGTTGGATGAGGTGTGTGCTCTGGCTGAAAACTTTGCCACAATCATTACATTCATAGGGCTTCTCTCCAGTGTGGCTTCTCTGATGTTCAACAAGTTTGGTTTTTTGGATGAAGGCTTTCTCACATTCATTACATTTATAAGGTTTCTCTCCAGTGTGAGTTCTCTGATGTTGGATAAGGTTAGAACTTTGGGTAAAGCCTTTGCCACATTCTTTACACTCAAATGGCTTCTCTCCAGTGTGAGTCCGACGATGTCGGATGAGAATTGAGCCATCACTAAAGGCTTTGCCACAGTCACTACATTTATATGGTTTCTCTCCAGTGTGAATTCTCTGGTGATAAATAAGGGAAGAATAGGCACTAAAGTGTTTCCCACACTCGCCACACTTGTAGGGCTTCTCCCCAGTATGAATCCTTTGATGCTTCATTAGGTTAGGCCTCCGATTGAATGTCTTCCCACACTCATCACATCGATAGGGGATCTCCCCCGAGTGCATCCTCAGGTGACTGATAAACTCACAGCTCTGGCTGAAGGCTTTGCCACATTCCTCACACTTGTAGGGCTTTTCTTCACTGTGAAGCCGCTGATGCTTGACAAGGTTAGCACTGTACCTGAAAGTCTTCCCACAGCAACAACAATAGTGCAATCTTTTCCCTGTAGTAATTTTCTGATCTTCTTTTACCACTAAGTTTGCACTGAAGATTTCACCAGAATCATGAACTATATTTGTTGTTTTTGACCTGTGTACACGCTTATGGTTGTTGAGGTATGATCTCTGTTCAAAACTTTGTTCACATATATCACATTTGTGAGGTCTCTGGTCAAGGAGAAGTCTTGACCCCCACATGAGGCTTTCCCCAGACCTCTGGTCACTTTCCTTGTTGGTCAGAGTGATGGGCTCAGGGACTCTCTGCCCAATTTGCTCGTGACAACTCCACTCTGACTCGCTTTGAGGCAGCTGTTCCTTCTCTTGGGCTTCTTCTGGCTCCAGTCCCTGGGCATCAGTCCCCCTGCATTGGTCCAGTTCTTCCCCATGAATTATCTCCCTTGAAGTAAACAGCTTGCACTCATTTGTAGTTCTGCAATCTGAAACAATAAACAGAACATGTACAGTGACCTGTTCTGACTCTGCAAGGAAGGAAAGAAAATATTGCAGATGATCCATGAAGTACCAAGTCAGCCATTTCCAAAGTCTTAGAGCCTGGAGACTAGAGGCTCAGGACCCCCCCCCCCCCCCAAGGCCATAATCAGGTAGCAGTGCAAGCATTTTAACTGAAGCCCTGATTTGATTACCACATACTACATGCATGCTTTGAAAAACCGTATGATACCCCACAAAGACGTACAATAATTAAACGTAAATAAGAAATTATAAAATTAATAAGCCTGGGCCCTTCCTGCTTACCTTGATAGGATACCTGTCCTCACTACCGAGAAAGAAGACAGAGGCTTCAAGTACCATGAAAAACAGAGCAAGGAGGGAGCATAAAGGTCACAGAGGACATCTCGCCAAGAAACTAAGGCTAAGCAAGCCTAAGGACACCCCCAAATCCATGGCAAGAAAACCAAATGCCTTCCTAGGAGGACAGAGGGCCAACCTCATGCCAATCCTGAGAGGACAGTAGAGCACACACAGGACAGGACAACATGTGTAGCACACAGAGCTCCCTAGTCTGCCACATCCACTCCAAGGGCCTTCTTTGGGTAAGGCCACCAACGCTTTAAACTTAAGACACTCATATGGAATGCTTCCTGATGCCTTTATTTTTTATTACTATTATTTGGGGGAGGGAGAGGGTTTTGCTGTAGGGCGCATGCACTCGCCAAAGAAAGACAGAAAGTGAGAAGTTGCTCCCCAGGGGGGATGGCCATGCTGCAATCCCTTCTCCTCCATTCTCCTCTTGGGATCCTGGGCATGCACATACACATGCCCGGCATGAGTTTAAGCCACCAGGTCTGGGACTCAAACCACAATTGACTACATGGGAGTCCAGCAACATACCCATTAAGCCAACTGCTGGTCCCTCTGATGCCTTTAAACCTCCATTGCTCCCTTCTGTGATTTGACATAGACATCAAGTTTCTCCAAGATAGCCTCTCTCCAAAAGCAGTGACAAGCACCCAGGTAGGGTCCTGCCACATAGCCCTAACTACCACCAGCACCCATACTCAGATCAACCAATACAGTCCCCACTTTCTAGCTGAGTGACCTGAGGCCACTCTCCTACTTTTTGTTTTTGTTTTGAGAGATTTTTGCTATAGGGCACATGCATTCACAGAGAGACAGACAGAAAACAAGAAATCACCACCCACACCCCAGGGAGAATGGCCATGCCACAATCCCTTCTCCATTCTCCTCTCCGGATTTTGGATACACATGCGCACACACACATACCTAGCCTGAGTTTTTTTTTGGGGGGGAGAGTTTTTTTTTTTTTTTTTTTTGCTATAGGGCGTGAGTGTTCACCAGATAGAGAAACAGAGAAACAGAAAGCGATAAATTACCCGCCTCTGGAGGGATGGCCACGCCACAATCCCTTCTTCTCCATTCTACTCTTAAGATCTTGGGCACACACGCATACGCACC
The DNA here is from genome assembly GCA_026018925.1 of Tupaia tana. Classification (NCBI taxonomy): domain Eukaryota; kingdom Metazoa; phylum Chordata; class Mammalia; order Scandentia; family Tupaiidae; genus Tupaia; species Tupaia tana. Next base: position 94,242,573 of record JAKSZU010000008.1, on the reverse strand, counting down.
CAGCGTGAGTTTAAGCCACCAGGTCTGGGACTCAAACTATGGTCGACTATGTGGGAGTCCAGCAACATAGCTGTTACGCCAACTGCTGATCCCCTGGCATGAGTTTTAAGCCACCTGGTCTGGAACTCAAACCACAGTCAACTATGTGGGAGTCCAGCGATGTAACCATTATGCCATCTGCAGGTCCCCCTACGTTTATTTATTTATTTTTTAATTAGCCAGAGAGAGCATACACTTGCCAGAGAGATAAAGAGACAGAGAGAGAGGGAGAAAGCCCCCCCAGTGGGGTCATGCTGTAATCTCTTCTCCTCCATCTCTCCAGGGCACAAATGTACACATGTCCAGTATGCCTTTTCCCCCCATTTTATTTATTTGCTAAAGAACTTAATTAATCTAAGTACTTCCATAGCAAGCACAGCTGATATGTACATTATCCATGAACACAAGTCTGACCCTAGGCATAAACCTCAGTGAGTAGAATGAACATACAACAAAGTAGCACCCAGTTGGGACTATATGGCTTACTGCAGTCTTCAAATATGCATATTTTTTTTAATTTCATGAAAAATATTTTTTGTGATTTTTTTTCTCCTGAAACTTAATTAATTTACATTCATCCCCAATCATCGTCACAGCATACAATAAGTGGTTTTCCATCCAAAATATACTGCATAGTGGCTTAATCCTGTATGTTATCAATAATTTTCTATTTCTATTTATAAATAAATATATATATATTACCCCTATGTCTGACCCTCTGCCCTTTCCCACCCTCTTACACTATCTCTGGTGTCTACAGTTGTCTTCCATTCCTTTCCCCCATTTTTATTTATTTTTTTTTTTTTGAGAGGTTTTTGCTATAGAGTGCGTGCACTCGCCAGACAGAGACAGAGAGGTAGAAAGCAAGAAATCACCCCCCAGGGGGGATGGCCACGCCACAATCCCTTCTCCTCCATTCTCCTCTCGGGATCTTGGGCACACACGCACACACACCTGGCATGAGTTTAGGCCACCGGGTCTGGGACTCGAACCATGGTCGACTACATGGGAGTCCAGCGACATAGCCATTATGCTAACTACTGGTCCCTCTCCCCCACATTTTATTGATCATACAATTTCTTAAATAATCTAACTACTTTCAATAGCAAGTTCAGCTGGTAATTTCAAGAAAAGCAATTTTGAATTGGTAAGGAAATTTGCTTAAAACTTAAAGCCTGGAAACAGGTTAGTATCCTGTTCAAATAGTAGGTACATGAAACTATTGACAGCTCAAGACAGGACAAAAACTAAAAACCAGACAACAAAGCCTAGAAGAAAAGCAGCACTATTTGAGTCAAAAGTCACCAAATGCTATTTCACCAGTTCAGTCTCCTGTACTAAATCAATCTTCTGTTGTGGTTCGATCTTCCCGATTGAATTCTGGGATATAATATTCAACTCCACACTTGTCCCTACAATTAAATTGGCTATTTTCTTAGTTTTTGAACTTTTATTTCTGTGTGACTACATTTAACTTTCCTGACATAGCACTCCCTTGAGAACTTTTTGGATATCTGGTCTGGTGCTGGTAAATTCTTTCAGGTTTTGTTTATCTGAGAATGTTCTTGTCTTTTCTTCCCATAATCTTGCCGGGTAGAGTATTCTCAGTTGTAATTGCTTTTCCCTTAACACTTTGAATATATTTTCCCATTCTTTCCTCGCTCTTATTGTTTCCGATGAGAGGTCTGCTGTTAGTCTGATGGGATATCCTTTGTAGGTAACTTGCCATTTCTCTCTTGCCAATCTTAGTATCTTGTCTTTGTCTGTGGTTTTGGTCAATCTGGCTATAATGTGACTTGGATTAGATTTTCTTGGGTTGATTCTATTTGGGATCATTTCTATTTCTTGGACCTGGATCTTTGAGTGCCTCCCTAGGTTTGGAAAGTTTTCTTGCAGGATTTCATGGAATAGATTATCAATGCCGTTATGTGTCTCTTCGCCTTCTGGGATGCCTATTATCCAGATGTTTGGACATTTGATGGTATCTAGTATTTCTCGTATATTATCCTCATTTGGGGGGGCAATTTTCTCAGTCTTTTATTGGAGAGGTTTTCGCTATAGGGTGTGTGTGCTCGCCAGAGAGAGACATAGAGACAGAAAGCGAGAAATCACCCACCGGGGGGATGGTCACGCCACAATCCCTTCTCTATTCTCCTCCCGGGATCTTGGGCACACACATACATGTGCCCAGAGTGAGTTTTAAGCCACTGGGTCCAGGACGCGAACCACGGTCGACTACGTGGGAGTCCAGCGACATAGCCATTACGCTAACTGCTGGTTCCCAATTTTCTCAGTCTTCATGGTGGATTTTTCTAGGCCAGCAATCTTCTCTTCTACATCTGAGATTCTATTTTCTGTATGATCTTGTCTGCTTTTAATACTTCCAAGAGAGATTTTGACTTCCTGTATTATAGTCTTTATCTCTAACAATTCCATCTGATTCTTTTGTAAAGTGTATAATTCCTCTTTTAGATCTTGCAAGAATTTCCTCACCTCCCAGCACTTGTCAGCTCCTTTTTCCTTTCTCTTCTGCAGTTCATTGTCTCTCTTTACTTCCATCTCTGTTAGCTTCGCCATTATGAATGTTCTAAATTCTTTAACAGACATTTCCATGATTTCTGTTGAACTGTCTGTGGATGAAGAGGAGCCATTCTTTTCCCTTGGGGAAGAAGTATTTTCTTGCTTTCCCATATTGTGGTCCTGTGGTGATTTCTAGTCATCTGATGGAAAGCGTGTTTCTTCCCAAACTTGAAGTTCAATCACGCGAGTTTGAGGGCTGAAGGCTGAATTATCAGTGGAAAGTCTTCATTTCTCCTGGTCCCCTGAAATCACTAGTTCTCAGTAGCCATGAAGGGATTTTCTAGCTCCAACTCTCTTAACCAATAAGCCAAGGGGCTAGATCCCCACTACCTATTTTTCCCCCCATCTTAAAAACAGGGGTCACACTAGCTGCCCCTATCTAGCACTGTCATGAGAATGAAATGGAATTAAACAACAGACTGTCATACATTCAGCCTCGGGCACAGTGAAATGAGTCTCAGATGCTAGCAACTCAGATGGTCACTGTCATCACTGTTCCATGCCTGGTCCCATGACAATGCAAGTGTCTGCCAGTATGTGTAGCACACAGAGCTCACTCACCACCCAGGACTGTGTCAAGAACCACTGCTTTAGAAAATAGTTTGTCAGCCATGTGTAAAGCTGATTCTTGCACATCCTACAATCCAGAGTCTACCCTCCCAGGTATGCACCCATTAAAAATACTCTGTGTTGGGAACCAGCAGTTAGCGTAATGGCTATGTCGCTGGACTCCCACGTGGTCGACCGCGGTTCGCGTCTCGGACCCGGTGGCTTACAACTCACGCCGGGCGCGTGTGCGTGCGTGCCCAAGATCCCGAGAGGAGAATGGAGGAGAAGGGATTGCGGCGTGACCATCCCCCCTGGGGGGTGATTTCTCGCTTTCTGTCTCTATGTCTCTCTCTGTCTGTCTGGCGAGCGCACGCGCCCTATAGCGAAAAAACCTCTCCAAAAAAAAAAAAAAAAAAAAAAAAAAAAATACTCTGTGCACCAGAGAAAGACAAAAGACAAAAACAACATCCACAGCTGCTCTTGGCCAATAGCCCCTAACTGGAGACAATTAAACATCCTCATGAAGAAGAGAAAACATCCATGGGTTGTGAGGGTGTGTGTTCAACAGTAGAACACTGGCAAAAATGCAGATCACACTGCTACTACATGAGACATGGGCAACCCTCACAGCATCCAGCACAGGATGCCCCATGTGAGTCTAACAGTGTCAGAAGGAAGTTGCTGGGGGATGGGTGCTACTGCAGAACTGGAATTTTTTTTTTTTTAAGGTTTTTGCCATAGGGCATGTGTACTAACTGGAAATATAGAGAAAGTGACAAATCCTCCTCCAGAGGGAATGGTCATGCCACAATCCCTTTTCTTCCATTCTCATCCTGGGATCTGGGGTATACATGCACACACACCTGGCATGCATGCCCCAAAACAAGCTGCCAGGTCCTGGACTCAAACCATTGTCAGCCATGTGGGAATCCAGTGTCTTAACCACCATGCCACCTACTGGCCCTGAGCTAAAGATTTTTTTTTTTAATTATTTATGGGGCCAGCAGGTGGCATGGTGGTTAAGGGTACTGGACTTCCACAAGGCCAACTGTGGTTCAAGTCCTGGACCTGGTGGCTTGCTTTCTCAATTTTCCTTTCTCTCTCTCGCTCGCTCGCTCGCTCGCTCTGTTGCTCTCTGGTCAAATTAAAGTAAGTAAATAAATTTAGATAAAATAATTATTTTAAAAGAAAGAAAGAAAGAAATAATTGGGGTTGGCAGGTGGCATGATGGTTAAGGGTGCTGGACTCCCACATGACCAACAGTAGTTTGAGTCTTGGACCTGGCAGCTTAAAACAGAAAGATCAGACCACAACAGAAGATAAAGTACAGGAGATTGAACTGGTCAAATAGAATTGTATGACTTTTGACTAAAACTTCACTGATCTTCTATGCTTTGTTTTCCAGAGTTAAGGATTTTTGTCTTGAGTTGTCCACAGGTCCAAGAACCTACTATTTGAACAGAATCCTAATCTGTTTCCTGGTTTTAAGTATTAAGCAAAGTTCTCTTAACATTTTTTTACTTTGATTTATGAAAGTTAAAACTGCCTCTTTTTTTTTTCTTTTTTTGGAGAGGTTTTTGCTATAGGGTGTGTGTGCTCACCAGACAGAGAGAGACAGAGAGACAGAAAGCGAGAAATCACTCCCCACGGGGGGTGGCCACGTTGCAATCCCTTCTCTTCCATTCTCCTCTCGGGATCTTGGGCACGCACGCACACGCGCCTGGCGTGAGTTTAAGCCACTGGGTCCAGGACTCGAACCGTGGTCGATTACGTGGGAGTCCAGCGACATAGCCATTACGCTAACTGCTGGTCCCAAAACTGCCTTTCCTTAAATTAAAAAATATATTTTAAAATATCTACTTAGGGACCAGCAGGTGGCATGGTTGTTAAGGATACTGGGCTCCCCACATGGCCGACTGCAGTTTGAGTCCCAGACCTGGTGGCTTGCTCTCTCTCTCTGTCCCTCTCTAGTTAAATTAAAGTAAATAAAGTTAAATAAAATATTTTTTAAAATTACCTATCTAGGGGCCGGCAGGTGGCGTGGTGGTTAAGGATGCTGGACTCCCACATGGCCGACCACGGTTCAAGTCCTGGACCTGGAGGCTTGCTCTCTCACTTTCCCACTCTCTCCTTCTCTCTTGCTCTGTCCCTCTCTGGTCAAAATAAAAATATGAAATAAATGAATGAATAAAAAAAAAATCATTCTTTAAAAAAAAAATTACCTATCTAATGACCACAGTAAGCTATATAGCCTCAGTCAGGTACTACTTTAAAGTATATTCATTCTAGCCATTCAGAGTTTCATGCCTAAAGTCAAACGTGTTCACAGATACGTATATATCAGCTGAACTTGCTATTGAAAGTACTTAGATTAACTAAGATATTTTGTGAATCAATAAAATTGGGGGGGGAGGAATGAAAGCAATTGTAGATATCAGACATTGTGGGAGGTTGCAAAGTAGCAGAGGATGAGAAATAGGAGGAAAATATATATGTGTGCATATATATATATGAAACAAGAAACGGAAAATTATTTGTTGATGATAATATGTATGATTAAGCCACTATACAATATATTCTGAATGGGAAATCACATATTGTACGCTATGATAATGTTCAGTGAATGAATGTTAAATAAACAAATTTTTAAAAAATTATTAGGACCAGCAGATGGCATAATGGTTATATTATTGGACTCCCACGTAGTTGACCGCAGTTCAAGTCCCAGATCAAGTGGCTTCAAATTCATGCTAGGCATAGGTGCATGCATGCCCAAAATCCAGGGAGGATACTGGAAGTGAAGAGACAGCAGCATTGGGAACCAGCAATTAGTGTAATGGCTATGTCGCTGGACTCCCACGTAGTCGACCGCGGTTCGCGTCCCAGACCTGGTGGCTTAAAAAAACTCACGCCGGGCGCGTGTGCGTGCATGCCCAAGATCCCGAGAGGAGAATGGAGGAGAAGGGATTGCGGCGTGACCATCCCCCCTGGGGGGTGATTTCTCGCTTTCTGTCTCTATGTCTCTCTCTGACTGCCGAGCGCACGCGCCCTATAGCGAAAACCTCTCACAAAAAAAAAATAAAAAAAGAAACTGCAGCATGGCTATCACCCCTGAGGGGGATGATTTCTTGCTTTCTGTCTCTGGTAAGTGCACATGCCCTATAGCAAAAATCTCTAAAAAAAAAAAGTTATTTTTATTTACTAATATTTTTTAATTTTTTATAGGGCACGAGCACTTACAGAGAGACAAAGAAAAAGAGAAAGTGAGAAAGCACACCACCAGACTCAAGACTTGTATAGTGGTCAGCCATGTTGGAATACAGTGCTTTAACAAACATGCTGCCTGACAGTCCAATACATTCTCATTTATATCCAGAGAATAGTTTTTCATAAAAATTCACTGAGTTTCTCAGAAAAACTTGGGGTTTTGGGAACAGCAGTTAGCGCAATGCCTATGTCACTGGACTCCCATGTACTCAACTGCAGTTCAAGTCCCAGACCCGGAGGCTTAAACTCACGCCAGGCATGTGTGCATGTATGCCCAAGATCCCGGGAAGAGAATGGAGGAGAAGGATTGCAGTGTTGCCATCCTGCCGCGGGGTAATTTCTCACTTTCTGTCGCTCTCTCTCTCTGCCTTTCTGGCAAATGCACACATCCTATAGGAAAAACCTCTCAAAAAAAAAAAAAAGAAAAGAAAAACTTGGGATTCTTCTCATTCCTATAAGTATTTATATTCAAAAAAGCAAATTTATAAAACAAAATTACAAGTCCTTTGGGCCAGCTGTTCCTGCCTAAGAGATCATCAGACACACATGCAGAGAGATGATCATCAGGGCTGTCCACAGCAGAGAAGCCAGGTGGCCTCTGGTATACTCACACTGAAAGCGTGACTAAGGCTTGTGTACACAGAAATGGAAATGCTTTTCACTGAAAGTGGGTGCATGACACAGCACCTGGACCTTTCCTGATAAAAAGCAGTGTTCAAACATGGCCATGGAAATGCCAGCCCTAGAGAAGGAACAGGGAATAGGATAGAACGCAGCTGCATCTAAGGGGCAAGATTCATGGGAAATGTGTTCTCCCATCATCTCAAAATGATCTATGATTGTCAAGTGGGTTAGTTATTTAGGAAGAGGGGAAATAAGCGATAATCTTCATGACTACACCTTCATCTGACCCTCCCCATAGGGAATGAGCTCTGTAGGGTCCTATGTGAATCCAGGCTTCCTTCACAGTACCCCTACTCACTCTCCTCTGAACCTGCTCTGCCTGGAAAGCCCTGCCATATTGTCCCCAACACTATCCCCACATTTGTAGAAAATTCTGCTCAAGATTCTTCCCACCGAGGCATCCAGGCTCACAGACGTGACTTCAGCAGAGGCATCCATGCTGGCCCTGATATGTCTTGCTCAAACTCCTGAATCATTTGCCAGATGCCTTGGACCTAAGATGTTCGTTGAGTGACTGAGGAGGGAGAGCAGTTCCCCTCACGCACCTGGGCTGGTGACTCTTAGTTGCTCTCCCCCCTTGGTCCCCTGCTCATCCAGGACCCATGGTTCATCCCCTCGCTCCAGCTGCGAGATCACTCCAGGCTTGGGACTTGCAGGTCCTGTGCCTGGGAGAGACAGGCCTGAGGTTGGTTCCAAGGACTGTGGTGCATGGCTGCACCCAGTGCCAACTCACCTGGGGCTGTGGGGAAGGGAAGCACAAGCAGGGGCTGATGGGAACCGGGACGCCCTCTGGAAGAGGCTGTGAATGAGCTAGGATGGTCATGAAGATGGAGGTACTAGCACAGGGAGCAAGAGCTCAGGGCTGTCTCCACTGAAAGTGTGAGTATCTGCTGGAGAGCAGTGTGCACCAGGCCTGAGCACAGGCCCGCCTCTTCCAGGAGCTCAGGGGGAAGGGCTGACTCAGGAGGGACCCCGCACGACCCGTGTCCTCCTCTTCCCAGAACAGGCCTGCCTGGGACCGGTGTCGATGTTGTCCACCTCTGGGCTCCAGGTTGGGGCCCCAGGTTGAGGCCCCAGGAAAACCCCTGATGAGCTCTCAGTCTCCAGGGCTGTTCCCAGGACTGAGTCCCAGCGAGGGGCCTTACCCACTGAGATCAGGTTCCTGTAGTTCTCCAGCATCACATCCCTGTAGAGGCCCCTCTGAGCAGGGCCCAGGTGGCCCCACTCCTCCCGGGAGAGGAGCACAGCCACATCCTCAAAAGTCACCTCGGCCTGGAATGAGAAGACACCACTCAGTCCCAAGAATGGCCCAGAGTTGATGCCGGGAGACAGAGGGCAGCAGAAGTGTTTCAAGCCCAGCAGACAGGGAGCGTCACTACCCTTTCCTGCTACTGTGTCCCAAGGGGTGGCTGCAGGCGGGTCCAAGGGTCACCTCTCCTCTGATGTCAGCACCCCAGACCAGAGACACCTGACAGTGGTTGCTGAGGAAAGCAACCTGTGTGACACCTTACACCTCGTAGGACAGAGGCTCACCTGGGGCTGGAGTAAGGCTGCCATCACCCCTGCCCTGGGCTTCCTTGGTAGAGGCAGGAGTTGGTCACTCAGGTTCTAGGAAAGAGAAAAAAACACATGGTGGCCCAGCCAGCCCCTTTCTCCACAGCTCGAGCTGCTTGGTGTACCCTAAAAACCCTGACTGCTGTGCCCTACCTGGTTGGGGTCCCTACCATGGAGTCCCCACACGGGCATCCCTGGCCTCCCTAGCACAGGCTCCTGCCTGGGACTGTCCTCTTCAACTCATTCCACTGGCACAGGCTCCTGCCTGGAACTGTCCTCCTCAACCCATTCCGATGGCCCCTCAAATCATCTGCCTCCTCCTCCTCACTGGAGTTGCCTTGTTGAAGAGGATGTCAACACTCATTCTCTTTGTGTGGAAGCACAAAGGCTAAATGTTACAATTGAGGAAGAAAATGGTATTCTAGAAGGCACAGGACAAATACAACATATAGACCATAAATAGCACCAAATTAGTAAACACAAGCACCAGTAGGCAAGCAATGGTAAGAAGTAAGATAAAATTCACCTACTAGAAGCATCAAATGCTCAATCATATATACGTGGTGCCCCTATTTGGCCTAAAATAAAATCCCACAGAAAGGCTGAAGATAGTAAAGACAGATCAGAAAAACATTAGTCAAAATAAAGTTGTGTAGCCAGCTCTATTTTCGTTTTTTTAAATAATTATTATTAGATTGTCAGAAATGTCATGATGCATTTTTGCATAGAAAAATACATCATGACTTTTCTGACAATTCATTTTTTTTTCATTTGCCACAGGGCACATGTGCTCAACAGAGAGAGAGGGAAAATCAGAAAGTAAGCCACCAGGTCTGGGACTGGAACTGTGGTTGCCCATGTGGGAGTCCAGCACTTTAACCACCACATCACCTGCTGGCCCGTTTCTTGCAGCTTTTATAAAAACATAAGATTTCTATAGAAAGGCAACAATTTCCAAGTACACAGCTCTGCACAAGACGATGGAGCTGGCACCAGGGTCATGAATGAGCAGGACCTGCTCACAGATGCCCTCCTGACCCTGCAGTCACTTCCTTCCAGCTCCACAAGTCAGCTGTATCTGTGTAGGACTTTATGCAGACAATCATGCAGTCTGTTCTCTGTGCCTGGATGCTGCCCCTCCACATGGTATTTGTGAGTTTCTTAAGTACTGCAGTGTAGTTTTCCTGCACTTACACTAACCCAAAGCAGAATTGAAGTAAAAATCATTACCAGAAACAAAAACAGACACTGCATGTTAATAATTAATAAAATAATTAATAAAAATAATTAATAAAATAATAATAATTACAAACCATGTATATATCTACCAAATAACTACTGGCTAATCCTCCTCTGGAACGAGAAGTTTCTAACATGTTTCCCTCCGAAACAAGTGGGCCAGATGAAGAACTCTGTATTTGAAATAGAATATACATTGTTTTCAACATAAGCATTGAATACTACAAAACACCACGTACCACAGGCCAGCTTCTTAGTGTACTGGATAGGAACTGCGTAGAGGAAGCTGGATCCCACAGTGCCAACTGATGTTTGAGTCCTGGTCCTTTACGTGTCCATTAGGCACTGGCTCATGGGCCCAGGATCCTGACAGAGAATTAGAGAAAAACAGGATTACTGAGTGACTAGAACTTACTGAGGATGTGTGTGCTCTCTCCCTTTCTTTCTTTCTCTCATGCATGTATACATACACACATCCATTCTCTAACATTAAAAATACTACAGGACCGGGGAACTAGCAGTTAGTGTAATGGCTATGTCGCTGGACTCCCACGTAGTCAACCGCGGTTCACATCCCGGACCTGGTGGCTTAAAACTCATGCCGGGCACGTGTGCGTGTGTGCCCGAGATCCCAAGAGGAGAATGGAGGAGAAGGGATTGCCGCGTGACCATCCCCCCGGGGGGTGATTTCTCGCTTTCTGTCTCTATGTCTCTCTCTGTCGGTCTGGCCAGCGCATACGCCCTATAGCGAAAAACCTCTCCAAAAAAAAAAAAAAAAAAAAAATCCTACAGGACCAGCAGATGGCATAATGGTTATGTCACTGGACTCCCGTGTAGTCGACTACAATTCAAGTCCTGGACCCAGCAGCTTAAAACTCATGCCAGGCACTTGTGGGTGCATGTCCAAAATCCCAAAAGTGGAATGGAGAAGGGATTGTGGGGTGGCCATCTCCTCTGAGGTGGGTGATTTCTCACTTTCTGTCTGTCTCTCCAGTAAGCACATGCACCCTATAGCAAAAAAAGTCTCTTAAAAAAAAAAAATTCTTGGGAACCAGCAGTTAGCGTAATGACTATGTCACTGGACTCCCACGTAGTCGACCGCGGTTCGCGTCCTGACCCGGTGGCTTAAAACTCACGCCGGGCGCGTGTGCATGCGTGCCCAAGATCCCGAGAGGAGAATAGAGGAAAAGGGATTGCGGCGTGACCATCCCCCCGGGGGGTGATTTCTCGCTTTCTGTCTCTATGTCTCTGTCTGTCTGTCTGGAGAGCGCACGCGCCCTATAGTGAAAACCTCTCAAAAAAAAAAATTCTTTAAAAAAAATATTTTAGGGACCAGCAGTGGCGTGGTGATTAAAGGCTCTAGATTCCCACATGGCCAACTGCAGTTCAAGTCCCAGAACTGGTGCCTCGTTTTCTTTTTTAATTATTTATTTATTTATAATTCCATTTGTTAATGGGACCAGCAGATGGCGTAATGGCTATGTTGCTAGCCTCCCATGTAGTCGACAGCGGTTCAAGTCCCGGACCTGGTGGCTTAAACTCACACTGGGCGCATGTGCGTGCATGCGTGCCCAAGATCCTGAGAGAAGAATGAAGAAGAGATTGCAGCATGGCCATCCCCCTGGGGGGTGATTTCTCGCTTTCTATCTCTCTGTTTCTGTCTTTCCGGCGAGCACACGCACCCTATAGCAAAAACCTCTACAAATAAACAAATAAAAATAAAAATAAATTCCATTTGTTATTACTATTTTCTTTTAAAGAATTATTTATTTACTTGTTTATTTATTTGGCCAGAGAGTGACAGAGTGTGAGAGAGAGAGGGAAAGTGAGAAAGCCAGCCACCAGGTCCAGGACTCTAACCACATCGGCCATGCAGTAGTCCAGCACCCTTAACCACCATGCCACCTGCCGGCCATGTTATTACTGTTTTTTAAATTTGACTAGAGAGAGACAGAAAGAGAAAAAGAAAAAGTGAGAAAGCAAGCCTCCAGGTCTGGGACTCAAACCATGGGAGTCCAGCACCCCAACCACCACACCACTTGCCGGCCCCACAGCTTGCTTTCTCACTTTCTCTCTCACTCTGTCCTTCTCTGGACAAATTCAAATAAATAAAATCAAATAAAATAATTCTAAAAAAATCATTTTTAATTTATTATTATTACTTTTTTTCAATGTGCTATATGACATGTGTGCTCATGAGAGCAAGAAAGTGAGAAAGCAAGTCAACAGGTATGGGACGTGAAAAGCAGTTTGCCACATGGGAGTCCAGCACCTCACCACCATGCCACCAGCTGGCCTCATGTTTTCTTTCTTTTTTTTTTTTTTAATTTATTATTATTTTTAAATTTGAACAGGGAGGAAGAGAGAGAGAAACTGAGAAAGCAAGCCATCAAGTCTGAGACTCAAACTGTAGTTGGCCACGTAGGAGTCTCCCATGTGGGAGAACTGGGTGATCTGTCCTGGTCACTGTGCTTGTTAATCCATTTGCTATATACTCTTTATTTTCAAAGTTGTCTCTTAAGATTGTAAAGTATAGGGGCCGGAAGATGGAATGGTGGTTAAGGATACTGGAATCCTACATAGCCCGCTGCAGTTTTGAGTCCCAGACCTGGAGGCTTGCTTTCTCACTTTCCCTCCTTCCCTCGGTCTCTTCTCTTGGTCCTTCTCTGGTCAAATTAAAATAAATAAATAAAGTTAAATAATTCTTTAAAAACATTTCAAAGTATTCATATATATATATGAATAGGGATGTGTGTGTGCGTGTGTATTAATAAGCACCAGACACAGGGGCAATTAAAAGCCCTCAGGCCTTGAGAAATGAGAACTGATGTGAAGGGCCAGTTGGTGTGGTGGTTGATGCGGTTGGATCCCATAGGGCCAACAGTTTAAGTCCCAGACCTGGCGGCTTTCCAAGCCCAACCGCTGGTCCGGGGAGAATGGAGAGACTGCGGTGTGGCCATGCCCCCGGAAGGTGTTCAAACACACACTCTCTCCCCTCTCTCTACCACATGCGCCCTAAACCAAAACTTAAAAGAAGCAAAAATGAAAATGAGAAATTTGGCTGCGGAGAGCTGCAGAAGCAAAAAGGTACATCCGGTGGGAAGAGCGCCGGGGGGCTGGGGGCTGAAAATGTGAGAGGCAGCAGCTGCGGGGCACGGGTCAAAGGGGACGGAAGTTAACAAAGGAGCCGCTCATGCAGGCACTCGTAGAAGTTGCGCAGGGGGCCGCGGATCATCAGGAGGAAGAGGTCCTAGGACACGACAGCTGACAAGACGCGGCCCGGCGAGTTGGTCGGCGGAGACCGCGAGGCGGCGGGGAAGAGGCCCGTGAGAAGCTAGGGGTGGGGACAGCGCGGGGCGGGGCTCGACCGAGGGAGGGAGGCCAGGCAGGGCGCGGGGCTGCGCGACGCCGGACAGGCCGGGGACGACGACGGCGGGACAGACCCTGGCCCGGAACCACACCGAGGGCTGGCGCCGGGGGAAGGCCTGTGGCTCCCACGGACGCGCACTCACCTCAGCGCCGAGACCAGCCGCGAGCGCCTGGCCGCCCGCCCAACTATAACGCCTCCAATCAGGCGGAGCCGGAAGTGGCGTCAGGCCGAGCCTCCGGGCCCAGGAGCCGCTCTGGCCGCTCTAGGAACGAAGGCTCAGTGTCTCGGTGGTCGCCCGGCTCCCAGCTGACAGCTGTGCACCGAGGGCCAGCGAGGCCGCCGCGTGGCTGACTGCACAGGAGCCCCAGGCCAGACCAGGCCACGGCCAGAGGCTGTAGTGACCTATTGGTAGGTTAACAGATCAGTCTTTCCTTTAGAATTATTTATCCATTTATTTATTTAAAATTTGACCAGAGAGGGAGGGAGAGAAAGCAGGCCCCCAGGGGAAGGCAGTCCGCCATGTGGGAGTCCTGTGTCCTTAACCAGCCAAGGTCTGGCCCCCAGATGTTTTGTTTTTTTTTTTTAAAGATGTTTGCTTTTGTGTGCGTGTGCTCCCAGATGAGACAGGAGGGATGGCCTAGAGCCAATTCCCTTCATTCTCCTCTCTGGATTTTTGGGGACACACACACGCACACACACACCAGACTGCAGAGTTGGCTATTGGGATCTAGCCACCTCAACCTTAACCTATGCACAACCTACTGGCCCAAGAGTAATCTTTTAGGTTGTGGGGGGGTTCTCTCTCACTCAGGGGGTGACCACACTGCAATCCCTTCTCCTTCTGGCACACACGGTTTTCAAGTCACCAGGTTCCACGTAGAGTCCAGCACCTCAACCACCATGCCACCTACTCGCCTAGATTACTCTAGGGAATTCTCCCTTGTGAGTTAAGGGTGGCACCAGGTATAAAAAAAGTCCTTTCATAAAGGGAGCAGGAATCAAAATCTCAGGCCAGAATGCTTACTGGCCTAAGAATGTAACCCACTGCCCCTCCCCCCAGTCCAAAACAGAACCAGCACATGGTCCCGTGGGTTGCAAAAGTACTACAGCATGGACAACTGTGATGAATCCAGACCACTCTGGCCTGTCTGCAGACATGGTGTTTCATTTCCCTGGGGTTGCTCCCTATTCTACCCTGCAGGATCCCACCAGGTTGGTGCTTACAAGCTATACACCCCAGGTAGAACTGAAGAACAGAAGCTTGTAGGGCTGCACCCCTGGAAACAGTCTATCAGGGTTTTCTCAGAAGCTTCAGCTGTCCCAAACCAAGCTCCTTCAGCCAGTCTGAACCCACTCAGCCAGCCACGTGTAGCACTCCCCACACCCATTTCAGATGCTGTCTCTGGGCAAGAAACCCTGAGCTCCAGTCCTATCCCTGCCTGGGTGGGTTAGATGTCCCAGAGCAAGCAGAACCCACACCAGCAGTACCAGGGAAGCAAGATGGAGAAATGTGGGATAAGCCTATTAGATGGGTGTGGGCCACGAAAACAAGTTGACAACTGACAGCCAGCGAGTCTGTCATCAGAATGCCAAGACGGCCAGTCCTCACTCTGGATGAGATAATGGGCTCCCATCTGATACTGCCCTGGGATCTACTCAGCATGCCTGTCCTGAGATATGTGGAACTGGAAAGCTGGCTGGTCTCCCTTGTGGTGGTAAGGAACATGCCACATACCTGGTCCCCACTCAAGCCCTCCAGGACTGTTAGTGGTATGCACTGCACCAACCCACCTTGTTGAATTCCATTAGGTACAAGGCCCTGAGATCTCAGCTCCGCTTATCAGCCTGTCTCCCCACTCACTAGGTGTCTCAAAAAGCTGTTACCTCAGGAACTGTAGGTTATGCCATGCAGAGGGCTTGAAGGCCAACTCAGATGGAAAGCACACCTTGCTCTGGAAGTAACGGCACTGCTGAGTGACAGCCATTCCCATTGGGTTACAAGAGTCCAATGAACTGGCCAAGTGGAACTGTGAAGCCAGACAAGGACCGAAAGTCAGCCCTGCAGACACCTACCAGGCTGACACAAGCTGGACACCCCAGGCAGCAACTACAGAAATCAGGGCTGTACTCACCCCGTGGGGGAACAAGAGTGTCAGCTTCAGAGAACTGGGAAGTCAGCCCTGAGCCTGGCAAGAGTCACAAGGAAACTGTTGAATCTCCACACAAATGTAGAGTGAAGGTGTGGCCCAGAGCCCAAGGTTGAGAACTGAGTCCTGGTGCATTTCCTGTCCAGTCTCCTCTGCAAAATGGGCTGTTACATCCAAGGCCTACAGATCACAGACTGAGCCTCCCACATCAGTGCCAGGCCTAGAGGACATTTTGTACTTTCTTTGTGGAACAAGCCTGTCCCAGAGGACCCGCACCTTCTCTCTCCAGCTATGACTTTCCCTTCAAGAGTTTCCACCTCTCTGATGGTCTCCCACACCTGGGGTCTCTAGCATGGTCCTCTCCACAATCTCCCTCTGAAACTATAGAGTGTACAGCCTAGTGACAAAAGAAGAAACTTTATTGAGCCCCCAGCCCTAGTTTTCTTTCTCCTGGACGGTCTTGGTTCCCCGGAGACGCCCAGTCCGGCGGGCGGCGATGAGACCCACTTTGCGGCCAGCAGGAGCATCCCTGCGGATGGTGGAGGGCTTGCCGATGTGCTGGTGGTTGCCACCTCCAAAGGGATGTTCCACAGGCTAAAGGAAAGAGGTGATGTTAGCACAAGGGGCCCACCGGCTTCAGGATGGCAGAGGCAAGAGCCCTGTGACTACAAACTACCAGCTACTGGTGTGGAAGGGGATGACGGGACAACCTACTCTCCACATCTGGAGTACTTACATTCATAGCCACACCCCGCACACGTGGCCAACAGTTCCTCTTTGCCTTATACTTATGATAGGCACGGCCAGCCTTCAGGATGGGTTTGTCAATTCTACCACCTCCAGCCACCACACCTGCAGGGGAGATAAGTCAGGGAGGTACATCACACCTGTCCCCAGCACTAGACTTTACGGTCAGGCAGAGCCTCTCCTGCCCAGTCCCAGCCAGTGTCCCAACCCTGTTTCTCTTAGCACCCCTCACTCAAGTCACCCAGGCGCTACAGTAGCGACTTAACCAACCAGCCTCCACCCTGCAGAGCCCTTTGTCCCAATAAACTGCCTTAAAGTTTCTTCAAGCTCCGCTGGGCAGGCGGGTCGAGACCCTGGCCCTAGAAGTACTGACTGAGCGCCAGTCTCCAGAGAAGTTCTCTGCCCCTGCATCTGAAACCCTAGCTGCTCTCCCACACAGGAGGCCGCCCCAGGGGGCTGCACCTCAGCTTTGCTTATTCTGTGAACACAACAAACAGCCTCAAGGGGTTTCCTGTGCAGGGACTTGGTTTGGCAAAAAGATTTGAAAGTTTGTCAAATGGTAAACAGGCCTGGCTCCAAATCTTTCCCCATTCATTAGGTGTCTGAGAATAATCACAAACCCCTAATTCCATTCTATGAAAACGCTGTTCATGCCCAAGTAGACAACTGTCTACCTCACAAGTCCTAGGTGGCTTGAGCCAACCTCGTTCAACCCTGAAGGGCAGGGGTTAAGTACTACCTCCCTGCCTGACTGACAGCAGTGGTGCAGGGACTGAGATGCGCTCCAGTTCAGAGCCCAAGTTCTGGGGTAAGGGAGCCAACTTTGGCGACTAGGTCTTGGCCCTGGCTGTCCCAGGGGCTCTGGGCCTGTGGGCCCGATGCCCTCAGCACTCAACCCCTGCCTGGCACTCACCAACCACAGCTCTGTTGGCAGAGGAGATGACCTTCTTGGAGCCCGAGGGCAGCTTCACTCGGGTCTTCTTGGTCTCCGGGTTGTGGGAGATGACAGTAGCATAGTTCCCGGAGGCCCGGGCTAGCTTGCCCCGGTCCCCTGGCTTCTCTTCCAAGCAGCACACGATCGTGCCCTCAGGCATGGTGCCCACGGGTAGGACATTGCCAATGTTGAGCTGAGCTGTATGGGGACATGGCGCCAGGTGTTCAGTGCCGCCAAAGGCTCCCAAACCCACTCTCTGGGGCAACTCCCAGTGGTGAGCACGGCGTCCCAGGTCCGGCGTCCTCGTACAACCTCTAGACCACCCATTCTGCCAGGCACACCCTGCCCAACCTAGGCTGTGGGCTCCTCTGCAAGCCCTGGGCCCCTGCGCGCCCCGCCTCTCAGCTCACCCTTCTTGCCGCAGTATACGAACTGGCCCGTGTGGATGCCCTCGGCTGCGATAAACAGCTCGGTCCGCTTCTTAAACCGGTACGGGTCCCGGAAGACCACCTTGGCGAGGGGCGCGCCTCGGCCCGGGTCGTGGATGATGTCCTGCGGGCCCAGGCGGCATGAGTGCGGGGTTCCGGCGGGGCGCCCCATCCTCCCGCCCTTCCCCGCCGGCGCCACGCACCTTCACGATGCCCTTGATGTAGCCGTGGCGCTCAGCGAAGTCCACGGCGCGCAGGCGCGCGGCGCCCTTGCGGTGCTTCACGTGCGCGCGGAACACCGAACCGGCGCCCTTCCTCTGCCCACGGATCACGCGGCCCATGGCGGCGGGCCTGGAAGAGCTCACCGTCAGCGCCAAGCGGCCCAGGCACCCCTGCCAGCTCGGCTCCCCGAGACCCACACCGAGGTCGCGCGCCCTCCGCTTCCCCGCCCTCAGTTGCGCAAGCCGGCGCCGCCTCAGGTGAGTCGGCGGAATCCTTTGCGGGCCCCAAAGCGAAGGATGGCAGCGGATAGAGCCCAGGCCGCAGGCCGACGCAACCTACCTGCTCGCTAGGCGGCCGAGAGAGGAAACGCGCAGCCCGCGGGGCGCCTTATCTTCCGGGGCGGGGCCCAGAGCGCGCCCTCTTGCGGACGCGCCGTGGCCGTCGAACACAGTGCACGCTGGGATTTGTAGTCCGCCCCGCTCCGCCAGGACGCCCGCGCAGGCGCACTGGGGAGCAGCGGGCTCACGGAGGGCCCCGGCCTGGCCTAGGTGTTAAGCGCCGACGCCGCCGAGCGGCCGGGAGGCTCTATCAGGTCGAGCGACTCTCCTCGGGTGTGGCCTGGGGAGGGCCTCCGCAGCGGGGGAGTGGCGAAGGCAGGGGCAGATCTCCCGCCGAGCGGACGTACTGAGTGCCACGGAAGCTGAGGGGCGCAGGGCGGCGGGTCCCGGGAGAGGGAGAGCTTTCCCGCCACACCGCACCCCGCGTGGGGGGCCGCGGACCGGGCGGAAACCCTGCGCGAGCACCCGCCGAGTGTGCCTCGCCCGCCCGCAGCGTTCAGGGCCGGAGGGTAGCGTCGCGAGAAGGACGCTGCTGTGGCCGGGGAGCGGACGCGCCTCCGGGGGCGGCGGCGAAGGGACGACTTGGCCTCGGGCTGCCGCGTCCCCGAAGTGGTCCCGCGAGTCCCTTAGGATGAGGTTCCGGGCGTGGCCGCCACGGGCCCGGGCCCAGCAGGAGGCGCGCCAGTCCCTTCCGGGCCCACAGCCGCCTTGAGTCTGGCTCTGGCTCTGGCTCAGGCTCGCCCAACGCGGGGCGCGCGGGTCTTCTCCACCGGGACTGGACGCTTCCCGCCGCACACAGCGCCTCTGCTCTGCGGTGCATGGCTGCCTGGCTGTGGGCCGTCTGCAGACTCTGCCTTGCTTTTCAAACTTCACTCTTAGGGATTACTTATGTATTTCCTTTTAAAATACTGTTGGGACCAGCAGTTAGCGTGTCGACGGAAAATAAATAACCAACTGTAAAATTAATAATTAATAAATGCAGTTTATTTCCAAGCCAAGTGTGAGTGACCTAGGCCGGAGAAGAGGCATACATGCCTGTTCTCGGGGTGATCATGTACAGAGGTTCCTTTTATTTGCTTTTGAGATTAACAGACAGCATTTAGTGAAGAGATTTAACATTGGTCTGGCCCAAAAACGCGGGACATGTAGAAGCGGGGGGGCTTGTAGGTTATAGGTGGGTTCCACAATTTTTAGGTCTGTGATTGGAAGAGAAGATCCGTGTCTTAGTTAAAGAAAGGCTTAATCTACATCTCAAGGAAAAGGGAAGTTCTGTGTCTTGGGAAGAAATAAGCAAAAGAATACACTGTAATCAGTTGAAATCTACATCTCGAAGATACTATGCCAGGAACAGGAGGTAGGAAGAATCCTGTCAATAGAAAATAAATGGTCTGTTAATGTTTGTGGGCATGACTTCCCCAGTCCCTTTTGGAAAATAGAAAAGGTAGTCAGACTTCTGTCCACAGCGTAATGGCTATGTCGCTGGACTCCCATGTAGTCAGCTGTGGTCCTAGTCCGGGACCCGGTGGCTTAAACTAACTCCGGGCACGTGTGCTTGCGTGCCCAAGATCCCATCCCGAGAGGAGAGAGGAGAAGGGATTGCGGCATGGCCATCCCCCCTGGGGGGTGATTTCTTGCTCTCTGTCTCACTCTTTCTGGCGAGCGCACGCCCCTATAGCAAAAACCTCTCTAAAAAATTTTTTAAATAAAAAAAAAATACTCTCGGGGTCCAGCAGGCGGCAGGACGTGAAGATGGCTGGATCCCACGGGCTGGATGCCCGTGTATGTGCGTGGGTGCCCAAAATATGGAGAAGGGATCGCGACGTGGTCACCTCCCCACTCCCCAGCCGTGATTTCTCACCATCCCTGTCTCTCTCCAGTGAATGCGTGCACCCTAGCAAACTAAAAATCGAAAACAGAAAAGGGATCTTGGATCAGCCAGGAGCATTGAGATTAAGGTAGTGGCTAGGTCCCACATACTTGGCCCGCCTTCCCCACCAGCTCAGCTGCCCTCACCCCAACCCCAAACCTCTCTCTATAACATAATCCTTTGCTCCAGGCGCACTGTCACACTTACATCAGGTCCTGCAGTGTTAGCTGAAACAATACTTGCTAAGTACTTTTTGTGGGCCAAGCACTGCTCTAACTACTTCTCAGGTAGGAATGATTAATCATGCACACTGCCTTCCTGAGGCAGCGTCTTCCTCTTTTTTTTTTTTTTTTTTTTTTTTTTTGAGAGAGATTTTTGGTATAGGGCACATGTGCTTGCTGGAGAGACAGACAGAAAGCCAGGAATCATCTCCCCCCTCCCTGGGGGGAGGGGGGGGGTGGCTACAAAGCAATTCCTTCCCCATTTTCCTCTCTGAATTTCAGGTGCCTGGTTTGTGTTTCAAGTTGCCAGGTCTGGGATTCAAACCATGGTCAGCCATGTGTGAATCCAGATAACAACCATTATGCCATTTGCTGGTCCCTCAACAATACGCTTTTTTTTTTTTTTTTTTTGAGAGGTTTTTTTCTATAAGGTGTGTGCAATAGCTAGAAAGAGAGACAGAAAGCGATAAATCACCCCCCAGGGGGCATGGCCACACACCAATCCCTTCTCCTTTCTCCTCTCAGGATATTGGGCACGCACATGCGCCCGGCGTGAGTTTAAGCCACCGGGTCCGGGACTCGAATCACGGTCGACTATGTGGGAGTACAGCAACATAGCCATTACACTAACTGCTGGTCTCAACAATACGCTTTTTTAAAAATAATTATTTATTCATTTAATTCCTTTTTTTTTTTTCTTTGACCAGACAGACAGAGGGAAAGCAAGAAAGCAAGTGCCAGCTCCGGGACTCAAACCATGGTCGGCTATGTGGGAATCCAGTGCCTTCAACCATCACACCACCTGCCTGCCCCAACAATGCGCTTTGAACATTGGTAAAGTTCTGCCTTGGTGGCAGAGTTTGACATTAAATCCTGCCAGTATGGCACAATGTCCCCAGAACCTGCCTCCTTGTCTCCATTCCCTAGCAGGTTTTTAGCCCTTCTCTCTGTATTTTTAGCCAATGTTTTGTTTTTCTGAGTTTCTGACAAATAGCACTTTCCTGGCTTCCTTCATAAGTGTCTGTCTTCATGGAAAATCCAGGTCTTGGGTGATTTATTTTACACTGCCATCTCCTATCTCCTTTTGGTTATTTTTGCTGTCTCCACCAGGCTGTAGTTCTTCCCACCTCCCTGTCCACCCCAGTATTAATCTGGAGGTCCCACTGGTCTTTGCCATTCCTCAGCTAGTGCTGTCGTAGTGTCCATTTCCTCTTCTCCTCAGCATCTGCCTGCCAAGACTGTCTCATGCCCTGTCCAGCTCCCGTGGGGCTGGAAGGAAGGCTGAGGCAGCCGTCTGAGGCAAATGCTTCCTCATACTGTTCAGGACACACCGATAGGAGAGTTGAGACAGGTCAACACACAAAGGATGGGTGCCTGTGGTGGCAGAACCTCAAGACCTGCATCCTGTGTCCCCATGTGGGGTTACGAGGACCAGAGCCCTTGCTCTCTGACGAATTCAGGCAGACATGTTGCCAGCAGCAGTGGCTTCCCCATCACCTGCAGAACAGCCTCCACCTTTGTCTGCATTTCTGGGGCAGAGGACACAAAGGGCCACTCGGGATGAAATGGGGTGACAAACCCATGACTGTGACCCAGCCTTCAACCCCTCTGTCCTCATGGAAATTCCCTTGTCTGGCCGTTCTGACTACACTCAAGACATACGGGCATTGTCTAAGATCCGGGATACAAGCTCTGTACTTGGACTTCTCGTGTTGGGGTCTCATCCACCCATTTACTTGTAGGTGGCTCGAAGAGAACAGCTACAGCCAGCCCATGCACAGGCAAGATCCTGGGCAGACTCTGTGCCTCAGTTTCTCAATGCTGGAAACACAGCCCTCTCCTTGGTATCAGGAGGATCAACTGGCCCACCATGCCAACCCAGTGGCCCCTCTCAGCATGGGGAGAAACAGCCCTCGGTGGTCTCCCTTATGGGCTCAAAGAGGACTGGGGAACCTCTGACCAGCCCACAACCTACAACAAGGATGTAAATGCTGTTGCTTTTGCCAGTGGCATGAAGAAAAATGGAATAAGTACAACTCAGCTGACTTTGGGGACATAAAGGTAATAGCCAGAGACCTATGACTCACCTCAGGCCACAGGATACACTCACGAGACTGGGGCCAGAACCTGGACAATATCCCCACTCCATCACATCTTGACAAAGCCCAGAGCTAAGGTTGGCAGGCTGGGCATGGGCACAGAAATCAGGGTTACCTGCCATATGTCCAGACTCGTTCAGGGTATGAACCTCCAAGAGTGTTCTACGTAACTGGGTCAATCAAAAAGGGAGTCTGGGGACCAGCAGTTGGCATAATGACTATGCCACTGGACTCCCACGTAGTCGCAGTTCAAATCCTGGACCCAGTGGCTTAAACTCATGCCAGACACGTGTGTGTGCGTGCCCAAGATCCTTAGAGGAGAATGGAGAAGGGATTGCAGTATGGCCATCCCCTCTGGGGGGCGATTTCTCACTTTCTGTCACTCTGTCTCTGTCTGGCAAGCGCACGCACCCTATAGCGAAAACCTCTCAAAAAAAAAAAAAAAAAAAAAAAAAAGGGAGTCTGAGTCTGGCAGCCATTTGCTGACTGGAGTCACTCGAGTATTTGGTGTCCTAGTAAAACCACATACTGAGCTTTTAGACATTTTGTTCCTGAAGCAATACTGACTTGCGTCAACTAATCAAGGCTGAACGAGTTTAAATCCTTCACTTGTATGGAGAACCAGAGTGGGAATGTGGGCTGAAAAGTTTCTTCTATAAAACCAACCCCTCCTTTGTTCCTCTAAGCTACTCTTGGTTTATTCAGAGGGCTGTGTCTTCCTAATTTGCAAACTATTAACGAAATAAAATCTTCACTAGGGACCAGCAGGTGGCAGAGTGGTTAAAGCTCTGGACACTCCCACATGGCTGACCATGGTTTGAGTCCTGGACCTAGTGGCTTGCTTTCTCACTTTCCTTCTCTGTGTGTGTGTGTGTGTGTGTGTGTGTGTCTAGTCAGATTTAAATAAATGAGTGAATAAATAGCATTAAATAAATAATTATTTTTAAAATAAATAAATAAAATCTTTACTCTCAATTTTCAGGGAATTTTGTTGATCCTGCATAATTTCTTACAGGCTCCAATGGGAGCTGACTGAGAAGGTGGTAATGACTAAACTACACTGTTCAGTAGTCCTTCCTTACCCACAGGGTTTTTTTTTTTTTTTTTTTTTTTTAAGATTTATTTCATTTTATTTATCATCATTATTTTGACCAAAAAAAGAAGATTGAGAAAGTGAGCGCCACCAGGTCCAGGATTCAAACTGTGGTCAGCTATGTGGGAGTCCAGCACCCCAACCAGCATGGCACCTGCCGACCCTCCCTTACCCAGTTTTGACTTCCATAGTTTCAGTTACCCATGTGAACCACAGTTCAAAAATATTATGTGAAAAGTTTCAGAAATTGACACTTTATATGTATTAAACTGTATGCCATTATTCGTAGTTATGAGGAAGACTCTTGCTGTCCCATTCCATCCCATCTGAGAAATAAACCATCCCTGTCCAGCATATCCATGCCGTATCTGCTGCCTACCTGTTAGCTGTCTTGGTTATCAGACTGAAAGAATGTAATATACATAGGCCTGCAGTTTCAGGCATCACTAGGGGTTTTGAAACACACCCTGTGAATAAGGGGGAACTACCATAGTAAAAGGCCCATCTTTTCAAATGTCAGGTACCATGTAGTTTTCAAGAGGGTACTGTCAAGGTCTGGAGTATAGGACTAGTGTTTCACTGATTCAATTTACACATTTTTTTTTGAGAGGTTTTTGCTATAGGGTGCCTGTGCTCGCCAGAAAGACGGAGGGAGACAGACAGAAAGTGAGAAATCACCCCCCGGGGGATGACCACACCACAATCCTTTCTCCTCTTGGGATCTTGGAGCACTCTCACACACACTCCCGGCATGAGTTTAAGCCACCAAGTCCAGGACTCGAACTACGGTCAACTATA
Source organism: Tupaia tana (assembly GCA_026018925.1). Classification (NCBI taxonomy): domain Eukaryota; kingdom Metazoa; phylum Chordata; class Mammalia; order Scandentia; family Tupaiidae; genus Tupaia; species Tupaia tana. The sequence continues at coordinate 94,218,397 of JAKSZU010000008.1, read as the reverse complement.
TGGGAGTCCGGCGACATAGCCTTTATGCCAACTGCTGGTCCCTCACTTTACAAATTTTAATCAGAAGTACACTCTGCTCCCAAAGTTATTACAAACCTAGTTAGGAGTGAGCAAATTAAAGACTTTTCCAGTCTTATACTCCAAGGGAATTCTCTGATGTTGAACAAAATTAGACTGGACTGCAACTTCCCATATCACGAACTCACTTTATATCGGTTTTGTTTTTTGTTTATTTGGTTTTTTTTTTTTTTTTTTTTTTTGAGAGGTTTTCGCTATAGGGCGCGTGCACTCACCAGACAGACAGACAGAGACATAGAGACAGAAAGCAAGAAATCACCCCCCAGGGGGGATGGTCACGCCGCAATCCCTTCTCCTCCATTCTCCTCTCGGGATCTTGGGCACGCACGCACACGTGCCCGGCGTGAGTTTTAAGCCACCGGGTCCGGGACGCGAACCGTGGTCGACTACGTGGGAGTCCAGCGACATAGCCATTACGCTAACTGCTGGTTCCCTATATTGGCTCTTTTGGCACTCAGAAAAAGTATAATCACAGCCACGCTGCGGACATTACTCGAATCCGCTTCAAGGATGGTTCTCTGATGCTTGGTTAGCCATGAGCTCTGGCCAAAGCATTCCCCACATCCTTTACACTGGGAAGGTCTCTCTCCAGTCTGAGTTCTCTGATGCAGAGTGAGATGTGAGCTCTGACTGAAGGCTTTTTCACACTGTTCACAGCAATAAGGTTTTTCACCAATATGAATTGTTTGATGCTGAATAAGGTTTGCCATCTGAATGAAGCCTTTTAAACATTCACTGCATTCATAGTCATAGGGCTTTTCTCCTGTGTGTGTTCTCTGATAACAAATAAGCAATGAGTTTTAACCAAAAGATTTTTCACATTCATAACAGTGACAGGGTTTCTCCCCAGAGTAAATTCTCTGATGATGGCTGAGGCTGGAACTTTAGGTAAAGCCTTTGCCATATCGTTACGATCAAATGGCTTTCTCCGGTGTGAGTCCAACGATCTTGGGTAAGAATTGAGCCATCACAGAAGGCTTTTCCATGGTCACTACATTTAGACGGTTTCTCTCCAGTGTGAATTCTCTGGTGATAAACACAGGAAGAGGCACTAAAGTGCTTCCCACACTCGCTGCACTCGTAGGGCTTCTCCTGGTGTGAATCCTTTGATGCTTCGTGAGGTTGGTTTTCCGACTGAATGTCTTCCCACACTCATCACATCGATAGGGGATCTCCCCCGAGTGCGTCCTTGGGTGACTGATAAACTCACAGCTCCGGCTGAAGGCTTCCTCACACTTGTAGGGCTTTTCTTCACTGTGAAGCCGCTGATGCTTGACAAGGCTAGCACTGTGCCTGAAGGTCTTCCCACAGCAACAACAATAGTGCAATCTTTTCCCCGTAGTAATTTTCTAATCTTTTGCCAGTAAGTTTGCACTGAAGATTTCACCAGAATCATGAACTATATTTGTTGTTTTTGACCTGTGTACACGCTTATGGTTGTTACAGGGCGCATGCGCTCGCCAGCCAGAGAGAGACAGAGAGACAGAAAGCGAGAAATCACCCCCCAGGGGGGATGGTCACGCCGCAATCCCTTCTCCTCCATTCTCCTCTCGGGATCTTGGGCACGCACGCACACGCGCCTGGCGTGAGTTTTAAGCCACCGGGTCCGGGACGCGAACCACGGTCGACTATGTGGGAGTCCAGCGACATAGCCATTACGCTAACTGCTGGTTCCCCACGTTTATGGTTGTTGAGGTATGATCTCTGTTCAAAACTTTGCTCACATATATCACATTTGTGAGGTCTCTGGTCAAGGAGAATGCTTGACCCCCACATGAGGCTTTCCCCAGACCTCTGGCCACTCTCCTTGTTGGTCAGTGACCAACCTAGGGACTCTGCCCAACTGACTTGTTCAGACTCTCTTCTGACTCCCTGACACAGTCACGGGTTTCTTCAGGCTCAGATCCCTGCTCACCCATGGTTCATCCCCTCGCTCTGGCTGCGAGATCACTCCAGGCTTGGGACTTGCAGGTCCTGTGCCTGGGAGAGACAGGCCTGAGGTTGGTTCCAAGGACTGTGGTGCATGGCTGCACCCAGTGCCAACTCACCTGGGGCTGTGGGGAAGGGAAGCACAAGCAGGGGCTGATGGGAACCGGGACGCCCTCTGGAAGAGGCTGTGAATGAGCTAGGATGGCCATGAAGATGGAGGTACTAGCACAGGGAGCAAGAGCTCAGGGCTGTCTCCACTGAAAGTGTGAGTATCTGCTAGAGAGCAGTGTGCACCAGGCCTGAGCACAGGCCCGCCTCTTCCGGGAGCTCAGGGGGAAGGGCTGACTCAGGAGGGACCCCGCACGACCCGTGTCCTCCTCTTCCCAGAACAGGCCTGCCTGGGACCGGTGTCGATGTTGTCCACCTCTGGGCTCCAGGTTGGGGCCCCAGGTTGAGGCCTCAAGAAAACCCCTGATGAGCTCTCAGTCCCCAGGGCTGTTCCCAGGACTGAGTCCCAGCGAGGGGCCTTACCCACTGAGATCAGGTTCCTGTAGTTCTCCAGCATCACATCCCTGTAGAGGCCCCTCTGAGCAGGGCCCAGGTGGCCCCACTCCTCCCGGGAGAGGAGCACAGCCACATCCTCAAAAGTCACCTCGGCCTGGAATGAGAAGACACCGCTCAGTCCCAAGAATGGCCCAGAGTTGATGCCGGGAGACAGAGGGCAGCAGAAGTGTTTCAAGCCCAGCAGACAGGGAGCGTCACTACCCTTTCCTGCTACTGTGTCCCAAGGGGTGGCTGCAGGCGGGTCCAAGGGTCACCTCTCCTCTGATGTCAGCACCCCAGACCAGAGACACCTGACAGTGGTTGCTGAGGAAAGCAACCTGTGTGACACCTTACACCTCGTAGGACAGAGGCTCACCTGGGGCTGGAGTAAGGCTGCCATCACCCTTGCCCTGGGCTTCCTTGGTAGAGGCAGGAGTTGGTCACTCAGGTTCTAGGAAAGAGAAAAAAACACATGGTGGCCCGGCCAGCCCCTTTCTCCACAGCTCGAGCTGCTTGGTGTACCCTAAACAGCCCTGACTGCTGTGCCCTACCTGGTTGGGGTCCCTGCCATCCCCACGGGGGCATCCCTGGCCTCCCTGGCAAGGTTCCTGCCTGGGGTTGCCCTCCTAGCCCACTCACTGCCCATGAGGATGGCCCCTCAGGCCGTCTGCTCCTCCCACCTCGCTGACACACTGCGGCTTCGTTCAAGATGACGAGAGCCAGCCCTATGGCCTAGTGTGGAGGGAGCTGGATCCCAGCCCTAGAGACTTGATAAAGCCTGCCACACACGTGCCACCCCAGCGTGGGGGTGGGAGGTACAACCCACGATGGGGGACCATGACAGGTTTTCTTCCCAGCATCAGGCCATGTCTAACACGTAGGTTTAGACTGAAGGCCTCACAGCATCCAGCACCCCATCACCCCTGTAGCACATGTCCCACTGTGAACGCCCTGAGGCTGAGTATGGGCTGAGCTCGTGGTCTCACCAGTCATTACCTCCCAGTGTTTCTCTGATATGAATTTTCTACCTGGACAAGGTTTTAACTAAAGCTTTTACCATAGACATTGCATTTATCAGAATTCTCTCCAGCATGTGTTCCCAGATGCACATTAAGATGTGAGTTTTGGGACCAGCAGTTAGCGTAATGGCTATGTCACTGGACTCCCACATAGTCGACCGCGGTTCGAGTACTGGACCCGGTGGCTTAAACTCACGCCAGGCGCATGTGCGTGCGTGCCCAAGATCCCGAGAGGAGAATGGAGAAGAAGGGATTGCGGCGTGGCCAGCCCCCCTGGGGGGTGATTTCTCGCTTTCGGTCTCTCTGTCTCTCTCTGTCTGTCTGGCGAGCGCATGCGCCCTATAGCAAAAACCTCTCCAAAAAAAAAAAGATGTGAGTTTTGGGGGACCAGCAGTTAGCGTAATGGCTATGTCACTAGACTCCCATGTAGTTGACCGCAGTTCGCGTCCCGGACCCAGTGGCTTAAACTCATGCCGGGTGCGTGTGTGTGCGTGCCCAGGATCCCAAGAGGAGAATGGAGGAGAAGAGATTGTGGCGTGGCCATCCCCCTGGGAGGTGACTTCTCATTTTCTGTCTCTCTGTCTCTCTGTCTTTCTGGCGAGAGCATGCGCCCTATAGCAAAACCCTCTCCCCAAAATAAATAAATAAATAAAATAATGACAATGAGTAAAATGAAATAAAATCATTAAGCAACCATGGATACCAGAGACAATGTGGGAAGAGGGTGGGACATGGCAGAGGGTGAGGGATAGGGAATCAAGGATGGCAAAACAAAAAACAAAGTATACAAGACATAAGAATTGGAAAATTATTTGCTGATAACATGTATGTTGATGTGCTTGGTTGAGTCAATACACAGTGTATTTTGGATGGAAAATTCATTTGTACGTTATAATGATGTATAGTGAATTAATGTAAAAATAAATAAATTTAAAGAGAAAAAAAAAAGTTGGGAGTAGCAGAGGGCCTAATGGTTGCAGTGCTGGACTCCTACAGGGCTGACGGCGGTTGTAGTCCCGGACTCCGCAGCTTGAAACTCACACTGGTCACATGTGCGTGCATGCCCCAAATCCTGAGAGGAGGATGGAGGAGAAGGGATTGCGGTGTGACCGTCCCCCCAGGGGTTATTTTTCACTTTCTGTCTCTCCAGTGAGCGCACACGCCCTCTAGCAAAAAAGAACTGTCTCTAATAATAATGATCATGGTAAGTAAAATTAAAATTTTTTAATAAGTGTGGGTTTTGACTAAACATCTTGCTCTACTGAATATACTTATCGTGTTTCTCACCAGTGCAAATTATGGGATGTGTGTCAAGATCTGCTCTGACTGAGGGATTTGCCACATGATTACAAATACAAGGACTTTTCCCCCCAATGTGTGTCCTTTTTATAAAAAAGAATTATTTATTTAATTTTATTTATTACTATCATGTTTCAGTTTGACCAGAGAAACACACAGAAAAGGAAAGTGAGAAAGTAAGCTACCAGGTCCCATACTTGAACCACAGTTGGCGATGTGGGAGTCCAGTGCTTTAACCACCATGCCACCTGCCAGCCTCAATATGTGTGCTTTTATGTTGAAGATTTCAGCTTTTTTCTTTAAGAACTATTTATTGGGAACCAGCAGTTAGCATAATGGCTATGTCACTGGACTCCCATGTAGTCGACCGCAGTTCGCGTCCTGGACCCGGTGGCTTAAAACTCACGCCGGGCGCGTGTGCGTGTGTGCCCAAGATCCCAAGAGGAGAATGGAGGAGAAGGGATTGCGGCGTGACCATCCCCCCTGGGGGGTGATTTCTCGCTTTCTGTCTCTATGTCTCTCTCTGTCTGTCTGGCGAGTGCACACACCCTATAGCGAAAAACCTCTCAAAAAAAAAAAAAAAAAAAAAAAAAAAAGAACTATTTATTTAATTTTATTTATTATTATTTTTAAATTTGCTATAGAGCACATGTGCTCACCAAAGAGAGACAGAGAAAGAGAGAAGAAAAGTGAGAAAGCAAACCACCAGATCCAGGACTTGAACCACGATCGGCCATGTGGGAATCCAGTGCCTTAACTACCACACCACCCGCTGGCCCCAAAGAGTTGAGTTTTGACAGAAGCTTTTCCCACATGCATTACATGTGTAAGGCTTCTCTCCCTGGTATGAGACAAAATCTGAATTAATTGAAGGTCCCATCACTTTCTTTCTTTCTGTTTTGTATTAAAGATGTTTGCCACTAGAGAGACAGTGAGAAATCATTGTCCTTTCCTTTTCTTCCATTTTCCTCCTGGAGTTTTGGGCAAGCATGTGTATGCACCTGGTATGATACTCAAGCCACTCAAGTCCAGGAGTTGAACTGCAGCCGGCCATGAGGGAGTCCAGCACCTTACCCAGCACGCCACCTGCTGTCCTCCAATCCATCCCTTTCTTTCTTTTTTTTAGACTTTTGCCATAGGGCACATGTACTCATTGGAGAGAGACAGTGAGAGGGAAGGTGGAAATTCTCCCCCCAGGATGGTTGGCTGCACCACAATCCCTTCTCCCTTCTCCCCTCAGGATCTTGGGCCCACATGCACACGTTCCCAGTGTGATTTTCAAGCTGCCAGGTCCAGGACTTGTACCATGGTCAGCCATGTGGGAGTCTAGTGCCTTAACCACCATGCCACCTGCTGGCCCTCCATCAATTTATCTCCAAAAGGTTTCTCTTCAGCATAAACTTCCTAATTACTAAGTAAAATCTGAATTACATTTGAATATGTTTTTAGGTTTTGTGCTCACAGGCTCTTTTCTCTTTTCTTTCCTTTTTTTTTTGGAGAGGTTTTTGCTATAGGGCACATGTGCTCGCCAGAAAGACAGAGAGAGACAGAGAGATAGAAAGCGAGAAATCACCCCCCAGGGGGGATGGCCACACCACAATCCCTTCTCCTCCATTCTCCTCTCAGGATCTTGGGCACGCATGCACACGCGCCCGGCATGAGTTTAAGTCACCAGGTCTGGGACTCGAACCATGGTCATCTACATGGGAGTCCAGCAATATAGCCATTATGCTAACTGCTGGTCCCTCTTTTAAAAAAATGATTTTATTTAACTTTATGTATTTATTTTAATTTGGCCAGAGACGACAGAGAGAGAGAGAATGAGAAAGCAAGCTGCCAGGTCTGGGACCCAAACCACGGTCGGCCATGTGGGAGTCCAGCGCCTTTAACCACCACGCCACTGGTCAGCCCCCACAAGCTCTTTTTTCTACGTTATTTCAATTATAATGTGTAAAAAATGTTTGAGGGGCCAACAGGTGGCACTGGACTCCCACATTGCTGACTGCAGTTCAAGTCCTAGACCCAGCAGCTTGAAACATGCCAGGCTCATGTGTGTGCATGCCCAAAATCCAGAGAGGAGAATGGTGAAGGGACTGTGGTGTGGCCATCCCCTCAGAGAGTGATTTCTTACTTTCTCTCTCTCTATCTCTCTGGTGAGTGTGTACACCCTATAGCAAAAATTTCTCTAAAAAATGTAATAAAAAAAAAGTTTGGGAATGAGAAAAAGGTGATACCAGAGCCTGGCGTGGGCAGTGAACACCGTCCACTGAGAGCCAAAGATCTCAGTGAACGCGTGCTAGACGACAGCCACCAGTGATAACCTGAGCTGACATGGCATGCTGGCCCGGATCAGTGAGTCTCAGCAGTTAATCTGACAAAGGTCGACTGGTTGTGCACAGGGCAGCTTACTGTCAGTCTATGGACATGCTGTTCCCTGGCTCAGTTGCTTTGAAGAAAGTGAAATCCCAAGCAAAGCTAGAACACGAACACATCCAGAATTTCAAAATACGACAGGCAGGTTTTAAGAGGATGGATGTTGACAAAACAATTCCTGTGGACAAATTGAAAAAAGGAAAGTTTCAGGACAATTTTAAACTTGTTAAGTGGTTCAAGAAGTTTTTTGATGCAAATTATGATGGAAAAGACTATGACTTTGTAGCTGCCAGACGAGGTCAAGAGGCTGCAGTGCATCCCTTCCCTTGTTGCTACAGCTCTGAATAAACCGAAGCCAGAGGCCATTTCAACACAGAGAACCACTGCAACTCCCGAAGCTGGCCCGGGGTGACGTGAGCAAATCCTGGTGTGGGCAGGGATGACGAAGCAACCGAATTGATGCAGCAAGTCAACGGAGTGAAACTTCCTGTCAAAGACTTGGAGAAAGAGAGAGATTTCTATGTTGGAAAGCTAAACAGCTGAGGTGGTGACCTCAGTAAAGAAATGTCAAGACCAAATGGGATTTTAAGCTAATGTGAAGTCTTGGTAGAGAATTTTAATAAGTAAGTGCCTTAAGAGTATTTAAAACAGAGTCGGCTTGCTCCTGTGCCACTGTTAGGGCGCCGGCCACCTGGCTCGGCGCTTTCTGTCCAGAGGATATGTGACCCCCAATCAACCACAAGAGTCGGTTCTTGATGCAAAATGCAAGAGGTTTTATTTTTCCAGCCGGCTGGGGTCCAAGCAAACACCTGACGCAGCAGGCCCGAGCGAGGACCCCATTTTTAGGGTTATAGGTCTTTTTATAAGCAGGAGAAGGTATGCGGAAGTTTAACGGGTAGTTCATTTCTAGGGGGAAGAGTGGTAGTCTTGTGACACATGTGCGTGGGTTGTCTTTCTAGTTCCTTGTCCACATTTCATTTGCTCAGCTCCTGGAGGTTTGCATAATTAAGTCTGTCGGGGCAGTTTATCACAAGGGCATCCGGCAAAAGCAAAGGTTAAATTTTATCTCTACAGAGCAAAAAGGCATAATTTAAAATTATTCTTACATTCCCCCATTTTGCGTTTTTTGGGAGAAGTTTTAATCATAAAACTTATGGACCCACAAGAGCATCGGAATAATTTTCTGACTGTTGGAGGGTCTGATGTTGTCGGAGCATGAGTACTTGAACTGCGCTTACTCGCTCACGGACGAAAGTGACTAGGCGGTTTAAAATGCAGGGTCTGAAGGTTAAGATGAGGAGTATAACTAGGGGACCGAGCAAATTAGAGACCTTTGCAAGCGTCCCAGGTGTTAGGTCCTCACCAGGGCCCTCTAGTAACAGTTATCAGAGGGTCTGGGTGTGGCAGAGTCCAAGAAATGTAGCCGGTGGACACACAGTCCCAATCATAACAGAAGAAATGTGCGGGGCCCCCACATTTGTAAGAGTTGCTACCAGGGCAGACATGAAAGTAATGATCACAGGTGCCTGGTTTAGTGCCCAGACCCGCGCATCCATACAACAGCCTGAAGGGATCGTGGATGGACTTAGTCCACAAGTCACCCACGAGGTCACAGAGATCAAATTCTAGGGTGGGAAACCAAGTCCCCAATGGGGCCGTGCGGGTGGTCATGTTAACAACGTGGTTATCGCCCACACAGGAGATTACCCAAGAAAGGGACAGGGGCTTATGGGGGTTGGCACTACTTATCGCAGGCAGAGGCATCAGGAGGAGCAAGACTGCCGCGGCGAATGCGGAACTTGAGTGGGTGATCCAGTTTTTCCACCTTCTAAGTGGGGTCTGGCAGAGACGCTGGTTTAGCATGGGAGGTGTGGATCCAAGAAGCGATGCCATTAACCTTTATCGCCGTTGGAGTGGTCAGCAGTACCAGGTACGATCCCTTTTACCAAGGTTCGAGGGTGGCCACTCTATGTCGTCGGATGAACACTGAATCTCCAACCTGGAACTGGTGAGGCACCTGGGAGTCTCCTGGCTTGTAGGCCTCTGCAAGTTGGGCCCAAGTTTCTTTTTGGACAAATTTAAGGGCTTTTAGTCTAGCATAAAGAGATTGAGAAGCTTGAGAGCGGGAACAAGAGAGGCATACGTTAGTCAAAGGCAGCGGTGCCCCATATAGAATCTCGAAAGGGGTTAAGGCGAGGGGGCCGGGTGTATTTCACGTGCGGAACAGGGCGAAGGGAAGGAGGACTGTCCAATCTTTTATGCTAGTCTCTAAAGCCAATTTTGTCATGGCCTCTTTTAGGGTTCTATTCATTCTCTCAACCTGTCCTGAGCTTTGGGGCCTATAAGCACAATGCAATTTCCAGTCAGACCCCAGGACCCTGGCCAGTCCCTGACTAATCTGGGCAACAAAAGTGGGGCCGTTGTCGGACCCAATAACCAGTGGCACCCCGAATCTCAGGAAGATTTTTTCTAGGACTATCTTTGCAACTGTCTGAGCAGTCTCTTTTTTAGTGGGGAAAGCTTCGACCCACCCTGAGAATGTATTAGCCAGCACTAGCAGATACTTGTAGCCATATTTGCCTGGTTTTATTTCAGTGAAGTCTACTTCCCAGTAACTTCCCGGACGATGTCCACGAAGCCGCTTTCCTTGTGGTGTCTTGTCTGGGTAGGCGTTAACTAATTGGCAGGGTCTGCATCGGTTTACTATTGTTTCGGCGAGTCTGCGCAGGTTTATGACATGGAACGAGGACTGCCGGACTGAGGTAATTAGATGTTTTGAGCCTAGGTGTGTCAACTTATGAAGCTAATCAAGGAAGGCAATTGCTTGTTCTCGAGGGAGGATAGTCTTTCCCTCGACAGTCTTACGTACCCCCTCTGGGGTCACGGAGTGAGGTCCCATTTTATTTATTTCCAGTAGGTCTTGTTCGGAATAAGAAAGAGTCTCATCCGAGGGACCTGAGTCGATCACCTCATGTGGTGGTAGTATATCAAGCCCCTGGCCGCCCGCTTAGCCACCTGATCTGCTCCCCGGTTTCCCTCTGCTACCCGGGATTTTTGCCTTTTTTGATGCCCGGGGCAGTGGATAATAGCTACCTTCTTAGGGAGGTGCATAGCCTCCAGCAATTCCAAGATCTGTTCTTTATGTTTGATATCTTTACCAGCTGAGGTCAGTAAGCCTCGTTGTCTATAGACAGCCCCATGGACGTGGGCGGTAGGGAAGGCATACCGGCTATCAGTGTAAATATTTATGACCTTTCCCTCTGCCAGACGCAGGGCGTGAGTCAAGGCGATAAGTTCAGCTTTCTGGGCTGATGTTCCCTCAGGCAAACTACTCACCCAGACCGTCTGGTCGTCATCCACTACAGCTGCCCCTGCCACCCTTTTACCTTCTACGATGTAGCTGCTTCCGTCAGTGAACTAGGTCAGCTGGGCATTTGGTAGCGGCTGATCTTGGAGATCCCGTCGGGTTCCGGTTTCTTCCGCCAGGACTTCTTGGCAGGTATGGAAGACAGCCCCCTTGGCGGAGGTCTCAGGCAGCAGCGTGGCAGGGTTGAGAGTGACCAGGGATCCAAACTGGACCCTGTCCTTGTCTAACAAGAGACTCTGGTAATGAGTCATACGAGCATTGGACAGCCATCGGTCGGGGGGCTGCCGGATGATGCTCTCTAAAGCGTGGGGGGCAATGACTAGTCATTTTTGTCCCATAGTCAATTTGTCAGAATCTTTTACCAGTGTCGCCACAGCCGCTATCGATCTCAGGCAAGCCGGCCAGCCCCCAGCCACTGGGTCCAGTTTTTTTGAGAGAAAGGCCACCGGTCTTTTCCAAGGCCCTAAGGGTTGCGTGAGCACCCCTCGGGCCACCCCCTTTTTTTCATCTACATGTAGAGTGAAAGGTTTTGTCACATCAGGCAGGGTCAAAGCCGGGGCTGATAGTAAGGCTTTTTTTATGTCATCAAAAGCCCGTTGTTGGTCAACGCCCCACTTGAAGGGGGCTCCCTCTTTAGTCAGTGGGTAAAGAGGAGCAGCCATAGCGGCGAACCCCGGTATCCAGAGGCGGCAGAATCCCGCCGTCCCCAAGAATTCTTGCACTTGCCGGGGCGTGCGAGGAACGGGGATCTGGGTTACAGTCCGTTTTCTGGCTTCGGTGAGCCACCTGTTTCCACCCCTTAAAGTATAGCCCAAGTATGTTACCTCTTGTTGACAGATTTGGGCCTTTTTAGCAGAGGCGCGATACCCCAGGCGGGCCAGTTCTTCTAGCAGCAGTCCAGTGCCCTGCCGACATGTTTCTTCGGTTGCTCCTGCGAGCAACAAGTCATCTACATACTGTAGGAGGGTCACCTCAGGGTGGCTGGCGCGGAAGTGTGCAAGGTCCTGATGGAGGGCTTCATCAAAAATAGTAGGCGAGTGCCGGAAACCCTGAGGGAGTCGAGTCCATCTTAATTGTCCCGTGATCCCAGTGTCGGGGTCCCTCCATTCAAAGGCAAATATATTCTGGCTGGAGGGGTGCAGTCGCAGGCAGAAGAAAGCATCCTTTAAGTCTAAGACAGTATACCAGTCCCGTTCTGGAGGTAGAGAACTTAGCAGGTTATATGGATTAGGTACTGTGGGATGGATGTCCTGTACCCACTTATTGACCTCCCGCAAGTCTTGCACAGGGCGATAGTCACTTGAGCCGGGTTTTTTTACGGGCAGCAAGGGGGTATTCCAAGGTGACTGGCATTTTTTAAGAATACCCAGGTGTAGGAGGCGTTGTATGTGAGGCCTGATACCTTCTCGGGCTTCTTTAGTCGTAGGGTATTGGCGTAGTGCCACAGGGGTAGCTGTAGCTTTTAGTTCTATTAGTATTGGGGGCCTGTTGGTGGCTAATCCCATTCCAGCTATCTCGGCCCAGGCTTTAGGATGTTTTTGCAGCCAAGCATGAAGGGGGCCAGTGTTACTATCTTGACTTTCGAAAAGCCGGTGTTCATCTTGTAGGCGTACAGTTAGGACTAATGTCTGCACGTCCGGAGTAACCTTTGGACCCCGTGGGGTAAAATTAACCTGTGCCCCCATTTTGGTAAGTAAGTCTCTTCCAAGGAGGGGCACCGGACATTCGGGAATGACCAAGAAGGAGTGGGTCACTAGGCCTCTTCCGAGGTCAACTGTTCTATTGGTGGTCCGTGGATACTGCTGGTGCCCGGTTGCCCCTATGACCCAAGATTTTTTCTTGGAAAGTGGCCCCGATGGTGCCAGTAACACTGAGTGTTGGGCCCCAGTGTCGACTAAAAAATTAATTGGCTTCCCCTCCACTTTTAGAGTTACCCTAGGTTTGGGGAGGGGCTCCGAGCCCCATCCCCCCTAGTCTGAGTCCTCGTGCAGGGCAAGTACTTCGGCCGGAGGGGGCGGCTGCACTTTGTTTTTCTTGGCCCTTTTAGGACAGTCTTTTGCCCAATGTCCTTTTTTCTTTACAATAAGCACACTGGTCTTTGTCTAGTGGGATACGACCAGGCTTTGGTCCCTTGTTGGGGCCCCGTTCTTGTCCCCTTTCCCGCACTACAGTGGCCAGGATCCGAGTTAGGATTTTTTCTTGTCTTTTTTCCTTTTACTCTCTCTTTCCTCCCTTTCTTTTTCCCTCCTCTGTTTTCTTTCTTCTTCTGTTTTTCTTTTATAATATACTTTTTCTGCTTCTTTAAGTCCTGTAAAGAGAGATCCTGCAACCCATCGAGTCTCTGGAGTTTTTTTCTTAATATCTAATGCTGATTGTCCAATGAAGGCCATAGCTATGGAGGCTCCCTGTCCCTCAGAAGCAGAGTTGAAAGGGGTAAACCGCGTGAATGCCTCCATGAGATGCTCAAGAAACACTGACGGGGGTTCTGTAGCCCCCTGCATAACCTCTCTTACCTTAGCCAAATTAGTGGGGCACCTGGCAGCCCCACGGAGGCCAGCCACTAGAGCCTGGCGATAGACTGTCAGTCGCTCCCTACCTTCTGCCGTATTGTAGTCCCAGTTGAGTCGAGAGAGAGGAAAAGCAGCCTCGATAAGCTTAGGAAGCTGAGTGGGACGTCTGTCTGCCCCCGGGATATTTTTTCTTGCTTCGAGTAAGATCCTCTCTCTCTCTTCGGTGGTGAAGAGAGTCTGCAGGAGCTGCTGGCAATCGTCCCATGTTGGCTGATGAGAGAACATTACGGACTCTACCAGGCTGGTTAGGCGCTGGGAGTCCTCGAAGAAAGGGGGGTGGTTAGTTTTCCAGTTGTAAAGGTCAGAGGAAGAAAAGAGCCAATATTGGAGAGGCTGTAGGGGAGGTAGCCCCTCGTCAGTAGGCAGAGGTGGGGGGCCCATAGGCCCGTAAGGGCAGTGCCACAGTGGTATCGGGAGACGGGAGTGCGCGACGTTGACTCCTAGTGCCCTGAGCAGGCCCTAGAAGGGCACCCTCAGAGGGGGCGGAAGGACCAAATCTAACGTTAGGTGACACTCCAGGGTCTCTGCGCCTTTCTTCATCTAGCGGAAGGGACGGGGGGGGGGGTATGGGGGAGGGGTGTCTAGGAGAAGGAGGTCTTGGGTCTCTGGATAGATTCGCTTAGGACGTTTGGTAAGGTCTGTACCCTCTGGAGGGTTGGGGGACTGGGCCACCAGGACCTGAGCGGGTTCAACCATGGTTGAACCCACGAAGGTGGGTTTTGGATCAGATCTTGCCAAACGATGATGATGTATGGTTGCTGGTCCAGATGACTTCCTGGTCCCTTCTGAAAGACAATGTCTTTGATGGAAAGGATAGCGTTAAGGTCAAACGTGCCTTCGGGTGGCCACCCAACACCAAAGGTGGGCCACTCAGAGGCACAAAACTTCTGCCAGAGTCCCTTTTTAATTTCTACAGACAGGTTGCGACCTCTTCCCTTCACTTCAGTCCAGTGTCCGAGAGTCAAATTTAAAGGAGCCACCACAGTCTGCCCCATCGTCAACAGTTAGGTTAAGAGTACAGACAACAGAACAAAGAACAAGACAAGACAAACAGAAAGTAACTACCGATTTTTGTTTTCCACAATCTTAGGACAGATTCAGACGGGCGCAGGCCAAAATATGTACCCGATCTGCGCCCTTACCATAGGAGACGATCAGGCGTCCCTAATCCTCCTCCGCCCTTAGGGCGTCCCCCAGGGCTGCAGCCTGTGGTTCTCCGGGCACGGCTACCGACCACAGTTCGGCTATTTTACAATAGGCCAAACGGCTGCGGAACCTGAAACAGACTATTGGGTAACACACCGAAACAAACAAGAAAGTCGACAAACAAACAGGGGTTTTTTTTTTAGGCTTACCTCCAAGGCCGACATTGTAGATGACGGGTAGCCACGACATCCCGGACGAGCCCCCAAAATGTTAGGGCGTCGGCTGCCTGGCTCAGCGCGCTTTCTGTCCAGAGGATACACGACCCCCAATCAACCACAAGAGTCGGTTCTTGATGCAAAATGCAAGAGGTTTTATTTTTCCAGCCGGCTGGGGTCCAAGCAAACACCTGACGCAGCAGGCCTGAGCGAGGACCCCGTTTTTAGGGTTATAGGTCTTTTTATAAGCAGGAGAAGGTATGCGGAAGTTTAACAGGTAGTTCATTTCTAGGGGGAAGAGTGGCAGTCTTGTGACACACTTGCATGGGTTGTCTTTCTAGTTCCATGTCCACATTCCATTTGCTCCATTCCTGGAGGTTTACATAATTAAGTCTGTCGGGGCAGTTTATCACAAGGGCAGTTTATCACAAGGGCATCCGGCGAAAGCAAAGGTTAAATTTTATCTCTACAGAGCAGAAAGACATAATTTAAATTTATTCTTACACCACGTGACCCTGGCATCTTAAGTGGCAGCGGGTCGGGCAGTCATGGATCAGGTAATGCAGTTTGTTGAGCCAAGTCAGCAGTTTGTAAAGGACTCGATTCGGCTGGAAAAAAGATGCACCAAACCTGATAGAAAAGAATTCCAGATGGGAACCAGCAGTTAGCGTAATGGCTATGTCGCTGGACTCCCACGTAGTCGACCTCGGTTCGCATCTCGGACCCGGTGGCTTACAACTCACGCCGGGCGCGTGTGCGTGCGTGCCCAAGATCCCGAGAGGAGAATGGAGGAGAAGGGATTGCGGCGTGACCATCCCCCCTGGGGGGTGATTTCTCGCTTTCTGTCTCTATGTCTCTCTCTGTCTGTCTGGCGAGCGCACGCGCCCTATAGCGAAAAAACCTCTCCCAAAAAAAAAAAAAAAAAAGATATGACACCCTGAGGTTCAGGGGCACCTCACTCCAGACTGCCTTGTGGAAAGATGCACGTTCATCCTCTCCCAAGCCTTGAACTTGCCCTTGAAGCAACTTTGAGCAGCGCCTGTACCCTCAGCCTTGACCAGCACTGTGCAACCAGCACAGACCACCAGCCACAGGAGTGCTGTGTGAAAGGTAAAGGGAGGTAGGGAAATTAAATGTAGTTATATGTCTATACATACATATATATTTTTTAGTTTGCTATAGGGCGTGTGCACTCGCCAGAGAGTGGAGTGACCCCTCGATGGCCACACCACAATCCTTTCTCCTCCATTATGCTCTGTACAGTCAGCCATGCTACCTTAACCTCCATGCCACTTGCTAGTTCTGTAGCAATATATTTTATTTACCCTAACATCTAAAATAGCATTTCTTTTTTTTAAAAAAAAAGAATTATTATTTTTTACCATCAGAAAAAAGAATTATTTTATTTCATTTATTATCATCATTATTATTTGTTTAATTTGATCAGAGAGAGACAGAGAAAGAAGGGAAAGTAGGAAAGCAAGCTTCCAGATCTGGGACTTGAACCATGGTTGGCCGTGTGGGAGTCCAATGCCTTAACCACCATGCCACCTACTGACCACTAAAATATCATTTCAATATGCAAACAGTATAAAAATTATCAGCGAGGGGGGACCAGCAGTTAGCGTAATGGCTATGTCGCTGGACTCCCACGCAGTCCACCGCGGTTCGCGTCCCAGACCCGGTGGCTTAAAACTCAGGCCGGGCGCGTGAGCATGCGTGCCCAAGATCCCGAGAGGAGAATGACTGTGGCGTAGCCATCCCCCCTGGGGGGTGATTTATCGCTTTCTATCTCTCTGTCTCTCTTTGTCATTCTGGCGAGCGCACACGCCCTATAGCAACAACCTCTCAAAAAAAGAAAGAAAATTATCAATGAGAAACCAGACGTTGGCTTGGTGGTTGAGGTGCTAGACTCTCATATGGCTGACCGCAGTTCAAGTCCTGGACCTGGTGGCTTGCTTTCTCACTCTCCTTCTGTCTCTTTTGGGGTCTCTCTGTCTTTCTGGTCAAATTAAAGAATAATAACAAATTAAGTAAGTGGGACCAGCAGTTAGCGTAATGGCTATGTCGCTGGACTCCCACGTAGTCGACCGCGGTTCGAGTCCCGGACCCGGTGGCTTAAACTCACGCCGGGCGCGTGTGCGTGCATGCCCAAGATCCCAGGAGGAGAATGGAGGAGAAGGGATTGCGGCGTGGCCATCCCCCCTGGGGGGTGATTTCTCGCTTTCTATCTCTCTGTCTCTCTCTGTCTGTCTGGCGAGCGCACGCGCCCTATAGCAAAAACCTCCCCCCCCAAAAAAAAAATAAATAAATTAATTAATTAATTAATTAAGTAAGTAAGTATTTATTTATTTGTCTTGGTTTTTTTTCCCAACCAAATGTTTATTTTTGACACCTATCTATGGGATGTATTTATGGGGTATAACATGATATTTTGATACTTGTATAGGACATATAATGATAACATCAGGGTAATTAGCATGTCCATCACCGCAATGAGTTTTTTTTTTTTTTTTTTTGAGAGAGGTTTTTTGCTATAGGGCGCGTGCGCTCGCCAGACAGACAGAGAGAGACAGAGAGACAGAAAGCGAGAAATCATCCCCCAGGGGGGATGGCCACGTCGCAATCCCTTCTCCTCCATTCTCCTCTCGGGATCTTGGGCACGCACGCACACGCGCCTGGCGTGAGTATTAAGCCACCGGGTCCGGGACGCGAACCGCGGTCGACTACGTGGGAGTCCAGCGACATAGCCATTACGCTAACTGCTGGTCCCAGAACTGGATCTTTGAGTGCCTCTCTAGGTTTGGAAAGTTTTCCTGCAGGATTTCATGGAATAGATTGTCAATATCCTTATGAGTCTCTCGCCTTCTGGGATACCAGTTATCCGGGTGTTTGGATGTTTGAGGGTATTTAGTATTTCTTGTATATTAGTCTCATTTTGGGAGGCAATTTTCTCAGTCTTTGTGGTGGATTTTTCTAGGCCAGCAATTTTCTCTTCTACATCTGAGATTCTATTTTCTGTATGATCTAGCCTACTTTTAATACTTTCAAGGGAGATTTTGACTTTCTGTATTATAGCCTTCATCTCTAACATATCCATCTGATTCTTTTTTAAAGTGTGTAATTTCTCTTTTAGATCTTGCACGAATTCCTCCCCTCCTGGAAGTCATCAGCTCCTTTCTCCTGCCTCTTCCACAGATCATTGTCTCTCTTCTCTTCCATCTCTGTTAGCTTCGCCATTATGAATATTCTAAATTCTTTATCAGACATTTCCATGATGTCCATTGTACTGTCTGTGGATAAAGAGGAGTTGTTTTTTTTTTTCCTTGGAGGAGAAGTATTTTCTTGCTTTCTCATATTTCTTGTGGCCCTGCAGTGATTTTTAGTCATCTGATGGATGGTGTGTTTCTTCCCAATTCTTAGAGTTCAATCTGAGCGTTCAGGAGTGTGCAGAAGGAAGTGATCTGGAATCTCTTTGCCATTCCATTTTTATCCTTTTGTGCAGCAGATTCAGTGGATATTGAGGAATATGTTTACCTTAATAGTATTTAGATGGGACCAGTAGTTAGTGTGATGGCTATGTCACTGAACTCCCATGTAATCCACTGGGGTTCAAGTCCTGGATCCGGTGGCTTAAACTCACGCCAGACGCATGTGCGTGCATGCCCAAGATCCCAAGAGAATGGAGGAGAAGGGATTGCAGAGTGCCTATTCCCCCCACCCCCCCGGGGGATGATTTTTCACTTTCTATCTCTCTGTCTCTCTCTGTCTTTCTGGCGAGCGCATGCGCCCTATAGCGAAAACCTCTCAAAAAAAAAAAAAAAATAGTATTTGGCTATGGTTCCCTTAGATCTATCTAGAAACACAGTGAATGGAGATTGAGGAGCAGAGTGATGAGATAAAAGGAAAAGGAAAAGGGAAGAGAGAGAGAGAGAGAAGCCAAAGAAACAGAGAGAAAAAGAAGAAGAAATTAAAAAAAAATTTTTTTTAAGAAAAGCAAAAAATAAAAAAAGTGTGGCGTGCGAAATCTCTACTTCTCAGGAGTGTGGAGGAATCTTCTTCTGAAGGCCTGCCTCTTGCCTGTCCAAAAGCAAGTAATTCTTGGGACCAGTAGGTGGTGTGGTGGTGAAAGCGCTGGACACTCCCACATGGCTGACCATGGTTCAACTCCTGGACCTGGTGACTTGGTTTCTCACTTCTCTCTCTCTCTCACTCTCTCTGTGCCTGGTCAAATTAAAATAAATTAATTAATTAATTTAAAAAAATTTTTAAAGCAAGTAATTCTTAAAAATAAAAGTGAGATATTTTATGTTCTTTCTCATGCAGTCTCCAAAACCGAGTATTATCACGCAATGACAGCACAAGGGACCAGGCACAGCTCAGGTCTTCAGGGCAACCTCGGCTATGGCCGCCGTGCTGGGCAGTGCAGGTCGCACTAGGGCAGAGGCCCAGCTGCTGAGCACCCCTCCCTGCAGCGCTCTCTTCAGGGACAGCTCCTTCTACCTGCGGGTTCAGGCCACTGCAGGGCCAGCATTCCCCTTTTCCTCCAAGTGTCAGATTGAGGGGCCAGTTAGCTTCTGCCCAATGCCCAATACCTCAGGGTAGGCACTTCAAGCTGACCAGGATAACTGGCAACTCTGGGACCAGACAGCTTGGATTTCTTTTTTCTCTCTCTCTCTCCTTTTTTTTTTTTTTTTTTTTTTTTTTGAGAAGTTTTTGCTATAGGGCGCGTGCGCTCGCCAGACAGACAGAGAGAGACAGAGAGACAGAAAGCGAGAAATCACCCCCCCAGGGGGGATGGCCACGCCGCAATCCCTTCTCCTCTATTCTCCTCCCGGGATCTTGGGCACGCACGCACACGCGCCCGGCGTGAGTTTTAAGCCACCGGGTTCGGGACGCGAACCGCGGTCGACTACGTGGGAGTCCAGCGACATAGCCATTACGCTAACTGCTGGTCCCTTCTCTTTTTTTTTTAAAGAGGTTTTTGCATTAGAGTGTGTATGCTCGCTAGAGAGAGACAGACGGTGAGAAGGGAAGTGAGAAATCGCCCCCCGGGGGGATGGCCACACCGCAATCCCTTCTCCATTCTCCTCATGGGATCTTGGTCACACATGCACACGCACCCGGCATGAGTTTCAAGCCACTGGGTGCAGGACTCAAACTGCAGTTGGCCATGTGGAAGTCCAGTGACAAAACCATTATGCCACATGGTGGCCCCTACAGCAAGAATCTCTGCACTGTGAGCAGTAGGGCCTTGACTCTGTGCAGGATGACAGCCGCCCTCGGTGCCAGCTTCAGGCGCATACTATGCAGAGACGCCCCCAGGCGAGGCCAGGTCCGTGGTCAGGACTCGACCTGAAACCGAACTGCACCCTGCAGAGCCCTCAGCAAGTGATCCCTTCAACATCTAAAACCCAGATTCTTCCGGAAGCTTTCCACTGTGTCTGCCTCAGGGAAAACCTGTCAGGAGCTGAGTCTGGCCCGCTCAGCTTCCTCACCCGCAGCCCAGGGTGGGGAGACCCGGAGGCCTCCCCTCT
This sequence comes from Tupaia tana, assembly GCA_026018925.1. NCBI lineage: Eukaryota > Metazoa > Chordata > Mammalia > Scandentia > Tupaiidae > Tupaia > Tupaia tana. Next base: position 94,198,321 of record JAKSZU010000008.1, on the reverse strand, counting down.
TCACTCTCAGCTCTAAAACATACAGTCCTTACCCTGCAACCCCGGCTGCCTGTTCCATCTGCCTCTGTCTGGTGTCACACCAGCCTGTGCTCACCCAGAACTGTCCCAGCCCCGCTGCTGCTTCGGAAGGCAGAAGAGCCTGCAGGTACAAGGGAGAGCCACCAGCACCCGCCGGCTGCCCTCGGTGCCTCTGCATCTCTCCTGCAGAGGGGTCCTCAGCCTCCTGCCCCACGGTGGTCTAAGTGAAGTCTGCGGACAGCCTTCCGTCCAGGACGGGCTATAGCAGCCATGCTGTTCTGGACCTGGGGATATGTCGTGAGCTGGACCCCAAGAAGCTGGGCTAACATGTGTAAAGGTGGCTCAGGCTATGCTCCCCTAAGCCTGGGCACCTGGACTCAGGCAGACCAGTACTCTGGAGCCACTTCTCAGGAGAAGCCCAGGACCCTGAGCTGTCCAGTGCTGCCCTGTGGGCTGCAGCGTGCTCTCCTGAACCACCCACTCCTGGGGGTAGACCCCTGGTCCCCCTGCACCCCTGACTCGAGAGGAACACCCAGATCCACCCAAGGCTCAAACCTAGGGCAGGAATGGGGTGGGCCACACCTCTCAAGGTACTGCCCGTCCTGCAATGTCTCCTGCCAAGAGGACTGTGTTCTCAGGGTAGAGACCGGGGCCACATGAGGGCACCAGCCATGCCGAGCTGCTCTGTGGTGCTCACTGAAGCCGTTGCTGCACGGGGGGCCCTGCAACCTTTCCCCCTGCTGTGCCTCCACTGGTAGAGAAGGAGGGCTGAGTCAGGGAGGAGCAGGCTCTCAAGGCTGCCTGGGGCTGTGTCTCCTGCTGTCCTGCCCACCACCCACCTCACTGGCTTCTCTTCCTGCTTCTGGTTGCCACTGTGCTCACTGGCGTAATTAGCTCCTAGGTCAGGCCCGGGGCGAGGACATCTGGGAGATGTGATGGGGCCAGAGGAGCCGGGGGTGTTAGAGAGGGCCTGGGGTCCAGTCTCAGGTCAGGCAGACAGGGCTCACACCCTGGACTCCTCCTTGTGCTGGCAGCATCCCTGACTAGCCTGTGTGGTAGGAGGTGAGCCCACTTGCAGAGTGGCCGGGGCTCTGCAATGGGCCAGCCCAGCCCTTACACATGGGCACCACCCATCGCTCCCTGGATGGCTGTCAGGAGCAGCAGCCATGGACCCTGTGAGTGCAGGAGGACCCTGTATCCCAGAGGGAACTCATCCCCCAGGGCTCCCTGCCCACCTGCCCAGGGTGCAGGACTTGCAGCCTACAGCAGGAGCAAAGAGCTGGCTCCCCTCCCACCACGCCCTCGCCAGCCCAGGCCAGAGCTCTGGGGCCGTGTTGGCTCTGAGTCCACCCATGGAGTTGAGGTGATGTCGGGCCTTCCAGCCCTGGCCCTGGCCACTGCCTGTGTCCAGGTGTCCCTGGGAGCTAGTGTCCCGTAGCCAGGACAGGGACTCTGTTCTTTACCATGAATTGGCTCAAGGGCTCACCACTCAGAACTGGACTCAACCCGACGGCCTGCTGCCTGCCCTCCAGGACCCTGCTGCTCCCTCTGCCCCCATGAAGACGGCAGACGCCCCAGACTCCTCTCTCCTACCCAGTCGGCCCTGGCCATGGCAGCCATCTTGAGGTCTGCATTACAGGCCGACAACGGGCTTCTGCTTGGAAGTCACTCGTTTCTAAACTGTTCAAATCCAAAATTTATTCCCCACCCCTAAAGACTGCAGAGAAAAAGCAGTTGGGTCTCGGCCGTCCTGCTAGCAGGTCTGAGGGTGGGCAGACCCCACTGAGCCCTTCTCCATGGAGTCCCTGTGGCCCTCAGCAGACCCACTGACCAGTGGTCACCAGTCGGCTGTCCCGTCCCTGCCACAGCTGCTTCCCCTGAGGCTCACCAACAGCCCTGCCTCTCTCCTCCATGCTGCAGAGACCCTTGCCACCGGGGCTGCTGCCCTCGTGCCACGAATGCTCGCCGAGTAGTCTCCAGGCCCCATACCAGGACCCACACACCTGGTAGCTGATGGGTCCTAGGGCTTCCTTGCTTGAGAGTTTGGTGGGCTGCACTCCTGTCCCACTCCCCACACAGGGGCTGCACCCCTCCTCAACCTCCCGGCCTGGAAGGACCTGGGGCGCCCTCAGGACGGAGCTAGTTGCTGCCATTCAGGCCAACTGCCTCCCCTCTGGCTCTCCGACCATACGCCAGCACATGGCGGGCACAGAGGACACCTGCAGAGCCACATCTGTAGGTCCCCCTGCCAAGCCCCATGTCACCGGGTCCCCAAGCCAGTGCCCCCCACTGAGGCAGAGCTGCTCAGTGAGGCTGCCTCCTGGGGACATCCCTGGTCCCAGCATGCGGGACCTTCTGTTGCCAGGGCATGCATGCCGACCCTCCTCCCAGCGTCCCAGCAGATGTCACTGTCACCCCTGAACCAGTGTGCCATGGCTGCCTTGACAGGAACCTGAAGCACTGCTCACAGGACTCTGAGAGCATTTGCCCTGCCCTGTGAGGCCGCCGCTGCTCTGCGCTCACTCCCCCCAGCCCTCCAGGCTCCACCTGGCCTGGCCTTAACAAGGCTGTTCGCTCACACCCACCTCCCCAGGGCCCCCCTGGGAGCGCTCACACCCACCTCCCAGGGCCCCTCCCGGAGCGCTTGCACCCACTTCCCTCAGCCTCCCCCCCCCCAGTCCTCACACCCACCTCCCCAGGCCCCCCCTCCCGTAGCACTCCATTCGCAGTCTCCAGCTGAGTGAGGGTCCATGGTGATGCCCCTTGTGCCAGCAGGGAGGTCAGTTCAGACAGAGGTCAGGCTCCTGCTGGAGGAACAGAGCAGCGGCCTTCACCAGCCCTACCTCCTTTCAGGGCGTGGGCTCATGCATGCTCACCCGACATGTCTCTCCAGCTGTCTGGTCTGAGATGCAGCTGCATGGTGAGCACGGTTTGGCCCAGCCCTGGTACCTTTTAGCTGTGGGGCTGTCCGAGGGTAGTGACGGCCCTGGGGCTCTGCCTGCTCTCATCTGCACTGTCCCTCGGGCTATCTGTTAGGGTGTGGACAATGCTCTTAGAAACGTAAAACATATCTTCAACAGTGATTTTTTTTATAGTTGCAGATTTTCTCTGGGGACATTTACAGCCCAAACCCATGACTGGAGTCACCCCAAAAGCTGCAGCAGGAGAATCCTGCCAGGGAGTGCCACAAACCTTCCCAAGATGGGGCTGGTGGGTTTTCAGAAAAAGAGTGCCAGGTGACCAGACCCAGGAACCTAGTAGGGGACTTTACACACAGAGGGCCTCAGCTTCCTGGAGGGACAGCAAGGTGAGGCAGCCTGTTCAGGTCAGCCCACAGTGGCCGGAGCTGGCTGTGAGGTCTGAGTGAACGTCTAAGGAAGGGCTTGGCTCTGGTGGGAGCCGCTGCGTGGCCAGCTCAGGGTGACTCTTTCGGTGTTTTCCAGTAACAACCTGAACAGCTTTCTGTGCCTGGGAATGTCCAGGGAAAGTTGTCCTTCCCTGTCCTCACACGTGGGGACTCTCAAAGACGAGAGCCGAGAGCCTCTCGCTGCTCAGGTGGCAGTGCTAGGATCCCTCTGCCCCTCTACCTCGGACTCCCTGCCCAGGGGGACCTGACTGCACCCATCTTTTATTTTTCTGGTTGCACAGCCCTCTGGGTTAGGTCCTGCAGGGAGAACAGTGGCCAGGCCTTAGAGAGACCAGAACATCCTGTCTCTCTATCAGGACAAAGAAGAAAGTGTGGGGGAGGGGGCAGCAGGTGGAGTAGTATTTAAGGTGCTGACTCCCCCATGGCCGAGCATAGTCTGAGTCCTGGACTTGGTGGCTTCAAACTCACACCAGGCGTGTGTGCCCAAAAGCCTGAGAAGAGAATGGAGAAGGGATTGCAGCATGGCTTTACCCTGGGAGGTGATTTCTCACTTTTTCTTCTCTGGGGAGCACATGCGCCCTATAGCAAAAAACAAAAACAAAAAAACTCTCAAGAAAGAAAATAAAGTGAAAAGAAGAGAGTGGAGAATACGAGGGGCCGACAAAGCCAGTGCAGACTGGGACTGTTGGGAAGTAGTGCAGGCTGGCCCAGAGCAGGGCGAGCAGCCACTCGGTGGGCATGCGGGCTGGCAGAGGTGTCGCGGCCTGCGGGGCTGCAGCACAGGGCGGTAGCTGCCCGCCCCCGACAGGGCCAGCGGGGCAGGAGCACTCTGGTACCTGTACCTGGACACTGGGTGCATGCTCCGACCTAGCTTCCCTCCTGCTCTGTGTTACCTGGTCATGACCAACACCCTCCCCCCCCAACCACCTAGAGCCCTAGAGCGGCCAGGTGGGTGGCTGGACTTTCTGGAAATGCTGGTTCAGTATTAGGATCTGTGGGGCCTGGAGGGTCCCGGGAAAGTTGTCCTTCCCTGTCCTCACACGTGGGGACTCTCAAAGACGAGAGCCGAGAGCCTCTCGCTGCTCAGGTGGCAGTGCTAGGATCCCTCTGCCCCTCTACCTCGGACTCCCTGCCCAGGGGGACCTGACTGCACCCATCTTTTATTTTTCTGGTTGCACAGCTCTCACCGTGGCTGAGATAGAGACCAGAGATTTGGTTCACCGCTCCCTCAGATGAGCAGTTTTGCCAGGGCCCTGCCCACACTCCTGACGCAGGCCCCGCCCCGGGAACGCCCCTCGGGCTCGGGCTCCGCCCCCAGGACAAGCCACACCCTGCGGGGCCCGGCCCGCCCCCCGGGCTCAGGCTCGGACCCTTTCCCTTGGCCCCCTGCTGGCAACCACCGAGATGGTCAGGCCTCCGAGCCGCCTAGACTAGCCGGAACCCTAAGGCGGGACGGGACCGAACGTACGAGGCCCGTTTCCGGCGCGTAGGGGGCTTGTGAGTGTCGGGCGGTCCTCGGGGAGGGTGAGTCGGCGTGGCCGTTGTGCTCTTCGGCTCGAGCGAGCCCGCCCCTTGCTGGGGGCGCGGGGGCGCGGCGAGGCGGGAGCCCGTCCGGCAGGTCGGCGGGAGGCGCCTGCCGCGACTCGCAGCTCCTCGCCGCCGGCCGCGTGGCAGCTCGCCGCCAATCGCCCTGGAGTCCTGGTCTCCCTCGCGTCTCGCCCCCGGAAGGCCTAGTTAGTGACAGCGCCAGAAGGCGGCCGGGTGGGAAGGGTGGGGCCGCGTCTCCGAGCGCTGGCGGCCTCTGGCCGTGGCCCCCGCTTCCACTCTAGCTGCTTTCGAGGCCGAAGGCCGCTGCGGCCCGGCTCCCGGGGAGGGCGCCTGTGCTTTGACTCGGTCGTGGATGATCTACGTGCGATCATGTATTCCATGCCTGGGGCTGGTTCCCTCGCGGCAGGCGAGCTGTGGCTGGACACGTTTATGTACTTGGGAGCAGGGCTTCCGCGTCCATTCCTGCCTTGCCCCGTGTCACTCGTCCCCACCCCCCGCCGCTGAGGTTCACCACTGGCTCGTTCTGCCCCACTCCTTCCTGCCTCGGGTCCTTTGCACGTGCCCCTCCTGCCGGAGTACCGTCCCCACCGTCCCCACCTCAGTCGCCTTGGCCGGGTCCCAGGGGAAGTGACCCAGCAGACTAAGACAAGGTTTTCTAGTCTGAGCGCTCTCACGGTTTGTACTCCAGCACTACCGTGGTGGTGACCCTGTGTCCCTGTCACTCCCCACTGCCATGGGCAGCTCAGGGAGGCAGGGCCGTGCGTGCTCGCAGCTGCGTTCCGGTTGCTGAGCTGAACGCCGGCCTGTGGGTGCCACTCATGCGTGTCACATGCGCTGCACACGCAGTCAGGAGCCACGCTGCTTCAGCTCAGCCCATCTCCCAGCTAGAGAACGCCTGGGTTGGAGGAAAAGGAGCAGGGAACACATTACCCCGTCGCCAGCCTGGAAGTTGGGAGTTCCAGCCCCCGCCTCTGACCATTTCCTAATTGCCAGCAGGTTACTCAGCCAAGACGTGTGGATGTCCAGCCACGCAGCCTCATGGTAGGATGCCTGACTGCCCCGTTCTTTCACTCGCTCTGTGAAGCCTCTACCTCCTCTTGACATCTGCCCTGCCTACTGGCCTGGACTCGCACCCTGTCTTGGCCTCACTGGTCCTTGTCAGGGCTCAGGAAGGCCCCTTTGCTCTCATTCCCAGGTACTGAGCAAACTCTTGCCCAGACCAGGGCTTGAGTGAGGCTCTTATGGGTTTTAAAATCACTGTCTGGGCCCCTGTCCTTCCGCTGAGTTACCCTCCTCACAGCGTCACAGCCAGAGGTGCCCAGTCCCATGGACACTGGCTGAGGCAGTGCCAGAATGGGGCTGGCACCCAGGGATCCCGGGGTGCTGGTGTGTGTTCTTTCAGGAGGCGGTGACATTTGGTGACGTGGCTGTGCACTTCTCCCGGGAAGAGTGGCAGTGTCTGGACCCTGGCCAGAGGGCCCTGTACCGGGAGGTGATGCTGGAGAACCACAGCAGCGTGGCTGGACTAGGTGAGGCCGCCCCTCGGCACCCCTGTGTCGGCAGTCAGCACCCGCCCCGCCAGGCTCCCCAGGAGGCTGGGGGTGTAGACATCCAACTTTCAGGCTCCCATGACTAGGTGGGACTGGGACCTGTGAGCAAGCCCGGCGATTAAATTAGTTTATGAGGAATTGGATTCATGCTTGAAATAGCCCAGATTAAAAAGGAACAACTGTTGGCTTGGAGGGTCCAAGGAAACGGTTGTATAACCAGAGCAGGGTGGGGCAGCAGCAATGCCGTCGGGACCCACCGCCCTACGGATGCAGCAGGGCTGCTGTCCCGTCGTCCGCCTGTCCTGCCATCAGTCTCTTTCCTGTCCCCACCACCACCACAGGCAGCTCCCCACGTGTTCCGCATCTGTCTGTTTGTGTTCTCCCAAGATGTGCCCTGTCGCATTTTTTTTTTTAAATAGAGATTTTTGCTATAGGGCATGTGTGCTCACCAGAGACAGAAAGTGAGAAGCCACCCCCACCCGGGAGGATGGCCACACCACAATCCCTCCTCCTCCCTTCTCCTCTCAAGATCTTGTGCATGCGTGCACACGCGCCCAGCGTGAGTTTTAAGGGACTTGAACCGGGATCAACTACGTAGGAGTCCAGCGACTTAACTATTCTGCCAGCTGCTGGTCCTTAGCTCGCAGCACGGCTAACTTTCTCCTTGCCGTGCCTCTCTCTGTTAATGACCCTTCTGCTACTTGCCCTGTGCGATCACCCCTCAGCACGTGAGCATCCTGGGCCCTCAAGACAAGTGTCTGGCTGGGGGACAGGAGTGAGGTAGGTGGTGTAGCTGGTTCAGCAGGCACTTGGCCAGGCCTGCAGCCTTCTGTCCCACCAGACTGACAGGGTCTCACTCTGCCATGTTTTGCCAGTCAGGTCCATGTACAGCAAGAGCTTATTGCGGTTTTCCTGCATTTCTCCAACTTCTGTGAAGCTCAAGTGTTTTTTGACACTTGTTACCTTGCTAGGTTCTTCTATAGGGTGCATCTATAGGGTGCATGCACTCACCAGAGAAAGGAGAGAAAGTGGGAACTCACCCCCAGGAGGGGATGGCCACTCTGCAAACCCTGTATCATTCTCTTGTGATTTTAGGCACACATGCCCATGTTCTTGGTGTGCTTGCCAGCTGCTAGTCTGGGACTTGAGCTGCTCAGCTGACCATGTGGGATCCAGCTGCCTTATCCTTCATGCCACAGCTGGCTGTAAATTTATACTTTTAAAAAAAGTTTATCAAAAAAATTTTTTTATTCTTTTTTTTTTTTTTTTTTTTTTTAGGGTTTTTGCCATAGGGCATGTAAGTTCACTGGAAAGAGACAGCCCAGGGAGGATGGCTACCCCCCAATTCTCTCTCCTCCTGAGATTCTTGGCACACACACACACATGTGCCCAGTGTGAGTTCCAAGCTGTCAGGTCTGGGGATTCGAACCACAGTAGACCATGTGGGTGTCCAGTGCCTTAACCATTGTGCCACCTGCTGGCCCCGACGTTTATTTATTTATTTATTAAAGAATTATTTATTTATTTATTTCCATTTGTTGTTATTATTTTTTAATTTGACCAGAAAGACAGAGAAAGGGAAAGCAAGCCACCAGGTCCAGGACTTGAACCATGATGGCCATGTGAGAATCCAGCACATTTAACCACCAAGCCACCTGCCAGCCCTCCCCACCCAAAGTATATATTTTTTTTTTTTCTTTTTTTTTTTTTTTTTTTGCTATAGGGCGCGTGCACTCGCCAGAAAGACAGAGAGATAGAAAGTGAGAAATCAACCCCCAGGGAGATGGCCACGCCACAATCCCTTCTCCATTATCCTCTCGGGATCTTGGGCACACAGGTACACGTGCCCAGCATGAGTTTAAGCCACTGGGTCTGTGACTCGAACTGTGGTTGACTACATGGGAGTCCAGCAAAATAGCCATTACACTGGTCCCCCAGAGTTTATTTTTTGTCCATGAGAGACAGGCACCTCCACATGGTCTTTTTTTTTTTTTTTAAAGAATTTTTAATTTAATTTAATTTATTCTTATTTATTTTAATTTTACCAGAGGAGAGATAGAGGGAAGTAAAGCAAGCCACCAGGTCTAGGACTTGAACTTCAGTCAACCATGTGTTTGTCCAGTGCCCCAATCACCACGCCACCCTCTGGTCCCCTCCACATGGTCTTCATGCTGCAGTCTCACTCTTGCCCAGGCCCAGGTTTTAAGCACACGTATGTACGTGAACTCGGTGTGTTCAGGGAGGGCCCAGGATGTGAATCTCAGGCCTCCCTTGTGTGTCTAGTTGTGTTGCCACTGTGCCTCCAACTGGCTCCTGTGATATCGGTGCTGTTGAAAGAACTGTGTCAGGTTCACTTAACGGGTGGTTAAGTGAACTGCAGGGGTGTCCTGCAGTCACGCTACAGCAGCCATTCTCCTGTGTGGTTGTCAGTGACAGGCCACCAGCTCCATCTGCAAGGCTCACCCTCTCACAGGCTGTGTGCGCGGACTTGGCCATGGCGGGCTGGCAATCACTCGCAAGCAGCATCTGCTTCTGCTGTCCTTTCCCAGGGCTTCTGTCTGCGGGGACTTCCTGCTTCAGTGCCAAGGTACAGGGCGACCTTCAGAAGACTGGAAAGCAGTCATGCGGGCAGTGCTGCTGTGACGCTGCTGCAGCAACTTGAGCCCGTGTGCACAGCAGTGATGGTGTGTCTATGAGTTCCGTGCACACATGGTGTGTGTGGTCAGAATCACATGTGCACAGCAGTGATGGCGTGTGTGTGAGTTCCGTGCACACATGGTGTGTGTGGTCGGGATCACGTGTGCACAGCAGTGATGGCGTGTGTGTGAGTTCCGTGCACACATGGTGTGTGTGGTCGGGATCACGTGTGCACAGCAGTGATGGTGTGTGTGTGAGTTCCGTGCACACATGGTGTGTGTGGTCAGGATCACGTGTGCACAGCAGTGATGGCGTGTGAACAAGTTCCATGCACACATGGTATGTGTGGTCAGGATCACGTGTGCACAGCAGTGATGGCGTGTGAGAGCTAATTCTCATGTGCATAAATGGTGTGTGTGGTGGGGATCATGTGTGCATAGCAGTGATGGTATGTGAGAGCAAATTCTCATGCACACATGGTGTGTGTGGTCGGGATCATGTGTGCACAGCTGTGATCACGTGAGTCCCAGTTCACATGTGCACAGGTAGAGATGGCAGGTCACGGCTGCTTTATGGTGGTGGTCACTAACTTCAGATGTGTCCCAGGTTAGGAGACGGGAGGCAGTTTATAAGAACTCTTCCCAGGCCCAGCTGCAGTGGTGCATGCTGCTCTGCAGTCTGGGACCACTTGGGGGCCCAAGTTCAGTACCTGGTCCAATCTTAAGGGCAGGCATGGTGACGTGCATCTGTAATCCCGGCAGTTTGGGAGGCCAAGGCAGCAGGATCCCTGCAGAGCAGGATCCTCTCTTTACAGAGTGAATCGATGGGGTCAGCAGGTGGCATGGTGGTTAAGACACTGGATTCCCACATGGCTGAGTATGGTTTGAGTCCCAGACCCAGCAGCTTGAAAATCACACCTGGCACATATGTGTACATACCCAAAATCTTGGGAGAATGGATGAGAAGGCCTTGTGGCATGGCCATCCCCCTTCCTTTCTCCCTCTTCCTCTTGGGCATGAGTTCTCACTTTCCTTCTCCCTCTCTGTCTTTTCCAGCAAACTCATGCACCCTATAGCAAAAACTTTATAAAAAGGGATAGAAACCCTGTCTTAGAATATATCAAATGTGGGGCTGGCAGGTGGCATGGTGGTTAAGGGTGCTGGACTCCCACATGGCCGACTGCAGTTCAAGTCCTGGACCTGGCAGCTTGCTTTCTCACTTTCTCTCTCTCCTGTCTGGTCAAATTTAAATAAGTAAATAAATAAAAATGAAGTTAAATAAAATAATTGTTAAAAACATTTAAAAAAAGAATACATCAAATGTAATAATGCCACATGGGGGTTGGTAAAATATCTTTCCCTTTTTCTCCAAGTGCTCACTCTATTAGGTCAGATTTAAATGTAATTAATTCTTCAGGATTTGCCTTATGGAGTTTGCCTTTAAAGATTTTTTTTTTTTTTGAATTTGTATGTATATATGTATTTTTTGTAGAGATTTTTGCCTTAGGGTGCACGTGCTTGCCAGAGTGAGACAGAAACAGTGAGAGATCACCCACCGGGGAGATGGCTATGCTACAGTCCTGTCTTCATTTTCTTCCTGGGATCTTGGATACGCACACACATGCACCTGGCATGAGTTTCAAGCAACTAGGTCCAAGACTTGAACCACGGTTAGCCATGTGTGAATCCAGTGATGTAACCGCTATGCCATCTGCTGGTCCAGGTGCCCTTGAAGTATTCAAAAGTTCTTCAGGGCTGGGGCCAGCAGGTGGCGTGGTGATTGGGACACTGGAATATGACATGGCCAACCATGGTTCAAGTCCTGGATCTTGCAGCTTACTTTATAACTTTCCCTATCTTTCTCTCTTGCTCTTTGGTGAGCACATGTGCCCTGTAGCAAATAGAAGAATAATGATAATTATTAAATTAAATTAATAATAATTATTTTTTAAATTCTATAAAAAAAGTTTTATAGGGCCAGCCCCATGGCCATAATGATAAAGGGAGTCAGGTCCCTCATGACCAACCAGCATAAAAAACACAGCATGTGTGTGCCCGTATCCCAACACGATTGGGAGATGGAAGAGAAAGGGTTGTGGTGTGACTGCCCTGTAGAGGGTGCTTTACTCGCCCCACCCCCATTTCTCTTTTGAGCACATTCAGGCCTGGCAATAAAAATAAGTAAGTTAGGACCAGCAGTTGGCGTAATGGCTATGTCGCTGGACTCCCATGTAGTTGACCCATGGTTCGAGTCCTAGACCTGGTGGCTTAAACTCATGCTGGGCGCGTGTGCGTGCATGCCCAAGATCCCAAGAGGAGAAGGGATTGCGGCGTGGCCATCCCCCCAGTGTGATTTCTCGCTTTCTGTTTCTCTCTTTCTGGCAAGCACACACACCCTATAGCAAAAACCGCTCCAGGAAAAAAAAAATTCTTACCTACTCCAAGATCACGTTTTGTCTTATTAATATTTACCTCGTTTGGGGACCAGCAGTTAGCATAATAGCTATGTTGCTGGGCTCCCACGTGGTTGACTGTGGTTCGCGTCCCGGACCCGGTGGCTTAAACTCACGCTGGGCGCGTGTGCGTGCATGCCCAAGATCCCGAGAGGAGAAAAGAGGAGAAGGGATTGTGGCGTGGCCATCCTCCCTGGGGGGTGATTTCTCACTTTCTGTCTCTCTCTGTCTTCCTGGCAAGCGCACGCGCCCTATAGCACAAACCTCTCCAAATATATTTACCTCATTCGTGTTATACCATTGTTTCTAGTAAAAGTATTTAAAAATATAAAACTTCATCTTCACATTGCTTCCTCTGCATCCAGCCAATTCCGATCATAATAAACTACTAGTTCACATTTAGTTTGCAAGGAGTACACGGTCTCTTGGCTGTGGTTAATTTCATACCAAGTTGGCTGGGTGCATGTTCTCGTTCCGTGCATGGCCTGATCGAGGGATGTTCTGTTCAACATTTGCTTGGAGAGAATTCATTTTTCATTTCCTGCCTGCATCTGAGGTCATGCACTTACTGGCATAGACGTGGGGGATGTCTGCCTGCCTTGTCTCCCCCCCTCCCCCGTGGGCAGCCTGAGGGAAGCTCAGCTGGGCCTTAGATCAGGTGACTGTCCCAGTACCATCTGGCAATGTTGGGGGAGGAGGGTGGGACTGTCAAATGACATGCATCCTGGCAGCCCCAAGAGGCAGCTACAAGGGGGAACTTTGCTTAGGTAATTAATCAAGGCTTGCAAGGCCACCTGGTGTCTTAGAGTCCCTTTGTTTAAAATCCTCTTCATTTGTCTGGGGCCAGCAGGTGGCATAACTGTTACTTCGCTGGACTCCCATGTAGTTTACTGCAGTTCGAGTTCTGGACCTGGTGGCTTAAAACACACTGGCGCATGTGCGTTTGTGCCCAAAATCTTGAGAGGAGAATGGAGGAAAAGGGATTGTGGCAGGGTCATTCCCCCCTGCCGGGGGGAGCAATTTCTCACTTTCTGTCTCTGTGTCTGGCAAGTGCACATGCTGTATAACAAAAATCTCCTAAAAAATTAAAACTAAATTAAAATCCTCTGTTGTATTTCACCTTGCTTCATAACCACCCCTGCTTCTTGGCACGCCCTGCCCTGCTCAGCTAGTGCTGGCTGTGCGGGGCACTCCCTTCCTCCCTGAGTCATGGGTACAACAGCCTGTTCTTAGCAGGCTCTTGGGCAACAGGGTACCCTGGAGATAGTTGGAGTCCAGGTATCCCTGCCACCCACCCTCAGGAGCTGGCAAGTCTGGGCTTCTCTGTGTTTGGTCCTGCCCCTCGCCCCTTGCCCCTGGACACCAGGGGAAGGCTGAGGCCTCTGCCATGCTCACAGGCATGCTGATGCTGTCTCTCTGCCACCCACACAGCAGGATTCCTGGTCTTCAAGCCTGAGCTGATCTCGCGGCTGGAGCAAGGACAAGAACCATGGGTCCTTGACCTGCAGGGAGCAGAAGGAACAGAGGACCCAAGGACTTCCCAGACAGGTGAGGCTCAGACGCTGTCTCAAAGAAGCTCTGGAATGAAAGGGACCCACAGATGGAGCTCATAACAGTGGAAGGCTGGGCTGGATCCCAGTGGCCATACAGAGCAGCCCGGGCACATCATTGGTGGGGTGGAATCAGGCCCTTTACAATTGTAGACTGGCCATGGAGGTGCCGCAGGAGAGACTAAGCCACAGAAAAGCAAGGACACAAGATACTTGTGCATATCAGCAAAAACAGTTTTTGAGGGGCCAGCAGTTGGCATAATGGCTATGTTGCTGGACTCCCATGTAGTTGACTGTGGTTTGAATCCTGGACCTAGTGGCTTAAACTCACACTGGGCACGTGTGCATGCGTGCCCAAGATCTTGAGAGGAGAATGGAGGAGAAGGGATTGCGGCTTGGCCATCCCCCCTGGGAGGTGATTTCTCGTTGTCTGTCTCTCTGTCTTTCTGGCGAGTGTACGTGCCCTATAGCAAAAACTTCTTAAAAAAAAAAAAAAAAAAGAGTTTTTGAAACCATACCAAATTTTGTTCCATTTCTGATTTTACTGATTCTCTTGTGAAGTGAAGTTAGAATTTATGGACCCCAGCGAGTTCTCTGAGCAGCCTCATTTATAGGTTTCCTGAGGTAGTTTCCTTCCCAGCAGCTCCCTCCAGAACTTCTCAGGTCTCTGGGACCCCAGCCTTGCACGTCAGGCGCCAGGGGCTGTTAGTCTTCTGTGGCTGCCATCACAGAGCACCCAACTTGGTGGCTTAAAATGACAAATTGTGGGGGCCAGCAGGTGGTATAGAGGTTGGAGCACTGGGCTCCCATGTGGCTGGCTTTGGTTCAAGTCCTGGACCTGGAAGCTTGCTTTCTCACTTTGTCTCTCTCTGAACAAATTTAAAAATAAATAAATAAAATTAAATAATTAGTTTAAATAATAATAATTTAAAAAAAGATAACAGAAATTGCTGTCTCATAAGTTGGAGGCCAGAGGTCTGAAATCAAGATGTGGGCAGGGCAACTTACCTGTGAAGGCTCTAGGGAGGTGCTGGCCTGCCTCTTCAGCACCTAGCAGTTCTCAGTAATCCCAGTAAGTCCTGGACTTTTAGCTGCACATCCTAATCTCTCTCTCCCTCTTCACACCATACCCTCTCCTGTGTCTGTTTGCTTTTGGCAACCTCCATACAAGGATACCAGCCGTATTTGATTAGCGACCACCCTAATGGCCTCATCAAAACAAATTACATCTCCAGTGACCCTATTTTTTTTTAATTATTTTAACTTTATTTATTTATTTTAATTTGACCAGAGAGGGACAGAGTGAGAGAGAGGGAAAGTGAGAAAGTGAGCCGCCAGGCCCAGGACTCGAACCACGGTGCAGAGACCAGATTTCTAAGTCAGGTCACATTCTGAGGTGCTGGAATTAGGACTTCAGCCCGTTTGGGCTCAGTCAGTCTTAACCAGGGCACCTGAACCTCATAGCATTAGCTCCCATTGGCATCTGCTTGGCCTGCTTTCTGAACACATCACCCAGTTAGCAGGGAGATGAGTTTGCTGCCCCTAGCCCCTGCCACTGCTGGCCCCACCCCTACCAGCAGAGCAGGGTCTGGCCCTAGTGCCACATTTATGGGCCACCTGGAAGCAAGTCAGGGAATACAGTATTGGAGAAAGTCAAGGTTGTGCTCTTCCTTCTGTACGTGCCCCCATGTAGTTTGGAAGGGCTTGGAGGGATCCTTCATAAACAGGCCACCCCAGTCTCTCCAAGGTATTTGCGCACACACCTTATGTATCACCACTTTGAGGGAGGGCTGTGTAGTGTGTAAGAGAGTGACTGCAGGCCGTCCACTGCCCCTGCTGTCATGGCCCATCTAGTCCACATAACCCTCCTACTAGGTTTCTTTCTGGCCCTCCCTGGGAAGGAGGCATGACCACTGGATGGCACAGGTTATGTTCATCACTCCTCCCCCTAAAATACTCGCAAGGCTGAGAAGAGGCTTTGTAGAGGGTACTGTTACAAAGAACCCAGCTGTGGGTGGCAGTTGGATAGTTCATTGGTTTGTGTGTGACAAGGGGTCCTTGTGAGGAAACAGTAACAACAGTGACTGCAGAGAGGTAAAGTGGGCCCAGGCAGGAGTGCAGCCTCTGGAACCAGAAACTGTTACTTGTACACGGAAGAGGCTTGGGAGGTAGTAGCCCCTTGCTTACTGCAGAACTGACAGAAAGACCTTTGCAAATTTTTGGAAGCTCATGGCGTGCCACCACCTTGGGGGTGGGTAAGGCCCATAAGACTAGAGCCCTGTAATTGTTGTGGATTTACTTGCATAAACTCGGGCTGGTTGTACATGGCCATGGTCATAATTGTGGCATTTGACCATGACAAAAGTGCTCTCTAAAATCGCAGAGTAGAAAAGATACTTAAATTGATTTGGAGAGTCCAGATAGTAGATGTCAGAAAGGCCTCCTGATGGGCAGGTGAGCCCCTGCAGCAGCTTGAAACCCTGAAAAATGAAAGGTTGGTGTGCTAGTGATCAGGGCCACTTAGAGCTGAGGGACAGCAAAGTGTGTGGTCAGGTGTGAGTTGGTGGAAGTAGCTTGGCAGCTTCTAAAAGCAGCAGAGAGAGTTGGGGTCCTGCTCAGAGAAACCTGCCCCTGTAGACAGTCTGAAACCCAGCTCTCTCTCTGCCCCTGTAGACAGTCTGAGACCCATCGCTCTCTCAGGCTCACCCCTGTAAGCCTCTATGTGGCTCTTTGGCTTCAGTCTTTCTCCTGCCCATCTGTTGTCCTTCCCTGCCCACTAGGAAGCTGGTGTCCTGGCTCTCAGCCATACCCTTTTTGGCAAACTGCCCACCCCCACCCCCAGCTTGCCCCTTGGTCTCACCATGGTCACAGACTTCCCCTCACAACAGATCCCTTTAGGATAGACCTCTGTTCACCTCCTTAACCCCTTAGGGTGTGCAGCTTTCAGCACTCTGCCCAATGCAAAGTGAGCACTTTCTTCACGCTGAGTGGATGAACAAAGTAAAAAGAGAATGAAACTGGGCTTTTTTTATTTATTTATTTATTTATTTATTTTTGAGAGGTTTTTTGATGTCGGGTGTGTGTGCTCACTGGAAAGACAAGAGACAGTGAGAAATCAACCTCTGGGGGGATGGCTGTGCCACAATCCCTTCTCCATTCTCCTGGGATTTGGGGCACACATGCAAATGTGCCCAGTGTGAATTTCAAGCTGCGAGGTTTAGGACTCAAACCACGTTAGGCTACATGGGAGTCCAAGCCTTAACCTCTATGCCATCTGCTATCCCCTGAAACTAGATTTTGCATAGCCTTGCAATATCATCTCCACTGGAGAATCTCAGAACAGCCTGTCCTTGAAGTGGGGCCTTCCACCCCCTGTAGTCTTACTCCTTTTTGAGCCCAAGACATAAGGAGCATTTTTATTCTTGTTTCAGATTCTGTGATGAGGACTGATGATAAGCAGGCTTGTAAGGACATGGACGTTCTAAAATCAGAATCCCATGGGATAATGGTGAGAATCCCACCACAGGATTTTCCTCAGAGTCCTGGCTTCAGAGACACTCCTCAGTCTGAGGTCCAGTCAAAGAATCATCTGGGTACTCCTGAGCTGAAAGCGATGGGCTCTCTCTTCCAGAAAAACTGTTTGAATAAGGAGACTGTAACTCATAAGACCTTTACCAAAAATACTGCTCAGGGACGAAAAGAGCTAGGGGGCGGTGGCCTGGGTTGTCAGTCTGATAAAAGTCAGAGAGAACGAGCAGGAGGGGCATCCCAGAGGTGCGAAGTGTGTGGCCGAGCTTTCAGAGCCACAGCAGAGACTGCTCTGCATTTGGTAATTAATACACAGAAGAAACCTAACAGGTGTCAAGAATGCCAAGAAAAACCACCTGGCTGCTTGCCGGGAAGACATCTGAGTACCTGCCGGGGAGAGAAGCCATATGCATGTGAACAATGTGGGAAAGTCTTCAGGCTGTGCTCGCAGCTGAATCAGCATCAGAGAATCCACACTGGAGAGAAACCATTTAAATGCATTGAGTGTGGAAAATCTTTCCGCCTGAGCTCAAAACTTATTCAGCATCAAAGAATTCATACTGGAGAGAAGCCCTATAGGTGTGAGGAATGTGGAAAAGCCTTTGGTCAGAGTTCAAGCCTCATTCACCATCAGAGAACCCATACAGGAGAGAGGCCCTACAATTGTCGGGAATGTGGGAAAGCCTTCAGTCAGCAGTCTCAGCTGGTCAGACACCAGAGAACTCACACCGGTGAGAGACCCTACCCATGCAAGGAATGTGGGAAGGCCTTCAGCCAGAGCTCAACCCTAGCTCAACATCAGAGGATGCACACCGGGGAGAGAGCTCAAGTCCCAAGATCCTCAGACAGTCCAAGCCTTGTTGCACATCAAAGAGTTCACACTGTAGAGAAACCGTTCAAGTGTGATGAGTGTGGAAAAGCCTTCAGGTGGATCTCTCGCCTTAGTCAGCATCAGCTAATTCACACAGGAGAGAAACCTTATAAATGCAACAAGTGCACAAAAGCCTTTGGTTGTAGTTCACGACTTATTCGCCATCAGAGAACTCACACTGGAGAAAAACCGTTTAAATGTGATGAGTGTGGGAAAGGTTTTGTCCAGGGTTCACACCTTATTCAGCATCAGCGAATCCACACTGGAGAGAAACCGTATGTGTGTAATGACTGTGGGAAGGCCTTTAGCCAGAGCTCTAGCCTTATTTACCACCAGAGAATCCATAAAGGAGAGAAGCCCTATGAATGCCTCCAGTGTGGAAAAGCCTTTAGTATGAGCACACAACTCACCATACACCAAAGGGTGCACACTGGAGAGAGACCCTATAAATGCAATGAGTGTGGGAAAGCCTTCAGTCAAAACTCAACCCTTTTCCAACACCAAATAATTCATGCAGGAGTGAAGCCTTATGAGTGTAGTGAATGTGGAAAAGCCTTCAGTAGGAGCTCGTATCTTATTGAACATCAGAGAATACACACCAGAGCCCAGTGGTATTATGAATATGGGAATACTCTGGAAGGCTCCACATTTGTGAGCCGTAAGAAAGTCAGTGCTGTAAAGAAGTTGCATCAGTGTGGTGACTGTGAAAAAATATTCAGGTGGCGCTCTCACCTGATCATACATCAGAGAGTCCACACTGGAGAGAAGCCCTATAAATGCAACGACTGTGGCAAAGCTTTTAATCGGAGCTCAAGGCTTACTCAGCATCAGAAAATCCACATGGGATAGGCCATTTATCTGTTTACGTGAGTACAGATGTGAGTGTATCTATACCTTTACTTTAGTGGAATTGTTTTTACTGACAATGTAGAATGCTGGGAAAGATTCAGAATTGCTGTCTTGAGACTGTCCAACTTTATACTAAATGTATGTTTATTTGCTGGAACGTTTGACCTTACACATTCAATAAAGCCTATGTTCCTCACAACCAGGGTGCAGTGTGTATAGTTTTGAGTTCACAGAGGGAAGACCCTAGGTGTCTGTGGATGAGAAAGGTCTTCTGTGAGCTCTACCAGATGGAGCAGGTTAAAGTAAACAGGTTAAAAGGAGTTATCCAAAGTTCCCCTGAGGATTAGTTGCTCTGGCTGGCTTCAGCAATAGGGAAATGCACTGGCTGCTGGTAGATGACTAGAGGACTGCCTAGAATCCCCTTTATAACTTCTTCATCCAGCCCTTTTCTTAAAACTCATCTTCATGGAACCAGCAGATGGCATAATGTGTACATCACTGGACTCCCATGTAATTGACTGCAGTTTGAGTCCTGAACCTGGTGGCTTAAATCTCAGGCCAGACGCATGCACATGCGCGCCCAAAGTCCCAAGAGAATAGAGGAGGGGGAATCGCTGCATGGCCATCCCTCTGGGGCGGGGGATGATTTCTTACTGTCTCTCTCTCCAGTGAGTGCACACGCCCTATAGCAAAAATCTCTCTCAAAAAAAAACCAAACAAAAAAAAACCCAAACCTCATCCTCACTACAGTAGCCCAGAGATGTAACCACCCAGGAACAAAGAGCTCCACTTCACCCTCAGGCAGGTTGGACTGGTGCCTACACATAGTGGTTACTGCCATAGCTGGCATTTGTTCACAGATTGTGCCAGGCGTGAAACAACCCTGGTCTCACAGTGTAGGTTTTGAAGTCAATCAGGGTTTTGGGGTTTGTGTGATCTAAGACATCACTGCCCTCCCTGAAATTTAGTCTATTTGCATACCTGGAAATAAGCACTGTTGAGGGGGTCCATTAAACGTGGATGACCATGAGCACCTCCTGACGTGGCACCCCCACCCCAGCATCCATCTGCACACTAGTGCATGCATGTAGGTCCTCTGGGCTGGATGGCCACCTTGTATGGTCTGGAATCCTCACTTTGTTCAGGATGTGTATTGTTTGTGCTGCATTAACAAATGTCCTCAGAACTTAGGCCTGAAACAAACTGCCAAGAACTGTGAGGGTCTTGAGTTTTCTCTCCAGGAGAGCTGATAGCTGTTTTGTGGGGATGGCAGTGAGCTGTTCACAGTGGCAACCCCTCCTGGTGAAGGCTGCACACAGGGCTTGTGGCAGCTAAGCAGCATGAAGGTGGAAATGTGCCACTCCATGAGCAGTGTACTCCTGCTGCTGGAAGCCAAGAACTTAGAAAGCTGGGAAAGGTGAATACTTCATTCTCAGGGCTTCTGGTGCTATCCCACCTTGAGAGAAGGCTCAGGTTAAAGTGCAGTCAGCCTTCCTGTCCTTGGTGCACACAGGAAGAATGTGTGGAAGCATGGGTGATGGTAGATCTCCCAGTGGTCTGTCCAAGACCAGGTGGGTTTTTTTGGCTGGAATAGGTTTCACACAAGTCTGCCAAACCCATTGGGTTTTGTCTTATAGAGCATCTAAATTTAGGCTACTGTCCTCAGGATGAGGCCAACGGTTGGGCATTTAGCAGTGAACAAGTTCCAAGGGGACCAATAGATATGAAATTTATTATTGGGACTGGCAGGTGGTGTAGTGGTTGAGGCACTGCACTCTCACATCGCCAACCATAGTTCAAGTCCTGGAACTGGTGACTTGAAAATCGCTGAGCATGTATGTGCACGCCTAAAATCCCAGGAGAATGGAGAAGGGTTTGTGGCGTGGACATCCTCCCAGGGGGTGATTTCCTGCTTTTTGTCTCACTGTCTCTCTCCGACAAGCACATGTGCCCCATGGCAAAGACCTTAAAAACAAATAAATAAGAAAGGACCAGCAGATGGCGTGATTGTTACATCACTAGATTGTTACATCTCTACTCCCATGTAGTCAACCATGGTCACTGGGCACATGTGCTTACATGCCCAAAATCCCAAGAGGAAAATGAAGGAGAAGGGATGGTGGTGTGTCCATCCCCCTCCAGGAGGTGATTTCTCACTGTCTATCTCTGGTAAGCACACATGCCCAATAGCAAAAATCTCTAAAAAAATTTTTTTAATGATATCTATTATCTGCTTCCTCCTCCCACCCCCCACCCCACCCCACCCCCCCCCCCCCCCGCCTTCACTCCTGTAAAACCTGTTGATCTCTGGCATCATACCTGACTTTACAGGGCATTATTTTGGCCCCAGTAGACACTTCACAGCACATTTTCCCCACATTCAAACATGTAACCCAGAGGGATATCGGTTATGTCAGGATCTGTCAGGACACTTCATGTAGGTCATACCACACTTTTAAGTGCATGGCAGGTCATGGGGGAGCTGCAGCCCCTGTTGCCATATGTGGCACAACTCACCGCAGCTTACGGATTTGCATGAAATCGAAAAGGGCAGTGCTGGTTCTTGTGTTTGCAGGTTTGAGCTTTTGCTGTTTAGGCATGGTAGAGTTCACTAGGATGTGGCAGATCTGAAAGATTGCCAGCCACCACTCCACTCAGGGATAGCATGTGTACTTCCTGGCTGTGGTGCTGGTCCTAGGGACAGAGCTTGGTAGTCCACTGCACCTTCAGTGGCTTCGGGGTGCCCGGATGGTGACTGTCTCCAAGGGCACAAAATCAGTGCCTACCTCAGCAGCTGAAACCGCTTCCTCTCCAGCCAGCTCTCCAGCCACCCGCAACTTCGTTGGCAAGGTCACTGCAGGAGGAAGGGGCACTTGGCCCTACCAGCAATAATGCACCAATATCCCTGCTTGCCCCCTTGGCCTGTTGAGGGTGGGGGTCTTGGCAACATGTAGGCAATGCGCCCTACCACGTGGTCATCTTCAGATCTAGTGCAGAGGTGGCCCACCTTTCCTCTCTCAGGCTATAGAGTAAATATTTTAGGTTTTATGAGACACCAACAATGAGAAAAGGGTCAAGGTACTTGTGGACATGCTACAGTACCCACAGCACCTGGTACTGGTCTCTGAAACACCACTTAAGATGCTGACCCTCCTTCCTCCACCCCCTCCCAGTCCACACGCCTTACGTCGCCTGTCCTTGATGTCTCTCAGCTGCTTTCTGCAGAGTGATTTGGACAAGAGGAATAGGTTAGGAGACTATTCAAAAAGTTCATGGACAAGAATTAAAGTACAAGTTAATTTTGGTGCAAAATAATTTTATATCCATGCAGTTTCCATAATACTCATTTTCCATGGACTTTTTTTTTTTTTTTTTTTTTTTCCTATAGGGCACGTGCGCTCGCCAGAAAAACAGAGAGATAGAAAGTGAGAAATCACCCCTGAGGGGGGTTGGCCACGCCGCAATCCCTTCTCCTCCATTCTCCTCTCGAGATCTTGGGCACGCACGCACACGCGCCTGGCGTGAGTTTAAGACACCAGGTCCGGGACTCAACCGCAGTCGGCTACATGGTAATTCAGTGACATAGCCATTACGCTAACTGCTGGTCCCATGGCTTTTGAAGACTTACATGTGACTTGTTGGGAAAACCTAGATTTTGTCTTGGGTATAAGGTTTCCTTCTTCCCCTTAACAGCAATCAACCGATCGCCAGAGGACTTAGATGTCACTGTGCTTCAGCACTGGAATCCCCTCTTTGAACTTACTGGTCCTAGACAGGCTGTTTGCCACCTGCTTTGTACAATCTAAGAGCTCAGAATGGTTTTTACAGTTTTTTATTCTTTTTTTAAAAATTATTTATTTAATTCCATTTGTTATTTATTATTATTTTATTTTTGGAGAGGTTTTTGCTATAGGGCACGTGCGCTCGCCAGAAAGAGAGATAGAAAGCGAGAAATCACCCCCCAGGGGGGACGGCCACGCTGCAATCCCTTCTCCTCCATTCTCCTCTCGGTATCTTGGACATGCATTCGCACGCGCCTGGCGTGAGTTTAAGCCACCAGGTCCAGGACTCAAACTGCGGTCGACTACATAGGAGTTCAGCGACATAGCCATTATGCTAACTGCTGGTCCTGTTATTTATTTTCTTTTAAAGAGAAGTTTTTTTGGTATAGGGTGTGTGTGCTCACTAGACAGACAGACAGACAGAAAGTGAGAAATCATCTTGGGGGGCGATAGCCATGCCATAATCCCTTCTCCACTCTCTTCTTGGGATTTTGGGCACACGCATATGCGCCCAGTGTGAGTTAAGCTGCTGGGTCTGGGACTCGAACCATGGGCAACTACATGGGAGTCCAGCAACATAACCTTTACAACTGCTGGTCCCACTTGTTATTTATTTTTTTAATTTGAACATAGAGAGAAAGGGAAAGAGAAAGCAAGCCACCAGGTCCAAGGCTTGAACCACAGTTGGCCATGTGGGAGTCCAGCACCTTTAACCACCAAGCCAGCTACCATCCCCTATTTATTATTATTCTTTTTAATTTGTCCAGAGAGATGGGGGTAGTGGGAGAGTGAGAAAACAAGCCTCCAGGTCCAGGACTTGAACTGCAGTTGGCCACATGGGAATCTAGCACTTTAATCACCATGCCACTTGCTGGACCCCATGGTTTTTACATTTTTTAATGGTTAGAAGGCAGGAAGACCATTTTGTGACATTTGGAAATTACACTGAAATCAAGTTGTGGGACTGGCAGGTGACATGGTAGTTAAAAAGCTGGATTCCCACATGTCTGACTACGGTTTGGGTCCTGGACCTGGCAGCTTGCTTTCTCACTTTCCCTTTTTCTCTCTCTCTGGTAGAATTGAAAATAATGACAATGGATGGAATTAAATACATAAATATATTTTTTAAAGATCCGGTTGTAGTGTACAGGTGTCTTTCATGCCCAGCCACGCCCCCTTGCCTGGGGTGATAGCTGCTGTTGGTAGAATTTATACCTATCAGGGGACCAGCAGATGACGTAATGGTTACTTCGCTGGACTCCCACGTAGTTGACTATGGTTCAAGTCCCAGACCTAATAGCTTAAAACTCAGGCCAGCGCAAGCATGTGTGTGTCCAAGATGCTGAGGTGGGAACTGAGGAGAAGGTATTGTGGCGTGGCCATCTCACCTGGAGAGTAATTTCTTGCTTTCTGTCTCTCAAGTGAGCATATGCACCCTAGAGCAAAAAAATCTAAACAGAAAATGCTTTGACCACTAATACTGTTATGATTTTTGATACCAGAAAATAGACAGCCCATCAATACAGGAGTGGCTAAGTAAAGCACTGCAGTACTGTACACACACCTGGGCAGCACATCTGCAACCATCGAACTTGAGTGCCACAGTTGGGAAAGCTCAATGAACAGAGCTGTGCTAATACACAAAGACACAGACACACAGCATAAGTATAAAGTTAGGAAGCAATCAGAATGCTCCTGGCTAATTAATTATATTAAATAATTCTTTAAAAAATAAAAAGGTTGGAGCTGGCAGGTGGCATGGTTAAGGTGGCTGGACTCCCACATGGCTGATGACAGTTTGAGTTCTGGACCTGGCAGCTTGCTTTCTCACTTTTCCTCTGTCTCTTTCTGGTCACCTTTAAAAAAAATAAAATAGTGAATAAAATTAAATATATTTTTAAAATATTTTTTTATTTATTTACTCATTTTAATTTGACCAGAGAGAGATACAGAGAGAGAGAGGGAAAGCGAGAAAGCAAGCCACCAGGTCCAGTACTCAAACCTCAGTCGGCCATGTGGGAGTGTCCATGCCACGCCACCTGCTGGTCCCCAAAATTAATTTTTTTTTAAAGGCTATCACGGGCTTCTGTGCTGAGAACAGTGTCGTGGCCAATAGAGGAGGCTGGGAGGGGAGGTAGAAAGTCTGTTGCTAGTGTGGAGTTAGGTTTTTTGTGATAGGACAAGTGCACGTGCTAGAGAGAGACAGAGTGTAGATGAGAAATCTGCCCCCAGGATGATGGTCACATCACACTCCATTCTCCTCTCAGGATTTTGTGCATGTGTGCATGCACACGCCTGGTGTGTTTTTCAAGTTGCCAGGCCTGGGACTAGAAGCATGGTTGACCATTGGAATCCAGCACCTTAATCACCTCACTATCTGCTGACCCCAAGGACTTTAAATTTTTATTTTTTAAGGTTTTTGCCATAGGACATGTGCACTCACTGGAGAGAGACAGACAGACAGAGGGAAAGTGAGAAATCAACCCCCATGGGGATAGCCACAACACAGTCCCCTCTCCCCTATTCTCCTGGGATTTTGGACATGCACACACATGTGCTGGAGTGATTTTCAACCTGCCAGGTCTGGGACTCAACAGAAAGCAGACCAAATGTGGGTCAATTAGTGTTCCATGGAGTGAGGAACCCCACCAGGGGGATCACACCCAAGTGCAGACAGTGAAGACCCAAGGCTCCAACCTGGAGTACAGTTAGGCTGCAAAGCCAGCCTCAGCCCAGCACACACCATCCTGGGGCACTTGGGCAAGCCCCCCAACAACTAACTTCACACTGGCAAGACTTTCCACCTCCTCTCCCACATTCCTCTATTGGCCACGACACTGTTTTCAGCACAGAAGCCCCATGATAGCCTTTTTTTTTTTTAGGTATTATTTAACTTATTTATTATTATTATTCAGTTTACCAGAAAGAGAGCGAGAAAGTAAGCAACCAGGTCTGGAACTCGAACCGTGGTCAGCCATGTGGGAGTCCTGCACCTTAACCATCATGCCACCTGCCAGCCCCCCAGTGATATCCTTTACTTTTTATTGGTGTAGGTTTTTGCCTTAGGGCATGTACGCTGGGTGGGGGGGGGGGGGGACAGAGACAGTTTGAGGGAAAGTGAGAAATCGCCCCCAGAGGGGGTGGCCACACAATGCCTTCTCCATTCTTCTGGGACCTTGGGTGCACACACATGCCCAGCCTGAGTATAAAGTCACCGGGTCTGGGACTGGGATCACTCCTCAGTGGCCTGTGCTGACTGTTCCGATGTGCTCTCCCTGCAGGTTACTAAGCCCCTCACTTGACCTTTGCTCAGATCCCACATTCTAAGGGGGGGAGGGTGAGTGACCTCATGAGTCAATTGAAAACGCTATCTGCTTCCCTCATGAGCTCACATCCCACAGACCTGCTCTATTCACTCACTGTCTCCTCACATACCAGTTATTTTTTTACTATGCATTTGGTAACGTCCTGCCACTGACCAGCATGTCAGCTCCAGGAGGGCAGGGATTTCAGACTGAAAATGCCCACACCAAAGCAAGATTTATGAAAGCGAATAAGGAAGTTGGATGCTACGTGGGGCTGGCCTGAGCAGCCTCACGGCGTCAAGATGGCCCTGACTTGGCCACAGCTACAAAAAAGATCAACTGCAAGGGAAAGGGAACACATGTACTTTAATGTCTACCTAAAGAAACTTTTTTTTTTTTTAAAGAATTATTTGGGCTGACAGGCTGCATGGTGTTTGAGGGCGTTGGACTCCCACACGGCCAACTGCGGTTCGAGTCATGGACCTGGCGATTTGTTTTTTCACTTTCCCTGTCTCTCTCTCTCTCTCTCTCACACACACACACACACACACACACACACACACACACACACTGTCCCTCTCTGATCAAATTGAAATAAATAAGTGAATGAATGAAGTTAAATAATTCTTTAGGAAAAAAAAAACAAAAAATATATATTTTTTCATTTAATTTTATTCATTGTCATTATTTTACTTATTTATTTGAAATTGACCATAGAGAAGGAAAGTAAGAAAGGAAGGTGCCAGGTCTGAGACTCAAACAGTGAGTCAGCCATATGGGAGTTCAGCTACCCTAACCACCATGCTACCTGCCGACCCTAGAAACATGTTTTTATAGTTGTTTTACTTCCTCAAAAAGAGGCACAGCTACCTTTCAAACAGAAAATCACATAATTATATCCACTCACTGAAGAGGTGGCCTCACAGGAAGGCCAGGGCTGTCCTGGAAAGAGCTGGCTGTGCTTTGTGGCCACGTGCGGCCACACGCAGCACCTGTCTATGCCTGAGTAAGGGTCAGTCCTGCAGTTTGCGCTCACACCTCTTCTCTAGATCCGCCATCTCCTTCAGCACCACAGCCACGCTATACCGCAGCTCCTGGAACTTGGCTGTGGACATCTCAAAGCGGCGTGCAGACCCATCAGAGAGCTCCAGCTGCATCAGGATGCTGGGCTGCAGGGAGCGGGCCAGGGCGCTGGTAGAGATCGCCACGTCCACCCGCCACCGAAGGTCAGCAAGGTGGAGCAAGCAGGCCCCACGCTGCCGTGCTCCCAAGTCAAGAAGGGGCCGCTGACTCCCGAATACCACGCCGGCCAGGTCCTCAACCACATCTTGGGGAATGCAGAACTCCTGGAGCTGGTCCCTGAAGGCCTCGGGCTTCAGGCTGGCAGGAGGCAGCCGCAGTGCCTGCTGGAGCAGCCTGTTCAGGCCTGCGAGAAGGGCACCCAGCCGCTCCTCCGGCAGGTTGGCACTGGCCCCGAGGAGCTGGACGGCCTCTCGGCAGTCCTCACCCTGTAGGCTGCTGACCACAAGCTTCAGACACTTCCTGAAAGTGTTCCTGTCCAGGTCCCCCAAAAGCTGGGCCATTGCTGCCACCTCTGGGGGAAGCTGAGTCCCCAGGAAGTTCACACGGCCACTGTGACTGTCACCAGGAAGATGCAGGTAGGGAGCTGCTACCCCCAAGACAGACATCACTGCTTCCTTTGGCTTTTGCCCCAGCCAGCCCAGAGGTGGGTCCCGATGCAGCGGCCTGGAGGGCCGGGGAGGGTAGAATGCCAGAGACCCTCGTGTCCTCGTGCGTTGTGGCCCTGGGAAGAGCAGGCAGAAGTCCTGGAAAGGGGAGGATTTCAAGAGATGTGAAGGGCGGTGGAGAAGAGAACCGGGAAACAGCAGAGGACACTTAAGCAGCTGTCATCGCCTACCACGAAGACCACTTAACTACTTAACCCCCAATTCGCACAGTGGCGAGATCAGGGATTCAGACGCAGCTGCCCCAGCCAAGGGCTAGAATTCGGTACCGTTTCCACTATAACACGGGGGTCCAGAAACCGCCTCACAGGCAGGAGCGGCCTCCGCGGGACAGAGCCCGCTCCCAGGTCGCCAGCCCAGCCGTTCTCGGCGACGCGGACCGGGCGCCCAGGCTCGGTCGCCCACCTGATCGTCGGCGCCAGCGCAGGCAAGAGCGTCGGGGTTCGGCTTCGCCGACTTGTTGGGGTCGGGTTCTCTGCCTCACCCTAGGAGACTCCGGGCGGCCCCACCGGCCCAGCCCGGCCCGCCGCCCACCGGCCCAGGCCGCCTCGCCCCGCCGGCCCAGTCCGCCCCGCCGGCCCAGTCCGCCCCGCCGGCCCAGTCCGCCCCGCCGGCCCAGTCCGCCCCGCCGGCCCGCACCTGGCACCGGAAGCTTGAGCCGAGCGACCCTAGAAGAGCGCGGCGGCGGGAGACGACGCATGGACACTTCCGGGCCGCTCTAGGAAGCCAGCAGGGCGAGCCTCTCTGTGATACGCGGGGGCGGGGCCAATCCCGGCAGCCCTAGGAGCCTGATGGTCAGCGTCTCCTAATACCAGGAGGGAAGAAAAGCTGCTTTTGTTTATTTTTATTTATTTTCTTTTTTAAACGAATTATTTATTTATTTGTTTGTTTGATTCCATTTGTTATTTTTAAAAATTTGACGGGGAGGGGGCGGGACCAGCAGTTAGCGAAATGGCTATGTCGCTGGACTCCCACGTATTCCACCGTGGCTAGAGTCCGGACCCGCTGGCTTAAACTCACGCCGGGCGCGTGTGCGTGGGTGCCCAAGATCCCAAGAGGAGAATGGAGGAGAAGGGATTGCGGATTGACCATCCCCCCTGGGGGGTGATTTCTCGCTTTCTGTCTCTCTGCCTCTGTCTTTCTGGCAAGTGCACGCGCCCTATAGCAAAAACCTCTCCAAAAAAAGAAAAAAAAAATTGACAAGGGAGCGGGGACAGTGAGAAAGCAAGCCACCAGGTCCAGGACTCCGACCTTAGTCGGCAGCGTGGGAATCCAGAGCCCCCAACCACCACACTACCTGCTGGCCCTTTGTTTTCTTTTTTAAAAAAGAATTTCAGGGACCAGCAGTTGATGTAATGGCTATGTCACTGGACCCCATGTAGCTGACAGCAGTTCGAGTCCCAGACCCGGTGTCTTAAACTCATGCCGGGCACATGTGCCTGCGTGCCCGAGATCCTGAGAGGGGAATGGAGGAGAAGGGATTGTGGCGTGGCCATCTCCCCTGGGGTGTGATTTCTCATTTTCTGTCTCTCTGTCTTTCTGGGGAGCGCACATGCCCTATAGCAAAAACCACTCAAAAAAAAAAAAAAGAGAGAGAGAGAGAGAGAATTTTAAAATTTATCTTTATTTGACCAGAGAGGGAAAGAGCGAGAGTTGGGGGGGAAGAGTACTGAGAAAACAAGTTTCCAGGTCCAGTACTTGAACCACGGTCAGCCATGTGGGAGTTCAGCACCCTTAACCACCACTCCACCTGCCAGCACCATTTTTTTTTTTTCTTTTTCATAGGGCATGGGCTTGGGGAATAGAGAGAGGGAAAGTGAGAAGTCACCCCCCTGCCCCCCAAAGGGGACAGCCACTCCTTAATCCATTCCCCATACTCCTCTCGTGACTTTGGGCTTTGGGCATGCTTGCTCAAGTGCCCTGTGTGATTTTCTTTCTTTCTTTTCTTTTGTTTATTTTATGTTATTTGTTTATTATTATACTTCAATTTGACCAGAGAGAAACAGAGAAAGAGAGGGAGTGTGAGAAAGCAAGCTGCCAGGTCCAGGTCTTGAACCCTGGTCAGCCATGTGGAAATCCGGTGCCTTAGCTACCATGCCATCTCCAGGTCCCTGTTTATCTTTTTTTTTTAAGACTTATTTTGGGGGACCAGCAGTTAGCGTAATGGCTATGTCGCTGGACTCCCATGTAGTCAACCGCAGTTCGCGTCCCGAACCCGGTGGCTTAAAACTCATGCCTGGCACGTTTGCGTGCCTGCCCAAGATCCCGAGAGGGAATGGAGAAGGGATTGCGGGGTGGCCATCACCCCTGGGGGGTGATTTCTTGCTTTCTGTCTCTCTGGCGAGCGTTCGTGCCCTATAGCAAAAACCTCTCCCCAAATAATCATTTTGGAACCAGCAGATGGCACAATGGTTAGGTCACTGGACTCCAACAAAGTTAACTGGTTCGAGTCCTGACCTGAAGGTTTAACACTAGGCTGCAGAGGTGTGCATGCACAAAACCCCAAGGAGTGAGGGAAAAGGAGTTGCCTCGCTGTCATCCTCCCAGGGGGTGATTTCTCTCTCTATTTCTCTGTCTCCAGCGAGCACACATGCCCCGCAGCAAAAGTCTTTGGGAAAAAAAAGTACTCTAATTTTGTTCATAATAGTTATTTTTAAAACTTGATTAGAGGGGAACAAAGGGAAAGTGGGAAACCTGCCTCAGTAGCCCTGTGGAGTCCAGCCTTAGCCGCTGCCTTGCTTTCTGGGGCATAAACGGGCCTGGAGCAGCGTCTCCGGGCTCGCTCAGCCCCGGTCCTGGGAGGTGGTGGCCACACTGCCTGCGCGACCTCCCGCGCTGCACGGTGAAGGCCGCACACAGGGAAGTGTGCCCAACCCCCTCACGTGTGCTTGGAACGGTCACCGGAGTTGAGGGGGTCGTGGACAAGGTGTGACCCGCCACCACTGCTTCGGGAGAGGAGAGGCACAGCCACACGGGAAAGTGTTTGCAGGGCCCATGGGTTACAAGGCTGTGTGACCGCCAGCTGTGTGCACGATGCCGATAACGCATCTGTTCGCAGTCTTGCACGGATGTTCTCGGCTAGGTATTCATAACTGGCACGGAAAAAAAGAAACCATGCTTTGTCTGTCAGTCGGAGATGTCTAAGCACACTGCTGGCATTCACAGAATCGTGTATAAAGCGAAAGTGGCCAGACACACAGGGCCACGAATTCTATGACTGTTTAGTCCAGTTAAGGCAGCACGACTGGCTAAACTGTATCCCAAAATGCGTATGCGGAAGCCATAGTCCTCAGTAAGGGATTGTCTTGTCTTCACAACTTGTCATGTCTTTGCGGTAGAGTCCTAGATTCCTAGAAGCGGCTGGAAAGACTCCGGCGGCGCCCCGGATCCCGCCGCCCCGCCCACGGCGGCTCTCGCGCATTAGCCTTTCTTGCCCACCAGACATAGACGGCGCAGGCCTCCCACTGTCCTAGAACAGCCCCAAGAGCGCGCGAGGAGGGGCTTCAGGCCCATTTCCGGCTTTTATCGCCCTCCTCTAGCGAAACGTCTGCGCAGGCGCACTCCGGGCCTCCGGGAAAGATAGGGCGATGTGCGCGTGCGCAGCTCGGCTCCTCTGGCCCCGCCCCTTCCTGCCAGGGCACTGCCCCTCTGCAGCCGGCCCGGTTACCGCAGGCGGGCGGCCAGGCAGCCGGGGACCGAGTATGGACGCAGTGTTGTCGGACAGTGGAACGGCGGTGGCGGGGCCTGCGCACAGGTGGGTCCTCGCGGCAGGTGAGGCGGACACTGCGGGGCGGCGAGGGGGGCGGGGGCGGCGGGGCCCGGGACCTGGGACCTGGCGGGCGCCCGCTCCGCCTTCCGCCCACGCGCCCTGTGCCGCAGGTTGGCCGGAGGGTAGAAGGGCGCGCAGAACCCCTCGGGCGTCGGGGCACATGCGGGCCCCTGCCGCGAAAGCTCCCGCCTCCCGCCTGCTGGAAGCGGCGCCGCGCCCCCGGAGTGAGCCCACTGCGTTCCTCGGCCATCAGCAAGCCCCTGGCCGCGCCGAGCGGGGCAGAGGTACGGAGGGGCGGCCTCGCGGCCTCGCTTAGGTCTTGCAGCCCCGCTCCCAGGATGGCAGTCCAGCGCGGGCTCCTAGGGCCCCAGGTGAGCTGGCCCACCCTGCCCCACCTCTGCAGAAGCTGCTCTGCCTGAGCTAGGAGCCAGCAGTTGGTAAAGGGAGGGTGTCCCCCGCACCCTAGGGACAGCGGGGACGCGGGCCTATAACCTTCCCCAGGGAGCGGGCTCTGAGCCCCCGGGTCCTGTGACTTAAGCTGGCCAGGCCTCACCTGTCCCGGGGACTGGCCAGTGCGCAGTGCACAGGTCATGCTGATGCTCTGGGCGTGGGTCTGTGCTCAGCCGCCTTCCCGGTGCCAGCGACCCAGCGACCTGTCGTTGCAGGAGGACATGCCGCTGACCTTCCAGGATGTGGCCGTGTACTTCTCGGAGGCGGAGGGGCAACAGCTGGGCCCCCAGCAGCGGGCGCTGTACAGGGACGTGATGCTGGAGAACTACGGGAACGTGGCCTCGCTGGGTGAGGCTCATCGCCGCCTCCTGGGCGCCGGGGCACGGGCCTCTGAGGAGCACGGGGGCTTCTGAGGAGCACGGGGGTCCCTTGGGCTCTTTGGGTCTTAGGCACCAGTCTGATCTCTGCAGAACGGATGGTTCTGGAGAGCCTGCATTGCTCCCAGTCCTAGGAACTGCTCTCTCCACTGCCAGCAGCCCCACCTGTGTCCTTCCCAGGCAGGGCAGAACTGCCGAGTGAATTCTGCTCCAGGCTCAGCTACAGCCCCTGGCTTGGCTCTGAGCCTCACATGCCTAGAGACACAGCGGGCGGGCCTCCCCCAGGTCCCTTGGCTCACCCAGTCCTCGTCCTCCACAGGATTCCCTGTCCCTAAGCCAGAGCTGATCTCCCAGCTGGAGCAAGGGGAGGAGCTGTGGGTCCTGGATCTCATGGGAGAGGAGGAGCCCGAGGTCGCCAGGCTTTGCCAGACAGGTGAGACTGGCCGGGAGGCTAGTGAGGCTCGGGCGGC
The DNA here is from genome assembly GCA_026018925.1 of Tupaia tana. Lineage (NCBI taxonomy): Eukaryota > Metazoa > Chordata > Mammalia > Scandentia > Tupaiidae > Tupaia > Tupaia tana. Next base: position 94,166,053 of record JAKSZU010000008.1, on the reverse strand, counting down.
CATCCTCAGGCAGACAAAGCCTCTGCGCTCATTCGACCACATGCAGGCTTTGTCTTGCAGGTCTGTTTGCTTGCTTTAAAGTATGTGTACATGTTTCTTATATTTTTGTTTTCGTGATTACCTCTGTAATACTCTTATTCTCTTGTTTATATAATACTTTTAATTCTCTTGTTTTTGGCAGTTCTTCTTGGTTCCCTACCATGTCTTTTTTGTTCTTGACCCTTCTCTCAATTTCAGTTAGTAGTAGTAGTATTTTTCAGAATTATTTTATATAACTTTATTTATTTATTTTAATTTGACGAGGGAGGGGCAGAGTGAGCCAGTGAGAGAGACAGAGAGGAGGAAAGTGAGAAAGTGAACCACTTGATCTGGGACTTGAACCGCAGTCAGCCATGTGTGAGTCCAGCTCCCTTAGCCACTTATTTGTCATCTCTAAGTTTTTTTTATATAATTAACTAAATTTAATTAATTAATAAATTTTATTTACTTTGGGGGGGTTTGCTATAGGATGCATGCTCTAGCCAGAAAGACAGAGAGAAATCACCCCCCAGGGGGGATGGCCACGCCGCAATCCCTTTTCTTCCATTCTCCTCTTGGGATCTTGGGCACGCACGCACACATGCCCGGCATGAGTTTAAGCCACTGGGTCCGGGACTTGAACCACAGTCGACTACATGGGAGTCCAGCGACATAGCCATTACGCTAATTGCTGGTCTCTTATTTATTTATTTTTAATTTAACCAGAGAGGGACAGAAAGCAAGCTGCCAGGTCTGGGACTCCGACCGCGGGCGGCCGTGTTGGAGTCCAGCACTCTTAACCACCACACCACCTGCCAGCCCTTGTCAGCTCTAAGTTTTATCTTCACTTCTCAGCTACTGAAACAGCCACTGTGCATGTTGTGCTTTCTGTCTTTTTCTCCTCGTTCTTCTTCCATTTTTTTTGTTGATTATATTGTTTCTACATTGTTGGAGCATATGATGTCATGTATCTGCATAAAGTGTAGTTCCTATATTCATTATATATGCTGGTTCTTTGACCAAAAATTTCTCCATCATCTCTTGCCTGGTTGGAACTTGTTTTCTAGTAGTTTATCCAGAAAGGCTTATAAATATATCCCAAATTTGTGCACATTTAAAATGGACTATATATAGGGGCTGCCAGGTGGCTTAGTGGTAAGAGACGCTGGACTCCCACATGGCCTACTATGGTTTGAGTCTTGAACCTGGACTCAGCAAGTGCACATGCCCTATAGCAAAAGTCTCTTTTTTTTTTTTTTTGGAGAGGTTTTTTGCTATAGGGCGCGTGCGCTCGCCAGACAGACAGAGAGAGACATAGAGACAGAAAGCGAGAAATCACCCCCCAGAGGGGATGGTCACGCCGCAATCCCTTCTCCTCCATTCTCCTCTCGGGATCTTGGGCACGCACGCACACGCGCCCGGCGTGAGTTGTAAGTCACCGGGTCCGAGACGCGAACCGCGGTCGACTACGTGGGAGTCCAGCGACATAGCCATTACGCTAACTGCTGGTTCCCATATAGCAAAAGTCTCTTTAAAAAAAAAAAATGAGGGACCAGCAGTTGGTGTAACGGCTATGTCACTGGATTCCTGGTGGCTTAAACTCACGCCGGGTGCTTGTGCGTGCGTGTCCAAGATCCCGAGAGAAGAATGGAGGAGAAGGGATTGCGGTGTGGCCATTCCCCTGGGGGGTGATTTCTCGCTTTCTGTCTCTCTGTCTCTCTGTCTCTGGCGAGCGTATGGGCCCTATAGCAAAAACTTCTCCAAAAAAAACCAATAAAGGGTTTTAATGTAGTTTCTATTTTTTTTTTCACCCATGCGGTTCATTGTTAAATGTAATAGTCTGATCACAATGCTGAATAAATGTGTCTTTAAAAATAAATAAATAAATAAAAATAATAGGGACCAGCAGATGGCATAGCAGTTACATTGCTAGACTCCTACATGGCCAACCATCTTTTTTTTTTTTTTTTTTTTTTTTTTTTTGTGGGTAGAGGTTTTTGCTATAGAGTGCATGCGCTCGCCAGACAGAGAGGGACAGAGAGACAGAAAGCGAGAAATCATCCCCCAGGGGGGATGGCCACGCCGCAATCCCTTCTCCTCGATTCCTCTCGGGATCTTGGGCACGCACATGCGCCTGGCATGAGTTTAAGCCACCAGGTCCGGTACTTGAACCGCGGTCGACTTCATGGGAGTCCAGCGACATAGCCATTATGCTAATTGCTGGTCCCTGGCCAACCATCTTTTGAGTCCCAGACTCAGTGGCATCAAAATCATACCAGGTGTGGGACCAGCAGTTAGAGTAATGGCTATGTCGCTGGACTCCCACGTAGTCGACCACGGTTCGAGTCCCGGACCCGGTGGCTTAAACTCACGCCGGGCGCGTGTGCGTGCGTGCCCAAGATCCCGAGAGGAGAATGGAGGAGAAGGGATTGTGGCGTGGCCATCCCCCCTGGGGGGTGATTTCTCGCTTTCTATCTCTCTGTCTCTCTCTGTCTGTCTGGCGAGCGCACGCGCCCTATAGCAAAAACCTCTCCAAAAAAAGAATAAAAAAAAAAAAAAAAAAAATCATACCAGGTGTGTTTCCAAGATACCAGGAAGAGAAAAGAAAGGGAGGAGAATGGAGAAGAGATTGCAGCACAGCCTCCCCCTTGGGGGATGATTTCTCACTTTCTATCTCTCTGTCCCTCCAGCGAGCACATGGGCCCTATAGTAAAAATCTCTCTCTACAGGGACGAGCAGGTGGCATGGTGGTTAAGGCACTGGACACTCCCACATGGCTGACCGGGGTTCAAGTCCTGAATCTGGTGGCTTGCTTTCTCACTTCCTTTCTCTCTCACTCTCACCCTCTTTCTCTCTCTGGTCAGTTTAAAAAATGAATGAATTTTAAAAAAAGAAAAGAATTTAAAAAAAAGAAAATCTCTCTACAATAAAAATAAAGGGGTCCAGCAGGTAGCATGGTGGTTAAAGCGCTGGACACTCCCACATGACTGACCATGGTTCAAGTCCCGGATGTGGTGGCTTGCTTTCTCACTTTTGCTATCTCTGTCTGTGTCTGTCTCTCTGATCAAATTAAAATAAATGAACAAGTACATAAAAAGAAATTTTAAATAAACAATTCTTTAAAAAAAAGATTTTTTTTTTTTTTTGGAGAGGTTTTTGCTATAGGGCCCGTGCGCTCCCCAGACAGACAGAGACAGACAGAGAGATAGAAAGTAAGAAATCACCCCCCAGAGGGGATGGCCACACTGCAATCCCTTCTCCTCCATTCTCCTCTCAGGATCTTGGGCACGCACACACACGTGCCCGGCGTGAGTTTAAGCCACCGGGTCCAGGACTCGAACCGCGGTCGACTACATGGGAGTCCAGTGACATAGCCATTACACTAACTGCTGGTCCCCCCAAAAAAGATATTAAACTATAATTGAGTAATGCTTTTTTTTTTTTTTTTTGGAGAGGTTTTTTGTTTTGTTTTGTTTTTTGTTATAGGGTGCGTGTGCTCGCCAGACAGAGAGACAGAAAGCGAGAAATCACCCCAGGGGGGATGGCCACTCCGCAATCCCTTCTTCTCCATTCTTCTCTTGGGATCTTGGGCACGCACGCACACGCGCCCAGCGTGAGTTTAAGCCACCGGGTCCGGGATGCGAACCGCTGTCAACTGCATGGGAGTCCAGCGACACAGCCATTACGCTAACTGCTGGTCTCTGAGTAATTCTTTTTCAGAATTGTGGTTTCATCTACCTCTATAACAAAATACCATACATTTAAATGCTTAAATAACAAATTTAGGGGCCAGCAGTTAGCATAATGGCTGTGTCGCTGGACTCCCATGTAATCGACCGCGGTTCGAGTCCCGGACCCGATGGCTTAAACTCACGCCGGGAGCTTGTACGTGTGTGCCCAAGATCCCAAGAGGAGAATGGAGGAGAAGGAATTGCAGCGTGGCCATCCCCCCTGGGGTGTGATTTCTCTCTTTCTGTCTCTCTCTGTCTTTCTGGCGAGCACATGCGCCCTTATAGCAAAAACCTCTCCAAAAAAAAATCAAACTTATGGAACTGGTAGATATTGTAATGGTTACGTCACTGGACTCCCACTGTGGTTTGAGTTCCAGACCAGGCGGCTTAAAATTCACACTGGGCACATGTGCATGTGTGCCCAAAAATCCCAAGAGGAGAATAGAGAAGAAGGGATTGTGGGAACCAGCAGTTAGCGTAATGGCTATGTCGCTGGACTCCCACGTAGTCGACCGTGGTTCGTGTCACGGACCTGGTGGCTTACAACTCATGCCGGGCGCGTGTGCGTGCGTTTCCAAGATCCCGAGAGGAGAATGGAGGAGAAGGGATTGCGGCGTGACCATCCCCCCTGGGGGGTGATTTCTCGCTTTCTATCTCTCTGTCTCTCTCTGTCTGTCTGGTGAGCGCACGCGCCCTATAGCGAAAACCTCTCCAAAAAAAAAAAAAAAAAAAAAAAAAAGAAGGGATTGTAACATGGCCATCCCCCGGGGGATGATTTCTCGCTTTCTGTTTCTGTGTCACTAGTGAATGCTCGTGCACTATTAAAAAGAAATTTTCTCTATGAAAAAGAGGGGGGCTGGCAGGTTGCATGCTAGTGCCAGGGCACTGGACTCCCACATGGCCGACGGCAGTTCTAGTCCCAAACCTGGCAGTTTGCTTTCTCACTTTCCCTCTCTCTCTATCCCTCTCTGGTCAAAGTAAAATGAATGAATGAATGAATGAAGTTAAATAAAATAATTGTTTTTTAAAAATTTCTTTTCTTGGGACCAGCAGTTAGCACAATGGCTGTGTCACTGGACTCCCACGTAGTCGACCACGGTTTGCGTCCCAGACCCAGTGGCTTAAAACTCACGTCAGGCGCGTGTGCGTGCATGCCCAAGATCCAGAGGGGAGAATGGAGGAGAAGGGATTGCGGCGTGGCCATCCCCCCCGTGGGGTGATTTCTCGCTTTCTGTCTCTGTCTCTCTGTCTGTCTCTGTCTGGCGAGCACACGCGCCCTATAGTGAAAACCTCCAAAAAAAAAAATTTATTTTCTTGTAATATTATGCTGAGAACACCAAGTTCAGGGTGCTGTGTGGCTGGTTTTAGATGCAGAATCTCTTCTTGGCTTAATGATACTTGCCTTTGAGGCCAGCAGGTGGTGTGGCAATGAAGATGCTGGACTCCCATATGGCTGACCACAGTTAGAGTCCTGAACCTGGTAGCTTGCTTTCTCACTTTCTTTGTCTCTTCCAGTGAGTGCACGTGCCCTGTAGTATATTTTAAAAATAATGATGATAATAATAATAAATAAAATTAAGGTTTTAAAAAACAGGTCGCTGCCTTCTCCTCATATCCTCACATAGCTAGAGAGTAAGAGCAAACTATTACATCCCCTTAAAGGGACACTAATCTCATGACGAGAGGGAGTAGCCTCATCTGATCCTAGTCACCTTGCCAAGGCTCCGTCTCCAGACGCCATCTCTTTGGGGGACGGAGCTTCAGCATATCTAATGGGAGGGGGTACAAGTGCATATCAAGATGGAGCGTAGACCTAAATGCAAAACCAAGAACTAAAGCAGCTAGTCGATAACGTGGGAGGAGACCTAGGTGATGTGAAGGTTTTCTCATTTTCTTAAAAGGTTTTTGCCTTAGGTGCTTGCGCTCGCCAAGAGGAGAGACAGAGAGAGGGAAAGTGAGAAGTCATCTCCTGGGGGGATAGCCATGCCGCAGTCCCTTCTCCATTCTCCTCTTGAGATTCTGCGTACTCATGCACATATTCCTGGCGTTTTAAGCTGGTCTGGACTTGAACTGTAGTCAACTACGTGGGAGTCTAGCCATGTAACCATTACACCATGTGCTGGTCCTGGTGCGCTTTTTTTTTTTTTTTTCTTTTTTTAAAGGAGAGGTTTTTGCCATAGGGCGTGTCTGCTCACCAGAAAGACAGAGACAGAGAGACAGAAAGTGAGAATTCACCCCCCAGGGGGAATGGCCACGTCGCAGTCCCTTCTCTATTCTCTCAGGATCTTGGGCACACACATACACATGCCTGGCGTGAGTTTAAGCCATCGGGTCCAGGATTTGAACTGCAGTCGACTGCGTGAGAATGCGGTGACATGGCCATTACACCAACTGCTGGTCCCCTGGCGAGCTATTTTTTTAATGCCAAAGGTTGCATGCTAGTGCCAGAGAGAGCGCCGCCCAGCAAGGCCTGGCCAGCCATGGTCCTTTCCCCTCCATTTTTTTAATTTCATAAATGCGTTCCGTAGGGATCCTGGGTACACAGCACCTGGTGTCTTGCCGCTAGGACTGGGCTTTGCACGGCAGTTGGCTGTGTGGGATCTGGCTTCCTTGACTGCTTCACTACTGGGCCAGTCTTTTTCCTTTCCTTTCTGAGTTTGCTGTAGGGCACATGTGCTTGCTGGAGAGAGAAAGTGAGAAAGCGTCCCAGTGGGGAGGGCCATGCTGCCATCCCTTCTTTCTTCTCTCAGGATTTTGGGCTCCCAAGCACTCATACCGATAATGTCCAGGCCACTGGCTCCAGGGTTTGAATCAGAGCCATTTGGGACCCGGCTGCCTTAACTCCATGTCTGGCTGGTCCCCCCATGCGTGCTTTCACAGTTATGCGTTTCTGGCAGTACCTCTAACGTGTGGCCTCTGAGCCCACGGGCACTTTCTGAGCTCCCGCCATGCTGTACTCGAGGCCTTCATGGTTGATGTTGTTTCTGCTCATAGATGTCCTCTCCAGGGTGAGGCCAGATGCTTCTGGATGGGCATGTTTGTCAGCACTCCTGGGACCCAGCAGGCCCTGTCCGGGAGGCTGGTTTTCTTGGGGCACCTTCGCAACTCCTGGAACAGCCTACCTTTAGCATTGTCTGCGTGGTACTTCCACTGAACCTGGAGTTTCCAGGTCTTATTACCTCCTTTTTTTTTTTTATAAGAGAGATTTTTGCTCTAGGGCGCGTGCACTCACTGGAGAGACAGAGACAGAGAGACAGAATGCAAGAAATCACCTCCCAATGGGGATGGCTACACTGCAATCCCTTCTCCATCCTCCTCTCAGGATCTTGGGCATGCACATACGCACACACATGCCCGGTGTGAGTGTCAAGCCACTGGGTCCAGGGCTTGAACCACGGTTGACTACGTGATAGTTCAGCAACTTAACCATTATACCATTTGCTGGTCCCTTTTTCTTTTTTTTAAGAAAGCAGGATTTTTTTTTTTTTTTTTAAACAATTATTTTGGGACCAGCAGATGGTGTGGTGGTTAAAGTCACTATGCCCACGTACCTGACTACAGTTCAAGTCCCTGACCTGTCAGCTTGCTTTCTCTCTTTCCCCTTCTCTCTCTCTGGTCAAAATAAAATAGTAGTTACAAATGGAATTAAATAAATAATTGCTTTTAGGGAACCAGCAGTTAGCATAATGGCTATGTTGCTGGACTCCCACGTAGTCGACCGCGGTTCGTGTCCCGGACCCGGTGGCTTAAAACTCACGCCGGGCGCGTGTGCGTGCGTGCCCAAGATCCCGAGAGGAGAACGGAGGAGAAGGGATTGCGGCGTGACCATCCCCCCGGGGGGTGATTTCTCGCTTTCTGTCTCTATGTCTCTCTCTGTCTGTCTGGTGAGCGCATGCGCCCTATAGCAAAAACCTCTCAAAAAAAAATTGCTTTTAAATGAATAAATAAATAAATAATTGTTTTTAGAAATTATTTAACCTTATTTATTTATTTTAATTTGACCAGAGAGAGAGAGAGAGAGAGAGAGAGAGGGAAAATGAGAAAGCGAGCTGCCAGGTGCAGCACACGAGCCACAGTCAGCCACGTGGGAGTCCAGCGCCCCTAACCACCATGCCACCTGCTGCGCCCCCCTTAAAGAATTATTTTATTGAAGCTTATTTTATTTATTTATTTATTTGTTTCAGTTTGACCAGAGAGAGACAGAGTGAGAGAGAGAGAGCGAAAGTGAGAAAGCAAGCCGTCAGGTCCGGGACTTGAACCACGGTTGGCCATGTGAGAGTCCAGCATCCCAAACTGCCATACCACCTGCAAGCCCCGCCTCCTGTTTTTACAGAAAATGTGGGTTTTTGTTTTGATTCGTTTATACTTCGTTTTGTTTGTATTCTTCTGTTCTTGTTTTGTTTTTGTTTAAAAATGGTTTTTTTACGTTTCTAGAAGACAAGAGAAGATTCTAAACCGTGTCCCTGCCAGGACCAGATGATGAAATTCAAGCTTGACTTTATATTTTCTTGTAAGTTAGGGCAAGAAGAGAGATTGATATGCCACAGCTGTCCTCTGTTCTGTGGCCCTTTCTCCTGTTCTCTCAGGGTTCTGGACACACACACACACACACACACACACACACACACGTCCGACGTGTCTTAAGCTGTTGGGTCCAGGACTGAAACCATGTGGTCAGTCACGTGGGATCCAGCTGCTTACGCTACCATGCCACTGGCTGGCCAAATAAACATTTTTTCACTCCCAGGTCCTAGTAGTACCAGCATGGCCGAAGGCCATACGGGTCTGTCAGTGTGAGGAAGGCGAAGTGACGAGCAGCGTGGCTCTGCCCGCTTAGGGGCCCGGCTGTGGGTGGAGGCTCTGACAGAGAGGAAGGATGGCAGGTTTGAAGCAAGTGCGCAAGAAGAGGCCCAACTTCAGTGCTGCAGGCTTGCCTCGTGGGTGGCCTGGAGCGTGGCGGTGTCACCGTGGTGTGGGGCTAGGCTTTCGGCTGAAGAGACCTGAGGCTGGTACCCAGGAACTCGCACCGGGAAAGCAGAGGAGTGGGCCTCACCGCACCCTCTCACTGCTTGAACTTGCAGGTGTTCTGTGATGTCTCCTCTACGTTACTTTACCTGCTGCCCAGTGTTTGAGCGTGATGACCTTCTCTGCATTGTAGTGTGAACTTGATGTTCTGCTGTAGTTACACACAGGGTGGTCCCGCCTCTGAGGTCTCCCAGGCCCTAACGCTCAGCCTGTGCCGCTGGCCAGCTTCCTTGGTCTGACATCCCTAAGTCGTGCACAGCTTCTTACTTATCTGGAGTTTGTGTGCAGCACTTTTCCCCAGCATCTTGGAAAGTCTCAGACACACGACTTCAGGAGGATTTTGTGGTGAACCCCCACATGCCCACGACCTGGATTCTGCCACCCATGCTTCACGTGGCTGTCACGGTCCGCTCTGTCTTCTGTCAGGCAAGGCATCCTCTGACTTTGTTGTTGCTTTTGAAGTAAACTGCACGGGTCAGGACGCTTCCTGGACTACATGGGTGTTGGCGTGGTGGTCAGGGCAGCTAGGTCCCACATGGCCTACTGCATGGCTTCAGTCTTGGACTTGGTGGCTCGAAAAACACCTCAAGTGCATGTGTGTGTGCCCAAAACCCTGAGAGGAGAAGGGACAATGGTGTGACCATCCCCTGGGGGAGGTGCTTTCCCACGTCCTGCCCTTGTCTCTCTGGCTGGTCCCCTATAGCAAATTAAGAAAAAAACATGTATTGGTAACTGCAGTTGTTCACAGTGTGTCTTTGAGGTGAAATTTACACGAATGTAAACCCTTAAGTATAAATTTGTTGACTTTTTTTTTTAAGAAAAATTTCATTTAAATTTTTATTTTTTTATCTTGATGGGGGAGGGGGGGGAGAGAAAGTGAGAAAGCAAGCCACCATGTCTGGAACTCGATCTGTTCTTGGCCATATGGGAGTCAGCACCCTTAATCACCATGCTGTCTGCTGGCCCCAAATTTGCTGACTTTTTTTTTTTTTTTTTTTTTTTTTTTTTTTTTTTTTTTTTTTTTGAGAGGTTTTTGCTATAGGGCAAGAGTGCTCACCAGAAAGACAGAAAGTGAGAAATCATCCCCCTGGGGGGGATGACCACACCACAATCCCTTCTCCTCTCGGGATCTTGGGCACATGTGCCCAGCGTGAGTTTAAGCCACGGGGTCCAAGACTCAAACTGCGGTCGACCACATGGGAGTCCAGCGACATAGCCATTACGCCAACTGCTAGTCCCCAAATTTGCTGATATTTAACAAACTAACACGTAAACCAGGCCTCTGACAGAACGTTGCTCTTGTCCTGACACGACTTCAGGCCGGCAGGAATCGGAACCACAGGCAGCCACGGCCTCCCAGGGTGTCTGTGTTCCTGCTCAGCACAGCAGCTGTGCTTGGTCCTTGTTTTAAAGCTTGTTTAACATTTCCATGAGGAACAGACAGAGGCACCACAGCAGGGTCCTTGTGCCATGATCCACTCCCGGGCTCTGCCAGGCTGGATCACAGACTGCACCAGCCTGCACAGAGAGGGCCAGGGTGTGAGCCCAGGACCCTGCCCCTGTGGGCCCAGGCGCACTCCCACTGCAGCCCAGCCTGGGCCCCTTCGTGGCGTGTTGCTGAGCGTCATCGGGCTGTGCTGCACTTGCAGAAGTGAGGCTGCTGGTGTGGTTAGAAGCAGCAGGTGCTGCAGTACACATCCCACTGGTGCTGTTGGCACACTCGGCACTCCTGAGCCATGGCGCAGCGGGCAGAGGTTCACATCCTGTTTGGGACAGTCAGGAGCACATGTCCTCAGGGCTGGTCGCACACAGCGGCAGCAGACCCGTTCCTGAGGGAGGTCCAGAGTCACGGGTCAGGGTGGTGCCAACAACCTTGTTGCAGTGACTCCTCTGACAGTGACTCGGGTGGGGAAGGCGGCTCTGGCTTCCGTTCCACCCCGTCAAGGTGGCCTTGAGAGGGAACCAGCAGTTAGCGTAATGGCTATGTCGCTGGACTCCCACGTAGTCGACCGCGGTTCGCATCCCGGACCTGGTGGCTTAAAACTCAACGCCGGGCGCGTGTGCGTGCGTGCCCAAGATCCCGAGAGGAGAATGGAGGAGAAGGGATTGCGCGTGACCATCCCCCCTGGGGGATGATTTCTCACTTTCTGTCTCTATCTCTCTGTCTCTGGCTGGCTGGCGAGCGCACGCGCCCTATAGCGAAAACCTCTCCAAAAACAAAAAAAGGTGGCCTTGAGAGCCCCCAGTGCCTGCGGCCCCCGTGCTGCCCTGTGGGATCAGGCACCTCAGCACCTGAGGTGCGGGGACAGGCCCTGCCGCCTTCCACGTTCCTGGCCCTGGCAGTGCCTCTGCGTGGGCTGTGTATCCAGGCTGGGAGTCACAGACATTTTTTTCATGGTGCTTTGCAGGCCTCGGACTTGGGGTGCAATCACTTCTCTTGCCGTCCTCCCGCGGGCAGCCTCGGGGTGACTCTGAAGTCTGGTGGTTGGAGGTGGCTGAGCAGGTGGGCAGGGCGTGGCCTGCTTCCCCGTTTTGAGGTTCAGCATTTTCCAACCCATTCTGGGGGCGTGTGAACACAAGGGCACTGCTGGTGGGTCCCAGAGCTGGGTGGTGAGTGTGACCTGCCTGTCGGGGCCACCCGGGAACTGCCAGCTTTGCGTGTGGGCTTGGCCTGCCTGCATGTTGCGGACAAGATACAGCCGAGTGTTTTTACCTATGTCGTCACCAAAAAGGATGTAAAATGTCACTGACGACATGTGAACACCTGTGTTGAAGCCACATTTACATACCTATGAGCCCAGCATTTAACAGAACTTTATACAGTTGTTAAAGAGATAGGGACGCAGGAGGCATGGTTGTTAAGGGTGCTGGACTCCCACATGACGAACAGCGGTTGAGTCCTGGACCTGTGGCTTGATTTATCGCTTTCTCACTCTCTCAGTCTGTATCTCTCTGGTCAAATTAAAATAAAGTTAAAACAGTTCTTTAAAAAAAAAAGATGGGAAATGATGTAAAAAAATTTAGTTTTTCCCAATCTCTCTTTCTCTTTTTTAAGGTTTTTGCTATAGGACATGTGTGCTTATGAAGAGAGACAGAGACAGGGAAAGTGACAAATCACCCCACAGAGGGATGGCCACACCTTAATCCCTTCTAACCCAGTTTCCTCTTAGGATTTTGAGCACACAATGAACATGTGCCTGGCATAATTTTCTTTTTCTTTTTTTAAAAAAAGAAGTATTGGGACCGGCAGTTAGTGTAATGGCTGTGTGGCTGGATTCCCACGTCCGTAGTCGACCGTGGTTCAAGTCCCAGACCTGGCTGCTTAAACTCCAGCCAGGCGCATGTGCGTGCGTGCCCAAGATCCCAAGAGGAGAATGGAGGAGAAGGGATTGTGTTGTGGCCATCTCCCCTGGGGGGTGATTTCTTGCTTTCTGTGTCTGTCCTTCTGGTGAGCGCACTCACCCTTTACCAAAAAAAAAAAAAATTTAATTTAATTCCATTTGTTACTGTTTTTCGATTTGACCAGACAGAGACATACACAGAGAGAAAGGGAAAAGCAGCAGCCACCAGCCAGACTCAGGCCACGCGTAGCCACGAGGGAATCCAGTGCCCTTAGCCACGCCAGCTGCTGCCCCCTGGTGTAATTTTCAAGCCACCAGGTCCAGGATTCGAACGACAGCAGTGTGAGAGTCCAGCACCTTACCCACTGCGCCACCTGCTGGCTCCCTTAGTCTCTCTTTTAACTTATTTTTTATTTGTTTTATTTAGTTATTATTTTTTTAGTTTTATTTATTTAGTTATTTCTATTTCCTAGAGTGTATATGCACTTGCCAGAAACAGGAAGAGAGAGGAAGGAAGCACCCCCTGTGGGGTGGGTTATGCCATAATCACTTTGTTTTTCTTTCCTGTCACCATTTGAGTCACACACACCCACCTGCCATGTTTTTTCAAACCACCAGGGTCAGGATTTGAACTGTGCAGTCAGCCTTGTGGGATCTGGCTCACTTAACCACTAGGCAACAGAACTGGCCTCTCTACTTACTCCTTATTTATTTATAGACCATAGTTTGTTTATTTTTAACACCCGTCAGGCAATGAATTCACAGGGAACAGGCTCCAGCAGCTCAGGCTCCTTTCCGTCTGTTCTCACACAATAGCTTCTCTGGGTGGGCCAGGCCGGGACTTCAGCTGAATCCAGGTACCTTTCCCTTTGGCTTCCTTCTTTTTCTGGTCGGTTTCCTTCACAGAAAGTCATCTCTGCTCTTAGAATGCTTATGCGCATTAATTCTTTTGGCAAGAATCTTGCCCTGGTTGATTTATAGCAATGCCACCGGCATGCTGGGGAACATCAGAGACTTCCAGTATGGTCATGGTAATGTGTGGGGCATTCCTTTTTTATTATTTAAAAAAAATTTTTGTGAGGTTTTTGGTATAGGGCAAATGTGCTCACCAGAAAGAAAGTGAGAAATCACCCCCCAGGGGGATGGCTGCATCACAGTCCCTTCTCCTTCATTCTCACAGGATCTTGGGCACGCACGCACATGTGCCCAGCGTGAGTTTGAGCCACCACCGGGTCCAGGTCTTGAACTGTGGTTGACTACATGGGAGTTCAGCGACATAGCCACTACAGTAACTGCTGGTCCCATGTGGCATTCCTTTTTAAAAAAATAATTATTTAGGGATCAGCAGGTGGCGTGGTGGTTAAGGCGCTGGACACTCCCACATGGCCAACCACGGTTCGAGTCCTGGACCTGGTGGCTTGCTTTCTCACTTAATCTATCTATCTCTATCTCTCTCTCTCTCTCTCTCTCTCTCTCTCTCTCTCTGTGTGTGTGTCTCTCTCTGGTCAAATTAAAATAAAATAAATGAATAAGTAAAATAAATAATTCTTAAAAAAAATTATTTAATTTAATTTATTTATTTAAATTTGACCAGAGAGGGATAGCGAGAGAGAGAGAGAGAGAGAGAAGGCAAGCCTTCAGGTCCGGGACTCGAACCGCGGTTGACCATGTGGGAGTCCAGTGCCCTTAACCACCATGCCACCTGCCAGCACCAGGGCGTTCATTTTGAACAGTGCTCATTCCCTTGATGTCTCCAATATCACCTTTCTTACAGATTTGCATGTGTGTTGCCAAAGGAACCACTCCATGTTTTCTAAAAGGCCTAGAGAACATACATCAGGTGCCTCTTCTCTTTCCCTCTGTGCCCGTCGTTTTGGTGAAGTATTGGACGGTAGCAGTTCCAGCCGAAGGGCCCCTACTTAACATTTTTTTTAAGAGAGACTTTTGCTATAGGATGCACACACTCAATGAAGAGACAGACAGAGAGAAATCATGTCCCCAGGGAATGGCCATGCCAGAGTCCCTTCTCCAGTTTCCTCTTGGGATTTTGGGCTTGCATTCACACACACCTGGCATGAATTTTAAGCTGCTGGGTCAGGAACTAAAACCATGGTAGGCTACGTAGGAGTCCAGCGACATAACCATTATACATTCTGCTGGTTCCCCTTCCTTATTTATTTTTCTTTTTGAAAAGAGGTTTTTGTGGGACCAGCAGTTGGTGTAATGGCTATTTCGCTGGACTCCCACGTAGTCGACCGCGGTTTGAGTCCCGGACCCGGTGGCTTAAACTCACGCCGGGCGCATGTGTGTGCGTGCCCAAGATCCCGAGAGGAGAATGGAGGAGAAGGGATTGCAGGGTGGCCATTCCCCCTGGGGGGTGATTTCTCGCTTTCTGTCTCTCTCTGTCTTTCCAGTGAGCGCACGTGCCCTATAGCAAAAACCTCTCAAAAAAAAAAAAAGAGAGATTTTTGCTATAGGGCCCAAGCACTGTCCAGAAAGAGAGGGACAGAGAGCCAATAAACAAGATATCACAACCCAGAGGGTATGGCCATGCTGCGATCCCTTCTCTTCCATTCTCTCGGGATCTTGGGCAGGCACACACACACACACACACACCCAGCGTGAGTTTAAGCCACCGGATCTGGGACTCAAACCGTGGTCAGCTACATGGGAGTTCAGCAACATAACCATTACACTAACTGCTGGTCCCGTGGTGTCACTATCTTGTACTCACATGTAAGGCAGAAATGGCACCAGCATGTCCCAGTAAAGCTGATTTTTGCTGCACATGTAATTTTAGAGCCTGATTTTTCACCTTGAAGTATGGCCTCATATTGTGTAGGTCCTGTTATGTAGCTGACTGCGGTATTCTGTCAAGTGAGTGGTGAGTAGCTGGCTAACAGCCCCCATTGTTTGGACACGGGGACTCTTCCTTGCTTCCCCACAGTCCGGGAGCTCTCCAGGGGCCCTCAGGGTGCCTGCCTCTGCTCGTGACTGTGCCCTGAGGCCTGGGACAGAGGGTGTGCCAGAGTCAATATTTTGGTACACATTGCCAGGACACTCTTTAAAAGGTATTACAACTCTACCAACACTGTATGACAGCGATTGTTCCTTTAAGCCTCTCCATATGGGTGTTTCTATTTTATTTTTACTCATCTACTTATTTTTTTAGAAAGATTTTTGCTGTAGGGTGAGTGTGCTCACTGGAGAGACAGAGAGAGAGAGAAAGCAAGAAATCACCTCCTGGGGGGATGGCCATGCCACTATCCCTTCTCCTCCACTCTCGGGATTTTGGACATGCATGCAGATGCACCTCATGTGATTTTAATTCTCCAGGTCCAGGATTCAAACCACCATCAACTCTGTGGGAGTCTAGTGACATAGCCATTATGCCTTCTGCTGGTCCCCATTTTTCTTTAAGTACTTAACATGAGAACCAAACCTCCTCACCTTTTCGTCATGCCTTCTGGTCTGTCCTCTGTCCTGTCTGCCTCAGGTTCCCCTCCCATTTCTTCCCTGGCCATGGGGAGGGTGAGTTCCTGAACTTGACAGTCCTTGGTGTATCACCTCAGGCCTCATGTCTGTTGCTGCTGCCTTATTCCTCTTCAGCTTTCAGCTTGAAGCCTTCTTCTGGAATCTTCTCTGAGCACGTAGGTCAGGTCAAGTATTTCTGCCTATTTCCGTATAGCTTACATGTCACACACTTTATCATCCTCTTTAGAAATTTACTTGCTTAGGGACCAGCAGTTAGTGAATGGCTATGTCGCTGGACTCCCATGTAGTTGGCTGCAGTTCAAGTCCTGGACCTGGTGGCTTAAACTTACGCTGGGCATGTGTGCGTGCGTGGCCAAGATCCCGAGAGGAGAATGGAGAAGGGATTGCTGTGTGGCCATCCCCCCTGGGGGGTGATTTCTCACTTTCTGTCTGTCTGTCTCTTTCTGGCGAGCATATGTGCCCTATAGCAAAAAGCTTTGCGAAAAAAAAAGGAAAAAGAAATTTACTTGCTTAATTATCTGTGTACCTGCATAAGACATAAACTTCATGTGCTCAGAGACTGCCTTTGTCTTCCTGTTATATTCCTTGCCTAGAATATGCCTGGCCTTCTAAATATTTGTTGGAATGGATTAATGTGCCAATTTTATAGGTGGAAAATCATTACATGTTTGGATTTCTGTTTCTTCGGGAGCTGGTGTGCTTGAGCATCTGTGTCCTGTCGCTTGGCTGTCCTTACCTCTGCATCTCCCTCTGGAGCTTTGGCTTAGTGAGTTCTAGGAGATTCTAGCTCATTCTGGATGCTTCTCTGATGGGCAGTTTCCTTTAGTAATTCATTTATATTTTCATGTGGCAGATTCTGAGATCAAGGCTGAGAAGGAACTATCCATTCTAAAGCAGAAACATTCTGAAGAAGTAAAAAACCCCAGGTTTATATCAAGAAGATTCTCCAGGAGTGATCCAGAGGCACTGGAGCGTCAGGAAGCTTGTGGCCCCGAGCACAAACGAGAAGGCTATCTGGGAGATTCTGTGGGACAGAATTCGAAGGAACCCCATCTTCCCAAGAGAGTGTTTAAAGAAGCTGCTGTGTGTAGGGGAAGCTGTCCAGGAAAAGTAACCCAGCAGTGCGATGTGCTTGATAGAAACGTGAATCTGAACCAAAATGTCATCAGACTTCAAAGAAACAAAGGAGAGCGGAATTGTAGGTGCGACACATGCAGCAAGACCTTCAGGTACAAGTCGGACCTCAGGCGGCATCAGAGAAGTCACACCGGGGAGAAGCCCTACGCGTGCAGCCGGTGCGGGCGCGCCTTCACTCACAGCTCCAGTCTGGTTCTGCACCACCGAGTTCACTCTGGAAATAAACCGTTTAAGTGTGATGAATGTGGGAAAGCTTTTGGGCTCAACTCCCACCTCCTCCTCCACCGGCGAATTCACACTGGAGAAAAACCTTTTGGGTGTAGTGAATGTGGGAAGGCTTTCAGTCGGAGCTCGACACTTATTCAGCATCGTGTAATTCACACTGGAGAGAAACCTTACAAGTGTAATGAATGTGGGAGAGGCTTCAGCCAGAGCCCTCAGCTAACTCAGCATCAGAGAATTCACACTGGGGAGAGGCCCCATGAGTGCAGCCAGTGTGGGAAGGCCTTCAGCCGGAGCTCCAGCCTTATTCAGCATCAGAGAATTCACACTGGGGAGAAGCCCCATAAATGCAGCCAGTGTGGGAAGGCCTTCAGCCAGAGCTCCAGCCTTTTCCTCCACCACAGGGTGCACACCGGGGAGAAGCCCTATGTGTGTAATGAGTGTGGCAGGGCTTTTGGGTTTAACTCTCACCTTACTGAGCATGTAAGGATCCATACCGGGGAGAAGCCCTATGTCTGTAATGAGTGTGGCAGGGCCTTCAGCCGGAGCTCCACTCTTGTCCAGCATCGAAGGGTTCACACTGGGGAGAAGCCCTATCGATGCCTCCATTGTGGGAAAGCCTTCAGCCAGAGCTCGCAGCTTACCCTGCACCAGCGAGTCCACACTGGGGAGAAACCCTATGAGTGTGGGGACTGTAGGAAGGCCTTCAGCCGGAGATCGACCCTCACTCAGCACCAGAGGATTCACACCGGAGAGAACCGTCGCAAATGCAGGAAACGTGGCCCGGCCTTGGCTCGTGGCTGTAGCCTTGCTCCACATGGACAGATTCCTGCTGCGGAGAGACGTGTAGGGGCCTTCAGACGTGGCACAGATCTTGCTTTGCATTGGGCAGCTCATGCTAGTGAGAAAGCGTTTGGATTTAATGAATGTGGAAAAACTTTCAGTCCCCACCTCACAGTCCAGTGAAGACCACTCACAGTCCAATGAAGACCAGAAAATCCATGCTGGGGAGAAACCTTGTAAGTGTCAAGAATGGAAGAACCTTCAGTGGGGGCTCAGCCCTTACTCAGCACCAGGTAACTCATCATGGTGAGAAGCCTCAACATTACTCCGAGTGTGGGAAAGCCTTCAGCCAGAGCTCACAGCTCAGTCCACGGCAGCGAACTCAACGTTGGTCAGAAACCACCTTTAAATGATGGATCTGAAAGATACTTTATTCATCTCAAAAAGATTTTTGAAGAAAGACATTTTTAATGTAAATGTGGGAAACAATATAGCAGCTGTTCATTTTATGTTGCGTAGGATAGAATAATGAAAATTAAGTATGACCTAGCAAAGCAAAATAAACCCTTTGGATGACTGTTGAAGTCATTCAGTTTGAAAGTAAATAGCAGATTCGTTCTGGAAAACAAGGTTGTCTGTAGGGGTCGCCATTGTGCTCTGGAGGGGACCATGTGGAAAGTAGTCCCTAGTGCTTCTCACTAGTCTCTCCCTCCCTGGGTGAGGGCAGCCTAGGCTTGTAGCTGGGGATGTCCACTTTCAGTCCTGCCCACCTGTCTCTAGGTGTGCACAGAGCCATGGCCGCTGGGAGGCTCAGTCTGTCGACCGTTGGGATGGACTGGCGCTTCTCCCCCACCTGCCCTTGGAGGGACTGCAGGTGGATTTTCTTTCCCACTGGGAGCCCCAGTTTTTGCATTTATACAGTTAAAGTGGTTTCCTTGGATTTTAGTTCTAAGCCGTTCACAATTCAGCAAAGGAGGGGACCTAGGGTCAGTAATACAGAGGGATGCCAAGTAACTCCATGTTAGAAAATTGAAATTACAGTTGTCTTAGTTCATTTCTACATTGCTATCAGAAATACCTGAGCCCGGGTGATTTTATAAAGAAAGAAAGTTTATTTATGAACAGCTCTGGCAGCTGGAAAGTCCCAAGGCCTGGGCCTGCCCCATGGCCCACAGAAGTGTGGACGGCGGCCCATGCAGGGACCACAGGCAGCATGTGCTCTCCGGGGTCATGGGCTCTCGGGGACACTGGCCCTTCCCGTTAGGCCCAGAGCTCACTGGGTCTGGAGCCCGTCAGTCAGTCACGGGCCATGAGACCACACCATCCCAGCATCAGATTACAAAACGGGCCACAGGCGGCATGGGATGAAGGCACCGGACTCCACCACAGTTCGAGTCCCTGACCTAGTGACTTGCTTTCTCACTTTGTCTCTCTCTCTCTCTCTCTCTCTCTCTCTCTCATGAGTAAATGTGCCCTGTAGTAAATTAAAAAATGATGATTGGGATCAGCAGATGGCATAGCAGTTACATCCCTGGACTCCCATGTAGTCGACTGCAGTTCAAGTCCTGGACTTGGTGGCTTAAACTCAACGCTGGGCGCGTGTGCGTGCGTGCCCAAGATCCCAAGAGGAGAAGAAGGGATTGTGGCGTGGCCATCTCCCCTGGGGGGTGATTTCTCACTTTCTGTCTCCCCTCTGTCTCTGTCTCTCTAGTGAATGCCTATGCCGTGTAGCAAAAAATCTCTCTTTAAAAAATTATAAATTAAGGGAACCAGCAGTTAGCGTAATGGCTATGTCGCTGGACTCCCACGTAGTCGACTGCGGTTCGCATCCCGGACCCGGTGGCTTAAAACTCAACGCCGGGCGCGTGTGCGTGCATGCCCAAGATCCCGAGAGGAGAATGGAGGGGAAAGGATTGCAGTGTGGCCATGCCCCCTGGGGGGTGATTTCTCACTTTCTGTCTCTCCGTCTCTGTCTTTCTGGCAAGCACATGTGTCCTATAGCAAAAACCTCTCCCCCCAAAAAATTATTTAACGAGGCCTCACTCTGTTGCTCAGGTTAGCCTTGAGCCTGCTGTAATCCTCCAGCCTCGACCATCCCACACTGCGAATCGCAGGAGATGCCATCACACCTGGTCTATAGGCCGGACCGACTTGAACCTCGGGCTTCCACGTGGAGACCTGTGGACAACAGCATTTTAGCAATGGGCTTGGCGAGAGAAGGCTTTTTAAATTTTTTCTTTTAAGAATTATTTATTTATTAACTTATTTATTTTAATTTGATGAGAGAGACAGAGTGAGAGAGAGAAATAATTAAATAATTATTTATTTATAATTATTTATTTATTTTAATTTGACCAGAGAGGGACAGAGTGAGAGAGAGAAAGGGAAAGTGAGAAAGCAAGCTGCCAGGTCTGGGACTGCAAACTGTGGTCAACCATGTGGGAGTCCATTGCCCTTAACCACCAGCTACCTGCCAGCCTCCCCTTTTGTCTTTAAAAGCCTCTCCTTTGGGGCCAGCAGGTGGCGTGGTGGTTAAGATGTTGGACTCACACATGGCTGACCACAATTCGAGTCCCAGACCTGGCGGCTTGCTTTCTCACTTTCTCTCACTCTGTCTCTCTCATCAAATTAAAATAAATAAGTTAATAAATAAATAAAATAATTCTTAAAAGAAAAAATTTAAAAAGCCTTCTCTCGCCAAGCCCATTGCTAAAATGCTGTTGTCCACAGGTCCCACGTGGAAGCCCGAGGTTCAAGTCGGTCCGGCCTATAGACCAGGTGTGATGGCACCTCCTGCGATTCGCAGTGTGGGATGGTCAAGGCTGGAGGATTACAGCAGGCTCAAGGCTAACCTGAGCAACATAGTGAGGCCTCGTCTTTCAAAAACATTTTTAAATAATTAGTTTTATTTTTAAAGTTTAACATTTTAATTAATTTTTATTAATTAAAAATTTGCTATAGTACATGCTCACTCACCAGAAAGAGAGAGAGAAAGCAAGCCACCAGATGTGGGACTCGGAACTGTGGTTGGCATTGTGGGGGTTAGCACCTTAACCACCACACCACCTACTAGCCCCCCTAAAATTTTTTAATGTTTTATTTTTTAAATTATTTTATTTAGACTTATTTATTTATTCATTCATTCATTCAGACAGACAGACCAACCAGAGAGGGTCAGAGCAAGACAAGAAAGTGAGAAAGCAAGCCTCCAGGTCCAGGACTCAAATTGTGGTCGACCGTGTGGGAATCCGGCACCCCTAACCATTGCACCACCTATTGACTCCGTATTTTATTTTTTAAAGAATTATTTATTTGGAACCAGCAAATGGTATAATGATTATGTCACCGCACTTCCGTAATTGACTGGTTCAAGTCCCAGACCGACAACTTAAAACTCATGCTGGGCGTGTCTGCACGAGTGCCCAAAATCCTGAGGAGGATGGAGAAGGCATTGCAGTCTGGCCATCCTCTCTGGAGGGTGATCTCTCACTTTCTGTCTCTGTCTCTCTGGCAAGCGCATGCTCCCTATAGCAAAAATCTCTCTCTAAAGAACAAAAATTATTTAATTTTATGTATTATTACTATTGTTACTGGTAGAGGTTTTTGCCTTAGCGCACATGCTCTTGCCAGAGAGAGAGACAGAGACAGTGAGAAGGAAAGTGAGAAATTGTCCGCCAGTGGGGATGGCCATGCCACAATCCCTTTTCCATCTCTTCCCGGTGTCTTGGACATGCATGCACATGCACCTGACATGAGTTTCAAGCCACCAGGTCCAGGACTGAAACCTTGGTCGACCATGGAGTCCAGTGACATAACCACTATGCCATCTGCTGGTCTCAATTTTATGTATTATTTATGTATTATTTTAAATTTGCAGTAGGGTGCTTGCACTCACCAGAGAGAGAGAGAAAGAGAGAGGGAAAGTGAGAAAGCAAGTTGCATGGTCCTGGATTCAAACGGCGATCTACCATGTGGGAATCTAGTGCCCCAATCACCACACCACCTACTGGCCCCTTAATGTTTTAAAAAACTCTCCTGGGGCCAGCAGGTGGCGTGATGGTTAAGGTGCTGGACTCCCACATGGCCGACCACATTTTGAGTCCCAGACCTGGCGGCTTGCTTTCTCTCCCTGCTCAAACTAAAAAGTAATAATAAATAATAAATAGTGGGACCAGCAGATGGTGTAATGGTTACATTGCTGGACTCCCACAGAGTCAACTGTAGAGTCCAGGACCTGGCGCGAGTGCATGTGTGCCTAAGATCCTGAAAGGAGAATAGAGAGGGGCCCGTGGCATGGCCATCCCACTGGTGGGGTGACTTCTCACTTTCTGTCTGTCTGACTGGCTGGCTGGTGATGCACATGTCCTATAGCAAAAGTCTCTAAAATATAATAATAAATTAAATAGTTCTTCAAAAGAAAACCCTCTTGAGACCAGCAGATGGTGTAATGGTTACATTACTGCACTCTCGCGTGACCAACTGCAGTTCAAGTCCCAGACCCGGCAGCTTCAAACACGTCAGGCATATGTGTGTATGCCCAAGATCCTGAGAGGAAAATGGAGAAGGGATTGCAGCATGGCTATCCCCCAAGGGGATGATTTCTCACTTTCTATCTCTGTCTCTTTCTGTCTCTGGTGAGTGCACGTGCCCTATAGCAAAAATCTCTCTTAAAGGAAAAAGAAGACCTTGGCCCTGAACTCCTGTACCCACATTCCCGAGCCTGCATACCCTGTGTTTGCATCCCTCACTCCCACGTCACAGAATTTCAGGGACCCTGTTCTTAGGCTTCGGCCTCACTAGAGCACTTCACAGGCTACACCATTGTCAGCTCCTGCCACCCACGTACACGGGGTCTCCAGCTGAGCTCTCAGATCTGGGTGACAAGCTGCGGCGAGGCTTCCCACTCTTGTGTCCCTGGGTGGGTGGCTTCTCCTGCATGCATGCACTTGCCGGAAAGGCAGAGACAGAAAGTGAGCAATCACCCTGGGGGGCTGGCCACGCCACAATCCCTTCTCCATTCTCCTCGGGACGGCTGGGTGAGTCCTCACAGTGCTCACAGAGGGCTCCCCACTGAATCCTGTGATGACGGCAGGCGTGATGTCTGCTCAGAGCCTTTCCGCACTCCTTGCATTTGGAGGGCGTCTCTGCAGAGTGCATTCTTTGGCAGGGACCGCATTGAGGGCTGGCTGGAGCTTCTTCCCACTGTCGTTACAGTCAGACTTCTCTACTGAATTAATTCTCTGGTGTTTGATGAGATCTGCTTTCTGGTTAAGGCTCCCACACTCGCTACATTTGGAGGGCTTCTTTCCAGGATGTATCAATGGTATCTATAAGGCTTGAGTTCCCACTGGAGGCCTTGCCCCACTCTTCACCCTCCCAGGGGTTTTCTGCAGTGCTCTGCTGCTTAGCAAGCTTCGGTGTCGCCCTAAAGCCCTCGCCATCACTTAAACACATAGGGTTTCTCCCTGCAGTGCATTTCCTGGTGTTATATAAAGATTTGAGTCATTATTAAATTTCCCCACATTTGGTATATCCACAGGGCTTCTCTCTATTGTTATTTTTTTTAATATTTATTTTATTTATTCATCCATTTATTTTAATTTGACCAGAGACAGACAGAGAGGGGAAGTGAGAAAGCAAGCCACCAGGTCCAGGACTTGAACCGTGGTTGGCCATGTGGTAGTGTCCAGCGCCTTAACCACCACACCACCCACTGGTCCCTCTCCCTATTATTAATTTTCTTTTTTCTTTTTTTGGAGAGGTTTTTGCCATAGGGCACATGTGCTCGCCAAAAAGACAGAGATAGACAGAAAGCGAGAAATCACCCCCCATGGGGGATGGTCACGCCACAGTCCCTTCTCTTCCATTCTCCTCTCGGGATCTTGGGCACGCACACACACCTGACGTGAGTTTAAGCCACCAGATCCAGGACTAGAACCGTGGTCGACTACATGGGAGTCCAGCAACATAGCCATTATGCTATGTCCCTATCTGCTGGTCCCTCTTTTTCTTTTTTATAAATAATTGTTTTATTTAACTTTATTTATCCATTTATTTACTTATTTCAATTTGACCAGAGAGGGACAGAGAGAGAGAAAGAAAGAAAGCAAGCCGCCAGGTCTGGGACTCAAGCCATGATCAGCCACATGGGAGTCCAGCACCCTTAACCACCACGCCATCTGCTGGCCCTCCTTTTTTTTTTTTTTTAAGAGAGATTTTTACTGGGACCAGCAGTTAGCGTAATGGCTATGTCGCTTGACTCCCACGTAGTCGACCGCGGTTTGAGTCCGGACCCGGTGGCTTAGACTCACGCCGGGCGCGTGTGCGTGCGTGCCCAAGATCCCAAGAGGAGAATGGAGGAGAAGGGATTGCAGCGTGGCCATCCCCCCGGGCGGTGATTTCTTGCTTTCTGTCTCTCTGTCTGTCTCTGTCTGTCTGGCAAGCGCACGCGCCCTATAGTAAAAACCTCTCCAAAAAAAAAAAAAAAATAGAGATTTTTACTATAGGGTATGTGTAGTCACTGGAGGGACAGAGAGACAGAGAGCGAGAAATCTCCCCCCAAGGGGATGTCCATGACACAATCCCTTCTCCATTCTCCTGTTGGGATTTTGGACACACACACACACACACGCACATGTCTGGCATGAATTTCAAGCCTCCTGGGCTGGGACTTGAACTGTGGTTAGCCATATGGGAGTCTAGCAACGTTAACCACTATACCATCTCCTGGTCCTCTAGTATCAATTTTCTGATGCTGAGTAAGGTGTGCACTCTTGCTGAAAGACTTCACACAATGTGGCACCTGGGGCTTTGGTCGCTGGTGCTTGCCTCGTGTCCACTCCGGCCTGCCTCCCACGGAAGGCCTTGGCCATGTGTCCTGCCTCTGCTGGCTCTCTCCCAGCTGGGCCATGTCCAGGAACGGGCTTCTCTCCAGAGACAAGCTTCTCTCCAGTTTGTTACATTGCTCGTCTTTTTCTGCTGCATTGGCTTTGAGAGAGGAGCCGGCCATCTGCCTGGAATCTCTCTTTTAGGAAAAGAGCTTCCCTCTGGCTTTTACTGCTAATTCCCATGGAACGTCCTGCTCCTGTCTTGGTCCCTCAGGTTTGTGGAGATTTAGTCTCCTCTGGATACCTCTTTGGAAAATTTCTCAGGTTACTCCTTGTAGTTCTTCAGAAGAGTTTTCCTAGAGGGCCAGCAGCTGGCATGGTAGTTAAGGCGCAGGACTCTCATGTGGCTGACTGCAGTTCGAGGCCTGGACCTAGTGGCTTAAATTTTCATTTTTTTTTTCCTCTCTCTCCCTCTGTTCTGTAGCAAATTAAAAGGCAATAATGATGATAAATAAAATTAAATTTTATTGTATAAATAATTTGACCAGAGAGAGACAGAGAGAGAGACGGAAAGTGAGAAAGCAAGCTGCTAGGTCCGGGACTTGAACCTTGGTCAGCCATGTGGGAATGTCCAACACCTTAACCACCATGCCACCTGCTGGTCCCAGGATAAATAATTCTTTTAATTCTTTTCTTTTAGACAAATACACAGCCTCCTCTTCAAATGTCACTTTCCTTCGGAGTTGACTGCCTTGTCCTGGACTGGGAACCTGTGGAAGAAGGGAGGAAGCCCTTGCTCTGACGATGGCTAAGTGGAGCCGCACCCTCCCTTCCTTAAGTGTGGGAGCGGTCAGGGTCTGTCATGTAGGTAGGAAGCAGGAATCTAAGCCTCACCACAGCAGCTCTCCCAGAGCTGTTTGACAAGAGTTTTCAAGTCTTAAACTATCCCAAAAAAGCTCGGACAGAAGCCATTTCAATCTGAGTTATGTCCTGCCATGTTTAGGGACCAAGGTGACTGGATCTCTGCTCTAAACCCATCTTCCAGACCCCGGAAAAGCTCAGACAGAGCCATAGAAATCCTCAACCCTTACCGAACCTCCTTCCTGAAGGGAGGAAATACTCTTTAAAAACAAAAGTAATTAGGGGACCAGCAGTTAACATAATGGCTATGTCGCTGGATTCCCATGTAGTCGACCGCAGTTCGCATCCCGGACCCCGTGGCTTAAAAGTCACGCCGGGTGCATGTGCGTGCGTGCCCAAGATCCCGAAAGGAGAATGGAGGAGAAGGGATTGCGGCGTGGCCATCCCCCCTGGGGGGTGATTTCTCGCTTTCTGTCTCTCTGTGTCTGTCTGTCTGTCTGTCTGGCCCAATAGCAAAAAAAACTCGCAAAAAAAAATTATTGGGGCCAGCAGGTGGCATGGTGGCTAGAGGCAGTGGACTCCCACATGGCCGACCATGGTTCAAGTTCCAGACCTGGTGGCTTACCTCTCACTTTCCTCTCTCTCTCTCTCTCACTCTCTCGCTCTTTCTCTGGTGAAATCAAACAAACAAATAAATAAATAAATCTAAATTAAATAACTTTTAAAAAATTTATTTATTCAATTCCTTTTGTTATCATTATTATCTTTTGTTATTTTGACCAGAGAGAGACAGAGAGAGAGAGAGAGAAACCGAGAAAACAAACCACTAGGTCCAGGACTCAAAACCACAGTCAACCATGTGGGAATCCAGTGCCGTTAACCACCACACCACCTGCTGGCCCTGAAACTACTCTTTTTTTTTTTTTTTTTTTAATAATTATTTTATTTATTCATTCATTTTTAAATTTGACCAGAGAGAGACAGACGTTGCGAATGAGAGAGAGAGGAAGCGAGAAAGCAAGCCACCAAGATTCAGGATTTGAACCCTGGTCAGCCATGTGGGAGTGTCCAGCGCCTTAACCACCACGCCACCTGCTGGTCCCCGAAACTACTCTTTATAAATCTCTCTCTGTGGATAACTCATTGCAAAATACAGTAGAGGGGCTGGCAGGTGGCATGGTGGTTAAGAGTGCTGAATTCCCACATGGCCCACTGTGGTTCAAGTCCCAGACCTGGAGGCGTGCTTTCTCACTTTTCCTGTCTCATTCTGTCCCTCTCTGGTCAAATTTAAATAAAGAAATAAATAAAGTTAAATATAATAATAAAGAACAGTAGAGGAGAAAAATTGCCACAGAAGTACCTCACAGTAAAGGGAAGCACAC
This sequence comes from Tupaia tana, assembly GCA_026018925.1. Taxonomy (NCBI): domain Eukaryota; kingdom Metazoa; phylum Chordata; class Mammalia; order Scandentia; family Tupaiidae; genus Tupaia; species Tupaia tana. Next base: position 94,139,231 of record JAKSZU010000008.1, on the reverse strand, counting down.
ATGCTTACAATAGCAGAAAACTTCTCTAAGCAATTAGCCAAAAGTGAATATTTCAACACCAAATGACTAAAATTCAGAGAAGAGAGACTGCTGAGTGAGCAGCCGGAAAAAGTATGGAGCTGCAGTGAGCACAACTCATCTCCCACGCCTCTGAACTCTCAGTTGAAACCCTGCAGCTCAGCCCAGGAGCACCTATTCCTTAGAAACTGTGAGGCCTGTGTAATATCCAGTTCCAAAGTCAAAAGTGCAGGTTGCTTGGTGAGCATCAGGGAAACAGAACTGCAGAGAGATTGTGAATGCTCAGAATTAACTCCAAGAAATTAGGAACAAATGCACAATCCATCAGATGACCAGAAACCACCACGGAGGCACAAGAAATATGAGAAACCAAGAAAATATCTCTCCCCCAAGGGAGACATCGTCATCCACAGACAGTACAATGGAACTTGTGGAAATGTCCAATAAAGAATTCAAAATATTCATAGTGACAAAACTAAACAAGATGTAAGAGAGACAATGAACTACAGAAGGTGCAAGACAAAAGAGACGAGTTCCAGGAGGTGAGGAAGTTCTTTCATGATTTGAAAGAAGAAATAACCTCCTTGAAAGTATTGAAAGCATATTAGACTATGCAGAAGATAAAATTTTGGATGTTGAAGACAAAACCTCTGACCTGGGACCAGCAGTTAGCATAATGGCTATGTCGCTGGACTCCCACGTAGTTGACTGCGGTTCAAGTCCTGGACCCGGTGGCTTAAACTCACACCGGGCATGTATGCATGCGTGCCCAAGATCCCAAGAGGAGAATGGAGGAGAAGGGATTGCGGCGTGGCCATCCCCCCTGGGGGGTGATTTCTCGCTTTCTGTCTCTCTGTCTCTCTCTGTCTGTTTGGCGAGCGCACGCGCCCTATAGCAAAAACGTCTCCAAAAAAAAAAAAAAAACAACAACACCTCTGACCTAGAAAAAAATCAAGCAGACTGAGAAAATAACCCCCCAAAATGAGCATAATATACGAGAAATACTAGATACCATTAAGTGCCCAAACACCTGGATAATTGGTATCCCAGAAGGTGAAGAAACTAGCACAGATGTTGATAATCTTTTCCATGAAATCCTAGAAGAAAACTTTCCAAACCTAAAGAGGCATTCAAATATCTAGGCCCAAGAAATACAAATGACCCCACATAGAATCAACCCAAGGAGCTCTTCTCCAAGACACAACATAGCTAGATTGGCCAAATTCACAAAGACAAGATACTAAAATTGGCAAGAGAGGGAACAGCAGTTAGCGTAATGGCTGTGTCACTGAACTGCAATATAGTCGACTGTGATTCGAGTCCTGGACCTGGTGGCTTAAACTCACACTGGGTGCATGTGCATGCATGCCCAAGATCCCGAGAAGAGAATGGAGAAGAAGGGATTGAAGCGTGGCCATCAACCCTGGGGGGTGATTTCTTGCTTTCTGTTTCTCTGTCTCTCTCTCTCTTTCTGGTGAGCACATGTGCCCTATAGCAAAAATCTCTCAAAAAAAAAAAAAATTGGCAAGAGAGAAACATCAGGTTATTTACAAAGGTTATCCCATCAGACTAACATCAGACCTCTCGTCGGAAACAATGTGAGCAAGGAAAGAATGGGAAAATACATTCAAAGTGTTAAGTGAAAAACAATTTGGGGGGACCAGCAGTTAGTGTAATGGCTATGTCATTGGACTCCAACGTAGTCAACCACGGTTCGAGTCCCAGACCCGGTGGCTTAAACTCACGCCAGGCACGTGTGCATGTGTGGCCCCCTGAGAGGAGAAGGGAGGAGAAGGGATTGCAGCGTGGCCATCCCCCCTGGGGGGTTATTTCTCACTTTCTGTCTCTCTGTCTCTCTGTGTCTTTCTGGGGAGCGCACATGCCCTATAGCAAAAACCTCTCAAAAAAAAAAAAAATGGGGGCCAGAAGGTAGTGTGGTGGTTGAGGTCATGTGGCCGATTGTGGTTCAAGTCCTGGACCTGGCAACTTGCTCTCTACCTTTCCCTTTCTGTCTCTCTCTGGTCAAATAAAAAAATAATAATAACAACGGAATTAAATTAATAAACAAATCTTTCAAAGGAAAAAAAGACTTAAGTGAAAACAATTTCATCAACCAAGAATACCATATCTGGCAAGATTATCCTTCATATGAGAAGAAAAGATAAAAACATTCTCAGATAAACAAAACCTGAAGGAATTTACCAACACCAGACCAGCTCTTTGAAAATTTCTGAAAGGAGTGCTCTACCAGGAAAATTAAAGACACACAGACAGAAATAAGAAAACAAAAAGCAACCAAGAAAATGCGAGGGACAAGTCCGGAAATCATCAAAATAACATTGAATGTTGACTTCTGAGATTTAAACAGAAAGATTGGACCACAGTAACACTGCAAACTCAACAGAAGAGATTAATTACATGAGACTGATTTGTGAAATAGAATTTTATGACTTTTGACTAAAGCATTACTGATTTTTTTTGCTACACTTTATTTTCCAGATATAAGGATTTTTGCTTTCTTTTGCACAGTGATAGGTTCAGCAATTTGCTAAATTTTTATTTTTGCTTGCTTGTTTTCTTTTCTTTTCTTTTTTTTTTTTTGGAAGAGGTTTTTTGCTATAGAGCGTGTGCACTCGCCAGACAGACAGACAGACAGAGAGCGAGAAATCACCCCCCAGGGGGATGGCCACGCCACAGTCCCTTCTCTTCCATTCTCCTCTCAGGATCTTGGGCACGTGCGCACACACGTCCGGCGTGAGTTTAAGCCGCTGGGTCCAGGATGCGAACCAGGGTCGACTACATGGGAGTTCAACAACATAGCCATTAGGCTAACTGCTGGTCCCTTGTTTTCCTTTTTAAATTGAAACATAAACTTTTCTCCCTTTCTGACCCCTCTGGAATCGGAAAATATTTGTGAGTGTTCTTATTTTGTGGCAGGAAAGTTATTTACATAATTTTAACAATACCTGTTGCCATCCATAAGAAATTGGAGGTACTCATGGTTGCCAGGGTTTAGACTGGATGATATGACCAGAAAGCTAGGGAACTAAGGTGGATCTCAAGGAAGCCAACAGAAGCTCTTGGAAAGATGGCCTGGCACCATAAACAGTTCTGCCTGGCAGAGAGGATTAGAGAAGCCATATGAAAGAATTTCTTTTTGTTTGAATATGGCTAAAGAATTATTTATTTCATTGTATTTAATTATTTATTTAGTTGTATTTATTTAATTATTTATGTAATTGTGTTTTGTTTAAAGAATTCTTTAGGGACCAGCAGTTAGCGTAATGGCTATGTCGCTGGACTCCCACGTAGTCGACTGCGGTTCGAGTCCCGGACCCGGCGGCTTAAACTCACGCCGGGCGCGTGTGCGTGCGTGCCCAAGATCCCGAGAGGAGAATGGAGGAGAAGGGATTGCGGCGTGGCCATCCCCCCTGGGGGGTGATTTCCTGCTTTCTATCTCTCTGTCTCTCTCTGCCTGTCTGGCGAGCGCACGCACCCTATAGCAAAAACCTCTCCAAAAAAAGAAAAAAAAAAAAAAGAGGAAAGAATTCTTTATTTAATTGTAGTTTATTTTATTGTGTTTAATTTTATTTATTTATTTATTTGTATTATTATTATTATTATTCTTTAATTTGCTATGGCCACATGCACTCAGAGAAAGACAGAGAGAGGGAAAGTAAGAAAGCAAGCCACCAGGTCTGGGACTCAAACCATGGTCAGCCATGTGGGAATCCAGCATCTTAACCATCAAGCCACCTGTTGGCCCTGAAAATAATTTATATCATAGGGACCAGCAGTTGTTGTAATGGCTATGTTGCTGGACTCCCATGTAGTCAACTGTGGTTTGAATCCTGGACCTAGTGGCTTAAACTCACACCGGGTATGTGTGCGTGCGTGCCCAAGATCCCGAGAGGAGAATGGAAGAAAGGGGTTGCTGCGTGGCCATCGCCCTGGGGGTGATTTCTCACTTTCCTTCTGTCTATCTCTGTCTTTCTGGCAAGCATATATTCCCTATAGCAAAAACCTCGGAAAAAAATAAAAATAAAAATAAAAATAAAATAACCTGGATTTTTTTCCAGCCCAGCATTGTAATCAGTAGAGATTGAAAAGAGCAGCCACAACCAGAGGATTACCTGAGGAAGACTTTGAAGGAAGAGACTGATCTTTGCTAGCAGGCGGTAAGCCATGTTATACTTGTAGGCAGAACTGAGCTGGGGAGGTTCAGGTGTGAACTGTGCACTGGGTGTTTGCTTCTCAACAGTTTGAGTAGTTGACATGTAAATATTTTCTCAAAAATATTTATACTGTCTCTCTTGTTACAGAGTCACAAACAAAATTATAACAAATATTTTGGAAGTAATCTTTAAAATTCAGTTTTTTGGGGGCTGGCAGGTGGCCTGGTGATTGAAGGCACTGGATTCCCACATGAGCAACTGTGGGAATAATGATAGCAAATGGAATTAAATACATTTTAAAAATAATTCAGTTTTTTGGAAATTTTGAAAGTGTATTAATTGTCAAAAACTATGGCATATGGGACCAGCAGTTAGCGTAATGGCTATGTCGCTGGACTCCCACGTAGTCGACCGCGGTTCGAGTCCCGGACCTGGCGGCTTAAACTCATGCCGGGCGCGTGTGTGTGCGTGCCCAAGATCCCGAGAGGAGAATGGAGGAGAAGGGATTGCGGCGTGGCCATCCCCCCGGGGGGTGATTTCCTGCTTTCTATCTCTCTGTCTCTCTCTGTCTGTCTGGCGAGCGCACGCGCCCTATAGCAAAAACCTCTCAAAAAAAAAAACAAAAAAAACAAAAAAAAACTATGGCATATGAGCAAAATATATTTTTTAAGGAATGCCATTTCTTTATTAATTACACTTATTATTATTTTTAATTTCACCAGAGAGAGACAGAGAGAGAGAAAGGAAACGGGAGAAAGCAAGCCTCCAGGTCTGGGACTCAAATAGCAGTCGTCCGTGTGAGAATTCAGCACCTTTAACCACTGTACCAACCACTGGCCCCTGAGCAAAGATGTTTCGATATGTAAAGTAAATGTTTGTTGGAAAATGTAAGTAAGTAAATAAGGGAAAAAAGTGTGATAAGTGAGATGAGCCAGTCTCGAAAGACCATACCGAGGACCAGCAGGTGGCGTGCTGGTTGAGGCGCTGGACACTCCCACATGGCCGACCAGGGTTCAAGTCCTGAATCTGGTGGCTTACTTTCTCACTTCCTCTCTTTCTCACTGTTACCTTCTGTCTCTCTCTGGTCAAACTAAAAAATAAATGAATAAATAAAATAATTATTTTTAAAAAAAAAGAAAAAAAAGACCAAATACCGTGTGGTCCCACTTACATAAGGGTCTAGAGGAGTGAGCCTTATGGAGACAGTGAGGGTGGTTACCAGGGGCTGGGCTAGGGGTTAGGGTTTCATGGGGACAGAGGTTCAGTTTAGGAAGATAAAAAATCTGGAGGCGGAAGTGACTGCACAGCACTGTGGATGTATGTCATGTTGTGGACTGTGTACTTAAAGAACGCAAATTTCCTGTTACTATTCCATGTGAAAAGTAGATGAGGGCCAGCAGAAGGTGTGGTGGCTAAGGCACTGGACTCCCACGTGGCTCACTGCAGTTCGAGTCCCAGACCTGGCGGCCTTCCCCCCCCAACCCCCCCCCCCCCCGTCTTTCTGTGAAAAAGAAAAAATAATTAATTAATTAATTAAATAAATAATGATTTTTTTAATAGTAGATTGAACAGGAACCAGCAGATGGCGCAATGGTTACATCACTGGACTCCCTCGGTCGAGACCCAGACCCGGGGGCTTCAAACTCACGCTTGGTGCGTGTGCATGTGTGACCAAGATCCCGAGAGAAGAATGCAGCGTGGCCATCCCCCCTGGGGGTGATTTCTCATGTTCTGGCTCTCTGGCGAGTGTACATACCCTATAGCAAAAATCTCTCTCTTAAAAAAAAAAGTAGATGAAACTGTAGTAAATGGGGCCTTTCATCTTCCCCAACGTAGTTCAGGTGTCTACTACGGTGGATTCTCTAGCTGAGGACGCGGCAAGGGCGCTCTCTCACCACCTGAAACAGGCACAGGCAGTGAGGACCTCTGTGGCCAGGGGTGGAGCTGTGGGTGTCTGCAAGATCAGAGGGGCTCAGGGACGAGGTGGCACTGGGTGGTGAGGACCACAGGGGTGAGCTGTTCGGATTCGGGTTCCCAGTAAGTCTCCAGGGCCAGGGTTCCAACTGTGTGGTTGGCCGTGTGGGGTCCTGCTCCCTTACACCAGGCTATGGGACTGGCCCATGAGGAGGGAAACAAACAGAACACACCCACATTGTCTGCGTGTGCAGCTCACATAGTCACAGGAGCCTCTTGCTGTGCAAACCCTGGAGTACACGCATTAGCGACATGCAGCTGCAGTGGCCGCTCCACGGGTGAGCAGGAGCCACACTGGAGGAGGCTGGCAGGGATGAGCTCCTGGGGCTGTGCAGGGCGGGGCAGCCGCAGAGGTCAGCCGGGCAGCATCTGTCAACGTAGAGACAGCCAGGCCCTGGGCCCACGTTCACTCCTAGGAAGTGCTTAGGTACATGCAAGATAAAGGACGTGAGGCTCATGGGAGTGGAAGTGCCCCTGGCCTGATGGTCGAAGAGGCCAGATCTCCCACAGCCAACTGTGTGGTTCGAGTCCCAGTCAAAGCCAGGTCTGCTGCTCAAGGCGACCGCTGGAGGGGGGCCGAGCAGGTGGTGGTGGAGGTCTCTTTGTCACGAGGACTTTCCAAGGGGAAGCAAGGGTGAGCTGCATACTGTCCTGCCCAGTGTAGATGCTCATTGTTTCCCTGTCGAGTCCCTGAAGGAGACTTGCTGAAGTCCTAGTTGCCGTTTTGAGTTGTGGCTGGGTCTGCTGGGCCTGTTCATCAGGGCAGGGTTTTTTTTCCTAATTTTTAATTTATTCATTTGTTTTTTAATTTGACAGAGAGAGACACACACAGAGAGAGAAAGAGGGCAAGTGAGAAAGCAAGCCACTAGGTCCAGGACTTGAACCATGGTCAGCCATGTGGGAGTGTCCAGCACCTTAACCACCATGCCACCTGCTGGTCCCAAGGGCAGGTTTTTTTTTTTTTTTTAAGAGGTTTTTGCTATAGGGCGCGTGCGCTCGCCAGGCAGAGAGAGACAGAGAGACAGAAAGCGAGAAATCACCCCCCAGGGGGGATGGCCACGCCGCAATCCCTTCTTCTCCATTGTCCTCTCGGGATCTTGGGCACGCACGCACACACACCCAGCATGAGTTTAAGCCACCGGTCTGGGACGCGAACCGCAGTCGACTACATGGGAGTCCAGTGACATAGCCATTACGCTAACCGCTAGTCCCTATTTGTTGTTTTAAGAATTATTTTATTCCTGGTCAGTCCAGAGGCTGTGGTTGCAGGGGAGCCACCAGAGGAGAAGCTGAAAAGATGCTGCCCGTGTGCGTCACTGCAGCTGCACCCTTCCTCTGGCGGCTGGGCTGGTCTCCAAAAATGCTTTGGGATCATCCTTCATTGCCACAAGGAATCTCCATGCCTCTACTACTCCTCCTCAAAAGACTGCACTGCTAGGGACCAGCAGGTGGCGTTGTGGTTAAGGTGCTGGACACTCCCATGTAGCCAACCATAGTTCGAGTCCCAGACCTGGTGGCTTGCTTTCCCACTTTCTCTGTGTCTTGCTCTGCTTAAAATAAAAAATAAGATGAATGAATGAATGAATAAATAAAATTAAATAATTTTTTTTGAGAGGTTTTTGCTATAGGGCGCGTGCGCTCGCCAGACAGAGAGAGACATAGAGACAGAAAGCGAGAAATCACCCCCCAGGGGGGATGTTAACGCCGCAATCCCTTCTCCTCCATTCTCCTCTCGGGATCTTGGGCACGCACGCACACGCGCCCGGCGTGAGTTTTAAGCCACCGGGTCCGGGACTCGAACCGCGGTCGACTACGTGGGAGTCCAGCGACATAGCCATTACGCTAACTGCTGGTTCCCAAATTAAATAATTTTTTTTAAAAAGACTGCACTGCTGAGGTGTCCACTGTTCTGGGAGAGCGAATTCGTGAGCTGATACCACTGTTGACCTTGGAGAGACCGGGCGTGTCCTAAGTATCAGTAATGGCATTGCCCAAGTGCATGGACTGAGGAATGTCCAGGCAGAAGAAACAGTAGCGTTTTCTTCAGCCTTAGAGGGTATGTCTCTGAACTAGGGACCTGGCAATGTTGACACTGTTCTGTTTGGAGATGATAAACTAAATAAGGAAAGAGGTCCTGTGAAGAGGACAGGAGCCGCTGTGAACGTTCCAGCCGGTGAGGAGCTGCTGGGCCATGTAGATGCCCTTGGTAATGCCACTGATGGAAAGGGCCCGGTCGGTTCCTAGACCCGTAAGCAAGTTGGCCTAAAAGCACCCGGAATCATTCCTCGAATCTCTGTGTGAGAACCAGGACAGACTGGGACAAGGCTGTGAATAGCTTGGTACCAATTGGTCATGGCCAGCATGAGCTGATTATTGGTGACAGACAAACCTTGGAAAACCTCCATTGCTGCTGACACAATCATTAACCAGAAACGTTTCAGTGATGGAATTGATGAAAAGAAAAAGCTGTACTGTCTATGTTGCTATTGGTGAAGATCCACCAGAGCACAGCTGCCGAAGAGACTGCAGATGCAGATGCCACGAGGGGCCCCACTGCGGTGTCAGCTGCAGCTCCTCATGCTGCCCCTGTAAGAATAAATTTAAATTGTGCCTTTTTGCTCTGTAAAGATAAAATTTAACCTTTGCTTTTGCCGAACGCCCTTGTGATAAACTGCCCTGACAGACTTAATTATGCAAACCTCCAGGAGCTGAGCAAATGAAATGTGGACAAGGAACTAGAAAGACAACCCACGCACATGTGTCACAAGACTACCACTCTTCCCCCTAGAAATGAACTACCCGTTAAACTTCCGCATACCTTCTCCTGCTTATAAAAAGACCTATAACCCTAAAAACGGGGTCCTCGCTCGGGCCTGCTGCGTCAGGTGTTTGCTTGGACCCCAGCGGGCTGGAAAAAGAAAACCTTTTGCATTTTGCATCAAGAACAGACTCTTGTGGTTGAGTGGGGGTCGCGTATCCTCTGGACAGAAAGCGCCGAGGCAGGCGCCGGCCTTTCACCCCCTTCAGGGCCTGGCTCCTTCCGGCTGTTCTACGGGAGAGTGTTAGAGACAATGGCAAACACGCTCTGACCGCCTGCCAGGACTTCCCAAACAGGCTGCCGCCGACTGTCAGATACTGTCTGTCTCTTTAGCTCCGCCGACACCCTGGTCAAGAGGCTTATCCTGGCGGTGAGTTCTACTTACACTCCTGGCCGCTGGAGAGAGCACCCAAAGGAACGGTCCTTCTAGCGGCTCCCGGACGGCGTTACCCGTCACTGGCGCGCAGGCTGGTGGTGTCGGCACACCTGCCCATGAACGTCACTTCCATCACTGTGGGCAGATCTTGTGAACAGAATTGTATCTGGCCTGCCGTTAATGTTGGCTTGTCTGTGTCCTGTGTGGATTTGCCGCCTGAAGCAGGTAGCAGGTACCAGGGTGCTGTCCTGAGCTCGCTGCTTTGGCCCAGTTGGGTTCTGACCTTGAGGATGCCACTCAACTTGAGTTGGGTGTGCGCCCGAGTTGCTGAACAAGGTCAGTATTCCCCCGTGGCCCTGAATAACAGTGGCTGTTACCTAAGCTGGTGTAAGAGGCCATCTCGATAAACTGGAGCCAGTAAAATCACAAAACTTGAGAATGCTGTCTTGTCTCCTGCCATCAGCCAGCACCCAGCCCTGGTGGAAGATCTCAGAAGAGTCAGATGCAAAACTGAAAGATAGTAACAAACTTCTCAGCTGGATTTGAAGCTTAAATTCATGGATTCACATCAAATACCTGTTTAGTTTCGTCATTGTTTCTTCTAGTAAATCAGCTCCATTTGTAAAAGGATTACTCTTTTTACTGATGTACAAAAATCACATTAAAAATAAAGGTTCCCTTTTTAAACTCCTCTGAGCCAGGACGCTCCCCTCTAACTGGGACTCCGAGCCCTGGCTATTTCTGGCTGGCGTGGCTCCAAGACGGTGTCCACAGCGAAGGGACGGTGAGCACGAAGTCCAGCCAGCCCTGGGCCTCCAGGGAGAGGGAGGCACTGGGAGCCCGCGGGCAGGCCGAGCGAGCAGCCTGGGGTGGGTCCCGGCCCGCGCGGTAGGGAGCCAGACCCAGCCCAGGGGAGACCTCGGCGACCAGCGGGGAGCGAAAGCCAGGATGCAGCGAAGACCCCGGAAACCACCACAGCTCCAGGGAGGAAACCGAGGGCAGGCCCCGAAAACGAGGAGGTAGTGGGGGAGCGTCGCAGGAGTCCCCAGGGGAGGAGCAGGGACCGCCGTCCGCACCCCTGCACGCCACTGGGAGCAGCCCCGCCTCACCCCACACAGCTCCTCTCTCCTCCAGCCGCCTCCGCCCACCACGCACACGCGCCCCCAGGACAGGGCGAACACCCCACCCGGGGTGGCCACTGCTCTCTGGGCTCTTGGTTTGGGGCCGTCCTCTGCCCCTCGCTGCTCCAAGCCGCTGGCGCTCTGACGTGCCCACCCGCTGTACCGTCGCAGGTGTGGCCGGGGAGGCTGTCAGCCCGGGGTGCCCCAGCCAGCTCTGTCCCGCCATCGGGGCTCATGCCACCTTCCCTCCTCGCCGAGTCCCTGCACCAGCTGGGCAGCCCTTGGCGGTGGGAAGGCAGGAGGGTTTTGTTTTGTTGTTTTGTTTTTTGAGAGGTTTTTGCTATAGGGCGCATGCACTCGCCAGACAGACAGAGAGAGACATAGAGACAGAAAGTGAGAAATCACCCCCCAGGGAGGATGACCATGCTGCAATCCCTTCTCCTCCATTCTCCTCTCGGGATCTTGGGCACGCACGCACACGCGCCCGGCGTGAGTTTAAGCCACCGGGTCCGGACTCAAACCAGGTCGACTACGTGGGAGTCCAGCGACATAGCCATTGCGCTAACTGCTGGTCCCGGCAGGAGGGTTTTGAACCCCCTACCCTGGCCCTCACCCTGGGATCTGAGTACCGCAGGAGGGGGTCGCGTGGTCACCTGCAGTCCGGGTGAGCTGGGGCTGCTGCCACGCCGTCCCCGGCTGGGACTGTAAGGAGCTCGCCCTGCCCGCCCCACTGCTCTGTTCACAATCTACCTCTGACCGTTGTGGTGTTTTTGTTTCATTCTTTGACATCCGTTGTGGGGACACGTTTAAGAGAGAGAGTCTGAGGTGTGGGGACATGCTCTGAGCAAACACCACATGCTCTTTTGGGGTTTGGCAGAACCTTGTAACTTGTCTTTCCTTGACCTTGGCTGCAGACAGCAAGGGTGGAAATTGCTAGGGGCATTCCAACAGACACATGTGATGGACTTCAAGAAACATCTTGGTAAAATCCAGTCCCTGCTCAGCATCTGAAAGGTTCCTTAGCCTACTCTGGGTGTGGTGGTGTGAGAAGATCTTTAGCTCCTTCCCCACACCTAACAGCTAGTTCTCTGCATTAGAAAGGAAGATGAGATTTTCTCTTTTTTTTTTTTTTTTTCTTTTTTTTTTTTTTGGAGAGGTTTTTGCTATAGGGCGCGTGCGCTCGCCAGACAGACAGAGAGAGACAGAGAGACAGAAAGCAGGAAATCACCCCCCAGGGGGGATGGCCACGCCGCAATCCCTTCTCCTCCATTCTCCTCTCGGGATCTTGGGCACGCACGCACACGCGCCCGGCGTGAGTTTAAGCCGCCGGGTCCGGGACTCAAACCGCGGTCGACTACGTGGGAGTCCAGCGACATAGCCATTACGCTAACTGCTGGTCCCGAGATTTTCTCTTGATGGGATTATCACCAAGGGATACACCTGGCCTGGTGTGACTACGCCCTCATAGATTTGTTAACTGCTTCTTATTGTCTGTAACCTGGCAACCAATGTATGAAGTGTTGTAAAACATACATGTGTAGGGACCAGCAGTTAGTGTAATGGCTATGTCGCTGGACTCCCACGTAGTCGACTGCGGTTCGAGTCCCGGACCCGGCGGCTTAAACTCACGCCGGGCGCGTGTGCGTGCGTGCCCATGATCCCGAGAGGAGAACGGAGGAGAAGGGATTGCGGCGTGGCCATCCCCCCTGGGGGGTGATTTCCTGCTTTCTATCTCTCTGTCTCTCTCTGTCTGTCTGGCGAGCACACGCGCCCTATAGCAAAAACCTCTCAAAAAAAAAAAAAAAAAAAAAAAAAAAAAAAACATACATGTGTAATGTCTCCTTGTTCTATAAATAAAGACGTCCAGTTCATCTGGGCGGCACAAGCTGCTTGGGCTACCTAGGCTCGGGCTGCCTGTGTCGGTTTCTACTCTATCTTTTGTCTCATTTTTTCTGCTTCTTCCATAGTAGCGCCGAGCCCGGGGGCGGACGCCGACAATCCGTCCTGCTGCCGTCCTCACCACCTCGGGCTTTCAGCCGCACTCCCCTCCCCCAGATGATCTTCCTGGGGAAGGGGGGACTGGGCCCAGCAGCTGGGTTACTGACCACCCCAGTCCCAGGGAAGGTGGGGCCCTGCCTCTAGGATGCTGCAGCACAGTGAGGGGGGGCCACGCTGCCCACAAGGGTGTAGGGCCACCTTCTCCTCTGTTCTGTCGGGGAGGGGGTAGCCATTATTCGTCCCAGCCTGGGGCTCACCCCCGGTTTCCTATTTGCAGTTACTTGAATAAAAAGAAATAAATCATTTTCTGGGGAAAAAAATATAAAGGTTCCCCAAAAAAGTATTATTTTATTTAACTTTATTTTATTATTTATTTTAATTTGACCAAAGAGGAACAGAGAGGGAAAGTGAGAAAACAAACTACCAGGTCTGAGACTTGAACCACGATTGACCATGTGGAAATCCAGCACCCTTAATCACCATGCTACCTGCAGCTCCAATTAGGGCAGTCTTACCATTTTTTTTTTTCCTGAGAATTACTCACTGGGGTCAGCAGGTGGCATAGTGGTTGAGGTGCTGGACTCCCACGTGGCCAACTTTGAGTTTGAGTCCTGGATCTAGCGGCTTGCTTTCTCATTTTTCCTGTCTCTCCCTGGTCAAAGTAATAAAAATAATAATGGTAATAAATAAAATAATTTTTTTTTTCTGAGAGGTTTTTGCTATAGGGCGCATGTGCTTGCCAGGAAGACAGAGAGACACAGAGACAGAAAGCGAGAAATCACCCCCCAGGGAGGATGGCCACACCGCAGTCCCTTCTCCTCCATTCTCCTCTCGGGATCTTGGGCACGCACGCACACGCACCCGGCATGAGTTTAAGCCACCGGATCAGGGATTCGAACCACGGTCGACTACGTGGGAGCCCAGTGACATAGCCATTATGCTAACTGCTGGTCCCAATAAAATAATTCTTTGAAAAAAATGTATTACTTATTTATGGGACCAGCAGATGGCATAATGGTTACGTTGCTAGACTCCCCCATGGTCAACCAGGGTTCAAGTCCTGGACCCTGTGACTTGAAACTCACTCTGGGCGCATGTGTGTGCATGCCCAGGACACCGAGAGGAAAATGGGGGAGAGGAGATTGTGGCGTGGCAATCTCCCTGGGGGTTGATTTCTCATTTTCTTCTCTTTGTCTTTGTCTGTCTGGTGGGTGTACTCACCCTATAGCAAAAGTCTCTCTCTTAAAAAAAGAACTATCTATTCGGGACCAGCAGTTGGCGTAATGGCTATATCGCTGGATTACCATGTAGTCGACCGTGGTTCAAGTCCCAGGCCTGGTGGCTAAAACTCACACCAGGCGCATGTGCGTGCGTGCCCAAGATCCCAAGAGGAGAATGGAGGAGAAGGGATTGCAGCGTGACCATCTCCCCTGGGGGGTGATTTCTCACTCTGTCTCTCTCTCTCTTTTTAGGCAGCTCATGCGCCCTATAGCAAAAAAACCTTGAAAAAAATATATATAATAAAAAAGAATTCTTTATTTAGGGGCTGGCAGGTGAGTGGTGGTTAAGGTCTTTGGAGTCCCAGATGGCTGACTGTGGTTCAAGTCCTGGACCTAGAGGCTTTCTCAGTTTCTCTCTTTCTGTCTCTCTCTCTCTCTCTGTGTCTCTCTCTCTGGAAATATTAAAAATAATGATAAATAAAGTTAAATAAAATAATTCATTTAAAAAATAATTCTTTCTGTATTTTGATTCCATCTGTTGTTATTGTCTAACTTGACCAGAGACAGAGAGAGAGAGACAAAGGGGAAGCGAGAAAGCAAGCCGCTAGGTCTGGTACTCACACCACAGTCAGCCATGTGGGAGGCTAGTACCCTAACCACCACACCATCTGCTGGCTCCAAAGTAATATAATTCTAGGGACCAACAGTTAGCATAATGGCTATGTCGCTGGACTCCCATGTAGTCGACTGCAGTTCGATTCCTGGACCCAGTGGCTTAAACTCACGCTGGGTGCGTGTGCATGCGTGCCCAAGATCCCGAGAGGAGAACAGAGAAGGGATTGTGGCATGGCAACCCCCGCTGGGGGGTGATTTCTCGCTTTCTATCTCTCTGTCTCTCTGGTGAGCGCACACGCCCTGTCGCAAAAAAAGAAAAAAAAAAAAAAAAAACCTCTCCAAAGTAATATAATTCCATATTGACTCCCAATGGTTGCATCTTTAAAAGGGCACAGGTAGTTTTTGTTTTGTTTTGCTTTGCTTTAATTTGCTAGAGAGCATGTGTGCTTGCAGGAGAGAGACAGACAGAGAGACAGAAAATGAGAAAGCACCCTCTATGGGGGGGTGGGCACACCACAACTCCTCCATTTCTCCTTTCATGATTTTGGGCACACACACACATGCCTGGTACGTTTCTCAAGCCGCTGGGTCCAGAACTTGAACCCTGCAGTCGCCATGTAGAATCCAGCGCCTTAACCACCATGCCAGTGAGTAGCCCAAAAGGATATAGTTTTTTTTAAAAAAATATTTATTTATTTATTTAATTCCATTTGTTGTTATTACCACTTTTAAATTTTGACCAGAGAGAGAGAGAAAGGGAAAGTGAGAAAGCAAGCCTCCAGGTCCGGGACTCGAACCTTAGTCAGCCATGTGGGAATCAGCGCTCTTAACCACCACGACACCTGCCGGCCCCAAGGATATAGTTTGTTTTTGTTTTTGTTTTTGAGAGGTTTTTGCTATTAGGACGTGTGTGTTCACCAGAAGAGATTCAGAGAGACAGAAAGCAAGAAATCACCCCCCTGGGGGGATGGCCATGCTGCAATCCTTTCTCCTCCCTTCTCCTCTCTGGATCTTGGGCACGCACGCACACGCGCCCGGCGTGAGTTTAAGCCACTGGGTCCAGGACTCAAACCACAGTCGACTACATGGGAGTCCAGCGACATAGTCATTATGCTATCTGCTGATCTCTCAAAAGGATATACTTAAAGAACATGTGGAAGAATAAATTTTAAGACTAAGCAGAAAAATTATGAAGGCTTGTGGGGAGGGATTTGCCATCCAGCTTAAACTATCCTCTAAACCCTGTGAGAACAAAGCAGCGTGAAATTGGCCTAGAAATAGATTGGAAGCAGACGGGGTTAGCATTTCCTGAACGCAGACTTTCAGCCTAGCTCGAGAAGGGTCGTGATTTGTTTAGAGGAAAATAATGATGAACTCTCCTAACACACATAGGAATATTCCTAGATAGATTAAAAATTCAACCTAAGGCAGACTAACAAGCCTGCCCAAAAAGATAATACTGTATAATTCTGTTATCTGTGGTAGCTAGAACAAATTTCTACAGACAGAAACAACAGTGGTTACCAGAGTGTTCAGGGCAGAATTTCAGCTCTGCAAAATGAAAAGAGCTCTGAATGGTTGTGTGGCTTCATGCATTGTGAATGTTCGTCTTTAGAGAATTATTTATTTATTTAAATTTGACCAGAGAGGGACAGAGTGAGAGAGAGAGAGAAGGAAAGTGAGAAAGTAAGTCACCATGTCCGGGACTCGAACTGTGGTTGGCCATGTAGGAGTCCAGCGCCCTTAACTACTGTGCCACCTGCCAGCCCCACTGTGAATTTCTTAACCTCGTCCAACTATACACGTAAAATTATTAGGGTGGTAAGCTCTATGTTATGAATATTTTTCCACAATTAAAAAAAATGAGAAAAAAATCCCAGAGCAATAGCAAATTTTAGTGAAAATTTAGGATGTCATGTTTGTAAAATAGAGCCAGAGAACTCTTTGTTACTATGACAGGCAACTAAGAAACTTTAAAAGGAAAAATTAGACATATTTGACTACTAAAGTAAAAAGCACTTATTTGGCAAAAGAGCCTGTGAAGTCAATAGGCAATTTTTTTGTTTGTGTTTTAGATTTTTTACCATAGGGTGCATGTACTTGTGCAGAGACAGAGAGAGAGAAAGAAAATGAGAAATCATTCCCCAGGGGGATAACCATATCATAATCCCTTCTCCTCCATTCTCTCTTAACCACCACACCACCTGCTGGTCCCCTTTTGCTCATTTTTTAAAAATTAGGGTTTCAGGACCAGCAGTTAGCATAATGGCTATGTTGCTGGACTCCCATGTAGTCCATCGCGGTTTGAGTCCTGGACCCGGTGACTTAAACTCACGCCGGGCACGTGTGCATGCAAGGCCAAGATCCCGAGAGGAGAATGGAGGAGAAGGGATTGTGGCGTGGCCATCCCCCCTGGGGGGTGATTTCTCACTTTCTGTCTCTCTCTGGTGAGCGCATGTGTCCTATAGCAAAACCTCTCTCAAAAAAAAAAAAAAAAAAAAAAAAAAAAAATGAGGGAGACTGTGGGTACCGACCTCTTCCCCACTTTCCTGGTGTACCTTGACAGGGAGGCTGAACACTGACATGGCTGTGGTCCCAATCCTGGCCCCCATGGTTTAGAAAACATTCTGGATTCTGGGCAGATATGCGTGTGTGTCCCAAATTCCAACAGTATGGAGAAGAGGACAACCACATCCCATTGAGGGATGCTTTCTTTTTTCCTCTCTGTCAAGTGTACATCTCTTCTGGCAATTTTATTTTATTTTTCTACCTTTTTAGTGACTGAAACATAAAACCTCTAAAACCGCAGCTTCTGGAAGAACCACTTACTCTTGCCTGTCTGGTACCTCTCTTCGACCTTGACCTTTGCCTCTCGCCGGGCCTTGCGTTTAAGAGCAGGGTCTCTGAAGACACCCTTGTTGACTACAGTTCTGTCCCAGGGAATATCCAGAGTACCTTGTGGGCGTGAGGTGACTGTGGTTATAACCTTCACAGAAGACTTGATCTCTGACCTCTTGGCGATGTTCTTCTTACCCACGGCAGCTGTCACTTTGCGGGGATAGCAGTCACTTCCAGCCACAAGAGCGTGGCTGTAGGGGCGATCTGAGGTGCCATCATCAATGTTCTTCACGATGACGGCTTTGCGTCCAGAGCGTCCGGCCAGCGCCAGCACCACTTTCCCGGGTTTCATGAACTTGCTCATTTTGACAGCAACCACCAGGGCCTACAGAAAGGTGTCCTCTGGCGATTTTAAACAAATAAAGCATAAATGCAGGGTCTTGACCATGCCAAATATTGGTAAGAATGTGAAGACTGCAAAGCTGGTGTGAATGAGACATGGAAAGTGATTTGGCACCTTGTTTTTCTTTTTAAAAATTTGCCACGTGGTGCATGTGCTCACCAAAGAGGGAGCGCAAGAGCATTCCCCTGGGGGTGTGACTGCTCCCTTCCTCCTCTCTCCAGCAGGAAGCACTGCTGTGTTCTTCAAGCTGCCAAGGTCCAGATTCAAACACTGGCCATGTGGGCTGTGTGTTAGGAAATTTGACTTTATTTATTAACTCATTTTAATTTGACCAGAGAGGGACAGAGTGAGAGAGAGAGAAAATGAGAAAGCAAACCATCAGGTCCAGGACTGGAACCGTGGTTGGCCATGTGGGAGTCCAGTGCCCTTAACCACCACCATGCCACCTTGCGGGCCCCATCACTGTGGTGTTTTTTTTTTTTTTTTTTTTTTTGTAGAGGTTTTTTCCTATAAGAGTGCGTGCGCTCGCCAGAAAGACAAAGACAGAGAGACAGAGAGACAGAGAGCGAGACATCACCCCCCCATGGGGGGATGGCCACGCTGCAATCCCTTCTCCTCCATTCTCCTGTCGGGATCTTGGGCACACACCCGCGCCTGGTGTGAGTTTAAACCACTGGGTCCAGGACTTGAACCGTGATCAACTACATGGGAGTCCAGCAACATAGCCATTATGCTAACTGCTGGTCCCTCACTGTGGTTTCTTAAAAAGACAGACATACACCGGGACTAGCAGTTAGCGTAATGGCTATGTCGCTGGACTCCCATGTAGTCGACCGCGGTTCGCGTCCCGGACCCGGCGGCTTAAACTCACGCCGGGCGCGTGTGCGTGCGTGCCCAAGATCCCAAGAGGAGAATGGAGGAGAAGGGATTGCAGCATGGCCATCCCTCCTGGGGGGTGATTTCTCATTTTCTGTCTCTCTCTGTCTGTCTGGCGAGCGCACGCGCCCTATAGCAAAAACCTCTCAAAACAAAAACAAAAACAAAAACAAAAACAAAAACAAAAACACCCCACAAGGGTATAGGTCACAGAAGCGCCTGCAGGAGTTGTGTCTGTTCACCGTTTGTTACCGCTTCGTTAGAGTGTTGGCATGAGCGACTCCATTTTGGTGCTGCTATAGTTTTCCCAACAGAAGCCAGAGCAACGGTTCCCTGAAGCAGGTTCGGAGGGGTAAGAGGAAGGGCCCCCTGGGCGGATGCTTCAGGGTGATGGATGCTCGATGTCCTGATCGCGAGACTCCCTTCACGGGTGTGTGTGCACAGCAAAGTTCATCACACTGCACACTTCGTTGTATGTCAATTAGATCGCAGTAAAGCTGCAAAGGTACTCTAAGAGGTCAGTCTGTCTTCCACCATGCTGCGCCTCTGAAGGCTCTCTGGCCTCAGTAGCCAGCCGCGGGCGGGGAGGGACAAGAACCCGGCGCCTCCCCAAGTCTGCGCCAGGGAAGGAAGAAGGACGATGTTACAACGAGGGCCCCCGGCCCGCCAGGTCCCGGCCACACTCCGCGGACCCCGCAGCGCAGACTGAGCTCCACTTGGCTCTTCGCAGCCGTTGTGGGAGAGGGCGCGGATGCGCCAAGAAGCCTTAACGGTGTGACGGTGGAACCAGGGTTAGCAGCTCCCAGAAACGGGGAGGGGACGAGAGGAGGAAGAGACCTGCTGGCACTGGGAAGGCGTGGCGGGACGCCCGGGCTTCGGCGACCCAGAGCGCGCTAGTCCGAGGGGCGTGGCCTGGCGGTGTGGGCGGGGCCCGGGAGGGGCCCGGGAAGGCGAGGGAGACCCGCGCGCACAGGCGGCGGGCGCTGGCCCGCCTGCGTGGACCCTCCTACCGACGCGGATCGCAGCCCCCGGCGCTGTTGCGGGTGGAGCCACAGCGCTGGGGCCGGAGCCGTGGGCACGGGTCCGACGAGCCTGGACGAGCCGGATCGGGGTGGGTGGAGTCCTCCTCAGGGGCTTCGGGTGTTAGTGGCCTCGTCCGTAGGGCCCGGGGTTGGGCCGGGGCCAGGGGATCCCTGCTGAGATCGAGTTGCTAGGGACGGAGGGAAGGCCGCGGGCGCGCCCGGCTCGAAGGCGGCCAGGGCATCCAGGCGTCCGGCAGCTGCGACCGTCGGTCCGGACGGACCTTCGCCTCCGACTTTCGGTTCATCCCTGGTTCCACCTCTGCTGCTTTCCATCCCGCAGTGCATACTCTAGCCTGCTTTCTGTATGTCCTTAACATGTTCGCTTCCTCGTAAAACACATGCTGTTGTTTGGTGTCCGTGACTGTAGTTTACATGCTCGCTCTAGAAGTCGCCGTTCAGGTTCCAGGAGGCTGTGCTTAGGACCTCCCCCTGTGCTGTGGGCACCTGGCTCTTTGTTTCAGCGGCGAAGGCTTCAGGTGCAGCCCGCTTGGCTCCCTGCAAGGCGGCACCTAGCGGCTCCTCGACTCCACGGCTGCCAGCCGCTCTGGCCCAGGGTCTTTTCGCAGTCTCTGCGGACCTCGCGGGAGATCCCTCCGGATTATTACGTAGGCACGTGGGTACTGCTTCACAGAGTGTTTGCATGGCTAATTTAACTGACTACCAACGGCTTGCCCTTCAGAGAATCTGTTCCACTTACATTACCACTAGCAGTGCGTGAGTTCCCGACGTGCCCGGGACACCGACATTTACGGGTTACGGTTTTCTAATTTTCACCAATAGAGGACTGCATCATGACTGTTTTAATTTTCCTTTCATGGATTCTCAGTGAGTTTGATTATGTTATATATGTGTGATTCCGGCCAGCAGGTGGCGCGGTGGTTAAGGGCGTTGGACTCCCACATGGCCCACCATGGTTCGCCAGACTCAAGTCCCGGAGCTACCGGCTTGCTTTCTCTCTTTCTCTCACTGTCCCTTTCTGATCAAATTAAAATAGATAAATAACTAAATAAAACTAAATGAAATCTTTTAAAAAATTTAAATATGTTTGATTCAAGTCCTGGACTCACTGACTAGAAAAAACATGTGGGGCATGGGACCAGCAGATACTTTAATGGTTGTGTTGCTTGACTCCCGTGTAGTCGACCCCGTCTAAGTGTCTGACCTGCTGGCTTGAAACTCTTGCCAGGCACAAGTGCAAGTGTGCCCAGGGTCCCAGGACTAGAATGGGAGGGAGGGGACTGTGGCTTGGCCATCTTCCCTGGGAGTGATTTCTTGCTTTCTGTCTCTCTGCCTCTCCAGGAAATGCACACACTCAATAGCAAAAATCTCTCTTAAAAAAAAAAAAAAGAAAAGAAAGAAAAACATGCTGGGCATATGTGCATGCTGCCCCAAACCCCAAGAGTAGAATGAAGAAGGGATTGTGGCATGGCAACCCCACCCCCGGGGGGTAATTTCTCACTTTCCCTCTTTCTCTGGGGAGCACACATGCCCTAACAAAATAAAACGAAACTTAGAGCCGGCAGGTGGTGTGGTGGTTAAGGTGCTGGAATTCTCACATGGCTCACCACGGTTCAAGTACCGGCCCTGATGACTTGCTTTCTCACTGCTCACCCCACCCCCTGTCTTTCTCAGGCAAAACTCATGAAAAATAAGTAAATAAATAAAATTTTTAAAAATTTGGAGAGTTTTTTTGCTATGAGGTGCGTGTGCTCGCCAGAAAGAGAGAGACACAGAAAGCAAGAAATCACCCCCTGGGGAGATGGCCACACCACAATCCCTTCTCCTCTATTCTCCTCTCTGGATATTGGGCATGCACGCACATGCGCCCAGCATAAGTTTAAGCCACTGGGTCTAGGACTCGAACCATGGTCAAATATGTGGGAGTCCAGCGACATAGCCATTATGTCAACTGCTGGCCCCCCAAATAAAATATATATATATTTTTTGGAGAAGTTTTTACTATAGGGCGCGTGTGCTCGCCAGACAGACAGAGACAGAAAGCGAGAAATCACCCCCCGGGGGGATGGCCATGCCGCAATCCCTTCTCCTCCATTCTCTCAGGATCTTGGGCACGCATGCACACATGCACGGCATGAGTTTAAGCTGCTGGGTCCGGGATTCAAACCGCGGTCAACTACGAGGGAGTCCAGAGACATAGCCATTATGCTAACTGCTGGTCCCAATTAAAAAAACCTAAACTTAAAAAAAATGCTACTTTGATTTTATGTTGGATTTTCCTCTAAAACATCTTTTCCATTTTTAAATTTTCCATAATATAGGCTTTCACTATGAGGATGGGGACGGGGACAGGGACTGGAAAAACATTCCCTACTTCTAGGTCTATGCCTTTTTCTTTAAGAGAGTTTTTTATTTTTGGAGAGGTTTTTGCTATAGGGCACATGTGCTCGCCAGAAAGACAGAGACAGAGAGACAGAAGGTGAGAACTCACCCCCCAGGGGGGATGGCCATGCTGCAATCCCTTTTCTTTCATTCTCCTCTTAGGATCCTGGGCACGCACGCACATGCGCCCAGAGTGACTTTAAACCACTGGTTCTGGGACTTGAACTGTGGTAAACTACATGGGAGTCCAGCAACATAGCCATTACGCCATCTGCTGGTCCCTTAGGAGAGATTTTTTGCTATAGGGTGCATGTGCTCGCACGAGAGACAGACGGAAAGTGAGAAATCACTCCCCAGGTGGGATGGCCATGCTGCTATACCTTCTCCTCCCTTCTCCTCTCAGGATTTTGGGCATACTTGCACATGTGCCCAGTGTATTTTAAGCTGCCAGGTTCAGGACTCGAACCATCATTGACTATGTGGAAGTCCAGTGACCTAACCATTACTCCATCTGCTGGTCCCTCTTTTTTTTTTTTTTTTAAGAGGTTTTGCCTCAGGGCACGTGCGCTTGCCAGAGAGAGAGACAGAGACAGAGAGAGGGAAAGTGAGAAATCACCCACCCCAGCGGAGGATGGCTATGCTGCAGTCCTTTCTCCTCCATTCTCCTCCTGCAATGTTGGGCATACGCACACGCGTGCCCAGTGATTTTTTTTTTTTTTTTGAGAGGTTTTTCACTATAGGGCGCATGCGCTCGCCAGACAGAGAGAGAGAGACATAGAGACAGAAAGCGAGAAATCACCCCCCCAGGGGGGATGGTCATGCCGCAATCCCTTCTCCTCCATTCTCCTCTCGGGATCTTGGGCACCCACGCACACGCGCCCGGCGTGAGTTTTAAGCCACCGGGTCCGGGACGCAAACCGCAGTCGACTACGTGGGAGTCCAGCGACATAGCCATTACGCTAACTGCTGGTTCCCCCCAGTGATATTTTTAAGCCACCTGGTCTGAGACTTGAACTTCTGTCACCCATGTGGGAGTCCAGTGACATAAGGGAGTCCAATGACATAACCACTATGCCATCTGCTGGCCCCAATCTACACTTTCTTCTAAATAATTCTCACCCACCAGTCAGTGACTCCTTAGATATTCAACAGTGAAGTGCAAAGGTGGTCTTCAGCCAGTCTCTGCGAAGCTGGCCTGTGTGTGGGCGCATAATACCCACTGTCCTCAGCCACATTCTGCACGCATGTTAAGTGCTGGAGATGCAGTCACCATCTGGGAGCCTGCACTGTGCAGCCAGTGTTCCCACCTGCACGGCCCTCCACTCTCCGTGCTGGGTGCTCCTGACGGCACATCAGGGGACAGCAGAGACAGCGCACTGGAGTCAACAATAAGTGACCTGACAAAAACACTTTCCATGGTGTCAGTAGATGAAGCGTGAATAAGGGAGAAAAACAAAGTGAAGGCCTAGCCAGCAGGAGAGTTAGAGACAGGGTCTGGAAGAAGGGTGTGTGGGAGGGGGGCAGGCGGCTTTTTTTTTTTTTTTTTTTTTGCCATAGGGTGCTGGTGCTTGTAAGACACAGACAATGAAAGGGAGAGAAATAACTGCCTGGAAGGGATGGCCACACTGTGGTCCCATCTCCTGAGATTTTGATCATGTACCCACACATGCTCAGTGTGATTTTCTTTTTTGGCAATTTTTGTTTTTGTTGCTATAGGGTGCATGCCCTTGCGGGAAAGACAGAAAGCCAGAAATTACCCCCAGGGGGATGGCTAAGCAGCAATACCTTCTCCATTCTCCTCAGTATTTCGGGCACACATGCCCAGCGTGAGGTTGAAGCCACTGGGTCTGGAACTGGAACTGCAGTCAACTATGTGGGAGTCCAGCCTCGTAACCATTCCACATCTGCTTGCCCCTCCCCCCATCCCGTGTCATTTTTGAGCCCTGGGACTGGAACTTGGCCAGCCATGTGGGAGTCCAGCGTCATAGCCTCTGTGACACCTGCTGGCCAGGGCCTTTCGTTTTTATGTGAAGAACAGCGAGTGTGTCTGTGCTGGTGGGAATGATTAAATAGAGGGGCGGGTGGGGCGATGGGGTGGGGGGGGCCAGTAGATGGCATAGAGGTTAAGGTGCTGGACTCCCACATGCCTACTGCAGCTGGAGTCGTGGACTGAAAATCATGCCAAGCGAATGTGTGTGCCCCAAATTCCGAGAATGCGCTGGCCATCCCCGGGGGCCATTTCTCATTGCTCACCGCCCGAGCGGGGGCCAGGGAGGCACGGGGGCCCTGGGTGCGCTGTCCGGCTCTGGCCTGTGAGGCTCAGCGGTCAGGGCCTGAGAAGCTCCCGAGGTCGCCTGGAACCCGCAGGGCGGCTCCGAGTGCGCACTGCTCCCTGAGATTTGCGTCATGGGTTTTCAGAAGCTGCCCCGTGTGGTGTGCGAGGTTTCTGCAGGAGCCTCGGAGAAGCAGCACGTGGGCTCTCGGGCAGTGCAGGGGGACGCCTAGAGTCGAGGAGACCCGCGTCCCCGGGCAAGGTGGGTGACCGTGGGACGTCTGCGGCGTCGCAGCGGAGGACCCCGGGAGCTCAGGGGAGGTGCGGCGTCCTGTGGAGTCCGGCTGCCCAGGACGCCGTCGCCGAACTCCTGGGGGGTGAGTACGGCGGCCGCGACGTCCAGGCCCAGCTGAGAGCGCCGGGTGACAAGGCGAGCGAAAGCGACAGAGGCCTCCGAGGCGGCGAAGGGACGCTGGGAGCCGCCGTCCGACACAGGGAAGCGGCGCCAGGCCAGACGCCCGCGCCGGGAGAAGGCAAATCAGCACGGAGAGCGCCCGCGCAGCAGGTAGCAGGGGCGAGGCGGAGCGGCCTGGCTCCCAGCATGCCGCGCGACGCGCAGGCGCACTGGGCGGCGGCGACCCCTGGCGGCGGGTACGGGCAAGGGCGCGGGGGCGGGGGCGGGGCCGGAGGCGGGGGGTTGCGCTGGTGACGGGAGGACGCGCGGCCGGCGCGCAGTGGGCCGGCGACGGCGAAGGACGCGGGCTGCGGCTGCGGCTGCGGCGGCGGCGGCTGCGGCTGCGGCGGCGGCGGAGAGCCGCGGGCAGCTCACGCGCGGCGCGGGATGAGGGGCTGTGGCGGCGCGGCCCGCGCGCAGCCAGCTGGTGAGAGCGCGGCGGCAGGCGGTGCGGCCGGGAAGATGGCGGAGACGCCGGCGCTGCGGTCCCCGGCCCCCGCGGGCCCGGCCGACCTCGGCGGGGGCCCCCGGCCCGACCTTCGAGGACTCGAGCCCGCGGCGGCCTGGGAGGGGCCGCGGCGCGGGCGGGGGCCCCGGGCGGAGGGAGCGAGCAGGGGCCTGGCGGCCGCAGCGCGCCGAGGGCCGGCGAGGGGCGCGTGCGGCGGGCGCCCGCGGGGCGAGCGGGTGGGTGTGAGCGAGCCCGGCTGCGGCTGAGCGCGTGTGAGCGAGCCCGCCCGGGGGCGTGGGTGCCGGGCCTGCCCGCCGCGCGCAGCCGGGTCTCCGGGCGCAGTGGGGCGCGGCCGAGGTGGGTGCCGGCGTGCGCAGGGTGGGGGTGGGATGGGCGTCTCCGGCCGCGTGCGTCGGTGCGGGCTCGCTTCTGCTGCAGGCGTGCCTGCGCGCTCCCTCCGGGTGGCCGGGCGGGCCGCGGGGCCGAGGTCCTGGAGCGCCGGCGTCTTTCATTCTGGGCGCGAGCGGCTGGAGGCCGCGGCAGCTGTGGGTGTGTTCGCGCCCTCCCACCCGCGGCGGTGTGGGAACTGCGCAGCCCTCCTCCTCCCGCGCTGTGCGGGTTCGGCCCAGCCTCGCGTGGCCTCTGCGGACCGGCCTCGTGGAAGGCTTGCGGCCGCCCTGGCGCAGGCGGCGCGGAGACGGTCTTTGAGGCGGGGAGGGAACTGAGCTCTGCGTCCTGGACGCCGGCCGCGAACAGCAGGTGGCTCGCCGGCGGCTTCCCTTGCACGAGCACCGCGTCCTCTGCGCCGGGGGAGGGCCGGGCCCCGGGGGGAGGCGAGCCCGCGAGCAGGGGGACTCGCCCCTGGTCCGAGCGGGGCGCTGAGCCGAGGCGCCGCCCGGCGGCAGGCAGCCCCGAGCGCAGTGGGCGCGGGGGCGGCTCCTGCCGGAGTCGGGACTCGGGTTCACTGGCTTCGTGGTCTCAGGCAGTCTCCGTCTGCAAAAGGGGAACGTGACGGCGCTGGCCTCGCGGCCTGTCGTACGACCTCATGAGTGAGTCCAAGGTGCGACACTTCGGGCCTGGCGCACCCCAAGTGTAAAAAGCGAGGGCTCATCCTGCTGGGGTGAGCGCTGTCAGGCGCTTGTGCCGCCGCGGGTTCTGGCACTGTCCCCAGCACTGCTGTCTTGGGTTTGCCTCGACTGGAGGTCTGCGGTCCTCCTTTCTTACACATGCAAGCCGAGCTCATCTTGGGGTAGATAAATCTTTGAAGAGGCAAAAGAAGAATAAATTTTCTGTATGTAGACACATGATGTCACACAGACTGGTTACTAAAAAAGCATTTTTGGAGAGAGCAAGCTCTGGCGGCTGCTAGTAGCTTGCTGTGGTCTTGTCCTTGGAGCTAGGTGGGGTGGTCCTTCCCAGAAAGGGGAGTTACAGTAATTCCTGGTAACCCTGTCTGTCTGGACTTAACTGCCCACCGTTGTTGGTGGTGGTCATCCTGGTGAAAAGGAAGATAACTTTATGTAAGTAAACTTCAGTGGGCTGACTCCATGGCCTGGTGGCCAAGGCACCCGGATTCCCTCATGGCTGAATGCATGATTTCAGTCCCAGACCCTGTGACTTGAGAAACAGGTCAGGTGAATGTGCCCAGAACCCCCAGGGGCAGGAGGGGCAGCAGGGATTGCCATGTGTCTGTCCCTCAGGATGGGTGCCGTCTCCTCCACCACTCTGTTGCGTGAGCATGTGCCCCTCACACACTAAGCGTAAATACACAGACAGCGTTGGGAGGCAGAGCTGAGAGAGGGCAAAGCAACTCTCTGACATTTGCCCTGCAGACTGTGGCAGAAGCAGGACTTGACTTGTTCTGGACCAACCTGGGAAGCCTCCTCGTGTTTCCCAGGGTATGACGTGTCTGTCTGCCCTCTGTGTCCTAGACCCACCGTGGGAACCGAACCCTTCTCCTTTATACCTGTGACACACAGACTGGGAGGAGCCCTCTTAACCTACAAATCTCAAATGTACTTTAAGATTTGAAGCATGTAAGTGAGAATGTTTGATGTTTAGAAAAAGTGGTAATAGAAACAGCTTCTGTGAGCAGGTCTGAAGTACCTGCGGGGATTGGCGTACTCCTGACTGGAGCGTGTGCCTGGTTTGGAAGCCGCACACCACGTGGAGGCTGTGTGTCCTTGACAGCTGAGTCAGGAGGCCCAGCTCCCTCGCTCCTGTGGTGCTGCTGAACGAATGTGCGTGGAGTGTGTCCTCGTAGCCGTCTGGGGTGCCAGCTGTGCGCCCTGGGTCTCAGGGTCTCAGCGTTCCTCCTCGCCCACTGCGCAGGTGTCCTGTGAGGACAGTGCAGGCACTGCATGCAAGAGCAGACGCCCCTGCTGCTGCCTTCGTCTCTCCTGCTGTGTCCTTCATCTGCCTCTGACCGGCTCTGGCAGGTCGTCCTGCACCCTGAGAGCGAGTCCACCCGACTGTCCTCTGGTCACATCATCCCCACTCTGCTGGGAGTGGCCCACAGTCCTGGTCACCCGCCGCCTCTGCCCAGCTTGGGTGGCTCAGCCCTGGTAACTGGCATCTGGCATCCCCAAAGCTCGAGGTGGTCAGCCATGCCTGTTGTCCCACTGAGTCCCTGAAAGGCGATGGTGGGCGATGGTGACATAGGTAAACTGTTATCACCTGTACATTTTTAAAAAGAATTATTCTATTTAACTTTATTTATTATTATTATCATTAATATTTTCCAGTTTGATCAGAGAGAAAGAGAGGAAGTAAGATAGCAAGCCACCAGGTCCGAGACTTGAACCGTGGCTGGCCATGTGGGAGTCCAGCGCCTTTAACCACCATGCCACTTGCCGGCCCCAATCATCTGTGCATTTTTTTTTTTAAGAATTCTTTTATTGGGACCACAGTTAGTATAATGGCTGTCATTGGACTCCCGTGTAGTCGACCGCAGTTCGAGTCCTGGACCCGGTGGCTTAAACTCATGCCGGGCACATGTGCATGTGTGCCCAAGATCCCGAGAGGAGAATGGAAGAGAAGTGATTGTGGTGTGGCCATCCCCCCTGGGGGATGATTTCTCATTTTCTATCTCTCTGTCTCTATCTTTCTGGTGAGTGCACGTGCCGTATAGCAAAAACCTCTCCCCCTCCCAAAAAAAAAAAAAAAAAAAAGATTTTATTTAACTGTATTTATTTATTTATTTTAATTTGACCAGAGAGGGACAGAGCGAGAGAGAGTGAGAAAGCAAGCTGCCATGCCCGGGATTTGAACTAGGTTCAGCCTTGTGGGATTCCAGTGTTTTAACGCACCTGCTGGCCCTGTAAAAAAAATTTTTTTTTTGGAGAGGTTTTTGCTATAGGGCGCTCGCCAGACAGAGAGAGACAGAGAGATAGAAAGTGAGAAGTCACCTCCCGGGGTGATGGCCACACCATAGTTCATTCTCTTCCATTTTCCTCTTGGGATCTTGGGCACGCATGCACATGCGCCCGGTGTGAGTTTTAAGCCACCAGGTCTGGGACTTGAACCACAGTCGACTACATGGGAGTCTAGCGACATAGCCATTACGCTAACTGCTGGCCCCGCCCTGTAAATTTTTTTTAA
This sequence comes from Tupaia tana, assembly GCA_026018925.1. Lineage (NCBI taxonomy): Eukaryota > Metazoa > Chordata > Mammalia > Scandentia > Tupaiidae > Tupaia > Tupaia tana. Next base: position 94,110,603 of record JAKSZU010000008.1, on the reverse strand, counting down.
GAGAGCTTTTTTTGCTTTAGGGTGCATGTGCTCACCAGAGAGAGATGGAGAAAGAGAAAGTGAGAAAATTCCTCTGGTGGGATGGCCACGCCGCAACCCCTTTCCCTCCATTCTTCTCTTGGGATTTTGGGTACACACACAACACACCTGGTATGATTTTCAAGCTGCAGGGTCCAGGACTCAAACTATGGTCAACCATGTCACAGTCTAGCCCTTTAGCCGCTATGCCACCTGCTGGCCCCTCGTGTGAATTTTGATGACAAGGATCCGTGCCCCCCATTCATAATCTCATCATTAAGCTCCATCCAGTCTGACAGAGTGTGTACCACAACAAGCTTAGTGGTCACTTGTGCTCTATTGGGTGGGATTTTCTTGGTGTGACATTTTGTATGGATTTTTCCTGTTTTTTTTTTTTTTTTTTTTTGTGTGTGTGTGTGTGTGTGTTTGTGTGTGTGTGTGTAATTCAGTGAGAAAACTCTATTTGCCATTAAGAATGTTTTCTTAGTGGGGACCAGCAGGTGGCGCAGTGGTTAACGCGCTGGACACTCCCGTATGACCGACTATGGTTCGAGTCCCGGACCTGGTGGCTTGCTTTCTCATTTTCTCTCTCTTTCTCTCTCTGGTCAAATTAAAATAAATGAATGAATAAATACAAATAAATCTTAAAAAAAAAGAATGTTTCCTCAGTGTTCTATCCAAATATTCCTCAGGCATTTTTTAGTGCTTCTTGAATTGAATATCCAGTCTGTGCTGAGCCTGTTGTATGTCTTCAGGTGGTCTTCTGAAAGCTCATGGAGGAGGCTGCCCGGTGGCTTGGCGGCTAAGGAAGCAGGATCCCAAACCCACTCACTGTGGTGCACCTTGCAGTCCCAGTGGCTTGAAGAACATGCCGGCACATTTGCCTGTGTGCCCAGAATCCTGACAGGAGAGAGAGAGAGAGGAGAAGGACTTGCAGCGTGACTATGTCCGTTGGCAGGGTGTTTTCTCCGTTTGTCTTTTTCTGTCTCTCTGTTAGAGCTTGCACCCTGTGGCGATTATTTAAAAAAATAAATCATGGAGGAGCCCCACAGCACAGCAGTTAAGTGCTGTGCGTGGCGAGTCAGACCTCATGTGCTTACTGGGGTTCAGATTCTGGCCTCTAGGACTTGAAGAGCGTGCTGGGCCACGTGCATGTGTGTCCAGAACCCAGACAGGGTGGAGAAGTGGAGGAAGGATTGCGGCATGACCACACCCCATTAGGGGTGTTTTCTCTGTCTCCATTGAACACACTCTCTGGAGTTAAAAAACGTGTATGGTGGGGCCAGCAGTTAGTGTAATGGCTATATCACTGGACTCCCATGTAGTCGACTGCGGTTCGAGTCCTGGACCCAGTGGCTAAAACTCATGCTGGGCGCGTGTGCGTGCGTGTCCAAGATCCTGAGAGGAGAACGGAGGAGAAGGGATTGCGGTGTGGCCATCCCCGCTGAGGGGTGATTTCTCGCTTTCTGTCTCTCTGTCTCTCTCTGTCTTTCTGACGAGCGCACGTGCTCTATAGCAAAAACCTCTCCAAAAAAAGTGTACGGAAAGTGCTTTATGAGAGCAAAGCCCATAGCCTAGTTAAGGGAGCCGGGTCCCACATCCACTGCGGTTTGAGTTCTGGCTCCAGGGGCCTGAGAAACAGGCTGGATGCATGTGTGTTTGCCCCAGGAAACAACAGGATGGAGAAATGCAGGAAGTGTCAGGCGTGGCTGTGCCTCCACTGGGGGGTACTTGCCCCTTTCTCTTTGTCTGTCTCTACCAAGCACGTGCGCCCTTTGATAATTACCAAAAAAAAAAGGGGGAAAAAAAAACCTGTGGATGGATTTCAATTTTTTTTGCATCAAACTAAACTTGTACTTTAATTCTGTTTTCTGTGAACTTCGTGGAGTCTGTGTGTATGTATGTGTGTTTGCGTGTATATATATATATATGCATACATATTTAAGTTTATCTGGTTTCTTCCATGTGGAGAAGACACCTCCACAAGGGGCCTCGAGCTGTGACCTGCCTCCTCTCAGTTCACCTGGGTCTTGGGTGCACATACGCATGCCCATGCGCCAGGGGACCTCCAGTGTGGGTCTGGCCTCACATAGCACTGCTGTAGCCCAGCTGTGCATGGCCGTAGTGCCACAGGTGTGCGTTCAGGGACCTTGAAGACAGTTGATGGCGATGTGAGCCTTCCTCTGATTTAAGAGCCAAACCAGTGCTCCACCCCAGGAGTGAGGAAGCCCTGGCCCACTGGCAGGCCCCCTGCCTGTTTCTGTAAATAAACCTTATTGAACCACAGCCGACCTGCTCATTTTGTCTCGTCTGTGGCTTGTTTGGCAGACTCGACCGTGTGACTGAGGCTGGAAGGCTGCAGTCTGAGCTGCTCACGTCTGCGACCGGCAGGAAGGGTTTGCTCGTGGAGTTCAGAGGGGAACGATTGCAGGAGGGGGCTTTAAGGAGAGGCATTCTGTGAGCTGGGCCTCACGCGGGGTGGCTGGGGGTGGACAGGCACGGTGCCACAGACACAGCCGTCCTGCGGGGGAGTGAAGGGGAGGCAGGCATGGAGTGGGGTAAGGGAGTAAGGGTTGAGGCGGGGTCTTGTCAGAGGGAGACCTGCTGGTTCTCTAGCTCGCAGGTAGCTACTGCAGGTTCAGGCAGGTGTGGACCCCTGGCATGCCTCGCTGACCGTGGTGTGTAGGATGTTGGAGGAGGAGGAGCCCAAGCTGGAGAGCTTCCTGAGCTGCCTTCTCCGGGATGTCTCAGTGACAGCCCTGAGGTGTCAGTGGCACACGATGGCAGAGGCTTTCTGCTCGCACACGTTTCATTGCTTGTGACCAGGGCCAGGCCCCCAGGAGAGCGAAGCAGACTGCCGCTTGCCCTCTGGACAGTGTCTCCAGGGTGAAGCCACAGCCGGGGTGAGCCAGCTGTCTCCTCCAGTCCTCTCAGGCTCGCCACCCTCCCTTGCCCTGGCCCCGACTCTTGGTGCCGTTGTCCGGGGTGCTGCCTGGAAGCTGGGCCTCCTGCACCTGTCTTGCAGCAGGTCCCGAGGTCCAGGTCCTGCTCATCATGCCGCCTGTGAGGAGGCCCAGCTGCTGGCCACAGGGGCTGCTGCCCGGTGGGGTTGTGTGCCGTGCACCTCTGGACTGTGCTTCCTGGGAGGTCACCCACCTCGGCTTGGACCCCTCCTCTCCCTCTTCCACATAACTGCTCACCCGGGGCAATTTTGGGGCAGTTTCGACCCCCGTACCCCTGACATTGGCAATAGCTGGAGACATTGCTGGTTGTCTTGACGGGGAGGGTGGCCGGGGCTGTGTGCTCAGGGTGCTGTGGGACTCATGCAGCAGGCTCAGGGCGTGTCTGGCTGTGTTGTCCCTGCCCTGTCCCCTCCCCCAGCTCCCCAGCACCTTCTAGACCACATCACCCATCATGTCCCCCAGCTTCTCTGTGTCCAGTGACATCAGTGTGTGGCCACTTGCCCGGTCCTCCATGGCCCTCTCACACTGGCTCGGCCCTCCCAGGAGCCCTCTCTCCCGCCGTCGTTCTGTTCCTCTCACCCCCTCTGGCTGCTCTGGGCTGACCTTGGCCACACACAGCCCTGTGTCCTTGCCCTTCTGGACTGCAGAGTCGACCAGTGGGACAGAGGCTCTAAGGGGGCAGAGGCACTTCCTGTTCTTATCCTTTTCTTTTTCCTTTCTTTTCCTTTTCCTTTCCTTTCTTCCCCTCCCCTCTTCTCCCCTCCCCTCCCCTCCCCTCCCCTCCCCTTTCCTTTCTTCCCCTCCCCTCTTCTCCCCTCCCCTCCCCTCCCCTCTCCTCTCCTTTCCTTTTTTTTTTCCTAAGGGTTTTTGCCATAGGGCGTGTACACTTGCCAGAGAGAGAGAAAGAGAAAGTGAAAAATCACCCTCAGGGGGATGGCCACACCCTTCTCTCGGGATGTTGGGCATGCACACGCACCTGGTGTGATTTTCTTTTTTTATTTTTTGGAGAGGTTTTCGCCATAGGGCACGTGCACTCGCCAGACAGACAGAGACAGAGAGACAGAAAGCGAGAAATCACCCCCCCAGGGGGGATGGCCACGCCGCAATCCCTTCTCCTCCATTCTCCTCTCGGAATCTTGGGCACACAGGCACACGTGCCCGGCGTGAGTTTTAAGCCACCGGGTCCGGGACGCGAACCGTGGTTGACTACGTGGGAGTCCAGTGACATAGCCATTACGCTAACTGCTGGTCCCACCTGGTGTGATTTTCAAGCCACGAGGTCTGGGCCTTGAGCCATGTTGGCCATGTGGGACCGCAGCGCCTCAGCCGTCAGGCCACTGCAGGGCCACACTTGGTGCCTCAGCATCTCTCCTCTCCTGCATCGCTGCAATTCCCTCGGACACTGCCATCAGGGAGGTGGGCGGGTTTGGGCTGCAGAGTAGACGGAGAAGGTGGCAGGGCGGTGGAGGGACTCCTCAGCTCACCCCTCGCGACTCTCTCATCTCTCGTTTTTCCCAAGCACAAGCCGAGCACCCCTAATCCAAAACCCTGAAATCTGAATGATTCCAAAATCCGACACTGTGTGAGGGCTGACGCGATGCCACCACACCTGCCCTCACGTGACTGGCAGGTGGTCAGAGCACTGCAGTGCAGAAGTGCTGTGCAGGTGTCCTCAGGCCCCCTGCTGGCGTGGTCGGGGTGGTGCACACTGCACAGTGCAGTCCCGGGCTTGGCCACTAGGACGCTGTGCTGGGCAGGCGCGTGTGCAGGCCAGAACCCTGCAGGAGCGGCTGCAGTGGCCCTCGCTGAGCCCTCTCAAGCTCATGACCTTCCTGTGCTCCGGCCTCGGCCCTTTGTGACCATGCCCTTCTGGGCGGCTACTCAGAAACTTGCATTCACCCAGGGGGTGCTTTCTTACTTTCTTGCTCTATTTCTGGTAAGCACAGGTGCCCTATAGCAAATGGAAAACAAAACAAAACAAAACAAAAAAAAACAAGGGGCCATCCATGGCATGCTGATTAGGGTGCTGGACTCCCACATGATCAACCGTGGTTCAAGCCCTGGACCTAACAGCTTCCTTTTTCATTGTCCCTTTTTCTCTGTCTCTCTCTCTCTGGTCAAATTAAAAAATAACGCTAATATTAAATAAACAATTATTTTTAAAAATTCCAGGGGGCCGGCAGGTGGCATGGTAGTTGGGGACACTGGACTCCCACATGACTGACCACAGTTCGAGTCCCAGACCTAGTGGCTAACTTTCTTACTCCACCTCCCCCCCTTACTCTGCCCCTCTAGTCAAATTAAAACAAACAAGTAAATAAATAAATAAATAAAGTTAAATAAAATAACTCTTTTTTAATTATTTAATTTTTTTTTTTCCCTCTCCTGAAGCTGACTAGAAAGAGACAGAGAAAAGTAAAGTGAGAAAGCAGTCTAGGACTCAGAACTGGTCAGTCATGTAGGGGTACAGCCGCCTTAACTACCATGCCACCTGCCAGTCCAAATGCAACAGGTTTTTTTTTAAATTATTTTATTTAACTTTATATATTTATTTATTTGTTTATTTCAATTTGACCAGAGAGGGACAGAGTGAGAGAAAGAGAAAGTGAGAAAGCAAGCCACCAGCTCCGGGACTCAAACCACTGTTGGCCATGTGGGAATCCAGAGTCTTTAATCAACACGCCAACTGCTGGCCCCACAATAGTTCTTTTAACAAAATATTACAAATTACCTTGGGGCCACATGTATCAGAACTATATGAAACAAAAACAACACTTGGTGTTTAGACTCGGGTCCTATCTCCAAGTAGCTCATTATGTATGGCGAATATTCCCAAGTCTGAAAAAATCTGAACTACTACTGGTTCCCAGCATTTTAAGGAACATTCAAGCTGTACACATTCTTTTTTTTTTTCTTCTTTTTTTGGAGAGGTTTTTGCCATAGGGCGTGTGCGCTTGACAGACAGACAAGAGAGAGACAGAAAGCGAGAAATCACCCCCCAGGGGGGATGGCCACGCCACAATCCCTTCTCCTCCATTCTCCTCTCGGGATCTTGGGCACGCACGCACATGTGCCCGGCGTGAGTTTAAGCCACCGGGTCCGGACTCAAACCAGGTCGACTACGTGGGAGTCCAGTGACACAGCCATTACGCTAACTGCTGGTCCCGTACATTCTTTTATTCTTGAAAACTTTTTTTATTTTGGCTTCTTGTAAAGTTGTTATTTATTTATTTATTTTATTTTCATTTGACCAGAGAGGGACAGAGTGAGAGAGAGAGAGAGAGAAAGCAAACCTCCAGGTCCAGGACTTGAACTGTGGTGGGCCGTGTGGAAGCCTTAACCACCGTACCAACTGCTGGCCTCGCTTCTTATGAAGTTTTAATTTCATTTATTTTTGAACAGATAATATGTTCACGGGTTTCAAAAGTACAGAGTGCACAGTGAGTTCTCCATTCAAGGCGTTGCAGGCCCAGCTGGGACCTTCTGGAGATACTTTGTAACTCCACGTGCAAACTTCTTTCCTACCCATTTGAAACTGAACCTTGCCTTTTCCCACTGTTTGAGAGGTCATTCCACGGCAGTCCATCTTCCAGGGCATTCTTTCTCACGGCCGCTCCCGTTCTGCTGCCCTGCAGGGATGGCGTGGGCCTACCAGCATGCCTGCGGGCCTTTCGTCACTGCATGCTCGGTCACATAGGATTTTGCCCTGCCTCACTGTCTAACCTGGCACTTCCTGTGCCGTCTCCTCCCTCTGTAGCGCTGCAGTAGAGCTGGGGTAGGCCCGATTCTCTTGGGAACTGGGTGCTCTCGTGTGCACAGTGGCTGGGAGCACCCAGTCTGCAGGGCAGCCTGTCCGGAATGCTCTCCGCACACACGCAGGAGCAGTCTGTGCCTGCCCATTCAGGGGGACATTATTTGGCAATAAAGAGAAACGAGCTAGGTGCAGTCGGCTAGGTGAGGTTCAGCTCCTTGACCAGCTGACCCCGTTCCTGATTTATGTGAAGACTCCAGAATAGGCAGATCCACAGAGCCAGAGAGCAGTGGTTGCCGGAGATGGGCATGGCAGCTACAAGGTGCGGAGTTTCTCTTAGTAGTACAAGTACTCCAGAATCGACCGGTGAAGGGTGGCTGTACCCGCACTGCGTGTACTAACATGGTACTCCTGAAGTGGAGGGATTGTTTGGTAAGTGAACTCTGTCTGGGTGAAGCGGATTAAAGTGAGAGCGATGAGTACACTGAGACGAGAATGTTCCCAGGTGGGCGTCAGCCGTGTGGGGACTGCAGAGTGCCGGTGCAGATGCCAGTGTGAGGCTGTGGACAAGCCACCCGTCTCCCCAGTTTCCGAGCTGTGAGGCTGTAGCAGGTGCACTGGTCTGGGAGGGGAAGGCAAGGTGAACTTGGACTCTGGTCACTGATCTGTGTGCTTGGACCTGGGTAAGTTACGTGGCCCCCTGAGCCCGGGCGCTGGTGGTCTGGTGTCTGCTCTGCTTGCTGTTCAGCATTGTGAGGCTGGAGCTCGACCGAGTGTCAGTGGAGTTTGCGAATTACTGAGTGTCTCATGCTTATAAGATTTTTGTTTATTTTGCTATAGGGCACATGTGCTTTCCAGAGAGAGACAGACAGACAGAGGAAAAGTGAGAAATCACCCCCCAAAGGGAAGGCCGTGCCACATTCCCTTTTCTTGCCATCTCCTCGTGGGATTCTGGGCACATGTGCACCCGACATGTTTTTTCAGCTGTTGGGTCTGAGACTCAAACTGTGGAGTCAGCTGTGTGGGATCCAGCACCTTAACCTCCACGCCACCTGCTGGCCCATGGGTATAAGATTTTTTTTTTTTTTTTTTTTTTTTTTTTTTAGGTTTTTGCTATAGGGCACGTGTGCTTGCCAGAAAGACAGAGAGAGATAGAGAGACAGAAAGGGAGAAATCACCCCACAGGGGGGACGGCCACGCTGCAATCCCTTCTCCTCCATTCTCCTCTTGGGATCTTGGGCACGTACACACGTGCCTGTACACACGCGCCCAGTGAGAGTTAAGGACATTACGCTAACTGCTGGTCCCTAAGATTGTTTAAGAAGTTCATTGTAATGCTTATGAGGCCGAACTGACAGAGCACTTCCCTGTCCTGCACACAGTGCCACCGACAGGATCTCGGTGCTGTGACCTCCCTCCCCACCCCAGCCTGTCCCGGACCAGGGGCACACGTGTCCGGTGTGTTGAGAAGGTCTCCCATGTAGAGTGGCAGCTTGCCCTGTGCACCAGCCTCGGAGAGCGGCCCAGCCTGGGTCTGCTCCCTGTCCCCCTGCTCTGTCTACCCTAGGGCGCCGTCACAGGCCTTGAGGACTGCGGCTTTGCAGGATGTTTTCCAGTCAGAAAGGAAGTCTCCTACTTCGTTCTTATCTATGCTTGTCCCAGTCCCTTGAATTTCCACGTGCATCTCAGGATCAGCTTGTGAGTTTTTTTAGAAAGGCAATCTTGAGTTTGATGGAGGTCTGTTGAATCAGTGTGTTACCGTGGAGTGCTTTGCCATCTTAATCATTTTAAGTCTTGGACCAGCACGGTGGCTTAGTTGTTAAGGGCGCTGTATCCAATATGGCCACCTGCTTTTCTAATCCCGGCTCCAACACACACTGTGTGTGTGCGTGTGGGCATATGCGTGTGTGCCTGAAGTCTGGACAGGCTGGAGAAATGGAGGACAAAGGGTTGTGGCTCCTCACCTCCTCTCTGCCTCTCTGGTGAGTGCGTGCACCCTCTGGCAAGTTTAACAAAGAACTGAGACGGCCTTGTGTACGTGCGCACACGTAGTTGTGTGTGTAGAAGAACTGAGACGGCCTTGTGTACGTGCGCACACGTAGTTGTGTGTGTAGAACTGAGACGGCCTTGTGTACGTGCGCACACGTAGTTGTGTGTGTAGAAGAACTGAGACGGCCTTGTGTACGTGCGCACACGTAGTTGTGTGTGTAGAAGAACTGAGACGGCCTTGTGTACGTGCGCACACGTAGTTGTGTGTGTAGATAGCAACATCCAGCAATTGCCAGAACACAAAGGGACAGGAGAAAAACACCAGGACAGAGGAGAATGTACTAGTTCACAGTATATGTGGTGGGACCTATTTCATATATGTACATACATAAACTGGAAGAACACACAGTACTACATATTCTGATAATACAAAGAATTTTTCTGAATAGAAACAAGAAAATCAATTCAGTGATGTTTTTGTTGGAAACTGGCCAAGTAACTTCCCCCCCGCTTTTTATTAATTTAAGAATTATTCTATTGATCTTTATTTATTTATTTACCCACTTTAATTTGACCAGAAAGGGGCGGAGGCAGGCAGCAAGTCGCTGGATTCGGGACTCAAACTGTGGTTAGCCATGTGGGAGTCCAACAGTCTTAACTACCATGCCACCTGCTGGCCCTAGGAACCTTTTTTTTTTTTTAATTTTAGGTTTTTGCCATAGGACACGTGTACTTGCTTGAGGGTGGGAGTGAGAAATAAGCCCCCCACCCCTGGTTGGGGATATGGTCACACCACAATCTCTTCTCTATTCTCCTCTAGGAATTTTGGGCAGCACATATAGGTTAGGTACCCAGCATGATTTTCACAGTAACTTACTTTCTTTTATTTTGAGAGATTTTTGCTATACGGTGTATGTGCTTGCCTGAGAAATAGACAGAAAGCAAGAAATCACCCACCATAGGGGATGGCCACACCGCAATCCCTTCTCCTCTATTCTCTTCTCTGAATTTTGGGCATGCACATACATGCGCCCGACATGAGTTCTAAGCCGCTGGGTCCAGGACTCAAACCATGGTTGACTACATGGGAGTCGAGAAACATAACCATTATGCCATCTGCTGGTTCCCACAGTCACCTACTTTTTAAAGCCCTGTTTGAGGACTTCCAGCCCTGTGGAGTTTCCCTCTGAGACATGTGGGTTACCCACACTGGCAGCAGGCTGTGGAGAGACTTTGCTACCCCTGGCATGGGCGATGGATGGGAGTCTGCAGCTGAATGGCACCTGGGCCAGCCCAGCCTGGAGGCAGCCAGGGTGGCAGTGGAGGCGGTGTGGAGCGGAGTGTGTTCAGCCGGCAGCTGGGGCGGCAGTCCCTGTGCATCGTGGTGCGCCACGTCTCTTATAGCGCTTCTGCTGAGGCCTGCGCCCAGTGTGGGTTGGTGGCCCGCCTGGCTGGCCAGTGCTGGAGCCGAAAGGCCAGAGCCCAGCTTTTGGGTGCAGGCGAAATGGTGCTCTGGGTGGTGGCCTTAGTGTGGTCTCTCCTGCCGTGGCTAGAGCCGTGGGCTTTAGGCTTCACCCTCATCAGCTGGCTGTTTGCTAAGTTAAACTGTATCGTGTTGCTTCCTTGATTAAAATCCTTGAAGGGCTTTTATACTTGGGGTTCTTTTTTTTTTAAAATTATTTATTTATTGAATTCCATTTGTTATTATTATTATTTTTAATTTGACCAGAGAGAGACCGTGTGAGAGAGAAAGGGAAAGCAGGAAAGCGGCGCAGCAGGTCTGAGACTAGACCCGGGTTGGCTATGTGGAAATCCAGTGCCTTAACCACCACGCCACCTGCCAGACCCCGTACTTGGGGTTCTTTTCATGAGAACGGTTTTTGCTATAGGGTGCGTACACTTGCTGGAAAGACAGAGACAGAGAGACCGAAAGCAGGAAATCACCACCCAGGGGGGATGGGTATGTCACAGTCCCTTCTCCTCTGTTCTCTGGGGATCTTGAGTTTAAGCTGCTGGGTCCAGGACTCGAACTGTGGTAGTCTCCGTGGGAGTCCAGTGACATAACCATTATACCATCTGCCGGTCCCAGGGCTTCTGTACTTGAGACATTTGAAATCTAATGTTTTCTGTGAGCCCAAGCTTGCAGTCACTCTGAGCCTGCCCTTGGGTGGTTTCTTTCTCCAGTTGGAGGTCTTTTCTCACCTCATTTAATGTAAATTCTTCTGTTCTTCTTGATAAAACTTTATTCTTTCCTTTTTCAGAAGTTATCAGGATTTACAATTAAATGCCTTTTTGTGTTTGTTTTTATTTATAAGCCAGAGAGCATACACTCTCTAGAGAGACACAGAGAAGAAGAGAAGGAGAAAGAGAAAGCCACCCCAGGGGAACGACCAAGCCACTGTCCTTCCCCATCTCTCCTTTTAGGGTTTGGACAGGCACGCACGCACATGCACTTGCTGTGTTTTTCTTTTTCTTTTGAGAGAGTTTTGGTATAGGATGCGTGTGCTCGCCAGAGAGACAGAGAAACAGAAAGAGAAATCACCACCTCCACCCTCCCCCGGGTGGGGGGCATGGCCACACTGCAATCCTGTCTCCTCCATTCTCCTTTCACACTTTTGGGCAAAAGTTTTTAGCCACCAGGTTAGGGATTCAAACCATGGTCAACTACATGGGAGTCCAGCTACTTAAGCATTATGCCATCTGCTGGCCTCTGCTCGTCCCTACTGTGGTTTTCTTTTTCTTAAATTGTTTATTTAATTCCATTTATTATTATTATTATATTTTATTTTTTATTTTGACCAGAGAGAGACAGAAAGAGAAAGGGTAAGTGAGAAAGCCAGCTGCCAGGTCTGGGACTTGAATTGCGGTTCGTCATTTGGGAATCCAATGCCTTAACCACCATGCCACCATGGTCCCCTCTGCTGTGTTTTTCAAGCCACTGGGTCCAGGACTCAAACTGCAGTTAGCCTTGTGGGATCCACCAGGCCACTGGTTAGTTCCCTGTATTTATTTTTATACTTGTTTGTGTCTCGTTCTCCCTTAAAGCTTAAGGATAGGGACCACGTCAGTTTTGTTCCTCGTTGTCTACCTAGGGCCTGGTATGTTACTAACACATGAGTATAAAATAGGTATTTTTAAAATAAATTAATGTATGCATAAAGAGAAAAACAGTGGAAGAATTAATGAGACCCATGAGATGCAGAGTCATCAGCGGCTGCCGCTGTACTAACAGTTGTCTGAATGGTAGGAGAGCTCACCCCGGCGAGGAGCAGGCAGTTAGGGGGCACGGGGCCTTGCAGGTATGAGGCCCGACTGGGGAACATCACAGATGTGTTTATCGGACAGTGCAAGTGGGAGCTCAGGTTGGACCGAGGCCATGAGACAGCATCTTGGGAGCCATGGAGTCTTGGACATGGCTAGCGACAGTGCTGCGCGTTGCTTGGCCACAGCGACCGGTGGCTGCTGCTTGCAGTCCAGTTCTGCAGGTGCTCATGGCCTTCATTTTGAATGTTTGTTGCAGTGGAAGCAACGTGCCCGGCTGGCTTTCTGGGAACATCTCGGATCTGGCTTTGGGGGTGCAATGTGGTTGGGAGAAAGAAGACTGATGGCATGGAGAATCTTGTTATTTAGCCAGAATCCAGCAGGAGGAAGTTCAGTTTTGGATGTGCGAGAGGCCATTGGAACAGGCAGCTGCAGAGCTGAGGCCAGGGTGTCCTGGGCAGGGCAGCAGTGGTGGGGCCCGGGTCTGGGGCAGGAGGAGACGGAGCCTTCCCCACCTGGGGGCTGAGCAGTGTGCTGTGGAAGGACACGCCCACTTCAGGCCCCTGGTGGTTTGTTGAGGGGGTTGGGAGGAGCGTAGCACTGAGTGACAGGGGAGGGGGTCCACTTGGCACTTGAAGAGACAGTTGGGTAGAGATTTGTGACTTAACCACAGAGAGGCCGCAGTGGAAACTGGACAGAGCAAGAAGTTTCCAGGTGTGTGCAGCTGGAAAGGGGCTAGGGCACTTCGGTGCGAAGGGTGGTCCCTTACCCGCGTGTGTGTCCTTGGTTACTGTTGAAGGCCAGTTCCCTGGAAGCAGACTGAGGTGGAGGTCTGCACTTAGGGTGGTTACTGGGACAAGAGCTGTGGGGAGGCTGAGGGAGCGGGACTGAGCCAGGGACACTCAGTGCAGCACACCTCCCAGCCCGTGTGCCCAGGACGCCTCCCCACACGCAGGACTGTGGTCAGGACTTGCAGCTCCAGGTTATGTGCTGTGCCAGGTTCACTGCTGCAAACCCAAGGATTAAACACTGGCATGGAACGGTTCTCATTTTTTAATCTGCCGTCGTTTTGTCTGAATAAAGGTAGTGGCAGGCCAGCCGGGGTGTGATGGTGAAGGCCACTGGACCCCACTTGGCAAGCCGTGCGGTTAGAGTCCCAGACCCAGCAGTGGCTTCAAAGATGCTCCAGGCACTGTGTGCGTCTTTGCCCAACATCTCAAAAGGAGAAATGGAGGAGACAGGGTTACAGCGAGACCGTCCTCCATGGGGTGCTTTCTTACTCTGCCTGTTTCTGTCTCTCTCCAGCAAGTGCGTGCGCTGCACCTTCAGACAAAAATTTTTTAAAAGGTGGTTGTACTACTACTTTCTCAGTCTGTATATCGTTTCTTTCTTTTCCTTGTCTGTTGCACTGGTTAGGATCTTTAATAAAATGTCAGTACGAAAGTGGTGAGATAAGTGTTTCATTATATAGCATGACATGTATGGTTATAAGTTTTGTATGTTTACCCTTTCACTAGGTTGAGGAGGATTTTTCTGTTCTCAGTTTGCTTAGAGTTTTTATTAACAACGGAATTGCTTCCTTCAGTTCTGTCTCAGTCTATTCACTATTGGTGTTTTATACAATATTGTTTTATATAGCAGTAACGAGCAGACTGAGACAGAACTGAAGAAGACAATCCCATTTATAATAGCTACAAAACAAACAAGATACCTAGGAATAAATCTAGCCAAAGAAGTGAAGGACCTTTATAAGAAAAACTATGAAAAACTGAAAAAAGAAATTGAGTATGATATAAATAAGAAATGGAAGGAGGGGCCAGCAGATGGCGTAATGGTTATACCTGGACTCTCACGTAGTCAACTGTGGTTCAAGTCCCAGACGCAGTGGCTTAAAATTCACACTGGACTGAGGCCAGCAGGTGGTGTGTTTAAGGACACTGGACTCCCGCATGGCCAACCACAGTTCGAGTCCCAGACCTGGCAGCTTGCTTTCTCACTTTTCCTCTCTCTGTCTCTGTCCCTCTCTGGTTAAATTAAGAGAGAGAGAGAGAGAGAGAGAGGGAGGAGAGAGGGAGGGAGGGAGGGAGGAGAGGGAGGGAGGGAGAGGGAGGGAGAGAGAGGAAGAAAGGAAAAGAAAGTTAAATAAAATAATTTTTTTTAGAGGTTTTTGCCATAGGGCGCGTGCGCTCGCCAGACAGACAGAGAGAGGCAGAGAGACAGAAAGCGAGAAATCACCCCCCGGGGGGGATGGTCATGCCGCAATCCCTTCTCCATTCTCCTCTTGGGATCTTGGGCACGCACGCACACGCGCCGGCGTGAGTTTTAAGCCACCGGGTCCGCGGTCGACTACATGGAAGTCCAATGACATAGCCATTACGCTAACTGCTGGTCCCTAAAATAATTCTTTAAAAAAAAAAACAAAAACCTCACACCAGGTGCATGCGCGTGTGTGGCCAGAATCCCGAGAGGAGATTGGAGGAGAAGGGATTGCAGCATGGCCATCCTTTCCTCCCCGGGGAGTGATTTCTTGCTTTTTGTGTCTCTCTGTGTCTCTGGTGAGTGCACGCACCTTATAGCAAAAACTTTTCTAAAAAAAAACAACAACAAAAAAAAACGGAAGGCTATCCCGTGCTCTTGGAGTGGAAGAATCAATGTAATAAAAATATCAGTCCTACCCAAATTAATTTACATATTCAATGCAATTCTGATCTAATCATCTGAAACTTTCTTCTCAGAAATAGAACAAACAGGGACCAGCAGGTGGCGTGGTGATTAAAGCCACTGGATTTCCACATGGCCAACTGCAGTTTGAGTCCCGGCCCTGGCGACTTACTTTCTTTCTCTTTCTCATTCTCTGTCTCTCGCTGGTCAAATTAAATAATAATAATAATAATAATAATAATAATAATAATAAAAAATGGGATTAAATAAACAAATAATTCTTAAAAAGAAATAGATAAAACAGTTACAAACTTTGTCTGGAATCAAAAAAGATCTTGTATTGCCAAGGCAATATTGTATCAAAGTAATAAACTAGGTGTCATCTCACTATCTGACTTTAAAGTATGCTAAAAATGAATAAAAATTAAAACAGCATGGTACTGGCACAAAAATAGGTACATAGACCAATGGAACAGAACAGAGAATCCAGAAATAAACCCCCAAATTATACAATTAACTGTTCTTTGGAAAAGGATATAAGACAAAGCAGTGGAGAAAAGAAAGTCTCTTTGACCATGGTTTTTGAAAAGTTGGATATCCATCTGCAGAAAAATGAAACTGGACCCTTATTTTTTTTACCATTAACTAAAATTAACTCAAAATGGATCAAAGACTTAAATACAAAGCCTCTGGGGCTGGCAGGTGGTGTGGTGGTTAAAGGATTCCCACATGACCGACTATGGTTCGAGTCCTGGACCTGGTAGCTTGCTTTCTCGCTTTTCCCTTCTCTCTTTTGGTCAAATTAAAAAATAATAAACGGAATTAAGTAAATAATTCTTTTTTGTAGAGGTTTTTCCTATAGGGCGTGTGCGCTCGCCAGACAGACAGAGAGAGAGACAGAAAGTGAGAAATCACCCCCCAGGGGGGATGGCCACACTGCAATCCCTTCTCCTCCATTCTCCTCTCGGGATCTTGGGCACGCACGCACACGCGCCCGGCGTGAGTTTAAGCCACCAGGTCCGGGATGCGAACTGCAGTCGACTTACATGGGAGTCCAGTGACATAGCCATTACGCTAACTGCTGGTCTCAAGTAAATAATTCTTAAAAAATAAAACAAATAAATAAATATAAAGCCCCTAACCACAAAACTACTGGTAGAAAATGGAGGGAAAACTTTTGAAGACATTGGGGTAGGCAAAAATTTCTTAAATAAGACTCCTAAAGCATAGGCAGTGGACCCTAAAATAGACCAATGAGATATCAAGTTAAAAAACTTACTTAGAGCAAAAGAAACTGTAACTACAGTGAAAAGACAACCCTTGGAATGGGAGAAAATATTTGCAAATTATTCCTCAGATAAGGGATTGATATCTAGAATATATAGGGAACTCAAGTGGCTTACTCAATTTAAAAAAAAAAAGGAAATAATCCAGTTAAAAAATGGGCAAATGGAAGCAGCGTGCAGGTTAGGAAGGGAGGGTCATAGGTCGCAGGGGCCAAAAGCATTTCTGTCGCTGGCTCAGTCGCTATGTAGTGGAGGGGCAGCCACCCTCTCGTGACTTCTGGAAGCTTCTAGGGCTTGACTGGGGCAATATCCCCAGGACATCCATTTGCCAGCTTCGAGTCCCTGCCGGCTGAGCGGAGCTGCCACCGCCATGTTTGGCTGCTTGGTTGCAGGGAGGCTGGTGCAAACAGCAGCATAGCAAGTAGCAGAGGGTAAATTTGTTTTTGACTTACCTGATTATGAAAATATCAGCCATGTTGTGGTTTTTTGCTGGGAACGATCCCATTTCCTGAGGGAATGGGAGGATCTGTCTACTTTTCCTGTCCTGATTCAAATGAAATGCCAGTATGGCAACTCCTGGGATTTGTCACGAGCAGAAAACCAAGTGCTGTCTTCAAAATTTCAGGTCTTAAATCTGGAGAAGGAAACCGACACCACTTTGGAGCTATGAATATTGTCCAAACTCCCCATCTGTTGCTCAGATTGGAATTTCAGTGGAGTTACTGGACAGTCTGGCTCAGCAGACTCTTGTAGGTAACACTGCTATTTCATCAGTTGACTCATTTACTCAGTTCATGCAAAAGATGTCGGACAACTTCTACAATTTTGCTTCATCGTTTGCTGTCTCTCAGGCCCAGATGACACCAAGTCCATCTGAAATGTTCATTCCAGCAAATGTGGTTCTGAAATGGTATTGAAACTTTCAGAGACTTCTAGCACAGAACCCTCTCTTTTGGAAAACATAATTTGAATAAAATAATTTTTATTGAATTCTGAACTTGTCATGTTTTGAAAATAAATGACTGCATTTAAAAGCATGAAGTCAAAAGGATCATGAAGCCTAAGTTAAAAAACTGCTTATGACTATGAAGCTTAATTAAAATCTTTATTAAAGGGAACCAACAGTTAGCACAATGGCTATGTCGCTGGACTCCCACGTAGTCGACCGCGGTTCGTGTCCCGGACCTGGTGGCTTAAAACTCACGCCGGGCGCATGTGCGTGAGTGCCCAAGATCCCTAGAGGAGAATGGAGGAGAAGGGATTGCGGCGTGACCATCCCCCCGGGAGGTGATTTCTCGCTTTCTGTCTCTATGTCTCTCTCTGTCTGTCTGGCGAGTGCACGGACCCTATAGCGAAAACCTCTCCAAAAAAAAAAAATCTTTATTAAAAAAAAAAACGAAAAAACATTGAAAAATGATTAAAAAAAAAGAAGGGCAAGTGGGGCCTGGCAGGTGGCATGGTGGTTAAGGTGTTTTACTCCCACATAGCCATCCATGGTTCAAGTCCCAGAACTGGTGGCTTGCTTTCTCACTTTCCATTTCTCTTTCTCCTGTCTCTCTCTGGTCAAATTAGAAATAATAATAATAAATACAATTTTTTGAAGAGTGGGCAAATGAATTAAACAGGCAACTCTTCAAGGAAGACTTATGAGTGGCCAAGAGCCATATGAAAAAATGTTCAAAGTCTCTTGTCAAAAGGGATATGCAAATTAAAACTACAAAGAGAGGGGCAAGCGACATGTTAGTTAAGGTGCTGGACTCCCACAAAGGCAACCATAGTTCAGGTCCTAGACCTGACAGCTTACTTTCTTGCTTTCCCTCTCTCTGTCTCTCTTTCTTTCTGGCTAGTGCACAAATTGAAAAAATAATATTAAGAAATTCTTAAAAAAGAACAATTACAATGAGATATCATTTAACTCAAGTTAGAATGGCTAGGATAAAAAAAATAAAGAATGATAAGTGTTGGGGTTTCCTTTAAGATATTTTTGCTATAGGGCATGTGTGCTTTCTGCAGAGATAGAGACAAAGAGACAGCAAAAGATCACCCTCTCGGGATGGCCATGCCACAGTCCCTTCTCCTCCATTCTCCTCTTAGGATTTTGGGCACGCACACACACACCCCCAGCATGAGTTTTAAGCCACTGGGTCTGAGACTAGAACATCGGTCAACTATGTGGGACTCCAGTGATGTAACAATTATGCCAGCTGCAGGTCCCAAACGTTGGTGTGGCTGTGGTGAAAAGGGAACTCTCTTACACTCTTGGTGGGAATGTAAATTAGTTCAGCCTCTGTAGAAAACAATATGGAGATTTCTCAAAAACCTATAAATAGAACTTTTATATGACCTAGCAATCCTACTTCTTGGTATCTATCCAAAGGATAAGAAGACACTCAGACATCTGCACATCCATGTTTATTGCGCATTATTTATAATTGCTAAAAAATGGAACTAACCTAAGTGTCCCAATACTGATGATTGGGTTGAAAACCTGTGACATATCGGGAACCAGCAGTTAGCGTAATGGCTATGTCACTGGACTCCCACGTAGTCGACCGCGGTTCGCGTCCTGGACCCGGTGGCTTAAAACTCACACCGGGTGCGTGTGCGTGCGTGCCCAAGATCCCAAGAGGAGAATGGAGGAGAAGGGATCGCGGCGTGACCATCCCCCCTGGGGGGTGATTTCTCGCTTTCTGTCTCTATGTCTCTCTCTGTCTGTCTGGCCAGCGCATGCGCCCTATAGCGAAAATCTCTCCAAAAAAAAAAAAAAGGAAACCTGTGACATATAAATACTATAGAAGAGTACACAGCTGGGGCCAGCAGATGGCATAACGGTTATGTTGCTGGACTCCCACATGGCCGACTGCAGTTCATGTCCCAGATCCAGACTCAAAGAAAAGAATATTACACAGCTGTAAGGAACAATGAGATTATATTGTTTGACTCAAAATGGGTAAGTATTGAAGATTCGATGTTGAGCAAAGTGAGCCAGACTTTATAAGACACACATTGAATATCCCCACTCAATTTGTATCTGTACTCTATGGCAGAGGTTGAGAGAGCTGAAGATGTGATGGTGGAGAGGATGGGCGTGGTTGTTAGTGATGGTAAGGGGGAAAGATGGTGGGGAGGATGGGCATGGTTGTTAGTGATGGTAAGGTGAAGATGGTGGGGAGGATGGACGTGATTAGTGATGGTAAGGGGGAAAGATGGTGGAGAGGATGGGTGTGGTTCTTAGTGATGGTAAGGTGAAGATGGTGGAGAGTATGGGCGTGGTTGTTAGTGATGGTATGGAGGAAAGATGGAGTGGATGGGCGTGGTTGTTAGTGATGGTGGGGGGAAAGATGGTGGAGAGGATGGGCGTGGTTGTTAGTGATGGTTGGCGGAAAGTGTTTGGTAGAGTGGATGGTGGGTGTGAAAAAAAGGTAAAAGGAAAAAGATGATAAATGATAAACTTGATTACAAGAGAAAAATCAAAACCTTTTTTTGGTCTTGTCCGAAATGGATCAAAATAGTGTGTATTCATTAATTTGTCTGTTATCAAAAGAGCACTTTGTCTAAAAGAAAGGACTAATAGGCAAAATGTTTACAATCTTCTGTGAAACTGTATTTCATCATTGATTTAAAAAAAAAATGGATAGAGTCGTAGCCTCATGACCGACCATGCTGCTCCGTCCCTGTCCTCGCCCCTCCTCCCCAGGGACACCAGCTTCCTCCGTGTGCGTATGGTTTCCCTTCCTCACCCAGGAGGACAAGTTCAGTCTGCATCACGACTGGAGTTCTGGCTGTCTCTGGAACCTAAAGATAGCCCTTGGACTTGCAGGTCAGCTTTCTGCAAAGGGCGCGGGGCTGAGCACCACCCTCCTGGGGTCTCTGCTGGCCCGTCAGCACGCCAGTGTCCTGACATCGGTGCAGGTATGCCTGGGTGGGGCATGGAGCAGGTGCTGCCCTCTAGGTGCCCTGTCGTTTCAGCTGCTCCTCCCTGAGCTGGTCCGGATCAGGCATGGGCATGTTTGACGTGTAGCAAATCACTTAGGGCCTACCCACAGCACCGTGGTTAAGTGCTATGTGGTCAGAGCTGATCCCCATGGCTGACCAGTGACTCAAAAAACATACCAGATATGTGAACACGTGTGCCCCAAATTTTGATGGGTTAGAGAGGGGTCACTTTCCTCTCTTTGCCTCTGGCTTGCATAGGTGCCTTCTGGGATAAAAAAATAAAAAAGAAACTTAGAGGCCTGAAACAGTGGTGTATTGTCATTTCTCATGGCACCTGTGGGTCAGAAATTCAGGACAGGAGCTACAGTTGGGTTGGCTCGTGCACATACCTGCTGCTGGGTCTGGGAGGGGCAGCCTATCCCCTATCTCCTGCCTGCCCCATGCAGGGGGCCTCAGAGGTGGCTTAACCCTCAGAGAGCCTCCTCTGCTGGGGCCCAGGACCCTCCCACACTGCTTACAAGAGTGAGCCCCCAGGGTCATGTTCCAGGAGGGCTGTCGGTTGGGGACAGCATCCTGGAATCTGCACGTGTGCTCGGCCCATCTGTCTTGATCTCCAGCAGCTTCTAGGACTATTCATCCTTCACAGCAGTGAGTCTGGGTGTGGGTTTCTTCTTGCTTACCCTGCATTGGACCCTGGGTGTGCAATCACTCCAGAAGGTGGGCAGTTCCTGTGTTCTTCTCTTCGCCTCAGGAGAGGCCCCTAGGAGGCACAGGCCTTCAGCCTGCCCGCCCCTGCACAGCATTGACGTCTCGCTCTGCTGTGGAGCTTGTTCTTGGTGAGCTCTCAGACCTGTCCCTTTGCTCTCTGACACCTGCCATTGCAGTAGCTTAGTCTTTCTTTCATCCACTGATGTTCATAACCTGACAGGGTTGAAGGTTGTTTTCAGACTGCTGTTGTGTTTCCATTTTTATCAGGAGTAACCAGAGTCTGTCGTGCAGAAGGCTGAGAACACACGTGAACTGCAGGGCAGCCGGGTGGGCTCTGTGGGCTGTCAAGAGCGTTTTCTGGCGGGAGCATCCTGCTTCAGTGGGTGTTGGAGCACGAAACACTGAGGTCTGTAGCACCCATTGGAGACTTCTTGGGGGCTTGTGACTAAAAATGAGGACAAGTGATGGTGTCTGGCATGTGGCCACCTCGGCACGCAGTTCTGGGAGTTGAACCTGTGGACAGACTGCCATGCCTTCCCCCAGCACTGGTGTACAGCTGTTGAGCTTTAAGAAGTGTAAGTGTTGGGGGAGGGGCATCAGGCGGTGTGGAAGTTGAGGTGCTGGACTCCCACACGGCCGACTCTGCAGCTTGAGTCCTGGACCTGGCTGCTTGAAAATCACACTGGGCCTGTGTGTGCCCAAAGTCATGAAGGAATGGAGGAGAAGGGACTGTGGAGTGGCCTCACCTCGGGGGATAATTTCTCATTTTCTCTTTCTCTGTCTCTGGCCAGTGCATGTGCCCTATAGCACAAAACAAACAAAACTTTAAAAAATTAAAGGAAATGGGGACCAACAGATGGCACAGCGGTTACATTGGTGGATCCCCACAGGGCTGACTACAGTTAGAGCCCCAGACTTGGTGGCTTCAAAAATCCCACCAGGCATGTGTGTGTGCATGCCCAAGATTCTGGGAGGAGAATGAAGAAGGGGTTGCAGTGTGGACATCCCCCCAGGGAGTGATTTCTCATGTTCCCTCTGTCTCTCTCTCTCTGTTAAGTGCACATGCCCTAAGGCAAAAACCTCTTTAGAAATAGTAAAAATAAAAAGAGGACCAGCAGGTGCCGTGTTGGTTAAAATGCTCGACTCCCATACAGCTGCCTGTGGTTCAAGTCCGGACCTGGCAGCTTGAAATTACATGCAGGTGTGTGTGTATACACGGCCAAAATCCCCGGAGAAGGATGGAGGAGGAGAGGTCGCAGCGTGGTCCTTTGCCACAGGGTGTGATCTCTGACCTTTCTTCTCACCGTCTCTTTCTCTGTGTCTCTCCAGCAGGTGCACACACCTTATGGCAGAAACGTAAAAAAAAACATTGCACCAAGCATGTGCATGTGCCCTATAGCAAACAGTCGTCCTGGCCAGAGGGTGCCGGGGCACTCTGGGCATGCCCTATTTGGTGTCTGTCCGCACAGCTGGAAGCAGGGCCTAGTTTCCTCCCGGGGGCGTGAGGGCCACGCTAGCTTGAGAGCCTGGGTACCCTGAGCCGCCTCGCTGGGCCGGGCTGAGAGCCCCCTGGGTCCCGTTTACCACAGTCTTCTCCGGGTGCTTGTGCTTCTCCTCCGCCGTTTCAGTCTTAGAACCAAGACTTTCAAGTAGGGCATTTTTAAAAAATATATTATTTCATTTAATTTTATTCATTCTTTCATTTATTTTAATTTGACCAGAGATAGACATAGAAAGTGAGAAAGCAAGCCGCCTGGTCCGGGACTCAAACCGTGATTGGCCATGTGAGAGTGTCCACTGCCTTAACCACCAAGCCACCTGTTGGTCCTGGCCTTGTTTGTTTGTTTGTTTATTTATTTTAAGGTTTTCACCATAGGCCATGTGCGCTCGCTTCAGACCGGCAGACAATGAGGGGGACAGTGAGGAATCCCCTCTGGGGTGATGGCCACATAGCAGCCCCTCTGCTGTGCCCCATCCTGGGATTCGGGGCACGTGTGCACCTGCGCCCAGTGTGTTTCTCAGGCTGTGCGGGAACCACACAGTTGATTGTGTGGGTCTGGCCCCTAACCACTAGGCCATGGGCCAACCCAGTGGGTGATTTTTAATTTTATATTTTTGCTGTAGGGTGTGGGCACTCACTAGAAAGAGAAAGTGAGAAAGCACCCCCAGGGGTGGGCAAGAACACATATTCCTAGCGTGTTTTTCAAGCCACTGTGTCCAGGACTCAAGCCACACAGGCCATGCAGGATCCAACCACCTTAATCACCATGCTACTGGCTGGCCCCAGGTGGCGATTTTAAAAAGTTTAGTGTTTTAAATTTTTTTTTTTTTTTGGAGAGGTTTTTGCTATAGGGCGCGTGCGCTCGCCAGACAGACAGAGAGAGACAGAGAGATAGAAAACGAGAAATCACCCCCCAAGGGGGGATGGCCACACCACAACCCCTTCTCCTCCATTCTCCTCTCGGGATCTTGGGCACGCACGTACACGTGCCTGGCGTGAGTTTAAGCCACCGGGTCCGGGACTCGAACCGCGGTCAACTACATGGGAGTCCAGCAGCATAGCCATCATGCTAACTGCTGGTCCCAAGTGTTTTAAATATTGATAATTTTACAGGGTTAGAAATAAACATGCCCAGAGGCTTACACTGCAGGACGCCCCTCCTCCCTCCCTCTCCCTGCCCATTCCCAGGCACCACTGCTGTGGCAGCACCCCGAGCCCCAGCACTCTTCTGCACTCCAGGACCCGGCAATGATGTCTCGTGTCTTGTGTGTTCTGCTCTCTGGACATGCTGGAAGTGTCTTCCCACGAGCTGAGGACACTGCGCCCCCACTGCTGGTCCCCAGTAATCCATTCTTGAAAATCAGATATTCTGCATGGGAATGCTGTCCTTTTCATATTAAATGAGGAAAATTAATAATTCATATATCAGTCTAGTTAAAAAGTAACCAGAATACTTGCAAAACATTTTTACATAAGAAAGAGACTCTTGGGACCAGCAGTTAGCGTAATGGCTATGTCGCTGGACACCCATGTAGTTGACCACGATTCGAGTCCCGGACCTGGTGGCTCACGCCGGGCATGTGTGCATGTGTGCCCCAGATCCCGAGAGGAGAAAGGATTGCGGCGTGGCCATCCCCCTGGGGGGTGATTTCTCGCTTTCTCGCTTTCTGTCTCTCTGTCTCTCTCTGTCTGGCGAGTGCACACGCCCTATAGCAGAAACCTCCCCCCCCCAGAAAATAAACAGACCCTTGTGTTAGGGTGTGCGTGCGCATCAGCTGCTGACGCTTCCGCTGAGACTCAGCTCTAACAGCTGCTTCTCCACGGGGGTGAGTCCCTGCCTCCTGTCAGCCCTTGGTGGTACGACTTTCTCTCCGTTGAATTTGAAATTTGAGAGTTTTTCCTTAAATGTTTTGTTAAAATGCTGGTTTGGGGGACCAGCAGGTGGCGTGGTGGTTAAGGTGCTGGACACTCCCACATAGCCAACCATGGTTCGAGTCTTGGATCTGGTGGCTTGCTGTCTGGCTTTCCATCTCTCTCTCTCTCTCTCTCTCTCTCCCTCTCCATGTCTCTCTCTGGTCAAATTAAAATAAATGAATGAATAAATAAATAAATGAAACTAAATAAATAATTTAAAAAAAAATGCTGGTTTGTTGGGGCCGGCAGGTGATATGGTGGTTACAGCAGTAGACTCCCACATGATCGACTGCATTTTGAAGTCTAGACTGGGTGACTTGCTGTCTCATTTTTCTTCTCTCATTCTCTGTCTCTCTCTGGTCAAATGAAAACATAAAATCTCATTTTATATACGCTAATGATGAATAAAGTACAATAAATAAATAGCCTGAAAATATGAAGAAATTACCAAAAGAAAAAAAAAGAGTGAAAAGAATGGTACTAGTGGGGTTGGTAGGTGATGTGGTAAGAGCAAAAAAGAAAAAAGAAATGATATTAAATAAAATGAAATAACTGATTCTTTTGAAACAATATTGGCTTGTTTGGGCCAGCAGGTGGCATGGAAGTTAAGGCACTGCATCCCATATAAGCCAGCTGCACAGTTTGAGTCCTGGATCTGGTGGCTTGAAAAGCATGCCAGGCGGGGACCAGCAGGTGGGGTAGTGGTTACATTGCTGACCTCTCACTGCGGTTCGAGTCCCGGGCCTGGTGGCTTAAAACTCATGCCAGGCGCATGTGCACACCTGCCCAAGATCCTGAGAGGAGAATGGAGAAGGGATTGCAGCGTGGCCATCACCCCTAGGGATGATTTCTCGCTTTCTGTCTCTCTGTCTCTCCAGCAAGCGCTCACACCCTATAGCAAAAAAACTCTCCTCCAAAAATAAATAAATAAATAAATAAATAAAATAGCGAAGCATGCTATGCATGTGTGTGTACGTCCCCAGAATCCATAGAGGAGAATGGAGGAGAAGGGACTGTGGCATGGCCATTCCCCTGGGGGGAGTGTCTTCAGTCACTTTCCCTCTCACTGTCTCTCTCTGTTTGGTGAGTGTACATGCTTTATGGCAAACACACACACACACGCACACACACACACACATAAACAAAATTTGCATCTCTAGACATTGCTGGGAATACGTATTGAAAGAATCATATGATTTATGAACTCTAAAACTATCAAAAGTCAAAAACTGTCTGTCAGGAAATGGTAGTCAGGGAGCTATCTATGGTGCATTCCTGTGTTTGTAATATAATTAATGCCAGTGAATAATGCGTTTGGTTATTTTTGTAATTTGAAATAACTTATGTGATCAAAATGACATTTAAATTAATTTAAACATATTTCTGGAGCTTAATTCTTATTCAGTTTTTTATACCAAAGGTAATTTATTTTATCTTTTTGCCATAGGGTGTGTACACTTGCCAGAAAGAGATGGAGAAAAGGAAAATGAGAACTCCCCTCCCCAGGGGAGATGACCATGCCGCAGTCCCTCCCCCTCCAGGCTCCTCTCAGGATTTCGGACACATACGCAATACGCCTCGTGTTATTTTCAAGTCACCGGGTCCAGGGCTTGAAACTTGGTTGGCCATGTGGGAATCTAGCCCCTTAACCACCATGCCACCTGTTGGCCCTCATTAAGGCTATTTTTGTTTTTAGAAAGATTTTTGCTATAGCATACGCATACTCATCAGAGAGAGATAGAGAGACAGAACGCGAGAAACCACCCCCCAGGAGGGATAGCCATGCCACAGTCCCTTCTCCTCCATTCTCCTCTGGATATCTTTTTTTTTTTCTTGAGAGGTTTTCAGTATAGGGTGCGTGCGCTCACCAGACACACAGACAGAGACAGAGAGATAGAAAGCGAGAAATAACCCCCCGGGGGGGAGTGGCCACGCCGCAATCCCTTCTCCTCCATTCTCCTCTTGGGATCTTGGGCACGTACGCACACGTGCCTGGCATGAGTTCTAAGCCACTGGGTCCGGGACATGAACCGCAGTCGACTACGTGGGAGTCCAGCGACATAGCCATTACGCTAACTGCTGGTCCCTCCTCTGGATATCTTGAGCACACATGTTCGATGTGAGTTTTAAGCTGCTGGGTCTGGAACTTGAACTGCAATCGACTACGTGGGAGTCCAGTGATGTAATCATTAAGCCATCTGGTCCCCCAAGGGCTATTTTTAAAGAAAGCATGTTGGCTTCCACGTAATGATGGTAGGTTAAGCATGTGTGCAGTTTTACTCTCTCCCAGATACATGCTAAATGAATACTAGACTGATGTTTTAAAAAGTCATACTCAGGGACCAGCAGGTGGCATGGTGGTTAAGGTGCTGGATCCTCCCACATGGGAGACCATGGTTCTAGTCCCGAACCTGGTGACTCCCTCCCACTGTGTCTCTCTGGTCACATTTTTAAAAAATGAACGAATAAATAAAATTAAATAATTCTTTAAAAAAAAGATCAGACTCATGGAGCCAGCATGTGGGTTGGTGGTTAAGGGTGCTGGACTCTCAGCTGGCTGACTGTGGTTCGAGTCCCAGACCTGGTGGCTGGCATTCTCACTTTCCCTCTCTCTTTCTCACTCTGTCCCTCTCTGGTCAAATTAAAATAAATAAATAAATAGTTAAATAAAATAATTCTTTGAAAAAAAAAAAAAAGAAGTCAGACTTACAAGGATGGGACAAGTGGGAGAGGAAACAGTAGCAGTGATGTTCTAGAGGCAGCTGGGCGTGGTAATTTACCAGCAGAACTGAAAAAGTTATCAATGTTTCTTCATTGCTAAGGACGAATCCTACTTGCACTGCAGAATACTCAAAAGTTGCCAAAGTCAAAGGTATCAGGAACCTGAAAAAGTGAAAAAGAGACCCATAAAGATCAGCAGCCCGTAAGAAAGGAAGATTTGAACTAGACCACACAGACCCCTGGAGGGATGGAGGAGACCCACCTGGCAGGTTGCATGGCTGACTGCGGTTCTCATCCCGGACCCTGTGGCTTGAAAATCACGCCGAACATGTGTGTGCATGCCCAAAAATCCTGAGAAGAAATGGAGGAGAAGGGATTGTAGCATGGCCACACTCCTAGGAGGTGATTTCTCACTTTTCCTGTCTCTGGTGAGCACATGTGCCCTATAGCAAAAACCTTAAAAAAAAAAAAAAAAAAAGAAAAAAAAGTGGAGAGAGGACGATGTGAGAGAAGACTGGGAGGCAGCTGAGATGTGGAGGGGAGGAAGCCGGCGTCCAACCTAAGCTGCAGAAATGGGGCATAGAATGGAGAAGAGGCAGTATTTGAAGAGCTATAGCTGAAAATATTCTAGAACTCATAACAGGTTTGAATCCATAGATGATAGAAATACAGAATAGTACACCCAAGCTCCAAAGACCAGAGAAGATTTTAAGAGCGACCGACGGAAGGCCAGTAGCACTGACTGGACCTCCTCGCCGTGACAGTGAAAGCTGAAGATGGTACAGCTGGTCTTGAATACCAGGAGACCACCTGCCAGCCCAGCCCCTGCAGCCAGCATCATTATGTTTAAGAGCAAGGGTGGGATTGTGCTATTTTCAGGTAAACAGAGAGTTTCTCTTGCCAACAAACCTCCATTAAAGATGTAGGCTGGCCCCGTTTTTTGATGGACAACCACACAGTTCGAGTCAGGGCTTGGTGGCTTAAGAAACACACAGGGCACATGTGCACACCTGCCCGAAAACCCCGAAGGAGGCGAGGCGGAGGGGCAGATGGTTACTACACCCGGTGAGGTGCTTCTTCTCTTCCTCTTTCTGTGTCTCTGTGGTGAGTGCACATACCTTCCAGCAAAACAGACAAAACAAAAAAACTTCAATAAGAAAAATATTTTTAAAAGGAAAGAGATGCAGACGATAAACATATCACTAAATCTCTGCAGGAAATAATGATGCCTTGTAGAGTTCAAATGAGCAGACCCAACAGCGGCAGGGCTGCAGGTGCAGTTGAAACTGTCAGGAATGAGAACAGAGGCGCAGAGTTGGAAAGGAGGAGAGAAGGCTACAAAACGGCCTGCCAAGGAAGTCAGTGCCTAAGTCACGAGAGCCTCCAGGGTGGCGTGAAGGGAGCGTCCGTGGTAGAATCTGCCACAGCCTCATAGCAGAGGCCCTGGAGTCCTCCAGACACCGGCACAGTGCGTGAAAGTAGACCCCAGAAAGACACTGCTGGGCACGTTTCAAACTCAGGGTGACAGACGATTATGAAAGCTTCGAGAACAATCTGGACTTCATTCAAGGATTGAGGATCATGATAACTTGGACTTCTGATGTGCATTTCTGGGTTCAGAATTGGGTGAAGTAGTGAGTTCAGGCTCCCGCAGGGTATAAGCAGTAGGGGCCACTGCACGATAGGTGGCCATACGGGGCGGCCCTGGGTTTAGATCCCTGATGACTGCGCACCGATGGCACACCCATGATCTAGGCTGCAGGGCTAGGAGGGCATCGCAGTTCGGTGGCACTCAGCACAGGGTGCCTGTCTCTCGTGCCCTACACCACGTGTGTGCACTAACATGAGAGTAAAGTGAGACCGCCAGTGCTTTCCAGTGCAGTATTCTTTTTTTTTTTTTTTTTAGAGATTTTGCTATAGGGCATGTGTGCTTGCCAGAGAGATAGAGAGAAATCACTTCCCTGGGGAATGGTCACACTGCAGTCCCTTCTCTTCCATTCTCCTCTCGTGATCTTGGGCACGCATGCTCATGTGCCTGGCATGACTTTTAAGCCACCAGGTCCGGGATTTGAATCATGGTTGACTACGTGGGAGTCCAATGACATAACCATTATGCTATCTGCTTGTCCTGAGAGAGATGGCTTTAAACCTCACACCGGGATCATGGATTTGACGTTTTCTTTTTCATTCTGCCAGCTTTTGCTTTGTATACCTCAGAGCTGTTTTTCTACCCTACACATCTTAGAATTGCCATTGCCATTTGACTGTCCCTCGGTCATTCTGGAGTGTCCCTTGTCCACGTTGCTGCTTGCTGAGATGTCTGAGGCAGTGGTGTGCGTGCAGCGTCTCTTTCCTGTTGTCAGTGTCCATCCTCACATAGCCCTGCTCTCTCTGAACATGCCACACCAGGCTAAGGGGGTCACAGTGAGCCATGGTGGCACCCTCTGTCCTCCCTACTGTGACTGCAGGGGAGCACTGGCCACTTCTCCCGGTACACCACCTCAAGGTGGGCACAGTGGTTGATGTGGACGTAACCCACAGAGAGCTGCACATTTCCTCTGCTGTCGCCGTGCCTCCCAGGCAGGCCCAAGATCCATAGTACCAGCCCTCCAGGGAGCTTGGGGCACCCAGATCCCCCGAGTGGACCATCTGTGCTGGGCCCCAAGTGGAGTTTACGGCCCTGGTGTTTGGTATGGCAGTGCTCCTTGTGACTGAGTCTGGTCTGACTGCTTGGGCCTGGGGAAGACAAGGTGGGGCAGGCTTTCAAATGCCAACCCTGACATGGGCTCCAGGCACGTAGTGGCATCACGGATACTGGGCAGTGCTGCTCTGGGCAACCTGGAAGGTCAGCGTGATGAAGAGGAAGGCCTGGAGGAGTGGACAGCACTGGACAGACACTCCTACTGCCCGCTCCCTGACAGCTGCAGCCTCAGTGCTTCCTTGTCTCTTATGAGAGCTGACTTCAAGGCCTCAGGCGTCGTGTGGGCCTTGTGTCCCCACTCCCTGCATCCTCGTGCTTTTCCAGGAATCTTCTTCCCGGTGGGGACATACGTGACTTCCCAGTTGCAGGCTCCAGCCTCATCCCAGCAGGGAATCTTCTTCTTTTTTTTGAGAGAGAGAGAGTTTTGCTATAGGGTGTGTGCACTTGCCAGAGAGACAGAGAAAAATCACCCTCTGGTGGAGGGATGGCCATACTGCTTTCTCTTCTTGGGATCTTGGGCCTGGTGTGAGTTGTAAGTCACCGGGTCGAGAACTCGAACTGTGATCGACTGCATGGGAGTCCTGTGATATAACCATTACTCCATTTGTTGGTCCCAGCAAGAAACCCTTCTGTCCTAGGAGGTGGCCCTTAGTCTGGAGGTTCTGCAGCTGGAGAGTAGGCCAGGTCTTTCAGGACGGGGCCTCGGGGTCACCCTGCAGACTGGAGGAAGGGTGGTCAGGACTGTGCATCCACCGGGCTCTTGTGGAATGCTACACAGTGAACAGCAGGTGCTTGGTACTGCCCCAGTCACGGCGAGGCTGGGTATGGTCTGCTTACGGTGCGCTGCGTCTGTTTAGGTGCCTGAGGTCAGGCCCTGCTGCAGAGCTGGTGTCCTGGAGACACAACTGAACAGTAAGAATGTTACCTGTCTCAGTCTGAGGCTCACTGAGTTGTGGATTCCGTGGTTTCTTGTCATCTTTGCTGTCATTTCATGTAAAATTAGTTACTGGGGTAAGTACTATTTTATGTAGAGATTATTTTTATCATCATTTACTATTTTGTCTAACCCAAAGCACGTCCTGTGTCATGCATTTATACGAGGTGACCCTGTCGCAGTGGTTGACACAGCTGATCACTGAAGTTGTAGATGCAGGTTGGCTGTTTGCTGTGGTGGCTTTCGGCGGCCCCTGGTTGTTTAGCAGTGAATGGGAGGGATTTCTATCTTGGAAGCCTGGGTGGCTGGAGGGGTTCCTCTGACCTGGCAGCTGCTCGTGATAGTAGGTGGGACCTGAGAGGGCCCAGTTGCTTGCTGGCTCCAGTGCCAGGAGCTAGGTTGTCCTCTGCCCCATGACTGCTGCTGGCATTTTGGGCATGGCAGTTTTCCGTTTCTTATTTTGCTTTGTATGTTCTGTTCTCATGATGGCAAAGGACTGATGCAGGGCACAGGCTCTCCCCCTGGTCACTCTGTTCCCCATGGCTGTTTGCCTTGCTGTCATGTCAGCTCACTTGCTAAGTTGCTCTTCTTGTCCCTGAATCTGTCATGACACTCTTGGGCAGAGGCCCTGGCTGGGCGGCTCCAGTCCTCCGACATTTGTTGAGAACTCTCTTTGTGCCCTGGTATGTGGTCCATTTCAGAAATATTTCATGACTGGTTGAAAGAGTCACTGTTTGCTGCTTCCCGGGGGCAGTATTCTGAACGCCCACGAGATAAAGGCTGACTAGTCATGTTGTCCAGATGTTGACTGATTCCCTCCTGTCCATCTTGTTGCCTGTGCATGTCCCTGGGGCCCTGTCTCAGCAGTGCCTTTGCTTACTTTGATGGAGCTGCACTAGTTGTCTTTCCATTCTTGACTTAAAATTTTAGGAACCAGCAGTTGGCATAATGGCTACGTTGCTGGACTCCCATGTAGTTGACCATATTTTGAGTCCTGGACCCAGTAGCTTAAACTCACGCCGGGTGCATGTGTGTACATGCCCAAGATCCTGAGAGGAAAATGGAGAAGGGATTGTGGTGTGGCCATCCCCCCTGGGGGGTGATTTCTCGCTTTCTGTCTTTCTGGTGAGCACACACGCCCTATAGCAAAAACCTCTCCCCCCACCAAAATTTTTTTTTTTTTTTTTTTTGAGAGGTTTTCGCTGTAGGGCGCTTGCGCTCGCCAGACAGACAGAGAGAGACAGAGAGACAGAAAGCAGGAAATCACCCCCCAGGGGGGATGGCCACGTCGCAATCCCTTCTCCTCCATTCTCCTCTCGGGATCCTGGGCACGCACGCACACGCGCCCGGCGTGAGTTTAAGCCACCGGGTCCGGGACGCGAACCGCGGTCGACTACGTGGGAGTCCAGTGACATAGCCATGACGCTAACTGCTGGTCCCTTTTTTTTTTTTTTTTTTTAATTCCTGGTGGCCAGCAGGTTGCAGAAGTTAAGGTGCTTGTCTCCCACATGGCTGCCTGCAGTTTGAGCTCTGGTTCAAGCTTGAAAGTCATGTGAGGCGTGCATGTGTGGGTGCCCAAAATCTCAAGAGGAGTATGGAGAGAGGTTGCTGTGTGGCCCTCCCCCCTTGGGGGTGATTTCTCACTTTCCCTCTCTCTCTCTCTCCTGTGGGCACACACACCCTATGGCAAAATAGGGCAAAAACCTAGGGAAAAAAATCATGTTTTTGTGTTTTAGATGTGTCTGTTATAAAGCAAGTATTTAGGTCTGTAAGATTCTTTTGTTTTGTTTTTTTTTCCTTTAGTATTTTGCTATTGGATGTGTGCACTTCCTGTAGACAGACAGAGAGAGAGAAAATAGGTCATGGACCCCCAGGAGGATGGCCACGCTGCACCCCTTCCCCTCCATTCTCCTCTTGGGGTTGTGCATGTAGTCTGCCAGCCTTGTGCTCAGCATGGGGGCTGAGACTCGAGCCCTGCAGCCATTCCTTGTGGAATCCAGCCACCTTAACCTCCATACCACCTGCTGGCTCAAAATCTGTAAGGATCTTACCTGACACTATTTGTCTTAACTCAGCCTCAGTACATTTACATTTATTGTAATTATTATAGTTGAATTTGTTTCTGCCATCTCTGTACTCTGTCCTGTCATTTGGGGACAGATGGTTCTTCCTTTCTTGACTTCCTTTGGACCGATTATTTCTTGTTTGGTTTTCTCCTATAATAGACGGAAATTTATTCTAATGCAAAATTCATTGATCAGAATCTAAATTAGTTGATCATTTTGCCTTCCTTCAAACAATGCAGCAATCAGGGAACACTTGGTCCTGCTTCCTTCCCTCCCACCTACAGCTCTGCCTGGCCTGTCTCTGCACAGCACGTCCTGTTGCCTTCTCCAGATGCTCCTTGGGCTAGAAAGGCCAAGGTTGGGGTTTCTCTTGATAGTCCTTGACTAGGATGTTGGTTTACCTAGTTTATCGTAAACCTATGGATCTCAGCATTAGGGGTTCCTTGAATGGAGTCACACACTGCTAGGCCCAGACTTGCTTCTCTGGCCTTTCTTCAGAGCTGTGCAGTTTGAGTTTGAGGCCAGCAGCGGGCTGACCCCTCTGTGTCCAGGCAGGAGTGGCTCCCTCCGCCTCCAGCTTCCTGTTTGACTTCGCTTTCGCCCTGTGGGCATCTGAACTTTCTTACCAGCTCATCTATGGATTTATAAAGTGTTTTTAGTAGAATATTTTACTGAGTACTAGTGCTCGTTATTAGAGAACTGGTTAAGGCTACCTTATTTATTATTCTGACAGAATGCGGTGTTCACTTGAGAAATGTTCCTTTCCTGGCAGTGCTGTATCTGCCTGCCCTGTGTTGGGCTGGAGTATGCTTCACCTAGCTGAGCCTAGAACGTCTCTATGGGTAGAGGCTTTTCTGGGCGTAACCACTTCTTGTTCCCCCAGTTGGTTGTGACAAAGAGCCGGCATTTCTAGAAGCTGCTGTGATTTCTGCTAGTGGCTGTGGTTCAGCCTTGAGCTTGGCCGAGCACCTCTGCCGGGTGCGTCCTCTCAGGGCAGAGTTCCCACGTCTTCCCAAGTTTATCAGGGGTTTCCCGGAACTGTCCGCTAGCATCTGGTAGTACTCCTGCTGCCTCTGGGGCCTTGCTCCTGTGAGCCTAGTCCACATGCCCTGGGCCGCACAGACCCCAGGGAGGAGGCAACAGGTCCATGTGTGTCATAGCTGCTGGCGTGTGACTGTGGATGACACCCCAGGTTATGCCCCTTTCTTCTCCCTTTCCTTTTTTGCTTTCTGTGGAATAGATAGCCATTTTTTCTCTCCCCTCCCTGTGTGTCTGGTAATTTTCGTGATTGCCCTTTATGTTGCATCTTATGCCAGCGATCAGCTTTCCTGAGTCCTGGCCTCTCAGCACTTCCGAGGAAGACATGCCCCCACAGGACCGCTCACCTGCCAGCCCCATCTTGTTTACACCTGAAGCAGTCTCTGTCTCTTGTGAAGACGCTGGAATTGAGCTTTTAGTTAGCGGTCAGTTGTCTCCCCCACACCCCACCCCCAGGTGCAGGAAGTATGCAGCACCAGCAGCAGATGGTCGTCTCCCGCATGTTCTCCTAGCAGCTCCCTCAGGAGCTGGCACAGGGTGTCTCTGTTCAGTACTCTGCGTAGGAAGTGGGCATCGAGAGCCTTCTCGCCCACGCATGCCCGGAACTTTCTTTGCACAGTGTGGGATGGGCTGATCAACCACCTGGGAATTGGGACAGGAGGGGTCCCCGCCATTTGTGCTATGTGCCTGTCTCGAGGTATGCTTTGTCTAAGGCCCACCTGGGGAGGCCCGGCTCTGGGTGCCTGGTGGCAGCTTGACCCTCACGCCAGTCATTCTGGTGGCTCTACTCTGTGGCTTTGAGTTTCTGCACAGACCAGTGACCCTGGCTGGTCTCTGCTCACTTGTAGGATAGGGACTGAACAGGATTGGCCTCTTAGGGTTGTAGGAAGGACCAGATGGGGTAATTCATGCATGGAAATGTCTGTAGGATCAGCAAGTGGCATGGTGGTTAAGGCACTGGACACTCTCATTAGGCTGACTGCCGTTCGAGTCCCAGACCTGGCGGCTTGCTTTCTTATTATCTCTAACTCTCTCTGTGTCTCTCTCTGGTCAAATTAAAATAAATAAATGAATGAATAAACAAAATTAAATAATTCTTTTTTTTTTAAAAAAAAAAAAGGGAGGTGAAGAAATGTCTGTAAGAAAGGCAGGGATACCTCTTGGCTCTCTGAGTAGCACCACAGCGGTTGGCAAGAATAAGCGCCTTGTGAGAGGCAGCAGTAACGGAGTCAAGAAGAAAGTGATTGATACATTTTCTGAAACTCATTGGTCTGATGTGGAAGCACCTGCCGTGTTCAACGTAAGACATACTGGGAAAACGTTACTTACCAGGACTCAAGGAACCAAGGTTCTGTCTGACGGCCTGAAGGGCCGTGTGTTTGAAGTGAGTCTTGCAGATCTGCAGAACGATGCCGTTGCATTTAGGAAATTCAAGCTAATTACTGAGGACGTTCAGGGCAAAAACTGCCTGACTGATTTCCATGGCATGGATCTCACCCATGACAAAATGTGTTCCGTGGTCAAAAAATGGCAGACCATGATTGAAGCTCATGTCGATGTCAAGACTACTGATGGTTATTTGCTTCGTCTCTTCTGTGTTGAGTTTACTAAAAAACACTACCAGCAGGTCCGCCAAATCCGGAAGAAGATGATGGAAATCATGACCTGGGAGGTGCAGGCAAAATGACTTGAAAGAAGTGGTCAATAAACTGATTCCAGACAGCGTCAGAAAAGACATAGAGAAGGCTTGCCAATCCAGCTGCCCTCTCCATGACGTCTTCGTCAGAAAAGTGAAAATGCTGCAGAAGCCCAAGTTTGAATTGGGAAAACTCATGGAGCTTCATGGTGAAAGTAGTAGCTCTGGAATAGCTCCTGGGGATGAGACAGGTGCCAAAGTGGAACGGGTTGATGGGTATGAACCACCAGTCCTAGAATCTGTTTAAAGTTCCGTCTTTTAATAGTGACAAATAAAAAGTCCTACTTGGTGGCAGTTTCCATCTGAACATTCTTTTTTTTTAGGTTTTTTTTTTTTTTGGGGTGGGGGGAGATTTTCACTATAGGGCGCGTGCGCTTGCCAGACAGACAGAGAGAGACATAGAGACAGAAAGCGAGAAATCACCCCCCAGGGGGGATGGCCACGCCGCAATCCCTTCTCCTCCATTCTCCTCTCGGGATCTTGGGCACGCACGCACACGCGCCTGGCGTGAGTTTAAGCCACCGGGTCCAGGACGCAAACCACGGTTGACTACGTAGGAGTCCAGCGACATAGCCATTACGCTAACTGCTGGTTCCCTGTACATTCTTTTTAAATAACCTGAAAGCTTGGAGAACCAGATACTCTGATTGGATAATGAAGTTCTTGACCTGTTCAAGTTTTATTAAGTAGTTGAAAAGGGGAAAAAAAAAAAAGAAAAAAAAAAAAGAACAGGCAGATAGGGCCAGCCTGTGACGTGGTGGGGACAGCTGGATCTCACATGGCTGACCATGCATTTCGAGTCCTGGGCCCAGTGCTTGACAAACACATGGGCTATGTGCATGTGTGTGCCCAGATTCTGAAAGGAGGGACAAATGGAAGAGAAGGGATTGTAGGAGATGGTCCTCGTGGGGGTGGGGGCTTTCTCTCTCTGTCTCTCGGTGCAATTACCCTTTGGCAAATTAGAAAAAAGAAGGCTGGGGTCATCGTGATGGCTGTCACACTGATATGCGTTCTGCCCCTGTGTGCCAGGGGCTCTGGAGAGCAGGCTGCAACAAGACCAAGCTGTGCTGTGTCCTGGGCTGGCCGTGCCAGGGAGCCCAGGGCCAGCGAGTGCAGGTTATACCCAGCAATGGTGCAGAGTGACACTGGGGCTTGGCCCTTCTGAGCCCAGGAAATGCCAGTGCCAGTATGTACCTGGGCATCCAGCAAACCCTGCCCCCACACTCAAGGCCTCATTAAGCCCAGGAAATGCCAGCACGTCTAGGGAGCCAGATGCCGCCCCCGCCCCGTCCCCAGCCCGGCTAGGCCAAGGAAGCGCCAACATGAGTCTGCTGCAGGAGTCCAGGCGTAAGTTCGGGGGCCACTGCCCCTCAACGGGTGACGGTATCATCCAGGGAACCCCGACTCTTTCAGGGCACCTCCTCATTCCGGCCAAGCAAGGGGCAGCTGTAGCACAGGTGAAGGGAGAAGGGCAGTGCTGGCTCTTGGTCCATGCCGACAGCAGGGTGGGCTGTCTCAGCATCAGTGCTGTGCCAGGCAGACTCAGGTGGCCTTTACAGGTAATGACCCACTCTTCATGGGAGGGGTTTGAGGGCAGCACTTAGGTGGGAGCCATCAGGCCACGTTGGGGAGTTTCTGGTAGGATAATAGCATGGCCTAGGGCTGGGGCTTCCTTCCCACTCCTGCAGAACTATCCATGAGGAAGGCGACAAGCAGAGCAGCCACTCTTACATGGTGAAGTAGCTGTTATTCTTATTGTTCTGTTTTACAATGAGGTTATTACAGAAATTCTTAGGTAGGCAACAACTTTTCATTTATCACTAAAAAAAAGTTATGCTTCCTCATGCTGTACAATAAAGGTAAGAGACTACAGAGCTTTAAGCTTCTTTCTACTGGAATTCTCTGATAGTATAGCACAGTGTTGTCATTTTTTTGCAATGCTAGAATAAATCTAAAAAGTCTCTTCTATGGGGACCAGCAGTTAGCGTAATGGCTATGTCACTGGACTCCCACGTAGTCGACCGTGGTTCGCGTCCAGGACCCAGTGGCTTAAAACTCACACCGGGCGCGTGTGCGTGCGTGCCCAAGATCTCGAGAGGAGAACGGAGGAGAAGGGATTGCGGTGTGGCCATCCCCCCTGGGAGGTGATTTCTTGCTATCTGTCTCTCTGTCTCTCTCTGTCTGGCGAGCACACGTGCCCTATAGCGAAAACCTCTCCAAAAAAAAAAAAAAGTCTCTTCTATGCGCTTCTCTTCAAAAAGTGATGAATAATAACGGAAGATGGCATAAAAAAGCCATGTTTTTCCTATTCATTCTGTCGTATTGGAGCCCGTGTTTTTACCATCACAGGCTACAATTTCCACTTAATCCACTTTAATCAGTTCTGTCCCCTCTCTGAATTCAACATCATTCAGTACGAAAGTCCACACATTATTGCAGAATCTATGTATTTAGAGAGCCCCTGAAATTGACTCTGTCCCCGACCCTCTGAGCCCATGCTGAATTTATAGCCTTATCAAACTGAGGTAGAACTTGAAGGGCAAGTTGGGGTAATCTGCTGAGACTGTGTGAGCTCATCTCGGTTCTCCTGAAGACTGTCCCCCAAGGTGGCATTTCTGTATAACTGATATGCCATGGCTTAGGAGGAAGATACCGTGTTTCTTACTCAGGCCTGCATTGATGTCCCACTCTCTCCGGCACAGACGCTTCCTGCTGCGAGCAGATACCAGCAGCGCAGCCAGGAGCAGGGTAGGAGGCGCCTCCTCCCCTGACCACCTCTTCCGTCACCGCAGCACCTGCAGAGCTCAGCGACGACCCAGGAGTGCTCCAGGAGGTATTATTTTAAAGACCCACAAGACATTACTGAGAAGAACAGAGGGGGCAGCACAGCCATCCTCTTGTGTGCCAACATCCACTAGCGCCTCAGCACAGCCCCACCGAGGGTGCAGGCCGGGCCTGAGCTCCGTGCTTCTGTACCGTGGGCACAGGTTTTCCTCCCCAAGCAGGCAGGTGGGAAGTTGGCTCAGAAAGCAAGTGAGGATGTGTTAGTTCACGGTCAGGGTTTTATGAGAAACGTTATAGTAACAACTTAAAAAAATTGAAATACTCCATTTTGTTGACAAAGAATTTTAGAAATCAGCGTAGAAGACAAAAGCAGTGCAGAACTGGACAGAAAGGGTACACACAAGGAGCCAGACATGACGTCGGAAGATCATGGGAAACGTACCCTGAGAAAACCGCGTGCATTATTTTTCACACCTAAATAAATTCACACTAACTTGATGAACATGTCTGAAAAATGCCTGGCTTGAGGCCCTAGAAGGACAGTTTGAAAAGAGCCCCTGTCAGTATGAGCTGAAATCTGAGGAAATGAAGCAAGACCGGACATCAGACTTAGAATGAAGCTTGGCTGGAAGAGCGGTGAAGTCATTGGAGCTTTGTGAAGTTTCTGGGGACAAAGCCCTACAGAAATCAGCAGTTTGCAAATGGGTACCTCATTTTCAGAGGGGATGAGACTGTGTTGAAGATGACACTGATGGTGGCAGACCACCCATATCAATCTATGAGGAAAAAAATTCATCTTGTTCGTGCCCGGATTGAAGAACACTGACGATTAACAACAGCCAATGCCATAGGCATGGCTCCTGGTCTGCTCACACCGTCTGGCTGAGAAATTAACACTGAGCAAGCTTGTTCTGCTTGGTGCTGTACCCAGACCAGCTCCAGGCAAGAGCAGACCTTTCAGTGGAGGCTTTAAACGAGTGGGATCAAGATCCCAAAGCACTTCTTCGAAGACTTGTGAAAGGCAATGACGTGTGGCTTTACCGAAACGATTCTGAAGACAGAGCACAGTCACAGCAAGGCCACCAAGAGGCCATTCAGAGCAAGAGTGGACGCATTGGGACAAAGGTGGTAGCAAGTCTTTTGGGAGCTCAAGGCACTGTGCTCGTTGACCTTCTGGAGGACCAAAGAATGGCCACATCTGCCAAAGCGTCAGCAGAAAACGACCTGGGAGAGCTTCCCCAGAGAGCCCTCCCCGAGATGTGGCTCTGCTCATTCTTCTCAGCAGATAAGGGCAGGGCTGTGAGCCTTTCCTTGGGAGAGCGTTAGCTCCAGCATCTCACAGTTCTGGTGTGGCTTCTCCAGACTTCTTTTTGTTTCCTATTTTTAAAAAATTCTCCAGGGCCCAGTTTTTTTTTTTTTTTTTGAGTGGTTTTTGCTATAGGGCGCGTGCACTCACCAGAAAGAAAGTGAGAAATCACCCTCAGGGGGGATGGCCACACCGCAATCCCTTCTCCTCCATTCTCCTCTCGGGATCTTGGGCACGCACACACACACGCCTGGCGTGAGTTTAAGCCTCCGGGTCCGGGACTCAAATGGCAGTCGACTACGTGGGAATCCATTGACATAGCCATTTCGCCAACTGGTGGTCCCTAGGGCCCTCAGTTCTTTAGTGGTGGATAACATGGCTGGTGTCATCACTTGCAAAAGTATCTTGAACTTGATGGAGCTTATGTTGAGAAATAAGATTTATTTTTTTTAATATTTATATTTTTTGTATTGCTAGAGAGAGCATGTGCTCCCCAGAGTGAGACAGACAGAGGCAGAGGAAGAAACACCCCCAACAGGGCATGGTCACATAATCCCTTCTCCACTTCTCCATCGTGTTGGGCTCTCACTCTCTGTCTTCAGCTGTTCTCACTGACTCCTCCCTCTCCACAAGGGCCGTGCTCTTGGCTTTGCTTCTGAGACCGGCCCTCTCAGGGAGCCATGGAATCAGCTTGGTGGGGTCGGAACAGCATTCTCATCTTTCCTGGGAAGGGGTGGTCTGATCACTGGCGGGAGGGCCCGTGCTCAGAGCATGCACAGACATGTACCTGGTGTGTTTTTCAAGCTGCTGTCTCCAGGATTCGAACTGTGGTTGGCCATATGAGATCTGACTCCCTCAACCACTAGGACGTGGGGCCAGCCAAATTAGTGGACTTTACTTTTTTTTTTTTTGGAGAGGATTTTGCTATAGGGCGCGTGCGCTCGCCAGACACACAGAGAGAAACATAGAGACAGAAAGCGAGAAATCACCCCCCAGGGTGGATGGCCACGGCGCAATCCCTTCTCCTCCATTCTCCTCTTGGGATCTTGGGCACACACGCACACGCGCCCGGTGAGAGTTCTAAGCCACCAGGTCCAGCACGCAAACCGTGGTCGACTACGTGGGAGTCCAGCGACATAGCCATTACACTAACTGCTGGTCCCACAAATTAGTGGACTTTAAACCTTCATCTTGTAAAGATATTTAAGTTGGGGCCGGCAGGTGGCATGGTGGCTAAGGGCGCTGGACTCACACATGGCCGACCGTGGTTCGAGTTCCGGACCTGGAAGCTTGCTTTTTCACTTTCCCTTTCTCTCTCTCACTCTGTCCCTCTCTGGTCATATTAAAAAATAAAGTTAAATAAAGTAATTAAAGAAAAAAAGATGTTTAAGTTATAAGAGACATGCCCTCACCATGGTGTCTGGGTCAGGGCTCTGGATCGGGAAAGACCCAGGTCTCCTTTGGTGCCCTGTGGTGCCTGGGCCACTGTGTGGCCTCAGCCCCTCCTCTATTCCCCGCCCCAGCCCTCCTGGTCGCACAGGCCAGCTCTGCTGCTTGTGTGGCCTCAGCCCCACCTGCAGGAGAGCGGCCAGGCACGCTGGGTCGGCACTGCGTGCCCAGGACATGCCGCTTGAGGAGGGTCAGATCACGGTCCTGCCGAGCTGCTGCTTTCTGCCTGTGGGTCCTCTCTTGTTCGTCTCCCTAAGCCCAGGGCAGCGTGTGGCCCAATGGCAGAGGGTTTATGAACCACCCATCTGCCAGGCTTCTCTGCTCTGAGCACGGCACTCAGGTCTGGGCTGCCTGTCCTGGAGGTGGGCCATCCTCCTGTGTATGCATACACATGTTCTCTGTCAGGAGTGAGACGAAAGAGACTGTACTAGTTAAGTGGAGTAATGGGCAGATTTCACAGCAGAAATCCTCTCGAATGAAATGATGGTTCAAGAATCTGACCCTGGGGCCTGCAGGTGGGTGGTGGTGAAGACAGCTGAGTTTCTGAGTCCCGGGCCAGCAGCTTGAAAATCATGTCAGTCACATGTGCATGCGTGCCCAAAATCTTGAGAGGAGAATGGAGGAGAAGGGATTGCAGCATGGCCATCCCCACGGGGAGTGATTTCTCACTTTCCCTCTCTGTCTCTCTCTTCTCTGACAAGCGCATGCACCCTATGGCAAAAACCTTAAAAATAAAATCATGTTCAAAGGCTTGCTTTCTTCTCACCTGTCACTGTCAGTCTCAGAGCCTCGTGTGCGCAGACACCAGCTCTGTGGCTGTGCTCGCGGTGTCTGAATGGCACAGTTAGAACTGTGTTTACGCTGCAGTGAGGCGCCCCAACCATCTCTGATGTCCGACCCCCGTCCAGGAAAGGTGAGAGAGCTGTTCCTGCCCCCTCGAGTGGATCCCATGGCTTCTGGGGGGCCAGTCACAGATTCGAAGCCAGGGGCATGGCCTTGTAGGGGAGGAGTCAGCGAGGACAGCTGCTGGAGGCGGTGTCCTGCTCACTGGGCACGAGCGGGCCCAGCTGGTGACAGAGCTGGCAGGGAGAGCAGCGCATCGTCCCCGTAGCTCACAGTCACGCTCGTAGAACACCGAGCAGTTCACTGTGGGGCGCCGGGGGAACTTGCTGAGAGCAGCTTTGAGAATGGGCTCGGCCTTCTGGAAAAGACAGCTGAGCGAGGACTTGACCCTTTTGCTTTTTGCGAAACTCACTAGAGTGAACGGAAAGAACGGAAGGGGCCAGACGGAACCTGTAGCTGACCTGGCGGGCGCTGAGCCAGAGCACCGGCCACGTGGCGAGGCGTGAGTGCCCACTGGTCCTTGAGCAGGGCCGGCCGGAGGTGGCAGGAGCAGAACTGAAGATGGTGCATAGCCAGGGCCGCCAGGGTGCCGAGCGAAGGTGGAAGCCGCACGCTGCTCCTCTTCTGCTGTGAGGACAGGGCGAAGGAGGAGGCGGAAGCTGTGGCCGCACTGGGCCGAGAGGCCTGCCCTCCTGGGACTCGGGTCCCGTGGCTGCCCGGCAGGAGCACGGCCACCAGCTGCAGCCCGGCCTCTTGGCGGCCACGGCATAAACTGCCGACGGTGAGGCTGAGGACGGCCCTGACGGGCACCTGCTGCCGCGTGGCCCACCCCAGCTGCTCGCTGTGGATCCGCCTGCTCAGGGCCTGCGTAGCCTCTGCCCAGCCGTCCTCCTGCAGTGCCAGCCCCAGCAGGCCCTGGTGTCCTTAGCATCTCTGTGAGGCTGTCTACCGGGACCTTGGGGGGTCCCCTGGCCGGTGGCACACACGAGCCCACCTCAAGTCCCAGGGCAGCCGCCAGCCCTTGCCTGAAGGCAGCTGGCCGTGCCGCAGCTGCGGGGGACTCCTCGGCTTACCTGGGTTTCTGTCGCTCACTCCCGGATGTGCTAATGCTGGCAGCTCGTTCGCAGGGGGGCCCCTGAGAGCATTCACAGCCGAGCACCCTGAGTGACATGAGGAGCAAGGCGAGCAGAGACCAGGCCTTCCAGGTGTGGAGGGAAGGCCCGGGAGAGCCCAGGTACACAGCGTAGCAAGAAGGCAGTGTCCGAACGATTAACCCAGAAAACAGGTGTTTTAGGTTGAACTTTTGTCTGTATGGTAAAAAATGACAAAATATGTAGATAAAGATGGGGATGAGATCTCGAAATCCAGGGTGACAGGAGATAAAGCAGAGAGGAGACGGTGCAGCCATTGCTAGCAGAAGCAGTGAGGTGCAGGGACAGAGCAGCACTTCGCACACACAGGAAACGCGCTGGGACAGACCACCGAGGGCGACAGAGAAGGCAGGACGCCCGAGCAGACAGGCCAGCGGCAGCGAGTGCGGTTCTGTCGCTGCGCAGAGGTACCAGGGGGACAGGCAGAGCCTCTCTGGAGTACAGACGTGAGTTTCCACATCGCACCTGGAGGAGTGGGCACAGCATGACCTCACTGACATGGCCTGAGGGCTCCTTGGTGAGTGCCGCCCCGTCCCCTCACAGAGGGCAGCAGGCCAGAGCAGGCAGGTTCCCGGAGGGGCGAGTGGTCATGCCTGAGTGTGCCCGGCCCGTCACCACCTGGGCGTGGTGCAGAGCACAGCCTTCCTCGGGAGGGCCCGGAGCCTGTCAGCTCACCGCGGAGCCAGCAGTTGGCATGGCCGAAGCCCCAGGCATGTGCGCTGGCGAATCCGCGGGGGACTGAGCCCAGAACAACAGCTGTGCTGCAGACGTGG
This sequence comes from Tupaia tana, assembly GCA_026018925.1. Taxonomy (NCBI): domain Eukaryota; kingdom Metazoa; phylum Chordata; class Mammalia; order Scandentia; family Tupaiidae; genus Tupaia; species Tupaia tana. The sequence goes on along the minus strand of JAKSZU010000008.1, from coordinate 94,067,153 downwards.
GCGATGTGAGGCCAGTGAGGGACAGTCGGGGAGCGAGGGACAGCTGCAGCCTCCAGAGCCGGGCACCGGGAGGCGAAGTGTCCAACGTGAGTCAGTCGGAAATAAGAGGCTAGGCTTTAACTCATTTTGACTAAAATTGGAACAAGACAAAAATGTTTACTCTTGTGATTTTGTCATTATTCTGGACATGTTTGTCAGTAAAATCAGATATGAAGCAAATAGTGGTAGGGCTTGCCCGTGACCAGGTGGTCAAGGAAGCTAGATCCCACGTGGTCAATGACATGGTTCAAGTCCCAGATCGGGTGGCCTGAAAAGGAAGAAAGAAAAAGAAATAATGATTAAAAATGTTGGGAAATTTTCCTGGCAAAGGACAGATGTGGTTATCATAAAAATAGTAAGTAGCCAGGTAACAAACAAATATGTGAGACCCAGCAGCGTTCCTGTGGGGGCGAAGCAGACGTGGCCGTGGAAGGCCGGAGGCCTAGCCTTTCCCGTTGTGCAGGCGTTGTGTGGGACAGAGGTCAGGTACTCCTTAGATGGTCTGTCAGTTGGGATTTAGCCATGTCCTCGGGGTTGCTGTGGAAGAAGCCAGGCGTGGTTCCGTATCGTCCCCATGGCCCACTGTCGGCCCTGACCTCCTGGCCAGGTGCTGCTTACTCCTCCCGAGCTCCCCCACCCCAATCACTGTGTCCAGCCCGTACTCAAGGAATGAGGGACTGGGCTCCCCCTAGGAGCCTGGGGCTTCTGCATGGACTGGTCTTGGTAGGGAGATCTGTCTGTTCTACTTTGCAGCCGTGGTCATTTATATCATGATGGACTTAGGGATATAACCACGATGACATTTTTTCCTTTTAGATTTTTAAAAAAGAATTATTTTGTTTAACTTTATGTGCCATTACCATTATTATTACTTCAATTTGACCAGAGAGAGATACAGAGAGAGCAAGGGAAAGTGAGAAAGCAAGCCTCCAGGTCCGGGACTTGAACTACAGTCTGCCATGTGGGAGTCCAGCGCCTCTAACCACCTCGCCACCTGCCGACCCCTCATTTTAGATTTTATTTTCCCACAGGGTACATATGTTTGCCAGAGAGAGACAGAGAGAGGAAAAGTGAGAAAATACTCCCAGGGGTTGGCTATGCTGCAGTCCCTTCTCCTCCATTCTTCTCTCAAGATTTTGGGTACACATGCACAAGCACCAGGCATGATTTTCAGGCTACTGGGTCCAGGACTTGAACCATGGAGTCAGCCATATGGGATCCAGCACCTTAATCACTGTGCCACCTGCTGGCCTCCATTAATATAATTTTACCAGGGCTGGCAGATGGCATGGAGGTTGGGGGCACTGGACTCCCACATGGCCGACTGTGGTTCGAGTCCCAGGCCTGGCAGCTTGCTTTCTCACTTTCCCTCTCTCTCTTGCTCACTCTCACTCACTCTGCCCTTCTCTGTTCAAATTAAAATAAATTAATTTTTAAAAAGTTAAAATTGTACGTAGACACACACACACACACACACACACACACTTTTTTTTTTTTTTTTTTATCTTTTCCAGAATATCACAAACTTGGAATCATGGCACACTGTCCAGGATAGCATGTTAAACCCCTCATTCTGCAGTAGCCCGTGGTGGGCTCCCAATGGGCTGAGTGCCCTCGCCGGTCAGCATCTGGCTGTGGGCCCACGTGCAGTGTGTGGCGGTGACGGGACATGCCATCCGTGCCTACGTGGGGCTTGCCCTCTGATGGGAGATGGGGTGGGTATCACGAGTCTGTTGATGTGTCTGTGTGACAGTTTAATACTAAGCAGACACATGGCGCTTTCTGCTTATGGACAAAATGGAGTAATGGGTCAGATTTACTGTCCTACCCAAAGAAACGGGAAAGTTGGGTGAAATATGTGAGTCCATGGTTTTCAAACTTTGGACACAAGGTGACAAAGTGCAGTGATTCCTGTAAGGTGACTGTGATGGCTTTCCCAGCGTGTCACATTCGATGAGCTTCTTGCAAGATAGGAGCCGGGGATGCGGGTGCCTGCAGGGGGAGAGCTGCGGGTGGGCATGCAGAGTCCAGGCGCTCGCTGTGTGCGGGTCGCCCAGGCACAGGCAGGACCCCGCGGGGCTGGAAGGACAGCGAGCAGAGCTTGTCGAAGGCTGGGACGAGGCCGTTGCCATGAGGCAGACTGGAAACCGCACAGCACAGGCAGGGGAGGGTGATTAGCCCTGGGGTAAATGCTGCTCTGCCCTAGCAGGTCTTAGCAGCAAGAAGTAACATTTTCACTTTCTTCCTTTTATTTTTAAGGTTTTGCTATAGGGTGTTGCGTTCACCAGAGAGAGACAAAAGGAAGGAAAGTGAGAGCTCACCCTGCGAGGGGGTGGCCTTGCCAGAATCCCTTCTCCCCACTCTCCTCTCGGGGTTTTGGAACGTGCATGCTTATGTGCCTGTGTGATGCCAGCTGCCGGTGGCCAGAGACCCTGCACCTAACCTCCAAGCCGCCTGCTTGCCTCACTTTTACTTTCTAAGTAACTGTATTCCAAAACAAAGCTCAAAAATATTTATAGGAATACAGAGTGCAACCGTCTTTGGTTCAAGTCGAGAGACCTCCCTGGGTATCAAGCATGCATGTGCCCTGACCCAGGGCTGGCTAAAAGCTGAGGGTGAATGACCTCATTGGGACCCTGCTGGGGGTGCTAACTCTCTGTCTCTGACTCATGGAAGGAAAAAATAAACTTAAAATTATTAAGCAGGGCCAGCAGGTGGCATAGTGGTTAAGGTGCTAGACTCCCACATGACCAGCTGCAGTTCAAGACCTACTGGCTTGAAATACATGCCAGGTACGTATGTGTGCACAGAAGGAAAAGGGGTTGCAGTGTGGCCAGCCCCTAGGGGCTGATTTCTCCCTTTCTCTCCCACTGTCTCTCTCTTTTCCCCAGCAAGTGCACTCGTTCTATGACAAAAATCTTTTAAAAAATAAACAAATAATGGGACCAGCAGTTGGCATAATGGCTGTGTCACTGGACTCCCATGTAGCCGACTGCAGCTCGAACCCCAGACCCAGTGGCTTAAATTCACGCTGGATGCATGTGTGTGTGTGTGTGTGCGTGCATGCGTGCATGCATGCCTGCCTGCATGCCCAAGATCCCAAGAGGAGAATAGAGGAGAAGGGATTGCAGCGTGGCCACCCCCCCCACCCCCCCACGGGGGTGATTTCTTGCTTTCTGTCTCTCTTTCTGGAGAGAGCACGTACCTTATAGCAAAAACTTTTCAAGAAAAAAATGATTAAACATGGAAAGAAACAGGAAAATACAACTCATACTGCAAATTAACCAGAAGTGGGACCAGGAGTTGGTGTAATGGCTATGTCGCTGGACTCCCATGTAGTTGACCGCGGTTTGAGTCCTGAACTCGGTAGCTTAAACTCACACTGGGCGTGTGTGTGTGTGTGCCCAGGATCCCGAGAGGAGAATGGAGGAGAAGGGATTGCGGCGTGGCCATCCTCCCTGGGGGGTAATTTCTCGCTTTCTGTCTCTCTGTCTCTGTCTGTCTGATGAGCGCACATGCCCTATATCAAAAACTCTGTAAAAACAAAATAAAACAAAACAAACTAACCAGAAGTGACATAGAGTTAGATTTAGCAGTCAGAGTTATTAAAGCACGTATTATTGGGGCCAACAGATGTCGTGGCAGTTAAAGTTCTGGACTCCCACATGGCCGATTGCGATTTGAGTCCTGGACCTGGCAGCTTGCTTTCTCATTTTCCCTTTCTCTCTCTCTGGTCAAGTTAAAAAATAATATCAACAAATGGAATTAAAAAATAAATCTTTTAAAAAAAGCATTTATTATATTCCATATGTTCAAAAAAGTCAGAGGAAAGATTGAACACATCAAGTAGAGACTTGGAGGTATTTATAAAGATTCAGATTAAACTAAGAGTTCAAACTAAAATGTCCAATTGCAAGATACAGTGGATGGGAGTAATGGCGGGCTGGACGTTGAAGAAAGAAGATGAGTGTACTTGAGGACAAAGCAGTAGAGACTACCCAAACTGAAGCTAGAGAAGCACTTGAACAGACTCAGACGGGCCAGCCGCGACAGTGTGACACAGCCAGGCCCCTTAGGGGAGGTCCCGGGACCTCCTGAGCTCACCCGGTTGACTGGGGAGGGGCGGGGTGGCACAGGGGCCCTGCTGGGAATGCCTGTCTGTCTCTGTCTGTCTCAGTCTCTCATGGAAGAAATAAAACTTTAACAAAATGAACAAAAAAAGCTTCATTGAGTTGCTGGACATCTTTTTTTTTTTTTTTTTAAAGAGGTTTTTGCTATAGGGCACGTGCGCTCGCCAGAAAGACAGAGACAGACAGAGAGACAGAAAGCGAGAAATCACCCCCCAGAGGGGATGGTCATGCCGCAGTCCCTTCTCCTCCATTCTCCTCTCCGGATCTTGGGCACACATGCACACACTCACAGCGTAATGGCTGTGTCACGGGACTCCCATGGAGTCGACCACGGTTCGAGTCCCGGACCCGGTGGCTTAAACTCATGTCAGGCGTGTGTGCATGTGTGTCCAAGATCCCGAGAAGAGAATGGAGAAGGGATTGTGGCATGGCCATCTCCCTTGGGGAGTGATTTCTCAGTTTCTGCCTCCTGTAAGTGCATGCCCTTTATAGCAAAATTCTTTCTTTAAAAAAACAAAAACTGTAAACCCATTAGAATAATTATAAGAAAATAGACTGACAGAATGGAATTAAGTTATAAACCAGTAAAAATATTCAGAAAATGACTAGTTATTGGATGTCATACTTCTGCGTAATCTGTGAGTCAAAGAAGAAGTCAAAAGAGAAATTAGAACATTTTTTGAACTGAGTGAAATTGGAATTACACTCATCAGAATGTAGGTTCATGACAGTTGTACTCAGGGAAGCTTTATAACACCGAATACCTAAATTGTTTTTAAGGGTACAGTTCACTAATCTCTTCTTCTACCTTAAGAAACTAGCAAAAAAGAGAGCAAATTAAATCCAAAATAAGCACAAGACAACCAGTTCTGTGGCATCGTGGTTAAGGCATCCAGATACCACATGGCCAATGTGTAGATTGAATCCTGGCCCTGGCAGCTTGCAGAACACGCCGGGTGCATGTCCGTGAGTGTCCCAGGCCCTGGCACAGTGGAGGAGTGGGGACTGTGGTATGGCTTCGTCCTGTTGTCCCCTCTCTCTGTCTTTGATAAGCACAAGGCAAAAAATAGGAAATAATAAAGATCAAAGTGGACATTGAGGGGGCCAGCAGATGGCGTTATGGTTATGTCCCTGGACTCTCACATAGTTGACTGTGGTTCTAGTCTCAGACATGGTGACCTAAAACTTGAGCCAGGTGCATGTGTGTGTATGCACCCAAAATCCCGAGGGGAGAATGGAGGAAAAGGGATTGTTCTTGCCTCTCCAGTGCGTGCATGTGCCCTATAGCAAAAATTTCACTTTAAAAAAACAACAAAACCAAAACAGTGGACATTAATCAAAACAGGAAAAAGAAAATATTCATTAAGCCAAAGGTATCTTTTTGAGATTAATAAAATTGACAAACTTCTAGCCAGATTGTTAAGAAAAAAAGTGAAAAGCATAAATGCCAAGTGTCGGGCTGTGCTGCATCACTGGAGGCACTGACCTTAGGGAGTGTAAGTGGTGCCCATCAGGCATATGAGATGGAGAGACACAGACACTACAGCCGACTCACGAAAATGGTTTTTTGTTTTTTGTTTTTGTTTTTTGTATTTATCATTATTATTATCCTTTAATTTGCTACAGAGCGTGCACACTTACCAGAGAGAGTGAGAAAGCAAGCCTTCAGGTTCGGAACTTGAACCACAATTGGCCATGTGAGATCTCGGGCAAAGAAAACAAAGTAAAGAAGGGGCCAGCAGTTACGTAATGGTGATGTCACTGGACTCCCACGTAGTTGACCCTGGTTCAAGTCCCAGACCAGAAGCTTAACACTCACATGGGGTGCACGTGTGTGTGTGTGCCCAAAACCCTAAAAGGAGAGTGGAGACGAAGGGATTGCCGGTCGGCCATCCTCCTGGGTGATGATTTCACACTCTCTGTCTGTCTCTGTCTGTCCAGTGAGTATGTGCAAGAAAAAAATAAAGTAAAAAAGAAACTTTTATATTTTGTTAGCATCAAAAATATGCAGTACGAGTGTGAGCCCGGCCTGCGCCCGCTGTCCCACCAGCAGGTCACATCGTGCCCTCTCTTCCGCCAGCGTCCTGCTTGCCGACCCGGCCATGCTGTCTCTAGACTTTCGGGACGATGTGCGGTGGGTGAACTAGCAGCAGCTCTGTTACCGAGTCCTCGGTTTCGGAGTGACTGTCCCCTCAGCACGGATGGTCTGGCGGGTTGACGGTAATCACTGGGGTGAGAGTGGAGCCTGTGCTTCTAGAGCTCTCCTTTTTCTAACAAAGCGAGTCGGAGATCCTGCACGAGTGGGAGAAATGGTTATTTCTAGGATAGAAAGAAGAGAGATTCCTATAGTTCACCGAGTCCTGAAGATTCATGAAAAGCAAGTTCTTAACCACAGGCGGTGATGACGCAGTGGACAACCGAGGCCGCTACAAGCGCAGCGCGGGCAGAAGCTGAGGGCGCGTTCCCTCCATGGGAGTCGTGACAACGGCCCTGACGCTGAGTACGCGGCGCGCTCTGCCGGGTTTATCGTGCTGGTCCATCGTGAGCGAGACGCCACCTTGCCGCCCCCGGGAGGTGCTGCGCTTTCGTTCCTGAGTTGGAGTAGATGCTGATCTGTGGTGGGTGGGAGGGTGAGCACACGTGTTGGCACTTTGTGGTAGCACCGGTTGGCATTAGTTTATGTTTCCACGCCAGAGTATGTGTGGGCGGGTACATGTGCACCACAGTGCACTCGAGGGGACTTTCAATTACAGAATTCCATATATTGTCATTGTCACATTTGTGCATTTTTATACATCAGTGAACTTTTTATATTAAAAGGTTGAGCCAAAAAAAAAACACGAAGTGCTAAAGGATGCATTTAACTAAATACGTGCAAGATTTGGACACTAGAAACTACGTGGCCCAGCCACAGTGGCACGTTTTGCTGAGGTGCTGCGCTTCTCTCAGACTGGAGCCACATGTGAGGCCTGGACTCGATTCCTGGCCCAGCCTCTGAAGGCCGAGTGTGCTGGTACGTGCCTGCACTCCAGGTGCCTCGGGAGGCCAAGGCAGGAGGGCTGCTTGAGGGTGGCCTGGGCACCATAACAATACCCTGTCTAAAAAGACAAGCGCCTAGGGACGTGGTGTGTGCCCGTGGTCCCAGCGGGGGACACACTACCCTATTTTCAAAACAAAACGTAACTAGATGAGGACAGAGACCATGGTCATGGACACACAGACTTAATGTTAAGATGTTGGTTTTTCGGGACCAGCAGATGGCATAATGGTTACCTTGCTGGATTCCCCTGTAGTTGATCGGGCCTTGAATCTCAGACCTGGCAACATTAAAATCTTGCCGGGCGTTTGTGTGTGCGTGCATGCATGCGTGCCCAAAATCCCAAGAGGAGAATGGAGGAGAAGGGATTGTGACGTGGTCAACCCCCTTGGGGGTATCTTGTTTTCTGTCTCTCCAGCAAGCACACGTGCCCTATAGCAAAAATCTCTCTTAAAAAAAAAAAGAAAGAAAAATTTTCAAAAGATGTAGACTTTTCTCGTGCTCCTTTATAAATGGACCAAACCCAGCAGGCCTTTCCATAGGAGTGAAGCTGATTCTGGATTCCATATGGAAATACCGGTGGCCTAGAAAAGTGAAAACAGTTTCCAAACATGCAGCTGACTGAGGGTTAACAGCACCCAACCTCAGGTGCAGGGCATGTGGGATTGCCGAGGCTCAGCGCCCACATTGGCGAGGACACCCCAGCTGGCCGGGCTGGGAGGGCCATGGTGATTTTGGCTGGCCCAGGGCTTCTGCTCAGACCAGCCTGGAGGGACAGAGGAAGGTGCAGGTGGAAGCAGGTGATCCGAGCCACTTTCAGGCTTCAGTAGCTCCTTCTCAGCTTTCCAAAATTTCACTAACACTGTTCACTTTTTTTTTTGGAGAGGTTTTTTGCTATAGGGTGCGCGTGCTCGCCAGACAGAGACCGAGAGACAGAAGTGAGAAATCACCCCCCCCCCCCCCGCCCCGGGGGGATGGCCACGCCGCAATCCCTTCTCCTCTTGGGATCTTGGGCACGCACGAACCCGTGCCTGGCGTGAGTTTAAGCCACCGGGTCCGGGACGCGAACCGTGGTTGGCTACATGGGAGTTCAGCGACTTAGCCAATATGCTAACTGCTGGTCCCTACGCTGTTTACTTTTTTTAAAAAAGAGTGAAGCCTGGGACCAGCAGATGGCGTAATGGTTACGTCGATGACTCCCACACAGTCGACTGTGGTTCAGGTCTCAGACCCGGCGACTTAAAACACACTAGTCGCGTGTGTGTACGTGTCCAAGATCCTAAGAGGAGAATGGAGGAGAAGGGATTACAGCGTGGCCATCTCCCGAGGGGCGATTTCTTGCTTTTTGCCTGTTTCTTTTTGCCTCTCAGGCGAGTGCACATGTCCTATAGCAAAATCTCAAAGAAAGAGACGAAGCTTTACAGAAGACCGCCTGTCCTCTCTCAGACAAGGTTAGAAGTGTTGAAGGCCACATGGTGGCGCAGTGGTGGTGTGGACCCACGGGGGCGAGGGCCTGTCTGGAGCCTCCCAGACTCCTGGCACGTGGCAGCTCCGACGGCGGGCTGTGGCGGAAGGGCCCCATGGGCGTGCTGTCTCTCACTCTCACAGAAGAAACATGTATGTGTGCTGAGGAGAATTAGAAATACCGAGATTGTTTTTTCATTTTCCTTTTTGCTGTAGGATGTGTGTGCTCACTAGAGAGCGAGCAAGCCAGGGGGAGTGAGAAAGCACCCCAGGAGGGATGGCCGTGCCTCAGTCCCTTCTCCATTTTCTTGGGATCTTGGGAGCACGTGCACCCATGCCCAGCGTGTTTCCAAGCTGCTGGGCCCAGGACTCCAGCTCCTCAGAGGCCCTGTGGGATCCAGCTGCCTTAGTCTCCGTGCATCTGCTGGCCTGACACACTCCGTTCCCTCACTTTTTTTTTGTTAGAGAGATTTTTGCTATAGGGCATGTGAGCTTGCCAGAGAGACAGAGATAGAAAGCAAGGAATCACCCCTGGGAGGATGGCCATGCCACAGTCTCTTCTCCTCCATTCTCATCTCAGGATTTTGAGCACGCACGCACACATGCACATGTGCCTACTGTGAGTTTTAAGCTGCTAGATCTGGGATTTGAACCATGGTTGACTATATGGGAATCCAGCAATGTAACCATTACACCATCTGCTGGTCCCACATTAAAAAAAAATTTTGTTGGGACCAGCAGTTGGCATAACAGCTATGTCGCTGGACTCCCATGTAATCAACTGAGAATCAAGTCCCAGACTCGGTGGCTTAAACTCATGCCGGGCACGTGTGCGTGTGTGCCCGAGATCCTGAGAGGAGAATGGAGGAGAAGGGATTGCGGCGTGGCCATCCCCCCTGGGGAGTGATTTCTCGCTTTCTGACTCTCTGGTGAGCGCATGAGCCCTATAGCAAAAAAAAAAAAAAAAAAAAAAAAAAAAAAAAAAAAAAAAAAATCTCTCCTAAAATAAAAGTATTAAAAGTATTATTTAATTTTCTATGGGGCATGTGAACCATGTTTTCTCTCTCAGACCAAGAGAGAAAACAAGCCGCCAGGTCCAGGCCTTGAACCGTAGTTAGTTGTACGGGAATTCATCACCTCAAAGACCATGTCACCTGCTGGCCCCTTGAATTTTATTTTTTTAAATAACCATTCCTGGTAGTTTCAAGCATTTAGGCAGACAGTTGTGTGGGTATTCAGTTGTCAGGGAGGAGACGGCGTGGAGTGCCCCTCCAAGGAGGGGGCTGCCCAGTGTGCGCTGTGGGGTCTGGGCTGCTGCGGCCCTGGAGGACCCTGCTTTTCCCGCACAGTGCATCGCCATGGTGCCGGCCTGGGTTTTCTGTGTGTGCTGTTCTTCTGTGTCTGAATAAGGTCTTTGTGCCTGCTTTAAAGCACCAGGATTTTGTTCCTGCATTTTCCCTAAAAGCCTTGTTTTGTCCGTAGCATTTACACTAGATCTGCCGCTTATCTAGAACTGGGTTCTGAGTAGTGTGGAGGCAGGGCCAGGCTTGTTTCTCACAGCTACTGAAAGGCCGCGCTTCCTCATAGAAGGTGGTCCGTGTGTGAGTGCTCGAGGGACCCCGCAGTGGGCTTGGGCGTCTCTTCCTGTCCACCCTGTTCTTGCCAGTGAGTGAGGGCTCCGAGGCCTCGAGTGGGGCAGGGCTGTGCACCCAGGCAGCCGTGCAGCCTGGCATGCCGACCCCCAGGGTCAGCTGCATAGGTGCAGCTCCTCCCTCTGGTCCTAGCGGGTGGGTGGGCTCTCCCTGTGGCCAGCTGCCTGGCCGGGTCCTGGGCTTTGGCTGCTCCTCTGGTGGGGTCGGGTGGGAGGGCTGGCCGGGTAGTGGTCGTACGCAGTGTCCTGTGCGGTGGTGCTGACGCTTCTCATCCCTCACAGCGTGGCACCTTCCTGTCTGAAGCTGAGAAAGCGTCCTTGTGATCTGACCCTGTCTGTCGGCGCGAGGAAACGCTGGCAATGTCCCAGACACAGGAGTATGAATGCAGGAGCCACAATGCCGATGCACCGGAGTCCCGGGTCTCGGGGCCGAGCACCAGGTAAGGGGGCTCCTCAGCACCCTGGGCGCCATCCTCAGCATGGTCTCCCAGGCCGCCCTGGGCTGGCTGCAAAGGCAGGCCCCTGTCCTGGCCGCCTGGCTGGCCATGCTGCCCCCGGTGAGTGCGGTCTTCATAGTCCACTGTGCCTGGTTCTCCAGGTCTGCAGAGCAGCCGCAGCCGCAGCCGCAGCCCTGCACAGCGCCGTCTGCTGCCGATCTCTGCGTGCTCGGGGCTGGCTCGGTGCCTGTCAGCGTGCCGTCTCGTGTCAACTGAGCAAGGGTGTGACCTGTGGGCCATTGGCTGTGCACGCATGGCTGGCTCCTGGGTTTCTTGGGTCTGCTTCGCCTCCGCTGCCGCGTCTCTTAGTGCTCTTGGCCTTTCTCCATTTTCGGAGCATCGACACTTCCGAGGTCTGTGGTCGCCCTTTAAATAGGGCACTTCTGGGGCCAGCGGTGGCGTGGTGGTTAAGGGTGCTGGACTCCCACATGGCCAGAGGTGGTTCAGGTCCCAGACATGGTCCCTTGCTTTCTCATTTTCCCTCTCTCTCACTCTGTCCTTCTCTGGTCAAATGTAAATAAATAAATAAATAGGACATTTCTGAGTCCGAGCTTGTCTGGCACGTAGTCTGGGTCCTCCCGTCCCCCGTGTCTGCCTGTCATCTGGCAGTGCTGCTGCTGACTCTCAGTGGAGGCTTTGGCCATGCTCCCCACAGTATAATTTCTTTCTTTCTTTTTTTTCTTTCTTTCTTTCTTTCTTTCTTTCTTTCTTTCTTTCTTTCTTTCTTTCTTTCTTCCTTTCCTTTCCTTTCCTTTCCTTTCCTTTCCTTTCCTTTCCTTTCTTTCTTTCCTTTCTTTCTTTCCTTTCTTTCTTTCCTTTCTTTCTTTCCTTTCTTTCTTTCCTTTCTTTCTTTCCTTCCTTCCTTTTTCCTTTCCTTTCCTTTCCTTTCCTTCCTTTCCCTTCCCTTTCCCTTCCTTTCCCTTTCCTTTCTTCCTTTCTTTCTTTCTTTCTTTCTTTCTTCCTTTCTTCCTCTTTCTTTCTTTTTTTGCCAGAGGGCACCTGTGTTCACTGGAGAGCGAGAAAGCGCCCTCCACCCATACGGTCATGCTGCAGTCCTTTTTCCATTTCTCCCTGCTTTGAGATCTGGGCACCCACACACATACCCTAACATGTTTTTCAAGCCTCCAGGCCTGGGGCGTGGTCATGGCCAGCCTTGGGGTCCAGCCACCTCAACCTCCAGGTGGCCCCTCCACTGTGATCTCTACCTGCTGGCGGCCCCCCCAGCGCTCTAGGCACTGTGCTCTTCGATGTGGCTGTCTCCGTCTCTCTCGGGACAGCCACCCAGCCTGGCCCCATACGCTGCACGGCGCCATCCCGGCCTGCACGCCTTCCCCGCTGCATGCAGCGCGTGCTCTGCCCGACTGGGAGCCCCCATGCCCATTGTTCACGTGTCTTTTGACCTGGACTTGCATGCTTCGTTGTGTTTTGTGTGTCCTGTGTTGTCCCCAGGCTGGGGTCGTTTGTGGCTTCCCAGTGGCTCCTGTGTCCCGGCCTCCCAGGCCATCTCCCGAGTGCCTTCTCCTTGCAGGCATCAGCAGGCATACGGGTTCCCCTGCAGGAGGGCGGGTGCCGGAGGGTGAGGCCCGCCTCCCTGAGTGTGCAGGCGCTCTCAGGCCAGAGCACACTGTGAGGGTGTTACGGTGGACACACATACACACGTGGGCTTGGGTGCACGTGTAGCGTGCATTAAGCATGTATGCATGTGCACACACACACTTTTTTTTAAAAGAAATATTTTTATTACCTTTTGTTTATTATTATTATTTTTTCTTTTGACCAGAGAGCCAGACACAGAGAGAGAAAGTAAGAAAGCAAGCCATCAGGGGACCAGCAGTTGGCGTAGTGGCTACATTGCTGGACTCCCATGTAGTTGACTACGGTTCGAGTCCCGGACCCAGTGGCTTAAACTCAGGCCGGGCGCGTGTGCGTGCGTGCCCAAGATCCCGAGAAGAGAATGGAGAAGGAATAGTGGTGTGACCATCCCCCCTGGGGGGTGATTTCTCACTTTCTATTCCTCTCTGTCTCTCTGGTGAGCGCACATGCCCTATAGCAAAAACCTCTCCAAAAAAAAAAAAAAAAAAATGGAGAGAGAGAAAGCAAGCCATCAGGTCCAGGACTCAAAGCATGGTCAGCCATGTGGGACCCCCAGCACCTTAACCTGCGTGCCAGGTGCCGACCCCACACGTGGTTTAAAATGCTGAGCTCACACCAGGGCCAGTCCGTGCCTGCTGGGCGTGCTCTTGCCGCCTCCCCTTCCATCGCCCCAAGGGTGAGGCCCAGGGCACTGATCCCTTTGCTGTGTGTAGAGGCTGCGGTCCTCAGGGTTGTTCGGCCTGTCCTGTTACAGCAGCACTTCACTGACACGCGGTCCTCAGGGTTGTTCGGCCTGTCCTGTTACAGCAGCACTTCACTGACACGCGGTCCTCAGGGTTGTTCGGCCTGCCCTGTTACAGCAGCACTTCACTGACACGCTGGGATGCACATGCAGTCCCTCGCAGGCCCGCAGCCCGATGCTGTGTGCCGAGCTCAGCGGCTCTCCCTGTCCTCCTTGGTAGGATGTGACCGAAGCCCGTCTCGGTGTGAGCTCGTCCCCCTCCTGCCGGTTCTTACTGGTTTGGTTTTGTCTCTATGTAGATGCTGGGCTGCCCCCACGGCCCACTGCTCAGGGAGCCACACCCACGTGACTGGCTGGGCTGGCCCGGGCCCTGGCAGGCTGGGGCAGGCGGACCGCGGCGACCACGCCCCACTCAGGGTGCCTGCTCTTCTCTTCCCTTAATATCGCCGTAGGGTGTGTGTGCTCCCCGAGGAGAGGCAGAGCGATCACTGCTCTAGCGGGGACGGCCATGCCACAGCTCCTTCTCCATTCTCCTCTCGAGGTCTTGGGCATGCGTGCCGATGGGCCGGAAGTTGTTCAAGCTACGAGGTTCGAGACGCAGGGTGCACAGTTGGCTGTGGGGTTCAGCTACCTCACCCGCCAGGCATTTGGCCAGTCTGCTTTTTCTCTCTGACCATCTCTCTGATCCTTGGTCTCTTCCTGATGCACACGTGCACCCTCTGGCACTTAAACAAAGAGCCAGCCGGTTGCATGGTGGTTAGAGCAGCTGGATCCCACATGGCTGACTGCGTGACTTAAGGCCCAGACCCAGGGGCTTGAGAAGCACACGTATGTTTTCTGCCCACAGTTCTGAGAGGAGAGTGGAGAAGGGATTGCTGCCCGGTCACCCGGGGGCGCTCTGCTCTGTCTCCTCCCCCTGCTGCGCCCAAGCACCCTCCAGTAAACACAGAAGCAGGTCCCCGCGGCCCATGCCCCTCGTGTGCCCCACCCACCTGCTCAGGGAGGAGCCTCTGCTCTCCCGCTCACCCCGGGTCTCCGTCCGTGCCAACGGCACCACACTTCAGGCCCTCTGGTCCAGTGGGCCTTTCCACGTGGCAGCTCCCCACAGCTCTGCCTTGCAGACCGTCTGCAGCGTCCGCCCATTTTCTGAAGCTCCCAGGGCTGTCAGTGTGCTCAGGGTCTCAGCCCTGTGTGAGTGTTCAGGGCCTCCTGATGACGGGTGATGCTGCTCCGCAGTCTGGCTGTGGGACTTTGCGCCTGTGAGGTGACCTTCAGGCTGCGCCCAGAGGAGAGCTTGCCGGCCTGAGGGCTCCTGCTCTAGCCGTGTGGCCTGGACCCTCCAGGGCCCTGTCAGTGCTGCCTCCCGGCTGCCACAGCCTCCTGTGCTCATGTGGCCGGCGTGAGCACAGGTCTTGGTCTGCGCACCTCGGGAGGTGGCGGCGGGGCAGGCCGCGTTCTGTTAGACATTCTGAATCGTCTGCCCCTGCCTTCGGCCCATTTTTCTCAGTCTGTTTATCCATGCTTCTCCGGGCAGCCTGGACAGGCCGGCTTCAGAGACCAGATACCAACCCTGGCAGGTGAGATGGGCGTTCTCCAGCCCCCCAGGTGTCAGTCCTCCCACCTTGCCCCGTAAGAGGCAACCGCCCAGCTGGTCCCCAGCCTGCAGTGACAGCGGCCCCCAGCTGTGCTGCCCTCTCTGTTCTAGGTCCTGCTCCCACCCAAGCCCACAGGCCCTCTGTGCCCCGAAGCACTAGCCTGGGAGGTGCGAGAAAGCGCTCTCTGGGCGGTAGCTCCGGAGACGTAGGTCCTCCTGACCTTTCTGTCCTCTGCGGGGCTCTCCTGAGGGTCCTGCGTCAGGACCCAAGGTCCCAGCACACTTAGGGGCTGCTGTCTCGCCCCCACAGGAGTCCACTTAGAACCAAGTGCCGCCCCTCGGGAAGGCTGCCCCGCGTCCCCTGTGAGTGCAGGACAGGGTGCCGCCCTGCCCTTCCCGAGCCGCCCTGCGTTCAGGACAGCCCTTCAGGAGTATCTTGACG
Source organism: Tupaia tana (assembly GCA_026018925.1). Taxonomy (NCBI): domain Eukaryota; kingdom Metazoa; phylum Chordata; class Mammalia; order Scandentia; family Tupaiidae; genus Tupaia; species Tupaia tana. The sequence continues at coordinate 94,051,964 of JAKSZU010000008.1, read as the reverse complement.
TTGTTCTGGTCAGAGTCTCACATAAGGGCCAGCGTGGCCCCCACGGCCCACGACACGGGAGACCTCCCCGTCTCTCCCTCCGCCCCTCTCTAGCAAGCACACATGCCCTGGCGAGAGGTCTCACTTGGCCCCCACGGCCCACCACGGGAGAGGCACCTTCCCATGGCCACGCGGGCTTCCTCACCACCAGCTGGGTCCAGGCGCCCAGACCGCATGGTCCTGCCTCGTCCAGGCTGAGGCCTGGCCTCCCTCCTCCCCTCCCCTCTGCTGCCCTCCTGGAGCCTGCCCACCCCTGTACCTGCGCTGCCCAGGACCCCTGCCCCGGACGTGAGTGTCCCCCAGGTCTGCCTGCACTGTTTCACCTGGGCCTGGCCTGGCCCCTCCTTGGGCAACTGTCATCTGAAAACCCCAGAAGAGCCCCTCAGGGGAGGGGGAAGCATGCGGGCGGCCATGGGCCTCCTGTACCAAGGCCTGCCTGCCGCAAGGGCCAGGAGGAGGCCCAGAGATGAGGTGAGCACCTCCAAGAGTGCGCCCCAGGGCGGTCAGAGGGCAGTGCAGGGAGGCCAGGGCTGAGCGGCCCTGCCCCTGCTAGGACGCGTCCTGGTCTCCCGAGCAGCAGCACGGGGGCCCTTGCCGCCTGCTGTTCGCAGGGGAGCTGGGCGAGCCCCGGCCAGACCCCTGCCAGTGCGTCTCACAGCCTCATGAGCTGAGGGGACAAGTGTCCCCTACAGCACCAGTCAGTGGTCGCTGAGGCCAGAGGCACTCCCAGAGGTGAGGAGGGTGTTCTCAGCTCGCTGAGGCTCCACGGCACGGCTCCGGCCCCAGCCTTCTGCCAAACTGGCCTGTTCCATGGTGGTCAGAAAATGCAAGTGACCCAAGGCCACCAAACGAGGTCAATGTGATGGCTGTGTCTCAGTGGGTCTCTCATTTTCCCACCCTGATGGCACCTGGAAGCCCCTCCTCAGCACCTCTGTCCCTTGGGCCACCTGATGTCCCCAGGTGTCCACTGGCCCTGCTTTCTGTTCTGCAGGATGGCCAGCAAGAGAGGCCCTCAATAGCCGCACTTCACATGGAGGGCACCAAGGGGTGGCTTCTGGCAGCAGGGTCAGGGCATCCCGGGGCCACCTTGAGGGTTTGGCAACGTGAATGCGGCCAGCAAGGGGCAGAGGGAGTGGGCGGGCCGAGCTCTGACGCAGAAGGGACACCCTCATTCCTCTGTGCCTCCTGGCCTCGGAGGCGCCTGTAGGCTGCCGATTCTCAGGGTGCTCGTGCGAGCTGGGAGGAGGAGTCCACCTGGGTGCCACGCAGGTGCAGAGGCCATGTGGGCCCTCCCAGGAACCTGTGGTCCCTGGCTCTGGACCCAGGGGAGGCTGTCTGTGCGTCCAGTGCCCACCTGATGGGGAGCGGGTGCTGTCTGTCAGGAGGTTGCGGCCTATCGTTCTGTCCCCGGCCCCTGGCCCCACTGCCGGCTGAGCCTGAACTGCTCTGGGCAGCACACTGCAACTGGCTGTGCATCTGTGTGATGTGCAGGGAGTACAGCTAACGTTTTTTAAGGGATTACTTAATTTTATTTATTATTGTTATTTAATTTGACCAGAAAGAGAAAGTGAGCTGCCAGGTCCACAACACGACCATGGGCAGCCATGTGGGAGTCCAGCACCTTAACCACCACACCACCTGCCAAATCTTAAAATTGACATTTTAAGATACAGGGACTGAGACCAGCAGATGGCGTAATGGTAACATAACTGATCCCCACATTGTTGGGCACAATTCGAGTCCGGACTCGGCTACTTAAAACTCAGACTGGGCCTGTATGCGTGCATGCCCAAAATCCTGAGAGGAGACTGGAGGAGAAGGGATTGAGGCGTGGCCACCCCGTTGGGGGGGTGATTTCTCGCTTTCTGTCTTTGTCTCTCTGGTGAGTGCACATACCCTATAGCAAATATTTCTTTAAAAAAAAAAAAAGATGTGGGGACCTGCAGATGGCTTGGTGGTTAAAGGCACTGGACTCCCACAGGGCCAACGGTGGTTCGAGTCCTGGATCTCACTTTTCCTCCCTACCTCTCTTTTTCCCTCTCTGGTCAAATTAAACTACCTAAATAAATAAAATAAAGGTAAACAAAATAATTCTAATATATAGAGTGAGTGAGCCTGCTTGGTTCTTTAAAAATAAACTGTTTAGGACCAGCAGGTGGCTTGGTGGTTAAGGCGCTGGACTCCCACATGAATAACTGTGGTTTGAGTCCTGGGCCTACTAGCTTAAAAATCATTCCAGCCACATGTGTGTCCATGCCCAAAATCTCAAAAGGAGTGGAGAAGTAGGGATTGCATGTAGCCGTCCCTCCTGGGAGATCTCTCACTTTTCTCTTTTTCTCTCTCTTTCTCCAGTGAGTACATGTACCTTTGGGCAAAAACCTAAAAAAACAAACAAAACTACTTAAGAACAGTTTAGAGGACCAGCAATTGGTGTAGTGGCTACATCTCTGGACTCCCATGTAGCCGACTGCGGTTCGAGTCCCGGTGGCCTAAACTCACACTGGGTGCGTGTGTGTGCATGCCCAAGATCCCGAGAGGAGAATGGAGGAGAAGGGATTGCGGCGTGGCCATCCCCCTGAGGGGTGATTTCTCGCTTTCTGTCTCTCTGTCTCTCTCTGTCTTTCTGGCAAGCACATGTGCCCGATAACAAAAACCTTTCCAAAAAAAAAAAAAGAACAGTTTACGTCTGCATGGAACTCGCAAGAGTGCAGAGCGCTGCCCCTGTGCACGGCCCCGACGCCTAACACCCTGGTCGCCCTGGCTCCTTCCCTCAGCTGCTGCCCCGTGCAGGCCCACGGTTCACGGCTGAGCCCACCCCGACTCAGATTCCCTCCTTTCCTCCTGATGTCCCCCATGACATCTGCTTATCCAAGCTCTGCAGGCTCACCTGGGCCTGGCAGCCTGGGTGCCCTGTGGAGTGGCTCTCTGTTGGGATCTGTCTGATGTTTCTCATCACTAGCTGGGTCTTGTGTGTTTCCGGGGGACCACAGAGGTGCACCTGTCCTGTACACAGCACATAGCACCAACGTGACTTAAGGGCCCTGAGGTGGCCGGGTAGCTTGGGTCACTGAGTGGCCCACGCTTGCAGGTGGGAGTCTTGGGTCACCTCCTTGGAGGGTGGGTTGTGTGCTATTATTCAGAATTGTATTTCTCAGTGGACCTGTGGGTTTTTCTCCTGTCCCTTGAGCTGTGCTGAGTCCAGCTTGAGCCTCTGTCCTCGGCCACAGTCTCCCTGACTCACCCTGCTCATGGCATTCTGTGTCCTGCCTCAGCCCTGAAATGCTCACTTCCGGAAACCCCGGTCCCTCCGTGATCGGCCCCACAGGCAGTCTGTCCACCTGGAGCATAGCCTGCCCTGCACACGCATGCTCTTCGGAGTCCCACTGGGGTGAGTCTCATGAAGAGGAGCATGCGTGAAGGAGCTTTGGACAGGTCCCAGAAGCAGCCCGTCACGACCATGGGCAGCCCTGGGCGCCTGTGCTGGGCCTGCCGAGGTCCCACCCCTGCCTCCACCCCTGGGCTCTGAGTCTTGCCTCTCGCTGGGTCGTGTCTCCTGACGATGGAGACAGACCGTATGCTCAGACCGGAGCCGGTCCGGGCTCTCCTGACCTGTCTACCCTGTGGGCTGGGTGCTGCAGGCAGCCCGCCGGTTGGGCTCCAGTTGCACCTCCCCACTGATACCGGGCAGTCACCTGGAGGACAGCCGATGGCAAACAGCAGGGAAACACCGCTTGTCCTTAGCTCTAAGGAAGACGGTGTTACAAGGTTTGAGACTCTGCCCCCGCCCAGAGAGAGGTCTGATGGGAGTGGGGTGGAGGCCTGGCCCTGCTGCTCTGGGGGTCCTGGGGCCATAGCTGGGAGCCCAGCCCCAGGCCTCCTGGGCCTGCCCCCAGGGGACGATCGTAGCCCTTCTGCTTCAGCACGTGAGTGATGGTGACCTGGCTTCTGGGGCTCCAGCAGGTACTCGCCCGCATGGCACCGCCAGGGGTGGGACTCTGGGTCTCTGACCTGTGACCGGGCCTCTTGCTTTGAAGCTGGCAGGCGAGCGGGTCCGAGCCCCTGCCCGCCGCCCGCCACCAGCTAACCCGCGCCTTCTTGCAGGCTGGAGTGGGTGGAGATCATCGAGCCGCGCACCCGCGAGCGCATGTACGCCAACCTGGTCACCGGCGAGTGCGTGTGGGACCCGCCGGCCGGCGTCCGCATCAAGCGCACCAGCGAGAACCAGTGGTGGGAGCTGTTCGACCCCAACACGTCGCGCTTCTACTACTACAACGCCACCACGCAGCGCACCGTGTGGCACCGGCCGCAGGACTGCGACATCATCCCCCTGGCCAAGCTGCAGACCCTGAAGCAGAACACCGAATCCCCGCGCGCCTCCGCCGAGAACAGCCCCGGGCGCGGCAGCAGTGTCAGCCGCGAGGGCAGCACCAGTTCCTCCCTGGAGCCCGAGCAGGACGCCGGCGACAGGGCGCAGGAGCTCCCGACCCGGGGCAGCCGGCCCGCTTTTGGGGCGGTGAGAGAGGAGAGCGGCAGGTGAGGCGGGGCGGGCAGCGGCGGGCACTGCGTTGCGCCTTGGGAAAGGCGTTGGGACATGGCCTGCATTTCCGTGATGCCCTCGTGCGCCACCGCCACCGGCGCCGGCTCCTGTGCATCTGTCGCCTCTACCCTGTGGGGGCCGGTCCGTAGGTGCCGGGATGGCAAGGCCCCAGTGAGGTCACCTGGACCAGAGGGGCTCTTCCCCTAGGGCGGGGGAGGGCCCGGGCCAGATGGGGCGGGGTCAGGGGCTGTGGGAGGAGGGGTCAGCTCAGGGGGAGGAGCTAGACCGGGGAGGAGCCACAGGGGAGGGCCAGGGGTCATGGGGGAGGGGCAAAGGGGAGCGGCTGGGGGGGGTCAGGGGCTATGGGAGGTGGTGTCAGGCCGGGGGCGGAGCCGCCCTGGCAGAGGAGCCTTGGGTGGGGGAGGAGCCGCCCGTAACTGCTTACCTGATGGGGGTGGGGGTGGAACTGGGGAAGTGGGTTGGGCAGGTTGGGCTTCACTCAGGGAAAGGCGGCTGAAGGCATATCTGTGACCTGGTTGACATCCAGGGGTCCATTTTGCTCCTGCTCAGGTCCTAGGGTGGGCATGGTGGACGAGGCGACCAGAGTGAGGGTCCTTAGAATGTGGACAGCTGGCCGTGGGCTTCTGCGCAGGGCAGGTCTGTGTGGACATCAGACACGAGGGGGTTGGGGGAGTGGGCTCATCTGGAAAGGCTATGCCGCACAAGTGGGCAGAAGTCCGGGTGCAGTGGAGGTCTGAGATGTGGACCTCAGGGAGTGAGTCCCAGAGAGCAGCGTGGAGTGTGTGACTGTGGTCCAGTGAGCTGAGTGTGCAACGAGGTGGACAGGTGTCCGAAACGCCATCCGAGGCACAGACGGGGCCTCATGGGCACCGGGCTCTGGTTTTTGTGGGCTCCTAGAAGGGTGGGGACAGACTGATGTGGAGGGGCGTAGCCCGCAGGTGAGCATGGCCCCACGGGGAGAACCGAGGGGCCCCGATGGGACAAGGAGCAGGAACTCGACCCCAGGGAGAGGAGGACAGGTACTGGTGCTCCTCCAGGGCCAGAGCTCAGCTGCGCTGGGTTGAGGAGGGGGCAGCCCAGGGCCTTCTGCAGACAAACCATCATTGTTTGGGGTTACTTCGGGCCTCATAGTCATATGCCATTGATCTGTATTGATTCCTATGCCACTGCCACACCATTTGGGTTATTGTAACTTTGTACATTTTTCTTCTTTATCTTTATGAGTGTGTGCACAGATGGTGGGGAACACCCTTCCCAAAGTCTGATCACACTGTGACCTCTCCTCCAGTCCTCCACCCTATTGGATCTTAGCTGGACTTGGGATTTAGGTGTGGTTTCTCCTGAGCACTGTTTACCATGTGGACAGAGCTGGTCCTGTCTTCAGTCTTGAACCGAGAAGGTGTGAGTCCTCTAGCCTTGTTTTTCTTCAAGGTTATGGTGGCTGTTCAGGACACTCTGCAGTTCCTATGAATTTGAGAAGTTAATTAATTGAAAAATATAAAAGTTGGGACCAGCAGTTAGCATAATGGCTATGTTGCTGGACTCCTATGTAGTTGGCTGCGGTTCAAGTCCCAGACCCAGTGGCTTAAACTCATGCCAGGCGCGTGTGCATGCGTACCCAAGATCCTGAGAGGAGAATGGAAGAGAAGGGATTGTGGCGTGGCCATCCCCCTGGGGGGTGATTTCTCCCTTTCTGTCTCTCTGTCTTTCTGGCAAGCACATGTGCCCTATAGCAAAAACCTCTCAAAAAAAAATTATATATATATATATAAAGTTAATGTATATAGTTTGAGATTCCAAATTACAACTGTTATGACACTTTCATTTGGTTTAATAATCAAGAAGATTATCCACAATTACCTGGAAAGGCTGTTAAAATATACCTCCTTTTTCCTAATACATGTCTGTGTGAGATCTAATTTTCTTCATATACTTCAATCAGGGTATATATGACAACGGACTGAATACATAGACAAATGTAAGAATACAGCTGTCTTCTAAGAAGTCAGGTACTAGAGAGTTGTTTGTTTGTTTGTTTGTTTTTTGCTATAGGGCTGTGTGCTTACCAGTAAGAAACAGAGCAAGAGAAAAGCCAGCAATAAGAAATATCCTCAGGGGGATGGCCACACTGTAGTCCCTTCTCCTCCATGCTTTTCTGGAGATTTTGTTCATGTGTGCACACACACCTGGCATGACTTTGAAGACACTGGGTCCGGAACTCAACCTGCACCGTCGGCCATGTGGGATCCAGCGCCTTACCCTCCACACCACTTGCTGGCCTCACAATTCTTTTTAAAAATATACATTACTGTGGCTATTCAGGGCCTTTTTGTAGTTTCATATGAATTTGAGAATTCCCCTTCCATTTCTCTGCGCACACAAAGGCTTCTAGATTTTGCAGAAGACTGTGCTGAATCTAGAGCTCCCTGGGTATTATGGCCATTTCTTTTTTTTTTTTTTTTTTTTTTTTTTTTTTTTTTTTTTTGAGAGGTTTTCGTTATTGGGCACGTGCGCTCACCAGAAAGACAGAGAGACAGAAAGCAAGGAATCACCCCCCAGGGGGGATGGCCACGCCGCAATCCCTACTCCTCCATTCTCCTCTTGGGATCTTGTGCACGCACGCACACGCACCTGGTGTGAGTTTAAGCCACCGAGTCCGGGACTCGAACCGCGGTCCACTACGTGGGAGTCCAGTGACACAGCCATTACGCTAACTGCTGGTCCCATGACCATTTCTTTTTAAAAGAGATTTTTTCTATAAGGCTCGTGCATTCACTGAAGAGATAGAGACAGAGACTGAAAGGGAGAAGTCACCCAGAGAAATGGCCATGCCACAGTCCCTTCAACTCCAGTCTCCTCTTGGGATTTTGGGCACACACACAGCTGCCTGGTGTGAGTTTTAAGCCACTGGGTCCAGGACTCGAACTCTGCTCAGCCACATGGGAGACCATGAGGCCATCCGGCGGTCTGTGGTATGCCACCTTAACATTGAGTCTGAAGGCCGCGAACATGGGATGTTCTTCCATTTATGTCGTCTTTGATTTTTTTTAAGCCATGTTTTGTACTTTTCAGGGTATAAGTCTTTAAACTTAGACGTTTTAAACTTGGTTAAACGTCTTCCTAGATATTTCATTCTTTTCAAACTATTGTAAAGGGAATCCTCCCAGTTCCCTCAGGGGTCTCACTGCTGGTGTGTCGGTGCTGCGCCCTGTGCGTGTGCGTGTGCGTGTGCGTGTCAGCTGCTCTCTGGTCCTGGCCGCAGTGCGCTCTGGGGTTCCCACGTGGGGCCTGCCACCTGCTGGCAGAGGGCGCTCTGTCCCCCCTCCCCTAGATGCCCAGGCTGGTTGCTAGCTGGTCACCTGCCAAAGCCAGTCCTGTGTGCGGCCCCCCTCCTCACCGCGGGGAAGCACTGCAGGCCTTCCTGGGTGCCGTGGCAGGAGTCCCCTTCTACTTCTTGTTTTCTGGAAGTACTTCCCGAGAAAGGTGTTGGGCATGTGAGCCCGTTCTGCACCAAGATGGCCACGTGGGTGTTCTCCCCCACCTCCTCTGTGGTGTGTCAGGCTGCCTGAGTCCCCATGCTGAGCCTTTGTGCCCCTGTGTGGGCTGGGCCCCTGTGAACAGTCTCACTCCCAGTTAGATACTCCCGGGGCAGGCCAGAACTCGGCCTCCCGCAGACGCCCCAAGGAGGTGGTGCTGATAGGACGTGGGTTTGAGCTTCCGTGGAGTGGAGGCTGCGGGATGCTGGGACGCACTGCTGCACTGGGGCTGGAAACGCGTCCCCCAGCCCGCGGCCAGTCGTCTGGACAGTGGCTGGGAGGGCCTTGTCCTCAGAGTGTCGTCAGAGGCCTGGGAAGCTGGCGAGCGAGTGGGCTTGGTGGGAGTGGTGTTGATTGAACTCCCTCGGACCTGGGGGGCCGCCGTGAGGCAGGATCAGCTTCCAGGCCACACTGGCACCCTCGCTCCTGCTGCCGGGCTGGGGCCATGTTGAACCCCAAACCCTTCCTTGGCTTTGGCTCACTCTGGGTAGCTGAAGTTGCTGGTTTCTTCTGGTGGTTCTGTTTCAAAGCCTGTCACCAGCGGTATGTCCTTCCTCGGTGTGGCTCTGTCCGGGGCCTATAGCCTGGGATTGTTCGACCACGTGTCTGTGAGAAGCCCTGCTGGGGCCCCTGCAGCCATGTTGGGTTGTGAGGAGGTTGGGGTGGGCACCTTGTCCCTGTCAGTCTTCGCACGTGTGGAGAGGGTGTGTTCTGGTAAGGGTTTCACGTCATGTGGCTCTTAACATTCACTTCCAGGTATCTCCTCAGTTTTATAGCGCTAGCATTTGTTAGTTACACCTCTTAAAAGTTTTTTTTGGGGGGGACCAGCAGATGGCATAATGGCTGTGTCGCTGAACTCCCATGTAGTCGACTGCAGTTCGAGCCCCAGACCCAGTGGCTGCAGGTCCCAATGAAGTTTCTTAGTGAACACATGTCGGGCACGAGTGCGTGCATGCCCAAGATCCTGAGAGGAGAATGGAGGAGAAGGGATTGCAACGTGGCCATCCTCCCCGGGGGTGAGTTCTCACTTTCTGTCTCTCTGTCTCTTGCGCACATACACACCTTATACCAAAAACCTCTCTCTTATAAAAATCAAGTCGTCTTTTCTGATTGTTACTAGTATATAAGCCGATTTTTTTGTTGGCATTTTTTCTTGTATTTTGGGGTTTTTGAATTTTTGTTTGTTTCTTTGGTTTTGTTTTGTTTTGTGTAGGAGCATGAGTGTTTGCTAGAGAGAGACTGAGAGAGGCAGAAAGAGAGAAAGTGAAAAACCACTCCCCAGGGAGCAGCCACACCACAACCCCTTCTCCTCCATTCTCCCCTCAGGGGTTTGGACAATGCACACATACGTACCCAGTGAGTGTGTGTTTTGTTTTGTTTTTGAGAATTATTTATTTCATTTTATTTATTGCCATGATTTTTTTTTTTAACCAGAAAGAGAGAAAGCGAGAGAGGGCAAGTGAGAAAATAAACTGCCAGCTCCGGGACTCACTGCAGTCAGTGTGGGTGTCCAGTGCCTTAACCACTGCGACGCCTGCTGGCCCCACCCAGCATGTTTTTCGTGCTGCCAGGTCCAGGACTTGAACTGCGGAGTCACCTACGTAGGGTTTAGCACCTTAACCACTCCACTTACTGGCCCTGCGTTCTAACTGTTTTCCTTATTTCCTGATAGAGCACACATGTGAGCGGCCGGGGGGCCTGGGGAGGGGCGGGGTTGGGGCAGCAGGAGGCCCGTGGGGGTCTCGCAGGCACCCAGCGCATGGTAGGCCCTCCCATGGAGCCCCGCTGCAAATGTCTGCCTGTCGGGGTTTGTGATGAGTTTTGGGGATCGTCTCTGAAAAGTCTTTGCACAGAGGGGCCAGCAGTTAGCGTGATGGCTATGTCGCTGGACTCCCCCGTAGTCGACCGCGGTTCGCATCCCAGACCTGGTGGCATAAAGCTCACGCCAGGCGCGTGTGCGTGCGTGCCCAAGATCCCGAGAGGAGAATGGAGAAGGGATTGCTGCGTGGCCATCCCCTGGGGGGTGATTTCTCGCTTTCTATCTCTCTGTCTCTCTGTCTTTCTGGCGAGCGCACGCGCCCTAAAGCAAAAACCTCTCCAAAAAAAAAAAAAGAAAGAAAGTCTTTGCACAGACAGGTCCTGAAGGGTGCTGAGAGCAGACTTTGGGGTGCCCATGCAGCGTGCTCACTGCTTGGACGGTGTCCCCGAGTTCTCTGAGCACTGTCATCACGCCGTGGGTCAGCCAGTCTACCTGGGGGTAGACACATGCCCTTAGTTGCAGGTGCTGGGCTGGCGGGGTAGGTTTCAGTGCTCATCACAGTCTTCCGGTGGCACGAGTTCTCTGCTGGGGCACGAAGGCCTCGGCAGGTTCCTTCGGAAGGTCTGACTCTGCGTCCCGCCCTCAGTGGTGCTGGCCTCGCCGCTCCCGGGTCAGCTCCTCGTAAGAAAGGCGGAAGCCGACTGAGCAGCCGGCACCAAGAGAGCCCAGCAGTACCCGCTTTCCTCACGTGGATGTACCTCTCAGATATGCTCCAGCAAATGTCTTTAGGGGTAAAATCCGGTGTCTGCAGCCAGCAGGCAGCCCCGCGCCCCCTGGAGTCTCCTCCCCTGCTGTGCGGCTGAAGCAAACCCCCTGCAGCGTACTCAGCCCAGGCCTGGAGCTCTGCTGGAGCAGCAGCCTGCGCTCGGAAAGGGCTGCCGGAGTCGGTGTGCGCGCTCGGACGTCCACCCGGAGCCTGCCCTTGGAATGAGCGCTGCGGTCGGTATGTAGCAGCTACCGCAGCACTCTGACCTCCACCCAGGGAGCTGCCCGCACCACTCAGACGCAGGCACTGCTAGGAGTTTGCTCTAAGCCTGTGGGCCTTGTGCCTTCAGTTTGAATTCATAAAGAAACTTCGTTGGGACCAGCGGTTAGCGTAATGGCTATGTCGCTGGACTCCCATGTAGTCGACTGTGGTTCGAGTCCCGGACCGGGTGTCTTAAACTCACGCCGGGTGCGTGTGCGTGCGTGCCCAAGATCCCAAGAGGAGAGTGGAGGGGAAGGGATTGCGGCGTGGCCATCTCCATGGCGGGTGAGTTCTTGCTTTCTGTCTCTCTGTCTCTCTCTCCGTCTTTCTGGTGAGCACACGCGCCCTGTATCAAAAACCTCTCAAAAAAGAAAAAAAAGAAAGAAAGAAACTTTGTTAAATTCTACCACAAAATTTAATCCCCAAAGCCATTTGGGATTTGTTCCATAGGAGAGAAAATTTCCATCTGGGTCCTGAGTTTCAACAAAAGTTGCAGTAGGAGCCAGCAGGTGGAGTGGTGGTTAAAGTGCTGGACTCTCACATGACCGACTGTGGTTTGAGTCTGGGACCTGTCGGGCTTTCTCACTTTCTCTCTTCCTCTCTCACTCTGTCCCTCCCTATGTGGTCAAATAAGTAAATAAACAAAGTTAAAAATAAAATAATTCTTTTTTTAAATAAAGAATAAAAATAACATTCTTTTTATAAATAAAAATAATTCTTTTTTAAATTCTTTTTTAATAATCCTTTTTAAAAAAGAATGATTTTATTTAGCTTTATTTATTTATTTACTTAGTTCCATTTGAGCAGAGAGGGACAGAGAGAGAGAAGGAAAGTAAGAAAGCAAGCCAGGTCCAGGACTCGAACCATGGTCGGCCATGTGGGAGTCCAGCACCTTAACCACTACGCAACCTGCTGACCCTGAAAAAGTAAAATAATTCTTTTCTAAAAAGTTGCAGTGGAAGTACCAGGTGCTCAGCTGTGTGGTCAGGCAAGTCCGTCGTCCAGCATCGGCTCTGACAGGCCCACAGCAGGCACAGGCCACTAAGCCCCTGTCCCAGTGGCTCCAGGGAGATGGAGTGTGCACAGAACACCTGCTGGCCCGAGCACAAGAAGCACCATGGGCTCATACTCTCACACAGCCTTACGTTTTCACAAGCTTTGCAAAGTCATCCAAGTGAGCCTCTTTGTTATTTAATTGTATTTATTATCATTATGAGTGTTATTATTTTAATTTGACCAGCAAGAGAGAGACAGGGAGAATGAGACAGCAAGCTGCCAGATCCAGGATTCAAACCACGGTCGGCCATATGGGAGTCCAGCGTCTTAACCACCAAGCCACCTACTGGCCCCTGGGTCCTTCTGATCCACATGTGTCTTAGCATGATTGATTGTAATACATCTTAGCAGTTTTCTCTGCACACTTGACTGCATTAGTGTTTTCTCAAGGTATTTGAGGTATTCTCTGGTAATTGTGCCACGTAGGTCATTAATAGGCCAATTCTTCAGTCATTTCAGTCGTGGCCCCGGCTCCTTGATAGCAACTCTGTGGTGTCAGTAGCATCTGCTGACCCAGCACAAGCTGAGGAGGCACTGGGCTCACAGGCCGTCATGGCCTCCTCTGTCCTCAGCTCGTCAGGCTGCTCTCACCAAGAGGCCAGGAGGTGAAAAGGCATTTTCTCTCACACAGTGCAGCTTGTTTTGCTGTAGGGTGTCTGTGCTTGCCAGAGAGAGTGAGAGGAAGAGTGGGAAATCGTCCCCCAGGGGATGACCATGCCACAGTCCCTCTCCACCCCCTCTCAGGCTTCCGGGCCCACGTGCACACGCTCCCAGTGTGTTTCTCAAGCCAAGGCAGCTCGAACGGCACAGCTGGCCGTGTGGGATCCAGTTGCCTTGAGATTTGCAACGCACGCGCACACGTGCCTGGCGTGTTTTTCAAGCTTCCGAACCCAGGAATCAAACTGTGAAGTCAGCCGTGTGGGGCTCAGCTACCTTAACCACCATGCCAACCAGCCGGCCCTTGATTTTTAAGTTCTGCCCAAGGGTGTGTATGCTTGGCACAGAAATGGAGGGGAGGAGAAGGCCCCTCCTGTGGGGTGGTCACTGCGACCCCTGCTCCATCCCTCCTGTAAGGACGCGGCATGTTCAGGCACCCAGCGTCGCACACACAGCTCTGGCTGCTGCAGAACACGGGCGACCCACCTTCATGAGCTTTCTTTGCTTGGCTAAGAAGGGAGCTGCTTTAAAAACTTATTTTAGTGTGAGGATTATTTTCATGTTTGTGAAGTAGTTCTGCTTTGAGAAGGTGTGCTAGAGCCCAGGGAGCCTGCAGGGCGGTCTGCTGTGGTTCATACCCAGGGCCTCTTGGCTGTGCGGGGCCGAACAGCGGGAGGGACGTGCTGACGGACGGGCGCAGGCATCTCTAGGTGTGTCTGTAGTCAGTTCTCACGCTCCAGCGTTCGTTCTGGGCGGCAATCCTGCCTCTGAAGGTACTGACCACCAGCCAGTGTTAGCCTCACCGTCTGTTTATTCAGCTTGTTACACGATGACACTTTATGGAAGAAGCAATGCATAGGGCCAGCTGGTGGCGCTGAGGTTAGGGCAGCCGGATCCCAAACGGCTGACAGCGTGGTCGAGTCAGCCTGTGGGTGGGTCTTTTTAGAGTTTTGCTGTAAGGTGCATGTGCTCACTGGAGAGACAGAGAGCCAGAAGGTGAGAAAGCATCCCCAGGAGAGGGCCATGCCACAGTCCTGTCCCCACACGCTTCTCTTAGGATCTTGGGCATGCACAGGCACCCAGCCTGAGTTTAAGCTGCCAGGCCCAGGACTCAAACAGAGGTCAACTCTGTGGGAGTCCAGTGATGAAACCATTGCGCCATCTGCTGGCCCCAGTTCTTCTAGGTTTTCTTTTCTGGAGAAGTTTTTGCTACAGGGCGCTTGTGCTCACCAGAAACACAGAGCAGAGAGAGACAGAGAGCGAGAAATCACCCCTCAGGGAGGATGGCTACGTTGCAATGCCTTCTCCTCTATTTTCCTCTCGGGATCTTGGGCATTCCGTACATGAGCCATGCATGAATTTAAGCCACCAGGTCTGGGACTTGAACCGTGGTCGAGTACATGGGAGTCCAGCGACATAGCCATTACATCATCTGCTGGTCCTCTTTTAATTTTTTCTAGGTTGACAAAGTAATGATACTTTTCTTTCTTTCTTTTTAAAGAATTATTTTTTTAAATAAATTTATTTATTTATATAGAATTTGACCAGAGTGGGACGGAGCGAGAGAGAGAGAGAGAGGGAAAATGAGAAAGCAAACCACCAGGTCTGGGACTTGAACATCAATCGGTTGGCCATGTGGGAGTTCAGTGCCCTTAACCACCATGCCACCTGCTGGCCCCTCCTTCCTTTTAAATATTTAAATCTCTCAGATTTTTTTCTTATCTCTGGCATTCATTAGCATTTCCTTTTTTTCCCTCTTTTTGGAGAGGTTTTTGCTACAGGGCATGTGTGCTTGCCAGACAGAGAGAGACAGAAAGTGAGAAATCACCCCCCAGGGGTGATGGCCACGCCATAATCCCTTCTCCATTCTCCTCTCGGGATCTTGGGCATGCACAGGGCATGAGTTTAAGCCACCGGGTCCGGGACCCGAACCACCGTCGAGTACATGGGAGTCCAGTGACAGCCATTACGCTAACTGCTGGTCCCAACATTCATTAGCATTTCGAAAACTGCATTGCACATGGTGGTGAGCATAGGTATTCTTATCCTGTTTTTTTTTAAATAATTATTTAACTTTATTTACTTATTTATTTTAATTTGATCAGAGAGGGATAGAAAGAGAGGGAAAGTGAGAAAGTAAGCCGCCAGGTCTGAGACTCAAACCACGGTCTGCCATGTGGGAGTCCAGCGCCTTTAACCTCCACACCACCTGCCGGCCCCTATCCTGGTTTTAACAGTCGGCTTTACCCTTTTGCTACTGAATATTATGAATGTCTTGGGTTTAATATGGACATTCCTGATTAGGCTAAGTAAATTTTCTTCAACTCTGGACTGCCAGAGTCTTTACATGCTAAGTAGGTATTAATCTGATCACGCCTTAGGCTGCCTGCTGACAGCTGCCGTAGCCGCCCCCCAGGTATTGCCCGGCCACCGTGCACATGGCCTTGGGGTGTGTTGCGCTCTCCTGTCTAAGCCATCGCCCTGCCTGTTTGCAGCTGTGGTCTCACTGAACTTGTGACTGTGCCCAGCATGAGGAGCCCCGGTTCCAGTTCAGACCCCTCAGGGGCCTGGATGGGCCTCGGCAGAGCTGGTCCTGTGTGGACAAGGTGGACTTGGGCGGTGGTGAAGAGCATGGCATTGTGGCAGGAGCCAGGGCTTGGGAAGTTCTTGGAAACTGAAGGATAAGACCTGCATATTTTCTAAAAGAATTTATTTATTTATTTGTTTTATTTATTTATTTATTTATTTATTTATTGGGGGGGGGGGGGGGGGGCGGTTTGCTATAGGGCGTGTGCACTCGCCAGACAGACAGAGGGAGACAGAGAGACAGAAAGCAAGAAATCACCCCCCAGGGGGGATAGCCATGCTGCAATCTTTTCTCCTCTGTTCTCCTCTTGGGATCTTGGGCACGCACACGCACCTGGTGTGAGTTTTAAGCCACCAGGTCCAGGATGTGAACCGCGATCGATCACATGGGAGTCCAGCGACATAGCCATTACGCTAACTGGTGATCCCCATTCATTTATTTATTTTAATTTGACCAGAGAAAGAGAGAGAGAGAGGGGAAGTGAGAAAGCAAACCACCAGGTCCGGGACTTGAACTGTGGTCGGCCATGTGGGTGTGTCCAGAGCCTTAACCATCACACCACCTGCTGTTTCCGAAGACCCACGTTCTTAGATGTCAGGGAGAGGTAGGTTATTTTAGACATACTGTTGAAAGTTGTCTTTGCATTTTGCTGTGTTTCAGCTCCTCGCCTCCTGGCGTGTTCCTCGAGAAGGACTATGAGCTCTACCGGGATTACGGTGCGGACGGTCAGCTCCTTCACTACAGGTAGTGCCCGCCTGTCTGCCCATCGGGGCTCTCCCTGGGGGTCAGTGCTGTGTGTCCTGGAGAGAGAGGCTCTGCAGGAACCAGCTGGGTGAAGGGCACCAGGTGACCCACACCGCATCAGCAGCTGGAGCTGGGCTGCACCTGGGCCTCTGGCGGGCAGCAGTCCTTGGCTCTGCGCATGCTCAAGCACCCCGCAGGGCTCAGTGTCAGGCGTGGAAGGGCCTTGGCTGACCTTGCCCTGGGTCGGCCCTCAGGCATTGGCAGGTTTGGAGACCTCCCTTAGGGCCGGGGCCTTCATGCTGGGTGGGTGGCACCCCAGGGCGAGCTCAGGGCAAGGGCAGAGTCCTGCCTCATGCTGGGCTCACAGATATGCCCAGCACGGCCCTCCCTGGGGCCGTGTCGGTGTTGGGGGCATCATGAGGCCAAGGGCACTTTGGCAGTTTGCTCAGTCGGGCAAACGCCTGGAGTGTAGACATGGGAACTGGGTTTGAGTTTGTGAAGCCAGTGCACGGAAGGGAGTCCGCCGTCCTGGTCCCGACGGCACGGCTGTGTGGCCAAGGTTGGCCCATCTCACCACGCCGGCTCTGCCACTGTTGGCCGCGCAGTGTGCGACGCCCTCGCAGCACGTCCCGTTGTGCTCTGACTGCCCTTCCCAGGGCTTCCTGCTCGCAGAGTGCTGAGTGGCCAGGGCACCTGTGTCCTCTGGGTGGTTACCTGGGGGCCGAGCATTCCCGTGGCCTGCCAGCCCCATGCCACTGTCCCCCACACCCAGGACCTGGTCTCGGCACCAAGCTCACACGTGGGACTTTGTGACAAGGCTCTCGGCTGGAAAGCCATGCTGTGTGTCCTGCTCACGTGGGGACCAGTCAGGGTGCTCTGCCAGGCCTCACAGCCACCCCTGGAGCCCTGTCATTGTAACCCTGAGAGAGGCAGGGTCACTGGGGGGTGAGGCAGGGCCTCCGTGGGTGCCCCGGTGCGTGGACTGGGGCAGGCGTGGATGGTCTAGCCAGGCCTGAGGTGTCCTCAGTGCCCGTGGAGCCCTGTGCCCAGCAGAGGCAGGTCACAGTTGCCAGGCCACGAGCCGCCATTTGACATCCTGTGTCCCATGAGCCAGAGCTTCTGGGCAGAGGCCCACGTTAGAGGTGACAGAGGACGGCGTCCCCCGGGGAGGCTGGTGTGCCCTGTGGTGTCCCCAGGTGCGTGAGTTGCTGTGCTGTGAAAGTGAGGGATGGCTATGCCAGTCCCGAGTCCTGCAGGCAGGAAGCCTCGTGTCCCCAGCGCATGCCCACTTCCTTTCACCAGTTTTCCTCCCAGTGTCACCGGGATGGCAAGAAATCAGTCATCACGAAATCAGTGAGCAAAGAAGCCGGGAGTCAGCCAAGCCCTGAGGGGCAGGCGCAGCGCTGTGCTGGCCTGGCCTGGCGCTGTGAACCACTCCCGGTTCTCCTGCTGGGGAGACAGGACTCGGCAGCATGGCACCAGCTCTCTGGGTAGGCAGAGACCACTGGAACAGAGCTGCACGTGGCGTGGCCCAAGCCATGCACCACCCAGGCCACCGCGGTCCACTGCGGCTCTCCTGGTGCCGGCCTTCCTGACCCCCAGGGTGCACGCGTGCTCTGGGTTCTGGCGGGGGCTGTGGGAGCACCTCTGGGGAGGAGGGCAATGGTGTGGAGGTCGGCTGCCCCTGGGGACAGTGCAGGGGTCAGAGGTGAGAGGCCAAGGCCCCGGGTCCTAGCCTCAGCGTGCACCAGGCAAGAGCAAGGGCAGGGCTGGGCTCCCTCAGGGTGGTGCAGAGAGGGTGCAGGCACGCTCACGCAGAGGTGGGGGACGGCGGGACACGGCAGGGCGAGACCCAGCAGCACCAAGGCCGGGCGGACAAGTCTGCAAGGAGCCAGTGCCTGGGCTGCCTGCACGGAGCTGCCTGCAGGGCAGAACTCAGACAGCAGGGGACGGGACGGCTGCAGCCTGGCAGGGGCACATGGGCGGGAGGTCACTGTGGCCTGGGGACCGAGGACGAAGCCCTGTCCACACCTGACTTCAGGCTGCTGCTTCCTGTTCTGGGCGGGCGCTCAGAGCTCGGCCCTCCTTGGAGCCCAGCGGCTGCCAGGGCACTCCTGAGGCAGGCGCAGGGAGGGCGTGGTTCTGCGGCACCGGCCGCTGCGTCATGCAGCTCCCGTGAGCCCCGCCTCAGTGTCGCAGCGCCAGCCTCTTGCATGGTTGTCCTGCTCCTCGTGGTTGCAGTGCCCTGACCCATCACGGACGGTCGGTCTCCGTCCGGCATAGCGGTGGGGAGGTGGTCCTTCGGGGCCGGTGTCCTCACCCTGCAGAGGGCAGGGGTGCAGCAAGCGGGACGATCTCCCCACGGGTGAGGAGGCCAGGCCAGGTAGAAAGGCAGAGGGGCTAGGAGCAGGGGAGGCAGGGCGGGCTCGGGAGCCTGGCCTGAGTCAGTCGGCAGAGCCTGGAAGCGGTGTGAGGCTTGTGGTGCTGAGCAGGGCCGAGCAGTGGGCTTGTGGGGCGTGGTTTCAGGAGCTGTCCCTGGGGCTGAGGCCCTCAGGCAGGGACACAGTGACCAACACAAAGCCATCCCCACTGGGTTGCACTCTGTACCATCAAGGGGGTCCTGAGGCTCCCCCCCCACTTTGGGGATCGAATTCTACCCCCAGGGTGCCAGGGCCAGAGGCAGCCTGTTCTTCCCATCTCAGCCCTGGAGAGGGCCCACCCCCACCAGCAGGCCTTCTGGTGCTCTAGACTGCCCTGGCTGCTTGCTGCGGCCTGTCATCCTGCAGCTCGGCCCCACCCGCCCTGTGCGCTCCACGGCCACAGTGACAGTCGCGTGGCTGAGCCAGTGCTGCCGTGGGCCTTAGGGCTTGCGCCTGCGGGGGAGGGAGGCTGTAGTGGGGCTGTCACATAGGGGTGGAGTCTGCCCCTGCTCCACAGGACCTTGGCAGGCCGGGCCAGGAGCAGGCTCCGTCACTGCTGCACAGGTGGGTGCAGGATGAGTGCGAGGTGCCCGCGAGGCATGGTTCTCGGGTGGAGGAACTGCCCGGCGTCTGGTGCTGGGCAGTGCTGAGGACGGACAGCCCTGTGGAGGGGAGGGCAGAGGTGCGGGGCAGCCGCCACAGTGCCTCCTGTCCCCCTTAGAGTGGACGGGGGGACTCCAGAATGCCCAGGTGGGCAGCAGGGTCATGGCTGCCCAGTGACCCGTGCGCCCACCCACAGGACCTCCTCACTGCGGTGGAACTCGGGCACCAAGGAGCGCATGCTCATCAAGGTGGCCGACCGCGAGCCCAGCTTCCTCACCCCCCAGGGCAATGGCTATGCGGCAGATAGCCAGCCTGGGGGCCGCGCCCGGCGCCCCTCAGGAAGCCAGCACTCACCCAGCCCACAGACCTTTGTCCCTGACATCGAGGGCTCCGTCTTCTTCCCCGAGCGGAGGCCGTCGCCCTTTCCGAAGAGGGCCGAGCACCCCGGGAGCTGCTCCCCGCTGCTGGCCCAGCCCCGGAAGCCCTCCAGCGACTCGCAGCCCTCCTCCCCACGCTACGGCTACGAGCCCCCACTCTACGAGGAGCCCCCCGTGGAGTACCAGGCCCCCATCTACGACGAGCCTCCCATGGACGTGCAGTACGAGGCCAGTGGGGGCCACCAGGCAGGCTCCCCGCAGAGGTCGCCAGGCCGCCAACTGCGCTCCCTGCCCCCATCCAGGCAGGCCCCGCCCTCGCCCGGCCCGCTGGTGCTCACCAGGCAGAGGTGCCCCGAGCGGTTCCTAAGCCTGGAGTACAGCCCAGCAGGCAAGGAGTACGTGAGGCAGCTGGTGTATGTGGAGCAGGCGGGCTCCAGCCCCAAGCTGCGCGCTGGCCCCCGGCACAAGTACGCCCCCAACCCAGGGGGCGGCTCCTACTCCCTGCAGCCCAGCCCCTGCCTGCTGAGGGACCAGCGCCTGGGAGTCCGGTCCGGGGACTACAGCACCATGGAAGGGCCTGAGCTGCGGCCCGGCCCCCCGCCCACACCGCTGCCCCAAGCCCAGGAGGACGCCATGTCCTGGTCCAGCCAGCAGGACACCCTGTCCTCCACAGGCTACTCCCCAGGCACGCGCAAGAGGAAGAGCAGAAAGCCCTCTCTGTGTCCGGCCCCCACTGATGGCCCCGGGGACCTGCTGGCGGAGCAGCCCCTGGCTGAGGAGCGGTCCCCCTGTGGTCCCAGCCTGGCCCCCAGCAAGCGGGCAGAGGGCGAGGTGGAGGGCTCACGGGGCATGGCCGAGCCTCTTCTGGCGCAGGCACGGCTGGCCTGGGAGGCGCAGCAGGCCCACTTCCACATGCGGCAGAGGAGCAGCTGGGACACCCAGCAGGACGGCTCCGGCTATGAGAGTGACGGTGCCCTGCCGCCACCCATGCCCGGGCCAGTGGTGCGCGCCTTCAGCGAGGATGAGGCCCTGGCCCAGCAGGATGGCAAACACTGGAAGAGGGGTACCTTCGAGAAGCTCGGCTTCCCGCAGATCCTGCTGGAGAAGAGTGTCTCAGTGCAGACCAACCTGGCCTCGCCGGAGCCCTACCTCCACCCCTCCCAGGTAAGCCCGCGTTCAGGCAGGCAGGGTGCCAGCCGGGGCCTGTGCGGGCCTAGGTCTTGGACCATGCCTGGAAGCAGAGCAGAGGCCCGGCTAGATACATCCTCTCCACAGTTCTGTCCAGCCCTCAACACCCACGGGCTCCCTCCTGGTCCCTGCACGGAGCCCTCGTCCCACTGCCTGACCCCCAGCCTCTGAGCTGGCCTGCTGCAGATGCAGGAAGCCCAGGCTGGCCTCGGTCAGCCCGAGGCCAGGGGAAGGGGCGGCGGGCAGAACCAGGCCCCTAAGGGCGTCCCGTGGGGAAGGTCTGCCTCGGGCAGCCAGCACCGGCCCAGGCCGCCTTGGGAGCCCTCCAGGTGGAAGCGCTCCCACACTCCCAGGCGCTTGTTCCCTCACTGGTCATAATGGGACATGGGGAGAAGTGACCTGAGGACAGAGACAGAGAACTCTGCCCGGCGGGTGCAGGCTCTCCCCAGGGTGATGCAGAAAGGGTCGGACTGGGGGTCTGCTCCAGAGCCCAGGCTAGTGCAGCCTTTCTGGGCCCCCCAGCCTCAGGTCAGTGCTGGGATTCTGGGAGCAGGGAGACCAGGCACCACAGAGCCTAGCTCACCCTGTGTCCGCTGCAGAACGTGCCAGCCCTCCTTCCTGCCCGCCCCAGCCTGTCCCTGGGCACCAGGCTTTGCGGGGCAGCACCGGGAGTGCGGGCCTTGAGCGTGGCTGCCTCCGCGGACTCCTGGGCCCCTCTGGCTGACTCCTTGGGCAGCCTTGAAGCCAGCAGCGAAGGCCATGCTTCTACCTGGCCGAGTCCTGCAGGTCCCCGCCCACGTTTCTCGGGGCTGTGGTCCAGGTGAGCCTGGCTTTCTGGCCCCTCTGCCTCCAGTGGCCCAGCACGTCTGTCCTTCACAGTCCGAGGACCTCGGCGCCTGTGCGCAGTTGGAGAGCAGCCGGCTGGGCCGCAGTGTGATGCCGAGCGCCAGCTGTGTCTTCCCCACCTTTACGCTGCGCAAGCCCTCCTCAGAGACGGACATCGAGAACTGGGCCTCCCAGCACTTCAACAAGCACACGCAGGGCCTCTTCCGGCGGAAGGTGTCCCTCGCCAACATGCTGGCCTGGAGCAGTGAGTCCATCAAGAAGCCCATGATCGTGACCAGTGACCGGCACGTGAAGAAGGAGGCCTGCGAGATCTTCAAGCTGATCCAGATGTACATGGGCGACCGGCGGGCCAAGGCGGACCCGCTGCACGTGGCCCTGGAGGTCGCCACCAAGGGCTGGAGCGTGCAGGGCCTGCGGGACGAGCTGTACATCCAGCTGTGCCGGCAGACCACCGAGAACTTCCGCTTGGACAGCCTGGCCCGCGGCTGGGAGCTCATGGCCATCTGCCTGGCCTTCTTCCCCCCCACGCCCAAGTTCCACTCCTACCTGGAGGGCTACATCTACCGGCACATGGACCCCGTCAATGACACCAAAGGTAAGGCCTGGCCAGGCTGCGGGCCCCACCGGGCAGCATCTGGCCACACCCTGGCATGCGTGCCGCGGAGATGTGCATGTTCCTGAGAGAGCCCACAGCCTGACCCCAGTGGGGCGTGGGCAGCTCCTGCTGCTGGCGCGGGGCAGAGTCTGCCTCTGGGCTTGTGAGATGAGCCCTGGTGGTCATGGCAGGAGCAGGGCACACGGCTCCCCACGTCTTGGGGGCCGGCTCCACTCTCTTCTGAGCCTGCCACAGCCAGGCAGCCTGTCCTGCCTGCCAAGGACAGGCCCAGGACAGCCCCCTGCTGCCCGCTGCACTCACATCTGCTGCCCCGTGGGCCTGGGAGTGCGGCTGCCCCACGAGATTGGTCTCAGGTGCTGTGAGCAGAGCTGTCCCTGAGCTGCCCTGATGGGGGGCAGTTGCTAATGGCTGCTCGGCCCAGCATGAGGCCAACTTCTGCCTGGTACTCCCAGGGACACACCAAGTCCGTCTGGGCTCCGACTGGGCCGTGAGCAGCCCCACGCCTGCAGCAAGCTGTCCTCCACCCGACGTCCTGCGTGTCTGTGGGCACACGCACGCTCACGCTCTTCACATGAGACACTGCTCCAGGGCCGTGAGGGTCCGCCCCAGCCAGGGCCTCCCTGGGCCCCGTCCCAGCCCAGATGGGAGGGAGCTGCAGGTGGTGGCAGGTCCTGGGGGCTGGGCAAAGCATGCAGCCTGGGTCCCGGACAGCCATTGGCAGCACGAGGCCCAAGCAGCTGCAGGCCCGCCAGGCGCTCGCTGCAGCGGGCCCTCAGCGAGCCCAGTGCCTGGTCTTCCTGGACTTTCCCAGGGGCAGAGGGGCTCCTGGGGGCTGCACTCCTGTCAGCTTCGTGGTCGCCTCAACCTCTCCTGGAGGGCCTCGGGCTGGACGCTGCAGAAGTGGTCCGCAGTGCTCGGCCTGCTCACGGCCTCCGCGGGACCCGAGCTGTTTGCTGAGTGGAAGACCAAGCAACCAGAGCAGTCAGGGGGACAGAGGAGTGAGGTTCCAGGCCGCCCTGGCCAGCCAGCCAGCACATTCCCATGCAGGCCTGTGTTCCCTCGTCAGGGGTCCTGGCCTGCATATCAGGAGGTGCAGCTCAGCAGAGGGGTCTGTGGCTCCAAGCCCCCAGATTGGCCCCCAAAGGCTCAGAGCACCTTACAGGCTGGGCTCTGATGGGTCCTGCGGGGAGGTGGCCCGTATCCAGGCTGTGCGCTAGGACATCCTCGCAGCCCAAAGCCTGTTTCCTGCCCCGAGACCACTTCTGGGTTTGTCTGTCTGAAGTCCTGCTCGGCCCTGAGCCCAGAGGGAAGGCCCCACCGTGAGGTGGCTGTGCCTCTCAGGCCTTGTCCCTGCAGCTGTCCGACTGTCCCCGGGAAGTGCCATCTTTCCATGTGAAGTGACATCGGTTGACAGCGTGCTATCTGGAGGGCCAGCTGGGCTGCTTCACAGCCCTTAGGAAAAGGGAGGTAAGCCCAGCGGGCTGTCAGCGGGGGCAGGGCACCTGTCTGGGGACGCGGTCAGGGCAGAGCTGGCCTGACTCCTGTGCCTGCAGTTGCCCTTGGCCTCAGGAGCCTTTGAGTGACGTCTGGGACAGAGCACCAGGAGGGGGCCCAGGCGTGTGTCCTCTGCCCTGCTTAAACCCTGCCCCACGCTGGTCCACATCCTTGTGCCAGGGTTTTCCCCGCCTTGTCCCTGGAACTTCCTCAGGCCAGCCCCAGCTCGCAGGGCTGCTTGGTGGTGTGTATGGCAGGCCACCTTCCCTGCCACAGAGGAGCACTTTGGAAGGTGCCAGACCCCAGAGGCTTCCTTCGCTGCTCTTGCCTTCTCGCACTTAACAAGGTAGCCGGACTGTCGGAGGTGGCAGGCCCAGCCTGTGTGTTTGCCTGTACTCTGCCGTGAACTCTCGCTAACACAGCAACAGTGAGGGGATCTCACAAGGGAAAGTAAATAATTTAAAATAGGTTCTTATTACTATGGGGTAATAGAATTACTGGTGATACGGAGGTCAAACCACTGGATACCACATGGCCAGCTTCGTGGTTCAAGTCCCAGACTGGGCAGTTTAAGAATCGCACCGAGCGTGTGCGTGTGCACACCCTAGGGGAAAACGGGGAAGGCATTGTGCTGTGGCCATCCCCCAGAAGGTGATTTCTGTCTTTCACTTTCGCCCTATGGCAAAACCTAAAAGAAAAAAAAATGTACACATGACCCAGAAATTCTACTGGGCTTATATGCAGAAGGGTTGAAAGCATGGGCTTTAGCAGAAGTTTGTGCAGCCACGTGCATAACTGGGCACCTACAGGGCTGAACGGCAGAGGCCCAAGTGCCCGTCAGCAGGCGGGAGGGCGGACTGTGGTCTGTGCACAGAGCGAAGGTCATTCACCCTCAGAAGAAAGGAAATGCGAACACATGAGTCCTTGAGGATGAGTCCGAGGATGTGATGCCAAGCAAAAGGAACCAACATAAAAGGACACACAAGGGTTTTAGGAAACCCCTTATGTGAGGCATCTGGAGTGACCAATTCACAGGGGCACAGAGAGATGGCAGTGACCAGGCCTGTGGCATGCGGGCATCACTGGGTGGGTGCAAAGGTGAGTGTGGGGAGATGAGACGGTTCTGGAGACGGGCCACGGTAACAGTTGGGACAACAGTACGACAGAATTGATGCCACCGAACCGTACACTTGAAGTGGCTGAAACGGCAGCTTCTATGTTGTATGTATTTGATCAGTTTTTTGTGTGTTTTTTTGAATAATTATTTATTTAATTATATTTATTCATTCTTCATTTTTTTTTAATTTGACCAGAGAGAGAGACACACACACGCGTGCACACACACAGAAAGTGAGAAAGCAAGCCACCAGATCTGGGACTCGAATCATGGTCAGCCGTGGGAGTGTCCACCAGCATGCTACCTGCTGGGTCCCTGGCCACAGTTTTTTTAAAAAGAATTATTTAATTTTATTTATTTATTTTAATTTGCTGTAGGGCATAGGTGCTCCGCACGCAAGTGAGCTGCCAAGTTTGGGGCTCAGACCACCATCGGCCACCCAGGCGTGCAGTGCCTCACCCACCACTCCACCTGCCGGTCCTTGGCCGTAACTTTTCATAAAAACCCATAAAGAAAGAAACCGGAAACTGCTTGAAGCTGGAAAGCACAGGGACAAGTGACAGGAAACTGACTTAGCAAGAGCGCTGGATGCCAAGCAGACAGCAGGAAAAAGAAGTTGAAGACCAGACAGACCCAGGCCAGGAAAGGCGCGGAGTGGGTGGAGCTAGATGCCTCTGGCTGTGTGGATGGTGACCTTGAAAGGCAGGGGGACTGGCTAAGTCAGAAGCAGCCGCCGTAGGAGAGTAGGTGAGAGCCCAGGTTCTGGGCTGGACTCCTGGTCTCTGGCAGCGCCTTCTCCAGAGAGGTGTACAGGGAGCAAGAGTGGAAATCACAGTGCGCCCTCCAGCCACAAGAGAATAAAATTAGATGCCAGAAACACAAGAATTCCTGGCAACAAGTACTAGGAAACTAAAGAGCATACTACTGAAGAACCCACGGATCAAGTAAAACCAGGAAAAAATGCAGACGTGTTAGAACGTTGAAAGTGTGTGGGACGCAGACAGAGCAGGTGGAGGGAAGGCTGGAGCATTAACCCTGTGGATCCTGGGTCCTGCATGGCTGCCAGGGCGGAGCCTCGCCCCCAGCAGCTTAAAAGATGTGGCTGTATGCAGGTGCCCAAAGTCCTGATGGAAAGGCGGGTTGGAGGGAAAAGTCCTGTGACGTGACCACAGCCCATCAGGGGGGACACTCCCCTCTCTCCCTCTGTCTCTCTCTTCCCCTCCCTATTCCCCTCCCCAACACATGCTTCTGCCTTTTTGTTTTATTATTATTAAAGGTTTTTGCTGTAGGGTGCACGCACTTGCTGGGGTTGAGGGGAGAGAAATCACCCCTGGAGGAATGGCTACCCACCCAGTGTGATTTTTCACACTACCTGGTCCTACCACAGTCAGCCGCGTGGGAGTCTGCAGGTGCCTTAACCATCACGCTGCTTGCTGGATCCACACTCTGGCTATTTAAAAATATATATTTTTTTTTGAAGGATTTTTGTCTTAGGACGATGCCCTCCCGGACAGAGAGAGAGTGAGAAGTGAGAAATTACCCCACCCCCTGGCCACATTGCAATCCCTCCTCCTAGAAACTTGGGCATGCACACACACACCCAGCGTGATTTTCTTTTCTTCTTCCTTTTTTTTTTTTTTTTTTTTTTCAATAGAGTACATGCACTAGCCAGAGAATGAGGGAAAGTGAGAAATACCCCCAGAGGAATGTCCATGCTACAGTTCCATCTCCTCATGGCTTCTTGGACACGCATGCACACACACATACCTGCGTGATTTTTTTTTTAAGAATTATTTTTTATTATATATTTTAATTTGACCAGAGAAGGACAGAGAGAGAGAGAGTGAGAAGTAAGCCACCAGGTCTGGGACTCGAACCATGATTAGCCATGTGGAAGTCCAGCGCCCTTAACCACCGTGCCACCTGACGGCCCCATCCTGGTGTGATTTTCAAACCACTGGACCCAGGACTTGAACCACAGTCAGCTATGTGGGAATCCAGCACCTTGACCACCAGGCTACTTTCTGGCCTTGGCTCTGGCAATTGTTTACTTTTTTTTATTTTTTGAGAGGTTTTTGCTATAGCGCATGTGTGCTTGCCAGAAAGACAGAAACATAGAGACAGAAAGCAAGAAATCACCCCCCGGGGGATGGCCACGCCACAATCCCTTCTCCTCCATTCTCCTCTCGGGATCTTGGGCACGCACGCACATGCGCCTGGCATGAGTTTAAGCCACCGGGTCCGGGACTCGAACCGTGGTTGACTACATGGGAGTCCAGCAACATAGCCATTATGCTGGTCCCTGGCAATGTTTTTAAAAGAATTATTTATTTCATTTTATTTAGTTATTATTATTATTCAGTTTGATGAGAGAGGGAGTTAGAGACAGAGCGAAAGCTGTTAGGTTCAGGACTTGAACCGCGGTCAGCCATGTGGGAGTCCAGTGCCTTCAACACCACGCCACCTGCTGGCCCTGACTCTGACAATTTTTAAAAAAGAAAAAACGATCTGAAGTCAGTGGTCCTAGTTTGTGCTTTAAGAAATTTTATTTTATTTTTATTTATTTTTTTAGAATTATTATTTTTGTTTATTATTATTATTTTCACATGAGTTTTGCCAGAGAAAGAGAAAGAGAGGGAGAGTGAGAAGGCAAGCCACCAGGTCCAGGACTTGAACCATGGCTTGCCATGTGGGAATTCCAGTGCCTTAACCACCACGCCACCTGGCCCTCAGGTGGCCTGATGGTAAAGGCACTGAACTCCCATATGGCTGATCATGGTTCAAGTCCTGGACCTGGTGGCTTGCTTTCCCACTTTACCCTCTTCTGTGTCCCACTCTGGTGAGTGCATATGTTCTATACCAAATTTAAAAATAATAAATAAAATCTTTAAAAAAAATGAAATTATAGGGACCAGCAGTTGGTGTAATGGCTATGTCGTTGGACTCCCATGTAGTCGACTGTAGTTTGAGTCCCAGACCCAGTGGCTTAAACTCACACCGGGTGCATGTGCATGCGTGCCAAAGATCCCGAGAGGAGAATGGAGGAGAAGGGATTGTGGCACTCGTCACCCCCAACGGGTGATTTTTCCCTTTCCCTCTTTGTCTGTGGTGGCAATCCATGTGTCCTATGGCAAAGACCTAGGAAAAAACAGATTTTCTCACAAAAATTATTCTAGGTCCAAATGGCTTCACCAATGATGAATTCTACCAAGCACATCACTGTTTACCAGTTCTACATAATCTTCCCCAGAAAATGGAAGGGAACGGTATATTCCCTAATTAATTATGCACTACGATATAAAGGACATTACATGAAAGAATTTATCGATCCTGATGTAGTCCTGGCTCCTGGGGTTTATCTATGGAAGGAGAAGGTCGTTTAGTACTTAGCAATCAATGTGAAGCACCATCCAAACAGAGTCAGCAGGAACTCCTGTGGCGGGGCTAGAAGGAGGCGTGGTGGTAGAAGGCTCTGGCCTCCCACGTGGCCATCCGTGGTCTGAGTCCCAAACCTGGCGGCTTGCTTTCTCAGTTTCCCTTTTTCTCACTCTTCCTCTCTGGTCAAATTTTAAAAATAATTAAGTTTTTAAAATTCTTGAAAAGAGGGAACCAATGGGGAACCAGCAGTTAGCGTAATGGCTGTGTCACTGGACTCCCGCGTAGTCGACCGCGGTTCACGTCCCGGACCCGGTGGCTTAAAACTCACACCGGGCGTGTGTGCGTGCGTGCCCAAGATCCTGAGAGGAGAATGGAGGAGAAGGGATTGCGGCGTGACCATCCCCTCTGGGGGGTGATTTCTCGCTTTCTGTCTCTATGTATCTCTCTGTCTGTCTGGCGAGCGCACGCGCCCTATAGCGAAAACCTCTCCAAAAAATAAAAAAATTTTAAAAAAATTCTTGAAAAGAAAGAAAGAGACGATGTGGCCATCACACAGGCAGATCAAGCTTGACAAACGCCAGTGCTTTGTTCCTGGTCAAGGCCACCGGACAACCCAGGTCTGGAAGGGAGCCCATGGCCCCAATGAAAGACGAATATGAGAACTGGTAAATGCAGTCCCAGAGCTGGAGCCCAGCACCCCCGCGGGAGCACCTGGGCGCCATGTCCAGGGCATTCCTGTCTCCGCCAGGGCCCCACCCGCTGAGGTGTAAGCAGCCCCACACAGTGGGACCTTCTCAGACACAGAAGAGCAAGGCTCACACGCTGCAGCGGAGATGAGCCTCGGGGACATGGTGCTGACATACAGGAGCCTGTCACAGAGGGGCAAATACCATGTGGTTCTATTTATATGAAGTAGGTAGGGCGCTGCTAGGGTTAAGGCAACGGATTCCCATATGGTCAGCCGTGGTTCAGGTCCCAGACTTGACAGCTTGTTTTCTCTCTCTCTGTGTCTCTTTCTGTCTCTGGTACTGCCAGCCCTAAACCATTTTTTTAAATGTAGAGCAGGAAATGTAGAGAAAAGTAGGCTTGGAGAAGTAGGAGTATGGAATTACTGCTCAGTGAGTACAGTTACAGTTTGGAAAGGTGGAAGCATTTGGTCATAGGTAATGTGATGGTGACACACATGAATATAAGTAATGCCACTGACTTGTGCTGTACAATGGTCAGATGGGGCCAGCCAGTGGCGTGATGGTTATGGAGGCTGGGTCTCACGTGGCCTACTGCACAGTTGGAGTCCCAGGCCTGGCGTTTTGGAAGACATGCCAGGTGTATGTGCATGCCCGCCATGCAGTCCCAAGAAATGAATGGAAGAGAAGGGACTGCAGCGTGGCCATCCCCCCAGGGGGTGATTTCTCGCTTTCTGTCTCTCTGTCTGTCTCTATCTGGTGAGCGCACGCACCCTATAGCAAAAACCTCTTTAAAAAAAAAAGATTGAAAGCTATGTTTTCAAACAATGTTGAAAACTACAAAATATCTCTGAAAGTCAAGACCACCTAAATAGAAAGGGGGGCACGTTTTTGTGTCAGAAGACGTGGTGTTGATGTCAGCTGTCTCCAAATTGATCGACAGATTCAATCCTAGTAAAAAAAAAATTTTTGTTTTTTTATTTTAGAAATTGATAGGCAGATTATAAAATTTATAGAAAATGCAAAGGACGTAAAATAGGCAGGCAAACCCCCCTCTGAAAAAGAACAGAGTTCTTTCTGAACAAAGAGCAAAGTTGGAGGACTTACAGCACCTCACTCATCCCAAGTTATGGTAACCCTTAGCTTGCGTCACTGGCGTGAGCGAGGTGGGAGATCGTGAGGGGAACGGATCAGACAGAATGGGCCACATCCGTATACGCCAGTTTCCACAGAGGGAGAGGCAGTCCATGGAGAGGTGTCTTCCTCAGATGGTGCCGGGACAACTAAGTAAGTATCCAAATGCAAAAGAAAAATGAGGAATTTCAGCCCATACTTTGCACTGTATGCCAGAATTAACCCTAAATGAGTCATAAAATATAGAACCTGAAAGTATAAAATTTCTAAAACAAAACAAATTGTTTTCCTGAGGTAGACAGATTTTTATATGTAATCTCAAAAGCACTATATATAAAAGAAAAATTCTGATAAACTGGACTTCAACGAAGTTAAGTCTCCTACAAAAGACATTGTTAAGGAAATGAAACACAAGCCAGGTACAGAGGGGCAGAGGAGGACCCGTGTGGCCATGGGCTGAGGTCGGAGAGGGCGCATGGACCCGCTCAGTATGGACGCAGATAGTCGTAGCGGGCCTCCTGGAGACCTACGGGCAGCGGGCAGGACTTGCATGCTCACCCTGGGAGCTTGACGTCCCTTAGCTGTGCACCCCTAACACCTAGATTTTGATTCCTAAACACCATTTTTCATTAAAAGGACTCAGGAGTCCTGGTGGGCAGGGACACAAACGCATCAGAATGAGGAGGTGCTGGGATGGGGTGGGCCTGCGGCGCCCCCAGTGGCCAGTGAGGAGGTGCTGGGATGGGGTGGGCCAACGGTGCTCCCGGTGGCCAGTGAGGAGGTGCGGAGATGGTGTGGGCCTGCGGCGCCCCCAGTGGCCAGTGAGGAGGTGCTGGGATGGGGTGGGCCAACGGCGCCCCCAAGTGGCCAGTGAGGAGGTGCGGAGATGGTGTGGGCCTGCGGCGCCCCCAGTGGCCAGTGCCCAAGCAATTTGAGCAGCAAAACAGTCCCAGTGGATCATGACCTAAATCCACTCCTAAATGAGTGAGCGGTTAGACAGCTGGAGACGTGTGCAGGTCACACACGTGGTGCTGCACCCTCTGGCGGTGACCAAGCTCCTCACCCAGCCCCTGTGGGCTGCGGTGAGCAACTTCCTCCAGAGGGCTCAGGGTGGAGCTGAGAGGCCCCTGTGTCCTCAGTTGTGGCCTACAGAGCGGGAGCCACGCCTCCGCCCCGTCTCTGTTGAGTGGACAGGGCAGGCGGTTGTCTGCAGCTCGGGAGCTCAGGCCTGTGGCTGCCCCAGCCTCACTGTCAGCCAAGGGCGCAGGAGCCAGCTGCAGCCTCTCCCTGCACCTTCCTGCCCACCCCCAGCACAG
This sequence comes from Tupaia tana, assembly GCA_026018925.1. Lineage (NCBI taxonomy): Eukaryota > Metazoa > Chordata > Mammalia > Scandentia > Tupaiidae > Tupaia > Tupaia tana. Next base: position 94,020,826 of record JAKSZU010000008.1, on the reverse strand, counting down.
GCAGAACCAGCTCAGGGCCACATGGTACTCAAGAGGGCCCCTGGCACCTTGCCCAGTGCCAGGTGCACACAGGCCAGCCAGCGCCTCCCAGCCCGCCAAGTGGGAGCCACGTGGGCCTCGCTCTGCTGCGTTCTGTGGTCCTCACGGCTCTGTTTGCTCCCCAGTGACACAGCACATAAAAGAGCTCCTGGGAAGGAACACTAAGAAGAAGTACAAATTGAGAAAGAAACCCAAGCCTTATGTTGAAGAGCCGGATGGTAGGGCCTCTCCTCTCGGCAGCCCTGGCTGCATCTGCACAGCTCTGCTCTTCAGCCACGGCCGCCTGGCCTTCTCTCTAACTGCTTCGGGTGGGGGCACTAACCTGGGCCTGAGGGAGCCGGCAGGGCTCGGGGAGGCCGCACCTGCCCTGCACCAGTCGTGGCACTCGGACATCTCCACTGTGCTTGCTGGGTTCTCGGTGGGCAGGGGCATGAGGTCTAGTGGCCGAGGTCTGCTCAGGTGTCCCCGGGGGAGAGTGACGGGCCTGGTCCAGGGTGAGACTCAGAAGTGGAGAGCAAGGGGTCTCCCCAGCACAGCTAAACCCTTCCTGGGTCCCTGTGGTCCCCACCGTTCACCAGGTCAGGGTGCCCTCCTGGCCCGGGGCTGGGACCCTCCCTCCAGCAGCTCTGGCACCTGCACTTCGGCCCAACTGCTTTTCCTGCTGAGCAGCGACTCACGTGTGTCTGGAACCCCACCACCTATTCTCTGTACCACTGCCCTTCCCCGGGGGGTCCAGGATAAGGCCCCCATGAGGCCTGTCCCTGCCAGGGTGTGTGTCGTCTCCTGGCAGTACCAAGGTGGTCTGCGAGGACAGGACCTGTCCTTCCCTCAAGGGGCCCATGGGGGCTCTCATGGGCCCAGGGTGGCCCAAGCAGGACACTGCAACCCCAGGTAGGCACAGGCACAGGCAGCAGCGTCTGCAGTGAGGCCCAAGACCTCCTCACACCGGCGGCCTCCCAGGCTTAGAGCCTGGACTCATGGTCCCAAGACCCAGACCAGCCACTATGGAGCTGAGTTTGTAGCAGACCCCAGTGGGGTAGGGGTCTCCTTGGGCAGCCGTGAACACTGCCAGCCACCGTGAATGCCCAGCAGATGCCCGTGGGCCTGGTGGCTTTCCTTCACCCTGGGGCATTCACAACCTCAGCCCAGCGCCTAGCCCACCCCCATGGCCATGACACCAGCTGTCTGCAGAGCATTGTGAGCAGGGGTCGTCCTCACCCCTACAGGAGCCCAGGACATTGCAGGTGGCAGCATGTCAGAGGGGTGTCCTGTCCTCTGAGGTCCCAGCACTGGCCTGAGCTTCCCCTGCTCTGCCTGGGGCCACCTGCTCTAGCCTGTGCAGTGAGGGCCACAGGGGCACTTCTTAGCCCTTCCCAGGACCAGCAGTTGGCATAATGGCTATGTTGCTGGACTCCCATGTAGTCGACCGCAGTTCTAGTCCCGGACCCGGTGGCTTAAACTCACACCAGGCACGTGTGCGTGTGCCCAAGATCCTGAGAGGAGAATGGAGGAGAAGGGATTGCAGTGTGGCCATCCCCCCTGGGACTGATTTCTTGCTTTCTGTCTCTGTCTTTCTGGCGAGCGCACACACCCTATAGCAAAAACCTCTCCCCAAAAAAAGAAAGCCCCTCCCATGGGAAGACTGGGCCTGTCCTCCAGTAGCCCCTGCACAACCTTGTCCTGTGGGGTGTGGGAGGCTCACACCACCCCTTCCACTAGGAGGCCCCCACCCCAAATGTCCTCCCAGGATCCCAGGCGGGCATCAGCTGCAGGAGAGCTGGGCTTGCCCATCCTTGGCTCTGGGCCTCCCATGCCCGGAGCTCACAGGCCAGGAGAGGCCTCAGCTCTGCCCCCCAGGGCCAGCAGGGGAGGACAGGTTGAATGCCTGCAGGCGCTAGCCAGGTCTTCACCTGCCCTGCCCGTTCCCGAACGGTCGTGGTTCTTCCCCCAGCCCCTGGACGTGCGGCAGCGTGAGGGGCTGTCGCACTGGGCAGAGGGTGGGCAGGAGCCAGGCCAGCCCCAGCCCCAGCCCTGGCTGAAAGGCCTCTCCTCTCTGGGCCTCTGCACCCCACCCCCCAGCTGATCAGCACCCACTCTTTTCCAGGGGTGGCTATAAGCACATATGCCAAGTACTGCTACCACAAGCTGCAGAAGGCAGCCCTGACCGGGGCCAAGAAGGTACTGGCTGTGGGAGAGGTGGGCCGGAGGGTGGCCAGACAGGCGTGTCCTTGGGCCAGCTGCGTTAGGTGGGGGGAGCAGTGGTGGGCTGTGCAGAGGGGCTGTACCTCTCAGGGCTCTTGCCCATGCTAGACCCCTGGCTGGGCTAGGCGGCCCCCTGAGGTAGGGGCTGTTGCTGCAGCAGCCGCCTGCCTGCCCTGTCCTGGCGTGCCCTCACCCTGCCACACTGCCCCACTGAACAGACAAGCCTGGCCCTGGCAGTGCTGCCTGTGCCCTGCACCCCCTGGGGATAGTGGGCCCGTCACACGCCAGGCCTTGTTCCCTGGCCTCAGCCCCTCTTCACCAGTACCCCCCAGGCCCGCTGCAGCCCCCCACCCCCAGCCCTTCTGGGCCCAGGCCAGTCCCTGGCCATCTAGACTGGCCCAGAAGTCACCTCCTTCCTGCGGGTGCTGTGGATTGCCCGCTGTGAGGCCCCAGCTCTGACCAGCAGAACTCTGGGCTCGCAGGGAGCTGAGCTGCTGGGCCGGGACAGGACGGGGGCTGGGCAAGGGCCGACCAGGACTGGAGCCCCGGGCTCTCTCTCCAGGGCCTGAAGAAGCCCAATGTGGAGGAGATCCGGCACGCCAAGAATGCGGTGTTCAGCCCGTCCATGTTCGGCAGTGCACTGCAGGAAGTCATGACTATGCAGAGGGAGCGCTACCCCGACCGGCAGCTGCCCTGGGTGCAGACACGGCTCTCCGAGGAGGTGCTGGCGCTCAACGGTGACCAGACAGAGGGCATCTTCAGGTGCCACGGCCACCCGGGCCCTGGGTGTGGGGCCACTGTGCGTCCCAGGCCCGCTGTGTGGAAACTGACCACCAGGACAGGCAGGGCCAGCACCTGCAGAAGTGCCCACAGATGCCCAGAGGGCAGGGACCACTGGCAGCTGGCAGTGCCAAAGACCAGCGCCTCCAACGACATGGAGGGCATGTGGCCAGCCGGGTAGTGTCCCTGGGCCTCAGTGGCACCCATAGGCCCGGGGATCGGACACTGAGGCAAGCCCAGCCTCAGTGGCCAGGGCAGAGCCACACCCCAGATCCAAGTGCAGGGACCCTCTGTCACTGCTCACCCTGACGTGTATTGGCAAGTCGGGATGGAGGGGTCTGGACTGTCACGAAGCCCCTGGTCTGATGCCTGCTCTGTTCCACAGAGTGCCTGGTGACATTGATGAGGTCAATGCCCTGAAGCTGCAGGTGGACCAGTGGAAAGTGCCCACTGGCCTGGAGGACCCCCACGTCCCTGGTGAGCCCCACCCACTCAGCAGCAGGATAGGCCTGGCTGGGGCACTGGTATCCCAAGGGGCCCCTGGGTCACTGTCCCACGGGCACATCCCAAAGGCTGGACAGCCCTGCAGGCCCCTCCTGGGGTCACCCACAGCCTCCCCAGTCTTCCCTGGTGGGCTCTGTGACTACATGGCAGAATCCCACCCGCCCTCTCTGCTCGCCCTGCCTGGGGTCTGTGGAGGTCTGACAGCAGCAGCCTAGCACAGACGCCCTGCTGCCCAAGGCACGGCCTCCCCGGCCGCCTGTGGTCGGCCTGGTGCTCTTCCTGGGCACCTGCCTTCTCCCAGCGGGTACATGACTGTGAGAAAGCATGGTTTGCATGTCGCACCTGGCTTGGCCGCTCATGCCTCCGGACCTAGTCCAGGCCCTAGGACCTAAGAGGCTTCCTGGGGCTGGGTCCAGCTGCCCCGGTCCACGTTGGCCAGCGGGGCCCTTTCCCGACTGGCCCAGTACCCCCATACCGCCCTAATGTGAGCCTGAGCCTGTGCCCTGTCCGCAGCGTCGCTGCTGAAACTGTGGTACCGGGAGCTGGAGGAGCCCCTGATCCCGCACGAGTTCTACGAGCAGTGCATCGCGCACTACGAGAGCCCCGAGGCCGCCGTGGCCGTGGTGCACGCGCTGCCCCGCATCAATCGCATGGTGCTCTGCTACCTCATCCGCTTCCTGCAGGTACGGCGCCGGCCCGCCCGGCCCAGGGCCCACGCCCGCTCACACCCCCGGGTCGCCCGAGGCCCGACTCGCCCGGAGCCGGGCCACGCACGCCCGCGCACGCACGCCCAAGCTCCGCTCCTCCGCAGGTGTTCGTGCAGCCCGCCAACGTGGCCATCACCAAGATGGACGTGAGCAACCTCGCCATGGTGATGGCCCCCAACTGCCTGCGCTGCCAGTCTGACGACCCGCGCGTCATCTTCGAGAACACCCGCAAGGAAATGTCCTTCCTGCGCGTGCTCATCCAGCACCTGGACACCAGCTTCATGGAGGGCGTGCTATAGCCGCGGGCGCGCAGGGAGCCGGGCGGGGGCGGGCGCGGGCTCGGACTCGGCCCGGGAGCACGGGGGAGGGGGGAGGGAACGCCCGGCCGCGGAGGTAGCATGCCGGGGCCACCGTCCTCCGCAGGCCGCGCACTTCGTGTTCGTGACCAGGCCCCGCGGGCACAGCCTCGCCCACCGCCGGCCTCGGGTCAGCCCGAGAAAGTGCCTTCTGTTTCCCGGAGCCGAGCGACACTGCCCCTCCCGGGCCGGCCCGAGAGCACACGCCGGCCGCCGCCTCTTCCCGCCGCCATGCGCGGGCGCGGGGTTCTGGGCGCAGGGCCTGGCGGGCCAGTGGGCGCGGGGCGGGGGCCGCGAACCAAAGTCCTGGGGGCGGTGGGCGTGCTGGGCGGGGGCGAGTGCTTTTCTCCGTGCAGGGCTCAGAGCCGCTCGGCCGCCTGTACATGCGAGAGCGCGGAGACCGGAACTACGTTTGCTGGCCACAGTTTTACCCAGACGCCGTCTACCCCAGCCCATCCCGCCCGTCTTCCGTGCGGAGCCAGTCGCCGTCATTCCTGCCCTTCCCCTCCTACCTTTTTGGCTTCTGACCAAAAAGCAAGCCCCGCCCGCCCCGCCGCTGCGGAGAGGGACGGAGCCCTGACCCGGCCGAGCCGCTTGGGGCAGGGATCCCAGACTGTACACTTTCCATCTTGGGATTTTGAGTTCCGACTGTTGTAAAACTTAATTTCTCCCCAGTTTTTATATATATATATTTTTAGAGTTGAGTTATTTATTATTAAAAACAAAGAGCCCAGCCCTGCCAAGGCCCGGGCCCCTGGGGGAGCGCCGTCCTCAGTCGGTGGTCTCCGGACCCTTGGGGGCAGCCTGGTCAGATGCTCCGCCGCACGGACCCGAGAGGCGACAACACGTGTGAATAAAGTACAAAAGGACACTTGGCGAGTGTGTGGCCGCCGCCGCCTGTTGTTGCGTCCGCCGGGGGGTCGGGGAGACGGGCGAGCGGTGCCGGGAGGGCTCTGGTCGCCGCCGGAACCAAAAGCAACGCCTGCTGGCCCCTGGGGGACGCGTGTTCACGCGGCACCGCCCGCCACAGGACCGGCCGGCCGCTCCCCGCTCTGCTGGAGGATGTGGCCGTGGAGCACGGCGCGCCGGGCCTGGGCCCTGGCCTTTGCGCTCTCACGCGGAGGCCCGGCCTGCGGCGGGGTCAGGGGCGTCTCCTACACGCAGGGCCAGAGCCCCGAGCCCCGGACCCGCGAGTACTTCTACTACGTGGATCACCAGGGCCAGGTGGGCCGGGGAGGGGGCGGGAGCGGGGCCGGGCGGACCCGGCCTTGCGGCTGGAGAACCCGACTGCAGAGCTGGGGCAGCACGCCGGAAAGCGGGGCGGGCAGCACGCCGGGAAGCGGGGCAGCCAGCGGGCCTCCCCCTCGCCGCTCTGTGCACCTCCGCGTCCTGCCCTGCTCAGGCAGCTTTGCTTGGGGCACTGGGCGTATCCGGGAGGAAGCCGGCCAGGTAGCCTCCGCGGAGGAGGCAGCATTTCTGATTAGAAACTTAAAAAAATCCTGCCAACTCTGGAAACCCGTGTGGAGAAAGAGGCCCCCAGGTTTAGCCCCACACTCCCGCATTGCGCGCAGACAAGACGAGGCCCGGGGCCGCCCCGCCTCCCCGCAGGGACTCACGGCCACGGCCTGCCCTGTCTACAGCTCTTTCTGGATGATTCCAAAGTGAAGAACTTCATCACCTGCTTCAAAGGTACCGCCGCACTGCCCTCGCCCGGCCTCTCCCTTCAGGCCAGCCCTGGACAAGCTCTGCGTCCCGCAGGCTGCATGTCCTGTGCTCGGGAACGCCCTGTCCAAGTGGGGCCCGTCCTGGGGGTGGTGCAAGGCGAGATGCCTGCCTGAGGAGCAGGGCCCGGGGCCTTGGGCGCCCAGCAGGTGAGCAGCCCAGCCCTTTGCCCCCCTAGACCTGCAGTTCTTGGTCACCTTCTTCTCCCGCCTGAGACCCAACCGCAGCGGGCGCTACGAAGCCTCCTTCCCTTTCCTCTCCCCCTGCGGCAGAGAGCGCAACTTCCTGCGCTGCGAGGACCGGCCCGTGGTCTTCACGCACCTGCTGGTCGCGGGCCACGGAACACCTCGCCTGTCCTATTGCGGCGGCGGCGAGGCCCTGGCTGTGCCTTTCGAGCCCGCGCGCCTGCTGCCCCTGGCCGCGAACGGCCGCCTCTACCACCCAGCGCCGGAGCGCGCGGGCGGCGTGGGCCTGGTGCGCTCGGCGCTCGCCTTCGAGCTCAGCGCCTGTTTCGAGTACGAGCCCGATGCGCCCGCGCTGCCCTCGCACGTGCGCTGGCAAGGCCGCCGCCTCGCGCTCACCATGGACCTGGCTCCGCTGCTGCTCACGACACCATCGCCCTGAGCCGCGGGTAGGGCTGGGCCTAGAGGCTGCGGGCGTCCCTGCTCCCCGACGTCGCCCACCGTCCCCGCGTCCCCCGAGATCCTGCGGCTCCTGCAAGGTGCGGACGGAGTGCGCGTGCGCGCGGAGGTGGCCGGTGAGCCGGGACCTGCTCGGCGCTGTCCGAGGTGCTGCCGCGGCTCCACCGTCCCGGATCCCGGCGCCCGCGGGCCTCTCCCTTACGCCGCCCTCCGCCGGTTCGCCCGGCGTCCCCCGCATTGGCCCGCGCTCGCGACGTCAGGTCCCGGCGGCGGACGCAGGCGGCGCGAGGTCCGGTGCGCGTGCGCGAGTGGCGCCCCGCCCCCACCGGCCGCTGCTGGGCCCGGCCGCCGCGGGCTCGGCGGGGGAGCTTCTCGCCGCCGGACGTCAGGTGAGGGGGCGCCCGGTCCAAGGTGACCGGGCAAGGGGACGGGATCGCGGTCCGGCTCGTCTCTGGCCCCGTGTGCACCGAGAGGGAGTGTGACCTAGCGGGGACGAGGGGACGCGGAGACCACGCCTTCCTGAGCCGGCTGGAGGCCGATGGGCGGAGGGCACGCCGTGGGGGCTGCCGGGTGCGCGCGCGGCCCGGACCCCGGCTCGGGGCTTCCCTCCGCCCACCCCCTCCCGCACAGGAGACAGCGACAGCCGCCGGGGAGCCCTTGTGCGTGACGCCTGCTTCTCTCCAGCCGGCTTAGGGGGTTGTCGCGGGCGAAGGATTTCTGGGCTCTTCCTGCCTAGGCCTCATGCCTGCCTGGACTGGCCCTCTACACTGACCCACCTCTAGGGGAGTCCGCATGAACCGCAGCGCCCTGAGCTCTGAGGAGGCCCCGCACCTTCCCTGCTGGAGGCTGGGTGGGTGAGGCCTGGAGCTGGAGGCCAGCCCTTTGTGCTCAGGGACATGGATCCCAGGGCCTGGACAACGGCCCCAGCTCCTTGGGACACGTGGGAACTGCCTGCCTGGGCCGAAGCTATTCCATTAAAGCTTTACTGCTGTGCTCATGTCATCTCAGTGACTTTAGTGACCGCGTGTTACAACCTAGGGCACGGTACAAGACTGAGGCCTCCTGGTGTCCGTGCACAGGACTCACAAGTGAGGCCGAGGTTGGGGACAGTCCATCCCAGGCCCCAGCCTCCCCATCTCTCCAGGGTCACCATTGCACACATACAGCCCCCAACAAGCCCACACTCCTTCAGTCTGAGCCCAACATGGGACATGGCACTAGAAACCCCTGGTGACCCAAGGACCTGCCACAGCCCCGCTGTCCCAGGGCCCCACCTACTCCCAAAGACAGAGGCACTCTTCTGGGAGTGGGGGCGACAGAGGGGAGCACAGGCCCACAGCTACTGGCTGGCCTTTCTGTGTCCGCCTCGCCCCGGCTCTCTAACAGGCTACCTATGAGAAGCTCCAGCTGTAGCTGAGCCTCACCCCTGCACCCGCCCCTGGAGGGCAAGTGTTGGACAGAGCTGTGCCCTGCCTCCCGGTGGCAGCTGGCTGAGGCCAGGTCTGTCTTCAAATCAAGTCACAAGGGACCAGCCCAGGTGTGCTCCCAGGGACTGCTCAAGGCCTCACAGAGTCCCTCTGCTCTGGGCTCTTCCTGTGGCCTCAGGGCAGTCCTTACAAGGGCAGAGGGCATGTCTGCCCAGGGCCTGATCCTACCTCCTAGCCACTACCACCCAAGCATTGTCCCTAAGCCCGTACCCTGCACCAGCCCTACACCCCTGGAGCCAAGGGCTGGTGGGATGCCAGAGTGGAGAGCGCAAGAGCCGGGTGTCCCTGTGGGGAACCTCCAGTGCATGCTGCCACCTGTGCTGTCAGGTCTCGGACTTCTACACTGGAGCCTAATGCTGCAGATCTGTAGAAGTGCTTTTGTCCAGGGAGAAAACTAGAACGTTTTATTTACCATTTATTTGCTCGAACTGATTTATAACCTTTGAAGGGTAGACACGTGCAGGCCCCCATTCCTGTCCTCACGCTGCCTCTGAACGTTCGGACTGGCTGCCAACCTGTGTTTCAGGGGACCGCAAGTTTCCTGGTCCCAGGCTGGTCTCTCAGGAAATGGCCTCGGGGGCTCCCGCGTCGCTACTGCCGCTGCTGTTGCTGCTGCCATTGCCCGAGCTCCCGCTGCGCGCCGCGGGCTGCCCGGCTGCCTGCCGCTGCTACAGCGCGACGGTGGAGTGCGGCGCCCTGCGGCTGCGCGTCCTCCCGCCCGGCATCCCGCCAGGCACGCAGGTGGGCGCTGCTCCGGACACCAGGCGCGGGGCTGGGGACACCGGCGCAACAGACCAAAGGGCGTGGGGACGGGGGTGCCTCAAGACAGAGAGGCCCGGGCAAGGAGGTAAGCGTTCCTTTACCCGCTCCCGCCCACAGACGCTGTTCCTACAGGACAACAGCATTGCGCGCCTGGAGCCAAGCGCCCTGGCCCCCCTCGCGGCTCTGCGCCGCCTCTACCTGCACAACAACAGCCTGCACGCCCTGGAGTCCGGCGCCTTCCGCGGGCAGCCGCGTCTGCTGGAGCTGGCGCTCACCCGCAACCGGCTGCGTGGCTTGCGTGGCGGCGCCTTCGCGGGCCTGGCCCAACTGCGCGTGCTCTACCTGGCAGGCAACCAGCTGGCCCGACTGCTGGATTTCACCTTCTTAAACCTGCCGGTGAGCGCCAAGGGCCCAAAACGGTGGGGCCTTCCTGTGCAGCTCACTCTGCATGGCTGGAGGAGATGGGAAGTCTGTGGAGCTGTCCCTAGGTTTCTCCTGACATTCCTGTCCTTCCCTCAGCGGCTGCAGGAGCTGCACTTGCAAGAGAACAGCATAGAGCTGCTGGAGGACCGGGCGCTGGCCGGGCTTTCCTCGCTGGCCTTGCTGGACCTCAGCAGGAACCAGCTGGGCACCATCAGCCATGAGGCCCTGCAGCCCCTGGCCAGTCTGCAAGTTCTGCGTCTCACAGGTATGTCTTCCTCGGGCCACGAGGGGGGGGGGGGGGGAACACGAGTGTTCCAGGGTGGCACTAAGGGCCACACTAGCACCTGCAGCCATGGGGGAGGGGTGCTGGGAATGGAGGTGCTGGTGGGGACACAAATACTCTGAGGAAGACAGAAAAGGCAGGAGTCCTATGGGTTGATTTAACAGTTGAGGGGTTTACACACTGGGGGCTGTCCGAGAGCAGGCAGGTGCCAAAACTGGAGAGAGAGAGTTGACCAGGTTTAGGGACATTCCCAGGCCCAGGCGTCTGAAGACAAGATTGAGAGGATCTCTAAGGTTTTGTGCTGGTGGGATGTCTGTGTGCACACCCAGGCTGCCCAAAGCAGGAGGACTTGTTTCTACAAGGGCTGAGGGGCAGGTGCTTTCTCGGAAACTGGCGGAGAAATTATCTGGAAGAGGCATCACAGACCTAAAAGGGGGTGAAGAGCTTCCCCCCCACCCCAAGGAGTCTGGGTCTGAACAGGTGGATCAAGGGTCCTGAACTCCTGTGAGGAGACTAGAGAGGGGCCTCTGCCCCGGCCAGCAGAGGCAGGTCCTGGAGCCGCCTGACCACTGCTGTTCTGTCCACAGACAACCCATGGCGCTGTGACTGCGCCCTGCACTGGCTGGGCGCGTGGATCAAGGAGGGAGGCCAGAGGCTGCTCAGCTCCAGGGCCAAGAAGATCCTGTGTGCAGAGCCGCCTCGCCTGGCACTCCAGAGTCTCCTGGACGTGCCGGGCAGCAGCCTCATCTGCATCCCGCCATCTGTGCACGTGGAGCCGCTGGAGCTCGTGGCCAACCTAGGAGAGGACCTGCGGGTTGCGTGCCAGGCCTCCGGCTACCCGCAACCCCTAGTGACCTGGAGGAAGGTGCCCCAGCTTCGCGAGGGCCGACCGCGGGCCCAGGCCCAGCTAGAAGGCGCCACGCCGGGCTTGGTCGGGCACGCGGCCTCAGACACCGGCAGCGGGATGCTCTTCCTCACCAACATCACGCTGGCGCACGCCGGCAAGTACGAGTGCGAGGCCTCCAACGCCGGCGGCGTAGCGCGCGTGCCCTTCCGGCTCCTGGTCAACGCGTCCCGGCAGCGGGCGGCACCCCCGCTACCCCCACGCTCCCACCCTGGCGGCCGCGAGCCCCGGGCCGAGGCAGGCAGCATGGCCTTCCGCGAACTGGGCCTGGCTACGCAAACGGCCATCGCAGCGGCCATCGCGCTGCTGGCGCTGACTGCGCTTCTGCTGACCGCCATGATCTGCCGCCGGCGGCGCCGGCGGAAAAAGGCGCGCGGGCCGCCGGGGGAGGGCGCGCTATTCGTCAACGACTACTCGGACGGGCCCTGCACCTTCGCGCAGCTCGAGGAGCTCCGCGGCGAGCGCGGCCACGAGATGTTCGTCATCGACCGCTCCAAGCCCCTCTTTGCCGAGGCATCCGCGGAGGCCTACGAGATCCACTGCTGAGCTGGCGGCGCGCGCTGATGACGTGCGGGCCGGGGATTGGCCGGCGCGGAACGCTCATGCTCTGTCAGTAAAGGTGGAAGCCGCGCAATGTCGCCGAGCCGTGTGTGAGCAGGGGGGCGACGCGGTGGCGGGAGAGCCAGTGGAGGCGGCCAGGGAGGCAGGCCTTGCAATGAAGACCTGACCTCCCCAGATCACCCCACGTACAGCTCCGGGGGGTGGGGACATGCCGACCCAGATTGAGCAAGGTGGGGCAGAAGCTGGACAACAGTGAAGATGGGGGAAATTCGCACTAGCCCAGTAGAACAAAAAAGACACCACAGACTTCACGTTCCAGACACTGCACGTTTGTACCTAGGTGACATCCTACAGCTCAGAGCCCAGCCCAAAGGTGGCTCAAGTACCCACAAGGCAGGCTGCCATTCCTGTTCAGGCCTGATCCTGCAACTTGAGCCCTGGGCTCTTAAGTAAGAGGATGGAAGGGTGCAGAGAGACCCCCATGTCTCGGCTCACAGGACTCCCAGGATTGCCAAGAAGACCAAGGGCCCCAGGTAGCCAAACAGCAGGGCAACAAGGCCTGAGGTCCAGCCCTCAGGCCCACTGATGGTCTGCTAGTTAGGGAGCAGGTGAGGGGCAAGCTGTGGGCACTGCGGAAAGCAGGGGAGGCTCCAGGTGCAGCCAGGAGCAAGGCAGGCTTTGAGGAAACCTGAGACCCCCAGCAGAGTCCTAGCAAAGGCTCCGCCTACCTGGGGTACTGCAAGTGCAGTCACAGGCTGAAGTAGTCTGCAGCCAGGCGCCCATAGATATCTGTGGTCCAGAGCACGTGGGCCCGCCCCGAGGCCAGCAGTAGCTGGTGCAGCTCAGCTTCCACGCGGGCAAACTTCTCCTCATTGATGGAGGCCTCCAGAAGGACAGAGGCAGGTGGAGGCCAAGGCAGACCCTCGTAGCAGTCCACAGGGAAGGGGTGCACCACAGTGCGCAGCTCGGCCTGTGCTGCAGAGTCCCGCAGCAGCTCCCTGAGGCCGGCCATGGATAGCGGGTTGCCATAAAGGCCAAGGTAGCGGAGGTTAGTACAGCGGGTCAGGGTGGGCAGCATGGCCAGCAGCTGGGCATCTGCAAGCTGGCACTCGGTCAGCTCAAGGTGCAGCAAGGTGGCTGCTGCCACCTGCAACACTCCCTGGAAGGGTGCCAGCTGGCTGCCACCCAGGTCGTTACCACTCAAATCCAGCTTCTTGAGGTGGGCAGCGTGGGGACTGCGTGCCAGGAAGCGCAGATCCTCAGGCAGCAGAGCACAGAAGGCCAGCTCCAGGCTCTCGAGGGGACTCTGCAGGGTGCTGTGGGGGACACAGGAGTCACAGAGGAGTCGCAGACCGGCAGGGCCACGGGAGGGGCCCCACTGAGGGGAGGAGCAGGGCAGTGGTGGGCCTCTCACCTGAGCAACTGGTCCAGCCTCCCTGAAAGGAGAGAGGAGCCCATGCTGAGCTCCCGCAGGCAGGTGAAGCGGCCCATCTGAGCCAGGAAATAGCGGAAGTTGTCCTCGCCATCCACAGATGGCTGTCGTGAGTCCCCATGCACGTAGTGCAGCCGCAGGCTGGCTAGGAGCTGGAAGCGGGCAACGTGCGGGATGATGACAGACAGGCCACGTAGGCCCAGGTTGTTGAAACGCAGGTCTACCCGGCGCAGGCAGCCTGCATCCAGAAGCTGCAGCAGGGCTACCGTGTTGCGCATGGGCAGGTCCTCAGCCCGCAGGTCCCGGCAGCACAGCCGCAGCGGGCTGCCCATGCTGCTTCGGAGTGCCTCCCGCAGGAACGCATAGGAGGCCCGATTCACTCGCAGGTCCACACGCACCTCCACCGGGACGGGGGCCGGCCCAGGCTCCGTAGTGCCGCCCCGCTGCTGGGCAATGCACGTGCGGGCCACGGCCGCTGTGCAGTCCCACATGCTCATGGTGCCTGGGTCCTGCTCTACGCCATCATCCAGGAGACCTGTCATGTCGAGCACTCGCAGCACATGCTTCCTGGGAGCAAGATGACCTGAAGTAGGGAGGAGGGGGCAGGGCCCACACCCTCTTCCCACTGCCTACTCCTGGACCCTCACCAGGGGATCCCCCACACCCACCAGCCTTAGGGCCCCTCAATGGCGACCATACCTGCAGAGAGGCTGCGTGCCGGCCTCAGCACCCGGGCTGTGGAGCCGCGCGGTCAGCCCCAGGATCACGGCCTGCATGCTCTCTGTGCTGGGCCGTTCCTGTAGCAGGGCCCGGCTGCAGTGGGCACATTCCTGCAGTAGCTGCTGGAAGCTGAGCAGCGGGAAGGGCCATGTGTGTACCAGCTCACGCAGGACAACTGTCTTCTTGTCCATGAAGGCCACCTTGAACAGCAGGGGGAAGAGCTCCCGTGGCAGCAGGGGCAGGGCCTGGCAGGCGGCTGGCTGGGACTGGAGCACCTGCCGCGTGCTCAGGAACACAAGCGTGTGCATGGCGCTCAGCTGGGCAAGAAGCCACCTGCAGCAGAGGGACCTTCAGTGGGAAGACAGACCCTAGGCCACATCCCTCCACACCAGTGCTGGGGAAGCCCAACACGGTGCCTGCACAGAGTTGGCAAACAGTGGTGCGGAGGAACATCAGGTAGGTGCCTAGCCCCTGGGCTATGGGCACACTCGTCTGCCCTCCAGAAGCACAGTGCCACTCTAAAGAGTCAGTAAGTATGTGGTATGACACCACCAATGATCTGCTCACTTTTGTGTGAGTCTTCCAGACAACTATTGTTCTTCAAGGCCCTCTTCTAAGCCTCCCAAATCACAAAGCCACTTTAGAAATCATTTCTCACAGCAGAATAGCATTCAGGCCCTTCCCCACCCACCTTCATCAATACTAAGTGTCCGATACTCTCAGGAAACCAGAAGCCACCTAACAGGCTCTCAAGGGCTAGCCTCAGGTCTAGCCAGCACCATGCACTGCAGGGATGCTGGGTCCAAACGACATGGCCCATGACATCCCTCAGCATGAGCCTTGTAACCACTAACGCCTGAGGTGTCACGCAGCATGAGAAGCCCTGTGGTCCCTGATACCTGTCTCAACATCCCCCTCCTTCCTGGGGAACCACCAAGCCTTACACCCACGGATTTCAGAAGACCACTCAGATGACACAGGAATAGTGGCAAAGGCTCAGCCAAGCTGATGAGATGCACCCCAGAGACCCCTGAGGCCACAGAGTCAGTGACACACGGGGTCATCACCACCGCGACTTCCACAGCAGTAAGCTGGCGGTCTTATTGTACAGCAGACCCTCAACACAAAGTACTGTCAGCCAGGGCATTCGACAGGTTAGAAAATCAAGGCCTACCCTTTGACCCAAGGAGGAAGAGGCCAGGGTGGGAGGGAGTCACTCTGGCCTCAGGCCCCCGCCCTCCATGCACAAAGAATTCCCTAAGGCACTGGATCCTGAGAAACCCTGGTCGCCAACCCTCAGTCACGCTCTGCCCAGGAACAAGGCTCGCGAGGATGATTCATACCTCGCTCCGGCAAGACCGGCCAACAGAGAACCTGTCACGGGAGGACACGATGCCCAGGACGCCGGCAGCGGGAACGCACCACCCGGCTGCCCACGATGCGCGGAGACGCCCCCAGCCCGTTCCTACAGGCCGCACACTACGCCTCTCCGCCTGCGGGCAAGGCCTGCTCCTCCAGGCGGCTGCGTCGCCCGCTGGGCCCTGAGGCCGCTCCGGCACCCCAGGGGGGGCTCCTAGTCCTCCTAGCCTGCAGTAGCGCCTCCGGGCTCCCGACCCCGGACCAGGCTGCAAAGCGCCAGCCCCGGCCACGCTGCCACTCGCGTCCAGGCAGACCTGAGGCGCGCACAGCCGGTACGATCCTTCGCCCACCGGCCGGCGCCCACCGTCACCAGCCGCCGCCACCTCCTGCCCCGCCTCGGCCGACGGCCCCGCCCTGCCCAGTGCCACGGCTCGCCGCGATGACGGAGACACCTTCCATTGGCCGCCCCTTCGGAGCTTGGCGGATTGGCTGCTCCGCCCTGGAGACCCCGCCTCCTCCCCCGCCCCGCGTCCCCATTGGCTGGCCCGCCCTTTCGGCGGGAGGTTCGCAGAGCCCGGCGGGCCATGGAGCGGTTGCGGGCTCTTCGTGCGCGGCTGCGGACGTGGGAGCGCGCCTTCGGGCGGCTGCACGGGCGGCGGCCGCGCCAGGTGAGGGCTGCCCCGGGGCAGGGGCGGGGGCGGGGAGCGCGGCCGCCTCGCTGATGCTCTCCCTTCGCAGGAGGACGTGGAAGCGGCGCCCGAAGAGACCCGCGGTGAGCGCGCGAGGCCGGACCCAGGACGCGGAGGAGTGTGCGGGAGGGGCCGGGCTGGGGCGCGGGGGTGGGGTGCGGGAGGGGCCGGGCCGGAGTGCGGGACGCCCGCCTTGACCCCGCTTCCTGGCCGCCCGTCCAGCGCTCTACCGGGAGTACCGCGATTTGAAGCGGGTCCTGGCCCAGGCCGGCCGCAGGCTGGGCAGTCCAGAGCTCTCTCTCTCGGCGACGCCAGACGAGGTACGGTGGTGGGTCGTCAGCTCCTACTCCGCTCCCGGGAGTGGTGTCAGGAGCAGTACTGGGCGGACAGGCTCTGCTCCAGTCCAGGGTGGGGGCAGGCGGGCTGGCGGCACCTCTGCCTACACTAGCCTAAGCCTGGGCTCCAACTGTCTGCTGCAGGCGCTGGACCCGGACTGCTGGGGGCCCCACCTGAATCGGGCTGCCACTCACAGTCCACAGCCTAGGCCAGGGCTGCGTTCTCCGGCATCTGTGCAGGACTATGGGCAGAGGCTCAAGGCCAACCTGAAGGGCACTCTGCAGGTGAGGGGTGAATGGATTCACCTGGTCACCCTCACCATACACGGACAGGCAGGGCTTCTGCCAAGTAGAACAGATTCCAGAGAGGCCTTCAGAGCCAGCCTCAGCTCGCAGCTCTCAGCTCCCTTCTGCCCCTGCCCCTGCCCCAGCACTGAGGGTCATGGCGTAGTAGGTTCAAGGTTTGCAGCAGCCTGGTGCCTGACGTCTATCTATCCTCCCTCCTGCCAGGCTGAGCCAGCCCTGGGCCATGTACCCCAGCTTCCACAAAGACCCTTTTCCAACGATCCCAGCCCGAGGCCACCAGATGCAGGGGTAGGCCCCCTCCCCTCAGAAAGTGTTGATGGGGCAGCCCTCCTGCTTCCTGTGCCCCAGCCACGGCCACGCCGGCTCCAGCAGCTCCA
The DNA here is from genome assembly GCA_026018925.1 of Tupaia tana. Classification (NCBI taxonomy): domain Eukaryota; kingdom Metazoa; phylum Chordata; class Mammalia; order Scandentia; family Tupaiidae; genus Tupaia; species Tupaia tana. Next base: position 94,004,237 of record JAKSZU010000008.1, on the reverse strand, counting down.
GGAATCCCGGAACCTGCGGATGAGCACCCTGGACCCTGGCTGGCTGCAGCGATGTCACAGTGGGGTCACACACGTTTTAGAGGCCCCCAAGGCCTGCAGGTCTAGCCAGGGCACAAAGGAGTCGCAGCTTCTTGCCTCAGGCAAGTCGGTCTTCCCTGGCACCAGCTCTGAGGCAGCTTCACAAGGCCAAGAAGCTCCAGCCTGGAAGGCAACCACAGTTGGTGCAGGAAGCCTCACACCATGCGACAGTTATGGCAAGAAGCGGAAGCAGGCCGAGGACCCCAGGAGCTGCTCTGTTCAGACCGGGCAGGACAGTGGCCAAGTGGGCATTCTGTCTGAGGAGGCAGGGGCTGCAGCCACAGTGCTGGAGGAGGTCCCTCTGGGGGAGACAGCACAGCCTCAGCCCTACGGCAACCCCTCAGCTTCCAGGTCCCATGGCTTTGGCCCCTCAGATCAAGCCAGGGCAGGGAAGGCTGAGGACGTGGCCCGCCTGGACGCCTCTCCCCGGCCGGCCGTCGGGGGTGGGGGTAACTACGTGCGGCTCGACATGAAGCACAGGCGTTATGCACGAGGCCAGGCCCTTCGCAGCAGACTTCTCCGAAGGCAGGTGAGAGGGCAGCAGGAAGACGGGGTACCCTCGCCCTGCTCCGCTTCTTACCAGCATGAACTTTGTTGTGGTCCCCCGAGGTGTGGAAGCAGAAGTGGCAGAAGAAAAGGGAGTGTTTTGGAGGTGGCAGGCTCAGAGCCACTGCCGGGCGAGGGCAGTTCAGCTGCTGGACACCCCGAGCCGTCCAGCCAGGTGAGGTCTCTGCCTTGCGGGTGGGCCATGCTGCATAGAGGGTGCTGTGCTCTCTCAGGGGTCACTTCCAACCTCAGTGAAAGGCCCTGCCCTAACACCCCAAGAGGAAGGAGGTGAGGATGAGAGTGAAGCCCGGTCCTTCCCACTTTGGAGGAGACAGCCCAGAGAATGGGCACTTCCTGCTGTCAGCTCCCTGGTGAGGGTGGGGGTCATTTGCAGCCTAGCCTGGGCTCTCATGCTTCCCTTCTGCCCCCACAGGGGATGAGGACACAGAGCTTGCTGTGCCTGAGCCGCTAGCACCCCGCCTGCCCCCCACTGTGCCACCACTCTACCCACCAGGGCCGCTGGGGCAAGTGACAGGTGAGTGGGTGCCTAGTGGCCCAGAACCCTTCCTAGGGGGTCAGAGTGTGGGTCATGGTTCTTACACCCATGTCCGCAGAGACACCGGCTGAGGTGTTCCAGGCCCTGGAGCAGCTGGGGCACCAAGCCTTTCGCCCAGGACAGGAGTGTGCAGTCATGAGGATCCTGACTGGTGAGCGGGGCTGTGGGCAGGTGGGTGGGCTGGCAGGGCAGCCATGGGGCGTCACCACCAGCTCTTGTCCCTAGGCATTTCCACACTACTGGTGCTGCCCACGGGTGCTGGCAAGTCCCTGTGCTACCAGTTGCCTGCCCTGCTGTACGCCCAGCGCAGCCCCTGCCTCACAGTGGTCATCTCTCCCCTGCTGTCACTCATGGACGATCAGGTATGCAGACAGGCCCTGGGGATGGCAGGAGCCCAGGCCAGTCTCCTGCCATCTGCCGCTCCTCAGTCCCCTCCTCCGGAGCTGTTCAGGGAGGGGGACCCATCTGTCCTGGGTGGCTCTGAGCTCAGTTCTAGCACACGGGGACTGGTTCTTCTCCCAGAGGACCAGGTGGGCATGGCTGCAGCTGGCATCTCAGGGCCTGGGGAAGGCCAGGCTAGTGTGCACAGCCCTTGCTCCTGTGCCTACAGGTGGCAGGCCTGCCCCCCTGCCTCAAGGCAGCCTGCATCCATTCAGGCATGACCAAGCAGCAGCGTGAGTCAGCCCTACAGAAGGTGAGGGGTCTTGTGGCCTGGTGGGGACACAGGGGCATCTGGGCTGTGCCACTGACCTTGCTGCCCTCAGGTGCAGGCAGCGCAGGTCCAGGTGCTCATGCTGTCACCTGAGGCGCTGGTTGGGGCTGGGGCAGGAGGCCTTCTCAGCCTCCCCTGGGCTGCACGGCTTCCCCCGGTTGCCTTCGCCTGCATCGATGAAGCCCACTGCCTCTCTCAGTGGTCCCACAACTTCCGGCCCTGCTACCTACGCGTCTGCAAGGTGAGCTGGGGGCCGGGCGGGTGGCTGCCTCAGCCCTGTTGGACGACAGCCTCACTGCTGCGGCTGTGCTGCAGGTGCTTCGGGAGCACATGGGTGTGCACTGCTTCCTCGGGCTCACAGCCACAGCCACACACAGCACTGCCCGCGACGTGGCCCGGCACCTGGGTGCAGCTGAGGCGCTTGGCCTTGGTGGGCCAGCCGCCGTCCCCGACAACCTGTACCTCTCGGTGTCTATGGACAGAAACCCAGACCAGGTAGGTGCTCAGGCATGGGCCCCAGTGGCGGCCCGGGAGCTGAATGCTCACTGCCCACCACCCTCCCAGGCTTTGGTGACTCTGCTCCAGGGGGCACGTTTCCGTGGCCTGAATTCCGTGATCGTTTACTGCAACCGCCGAGAGGATACAGAGCGGGTTGCCGCGCTTCTCCGAACCCGCCTGTCTGCCATCCAGGGCCCAGGGTCCAGAGGTGAGGCTCAGGCTGGCCCAGTGCCCGCAGACACCCCTGGCAGTCCCACCAGAGTCTCACAAGCTCTGTCTTCCCCTAGGCCGTGGCCCCGAGGCTGTGGCTGAAGCCTACCATGCCGGCCTGTGCAGCCAGGAACGCCGACGGGTGCAACGGGCCTTCATGCAGGCCCAGTTGCGGATAGTGGTGGCCACGGTGGCCTTCGGGATGGGGCTAGACCGGCCGGATGTGCGGGCTGTCCTGCACCTAGGGATGCCCCCCAGCATTGAGAGCTACGTGCAGGCCGTGGGCCGGGCCGGCCGTGACGGGCAGCCTGCGCACTGCCACCTCTTTCTGCAGCCCCAGGTTGGCACCCCCCACCCATGCCTGCTGCACGGCCCTGGTGCCTGGCACCACCTCATGGCTGTCCTCTGCAGGGCGAAGATCTGCGGGAGCTGCGCAGGCACGTGCACGCCAATGGGGCCGACTTCCTTGCCGTGAAGAAGCTGGTGCAGGGTGTGTTTCCCCCTTGCGCTTGCACACGGCTGCCCCAGGAGCAAGATGGAAGCCCGAGTGAGGACATTCCTGGGGCTGGGCCTGCTCAGGAGGCCTCGCAGCACAGCACCCAGCCAGCAGCTGCAGAGCTGGGATGGGCCTGCCCGGGCCACAATCGGGTGCTCCCCATGCAGCCGGCAGTACAGGCCCTGGACATGCCGGAGGAAGGTGAGGGACCTGGGGAGCATGTGGAGGGGAGTGGGGACCGCTCATGGGTCCCGAGACCCACAGTGCCCCCAGCCATCGGAGGAGGGTGAGGGACCTGGGGAGCATGTGGAGGGGAGTGGGGACCGCTCATGGGTCCCGAGACCCACAGTGCCCCCAGCCATCGGAGGAGGGTGAGGGACCTGGGGAGCATGTGGAGGGGAGTGGGGACCGCTCATGGGTCCCGAGACCCACAGTGCCCCCAGCCATCGGAGGAGGGTGAGGGACCTGGGGAGCATGTGGAGGGGAGTGGGGACCGCTCATGGGTCCCGAGACCCACAGTGGCCATCGGAGGAGGGTGAGGGACCTGGGCAGCGCATGAGGGCAGGGGACCACTCACGGGCACTGAGCTCCATACTGCCCCAGCCATCGAGACCCTGCTGTGCTACCTGGAGCTGCACCCCCAGCGCTGGCTGGAGCTGCTGCCAGCCACCTATGCCCAATGCCACCTGCGCTGCCCTGGGGGCCCTGCACAGCTGCAGGCCCTGGCCCACAGGTGAGTGCAAGCCAGCCCGGATCGGGGCAGGGACAAGACTAGGGCTGCTGGTCACTTGCCTTCCCCTGGGCACAGGTATCCCCCTGTGGCTGTGTGCTTGGCCCAGCAGCCACCCAAGGATGTGAGGCAGGGCAGCAGCTTCTTGGAGATCGACATGGCAAAGCTGGCAGACACCATGGGCTGGGAGCTGGCCTCAGTGCAGCGGGCTCTCCACCTGCTGCAGTGGGACCAGGAGCCCAGGACAGCCGTGCCCGCCCCGTCTTCACCCCGTCCACCTGACAGGCCCCGAGCCAGTACACGGCGAGATACAGGGGTGCTCGTGGAGTTCAGGGAACCGGCCTTCCACCTGCGCAGTCGCGGGGATCTGACAGCAGAGGAGAAGGACCAGATCTGTGACTTCCTATATAGCCGCATGCAGACCCGGGAGCGCGAGGCCCTGGCCCATCTGCACCAAACTTTCTGGGCCTTTCGCAGGTGGGAAAGGAGGTAGGTGGGGTCTGGGTGGGGTGGCTTACTCTGTGGCAGCGCTAACAAGCTCTGCCCACCCCAGCGTGGCTTTCCCCAGCTGTGGGCCCTGCTTGGAGCAGCCCAGTGAGGGCCACAGCACCAGGCTCAAGGCCCTGCTCAGACGCTACTTCGAGGAGGAGGAAGAGGGGCACCAGGAGCCAGAGGCCCTGCAGGACGAGGAAGGCCCAGAGCCAGGGCAGGCCAGGGTGAGTGCCACCCACTCTGGAGCCTGCACAGCGGCAGGCTATACCCACACCTGGCCATGGGGGCTCGGGGCTGACACACCCACGCCTGCCTCAGCTCCAGGACTGGGAGGAGCAGGTCCGCCGTGACACCCGCCAGCTGCTGTCCGTGCGGCCAGAGGAGAGGTTCTCAGGCAGGGCCGTGGCCCGCATCTTCCACGGCATTGGTGAGGCCAGGGGCTTGGCCCAGCCCGGGCGGGGCTGGGCTGGGCAGGGCGGCCAAGATTGCGCACAGCTCCTGTCTCGGCCCCACAGGAAGCCCCTGCTACCCAGCCCAGGTGTACGGGCAGGATCGGCGCTTCTGGAGGAAGTACTTGCACCTGAGCTTCCACAGCCTGATGCACCTGGCCACAGAGGAGCTCCTGCTGCAGAGGCGCTGACTGCCCTGCACAGGGCGGGCTGGGAGCAGGGCTGTGGTGCAGACTGCGCCCCGAGTGGCCGCTCAGGGCCAAAGGTGGCCATCAGCATCCAGAGCAGTGGCTGGCACCCTGGACAGAGCCTGTCGGCAGGGCCAAGGGCTGGGAGGCCCCAGAGTAAAGCACATTTGTGGTTCCTGTGGACCCTCTTTGCTGTCAGTCACCCGGGCTGAGGGCAGCACATCGCACACTCCAGTCACAGACAGGCGGTGTCACACTCAGCTTTATTGACCAGACTGGCCACCCAGCTCAGGCCAGGGTGCTGGGTGCTAGGCCCAGGCCCAGGAGGGGCAGGGCCGAGAGGGCGAGCAGGAAGGAGAAGCAGGGGCATGGCCCCAGGCCGTCGGCCAGGGCTCCAGCCAGGACACCCAGCAGCAGCTTGCCCAGCAGCTCCGCAGTGGCCAGGAGGCTGTAGTGTGTGGCCTGGGGGGGGCGGGAAGGTCAAGCCTGCCCAGCCCAGCACCCAGCCCTCCTCCCTGGGCCTGCCACTCCTCACCTGCAGGGTGCTGGGAGCCAGCTGGCTGCAGCGCATCATCACGCTGAAGGTGATGGTGGTGACCCAGCCCCCCAGGAAGTGCTGCAGGCACAGGCTCAGCAGGGCAGCCCCTGGGGGAGAGCAGAGGTCAGCGGGGCCCAGGCACAGCCTGCACCCTCTCCTGCCAACCCCTCACCTCTGAGGGTCCTGCAGGGGCCCAGGCTGCTCTCTGGGGCATCCAACTGGAAGAGCAGGGCAGTCTGGCAGGCCAGGCCTACAAGGCGGAGCCTCAGCACCAACTTCAGCAGGGGTAGTGGCCGCCTGAGGGCAGAACAGGCAGGTCAGGGAAGGGCGGAGGAGGGTTGCTGGGGTGAGGGGAGTGCTGGTGAGGGGCAGGCTCACCAGTACTTGGCCAGCAGGGTCCCGCCGAGCGAGGAGCCTGCAACAGAGCAGGCCACAGCACCCACACCATTCCACAGGCCCAGTTCAGGGGCAGAAGCACCGCGGTCCAGTAGAAGGAGCGGGAACAAGCTGCTGGCTCCCTGCTCACCTATGGAACAACTGTGAGCAGAGGCTGCCCCGTGCTACCCGACTCCTCCCCAACAGGGCACCTGGACCCTGCTCTGCCAGCAGGGCCCCTGCCCCACCTCTGCCTTCGGGGACAGATGGGACTGGGCCCCGGGGAGACCGTCGTTGGAGCTGAAGGACAAGGGGCAAGGCCCAGCTGCAGAGCCTGGGTGTCCCTGAAGCTCCTCCTCGCCATTGCCCAGCCCAAGCCTCACTCACCCAGCTTGTAGGTGAGCACAAAGCCCGCCATCCACAGGGTCCCTGGCACCGCGAGCAGATCTTGCAGGTGTGGCACCCGAGGACGGTGCTTGGCGCGCTGAGGCAGTTGTCGCAAGGCTGGGGCAGCCCAGGCCAGGGCAGCAGCCAGCCAGTAGGTGGCAGCCAGGAGCAGAAAGAGCCGGCGCCAAGAGAGGGCCGGGGAGGAGGCCAGCAGCCCGCCCCCTGCCAGCGCAGCCCCCAGCTTGTAAGCGACCACCTGCACGGTGTTGCCGGGCCCCAGCTCCGCCGGCTGCAGGAGCTGCATGGCTAGCGTGTCCAAGGCCACGTCCTGCACAGCGGCTCCAAGGTTCAGCAGCAGCAACAGCAGCCCCACCATGGTGGTGGGCAGCCCAGCCTGGCCAGCTTCCGCGGGAGGCAGCGCCGCCAGCAGCCCGCACGCCAGGCCCAGGGCTGCCGTGCTGAGTATCATCCAGGCCCTAGGGGAGCCCCGTGTGTCCACCAGCGGCGCCCACACAAGCTTGAACAGCCAGGGCGCGTACAGCACCTTGGCCAGCCCCACTCGCGTCAAAGACAGGCCCTGGGCCCGTAGCAGCACGGGCAGCAGGCCGGACTGCAGCCCGTAGGGCAGGCCCTGCACCAGGTAGAGGCCCGCCAGCAGCAGCAGCTTCTCGTGCATGGCCTGGCTTCGGGCGGCTCAGCTGGGTTCGAGGCCCAGAGAGCAGGTTTGGGGCGGGTCCGGTAGGTATGGGCCCATCAGCGGGGGCTCAGAGGTCACACCCGGCTTGCCTTTGGGGCTGGGGCCAGGCGTGTTCAGACTCGACTGGGGGAATCCTGACGCGCGCTCTTGAGTCTTAGGTTATCGGTACCCCAGAAGAACCGAGGCGTAGTCCAAACGGGAGCGGCATGTCCTCCAAGGGGCGAACGCTGCTCCAGACACCCGGCGGCCTGTGGCTCCCAGCATGCCGCGCGCTGGTAAGGGTGGGGCGGGGCCCTCCCGGAACCACCAAGAGGAGCCCGGACGGACAGAGCGCGGGCGCGCCGCGTTCGCGGAGCCCGGCAGCCCCTAGTCCCGTGCCGCCGGAAGGTTGCCTGCGCCACCGGGACCCCGAATGGCCCTGGGCGACGGCTTCTCGGGCGCCCCCGGCGGTCAGCCTGGGTGCGGCGCCTGGCCAGGCCTCGTCCGGATCCGCGGGCACACTCAAGTCCCTCGTGGGCCCGAGGGCTCAGAGGAAAGCGGCAGGGTCTGGCCTCCACGCAGGAGACCACCTGCGTCCAAGGCCCTGTCCTCTTGTCTCAGCGGTCGCCGCCCGGTCCCTCCCAGGGTTATCAGATCCCCTACAGAAGTCTGGGGTCTGACCTGGAACCTGGTTGCTACAGCACCCAGCCCCGTTCCCCCAGCAGCTGCATGGAGGAGCCAGCCTGGTCAGTCCCATTGTGGGCGCCATTTACCATCTCGCTGTGCTGTGACCTCAGTCCCGTCCCAACGCAGTGGCCACAGGGCCACAGCAGGGGGACTGGTGTGGAAGGTTCAGGCCCACCCGCGACCTGGAGGCCCTGCAGTGCCCATGGCAAGGCTGGGAGAGCCTGGTAACTCAGTGCCTGCCCCTGCAGTGTCTCCTGCCCTGGCCCAGTCCCCAGTTCCAAGCCCCAGAGCCTGCCCAGGCCTGGAGCAAGTTGTAGCAGGCACCAGGGCCAGCACGTTTCCTGGGCTGCTAAACAGCCTACAGCGTGTTCTCCGCCTGAGGCTCCTCTATAAAATGGGGGCCATCGCAGTTGCCTCAGGTGGTGGGCACACAGGCTGGGTAACCCACAACAGGCCCTGCCCAGCAAGTAGGCAGGACCCTGGCCCGCCTCCCTCTCCCGTCTGTCCTGCTCCAGGACAGCAATACAGGCAGGTGGCCCCACTGCTCCCAGCTCCAGGCCTGCAGTCCCCACGGAGGTGCATCCTCATGCTTCCTGTGGTCTAATGTGCACGTGACGTGTGTTAGCCTGTCTCGGCCCCAAGCTCCGAGACTGCTGTGGAGACCCTAAGCTGACCGGAGGCCCATGTCTGCAGGGGGAATAGGTGGATGAGCCAGAAAGGCACCTCCTAGGGAGCCCTGCTTGACCATGCCTCCTGGAGGCAGGGCTGTGTGCACTCGGCTGAGTCAAGGCCTGCACCAAGCCGCAGCCACACCAGGCCCCAAGGCTCGCACTGCCACCGGCTTTATTAAGAACTGCAAAGGCAAGGCCCAGCCCGAGTCCAGAGGGCTCCGGAGATCCAGCACCCTGGCTGCAGCCCAGCGGGGCTCAGCTGGGAGCCTCAGGAGTACTCGCGGGTGAACTTAGTGTGGAACCAGCTCAGCTTCTCCAGCAGCGGCCGCAGCTTCTCCATAGGGGGCAGAATGGTCATCCTGAAAGGGGCAGATGGTCAGCAGAGGAGGGGAGGCAGGCGTGGCCTCAGTGGAAGTGGTAGGCTGCGTTGTTATCCTCCACCCCATCACCATGCACAGGTGGGGCCTCGCCTCACCGGAAGTGGTAGGTTCCCTCTCGCTGCCCAAACCCGCTTCCGGGTACCACGCAGATGCCAGTCTCCTCCAGGAGGCAGAGGCAGAAGAACATGTCAGGGGCTAGACCCAGCTCCTGGAGGGCAGCAGCACAGGTCAGGGCTGGACCATGGCCTCTGCCCCCCAGTAGACCGGGCTCCCGCACGCCAGACCTGAGCCCGCTGCACGGCGCGCGGGGGCAGCTGCATGCGGGGAAAGGAGTACATCGCGCCCTGCACCGGGTTGCAGTGGATGCCAGGGGCCTCGTTGAAGATCTGCTCCGTGAGCCTGGCTTTGGTGGCCAGGTCTGCCAGCACCGCCTGCTTCTCCTGCAGGCCACGGAGGGGCAGTGGTCAGGGCAAAGCCCCCCTCCTTGTCACCATGACCCCCTCGGCCGCACCTGCTCACCGCCTGGAACTGGGCAAAGGAGGGGTCGGAGGGCGCGGGTGGGTTGACTACGACGTCGAGCAGGGCCTGGCCCGGCACGGGTGGACACAGCCTAACGCTCATCAGCTTCAACATCTGCTGCCGCACGGAAGCGTCCATGTTCAGCACCTCCACGTAGCCCCCGCGGAAGCCGCACCTGCGAGGCCAGACGGTGTCGACGCCAGCTAGCAGAGGCGTGCAAGCCCCCCTACCCCAGGCCCTCACGCACTCGCCCATGAAGCCCTTGGAGGCCGAGTGGAAGGAGGCAAGCTCCTGCTGCGTCGCGTAAGGCGGCCCCATCTCCGTGAGCACCTTCTTGAAGGAGTGGAACCGCGAATCCTCGCCGTACACGTTGTCCTGGTACACCTGCAGGGCCGGCGCGTCAGAGGCCGGCGCGGCCCCGCGGTCCCGCTCCCGCGCACGCCCCGGGCCACACCTCGTCGGCGAGCAGGAAAAGCCGCTCCTCAAAGGCGAAGCGGATCACAGCCTCAATGCATTCCCGGGTCTGCACCTGCCCTGGGGTGCACGAGACCGCGGCACGCGAGGGTCAGGCGACCGCGCGCCCTGTGTGCCCTGCGCTCCGCCAGGCGGCGGGGACCCGCTGACCCGGCCGGTCTGGGCGGGGCGGGGCGGGGGCGGAGCGCACCGGTGGGGTTGCCGGGGTTGATGACGCACAGCGCGCGCGGGCGGCACAGGTCACGCGCCTGGCACAGCGCGCGCCGCAGCTCGGCCACGTCGAGCGCCCAGGCGCGCTCCTCGTCCAGGTAGTAGTCCACCTGCGCCGCCTCGAGCTCGGCCAGCGCGGCCGAGTAGAGCGGGTACTGAGGGATGGGGATGAGCACGCCGGTGCGCGTGCGGCCTTCACCGGCCACCAGCAACTTCAGCACCGTCTGCGGGCGGGATGGGGAGGGCGGGGTTGGCGGAGCCAGGGGCTGCTCCTGTCCCCCGCCCTGGAAGGGCGCCGCCCTCCAGAGTGAGGCGGGAACGCCAGGGCGAGGGCAAAGAGCCGCTGTGTCTTCTTGCCCTGGCCCAGCCTACCACTATGGCGTCGCTGGCCCCGGTAGACAGGAAGATGTTGTTGGGGTCCGCGGGAATGCCCCCGTCGCGCCTCTCGATATACCGCGCCACGTCCTCGCGGACCAGCTGGATGCCAGAGCTGACGCTGTAGGACCCTGAACCGAGGCAGGCCAGACGAGGAGTCACAGGAGCCGGGGCTCCTGCAGCCCTCTGCCCTCCCGGCCAGGCTCTTACCCAGGCTGTGGCCCCCGCAGGCCTGCAAGATGCGTTCCGCTCTCCTCTTGGCATCGTCTGGATAGTGTGGGCTGCCCAGGAGCTCAGGATCCACGCACAGGGCCAGCACCTGGGGAACAGGAGGGCTAGGCCAGAGCGCAAGGCTGGGCAGAGGGGCTGCTCCAGCAGAGCGGCAGCCTCACCTGGCGGAGGAAGGTGATAGGCTTCTGCCCCATGGCCTGTGCGTCCCCAATGTTGGCTCGGACAACCTCAGTGAAGGGCTTCTTCGCGCCCTGGGAGGGGAAGGGAGCGGTCGGTGGGGCTGGGTCCTGTCCTGGCCCAAGGGCTGAGGACTCAGCGGCCAGGCGTAGCCTGGGCATACCTGGCGCAGCTCCTGCTCCAGCTCCAGGGCCCGCAGCACGATGGGGCCCCGCACAGCGTACTCCACCCTCCGCACACAGGGGTTCATGGTGTCCAGCGTCAGCACCTTCTGCAGCCCGTTCCCCGCACCCTGGCTCTGCTCACCTGCCCTCCAGGCCATGACTGCCCACACAGGCAGGCGGCTCAGGGGGCAGAACCTAGGCTGGGTGTGGGGCAGCTGTGTCCAGGCTGGGAGGAGCAGCCTGGGCAGGGGCTCAAAGCAAGAGTGCACCCTCTCCACTGCTGCCTGCTGCCTGCCGGCCCCACTGGACAGGACAGAAGGGGCTGAAGGAGCCTGGCCGCCGGGCCCGCCCCACCCTCTGGGCACAGCTCTGCCCCAGGGAGCCAGAAGCAGTGGGTGAGGCAGCAGGCGGAGCTTGAGCGCCGCCCAGTGCCCGCCCAGTGTCCCCATGACAGGAGCGAGAGTCCCCCACCGGGGCAGGGACAGCCGTGGTTCAGGTAGCTCTGGGCCTGGGAGTGGGCTGGGGACTCCCAAGATGAGAGTGGAGCCTGAGGGCCTGGAGTTTTACCCGAGCAGGCCTCCCCAGGGGCCTGACCCTCCCGCCCCATCTTGGCTGGGCCAGCAGACCCATCGCCTAGGCAACCGAGCCCTGCCTCAGGAGTCCTGGGGGGCCTGGGGGAGGGGAGTGAGGCCCTCGGACTCTAGGCTCCCTCTCGCCCCTCCTAGGCTGGCAGCTCTGGCCTGAGTGTGAACCTTGGTCCCTGACCAGCAAGGCATGGGCTGAGGTGGCCAGCCTTGGCCCCGGGACACTTCACACCTCAGCCTCTGGGCCACCGTCCTGCCCTTTCACCAAGCAGCAGCCGGGGTTGCCCTTGGGGCCACGCCCGGGCCAGTGGTGACCTAAGCTCCCCTGCCCTCTGCTCCCGATTGGTGGAGATGGTAGGAAGTGAGCCCTGATAGGCCCTTGGAGCCCCACCTCCAAAGGCCTAAGGAGCCCACAGGTCCCCCCAGCGTACCCCGTGGCCAGGCCAACAGGGACACCCCTGAACCCAGGGCTGTGCTGCAGCCTGGTCAGGCCCCAGGAGACTGGGCTCCCTGCTCCTGGTGGCTGGCAGGGGCCTCCAGGCACTCCGGGCAGCAGCCCCATCTGCCTTCACCTCACCTTGGCCCTCTCTGTTCCGCTGCCACAAGTCTCCCCGGGTTCAGGCCGTCCCCTCTGGCCCATCGGCTGGAGCGCAGGTTAATATGGGCCAGGCCCCAGGCAGGGCCAGCCCCTGCCCGCCCCCTGGCAGCAGGGCGCAAGGAGCAGCGTGGGGGCAGGTGGACCTGGGGCAGCTGCACAGCCTGCACACTAAATTTAGCCACTGCCAGCCCCTGGCCCTCCCCCAGCCCTGCTAACGTTTGGGGAAAGGCAGGCCCACGGGGCCCAGCACTGGTGGTCGTGCAGAGCTGTCCACCGCAGATTGGTGTCCTCAGCCCTCCTGCCTGAGGCCCCTAAAGGGCCCCTTCATCCCGGCGGGCCCTGCCAGCCAGCTCAGCTGAGTGGCCAGCTGCTTGTCCGTGATGCCAGCCCTGTGGAAGCCGGCAGCTGGCCAGGGCAGGACTGGATGCCCGGAATTAGGACCCCTCCCCCCGGAGAAGTGTCTGATGCCAGCCTGGTGCCCATTCTGCCCCTCTGGCCCTGGCCCAAGAGTCTTTTGGAAAACACTCTCTCCCTGTCCAGGCTTGGGTCTCTGGCCCTCTGGCAGGGACACCCCTGGCTCTGGTCTCCAAGGGCCTCCTTGTGAAGCACCCCCAGGGAAAGCAGAGAGGTGGCCCTGGGGTAGAGGGAGGACAGCCTTCCTGCCCAGAGGCCAGGGCGTCTCTCCCACACTCTGGCTGCCACAGGCAGGTCACCTACAGACCTCAGGTGCCTGTTGGGTGGGGACGGTGGCCCGGCTGAGACACACACTGAGGCTTGTGGCAAAACCGCCTTTTATCAAGAGTCCAGGGATAAAAAGTCTACAGTGGGGAGCCCCAGGTGCGGCTCGTGCCACCGTCCACCCCTGAGAGCAGTCGGTGCCCTGCGCCGACAGCAGCGCCGCAGTGGCCATGTGTGGGACCTCACATGAGCCCGCAGCAAGGCCTCTTCTCCCCAGGGGCCTCCTCCAGCGGGGCGCTGAGCCTGAGCAGGGGCGGGTCTCCACCCGAGAGCCCACAGTCGGTCGGGGGGCTGGCAGACTCAGCAGTCAGGCGGGGCCCAGGAGCCTCGGGCTCCGTTGGTGCCAGTGCGGGCTCCGGCGGCTGCAGCTTGGCGGCGGCTCGCTGGCGCTTCAGCTCGGCCAGGCTGTGGTGGGCCCGGCCGTGGCCCAGGGCTTCGGGGCCGGCGTTGTCCAGGGGACTCAGCTGGTAAGAGACGCTGCGGTCCAGCCGCCGGGAGTACAGGTGCCGCCCCCGGGACCTTCCGGCGCGACCATTGCGGGGCCCCGTGGCGTCGGGGCTGTCCTGTGGGCAGAGCAGGGACGTCAGGACGCCGCAGGGGCGGCGGGCTGTGGTCGTGGGCAGGGCTCTGGGCCTGCGGCCTCCACCCGCGCTGCCGCCGAGGCAGGGGCGGAGCCGGCCCGGGAGCGCGGAGGGCCGGCGCTCACCTCGGGGGGCGGCCTGAGCTCCGCGCCCGCCTGCCCGTCCTCGTCGTCGGGCTCCGGGCCAGGGGGCGGCGGCCGCTGCCACACGATGGCCTCCTGCGCGTGCTCCCTGCGGTAAAGGCTGGTGCGCTGCGTCAGGCTCGCACGCCTCACCACCTTCCTGGGAGGGGAGCGGGGCAGGTGGAGGGTCAGGGCCGAGGCCGCCGCCCGGCCCCGCAGACTCTGCCCGGCCCGGCTCGCGGGCCTCGCTCACCCGCGGCTGCCGGCGCTGGAGGTGCGGCGGCGGGGCAGCGAGCGCGGCCGGCCCTGGGCGCGCAGGAGCGCGTCCTGCTTGTGCTTCAGCTCCAGCAGCTTGGCCCGCACCTCCTCGTCGGCGCACACGTCTGGGAGGGAGGGCGCAGGCGTCACGGGCGCGCTTGCCCTCCCGCCTGTCCCCTCGCCGGGCGTGCCGGGTCCCAGCTCACCGAGGGGCGTCTCTTCCGCCAGGGACTTGCCGTCCATGTCGGCGCCGTGAGCCACAAGCAGCTCCACCAGGTGCGCCTGCGGGCGGAGCTGCTGAGGGCTCGGGGCGCAGAGCCCGCACCCCCTCACCTGCCCGCCCGCCCGCTCACCTGGCCCCAGTAGGCCGCGGCGTGCAGCGGTGCCCACCCGTCCTGGTCGCGGGCGCTCAGGCTGGCTCCGTGCTCCAGCAGCAGTGCGGCCGCCTCACCGAAGCCGTTGGCGGCGGCGACGTGGAGCTGCAGGCAGGCCGGCCTCAGTCCCCGCCTGGCCCCAGCACCCCAGCCCCGGCCTCCCCGCCTGCTCACCAGCGTGGCCTTGTGGTCCAGCGGGGCGTCCAGGTCTGCACCGGCCCGCAGCAGGCTCCGGATGTCCGCCAGCATGCGCAGCTCGGGCACCGCCCGGGCCTCCTCGATGCCCGCCTGGGTGATGCCTGCGCGGCATGAGGCTCAGAGATTGCGCGGCCGGCCCACCCCTCCCCCAGGTCGGTGCTCACCACGGTTGGCCATGGCGGTCTCAAGGCAGTCCAGCGTCTGCTCGTCCTCGCACAGGTCATAGGGCATGTTCCCATCTGAGTTGACCGCCAAGAGGTCAGCACCCCTGCAAGGAGGGCCGTGGGGTGTCTGGCCAGACCCCTGCACACTAGGCTCCCTGGGCCCTGTGGGCGCACACTGCTGAGGCCCTAGTTCGAGCTGTCCCTCCTGTGTGGTGAGCAGAGGGTCTGGCCACTCCTAACCCTGGACCCTGTCCTCAAGCCAGACAGGACAGCAGTTGTCTCTACCTCGCTGCCACCCACCGGGTAGGGGCCATCTGCAGAGAGGGAGTGGGGAAAGGACTACTGGGACCCCAGAAGCAACGGGAGGGAGGGCAGGCCAGGCCCTGCTGGGTCACAGGAGGGACAGGGGTCAGGAACCCCCCGAGCCAGAAACCAGTGCCCAGGGCCATCCTGAGGGCTGGCATGCGTGTACACCCTCCTGGAAGCACTGAGAGTGACACGGCCTCCCACACTCCGCGGGTGGACGGGGCCTGGCCTGAGGAAGCCAACGCCCTCCTCCTCACTAAAGGTGAGAAGCCCACCTGCTCCCAGGTACCTGCTCCCCACCACGTCGGCCGCATCACTGACCACTGTGCACTCTGGACAGGCCTCCTGGAAGGGCCTCCTGGAAGGGCACCTGCAGGTGTGCGCTCTCCCCGGCTCCCAGCCCTGCTGCCCGTGCAGGGCACATACGGGTTGGCAAGTGGGGGACCTGGCCCAGGTGGACTGCAAGGCAGCTGCCCTGGCACAGGTGCCCGGGGACCTACCGAGCAATGAGCAGCTCTACCAGCTGCAGGTGGCCACAGGTGGCCGCGGCATGGAGAGGTGTCCAGCACTCGCTGTCGCAGGCATTGACAGTGGCTCCGGCCTCCAGGAGCAGTTGCACCATGTCCTGGAAGTCGTCGATGCAGCACTGCGGGCAGCCCCGCAGTGAGGGCCGGGTGACCGTCCCCACGCCCGCACCCGCTGCCCCACACCCGCCGCAGGCTGACCTGGTGCAGGGCTGTCAGGCCATCTTCATTGGCCAGGTCGGGGCTGACCCCACTCTCAAGAAACTGGCGGACTGTAAGAGAGGGAGCGGGGTCAGGAGGGTGCCAAGGCTAGCAGCAGGGAGCTGTGAGGAGGTGGCGGCAGCCCTCAGAACCCCCGCAGGCCCCCTCTGTGCCAGCGGCCTCGGATGGGCCCAGCCGCTCTGCAGTTAGAGGCCTCCTGCCCCTCGGCCACCATAGCCTGGAGTGCAGATGCAGGAGAGGGGTGGGCCACAACCCCCAGCTCCACACAGAGCCCACGCCCCAGTGCCACCAGCTGGCCCTCTGCCCTGATGGCTGGCCCCAGCCCCATGTTCTTTCAGGTCACATGTCCTCCATCCCAGGGCCCCCAGATCACACAGCAGACAGCGCCAGGCAATGCCAGTTCTCCTTAACCCTCCTGTCCTAAGCTCAGGGCTGTGCCCACAGGCAGGGGTACAGTTCAGGTTGGAGCTCACGGTGAGCCCTAGCCTTCCCTGGAGCTGGGGAGGCCCAATGGGAAGCATGGAGCCCACGGTGAAGCAGGGGTCAGCCTTGCAGAGCTCCAGGGGCCCGGCCAGCTCTCTACCATGCTCATTCCTGGGGACGCACAGCCTCGGGGGAGCGGCCCAGTGCCGGCAGAGGCTTCAGTGAAGGCCGCCGCCCTGCTCCAGCTGAGCCAAGCGTCCCCTGACGGCCTCTGCCCACCACCCTCTGCACAGCAGTCCCAGCACAGACTCTCAGGGCTGAGCGCCACAGAGAGCTTGCCTGATGGGGTGCCCAGAGCCACCCCAAGTCTCACCACACCCAGATGGAGACAGGGCCACCTACCTGCAGCCCTGGGCTCAGCCACACCCACCTTCCTCCAGGTCATTGCGGGCAGCAGCCTCCAGCAGGGTGACAGAGGGAGGGAAGAGCACCCGCTTCCGGAGCTCCTGGCAGGCCACCTCCCTCTGTGGCCGCTCCCTGCAGCCCTTCTCGGCCTGGGCCCACATCTTCACCTGCTGGGCACGTCGCTTCTGGGCATGCTTCAGCCGCTCCTGTGCACTCATCCTGCCCACCACGGGCATCTCTGCCAGCAGCTCCAGGTGCTCGGCCATGGTGGGGGCTGCCTGCCCACAGGGCCGCTCGGAGCAGCAGGGTGGGGAGCTCGGGGGCCAGGCCAGGCCTGAGGGACAGGGCAGCTGGCTGGACTGACACCCTGGGGGCATCCCCTTCCCAAAGCTTGGTGCCCTCTGGCCCTGGCAAGGGTGGGTCAGGCAGCCCTGAAGGGCACGACCCCCACAGGGAAGGAGTGTGGGAGGGGCCCACGACAGGAGCCGGAGCCCCCGGCAGGCCCAGAGCCCAGCTGCGACCGCAGGGCCTCTGCCCAGGCTGCGCCTCCCCTCCCTCGGGTCAGGGTGCACAGGCTGCGGGAGGCAGTCCTGAGACCTGGCGGGCCGCAGTCCAGGGTCTGAATCTAATTACCCAGACGGCACGGTTCCACCTCCTGGCACCTTGCCAACAGGGAAGGGGGGCAGCCCATCTGTGGGGGAGCCCCTGAAAGCCTGTGCACACCCTCCAGGCCTCAGGAGCCTGGGAGGGGCCAGGGCAGCGGTATCCACCCAGGGCTGCCCAGTCAGTGCATCAGTAGAGTGAGGGGTCAGAAGCCAGGATGGGGCTGGGGTCCCAGGGGTCAGTGGCCTGGCATCCTGGCCCCTAGTGCTGCGGTGAGGCTCTCCAGCCAGCCAGGGCACTAAGGGTGCAGGGCGGCCCGTCGGGCACAGTCCTCAGAGGAGTCTCCTCTTCCGGCCAGCAGCCACACCTGGGAGCAAGGAGGAGGAAGCTACTGAGAGGGAGGCCGGGTGGGGCGCAGGGTGGGGCGCAGGGTGGGCGGGGACACCAGGCTCCTGCCTGCTGGGAACCACACACACACACACACACACACACACACACACACACACCAGGCTCCTGCCTGCTGGGGAACCACACACACACACACACACACACACACACACACACACCAGGCTCCTGCCTGCTGGGAACCACACACACACACACACACACACACCAGGCTCCTGCCTGCTGGGAACCACACACACACACACACACACACACACACACACACATACATGCGCAGTGTCTCCCCAGATGTGCCCCTGGCTAGGCTAGGAAGGTCCCCCTGAGCCCTTAGGAGTCCTGCAGGCCTGCCTGGGCCTCAGCTTGAGGGAGGGAGGGCAGGCCAGGCCCCGCTGCGGGGTAGCCCCTGGAGCCCAGCAGGCAGGGAGAGTGGAGGGGTCCTGGGTCACAGGAGGGACAGGGGTCAGGAACCCCCCGAGCCAGAAACCAGTGCCCAGGGCCATCCTGAGGGCTGGCATGCGTGTACACCCTCCTGGAAGCACTGAGAGTGACACGGCCTCCCACACTCCGCGGGTGGACGGGGCCTGGCCTGACCTGTGTCCTACTGGCGGCTGTGGAGGGGAGGGCTGGGCTCCTGGGCCTGGGGAAGCCCCCAGCTTCTCCTGCCCAGTGTGGGCTCTCCCACGTGGGCTTCTGGGCTCGGGCCAGTGACGCTGTGGCTGCACGAGTCCATGCTGTGTGGACAGGCAGGTGGCACACCTAGGATAGACAGGTGACGGCTCTGGATGGACCAGCCGGTGTGCCTCACAGAACACCGGCCACGGGCCTCCACAGGAGCCCAGCAGGACCCCCAGCTCCCCTCACCAGGCCTGTGGTCACCTGGGTGCTGTGGAGGCAGGGGTCCCAGGGATGCCTGAGCTGCTGAGAAGGGGCCTCTCCTCCGGGCCAGGTCTCTCCTGCAGAGGCCTCAGCTTTACCTGTGAGCCCTCTGCCAGGTCAAACCTAACCCGGACCTGGGCCTCAGGCCGCCCCGGCTGGCTCTCTACCAGGTGAAGCACTTTCCCGGCGGAGGTCCCACAGGCACCAGCCGCCCAGCCCCCACGTCCTGCTCCCACCTCTCGATAGGTCCGCACCTGACAAAGGGTCGACCTGGGCCCTGAAGGTGCCAGCCTGGGAACAAGGGAACCAGGCCTGCCAGCACGGCAGAGCCTCCCCGCTCACCCCTGCTGCCGGCACGGCAGAGCCTCCCCGCTCACCCCTGCTGCCAGCATGTCGGGGAGTCCAGGGAAGTCCACCTGGGCGGCAGCCCCTGCCCACCCAGACCAACGCCAACAGCAAAACATGCTGGGGCACAGCTTCCGGCAGGGGCAGGGCTGGGGCTCAGCAGTGCCCAGCTGTCCATCCTGCCACAGGGGAGAAGTCCCTGTGCCCTCGTCCTGGAGAAAACGGCCTGACAACGGCACTCCCCGGACACGGCTGTCGGTCCCCTGTGGAGTGTGTTGTGGGCACGCACTCGGAGGCCTGGGCAGCTGACCCGCCAGCCACAGGAGAGGTGAGCAGGGCTGACTGCAGCCCAGACTCGTGGCCTGTGGCAGGCCCACCTCCCTCCAGGCAGCCCTGGTGGGTTCCAGGTCTCCTTGTGCCCTGGGGTGGTTCTTGCCTCACCTGAGAGCCCATAGCTGGCCCAAGGTGAGCCCAGGGAGCCCGAGGCCCCACGGCAGGGCACCCCCCAGGGGACAAAACAGCAAAGCATGCTGGGACCCAGAGGGATGGGCCAGTGGCAGTGGGGTCGAGGGTCCCAGGAGGAAGCCCACTGCTGCTGGGGACCAGGAACCCTGGACAGCCTGGGCGCTCTCCTGGCCCAGCCACAGAAGCTGCCAGCTGGCTCGGCATGTGCTCCCATCCCAGCCCACAAGTCCTCCCCAGCCTCCCTGGAACGTCAGGCAGGGATAATCGGGTCCATTACTGTGGTTCTCAGGTCTGAGCCCAGGCCAGCTGCACAGGAGTATGGGCCCAGGCCCTGGGGCACAGCCTGGCCCCTCCCCACTGTCTCATAAGCCTGTATCACACTGGGCCATCCGCCAAAACTGCAGCTGGCCCTAGGACAGGGGCTCCCAAATGCTCCAGGAAGGACAGGCCCAAGCCTCACCCATCTCCACTGCCACAGCCCTCCTCCACGGGTTCCTGCCATCAGCTCCACCTGACCAGGGCCACTGACCACCCCCCAGCACACGGCACCAGAGCCCAGGACCTGCAAGGGGCAGAAGCCACGCTTTCTCCCCAGAGGCAGGGACAGACCAGGGGCTGGACGGGAAGGCTGTCAGAGACGCGGAGGGGGAAGATGGATGTGGGCATACTTCCAGGTGCCCCACCCCCAGGTGGGGTGCACACACCTGCCTCTGGGGAAGGGGAAGGGCCTGACAGTCGGCAGACAGACAGCGGCCTGGTGCTGCAGGTGGGGAATGCTGCCCTCCTACCTCCCAGCTCGCCATGCTGGGCAAGGCCAGGCTGCAGGGCAGTGGGCAGTGTCAGGTAGGCCCAGCACCCCCAGGGAAGGGCCCGCCCCTGTCTGGTTCTGGGACATCACAGCCCCGCCACGCTCAGGCTCCTTGGTCCACTCCTGCAACGCGCAACTACCAGCATCGGGCTTATCTGCAGCAGCGGCCGCATGGCGAGGCAGCGGCTCCCGGCACCAGGCTCTGGGAAGAGGGCACCGTGTGGAGCCACTCTGCAGAGCAACACCTACACTGCGTACCCGCCAGCGAGACGCAGTGAGTTTGTGTCCAGAAGCGTGTGACCTGCCGCCCGCGAGTGCGAGGCCGACGCTCTGGCTGGAGCGTTGCACGGGCACATGTCTGGGGCGCACTGTGGCTGAGGCTAGGTGCAGAGCTCTGAGCACAAGCCCTGCTGTCCCTGAGCCTCGGGGACACACCTACCCTAAACCACGCCGCCGTGCCCAACACCACCAGGCGACTGCTCGCCCACAGCTCGCCGCCGAAGGCTCTGCCGTCAGGTCCCTGCCTGTCTTCACAGCACTGTGGGAAGGGTCTCAGCCTCAGAGTACAAGGAGGGGCAGGGCGCCGAGTGCCAGGACCCACTAGGGCAGGGGGGCTCCCTCCCCTACCACTCCTCTGCTGGTGCCAGGAACAGTGGCAATGCTGCTGGGAGGACAGCAGGCAAGGCTTAAGGCGATCGTGGTCAGGCCAAGACACCTTCCAGAAGGAGCCAAATGCCCAGAGGCCCGGAACGTGACAAGTGGGCCCCGTAATGAGGGGCTGAAACCCAGAGGGCAAGCTGCATTCCCCAGGCAGAGGGTCTGGCCAGGCTCTGGGGGTCTCTGCAGCCACAGGCAGCTCTGTGGGAGCTCTGGCTGCAGCTTCCTGGGAAGCGTGAGAAACCTGGGCCTACCGTGGCTCCAGCGTGACTGGGCGAGCAGGGGACAGTGCTCTGCTTAGAGGAAGCGGCAGCTCGGCGGAGCTGGGGACGGGCAGGTGGCACTGCGCTGGCATGGAGCTGTGGAGGACACCCCCACACGGTCTGCTCTAGGAAGTCTATTTCTAAGCTCCGTCTGCAGGAGCACGTGTCCCTGGAATACTGCCTGGCGTTCACGGCAGGAAACCGGAAATGACCTGAATGTCTATCAGAGGGGACAGACTCAGTCCAGGTGCACTTTCCCTCTCTCTCTCTGATCTAATTGGAAAGTAATAATAAATAAAGTGAAAAAATAATCATTCTTTTTAAAAAATGAAAAAGAGAGGCTGGCAGGTGGCATGGTGGTTGAGAGCATTGAATTCTCAAGCTGGCAAGTGGTGTGGTGGTTAAGGGCGCTGGACTCCCACATGGCAGACTGTGGTTCAAATCCCAGACCTGGAGGCGTGCTTTCTTACTTTCTTTCTTTCACTCTGTCCCTCTCTGGTCAAATTAAAATAAATAAATAAAGTTAAATAAAATAATTCTCTAAAAAAAAAAGGTGTTGGACTCCCACATGGCCAATTGCAAATCGAGTCCCAGATCTGGCAGCGTGCTTTCTCACTTTCTCACGCTTTCTCACTCTGTCCCTCTCTGATAAAATAAAAATAAATAAATAAATGGATAAAGTTAAATAAAATAATTCTTTAAAAAAAAAAAAATGGATCAGCAGTTGGCATAATAGCTATGTCGCTGGACTCCCATATAGTCAACCGCAGTTTGAGTCCCAGACCTGGTGGCTTAAACTCACGCTGGGCGTGTGTGTGTGTGCGTGCCCAAGATCCCAAGAGGAGAATGGAGGAAATCATCCTGGGGTGGGGTGGCTTCTCGCTTTCTGTCTGTCTCTCTCCCTTTCTGCTCTTTCTAGTGAGCACATGTGTCCTATAGCAAAAACCTTTCCCCCCCAAAAAAAAGAAATGTGAGGGGCCAGTAGATGGCCCAGTGGTTACATCACTGGACTCCCACAGGGCCAACTATGGTTCGAGTCCTGGACAGGGTGACTTGAGAATCATGCTGAGCACATGTGCATGTGTGCCCAAAATTCTGGGAGGAGAAGGGATTGCAGTGTGGCTATCCTTTGCTGGAGGATGATTTCTCACTTTCCCTTTCACTATCTCTGTCTCTCTCTAGAAACTGCACACACCCAAAGACACCAAGAAAAAAAATGAGACACACAGAGGAGGAGGAGGCAGGGACGGGGTAGGGGGAGGACAGTGGCCTCATACGGCCATGAAGCCACCTCAGGAGCAATGGGGCGGGCAGGCGTGGAGCACCAGCCTGACCTCAGGTGGGGCCTAGGGAAAGAAAGACCCGTGCTGTGTTCTTCCCAGAAGGAGGACAGGTGCCACGGAGGGGTGGGACTCAGGGACCGAGACCACGGGAAGGCTGGTAGGCCTGCAGCACCTCTCCTACCCAGAGGGGTCAGGACCACGTGAGTGCACAGGTCCAGGAGCGGTGTGACTGGCCTGCAAAAGGCACGAGGCCCCCAGGGCGCACACTGCTGCGGTCCTGAGATCTGGAGTCCCGGAGGCTGGCCAGCAGTCCGTGGTCAGGGGCCCCACAGAAGCGTGGGCTGCCGCAGGAGGTCCCCAGGCTGAGGGTCCCTCAGTGTAGATGAGCTCAGCTCTCAGGGCCCACTGGGCTTCGTGTCCCAGACATTGGCCCTGGGAAAACTGGCCTGCTGGGGGGGAGGCGGGCCGTAGCGCTGGCCAAGGGGAGGCCCCTGGAACCGGGCAAAGCCAGAACCCGGAGACCTGACCGCTCGACTGCGGTGACTTTCCAGACCCCTCATCCTGAGTACAGAACCGAGCAACACAAAACCTACAAGGACGAAGACAGGCCCGGGGGGAACTTACACAGGTGCTGAGGCCCTCGGCACCCCGGGCCAACCCCGCACTCGGGAGCCCAGGTGACCTCTGGCAGCTTAAACACCCCAGGAGTGTGTATCTGTACCCCAAAGCCCAGCAGGATGGAAACCAGGGAAGGGGCTGTGGCATGACCACACCCCAGGGAGCTTGACTCCATCCCACTCTGTCTCTCTCCAGAGTGCACACGCCCTCTGAGGGTTCATTTAGAAACAAACACCAACCACACATCTCTGTGTCCAGCGGGGACTGCACCTGGACCACCCTCTGGCTCCACCTGGGTCGCTGCAGGCCGCTATTATATGCCCTTCTCTCCTTTTTTCAGAGAGAGGTTTTTGCTATAGGGAGCGTGTGCTTGCCAGAGAGACAGACAGAAAGCGAGAAATCACCTCCCGGGGGATGGCCACGTCGCAAACCCTTCTCCTCCATTCTTCTCTCGGGATTTTAGGCATGCACATGCATCCAGGCCCAGGACTTGAACTGCAGTCAGCCATGTGGGAATTCAGAAATTCAGAGCCTTAACCACTACACCACCGGCTGATCCCCAAGAATGGCTTTTTTTTTTTTTTTTTGAGAGAGAGAATTTTGCTATAGGGCATGTGTGCTAGCTGGAGAGACAGAGAAAGAGAGAACTTATCCCCCAGGGGGATGGCCACACCACAATCTCTTCTCTTCCACTCCCCTCTTGGAATTTTGGGCGCGCGTGCACGCACACACACACACACCCAGCGTGAGTTTTAAATTGACAGGTCCGTGACCTGAACTACAGTCAGCTATGCGGGAGTCCAGCAACATCATCATTATGCCATACGCTGGTCCCAAATGTCTCTTTTAGATTGTTGGAGGGCACGTGCGCTTACCAGGAAGAAAGAGACAGAGGGAGAAGCCACTCTGCAGTGGGCAGTCACGGTACTGCCATTTCTCCATCCTGTTGGGGTCTGAGGCATGCGCACACACCAAGCATGTTTTTCTTTTCTTTTGTTAAAATTATTTTGGGGGGCCAGCAGGTGACATGGTGGTTAAGGGCACTGGACTTGCACATGGCTGACTGTGGTTCAAGTCCCAGACCTGAGGCTTGCTTTCTCATTTTCTCTCTGTCCTTCTCTGGTCAAACTGAAATAAACCAATAAAGTTCAATAGAAGAACTCCTCAAAAAAAGAGAATGATTTTAATTGCCAGTGGTGGTGTGCTTACCATAGAGAGAGAAAGAGAGGGGGAACCCATGGTGTGCTTGGTCGCCATGCCTTCCTCACCTCTCTGCCGCCAGGGTGTTTCCCACTGGGAGGGGCTCTCACCAGCAGTCAGCTTTGCAGGATGGGCTCCCTCCACTGCCCGTTGTGGAGCTGGCCCTGCCCCGTGGGAAATGCCATCTCAGAAGCATGGCCCTATCATGCGCACATGTCATCAGCCTGTCACCGTTTCCTTCTCTTAGGGTCTTTCGTCTTGTTTTTTTGAGAGAGATTTTTGCTATAGGCCCTGTGCGTTTGTGGGAAAGACAGAGAGTGCCAGAAAGCGAGAAATCGCCCCCAAGGCGGGTGGCCGCTCCGCAATCCCTTCTCCTCCATTCTCCTCTCGGGATCCTGGGCAGCACGCACGCGCGCCCGGCCTCAGTTGGAAGCCACCGGGTCCGGGACTCAACCGCGGCCGGCCATGCGGAGTCCACCTGCTGGCCCTAGTCAAGGTCTGCTCTGTCGGTGCAGGACGAGGTCAGGCCGACTGACCAAGGCCGGGGGAGGCTCCAGGCAACGGGGAGGGGATCCGGCGGGGCTGGGAGAGGCCAGACGCGCCAGAGCCCCAGCCCAGCTCCCAGGCCGCAGCCTCAGCGCCTGCGGGCCAGGAGCCGCCACCCTCCCGCACCTCGGCCCGAGTCGGAGCCCTACAGGTCCCCGAGGACACCTGGGCGGCAGGACCAAGGCCACCCGGACCGCCAGGGCGATGCGGCCAGGACGCTCCTCCCGGGACCCGGAGGCTCAGGGCCGGGCAGGGAGCCCGCGGTCACCGCTCGCCCCTCGGCCACCGTCCGGGCCCGGACACGCCCTCCCAGGCGGGGTCCTCCCGGCGAGGCGGAGCTGGCTCGGCCGGCCCGGCCCGGCCCCCGGGCAGCCCCGGCGCCCAGCGAAACCACCCGCGCGCTTGCGGCGGAGGGACCTGCCCCGGGACGCGCCGGCCGCTCGTGCCCGCTGGGAGCGCGTACGGCCGCAGCCGCCCGAGCCCTCGCCGCCGCCGGCCGAGCCTCACCTTCCGCCCGCGCGCCGCCGTCCGACCCCGGCCCGGTCGGCCCGCCCCCGCGCTCCCCCAAGGCACCTCGGGGGCGGGCCCGGCGCCCGGCCCTCGCCATGGCAACGCGACACTTCCGGCCCGCGCAGCCCACGGCCGGAAGCCGCGGGGCCTTATGGGAAGCCGGCAGGGCCCGGGCCGGGGCCGGGCGGGGCTGCCCGGGACACCGCGGCGGGCGGCGGGTGGGTTGGCCGGGCCCTCGGGGCGTTGTGCTCCTGTGCGGCCGGAGCTGCCGACCCCGGCCGGAGGGACCCGCAGGCGCCGCGGGAGGGTTCGGGGCCGGGCGCGTGCCGTCAGGCCTGCCTGCACGCGAGCGGGGCGCCGCCGGGGAGCCGGGTTTTGTCCCGGGAGCAGTGAAGGGCCAGCTCGGCCCGGCCCCCGCGGGGCGAGGCGGGGGGACCGCAGCCCAAGCGCCAGGTGGAGTCTGAAGGGAAAGGCCGAGATGCGGCCACAGGCAGCCCCTCGCTGGGAGGGGAGCCGCGCGGCGCCCATAACACCGCCCTCTCCGCCTCTCGGCCCCCGGCCCTCGTGCTCTTCCCGCCTGGCACCTCGCGGGCCCTGCGGCTGCGTGCGCCCCAGGCACTGCTGGAGCAAGGGCCGAGCCCGGAGTGGGCCAGGAGAGCCGCCCCGCGCCCGGCTCTGGCGGAGCACCAGCCCAGGCCCCGCCCCAATACCCCCTGGGGCGGAGTTGCTCTCTGCGGGGAGGGCACCCGGCTTTGGAGCTGGGTACAGAGCACAGGCCTTGACCGACCTAAAGGGCAGAGCTGCACCGGAGATGGTCAGGGAGAAGGGGAAGGAACCACCTAGGGACAAGTACGTCCCTCCTTCACTCCTGGGGTGGGATCTTCAAGGCCTTATGTCTTGAGCATGGATGCCCAGCTCCTGCTGCAGGCCCTGCTAGCTGCTGGGTCTTGATGCCCTCACCCTTGGCTGCCTGTCATGGGTAAATCACTCTGCATCTGTTAAAATGGGAGCCGGAGACCTGGGCCTGGGGGGTGAGATAAGGCGATGCAGTCATCGGCCCCCTTGGAAGGGTTTCTCAGGTGTCCAGGCACCGAAGGCAGCCCAGCGTGGGCGCTGAGGCCCCCACCGGAATCCTCTGAGCCCCGCCCTTTTGGATTAACAAAACCTGCTAATTGTGGCATCCCCTCCCCCACAGCCGGCCTCCTCCCTCCTCTCCCCTCCCCCTTGCATCCGAATGATAAAGGGCCCCAACCCGCCTGGCCCAGCCCGGCCTCAGGCCCCTGGCCCTTACCTCGCCACTCTGCCCCCTTCCCGGAACTGTCCACCACCCCTGCATGCAGCCCTCCAGTGACTCCCGCCTGGGGCCCCCCAAGGCATCGGCGCCCTCCCAGCCCCCCAAGAGGAGGAAGAAGAGGTACCTGCGTCATGACAAGCCCCCATACACCTACCTGGCCATGATTGCCCTGGTGATTCAGGCCGCACCCTCCCGCAGGCTGAAGCTGGCCCAGGTGAGGGTCCCTCACACCCCAGACCTGACTCCCACTGTGTCCAGGCTGTGGCCTGCACCCCTACCCGGCCCCACCCAGCTGTGGGATCAGCCTGAGAGCCGAGGGGCTCCAGCCACCCTTGTCCCAGGCCCGCCTCTGGCGCCCAGAGGTGAAAAACTGTTCCTGGGGTGGGCAGGCCGGCTGCGGGGGAGGGTGGGCGCTGCCCAGTGCCCCGCTCACGGTGCGGTGGTCTCAGATCATCCGGCAGGTCCAGGCCGTGTTCCCTTTCTTCAGGGACGACTACGCCGGCTGGAAGGACTCCATTCGCCACAACCTTTCCTCCAACCGGTGCTTCCGCAAGGTGGGCCCGCAGGGGAGCGCGGGGAGGGGGGGTGCGGGGGTCTCCAGCGTCTGGAGTGGGCGGCCCCACCTAAACTACCCCCCACCCCCAGGTTCCCAAGGACCCTGCGAAGCCGCAGGCCAAGGGCAATTACTGGGCTGTGGACGTGAGCCTGATCCCGGCGGAGGCACTAAGGCTGCAGAACACGGCCCTCTGCAGGCGCTGGCAAGACTCGGGCACACGAGGCGCCTTCGCCAAGGACCTGGGCCCCTATGTGCTGCATGGCCGGCCCTACCAGCCGCCCAGCGAGGCTTTCAGCATCAAGTCCCTGCTAGGGGTGCCAGCTGACGCAGCAGCCCAACCCCGGACAGGGCCGCAGCACAGTCCCGCTCCTGCAGGCACGGGGTGCGGTGGAGGGGGGGCACCGCCCACTCCACCCCTGCCCTCCTCTGAGAGGTCCCTGTGGCCTCCCCCCATTTCCGGGCCCCTGAGAGTGGAGGGGGAGACACCCCAGGGGGGGGCCCTCAGACCCTCGCCCCTTTCCACCAAGTCTGGGACCTGGCCCCTCCGTTACCTGCAGGGTACCTCAGAGCCCAGAGGACTCAGGGCCTCACCTTGGGGGCAGCTACCTACTTCCTACTTGCCTGTCTACACCCCCAACGTGGTGGTGCCCTTGGCCCCCCTACCACCCACCTCCTGTCTACGGTGCCCAGCCTCAGGCAGCCCAGCATACTGGGGAGTGGCCCCGGAAGCACAGGGGCCCTCGGGTCTGCTCTGGGACCTGGATGCCCTCTTCCAGGGGGTGCCACCCAATAAGAGCATCTACGATGTGTGGGTCAGCCACCCTCGGGACCTGGCTGCCCCCAGCCCAGGATGGCTGCTCCCCTGGTACAGCCTGTGAGGCTCAAGGACAGGGCTCCGACTCCCCCACAGCAAGCTGGTGGGGCGAGGCCATGCCTTAAAACACCAGGCTCCAGCCTTGCTGAGAATCCACACGTTTATTAAGCTGCCCCGGCCCAGCGGGCACAGCCCTGGCCCACCTTGCCTCTGCCCCTGCCACGCCGCAGGCCGGCCAGGGGAGCCCTTCCAACCCGGCTACCCATCCATCACGAGCCGTCCTCCCAGGCCCCAGGCTGGGGGAGGGAGAGCCAGGGTGGGCGCTCTGGAGTCCTGCCCTCCCTCACTGTCAAAGGAAGTAGCACCTTTTGGGAGAGGGGGGTTAGGGAGCAGACTGGCCCCTGCTGGTCTTGGAGAAGGAGAGATAACAGTAAAAGAGCTTTCAACATTTTAATGCCAGGTCTGACTCGGTCCCCAGTGGGAGGCGGCTCCCCGCTGTGTGCTGTGATAAGGGCAAATGGCGATGAAGCCTGGGGCCAGGGGGTGGGGGGGAGCCATGATTTCTCCAGGCCTAACGCTCAGACCACCCCCCACCCCCCCCAACCCCCCACCCCCGCCGCACGTGGGGAGTCAGCCCTGGAGTCGGGGGCAGAAAGCCCACAAAGACCAAGGAGGCTGTGCCCTGAGAGGCCTGTGTGGAGGCCTGTGCTGCCTCTGCCGGCAGAGGCGAGTCCCGGTCTCTCGGGCAAGTCGACGCCTACAGGACTACAGGGTTGGGCCCTGTGCCGCACCGCACCCGCTCTCTGGGCTGGGGCTGGGAGGGCTGCCTGGAGACGGCGTGGGAGTGCAGGGGGTCCCGGTGAGAGGGGTGTCGGTACTGAGGGAGGAGGGCGTTCCGGAGCGTGGGGCCCTGCGTCGCCGGGCGGGTCCCAGCTGCACTTGGCCCACTCGCTCGGCAAATTTGAGCGAGCAGACTGTCTCTCCGAGGTCCTCCGGCCGAGTGGAGATCTGTGGGGGAGTGCAGTGGTGGGCGGCGCCCAACCCGTCCAGGGCCGCTCCCTGCCTGCGCAGGCGTGTTGCCAGGCACCCACCTGCAGCAGCAGCACCGCGGTGGTGCCTGGACCCAGCGCCGGCTGCAGCAGGCGTGTGAGCTGGGAGTCGCGGAAGGGCACGTGTGGGCGGTGGGCCCGCAGTGCAGCCATCACGCCGCCGAGAGCCAGCAGCGAGCGGTTGATGGTCTGGGCTTCTCGCAGGCGTTGGGCGCTGTCTGGGTCACCCCGCTGCGTACCGGCCGCCCCCGCCTTCCATGCCCGCTCGGATCCTGCTAGGTCCACCAGGTGCAACGTGCCTGCAGGGACAAGCGAGCCCAGCGTGGGGGGAGGTCGGCGGGAACTTGGGTGGGCTCGGGCTCTGGCTGCAGTACCTGTGGTGCCTGGAGCCCGCGGTGGAGACGCCACGCGCAGCGTGACCAGCGCGTGGGAGCGGGAGCTGTGCCGATTCATGGCGGTGGCGGCGGTCGCTCGGTTGCGCCTCCCCAGGCTCAGCATCTGGAGGGCAGAGCCCAAGCTCACCTGGCGCCAGGAGGGCCCTGGTGGGCTTAGCAACTGGCCAGGCAGCCTTACCTGGTGCAGCGTCTCCAGGTTCGGCACATCCCAGTGAGTCAAGCCAGACACCTGGACCCCCCCCTGGCCTGCTGGGCCCTGCCTCACTGCCAGCCGCTCAGGAGGCCCTGGGGCCAGGAGATCTCTGGTGAAAAAGAGGAGGGCTTGGTTTCAGGGACTGGAGGACCCTGGGTCAGGGCAGGAAGGAGGGCCACAGAGCCACCCGCCCTGACCTGACAGCTTCATTGTAGATTTCCACCATGCTAAGGGTCACGCCGTGCTGCCTTCCAGCTCCCATCTCCCGGAACAGAGACTGCAGCGCCCGAGGGGCTATCCCGGGGTCCTCAGGAGGGCCCTGAGGGTGGGGTGGGTGCCGCATGGGCTCACAGCTAAGTTGCTGGTCCCAGGGGCCACCCAAGCAGCAGGGCCTTTTCCCCAGGGTCGGGCTCCAGCCCACCTCCATGCTGTAGGTCTTCCCTGTGCCGGTCTGACCGTAGGTGAAGATGCACACACTATAGCCACCCAGGCAGGACAGCACGGCTGGCTCCAGCTCCCTGAAGACCTAGGGGCCAGAGGGACAGGAGTTTCCTGAGATTTAACTCTGGGGATCCACGGGGGCTGGCAGACCGGAGGGTGGATTCCTGGAGAAGGTGGGATTGCAGGAGCCTGCCAGCTGAAGAGCTGTGCTCCCTGGGAGTGGAGGGCAGCAGTGGCTCCTGTGGTAGTGGCCATGCATACTAGAGGACCATGCGCCTTGGCCCACAGAGGGCAGGCCAGGGGAGGGCCCAGGTGTGGGACTGGGGGCTAGCCCAGCCCTGAGATGGGGAGGCCACTGCAGGGCCGGCAGACACGTGCCCTGTTGGGTCAGATGCTGACAGCAGCCTTCTGAGCAATAAGGCTGGCTACCACACCCAGGTCTCCGGCAACTGGGCGGGCCGTCACCCCTGAGGCATCCTGGATGATGGCCATGAGGACAGAATCCAGAACTGCCAGTGTGGTCACTAAGATTCCCACCGCTGGATGAGGGACACCCCGCGGTGCTACGGGCAAGGAGCAGTGACAGGTCCCTGGGTTCACGGTGAGCAGAGGCCTGGCCAGGAAGCAGAGCCCTGTGTGGGGCTGTGGTTGGGGAAGGACTCTGGCCAAGCAGGATGTGCCAGGTACTCAGAAAGGCGGATGGGGGTGAGGGGCCAGTAGGGTCCCCAGCCGGCTGCTGGGCACTGTTATCGCACTGGCGCTGTGTAGGAGCTGGCTGGGCCTGAGTCGCTGTTGACTCTGTCCCTTACCTAGTCCCCACCTGCTCTGGGCCTGTCTCGGCTGCACAAGTTCTGTGCAGAACCCACGTAGGGGTGGAGGTGATGTGTGTAAGGTGAGCTGGTGGCCAGGGTATAGCCTGTAGGTTTTCACTGGCGTCTGACCTGGAGAGAGGTGAGGCTACCAGGACATGGGTGTGGCCACACCGAAGCTGGAAGCCTGTGGCTCCGCACCACCTCACCACCTGCCTAAGGTCACAGAGCAAAGACAGACGCCCATCCTCAGGGGTGGGCAGGCGCGGGGTGGCCAGGGTGTGCAGCAGCGAGGCCTAGCAGGGAGGCTTTGACCGCTGTGGCAGTCCCATGGCACAGAGGCAGTGCCTGCCATGTGGACAGGCTCATTTGCTCTCCAGCTTCCTGGAAAAAGACCTTTTTCAAAGACGTTAACCTTCCTGTCTAAAGCAGAGGTCTGTTTCCTGGGCCAGCAAGGCTTGATGGAGTATTCAGTGAGGGAAAGCCCTGGAAGGGAAGGAGGTGCCACTAGGAGTGCCGCCCCAGCCTCCCAGGCGCTCAGCACCCCCAGATGCCCTGCGGGAACCCAGTCCTCTCCCTCCTCCAGCTAGCAAACAAGGATTGGGAAACCAGGCCCTCTCCTGGGTGCCAAGGAGTTCTGAGAAAGGGCCAGGCAAAGGTTGGTGGTCACCTCCTCCTGGCTGGCATCTGGAGGGAAGACCCAGTCCAGACAGAAACGACGCTGGCGCCCTCGATAGCAGATGGTGACAGTGCCTCCAGGGCCAGGCTCTGTGCGCACCAGGCTGGAAGGGATCCCTGGCCTCAGCCGGCACAGCACACGGATGTTCCCTGCAGTGGAAATGGGTCCACAGATTGTCCCAGGCCCTAACCAGAAAGACCCCTACTCCTCCAGCCTGCCCTAGCCCCCGCCATACCCCTGAGCTCCAGCAGCCGTCCTGGGCATTCTGCAGAGGGCCCCTGCTGCCCCTCCAGGGGCTGAGTCCCAGCTTCTGCAGCTGACAGTGCCTCCAGGGCCCAGGATACCTGAGGACAGATGTGAGGGTGGCAGTCACCTGTGGCTGAGGGTTGCAGTGGGGCGGGGTGCTGGGAACCACGCTGGCGCTGACGTGGTAGACCACAGCTTTCAGTGGCTCTGGATCCCCAGTGAATGGATCACGGGGTGAGGACTTCTCATCTGTCTCCTCTGGGCTTCCTGGCAGCCCTTTGAGGGATTCTCTGTTGACCCAGAGAGCAGATATGAGACCCAGAAGTAAGGTCACACCCAGGGTCCCACGTAACCATCTGGTTCCAGAGCCTACAATGGCCTCTCCCCACGAAACAGGCTGCCGAAGCAGGAAAGGGACAAGTGGGGTTCTGCTCAGGGAGGAAGGGTCCTCACCTGGCCCCGGGCCTCACTCAGTGAGCCCTGACAGCTCTGGGCAAAGGTGCTGACCAGTCCTCGGAGGTCCCCGCAGCCCTGGCGCAGGCTGGCCATCCGAGCCCGAAGTCCTGGAGGGGAGCGCTGTTCAGAGGGCAAGCTCCAACCCCAGGCCCTGTGTGAGCCCCCACCCCTGCCCTTACCTGCCAGCTGCCCATGCATCTGCTGTAGCTCCTGCCTGCAGGTGTGCTCCGTGTCCTGCTGCAGCTGCTGGAGGGCCCCCCGCAGGCCCTGCAGCTGCACCTCCTGCACCCCCAGCTGCCCCCCCCACCCTGTCACTGAGGGGACGGGCACTCACCAGGCCCTGCCCCAGATGGCCCCAGTGCCCCAGCTCCCTCTACCCTACCCCAGGCCAGAGCCCACCTGGACCCGCAGGGCTTCTGTGGTGTCCTGGGCCTCCTGCAGCCGGCCCTGGAGCTCCACCAGGGCCTCTGCACCCTCCTGCAGGGAGTGAAGCCAGGTGGGCTAGAGCCACGGGGAGAGTCACGAGAGGTGGGCAGGGCTTGCCATGGACCTATGCCCTGCAGCTCCATACGGAACTCCTTTCCCCAACTCCTCTGCTCTCCTGAGATAAGTGGCTCAATGGGGGGCACTGAGGGAGAGGTGTGTGCCCCACTGGGCATCAGCCTCCCTGGGGGGGCTGCGCACAGAAGGTCTGGGGCCTGTCCAGCCGGAGCGTCCTCTGGCAGGGCCCTCTGCTTCAGCACCTGAGAAGGCACCTGGTCCCACAGTGGCTGGGTGTGAGATGTGCAGAGTTGAGGCACATGTACCTGTGGGGTCCTGGGGGCAGGTCCCGGGCCCCAGTGCAGCAGGAGTTCTCGCATGAGGCTCAGGCTCTGTTTCAGGGCCTCGTTCTCTAGAGTGAGATGCTGCACCCTTTTCTCTGAGTCTGTCACCCCCTGGCGGAGAGGGAAGCCCTCAGGACTCACCTGGAGCCCAGGGCCTGTGCCCACTGCCCGCCCTGCAGCCTCACCGGCCCCAGGCGCAGTCTGCTCAGCTCCTCCTCTTGCCGCTCCACCTGCAGCTTCAGCTCCTCCAGCTGGGGACAGGCCAGATGTGTGGGTGGGGCTCCCTGTCCCACCCCACCCCGGTCTCCCTGGATCTGGCCCCCACCTGTCCCAGAATGAGCTGCTCCAGCCGCTCCCAAGCCCTCTGGTCCTCCTCAGGCTGAAGGGGCTGCTGCCCCAGGCCCGGGATGAAGTGGGAAGGGCCTTCTTCTCCAGACAGACATCCTGGAGCAGAGCAGGCCCAGTGAGGACCGAGGAGGTGCTGGCCTGAACCCTCCAGGGTAGCAGACTGGGCTTAGGACCCCAGGACTCAGGCTCCCTCTACAGAGTCCTCTCCCAACGAGAGCGCCATACGCACCATCTGGACTTGGGGGCTGCACTAGCTGGGTCCCCTGGAGCAGGGCCTGCCTTCCCCTAGGGCTCTGAATCCATGCCAGTAGGGCCAGGACTTGACTGGTCACTGCCAACAGCGGGGGTGCATCAGCCGGCTGAGGAGGCAGTACGAATCAGACGGAGGGGCAGTGTGCAGCCCACTGAGGCTGGGAGGAGGTCAGCCTTCGGCCAGGCTCACCTGGCCCAGGTCGGGAGGATTCCCGCGGCTCTCTTCCGGCCCCAGCTGGACAGAAAGGAATTCAGCCAGGCGCACGAGAGCCTCTTCCAGGGACACCTCGGCCGGGCGGCCCAAGCCTCCCCCTGCCTGCCCATCCTCTGACTCCGAACAACCTGCGAGGTCAGGGAATTGGGGGGGAAGGCATTCCGGATCACGTGTTGGAGGATAGGCCTCTTGTCCCTCCAGTGGGATCAGGGATGGCGGGGCTCCCTCACGACCCCGGCACCTACCGGCGAGGCGGGTCAGCTCCGTCCACAGTTCTGGCACAGGCTGGTCGGGGCGACGGCGACCTCTGGCCTTGCAGTGGGCTCCCTAGGGAAAGAAAAGGGAGAGCCCCGGAAAAGGGGGCAGCAGCCTATGGGGCCTCTCCCTCCCGGATCTGGGCCAAGGGGTTAGGGCCGTGGTCTGCTCTTCTGTGGGGCACGAAGCCTGGGGTCTTCCCAGCGCCAGCGCCTTTAGAGGCGAGGTGCACGGGCCCGCCGCAACGCGATCCCGAGGTTGGGTGGGGTTGGAGGATGGCCGAGGCGGGACAGGCCCACCCCGCTCACCTGGGCGGGGTCCCCGGGGTCCGCGGCTGCCGCTGCCCCGCCATCCCTGCGGAAGAGGCTGTAAAAAATGTAGATGAGCAGCGAGTAGAAGGCGTACATGGGAGCGGGGCGGCAGAGGGCCCCGCTCGCACCGCCCCGCGTGCCCGCGCCCCGACTCCGCGCCCGCGCGCTGCAGTGCCGGTGCGCATGCTCCTGGCGACCGCCCCCACGGGTTCCGTGGGCGGACGGCCGCGCGCGCGAGAGGACACGGTTCCCAGAAACAGGTGTCCCCGCGGCAGCAACCCTGAGGGCCGACCCTTCTGCGCCCCAGCCCAGCGCCCCCAACCTCTACTTCACAGAGTCCCCTAGCCAAGCGCTAACGCGCCCAGCGCTCTCGGGATCCCTCCCCCTTCTGAGGAGGTCCCGAACCCGGCTCCGGACCCACCCGGCCCTGGGCACAAGAAGTTGCTGGCCCCCAGACCCCGCCCCTCGCAGCCCCGCCCAGCCCCTCTGGTCCTCCTCCCGGAACCCCGCCCCT
The DNA here is from genome assembly GCA_026018925.1 of Tupaia tana. Lineage (NCBI taxonomy): Eukaryota > Metazoa > Chordata > Mammalia > Scandentia > Tupaiidae > Tupaia > Tupaia tana. The sequence goes on along the minus strand of JAKSZU010000008.1, from coordinate 93,969,692 downwards.
CGCAGCCCCGCCTCCACGTCGCGGATCTTTCAGGTCCCCTGTGTCTACCTCCAGTTCAGTGGGCGGAACAGAGGCCACTTCTGGCCCCAGACCGCTCCAACTGCACCTGCAGAGCCTCCGGCCCGCCGCCGCGAAGCCCCGCCCCGGCCGCTCTAGCCTGCGTTCTCCTCGCTGGTGGCGGCGCCGGGGTCACAGAGGGAGGCCTGGCCGGGAGGCGGGGCCGACGACGGTAGGCTGGCTCCGGCAGTCCGCTCGTCGCTGCGTCCATCCGCTCCGCCCAGGAGCTGCTCGCAGCCGGCCGGCTGCTGCGGGCCTGTGCCGCCGCTTCCTCCCCGCCGGGGCTCCGAGGACGGCGCCTCCTCGGGCGCAGAGACCAGACAGCTGGAGGAGGCGGCCCGGAGGTTGAGGCTGCCGCGCGGGCCTGCGCGACCTCTCTGCTCCGCCTCCCAGGCCCGCCGTCCCTGCCGAGACTCCAGGGCTCGCGCCCTCCCAACCGAAACCCGTTTCCCCTCCTTCCCTGGCCAAATTTGGTTTTCTCCACAGGTGTGTGCAGGGGCCTCAGGGCTCCGGGAAGTTTAGAACTCTCTCCCAACAGCTAGTATAGAGGCGCTGCAATCTCGGAGTCCTGGCGGGCCGCCCTTAGGGTCCAGGTCGCCGGCGTCAGCGCTTTCCTCCTGTCTCCTCGGACTCATTCGGTGCCATGGCCCTCAGGCCTGGGGGTGAGTGGAGCGCGGCCCTGTCCCACCTAGCGCTGGGAGTGGTGTCTCTGCACGCAGCCGTGCGCTCTGCCCAGGTGAGTGCCCTGGGCCAGGCCGGGACACAGCCCCACTCTCAAACTCTGCAGACCTACTTCCCTGGATCAGGGAGTGGGTGGTGCTCTAGGGGTGGGCCTGGGGCTTGCTTTCCGAGAGAGCCCTTTCCTGCCCGGAGGGGCAGTCACTGACCTCTTCCCCAGGCGTCCCCCTTCTCTGTTGACAGGCAAGTCGAGGGGCTGCCGCCGGCTTCCTGCTCCAGGCCTTGGCTGCTGCAGTAACGGCGTCGGGGCTGGGCACACATGAAGACCACAGGGCTGGGGCCTGGGTGGCCACTGTCATCGGCCTGCCCCTTTTGGCCTTCGACTTTCACTGGGTGAATGGAGACCGCTCGTCGGCCAACCTGCTCCTGGGAGGAGGCATGGCGTTGGCAGTGGCTGGTGATCACCTGGGCCCAGAGGGCCGCTCTGTGGCTGGCCAGGCAGTGCTGTTGGTGGCTGCAGTGACCATCCTCATTGTGGCCGTTTTCACGGCCAACCCTTATGGGATGTGGGCAGGAGCGGTGCTGGGTGCAGCAGGCCTCCTGAGCCGCCTGGAGCAGGACAGAATGCTGTTGCTTCCCAAGGAGGATGTCTGCCGCTGGGCTCTGGCTGCCGGCAGCTGGGCCTACTGCCGGGCCCTGCACACACAGCGCCTGCAGCTGGAATGACAGCTGAACACGGCCCCCGCCCCGCCCAGGAGTAGGCTCTCCTTTCTCCTGAATGAACTTGCTGCGATTGACAGGTCAGGGGGTGGAGCCTGGGTGTTGCCCCTCTTCTGAGAATGCAGGAACCAGGCTCCTAGGCACATTTGAAGACCTGATTCTGGGCTGGACGTGCTGGCTGTGAGTCCCGAGAGGCTTGGACTCCAATAAACCTTAGGAATTCTACAGCAATATGGAATCTGCCCATTTGTGAGGGAGCAAGGGAAGGGTCCTCAGGGAGCCCCCTAAGACCCCAAGAGCAGCAGCTGGTTTCCCTGAATAAAGGACAGGGATGTGCTGGAATCCACAAGGGCCCAACTTCTGGCCCTTTTCAGGAGAACTCCTCGGCAGAGAAGTCGAGAACCGGGCTCCCTCTCCTGGGACAAGATGGGGTTCTGGATGACCTGAGGGTCTGGCAGGTACTCTCTGGGCAGTGGCCTTCACGGGCTGCCGGCCGGCCGGGGCAGGGCACAACAGTACCAGAATGCGCGTCCGGTCCCCGGGTTCACCACCCCCTCCAGTTCGCCTTGTCTGTGGAAGCCCAGCAAACACTGCTCCCTCGGTCTCCAAGCTCAGGATTACGGAGCCAGACCGAGCGCTGGGTTGCTGTTGCTAGGCTCGGGGTCCGAATCCCCGCCCTACGCTCCCGCTGCTTGCCTCTCGAAAACAAGTGCGGTCCCGCCCGAGACCGACCATAGCCCTGCTTCCAGCCTGGCGAGCCAGCCCAGAGCCCGCGCTCGCCACCCCAAGTCCTGGGGGACAAAAGGCGCAGGCACCCGCCGACGTCGGGCCCAGGGTGCCCCCAACCGTCTGACTCGCAGGGCACGGGCGCTGCCCGTATCTGCGCTCGGCGCCGTCGGCCCCGCCGCCCCCATCCCCAGCGGTGCGCCCCCTCGCGGGTCACCCCGGCCCTGCCCCCGCAGGCCCACCTCCTGCAAGGGGCGGGCCCAGGAGCGCCTATTGGCTCCGGCCGCCGCACCGTCTCGCCCCGAGTCGCGCTCCCATTGGCTCTGCGCCGTCACGTGACCCGGAGGCCGAGGGGGCGGTGGCGGGGGGAGCGCGCAGCGAAAACAAAGATGGCGGCCGCGCCGGGGTCGGTGGCCGCGGCGGCTACGGGGCGATTCGCGGGCCGGGCCCTCTGAGCGGCAGTGCAGGGAGCGGGGCTGCAGGGTCGCGGCGGCGGCGAGGGGGCGGTGGGAGCGCGCGGCGCCCCAACTCCAGCCGCCGAGCGCGCCGGCACCCGCCCGGCGGGCCGGCCGGCCGCGATGTCCGGCGCTGAGGAGGCCGGCGGGGGCGGCCCGGCCGCGGGGCCCGCGGGGGTCGGGGTGGGGGCTGGGGCCGGGCCCGGGGCGGCCGCGGGGCCAGCGGCGGCACTGGGCGAGGCGGCGGGGCCCGGACTCCCGGACGAGGCGGGCCTGGCGGGCGCCCGGCAGCTGCAGCTGCAGGAGGCGGCCGGTGACCCCGACGCGCCGCCCAAGAAGCGGCTGCGGGTGGCCGAGGCCGAGGCGGCGGCGGCGGCGGCAGCAGCCGGCAGCGGGAAGCTGGAAGAGCGGCTCTACTCGGTGCTGTGTTGCACCGTGTGCCTGGACCTGCCCAAGGCCTCCGTGTACCAGGTAGGGCCGCCGGCCCGACCCCAACCCGGCCCGGCCGGCTCCGCGCCTTCTCGCCGGACCCTGTCCGGGCTCACGCCGCCTTCTTGCCCGTCCCGCGGGCCTACAGAGCCTACCCGGGCCCCCCTCGTGTCTTAACTGTCGGGACTTCTTTTTCTGCTCCAACCCCTTACGTGTCCACCCCACCCACCTCCAGGGTCTCCTGCTCTGCAGACCCAGCCCGCCCCTGGAGCGCACGCTCCCCTCCCCCACCGAGGCTCTGCCGGGCTCCCAGCCCCGCGGAGCGAGGCTCGGCGCCTTCTGTGTCCTCTGGCAGCCACACCCCCAGGCTTGTCTGTCCGGCTTTCCGGAGCTCATGCTTCGCTGCCTGCTCTACCTTCCCCAGGGAAGGACCCCTCTTTCCTCTGAACAGTAAGAAGGGAGGGGTTTGCTTCTTGTCCCCCTACCCTGGTCTGGACAAACTGCCTGGGAGAATCCCATACTTTGGGACCCTTCTCGCCAGGCCAGGACCTTCTTAGGCCGGCAGTGCCTGGTTCTGCCCGCCCTCATGGGGAGGTCCAGGGTAGAGGCGGACCGGAGTGCCGGACCTACCAGTGCTGCGGGGCAGTATCTTGCACAGGGTGCCTTGGGCAGACCAGTCTCGCTGCCCAGGGGTTCGGGGGAGCGTCCTGCCTGTCCCTTTGTCTCTTGCCATCCCAGCCTCCACACCCGGTCAAGAAATGAAGTAGGGGTCCTCCTCAGCTTTCTGCACAGGTGGGGAGGAGCTGAAAGTGGCCTAAGGGCCTGGGCCAGGCTTCTGGCTTCCTCTACAAGGGGGCCTCTTCTAGTCAGTAGTCAGCAACCTCGAGCGATCCGGGCTGCCGTTTCCTCAGGCCCTGAGCTCTCTGTTCTCTCCACCTGGCGTGAGGGTGCGAGGCAGGCCCCGGGTGCCTGCACAGGATGGGCACCCACCTGGACCAGCCGCTCTCGGTGCTGCCTTGGCGCCCACGGCCATCTCACCGTCCGAGGTGTGCGAGCTCCTCCTTTCTTAGGCCTTGAGTCTGACGATCTGCGCTCATGTTGGGGTGTCCCAGGGAGCTGAGGGGTCTCTGCTTCTTCTTGGTCTGGACAGACTGGAGCTGGACTGGGCGTGGTCACAGTCCAGGTGGTGCTGCAGTCCACTGCGTCCCCAGCCGGCTGGCCTAGCACAGAGTTCCCACTCTGCCTCCAGCCATGTCTCAGCCTGGCGGGGCTCACACCGGCCCTCATTGTGCTGGGAGCTAAGCTCTACCCGGAGTGGCCAGGGCCACAGCCCAGCAGCTAGAGTGGACAGCAAAGGCCCTGGGCTGTCCAGGACAGACCAGCTGAGCCACTGCCTCTTGCCTTGCCCTTCCATTCTTCCTACCTGACCCCTGAGCCTGTAGCGGAGGTGCTCCCTGTTGTCTTTAGGGGTCAGGAGGAAGTTCTGAGGTGTGTGGGAGAGTCTTCAGGCTCACGTAACGCACTCTGGCTTCTGGCTGCTTGGACACTACTGTGTGACTTGGGGAAATAGAGCCCGGACAGGCGTGGGCAGGCAGCATCCGTGTTCACTGCCATGGAGCCACGGCAGGCCTGCCTCCTGGGCCCTGGTCTGACCTGCCCTGAGGATCTGAGCACAGGTGGCATGAGCCCCAGCGTGCCACCTTCACGTGTCCCTGGGCCAGTGCTGGCCACCACGTCTCCCATGAACCTTCATTGGTGAGTGGGGCTGACTCAGGCACGGGGTGGCTCCCCCTTGCCTAACCCCAGCAGAACACGTGGCTTGGGGTGGTCTAGACAGCGAGAAGAGGCAGGCTATGTGCTCAGCCATGAGCTGGGCCTCTGCTGGGACAGGGACATCACGGGCCTGGCGTTGGCTGGTGTGTGGTCACCCTAGAGCTGCTTTTCCAGCCACCAGATACCACCCACTGCGAGGGAGGCCTCAGGTGGGGGCCACCTTCAGGTGCGTGGGCTTGGTGGAGGGCATGTGCTCCTGAACCTAAGCCCTCGGGTCTACGCAACCTGGCACAGCCAACACGGCACAGGCCACGAGCTTGCCCCATTGGGCCAGGCCCCTGTGTGTGTGGCCTGCTGCTGAAGCCTGTTTCTCCCGGCAAGGCCAGCACACAGATCTTCGTTGTCCCCTGTGTGGGTGGAAGTGCTTGGGTGACTGGCCTGCTGAGGTGTGCAGTCCCCGTAGGCTCTAGGGCAGGAGGCAGACCGAGCCCTGACCCTTCCTACTGCGTGGACTTGGTGCTGGGTACTTGGCATGGAACTATGAAACGTGCCCATCCAGTGCTCCTACCCTTGGACCACTGAGGCAACGTCCACTCTGAGGCCTTTCTGTCCCTGTCTTCGAGGTGCCTGTGCCCCCTCACATGCCCTGCCCCACCTGACGAGGGCACTGCCTCTGCCCTGTGGGAGGAGGGTGGTCACAGGCCTGCAGCCCGTTCACGAGACCAGGAAGCAGAACTGCTCCCTCTGTGCCCACGCGCCCTGTGAGGGCCTGGCCCTGGGGGCCGCTGCCAGGCAGCCCAGCTCACTGGTTTGTTCTGAGCTTTTGCTCACGCACCCAGAGCTGGCGGTCCAGAGCAAGGAGAGTCTGGGGCCGCGGGTCAAGGGAGGAGCTGGGTTGTGTGCAGCACCCTCGCCTTCCAGTGAGCCCGAGGGGCTGGCTGATGGGGTGGCAGTGCTCCAACCAGCCCAGCAGGGTGTCAGGTTCAGTGCTGTGTGGCCTGCGGCAGCACCCCATCTCCTTCAGGCCCTACTTGACTAAGGAGGTGAAGAGCCATGGGTGGAGCCAGACAGCCAGGGAGGGCTCGAGGAGGAAGCGGGTCCTCTCCCTCCCCCAGTGCCTGTGGGGAAGCCCTCCAGCTGTGCTCTCAGAAGGTCGGTGGGCCTGTGTGGGCCTGTGCGTCCCTGACTCCTGGGAGTGAGGGTAGGCTATTTGCAGCAGCCCCGGCGCTGTGCTGGTCTCTGGTGTAAAAAGATGGTCACCAGGGCTTCAGGGGTCCATGCAGCCCAGGCCAAAATATCCTGAGAAGCCAGCTGACCTCAGGGGGACTGGGGCTGCCCTCTAGAAGTGCCGACAGCCCAGGGCGCACAGGACCAGACTCTCCTTTAGCCTGGCCAACCCGTCCATCCCTGTAGTGCTCAGACGAGAGCCCCAGCATGCGCAGGCTGGACCCACACAAGCTGCCTGTCGCAGGCACTGGGAGGGCTGGGTACTGTCTGGGGTGCCGGTGCCGATGCTGCTTCTGCAGAGGACCTGATTGGGGCCTTGATGGGTGCTACGTGGATGACCGTGCTGGGGGCCCTGTGTTTGCCGGGTGCTGGTGTCAGCCTCCTGCCTGCCAGCGTGCACACCAGCACGTGGCTAGGCTCATCCACCGCTGTGAGCCTTGTGCAAGTGAGAAAATGGCAAGAACGGACAGTGACAAGCCCGTGGTCATGGGCTGATGACCCGTGGGCTGAGGCATGAGGCCAGCACTAGCTCTGTAGCCCCTGTCCTGGGGAGCCTGGGAGGCCCTGCAGTACTGTCCCCGGCCGTGGGCCCCCTGCACACCCCATGGGGCCTGCCCTGGCACTGCTGCCCTCTGGAGGTTTCGGCATGTGGCTGGCACTCTGCAGTCACCCATCCCAGCTTTGGCTGGGCACTAGACATGGTGCAGGCAGGCCGAGGGCGTGGCAGCCTGTGGCCAGGCTGTGTGCTGGAGTGGGGTCTTATGCAGGAGGCCATGCGGGAGCTCTGGAGCATGCTGCCCACTCACATGGGCCCGAGCTAGCCTCCTGGAGTCCTTGGGGACATTCCTTGGGGTGTCCCCTGGCTGGGCCCCAGAGCATCTTGGACTTGAAAGATTTTGACTTGGCAGCTTTTAGGACTGGGGCAGGGGCAATAGCCCCAGGAGGCCCAGCAGAGTGCACGGTCCGACCTGTCCCCTGCGGCAGGGCGTGCTTTGGCATCCGAGACCCTGGAGGAATGGGGCCTAGGCCCACCCTGGGCACTTGTGCTGCTTTGGCTGGGGGTGGTCAATGCTGCTGGGAGATACCTGACAATGTGCTTGGTGGCCTCCAAGCCCCCAAAGGGTTCAGGGCTCTGCAAAAGGAAAAGCCGAATGGGGCCAGGCCACTGCTAGGCAGAGCGCACCTCCCCTCGTACTGGCCACTGGGCCCAGATCACTGTGCCAAGCTGGCCAGACCCTCACCCAGGACCAGGCAGCTGTGGGAGCATCCTGGTGGCTCAGTGGGTGGCGCGCACCCCAGAGCCCTTGTGGCCCTTCCTGCAGCAGCAGGCAGTTGGGACGCAGCTTCCCACTGCTCTACAGATGGCTGCAGCGGCCTGGGCCTGCCTGCCATGTGGCGTGGCCTTGGTCTGTGCCTCCCACGAGGCAGCTGGAGCCCCTCTGCCCACCTCACACCTCTGTTCACTCACCGCTGACCCCCGGAAATGGGCAGCCAATTTTCTTGCCCTGCTGGGCCCTGTTCCTGCCTCATGTGTGTCGTAGCTCTGAACCTCACCAGGACTTGGGGTCGGCCACCAGTCAGCAATGTCAGAGTGCGTGAGGATGAAGCCTTCACCGCTGCCCTTGTGCAGGCCCGTGCTCGGGGCCCAGGCCTGGCCCTGGTGTTGAAAGCTTGCTCGGCCTTGGGTGCAGGCACCCAGCAGTAGCAGGTGCCAGCCAGGGTTACCCTGGGCCCAGACAGCCTGGCTAAACCCACTGAGTGTCCCTGCCATGACGCACACTGCAGTGGGGCTGGAGGTCTCTCCACGTAAGCCCAGCCACACTGGAGGCCTGCGAAGGGCACCGGGACAGCTGAATGCTCACGCCCCTCCCCGCCCTCTGTCTCAGAATGGGGTGCCTACTCCACCCTGCCCTGCCGGCCTGCAGCGCCCCGGCCACCCTCCACCGCCGCCCCTGTGACTCTGGTTTTGTTCCGGGCCTCCTTCCCTGTACTGTGAGCCTGAGGGCAGGGCTCACAGCCCACTGCCTGTCCTGGTGGCCCCAAGTGGACACTCAGGATGCAGACGTCCAACCAGAAGCCCAAGGCAGGAGTGCTGCCCAGCCTGTGTTGGCAAGGGTCCTCACCGAGCCCGTGTCCTGCCCACAGTCCCCCTCGCCCTTCTCCTAGCACACTGGTTGTGTCCACCTGCCCTGCCCTGGGCCAGCTCAGGCTCTTGCCTGCCACAGCTCTCAGGTGGCCCCTGCAGGTTGCCCACTCCCTGGGCAAGCTGGACTTGTTCTGAGCCGGGCCTGACTCCCAGGGTGGCCAGCCTGTCTGAAAGCCAAGGATACTGTCTCGGCATGGGGAACCAGTGCACACTGCCCCACTGGACAGCTGCTGGCTGGGCACCCCGTTCATACCCGTAGGTGTTCTTTGGTCAGGGTCAGTGAGAACTCAGGATATTGCCTGAGCCCCACCCCAACCCCCTGGCCACACCAGTCGCCTTTTGGGGGCCACACACGAGAACGGAGCCGAGCTGCAGAGGCCCTGCTGAGACCCCACCCTCGGCGGGGGCTGCTCCTCGATCCCTGTGCAGCTCCTGGTGCCTGCTGAGTGCCAGCCCAGCTCAGGACAGATGTGCAGTTGTCCTCGAGTCCCTCGGATGGCCATGCTGGCCCCAGCTGTGGCGTGGGCGGCGCATGCGTGCGCGAGGCCCGCGGGTCTGTGAACCTCATCTCCCTTTCCTTCTCCGCAGTGCACTAACGGTCACTTGATGTGCGCTGGCTGTTTTATCCACCTACTAGCAGATGCCCGGCTGAAGGAGGAGCAGGCCACGTGCCCCAACTGTCGCTGTGAGATCAGTAAGAGCCTCTGCTGCCGGAACCTGGCCGTGGAGAAAGCCGTCAGCGAGCTGCCCTCAGAGTGTGGCTTCTGCTTGCGCCAGTTTCCCCGCTCTGTCCTGGAGCGGCATCAGAAGGAGGAGTGCCAGGACAGGTACCGCAGGCCCAGGCGGGCCCCGCGCAGGGTGGCCTGGCAGGCCTCCCATCTGGGCCTTGGGACCGGGGCTGCACCGGCCACACTCTGACCCTGGTCCTCCAGGGTGCTCGGAGGGGGGCTGCTCGGGCCAGGGCAGCTGGGAACGCGGCATGAGGCTACAGAGCGAGGCCCCACGGGCTGGGCCCAGGAGGCTGCCACCCCCATGTGTGCTTTGACACTGCCCTGGGGACTGGCCTCGGACACGGGTGTCCCGAGGGAGAGGTGGTGGCTGTGTGGGCGGGCAGGCAGGAGCCCCTGCCTGGGATGCAGGCCAACTGCTGTCACTGCCCAGGGTGACCCAGTGCAAGTACAAGCGCATCGGCTGCCCCTGGCATGGCCCCTTCCACGAGCTGACGGTGCACGAGGCTGCGTGTGCCCACCCGACCAAGACAGGCAGTGAGCTGATGGAGATCCTGGACGAGATGGACCAGGGCCGCCGCACCGAGATGCAGCTCTACAGCAGCATCTTCGGTCTGCTCAGCCTCGAGAAGATCGGCTACACAGGTGAGGCCGTTGCCGCCGCCCAGTGGGCTGGGGCTCTGGGCACAGGGTGCAGGGTGGGTCTGGACTAGCTCCTGGTGGGCAGGAAGGCGCCTGGAGGCTGAGCCGAGGGTAGGCGGCAGGACCTTGTTGCGGCTGCGTGGCTGTCAGCAGCCCCCATCTGCCGCCCTCCTGGCCCTGCCAGCACGGTACAGTGCGTCCTCACCAGGGATCCGCAGCCCTGGGACAGCTGGGGCATAGCGGGAAGGGGCCATGTTGATGCCCAGAGCCGGACGGTGCTTGGCCAAGTGGGCGCTGCCGCAGCAGCTCTTCCCTACCTGGACACAGGCCTCCGAGGCGGGCACGAGGCCTGTCTGGACAGGGCTCCAGGATGAGCTGAGGGTGCACACTGCAGTCTGTAGGCCCTGGAGTGGATGTCTACAGATGGGCAGGTGGACCAGGTCCAGGCCCACCAGACCCCGCGGCTCCCTGGGTCACTGCCACCGATCCTGCCAGGAGGAGGAGGCAGGCCCGAGCCCAGCCCAGAGAGCAGCAAGAAGTACCTGCCGACGCCAGACCTGGGGCTCCACCCTCCACTGCCAGCCTGCGGGGGTGGATGGCCAGCTGGGCGCACCCAGGGCAGTCACGGGCAGCCAGCACAGCCATGCTGCCTGGCTTGGGCCCAGCTTGGTGTGGGCCTGACCAGGCCTGAGAAGCTCAGGGCTCGGGAACCTCAGCAGCTGGAGGCCGTGGCCGCTGTTGGGTGTGGCCTCAGCTGTGGGCACTGCGGTATGAGTGGTCCAGGCAAGGCCTCGGAGGGTCTGGGTGGGCCAGGAGCTGTGGCTGCAGCCATGGCCGGGTGGAGAGCCTCGTTGTGCAGGAAGGACTGGCTGCCTGCAAGCCCGCACCTCCGCAGACGGACCTGCCAGCCCCGGCGTGCACTGCCTGTGAGGACTGTGTGAGGCGGGTTGCCTGCTGACGAGAGCCCGCCAACGGCTGGGCAGAGACCTCGCACAGCCAGGTGCCGGGGCCCGGAGCCCCCTTGGGGGGCTTTTCTGGCAGCTCTGTATCGGAACCAATAAAGTGCACTTGCTCTCGGAACTGCTGTCTGTGTGTGTGCTTCCCCACGCCTGGTGGGCCCGGGCGAGGGCGAGGAGGGCCAGCCCAGCCCCTCAGAGCCCAGAGACTCCAGCCTCCTGTCGACTCTGTCATAGCTATTCCCAAGGCTTGTGTGCGCCTCCGTTTGCCATAGTCGCGCTCGATTTGCCTCGTGACCGACGAGCGCCCGCGCCCGGTAAGTTGCCTTCCTTCCTGACTGGGCTGGTCCTCGGCCTGTCGGGAGAGGCGCTGTCGCCCAGCCCTGCTCACACTAATGGCGGCTCTCTCCGGCCCTGTCTGTTTCCACAGAGGTCCAGTTCCGACCGTACCGGACGGATGATTTCATCACGCGCCTGTACTACGAGACGCCCAGGTTCACGGTGCTCAGCCAGACGTGGGTCCTGAAGGCACGCGTGAATGACTCGGAGCGCAACCCCAACCTGTCTTGCAAGCGCACGCTGTCCTTCCAGCTCCTCCTCAAGAGCAAGGTCACAGCGCCTCTGGAGTGCTCCTTCCTGCTGCTCAAGGGGCCCTATGAGGATGTGCGGATCAGCCCCGTCATCTACCACTTCGTCTTCACCAATGAGAGCAACGAGACTGACTACGTGCCGCTGCCCATCAGCGACTCCGTGGAGTGCAACAAGCTGCTGGCTGCCAAGAACATCAACCTGCGGCTCTTCCTGTTTCAGATACAGAAGTAGCACGAGCGGCAGCTGGCACCGCTGTCCTGCTGCCCCGGCTTGGCAGTGGCTCCACAGGACCATCCGGTCGTCCTAGGGAAGGAGAACAAACCGCTCACTGGAGAGTCTGCATGTGTGTGCAACGGGGTCCCTGCTCTCCTCCTCCCAGGGAGGAGGCTGGGCCGGCCACAGAGACAGCTGCACGCTGGGCACCCTGTGGGCTCAGGGACGCGGCGAGGCGGGTGAGAAGCCAGCACAGTGGCCCTGCCCGGCTCCTGTGTGCACAGCAAGGCGGTACTGTCTGCTCTGGCTCCGTGCAGTTCCTGGGCCAGGCTGGGGCCTTGCCGACTGCAGACAGCATATTTGATTGCGATTAAAAAGGCAGCCTTGTTTTCCTACTTTCTGTTTTGTTTGAGGGGATGGCGTGGCTATGGATGGACGGTGGAGCTTGTTTTGACCTGGGGGTCAGTCTGCTGTCCCTGTCATTGTGCCTGCACGCACCCCTGGGAGAGACAAGAGACGCCGCCTGCTCCTGCACTCCCAGGGCGCCCAGTCTGGGCAGGGAGTGCTGCAGGGCTGAGCCAAGGAAGGAGGGGCCGCCACGAGGGCTCCAGCATGTCTTTTCAGAATGCAGGGTGAAACTCTCTTCCCAGGAAGGAAAAGTAAACCCTCCTCAGGCTCTTCTACAAGGTCTGCAGCTTGGTGGAGAGCCCATTGGCTGTGTCTGGCTTCAAGGACCCCGCATCTCTAGGCTGTGAAAAAAGCATGTGGGCAGCTGACTGGGCCTGGCAGAGCAGAAGTCCCAGGGGCCAGCACAGCTCTGCGGCTCTTGGCCTAGATGGCAACAGGCCTCTCCCTGCAGGAGGCCCTTTCCACCTCTGCCACTGTGCACCGTGCTAAAGGCTGGGCCAGCATGCAGTCCCCCAGGCTGGGAAGGATCCTAGCCTGGAGGACCCCCAGAGCCACTGGGAAGGGTGCACCCACCCCACCGCACCTTGTGGAGGAGATGGGGCTCCTCTGTGGCCCCTTGTCACTTCAATACCAAAGAACAGGCTTTCTCTGCCAGGTGGGCCCTGCCTGGCCCCCTGCAGGCTGCCCAGGCAGAGGTGTGGGCGCAGGGGCAGGAACACCAGCTGGTAAGGGCCAGTGCCCTCCTCAGCGGTCTGCCCTGCACAGGCCATGCTTGTCCTGGGGCTGTTTCAGAGACTCTTGTCCAGGTTCTGGTCCCTGCCCAGGCTGTGGGGCTTTGAGGGAGCACCTTGAGGGAGGCCTTGTGCAGAGTCGAGAAGCCGCGTATCCACCCTCTACAAAGAGGGCCCCCCCAGCACCTGGCACGTCCCTGGGGGCAGTGGCCACTGACTCAGGAACAGCCGGTGATTCCCTCTGCCTTCAGAGGCCACTCCTGCCCCACACTGGCACACGGGTGGCACCGCGTCCCAAGGGACAGGGGTGGGTGGGATGGGCTTACACCCACCTGTGTCTGGGTGCATGTGTGAGACATGAGTTCACCTGAGGGGAGGCCCAGTGGTCTGGTGGGGACAGCCAGGCTGGGGTGACGGGAAATCTGTGTGCAGGAGGGTGCCAGAGAGGGTGTGCTGGGATGCCACTAGGAGGAAGGGGGCCCTGGCTGGAGGGGCCAGGAGGGCCGGCCCAGGGCTGTGCATGGGCTAGCACGCCCAGGCAAGGCCCCTCAGGTGGGGTGTGTGTTTCACAGCACCCCAGTGTCACCCCCAGAGCGGCCCCACTGGCTGACACTAGCAACAGCCAGGTGCCTGGGAAGACAGTGCCTGGTGGCCGGCACTGTGAGCCTTGTGGTGGTGTGAGCTGTCACTGCAGCACCTTGTGCTGGTGTGAGCTGTCACTGCAGCTCGTCCCCAGCTTCCTGGGTCATTTTGGTGCCTGGTTGTCTGGAGGAGGGAGGGGGAGGTCTGGGGTGTCAGGATGAGACGGGCCCCACCCTTCTTTCCCCAGCTCACTCAAAGTGAAACATTTACAAAATAATAAAAATACTTTTTTAAAGAGCAGAGCAAGAAGCGTTTTTGCCACTTTGGGAATGATGTACATGTCATTTTTGTGGTCTGTGTTCTCTGGGTATTTTCAATGTATATCTTTTTTTTTTTTTTTTTTAAGAATTATTTTATTTAACTTTATTTATTTATTTAAATTTGACCAGAGAGGGACAGAGAGAGAGGGAGAAAGTGAGAAAGCAAGCCACCAGGTCCGGGACTCGAACCGTGGTCGGCCATGTGGGAGTCCAGCACCCTTAACCACCACGCCACTTGCCAGCCCCTCAATGTATAACTTCTTTAAAACAACATCCTAGGGGCCAGTAGGTAGCATAGTAACAGGTGCTAGACTGGTTCGAGTCACGGACCAAGTGGTTTGAAACTCACTCCAGACACATGTGCGTGCTGGCCCCAAATCCTGACAGAATGGAGGAAAAAGGGTTGCAGTGTGGCCATGCCCCTGGGGGTGATTTCTCCCTTTCTCTCTGTCTCTCCAGTGAGCACACATGCCCTATAGCAAAAATCCCTCAAAAACAACATTCCAGACCATGTCCTGTGTGCACTTCTGCACCAGAAGGCAGCCTTTCGGGTGGCCTCCTGGGCCTGCCTGCCTTCCCTGCTGGGTCAGACGCCCCACCTTTGGCCACCTCACCCCGGGCCCCCCGCCCACACCCTGCTGGTCAGCAGGAGATGTGCAGAGAAGCTGGGTCTCTGAAAGGAAGCTAGCCCCCTGGAAATGGGCTGTCCTGTGGACCCTGGGGCTGGAGGGGAGGTGGCTCTGGGTCTTCCCAGCTGCTCTGGGGTTCCCCTCTGTCTTCAGCCCACTCACCCACAGTTCTCAACTTCTGTACTTGGCCCCCACCCCACACCATCCCTCACCGTGTGTGTGCATGTCCCCGGCTGCCTGCTCTCCAGGTCACCACCTTGCTTGGGTGCGCAAGGTCCGCCGACCGGTGCCCACCCCCAGCTGGGGCTAATAGAGCACTTCACTCTCCCAGAGGAGGCCTGCTGGGATCCCACCTCACCTGCATACCCCTGCAGCATGGGAGGCACCAAGCCCCTGAGCTGCCCAGCCCTCATGCCTGGCCAGGCCAACACTCTGCTGCTGTTGGCCGCCTGCCCAGGGACCCACTGCCCTCCATGCCACTCTCCTAGCAGCCTCACTGTCCATTCATGGCTCTGAGTTTACCCTCGGGCCAATTGCCCCCATCTAGCTCCCATTCCTGGGCTGCCTCCGCGCAGCCCAGAGAGAGCCCAAGTCGCAGGAATCAGACCCGGGGGAATTCTCCCAACACAGGACAGCTCTGCCATTTAAAGTTGGCTGAGTTTTCCAGACACGCGCCTAGGTAGCACTAGGACCCTGCTCGCTCGGTCGTTCTGGAAACGCGCCCCGCCCATCCCAGCAGGGGTGGACCGAACTCCTCTATCCGTCTGGCTGACCCAGGGCTTCCGGCTGGAGCCTTGCTCACCGCGCACCACGTGCACGCAGACGCTTTCCACGTCACTCTTATTTCCTTATATTGGCATCACTTGCCCCTTTCTTTCTTTCTTTCTTTCTTTCTTTCTTTCTTTCTTTCTTTCTTTCTTTCTTTCTTTCTTTCTTTCTTTCTTTCTTTCTTTCTTTCTTTCTTTCTTTCTTTTCTTTTCTTTTCTTTTCTTTTCTTTTCTTTTCTTTTCTTTTCTTTTCTTTTCTTTTCTTTTCTTTTCTTTTCTTTCTTTTTGGAGAGGTTTTCTTCACTATAGGGCGCTTGCGCTTGCCAGACAGACAGAGAGCTACATAGAGACAGAAAGCGAGAAATCACCCCCCAGGGGGGATGGTCACTCCGCAATCCCTTCTCCTCCATTCTCCTCTTGGGATCTTGGGCACGCACGCACACGCACCCGGCGTGAGTTTAAGCCACCGGGTCCGGGACGTGAACCACGGTCGACTACGTGGGAGTCCAGCGACATAGCCATTACGCTAACTGCTGGTTCCCTACATCACTTCCCCCTTTAAAAGCTGCTTGTGTTGTTGGGTCGTGAGTGTCGACTTCGACAGGAAACTAGTGAATGGGACACAGAACCGCTGTGCGAAGCGCGGGTGGGCCTGGCTCGAGGGCGGCTGTGAACCCCGTTCCTGTCCCCGCACCTGCGCCAGCCGGACTACAACCCCCAGGATGCTGCGGGCGGTGGACTACACCTCCCAGAACGCTTCGCGCCTGCCCGCACCGCCTCCGAGGGGTGGGACTGGGCCTGCGCAAGGTCTGGGCGGGGCCTGCGTGGCGAGGGGTGGGGCCGCGGGCGCAGCGCGGGAAGTCCGGATCCCGAGGCGGCCGTGGCGGCGACCAGAGTATGAGCCTGGAGCGCGAGCTGCGCCGTGAGTGCCTCGGCCCGAGCCTGGCGGCGTGGGGCGGGGAGCGGGACTCTGCGCAGCCCGGGGCCTGCCAGGCGAAGGCTCAGCCCCCGCGCTGATTTCCTCGCAGAGCTGAGTAAGGCCAAGGCCAAGGCGCAGAGAAGTGGGCAGCTGCGAGAGGAGGCCGCGCTCTGCCACCAGCTGGGGGAGCTGCTGGCCAGCCATGGTGAGCGGGCGGGCGGGTGCCGGAGTCTGGCCGGGCAGGGCGGGGTCAGGTTGGGCCGGGGTGGGGCGGGGCTGGCCTGTGGTGTTGCAGCGGGTGGTGCCTGGCTTCCCGGCGCAGGCCGCTACGCCGAGGCCCTGGAGGAGCACCGGCAGGAGCTGCAGCTGCACGAGAGCGCCGCCGACGCCTTGGGCTGCGCAGTGGCCCACCGCAAGGTCGGAGAGCGCCTGGCCGAGATGGAGGACTACTCGGCCGCACTGCAGGTAGTGCTCTTCCTAGGGTCTCTTTGTGCCTCTCCCCCACCGGGAGCCTCAAGCTAGAGGGTTCAGGGAGCCCGAGGCACCCTTAACCTTGCGGCTCCTGCTGTGTCCTCTGGTGAGGTGCCATCACAGCCTTTCCTGGGACCAGAGACTATACCGGGCCATTATTTCAGGTGTGCTTGTCAGGGGAGGCGGGGCCCTGCTGCCCTACCGAGGCTTCCCAGCGCTGTTGGGGCTGGCTCTGGCCTTCCCTGGAGGGTCTGCGAGCCTGGGACTCTCCTGGACAAGGGTAGGGATCGCTGAAGGCAGACGTGCAGGGGTGAGGTCAGCCCTGGGTGGTCTCTGTCCTCAGCACCAGCATCACTACCTGGAGCTGGCCAGCTCCTTGCCCAACCACGTCGAGCTGCAGAGGGCCTGGGCCACCATCGGTCGCACTCATCTGGACATCTACGACCATGGCCAGTCAAGGGACTCTTTGCTGCAGGCTCAGGCTGCCTTTGAGAAGAGCCTGGTCATCGTGGACGAGAAGCTGGACGGTAGGTGCTTTGTGATGGGCCCCGCCCCGCAGGAGGGCACACCCCACGGCTGCCTAGCACCTCGAGTCTGGCAGCTGTCCACTCTACCTCCTCTGTGCTGTCTGCACAGTGAGTGGTGGGAGGCCGGTGGGGAGAGGCTGGAAACCCCAGGCGGGGAGGAAGAAGCTGAGAGTCCAGAGCAGGCACCTTCCAGGGACATTATCGCAGCGAGAGCTGAGTGAGATGAGGACCCGGCTGTACCTCAACCTCGGCCTCACCTTCGAGAGCCTGCAGCAGCCGGCCTTGTGTGACGACTTTCTGAAGAAGAGCATCTTTCTCTCTGAGTGAGGCCCCAGCCCTGCCTCATAGAGGGAGCAGAGGCCCCTGTTCCTGGGGAAAGTGGGTGGGGACAGGTTGCTGACAGGATCCTCCTGAGGGGCAGCCCAGCCGGCCTGGGCCCAGCCCCTGTGGGTGTTGTTAGCAGAGAGGTCCTTCCCCTCTGCCACCTGCAGGGTGGCGTGGTTGGTTGGAGCCCCTGTGACCTCCATGCAGGGGCATGCTGAGCACTGTGGCGCTCACGGTGCTGCCCGGGGCCCTGCGTCTCCATCACCCCAGGCAGAACCACCTCCACGAGGACCTGTTCCGGGCCCGCTACAACCTCGGCACCATCTGCTGGCGCAGGGGGCAGCACTCACAGGCTATGCGCTGTCTGGAGGGGGCCCGGGAGTGCGCTCGTGCCATGAAGAGGCCGTTCATGGAGAGCGAGTGCTGCCTGGTGGTCTCCCAGGTAGCCCCCCCCCCCCATGTGCCAGCAGGCTTCAGGCACCTCCCCCCTCGTGTGGGTAGGCTTGGGGCACAAAGCATCCACAAGCTTTGCCTTCTTGTGCTCCCCAGATCCTCCAAGACCTGGGGGATTTTTTGGCTGCCAAACGAGCTCTGAAGAAGGCCTACAGGCTGGGCTCCCAGAAGCCTTTGCAGAGGGCAGCCATCTGCCAAAGCCTTAAGCATGGTGAGCCTGGGGGCACCAGGAGCCAAACTACCCCACCAGGAAGGGACGGGAGGCCGGCAGGTGGCAGAGCCCGGTCAGGACCCTGCAGCACTGCCTCCACACTTCTGGCACGAGACTCCTCCCGACAGTGCTGGAGGTAGTCCTGCTGCAGCAACGGCTGGAGGATGCTGAGGGGCGAGACCCCCAGGGCGCCATGGCTGTCTGTGAGGAGCTGGGAGACCTGTTCTCTAAGGCAGGCGACTTCCCGCGTGCAGTCGAGGCCTACCGGAAGCAGGTACACACCCCAGGGGACAGGGTGGCGAGGTACGCAGTGGCTGCTGTGGGGCAGCCCTGGCCTTACCATGCTGGCTCCCCAGCTGCAGCTTGCTGAGCTCCTGAACAGCCCAGGGCCTGAGCTGGCCGTCATCCATGTGTCACTGGCCACCACGCTGGGGGACATGAAGGAGCACCGCCAGGCTGTGCACCACTACGAGCAGGAGCTGGGTCTGCGCAGGGGCAACACCCTTGAGGTGACGAGTGTCTCCAGCAAACAGCCTCGCCCTTGAGGTGCCCTGGGGGGACGCAGCCCTTCCTGAGAGCACTGCCCTTTGGCAGCTAGGAGGGGGCTTTGGGCCAAGGCAGACGTTGCTGTCCTGCAGGGCCCTGCTGCCAGCTTCATCCTTCCTCCTCCTCCTGCAGGAAGCCAAAACCTGGCTCAACATCGCACTGTCTCGGGAGGAGGCTGGCGACGCCTATGAGCTGCTGGTGCCGTGCTTCCAGGAGGCGCTCAGCTGCGCCCAGCAGGCCCGGCGGCCCCAGCTGCAGGTACAAGAGCCCCCACGCTGGGCCCCCGCCTGTTTCCTGGCAGCTGTCCTGCCCCCGCCCCGCCAGTCCTGAGCCAGCATCCTGTCGGCCTCAGAGGCAGGTCCTCCAGCACCTCCATGATGTGCAGCTGAGGCTGCAGCCCCAGGAGGCCCCTGCCACTGAGGCCAGGCTGCAAGAGCTGGGCATGGCTGAGGAGGAGGACTCTGAGGAGGGGGACGCCGAGGAAGAGGACGCCGAGGAAGAGGACGCCAAGGCCCTGGAGGCTAGTGGGCTGGAGCTCTCCGAGAGTGGTGAGAGCCCAGGCTGCCTCGGCACCTGCCCCCTGACTCCTGTATGCTGCACCCTGGCTGGGCTGCTAAGGGGGTGCTGCGGGCCATGGCCTCCAGCAAGCAGGTGGCCAGTGCACCCCTGAGCAGGCATGTTGTGAGAGGCTGGTGAGGTGGGGCCTGTGTGGGAGGACCACGGCCACCCCGTGTAAGCACCAGGCACCTTCCTTGCAAAGCCGGCTCTGGTTTCCTGAAGCCAGCATGGTCAGCTTCACAGAGGGTTGCTGTGAGGCACCGGTTAGAGCAGGGCTTGGTTAGAAGCTATCTTGGCCGCGGGGCTGGGAGCAGGCTTGCTGGAGGCCAGGCAGCAGTCTGCTCTGAGGGAAGGTCAGTTTCAGGTGTGAGCTGAGGGGCCTCCAGGACCTTGAGGTGAGTGGCCAGGTGTCGGCGGGAAGTCGGGCTGTGCCTCTGAGTCGGCTCAGGTGGGTGTTGCTGGTGCCTGGGGAGTCGAGACTTGAGACTTCTGGTCACCCACCCAGTGGAGAGGCTGGTGTGGGGGGCGTGGGGAGGCGTGGTGGGGAAGGTGTGCAGTGTCTGCCACCCAGGCCTACAGGCCTGACTGGAGCTTCACGGAGGAGGCCACCAGGGTCAAGTGGCAGGAGCCTGGGCTGGCAAGGGCCGGGACTGGCCGAGGTCGGTGCGGAGGGCGGGCCGAGTGCCCTGAGGCTGCTGTTCGCAGGCTCACCTGGGGGTGGGCTCGGCTCTTCCAGAGGACGACCCCGATGGCCCGTCGCTGCAGCAAGAGGATGACGAGGAGCTGCGGGCTTGCCGGGGCCGGCGGGATCTAGGCAAGGTGACACTGGCCTCAGCTCTGTACCCCTCCACCCTGCTCCATCCCCGCACCCCCACCCTGGCTCTGGAGCCTGCACCCAGCTCTGCACCCCACTTGACCTGAGCTCACCCCCTGCCTCTGCCCTGCCTGCGGCTGTACCCACAGTGGAGCCGGCGCAACGACGTGGGAGAGACCCCGCTGCACCGAGCCTGCATCGAAGGCCAGCTGCACCGTGTCCGGGACCTCGTGAGGCAGGTGGGCCGCGGCCAGGTCCTGCCTGCTCAGTGCTCTGGGAGCGGGGGGCGGAGCAGGGCCTCCCAGCCTCACCCTGGCACCCAGTGCCAGCTTTCCGCAGATGGGGTGTGTGCTGTGGCTGGGGGCGCTGGCCCAAGGCTGAGACCCTGGCAACCCCCTCCTGCCTTAGGCTAAGCAGGCTGGGGCCCCCGACCGGGTATGCTGCCCACCCTAGGCGGGAGGCCCTGAGCTATGCTGTAGCTGCTAGGCCCACCTGTGGCGGGCACCTCCTCACTAGGCAGACCTCAGCTGGAAGAGAGGGGCCATGCTCCTTGCTTTTCTTGGTCACAGGGCCACCCCTTGAACCCACGGGACTACTGTGGCTGGACACCCCTGCACGAGGCCTGCAACTACGGGCACCTGGGTGAGTGGGAGAAGGGGTGGGGCCAAGAGGGTGGGCACTGGGCTCATGTCCCCTACCTACAGAGATCGTCCGCTTCCTGCTGGACCAGGGGGCTGCGGTGGATGACCCGGGCGGCCAGGGGTGTGAAGGCATCACCCCTCTGCATGATGCCCTCAACTGTGGCCACTTTGAGGTGGCCACGCTGCTCATCCAGCGGGGGGCGTCCGTCACCCTCCGTACAAAGAAGGTGAGCGGGATGGCCTGGGTGCAGGGGCTGTGGGTGGGGCAGGGTGGCCCTCTCCTTGCTCAGTTCTGCTGTGCAGGGCCACAGCCCACTGGAGACACTGCAGCAGTGGGTGACGCTGTACAGCCGGGACCTGGACTTCGAGACGCGGCAGAAAGCTGGAGGCATGGAGAGGCTGCTCCGGGCCGCTGCCTCCGGCCCAGGTGAGCAGGGCCTTCACTGTCCCTGGGCACACTGCCCTTGGCTGGGGTCCCAGGCCTTGATTCTGAGGGGACAGCATCCTACGCAGGCGGGGGGCTGGGCTCACCTCACAGTGCACTCTGTCTTGCAGCTGCCCACAGCTCCCAGGACTCCCAGACCACCCCAAGTCGTCATCTATTTGACCCTGAGACCTCTCCTCCCTCGGTCCCATGTCCGGAACCACCCCCGCACGTCCCCGGCCAGGCAGCACCTGCCGTGGCCAGGTCACGGAGGAGCAGGCACAGGCCAGTCGATGGCAGCAGCTCTGAGAGTGAGGATAGTGGAGGCCCCCCACGGCCCTCCCGGAAGAGGCCACGGCGCTCGGTCCCAGCACAGCAGGCTGCTCACGTACCTGGCCCTGTGGGCTGCTCCCAGGGGCCTAGCCAGCCTTGGGACTCCAGTGGCATTTCTGGGCCCCCAGCGGCCCTCATCCCTGAAGACGAGAGCCTGGCTGGGGACTGGCCGGAGTCTAGGACGCCTCTGACCCACAGCTTCCAGGGCAGCAGGGATGGCAGCAGGCCCCATGTCTCAGGGCCAGACAGCAAGCAGTGCCCTGGTGGGCCCCAGGCCTGGCAGAGCCGCCTCACCCATCTCAGGAGCTGGGGTGGGCTGGCCCAAACAGGAGGCAGCAGCATGGCGCCCTCTGGGCGCCCCCGTGTGCCCAGGGCCTCTGGACCTAGCAGGGAGGTGCCTGGGGAGACACCTGCAGCTGGCCAGACGACGGTGGGTGTAAGCCCCAGCTTGGGCTAGGGTAGGGAGGGCTGAGGCCTTGGTCTCTAACTCAGCCCTCCTCCTCACCCCCGCCTGCCAGGGTCCAGTCCTGCCGCTCTCCATCCGGGTTCGGGTTCGAGTTCAGGATCACCTGTTCCTCATCCCTGTCCCACACGGGTAAGGCAGTGATGGCCACCGAGGGCCCCGTGCCCTGCATTTGCACATCACACTTGTGCTCCCTTCGAGGGATTCCGCTGCCCCCAGCTCCAGGACTGGTGTGGTGTGAGGGCACAGGCGGTCAGGGCGCTGCAGCCCTGGTGCAGCTGGTAGAGCTGGTGGTGCCCTGTCTGGAGGAGGCCGCCGTGAACCTGTGCAGGGGTGGGAGGGGCTGGCGACTGGCCGTGCAGGCCTGGGCTCAGCGTGCTGTGTTCTACAGCAACGAGGCCCATTCTGTGGCCTGGCTGGCCGAGCAGGCTGCCCAGCGCTACCACCAGACCTGCGGGCTGCTGCCCAGGCTCACCCTGCGGAAGGAAGGGGCCCTGCTGGCCCCGCAGGACCCAATCTCCGACGTGCTGCAGAGCAACGAGGAGGTGAGCAGCGAGGGGTGCATGGCGCCGGTGGCACTGGCTGAACACTGAGGGCCACTCACCAACAGTCCTTCCAGGTGTTCGCGGAGGTGACTTCGTGGGACCTGGCCCCTCTGGCCGACCGCTACCGCAGGGCCTGCCAGAGCCTGGGGCAAGGTGAGGCTGTGCCAGGAGGCTTGGGCACAGGGCCTGGCCTGCAGACTCTGGTGCTGTGCTGCCCCAGTCTTTGGGCCTGGGTGTCTTGAGTGCCCCGCCTAGCCTGCCCAGTGGGTGCTGTGTCCTGCGTTTGTGTGTGTGGGTGGCCTGGCGAGTGGGGTGGAATAAAGTAACCCAAGCCCCAGAAGTCGGGCAGGGAGGAAAGCGGGCCTCAAAACAGCAGGCCAGGGCGACAGCATGAGCTCTGTTGCACCCGTGTTCAGTGTCCCCCAGGGCCAGTGGGGAGGGCTGCCCGGTCCGCCCCCAGGATTCAGACATGCCGTCACCCATCCCAGGGGAACATCGACAGGTGCTGCAGGCCATGGAGCGGCAGGGCACGGGCCCCTCCTTCAGTGCCTGCCTCCTGGCCCTGCGCCAGGCCCAGCTCGTGCCCCTACTGTGGGCCCTCAAGCTGCACTCCGGGCTGCGAGAGCTGCACCTGGCAGGGAACCGGCTAGGGGATGGATGTGCCCCCGAGCTGCTGGCCGCCCTGGGCACCATGCCCAACCTGGTCCTGCTCGACCTCTCCTCCAACCACCTAGGCCCCGAGGGTCTGCGCCAGCTCACTGCAGGCCCCTTGGGCCAGGCTGCTCTGCAGGTGAGGCCACTGGCGGCCGGGGCAGTTGGCCGAGCTGGCATCTCACTCTGGGATGTGCCCTGAGCAAGCTTAGCCCGTGAGGGTGGCCACAGAACTATGTCTCCACAGAACTTGGAGGAGCTGGACCTGAGCATGAACCCCCTGGGGGACAGCTGCGGGCAAGCACTGGCTTCCCTCCTGCGGGCCTGCCCCTTGCTCAGCACCCTGCACCTGCGGGCCTGCGGCTTTGGCCCCAGCTTTCTGAGTCACCAGGCAGCCCTGGGTAGCGCCTTCCAAGGTGAGCCAGCCGGGACACCTTCCCAGTGACCCCAGGATTTGAGCAGAGGGTCCTGAGGTGCCTGCCTGTCCTGTTCAAGAAGGGCTGGTCTCTGCAGCACCTAGGTGGGGTGTGGCTGGACCCACCTGGGCTGACCTTCCCCAGGTCACACCCACAGGAGGCAGCCCGAGGCTGGAGCAGGGCAGCAGGGCTCCCCACAGAGGCAGTGGGCCTGCCAACACCCCACCACCCACCCTGGCCCAGGACCCTCTGGCAGTGGGTGGGAGCTGGCTCTGCCCTTCCCCAGCCAGGATAACTGGGCCAGGACCTTTGCCTTTGTCCCTGGTCCTCGCACAGCTCAGGGGAACAGCATCCTGAGGGGCCAGGAGGCTTGGGGCTCTGGGCCTGACACTCTGACTCTGGTGCAGATGCCAAGTGTCTGAAGATCCTGTCCCTGTCCTACAACACGCTGGGCACCCCCGCCCTGGACAGGGCCCTGCAGAGCCTGCCTGCCCAGGCCGTCCTGCGCCTGGAGCTGAGCTCCGTGGCAGCCAGCGAGTGTGACTCGGGCCTTGTGGAGCCCGTGGTCAGATACCTGGCCCAGGTATGAGGGCCAGGGTGGGGAAGGGACCACACTCAGGACATGGCTCCAGAGCCAGGGGTCCCCTAGTGGAGGCCCTGGGGCTGACAGGCGAGCCTCTGCCCAGTCCTCCTGCACTGGCAGGCTCTGGGGAGAGCCTCAGAGGCTCTGAAGGGCTCTTTCCAGAAAGAGCGGCTGTGGAGACGCTCCATGTCTAGCAGCCTTCCAGGGCTGAGGCCCTGGCCAGTGGGAAGGACACTTGGGACCCAGGTGGCCTCCCTAGCCTCAAGTCCTCCTGTGCCTGTGGGGCCCTTTCAGATGGGGCTGGTTCTGTGACTCACACCTAGGAGGCCAGGCAGCTCTTCTGGTCTTCAGACTGAGGGCCAGTGTACCTTTCTCTGGGTAGCAGCAGGCTCAGCCTCGGCCTTTGCCTGTCCCCAGGAAGGCTGTGCCCTGGCCCACCTGAATCTGTCTGCAAACCACCTGGGTGACGCGGCTGTGAGAGACCTGAGCAGGTAGCCTCCCTGCTGCCTCTGCCCTAGGTCAGGGCTCCGGGGGACTCGGAGACAGACCTGGCTTCTCCTGGCTTTCCCTGTCTCCGGGGCTGGCCTGATAGGCATAGTCTCCTCCTCTTTCCTATCACACTCCTGTAGCTTGGGGAGGCTCTGTCCTTTCCCGTCACTTCCGTGGGTCAGCCCACACAAGGGCCACTGCTCTTAGGCACCAAGAACCGTGGCTGGTGCTCAAGGCAGTGTCCAGAGATGCCTGGGTCGGGTCGGGTCAGGTCAGGTCAGGGACACCCAGGCTTGCCCACTGTCCTGACCCGTGGGCAGCGCCCACACCTACTGCCTGTGTCAGGCTGGGGCAGAGCCCACGGGGTCTGGGACTGCTTTCCCTAGTGATGTGTGAGGCCCTGCACGCTAACCCTGACTTCTGCCCACCTGTCTCAGGTGTCTCCCTCTCTGCCCCTCCCTCACCTCATTGGATCTGTCTGCCAACCCCGGGATCAGCGGCACCAGCCTGAAAGAGCTGCTGTCCAGCCTCCAGGAGCGGATGCAGGGCCTCAGCTTCCTTGGCCTGTCAGGTGAGGGCCAGGTGTGGTGGCCACCTTTTCTCAGTGACCTATGTGAGCCCAGTTCCTAAAACCGGGGCAGGGGCAAGTGGTCTGTCCTGCCTGAGCCTCAGAGCTGGCCACCAAGTGGGACCCCCCACAGGGCCTCACTTGTTCTTGGTGGCAGGGAGAGGCAGCACCCACCTGGACACCAGCCCAGATTGGCCTGAGTCGGCTTATTCTCCCTAGACAGACAACACCCACCCAGACAACCCCCGACTATTGAGGACAATGCTAGGGGGTGTTGGGTGGGCTGGCATAGAATGGCAAGTCAGAGGCCTGGTGTGCCCAGCTGGGGTCTAGGCAGGAGGTGCCACGTTGAGTCTCCAGGGAACAAGGGGAGCCCTGGGCTCTTCCTATACCTCCTTTAGGAAGGCACCCTGGGGGGCAGGCTGGAAACTGGAGGCCTGGCAGGCAGTGCCTGCTGAGCCCTCGGGTCCATAATGGGCACATTTGCAAACAGCTCTTAAATTATGGGGGAGAGGGGACAGGTGGCGTGGTGGTTAGGGCACTGGACTCCCACATGGCCGACCACGGTTGGAGTCCTGGACCTGACGACTTGCTTTCTCATTTTCTCTCTCTAATCAAATTAAAATGAATAGATAAATAAGTTAAATAAAAATAATTGCTTAAAAAATTGGGGCCAGCAGGTGGTGTGGTTAAGGCAACTGGACTCCTATATATCCGAGGTTCAAGTCCTGGACCTGATAGCCTTCTCTCTCTCTCTCCCCCGTCTCTGGTCAAATTTAAATAAATAAATAAGTTAATTAAAGTTCAATAAAAGCATCCTTTAAAAAACTATGTCCATGGTGTAGATAGGGAGATGGAGCCACAGACGTCAGGCTAGAAGAGATGGGGGCTCAGTGGGGCTGGGCCCTCTGCACCTGGTTCCTGAGCCTGCCATCCCGCTCAGACCTGCCCTGTCCTCTGCAGGCTGTGCTGTGCAGGGTCCCCTGAGCCAGGGCCTCTGGGACAAGATCTTCACCCAGCTGCAGGAGCTACAGCTGAGCAACCGACACCTCTGCCCCGAGGACCGCGACGCCCTGCACCAGCTGCTGTGTAGTGGGCCGGACCCTAACGTGTGCACACTGACCGCGGCTGCAGGCTTTTCTTCCTGCGCTTCTGACCGCCGCCCGAAACCTTAATAAACGTGGCTTCTGCCTACATTTTCTTGGCGGGACGTACCAGGGCCGCGGGGGGCGGGGTCTCGGCGGGGCGGGGCTAGGGCTAGTCCGAGGGCGTTGCGCTCGGCGCGCAAACGCAGGCGTTACGGTTGAGCGCCGAGTTGCCGATCGGAGTCGAGCAGGCGAAGGGCAAGCACCGAGTCATCGGTCAGGGGCGCCGCACCCCCGGCGCCATCTCCCGGACCTGCAGAGCCCGCCCAGGTACCGGGTGCTGAGGGGAGAGGGCGGCCTGGCCGGGGTCGATAGCTCTCCCTCGACGCCCACAGCAGAGACGAGCCCGGGGCGGGGTCACGTGGGGCGTGCCGGGATCGCTGGTTCGTGGCCGCGGGGAGCCTGTGGTCCGGCTCACCGCTCCGCGGAGGTGTCTGCCTCGGGGTCTCGGCTCCGCCGGGAGCGCGTCGGTGCGCCAGGCTCGCCGCCGCTGCCCGCTGACCTGTGCCTGCGCGCCCCGCCGAGCTGGCCTTACAACCCGGGCACCCCTAGCCCGAGAGCGGGCCTCGTTCTTAGGCCCTTTCCTTTCCGCCCTCTGTGGGCCTGGACCTCCAAAGCACCGAGGCGGGCCCTTCCCGGGGGCTCTGCTCCCTTCTTCCTGCCCACCCGGCCTCTCCCGCACGTCTGCAGCCCAGGGTGGAGGAAACCCGCGCAAGTCGGTCCTCCAGCTCGGCTCCCGCCGGCCGCCCCTGCCCTTGTCCCTCCATAAAGGCTCTGTGTGCTGTCACTTGTGCTCACAACGCGCCCTCGCCCGCCCAGCGCTCCGAGGCAGCCCCGCACCCCAGCTCTCCACGCTGTGCAGGTCAGCGCCCAGCTCCCTCCTGCCAGCCAGGGAGCCTGTGTGTCCCTGTCCGCTGCTGCTGAGGGCCGGGAGGCTCTTCCACAGGCCGCCAGGTCAGGGCAGCAGGTGTCACCTGTGCGCAATGCTAGCTCTGCTCCCCAGGTCTCGTGCTGTGGTCTCCGGAGCCTGCAGGATGTTTCACGGGATACCAGCCACTCCAGGCATGGGAGGTGAGTGTGGCCAGAGCTGGGCCAGTGCCGCTTATTGTGGGAGCACTGAGGGCCCCAAAGCAGAGCTGGGTGAGGGATGAGCAGCATTGGTGTGGCCACAATCCAAGGGTCTTAGCACCCGAGTCACCAAGCCCAGGGGAGAGATTACAAAAGGGGAAGCCTCCTCTGTACCACGTGAGGCTGTAAACTAGACGTGATCACCTGGTGGGACTGTGAGAGTCAAAGAGCAGCGAGGTCCCCCACAAACCGATGGTTATTGTGCTGGAAGCCTCCCTCCAGCTCTCCCTGCGGTCTTTGGGACGGTATGGGGAGGCCTTGGGAGGAACTGAAATGGGCTGCAGCCAGAGCAGCCACCAGCCCTGCCCACTCTGTTGCAGCCCCTGGGAACAAGCCCGAGCTATACGAGGTGAGTGCCCGCTCACGTGGCCGTGGCCAATAGCGAACACCCCCTCAGCGCCCTGGCCACGGGCGTCTGGCCGACCCACCTGCTTTCCCCACAGGAGGTGAAACTGTACAAGAATGCCCGGGAAAGGGAAAAGTAGGTCCTGCCCTAGCTGGGCTGGCAGCCCCCATGCCCACCTGCCCCCCACAAAGCCATCTCTCCCACACGCGGGTCAGGGGACATGTGGGCAGGCTGGGAAGGCAGAGCTGGGCTGGAGTGCTGCCACCCTGCACCCGGGGCGGGAGGCCAGCTGCCTGGCCCGGACCTGACGGCAGCCGTCCTCAGGTACGACAACATGGCTGAACTGTTTGCGGTGGTGAAGACCATGCAGGCCCTGGAGAAGGCGTACATTAAGGACTGCGTCACCCCCAACGAGTGAGGGCAGCCGCACCCTCCGGATGCCTGTGGGCACGGGTCCTCAGCAGCTGTCCTGCCCTGTGGGGCCTCAGTGGTCTGGGGCCTTGGCCTGGGGGGTTCATCAGGGCTCACCCAGCATTACAAAGGCAGGGTAGTGAGGCCAGCCAAAAGCCCTGGAGGGGTGGTAAAGGACACACTTCTTTCCTTTAGAGTTATTTTATTTAACTGTATTTATTTATTTACTCATTTTTTAATTTGACCAGAGAGGGACAGATTGAGAAAGTGAGAAAGCAAGCTGCTGGGTCCGGGACTTAAACCGCGGTTGACCTTGTGGGAGTTCATTGCCCTTACCCGCCACGCCACCTGCCAGCCCCTAGGACACACTTTCAAAGGGCTCCTGGAGTGTGGTCCTGGCCCTGCTCCCACCGGTCATGGGTGGCCTCATTGGGTGGGGGACATCCAGTCTGTGAGGTGGTGCTGGCCACCCCCACACTTTTAGAGTGTACACAGGGCCGACAGCCCCACAGGCTGAGCTGTTGGTGGGGTCTAGTGGAGGGCTGGTTGCCAAGGTCCGGACGGTGGGCAGCCAGGGTGGCGGGCCGGCCCTGCCCAGTGCTGGCCTGCAGGCCTAGATGTGTGGTCCGGGCCTCCTCGCTCTGCCGGCCACTTTTTGGCCCCTCCCTGCTTCCATCCAGAGCGCCTTCCTGCACAGATCCCGCAGGACACTCTGGACAGGCCGGTAGGCCCCACGCTCAGGGCAGCGCTGACCCTCCCCCAGGTACACAGCGGCCTGCTCCCGGCTCTTGGTCCAGTACAAAGCCGCCTTCCGGCAGGTCCAGGGCTCAGAGATCAGCTCCATTGATGAGTTCTGCCGCAAGTTCCGCGTACGTGAGCCCGTCCCCTCTGCGGGTGCTGCTGGGTTGAGCCTGGTGTGCCCGTGAGGCTTGGCACTCACTCGAGCCCACCCTCAGCTGGACTGTCCACTGGCCATGGAGAGGATCAAAGAGGACCGGCCCATCACCATCAAGGACGACAAGGGCAACCTCAACCGCTGCATCGCGGATGTCGTCTCGGTGAGCCACAGCTCGGCTGGGACTTGGGAGGGCCAAGCGTGCAGTCGGCCTCTGCTGCTCAGCCTCGTGGACCTGTGGGCAGAGGCTATGCCATTGGCTGGGTGTGGTGGGGAGCATCGAGGCAGCCCCTGCAGGCCCTGCACAGGTGCTGCTCTGGGGGCCCTCAGTGCTGGGGCGGAGGGGTGGCCAGCTCCCACGTGCTGTCAGCATAGCTGGGCCCCAGGCAGGGCAAAGCCCAGGTCTCAGGAACAGCACAGGGAAGAGGCCCAGAGCGCTAGGCAGTGGCAGCCCCAGGGAAGAGGCCCAGAGCACTAGGCAGTGGCAGCCCCAGGGAAGAGGCCCAGAGCGCTAGGCAGTGGGCAGCCCCAGGGAAGAGGCCCAGAGCGCTAGGCAGTGGGCAGCCCCAGGGAAGAGGCCCAGAGCGCTAGGCAGTGGCAGCCCCAGGGAAGAGGCCCAGAGCGCTAGGCAGTGGGCAGCCCCAGGGAAGAGGCCCAGAGCGCTAGGCAGTGGGCAGCCCCAGGGAAGAGGCCCAGAGCGCTAGGCAGTGGCAGCCCCAGGGAAGAGGCCCAGAGCGCTAGGCAGTGGCAGCCCCAGCCTGTGGGCCCCTGCCTGGAGGGACACTCGCCCTCTCCCCCAGCTCTTCATCACAGTCATGGACAAGCTGCGCCTGGAGATTCGTGCCATGGATGAGGTCTAGGGCGTGGGGGGCGGGCAGGGGTGGTGAGGGGCTGGGGTGGGTGGGAGCAGCGAGGGGTGGGGCCTAGCACCTTATCTGGTGCAGATCCAGCCCGACCTACGGGAGCTGATGGAGACCATGCACCGCATGAGCCACCTGCCACCCGACTTCGAGGGCCGCCAGACAGTCAGCCAGTGGTGAGTGTCCCTGTCCGGGTGGCACCGGCAGTCCCTCCTAGCCCCAGCCACCCCTGCCAACCCCGTGGCCTGTGCCCTAGGCTGCAGACCCTGAGTGGCATGTCGGCGTCCGACGAGCTAGACGACTCGCAGGTGCGTCAGATGCTCTTCGACCTGGAGTCTGCCTACAACGCCTTCAACCGCTTCCTGCATGCCTGAGCCAGCTGTGGCCGTGGCCTGGTGGGGGCTGCGGGGCCCCTCCCTCGTTCCCTACATGTGCCCTGCATGTCAGGGAGCCTCTCTGTCTCCAGCAGCCGTTTCTATGTCTGCCCACCATGTCAGGACATCAGGGTCCCCTCCCCTCAATAAAGATGCCATCTGACCTCCAGCTGTGGGCAGCCCTCCTGGGGCTGCCCTGTGTGTTCTACTTCCCTCACCATGCATCCTCCTGAGCCTAGAGCCCTGGAGTCCACTGTCCCCAACCCTGCGTGCTTGCCTGGCCTTTCACCACTGTGTCCTCTCCTGGCCACGTCACTGGGGCAGCAGGCTCCTGGCATGAACTCCCTGGGCAGGCTTACAGAGCACACGGCCTGGAGCCACTGAGGAGGCTGCTGCCACCATACCCAGACGTGGTCACCGCCAAGCAGACCCCCGGCGTCTGCCAGCGCTGCAGGCTGCCCCCACCACCCCCTGCTGTGGGGACACTGCACCCTCAGGCTGTACCCCTTGCTGCTTCCTGCTATGGGGACACTGCAGGCTGCCCCCACCACCCCTGCTGTGGGGACACTGCAGGCTGCCCCCACCACCCCTGCTGTGGGGACACTGCAGGCTGCCCCCACCACCCCTGCTGTGGGGACACTGCAGGCTGCCCCCACCACCCCTGCTGTGGGGACACTGCAGGCTGCCCCCACCACCCCTGCTGTGGGGACACTGCAGGCTGCCCACCGCTCCAGCCTCACGTGCAGCCCTGTGGTCGACTCCGGGTCCTGCCAGCCTCTGGGAGTTCCTCAGTCTTTGCCCTGGGTGGACCTCACCTGAAACGGTGTACAGAGGCTGCCTTGGGTCCATTTCCTCTCCCTGTGCACCTGCCCTGGGACGGCACACCACACTGCCTAGCAGGGCGTGGGCACACCGTGTGGTACCTTGGCAAGCATGGTGTGGCCGCGGGGTGGGTGCTGTGACCGGGCAGTGTGCTACCTGTGGCCCGACGGGAGGGGGGGCAGCGTGTGCTCCCTCCAGGGCTGGAAAGGGGCTGGCTGCATGTGAGAGGCCACCGGGGTCAGAGGCAGCCACTGGGTGCACACGGATGGAGGGTTGCAGGAGGCGGACGCCTGCCCAGAGCAGGAATCCTCTACACAGGCTGGGCCAGGGCTGCTTCTTTGAGGAAGGGTGTGCAGAGGTGTGAGGCTCCGAGCTGGGCAGAGCCTGAGACCAGCGGGCATGTACCAGGCGGGGGCTGGGGCCAGGGAACACAGGGCAGAGAGGCCTGGGTCGGAGCAGGGCATGGCCTGGGCAGCCCCATGATGTACTGTCAAAGGGGCAGAGGGCCGGGGAGGGGGCAGCTCTGATCTAATTTAATATCTAATTTAATGTCTTTTTTTTTTTTTTTTTTTTGGCGAGGTTTTCGCTATAGGGCACGTACACTCACCAGAAAAACAGAGAGACAGAGACAGCGAGAAATCACCCCTCAGGGGGACTGGCCACGCCGCAATCCCTTCTCCATTCTCCTCTCGGGATCTTGGGCACGCACGCACACGCGCCCGGCATGAGTTTAAGGCACTGGGTCTGGGACTCAAAGTGCAGTTGAGTACATGGGAGTCCAGCGACATAGCCATTATGCCAACTGCTGGTCCCCCTTTTATTTATTTTTTTAAGAATTATTTTTATTTAATTTTATTTATTTTCATTTATTTTTTAATTTGACCTAAGAGAGACATACAGAGAGAAAGAGAGGGAGAGGGAAAGTGAGAAAGCAAGCCACGTCTGGAATTTGAACCGTGGTTGGCCATGTGGGAGTGTCCAGCGCCTTAACCACCACGCCACCTGCTGGTCCCCAACCTTTTATTTATTTCTAATTTTTTTACTATAAGGCACATATGCTCCCCAGAGACAGAGGGAGAAAATGGGAAATCACCCCCCCAGGAGGGATGGCTACACTACAGTTCCTTCTCCTCCATTCTCTGGGGCCTGTGGGATCCAGCTGTCTTCCACGTGCCACCTGCTGGCCCACAATTTGCCACTTTAGCGGTTTTCAGGTCTAGTTCACAATGCGCAGCTGTCTTCAGAAATATCTCATTACCTCAAGCTGAACCTGCCCCACTGAGCCCTCACCCCCCGCCCAGGGCCACCGTCCCGGTCCCTGCAGCCCCAGCAGGTGGCCTTCTGGGCTCCTGAGGGGTAGCTCCCTGCACTTGTGATCTGCTGTCTGTTCACCTGCCTTTGTCAAGCCTGGCTCTCCACTGAGCGCACAGGAGGAGCTGTCTGTCTCCCGAGACAAGCCGGCTGCTGCGGCTGCTGGATGATGGGGGATGCAGACAGCCTGGAGCAGGGTAGGGAAGGCCGCAGGTGGGAGTCCCTGGGCCAGCACTGGACATTGTGGGGGTGGCCACGCACACACCCTCAAGGCCCGGGCAGTCTGACCTTGGCAGAGACTCGGGGAAAGGCCAGGAGGGCCCAGGCCAAGACCTCGGCTCAGAGGTTTCTGGGCCCTGGCACACCCTGCAGCCAGCCACGTGGTCCAGGGGTGGGCCACAGCAAACAAGGTGTTCAGAGCTGTGGCTTCCTTGCCTCTCGGGGTCGCCCCGGGCAGGCTCTCCACTCCCTCTACCACCCAGCCTCCTCAGGGCCCAGCCAGAAAGGAGGACATTGTGCTCTGTGGCTCTCAGGCAGGAGGGCCCACAGCAGGGCCTGGGCAGTCCTCAGCCCTCGGGCTCCCAGCTGCATGCCCCGCCCACACCCCAAGGACTGGGCTGCAGAGGAAAGCCTGCCCCTCCCGTCCACCTAGGCAGAGATAAAGCCTGAGGTTCAAAGGCCACAGGGAGCCAGCAGGGAGGGGCAGGGCTGGGGGTGGGCTGCCCCCAACTCCTGGCCCCCCAGCCCCCTGCCTCGTCCTGCTTAGCCATTTCCTGAACTTGTCCCTGGAGGGGGGTGACCACAAGCCAGCAGCCTGTCCCCACCTGGGGCCGTGCAGGCTGCCTCTGGGGTAGGTTGCCTAGCTGGGGGTCGTGGAACAAGGGTGGGGTTATGCAGCTGTGCGTGTCCAGGTAGGACCTGTGTTGGCTGGTGGCATCCGGGGACCTCTGTTCAAACCCCCCAAGAAAGGGAGGCAAAAGTGGGTACCTGGGCCCTTGGGAGGGCAGACGGGTCAGGCAGAGGGGCACTGCCTGGCTGCCCACCTAAGAAGGAGCCCAACCCAGGGCCCCCACAAGCAGTGGCTCCAGCCATCCTGCCATCCTGCCATTGGAGGACGTGCCTGCCGCTAGAATGGTGACTGGAGCACCTCCTGCAGCCAATCACAGAGCCCAGCAGGAGGTACCTGGGAGAGGGCCTGGGCTGGCAGGCGGGTCCAAGCCCGGCCCAGGCAGCTCCATCAACCCCAGTGGCCACAGCCGCACAGCCGCACAGCCAGAGCCCTCTGGTCCAAGTATGGTGGCCCTGGCCCTGCGGGAGTCGGAGCTGTTGCTGGCCCTGCTGGTGGTGACGGTGACGGTGACAGCGACCCAGCCCACCCACCTGCTGAGCCTGCTCAGGGCAGGCCAGGGTGCTCTGGACCGGGAGGCACTGGGCAGCCTGTTAAATACGCTGGCGGCCCGTGTGCACTGCGCAGGGCCGTGTGGAAAGGTAATGGCTCCACCCGACGGCCCCCCGCCCCAGCCCCTTCCCGCCCCCTCCACCCTGGGGCTGGCAGCAAAGGGCCCTGGGCAAACTCCAGGAGGCGGGCCGAGGCTGGTGATCGGGCACCCAGGCCCTGCCCGCAGGCCAGAGCCCACCCTCCCTGCTGGGGCTCGGAAGGCCTGCCCTGCCCAGGACCCAAACCAACTGGCTCCAGGAAGAAAGCAGGGGCATGGAGGTCGAGGGTGCTGGGAAAGGGGTGGCTGTGAGGGCCAGGAGGGGACATGCCCCATCTGCCCGCAGTGCCTGACGGTGGAAGATGTGCTGGCCCTGGGCAAGCCGGAGGAGCCCGGGCTCCCTGCAAGGCAGGTCCTGGAGGCCAGGCACATGGCTCGCTTTGGTGCCGCGGCCGCCCTCTACCTCAGCGACCCAGAGGCCACGTGTGCAGACGTCCGGGCTGGCCGCTGGGCTTCCCGTGCCGACCGTCTCCTGGCCCTGCTCGAGGGCCCCGAGGCCCTGACCCTGGGCCTGAGCCGGCTGCTCTGGAGGATCCAGGCCCGGGCTGGCTGGCCCGCAATGGCGGAGGTGAGGCTGGGAAGGCTGTGGGCAGCGAGGGAGGAGGCCTCAGGGCTGGGGGGCCACCTAGCTAAGGGTGGGCCTGGCTGCAGCAGGCTGAGGTCCATCACCCATGGGGACAGGGACCAGGGGCACCCGGCTGGTGGGGGCAGGGCTGAAGACAACCCCAGCCTCGGGTGGGTGGGCAGAGAGTGGCACTGCCCCCAACCCTGGGTCAGAGGAAGTTGCTTCCCCCAGAGCTGCGTAGGCGTCTCTCAGCTGCTAGGGGAGGTGGCAGGGGCGCCTGGTGGCCCCGGCCCAGCGCTGGCTGCCCTTCTGGACCATGTGAGGAGCGGCTCCTGCTTCCACGCCCTGCCCAGCCCTCAATACTTTGTGGACTTCGTGTTCCGCCAGCAGGGCAGTGAGGCCCCCAACATCTCCCTGGCCGGTGAGCCGGGCCCCACGGGAAGGGCTGGGGGCCCTGCAGACTTGGTGCTGACTGTCCTCCTTGCCAGAGCTGGCGGCCCTGATGCAGCGTCTGGGCGTGGGCAGCGAGTCCCACGGTGACCACAGTGACCATGGTGAGCTGGGCAGGGGGGCCAGCCGCCAGCACCCTGTGGCCCCTGCCACCTCCAACAGCAGCTCCAGCACGTGGGACACGGTGAGCAGCCCTGCAGGCCTCAGCGAGGCCTCTGAGCGGGAGCGGGCAGGGGTGGGGCCCTAGGGAAGACCGGGCTCTACCTGGCAGGGTCCTGACCCCTCCTGCTGCCCCCAGGTATGCCTGAGTGCCAGGGATGTGATGGCCGTGTATGGGCTGCCCGAGCACACAGGGGTGACCCCAGAGGCCTGGGCCCAGCTGAGCCCTGCCCTGCTCCAGCAGCAGCTGAGCGGGGCTTGCAGCCCCCCCCCCCACGCTCCCCATCGAAGACCAGCTCAGCCAGGTGGAGAGTGAGTGCTCCCTGCTGAGGGGGGGGAGAAGAGAGGAAGGTGGTGGGGCCTCAGGCAGGGAGGAAACTGCAGAGGGACACCCCAGGGACAGGGAGGAAGAGGGGAAGAGGGTGGCTTCGAGGCAGGAGGGGGCCACTCCTGGCCTGCTTGCACCCTCTCAGGGTACCTGTACGGCTCCCTGGCCACACTGCTCACCTGCCTGAGTGCAGGGCTAGGCCTCCTGCTGCTGACCTGCACTGGCTGCGGCGTGGGGGCCCACTACGTCCGGCAGACCTTCCTGAGCCTGGCTGTGGGAGCACTCACTGGAGACGCCCTCTTGCACCTGACACCCAAGGTCAGCCCTCCGGGCCAGGCCCCACCCAGCCCACGGGGCCCCAGGCTCCATCTCCTTGCCTGGGGTGGGGGACAGAGGCAGGCCTTCAGGTCTCAGCTGGGTCCCTGCCCTCCAGGTGCTGGGGCTGCATGCGCACAGTGGGGAGGGCCTCAGTCCACAGCCCCCCTGGCGCCTCCTGGCCATGCTGGGGGGCCTCTACGCCTTCTTCCTGTTTGAGAACCTCTTTAACCTCCTGCTGCCCAGGGACTCGAAGGTCAGTCTCCTAGTGACTGGACCCCTTCTGCCAGTGGGGTGGGGGGTGGGCCTGGTGCACCCTGAGCCACTAACCCCACAGGACTCAGAGAAGGAATGGCCCTGTAGCCACGGTGGCCACAGCCACGGCAGCCATGGTGGCCACAGCCATGGCGTGGCACTGCAGCTGGCACCCAGCGAGCTCCGGCAACCCAAGCAGCCCCAGGAGGGCTCCCAGGCAGATCTGGTGAGTTGGCTGCCTGGCCCCCACCCTTGCGAGGGCCTGGAGCCCTCACAACCCATGCTCAACAATGCCCACACCAGGCCTTTGTCCTGGCCCCCAGGGCTGCCCTGGAACCCAGCTGCCCCCCTCCTCCCTCTCCTTGCGGGGCTCAACCGCCTTTTCCCAGGTGGTAGAGGAAACCCCGGAGCTGCTGCACCTGAAACCCCGGAGGCTGAGCCCAGGTGAGCCCCAAGGGAAGCCCCCAAGGGCTGCGCCTGTGGGAGGACAGGGCCGGAGTGCCAAGGGGGTAATTGGGCCCCCGCGTACTCACGCCTGCCGCCCGCAGAACTGCGGCTCCTTCCCTACCTGATCACCCTCGGCGACGCTGTGCACAACTTCGCCGACGGCCTGGCGGTGGGCGCCGCCTTCGCATCCTCCTGGAAGACCGGGCTGGCCACCTCCCTAGCAGTGTTCTGCCACGAAGTGCCACACGAGCTGGGTGAACGCGGGGGCGGGTCCTGCGGGCGGTGGGCGGGGCTGTAGGCACAGGGCGGGGCTGTAGGGATAGGGTGGGGCTAGTGGACAGGGCAGGGCCTGCCGGCAGTGGGAGGGGCACGCCCAGGAGAGGGTGGGGCTGCTGGGACAGGGCGTGGCCTGCCCGGGCAGGGAACGGGGTTGCGGCATAGGACCGGGCCTGCCCGGCGGGGGCGGCCTGAGAGCCGGACGGAGGGCGGGGCCGGTGGGCCGGGTCGGGTCGGTGGGCAGTGCTGCTGACGCGCACACCCGCTCCAGGAGACTTCGCCGCCTTGCTGCACGCCGGGCTGTCTGTGCGCCGAGCGCTACTGCTAAACCTGGCCTCGGCGCTCACGGCCTTCGCCGGCCTCTACGTGGCGCTCGCGGTCGGAATCGGCGAGGAGAGCGAGGCCTGGATCCTGGCGGTGGCCGTCGGCCTCTTCCTCTACGTGGCGCTCTGCGACATGGTCAGGGCGGCGGCGAGGAGGGGGCTGCCTTAGAGTGTGGCGCTGAGCTGGCGCTGACCCATGCCCCCGTCGCCCCAGCTCCCGGCCATGCTGAACGAGAGGGACCAGCGGCCTTGGCTCCTCTTCCTGTTGCACAACCTCGGCCTGCTGGGCGGCTGGACCGTCCTGCTGCTACTGTCGCTGTACGAGGACAGCATCACCCTCTGATGCCCCTGCCCTGGGCTGTCTCAGCGCTCTGGACCTGCCAGGCCCACTGAACCTACAGCCAAGAGCCAGAGAGCCGCAGGCCTTTGCGCCTCCTCCTGGTGCCCCTGTGGCTTCAATAAAGACATCCCTGCCCTTGGAGCCCAGCTGCATCCTCCTTGCTGTGGGGGAAGGGCCCCCCAGGAGAAGGGCCATGGCCAGGGCCCTCCCCACAGGGGTGCCGGCCCCGATGAAGGGCAAGGCCGTGCTCTACGGCTGGGCATCAGCGGATGTGGGCGTCCCTTGCAGAATGGGACCAGACAAGGTCTCCAGTATCTGGGCAGCAGCTGCGACCCACATAGAAGAACCCCCAGGTCACCTGCAGTGCCCAGGCAGAGGAGGGCTTATTTGTCTCTCCCCCAGATCATCAGGCCTGAGAGTGGCAGCCCCCAGGCACTGAGGCCCAGCCTCTTCTGGCCACGCCACTTTCCACCCGCCGATTCCCCTTGTAGTTATCCTGAACCTGCTGTGACGGCCCGGCTGGCTGCCTCGAGCCCGCAGAAATGTGCCCCACAGTTCTGGAGGAACAGGTCTGTCTGGGACGGTGATGTCTGCAGAGTTTGCCTCCTCAGAAGTCAGGGAAGGACACCTGGTCCTCGGTCAGCCATGGCACAGCCGCAGTCTCTGCTCTGCCCTCACGTGCCCCCCTCTCTGCGTCTGTCTCCTCTTACAGACAGCAGTCATGTGGGACTACTAGCCCACTCCACTTCAGCTCATTTCCCCGTAATACATGCTGGTCACATTCCGAGGCTGGGGCACAGCCTCAACACAGCTTTTTTGGTGGACATAATGCTATCAGTGGTGCCCTTCATGGTCCAAAATAGCTGCCAGAGCTTCGGCCATTACATGTGTTCTCTAGGCAGCAGAAAGGGGGTGGGCAGGAGGCAGCAGGTGGTGTGGAGGTTAAGGCGACTGGATTCCACATACCCAGCCTCATGGTTCCAGCCCCAGTGGCTTAATAACCTCATTGGGTGCAAGTGCTTGCCCCAGATCTCAGGAGAGCAGTGGAGAGGGGACTGGCGTGGTCGTCCTCTCTGGGTGGTCTCTCTCTGTGTCTCCCTTTGGTGAGTGCGCAGACCCTACGGCAAAAAAAAATAGAACTAAACTAAACTGAAAAAAGGAAGGAAGGAGGTAGGGAAAGAGCGGAAGGAGGGGCCCGGGGTGGCCAGTTGCTGACCTCACCCAGTGCTGCAGCTGTGGTCTCCGCTGCACTCTGCAGGCCCAGCCGTGCTGCAGGGCTCTGAGGGCCCTGGGTGGAGGCCACGCTCGGGCTGGGGGAGAGTGCGGCCTGCAGCCCCACATGGTCTCGGCATCCTCCAGCTGCCACCTTCCTGCAGTCCCTCCGCACCGGCCGAAGCTTTCCACTCACAGCTTTCCTTCATTCCTGAGGGCTGGCCACACCACGGCCCTGCCCCGAGTAATAGAACTGGCGCCTGGTGCCATGGGGGCTGTGGCAGGGCCCGTTTCTTCTGGGTGACACTTCTGACTTTCAAAAGGGCTGGGTACGCTCGAGGGTACGCACTGCGCCTGCCATCTAAACGGCCTTCCTTTGCTAGTGAGCAGGTGGGGACCCTGAGCACGCACACATGCTTTTCCCTGTCTCTTTCTTTCCTTCCTTGATTTCTTTTTTAAAATATTCGATACAGAGGACCAGCAGTTAGCATAATGGCTATGTCGCTGGACTTCCACGTAGTCGACCATGGTTCGAGTCCGGGACCCAGTAGTTTAAACTCACTCCGGGCACGTATGCGTGCGTGCCCAAGATCCCGAGAGGAGAATGGAGGAGAAGGGATTGCGGCGTGGCCATCCCCCCTGGGGGGTGATTTCTCACTTTCTATCTCTCTGTCTCTCTCTGTCTGTCTGGCGAGCACACGCGCCCTACAGCAAAAATCTCTCAAAAAAAATTTGCTATAGGGAGACCAGCAGATGGCAAAATGGTTATGTCACTGGACACCTATGTAGTCAACCGCAGTTCAAGTCCCAGACAGGGCGGCTTAAAATTCATGCTGGACACATGCGCATGCATGCCCAAAATCCTGAGAGGAAACTAGAGGACAAAGGATTGCTGCGTGGCCATGCCCCCGGGGGGTGATTTCTCACTTTCTGTCTCTCTGGCAAGCACATGTGCCCTATAGCAAAACTTTCTCTTTTTTATAAGAGTTATTTTTAAATTTTAACTTCATTTACTTTTTAAATTTATTTTAGTTTGATCAGAGAAGGACAGATCAAGAGTGAGTGACAGAAAGTGAGAAAGCAAGCCACCAGGTCCAGCACTTGAACCATGGTTGGCCATGTGGGGGTCCAGTGCCCTTAACCACCATGCCATCTGCTGGCCCAATCTCCATCTTTTTTTTTGGAGAGTACCATGTTAAATTATATCCTAGCATGGTGGCATCACATCTCACTTAAAGTGTGACACAAGGAATTAAGAGATTATGTAAGAATTATTAAATTTTTAAAGAATAAGCAAGGTCTAGGGTGCACGGCTGAAGTAGGGCAGATTACTGAGACATTGGAAGGCAAAACTATGTTCATCATGACGCAAGCTACATCTTCTAGCTCACAGACGGCTTTACCACTTTGTTCCCCTTCTCAGCAGGTATCTCTCTCTTTTTTTTTTTTTTTTGGAGAGGTTTTTGCTATAGGGCACGTGCACTCACCAGACAGAGAGACAGAGAGACAGAAAGCGAGAAATCACCCCCCAGGGGGGATGGCCACGCCGCAATCCCTTCTCCTCTGTTCTCTTGGGATCTTGGGCACGTACACACACACGCCTGTTAAAACCCTGCCTGGAATGTCGATGTGTGATTGCTAAGAATGGGCTTTATCCTGTTACAGTCTGGCAGCGAGAAACAAGAGGACACCCAGACATAGCCACATTTATTGGAGTTTATTGATTAAGCCGGCGGCGTGCAGGGGGACTCATGTCTCTCAAAACCCTGCTGCCCCGAGTGTAAGGAGAGGGCTTATAAAGGCAAAAAATGCACAGTCACGTCTGGGATGACACGACGATTCAGAGGGTGAGGTGCAGTGGGCTCGGATGGGGAGGAGGGCAGGGGTTGGGTTTTCACAGTGTGAGAGCAAAAGCACATCACAGAAGCAAGAAAAGCAGGTTAATCATTCTCGAGGGTCTGTTCTGTCTCTGCCTAAACACAATAGAATCTTTTTTTTTTTTTTTTTTTCTTTTTTTGGAGAGGTTTTTGCTATAGGGCGCGTGCGCTCGCCAGACAGACAGAGAGAGACAGAGAGATAGAAAGCAGGAAATCACCCCCCAGGGGGGATGGCCACGCCGCAATCCCTTCTCCTCCATTCTCCTCTCGGGATCTTGGGCACGCACGCACACGCGCCCGGCGTGAGTTTAAGCCGCCGGGTCCGGGACTCGAACCGCGGTCGACTACGTGGGAGTCCAGCGACATAGCCATTATGCTAACTGCTGGTCCCGCACAATAGAATCTTTTTAAAAATTTTTTTCTTTTTGACTTTATTTATTTATTCATTTTAATTTGATCAGAAAGGGACAGAGTGAAAGCAAGACAGAGAGAGAAAGGAAAAGTGAGAAAGTAAGCTGCCAGGTCCAGGACTTGAGCCACGGCCGGCCATGTGGGAGTCCAGCATCCTTAGCCACCACACCACCTGCCAGTCCCCACAATAGAATCTTAATGGTCTTCATGGTTCAGGGGGTCTGGCTGACGATCACATCCCTGGGGAACATTTTAGGACAGTTAGGAGGAGTGGGGTTTAAAAACAAGAATGTTAGTTACTCTGTTTGCTCTTAGGCACAGAGGAGAAGGCAAGTTTCCAGTCCTAGGAATCGAACAGTTTATAATGGAGGGCTCCTCCAAGATGGATTCGCCCCTGCTTCAGTCCCCACTTCTCTTAGAGACGCTCCTCCAGGATGGGGTCATGCCTGCTTCAGTCCTCACAGTAGACGCATCAAAGAGAGCAATCTCTCTCTCTCTCCCTTTTTTTTTTTTTTTTCTGGAGAGGTTTTTGCTATAGGGCGTGTGCACTCGCCAAACAGACAGACAGACAGAAAGTGAGAAATCACCCCCCCAGGGAGATGGCCATGCCACAATCCCTTCTCCTCCGTTCTCCTCTCGGGATCTTGGGCACGCTCACACACGCACGCGCCCGGCATGAGTTTAAGCTGCCAGTTCCTAGACTCGAACCATGGTCGACTACATGGGAGTTCAGCGACATAGTCATTATGCTAACTGCTGGTCCCTCTCTCCCTTTTTTTAAAGAATGATTTTATTTAACTTTATTTATTTATTTTGGAGAGGTTTTTGCTATAGGGCACCTGCGCTCACCAGACAGACAGAGAAAGACAGAGAGACAGAATTCGAGAAATCACCCCCCAGGGGGGATGGCCACGCCGCAATCCCTTCTCCTCCATTCTCCTCTCGGGATCTTGGGCACGAACGCACACGTGCCCACCGTGTTTTAAGCCACCAGGTCTGGGACACGAACCGTGGTCGACTACGTGGGAGTCCAGCGACATAGCCATTACGCTAACTGGTGGTCCCTATTTATTTATTTTAAATTGACCAGAGCGGGACAGAGTGAAAGACAGAGAGAAAGAAAGAGAAAGTGAGAAAGCAAGCCACCAGGTCTGGGACTGAAATCGTGGTCAACCATGTGGGATCCAGCACCTTAACCACCACACCACCTGCTGGGCCAACATTTCCTGGTTTTATTCCTCATGTGTCGCTAAGTCCCAGGTCTGTGCCTGGTCCCACTCCAAGGTCCTCGCAGCGGAGACGTGCCAGCCCTGCCGAGGGTGGTGGCCAGGAGGAGGTGTGGGGTCCACGTGAGTATTGGGGGGGGCGTCGCCCAACGCAGGGACTGCTGAGCCAACTCGGGACCCGCCGCCTTTCGCTCGCTTTCCCAGATGCTAGGTCGGCAGCACTGGGCAGGGCACTCTGTACCGGGGCTTGGCCGGGCAGAGTCGCCTCTCCTGTGGCCACCTTGGGTCAGGAGAGGACTTCTCCGTGTCCTCGGAGGTGGAGATCTGGCAGCCTAGACCCGCCCCGCTCCAAGCCGCCGCACCACCCGCATCCGGGTCCCAGCTCTGCCGCCGCGCCACCGCGGCCACTAGGGGCCGCTGTCGCCCTGCAGCTGCTTCCCGCGGCGGCTCCGCGCAGGCGCAGCACCCCGGAACCTTGGCGCTCAACCTCCGGGCCCAGCCGGCTGGAGTTCGCTGCTGTCCTGGTTCCCCGCGTGTAGGCTCCAACCGCCAGGCGGGTGGCGGCAAGCGAAGCGGCGCGGCTGTTCCGCGCGCGGCCCCGCTCCTCCTGCGCCGTCGGTCCCGCGCGGCGGGCTGGGCGCCATGTATGCCGTGTACAAGCAGGCGCACCCGCCCACCGGCCTGGAGTTCGCCATGTACTGCAACTTCTTCAACAACAGCGAGCGCAACCTCGTGGTGGCCGGCACCTCGCAGCTCTACGTGTACCGCCTCAACCGCGACGCCGAGGTAGGCTGGTTGGGCCAGCGCCCGACCCGCCCGGTGCGCCTCGGTCCCCCCACCTCTCCCGCGTCCTGCCTCGGCGTCTTATTGCGCTTTCATTTTCCGGCGAGCTATTGCGAATGCCTGCTGTGTGCTGGCCAGCCGGGGGACTGTGGGGAATCGTACTGGAGACGCGTTGGGGAGGAGATCGGCCGCCGAGCTACTGCATTCGTTTGAATACTTTGCAGACTGCAATAAGTGCCATAGAGGGTGTGACAGAGGGAGTAGAGACGGTGCACTTGGGAAAGTGAGAAAGGAAACCGCCAGGTCCGGGACTCGATCCTTACTCCATGTGGTTGTCTGGCGCCTTCACCACCACACCACCTGCCGGCCTCTTGTAGAGGAAAGACGACTGGCAGAGTTTTTAGTAATGTGGGTCAAACTTATTGGTAGAGGAAATACAGGGATTCTTAAGCAGAGAGGCAACTTCTTATCTGTTTTTGAAGGAGTTAACACTTAGTCCAGGTCTGGGACCGGAGGATATTCCAAGCAGAAGTGCGGAGACCTGACCGCAGTCCACACAGAAGGAACAGCCTGTGCACAGGCCAGACAGAGACAGTTGAGGGTGGGAGGTGTGCAGGGTAGCCTGGTATGGAGTGCAAGGGGTGTTGGGGATAGACTGTTCCCTATAAAGCAGGTGCAGGTGCTCACCTTTTTGTATGTTTTTAATTTTTTCATTTATGGTGGAGACATGTGCCCTCCATAGGCGGGCTGCGCTACCAGCCCCTCTTCCTCCAGCCCTCCTCCCTTGGTTCTGGGTGTTCCTGTACATGCCTGCCATGTTTCAGGCTGACCAGGTCAGGGGTTCCAACCACCATCACCATGTGGGTGGGATCCAGTTTCTCTCTCTCATTTTCTTTCTCTAAGAGGTTTTTGCCATAGGGCACGTATGCTCGCCAGAGAGAGAGACAGAGACAGTTAAAGGGAAAGTAAGAAATTCATCCCTGGGGGATGACCATGACACAATCCCTTCTCCATTCTCCTCCTGGGATTTTGAGCAGGTTCACACATACTCCTGGCATGATTTTCAAGCTACCAGTTTTGGCCCCGTTTGGCCATGTGGTCTAGCACCTTAATTACGCCATGTACGCTGTGTATAAGCAGGCCCACCTGCCTACCGGCCTGGAGTTCGCCATGTACCCCACCCCCACATTTGTAAATTTGCTATAGAGTATGAACGCACTTGCCAGAGGGAGAGAGAGAGAGAAGGTGAGAAAGCATCCCCCAGGATGGCCACAGCACAGTCCCTTATTCTCGGGATTCTGGGCACACCGGCACGTATGCTGGGCACATTTTTCAAGCCACCAGTCTGAACCCAAACTGCACAGTCAGATGCTTGCTTAAGCCACACAAACAGTCAAATTGGAACAATATAGAGAAGATTAGCACGTCCCTGCCCAAGGATGACACGCAAATTCATGAAGCGTTCCATGTTTTTAGATACTAGAGACAGTGTGGCGGGGTAGTCGGGTGAGAGGGAGGGGGTCAGGGAAAAAACACATTTGATAAACACAAAAATGGAAAGTTATCTGCTGATGATAACGTGTATGGTAATCTCTTTGACTTGACTAGTATGCACTGTATTCATGCTGAGGGAAACTTGTACAGTGGAAAGATGTACAGTGATTAAATATAAATAAAACAAACTATGCACTCAGCCTTGTGGGATCCAGCTGCCCCAACCCCCACACCACTGGCTGCTCCCCCAGCTTCTCTCTTTTAGATTTTTTTCAAAATTTGGGCCAGCAGGTTGTATGGTAGTTAAGGTG
The DNA here is from genome assembly GCA_026018925.1 of Tupaia tana. NCBI lineage: Eukaryota > Metazoa > Chordata > Mammalia > Scandentia > Tupaiidae > Tupaia > Tupaia tana. The sequence continues at coordinate 93,925,418 of JAKSZU010000008.1, read as the reverse complement.
CTGGACACTCCCACGTGGCCAATCACTGTTCAAGTCCCGGACTTGGTGGCTTACTTTGTCACTTTCCCTCTCTCTCTCTCTGTGGGTGTTTCTCTCTGGTCAAATTGAAATAAGCGAATGAATAAATAAAATTAAATAAATAATTCTTAAAAAATTATTTAATTTTTAAAATTAACTTTATTTATTTTAATTTGATCAGAGAAGGACAGAGAGAGAGAGAGAGAGAAAGCAAGCTGCCAAGCCCAGGAGTTGAACCGTGGTTGGTCATGTGGGTGTCCAGTGCCCTTAACCACCTGGCAAACCCCCCCTCCCCCCAGCTTTTCTTGAGCAGCACATCCTCGCTGCTCTGCAGAGGGGGCCACCCAAGGGTTTGGAGCAGCAGCTGACATAGCAGGCGGTTGGGTCAGGGCTGGCAAAGGCCTACTTCCTCCTCCTCCTTTTTTTTTTTTTTTTTGGAAAGGTTTTTCGCTATAGGGTGCGTGCGCTCGCCAGACAGAGAGAGAGAGACATAGAGACAGAACGCAAGAAATCACCCCCCAGGGGGGATGGTCACGCTGCAGTCCCTTCTCCTCCATTCTCCTCTTGGGATCTTGGGCACGCACGCACACGCGCCCAGCGTGAGTTTTAAGCCACCGGGTCCGGGACGCGAACCGTGGTCGACTACGTGGGAGTCCAGCGACATAGCCATTATGCTAACTGCTGGTTCCTCCTCCTCCTCCTTTTTTAAAAGAGGTTTTTGCTATAGGATTTGTGTGTCCTCCAGACAAACAGAGAGAGACAGAGAGACAGAAAGTGAGAAATTACCCCCCCTGGGGGATGGCCATGCCGCAGTCCCTTCTCCTCCACTCTCCTCTTGGGATCTTGGGCATGCACAACAGGCCTGGCATAAGTTTAAGCCACCCTGTCCGAATTTTGAAACTGCCTGAGTTTTAAAACTGAGTTTTAACCGCTGACCAGGCTGGAATTCCTTCTCCGTTCTCCTCTTGGGTTTTTAAGTACACACACACACACACACACACACACACGTCCCCAGGATGATTTTTTAAATTAATTTATTCATTAATTTATGTAAATTTGACGAGAGAGAAACACACAAAGAACGAGAGGGAAAGTGGGAAAGCAAGCCACCAAGTCCAGGCATCGAACCGCGGTCAGCCATGTGGGAGTGTCCAGCACCTTAACCACCACACCACCTGCTGATCCTTCCCCAGGATGATTCTTTTTTTAAAATAATTATTTATTTAATTTTATTTATTCATCCATTTATTTTAATTTGACCAGAGGGAGACAGAGAGAGAGAGGGGAAGTGAGAAAGCAAGCCACCAGGCCCAGGACTTGAACCGTGATTGGCCTTGTGGGAGTGTCCAGCGCCTTCACCACCACGCCACCCGCTGGTCCCCCCAGGAAGATTTTTAAGCCACTGGGTCTGGGACTTAAACTGCCACAGTCCATATGGGAATGTGGTACCTTAACCGCTTCACTACTTACTGGCTCTGAAAGAGTTAGTTTATTATTATTTTAAAAGAATTATTTAACTTTATTTATTTTTGTTTAGAAAGATTTTTGCTATAGGGTGCATGTGCTTGTTGAAGAGACAGAGAAAGACAGACAGAAAGTGAGAAATCACTCCCCAGAGGGGATGACCATGATGCAGTCCCTTCTCCATTCTTCTCTGGGATCTTGGGCATGCACACACATGCACCAGAGTGAGTTTCAAGCCTCCAGGTTTGGGACTTGAACTGTGGTTGACCATGTGTGAGTCCAGTGACACAACCACCACACCATTTGCTTGTCCCTTAACTATATTTATTATTATTTTTAAAAAATTATTTATTTATTTATTCATTTATTTTAACTTGACCCGAGATAGATAGATAGAGAGAGAGAGAGAGAGAGAGAAAATGAGAAAGCAAGCCACCAGATCCGGTACTTGAACTGTGGTTTGCCATGTGGGAGTGTCCGGCATCTTAACCACCATGCCACCTGCTGGTCCCCAACTGTATTTATTATTTTTTTTTTTTTAATTTGCCCAGAGAGAGAGAGAGAAAGGGAAAGTGAGAAAGCATGCCGCCAGGTCCAGGACTTCGACCATGGTTGACCATGTGGGAGTCCAGCATCTTAACCACCACGCCATCTCCTGGCCCCAAGATTCAGGGATTTTTTGTTTGTTTCATTTTGTTTTGTTTATAAGTAAGATTTTTGCTATAGGGCACTCGCGCTCGCCATAGAGACAGAGAAATCACACCCCCCCCCCTGCCCCAGGGGTGGCCACACTGCAACCCCCTCTCCTCCATTCTCCTTTCAGGACTCTGGGCACACATGCTCACACGCATGGCATGTGTTTACCACCGGCGGGTCCCAAGATTCATTTTTTTTTAAATTTTTATTTGTTTATCTTAATTTGACCAGAGAGATACAGAATGAGAGAGAGTGAGAGAGATGAAAAGTGAGAAAGCAAGCCACCAGGTCCAGGACTTGAACTGTGGTTGGCCACGTGGGAGTCCAGCATCCTTAGCCACCACGCTACCTGCTGGCCTCCAAGATTCAGTTTTTTAACTCCAGTAAATTTTTTTTTCTGGTGCTAGTCAACTTTTACAAATTAGTGGTTGTTACATCATTACATTTTTAAAAAAGAATTATTTTAAAAGCTCTCAAAAAAAAAAAAAAGAATTATTTTAACTTTATTATTATTTTCCAATTTGACCAGAGAATGAGAGAGAAAGTGAGAAAGGAAGCCACCAGGTCCAGGATTTGAACCACGATTGGCCAAGTGGGAATCTACTGCCCTTAAACAGCACGCTACCTGCCGGCCCCACATCATTACATTTCTAACTCGTGGGTTGAGAGCCCACGGGAATTCCTTTGGGTGTTTTTTCTGCAGGAGCTTGTTAAGCGCTTGCTGCATACAGGCATCTGGGGAGGTGCAGGTGAGCATGGCAGTGATTGATGTGCTGTGGGTGGGCGAGTCTCTTTCTCTGTCCCCTGACCCCTGACCCCCAGCCCTCCCACCTCCCCCATCGTAGCTGGCTGGGTTTTCTGGTAGCACGCTGGCCTGGAACGGGGGGTATTAACGGGAGCTCAGGACCCTAGGAGCAGCCATGGAAGGCCTAGACCAGGCATGGCGTCCTGCCCCACTGCCCGCCCTCACAGCAGGCCCTGCCCAGGCCCGTTCGGGAGAGGACACGGCCCTCGTGAACTGTCGTGAATCTGGCCCAGGACTCTCTTGTAAGGGCTCTGGTGGTGACCAGCTAGCCCACGGTCCTGAGGGAAGACGGGACAGTGCAGGGGTCTGGGGCCGGGGGGTGGCCAGGAGATGGGGTAGCATGTAGCCTGGCAGTTGTAGTGGACAGCTAGGCAGGACAAGAGCCCACAGTCTGGACAAACCAGAGGACGTTCTCTGAAAACTAGTGTTAGTTTCCAGCAAAGACCTATCATGGTTACGGGTGGGAAGTCTCCCAAGTCCAGCCCTTCCCACTTCAAGCCGTAGGTTCACTGTGCTTCTGGAATTGCAGTGGGTATCTCATCAGAAAGGACCCAGTTCTTGAGGCTGGCAGGTGGTGTGGTGGTTAGGGTGCTGGACTCCCACACAAGTGACCACAGTTCGAGTCCCAGACCTAGCGGCGTGCTTTCTCACTTTCTCTCACTCTGTCCCTCTCTAGTCAAATTTAAATAAATAAATCAATAAAATTTAATAAAATAATTCTTTAAAAAGAAGAAAAGAAAGGACCCACTTGTCAGGGACCAGCAGATGGCGTAGCAGCTATGTTGCTGGACTCCCACATGGCTGACTGCAGTTTGAGTCCCAGGCCTGGTGGCTTGAAACTCATACTGGGCACATATGTGTGCATGTCCAAGATCCCAGGAGGAGAGTGGAAGAGAAGAGACTGCAGCATGGCCATGCCCCGGGGGGATTTCCCACTTGCCCTCTCTGTCTCTCTGGTGAGCACATGCACAGAAAGCCCTACAGCAAAAAGAAAAGAGGAATTCTCAGTTGACTTTATTCTCTCACTGTCTTCTCACTTCATGTTTGTGAAAAAGAATTTTAAGAAATATGTGGAGCGGACATAGGGGCTGGCAAGTGGCATGGTGGTTAAAGGCGCTGGACTCTCACATGGCCAACCACGGTTCAAGTCTTGGACCTGGTGGCTTGCTTTCTCACTTCCTCTCTCTCTCTGATCAAACTGGAAAATAATAATAATAATAATAATAATAATAAATAAAGTTAAATAAAATAATTCTTAAAAAAAAAGAAAAAGAAATATGCGGACATAGTCAAATGATCTAACATGCTGTTGGAACTCTGGGAGTGGAGTTGGGGGCGAGGACAGGAACAATAGCTGAAGGAATAATATAATGATCTTAAAAAAAAAAAAGACCAGACATTTTCCCAAACTGAGGGAGAGCGTCAGATTCATGATGGTCAGCTAATCTCAGGCAGCTTTTCTCTCTCTCTTTTTTTTTTTTGAGAGATTTTTGCTATAGGGTGTGTATACTCTCCAGAGAGATAGAGACAGAAAGCCAGAAATTGCCCCTTGGGATGGCTATGCGCAGTCTCTTCTCCTTCACTCTCCTCTTGGGATCTTGGGCATGCAGGCACCTGTGCCTGGTGTGAGTTCCAAACTGCCAGGTCCAGGATTTGAACTGCAGTCGACCACGTGGGAATCCAGCAACATAGCTACTCCGCCACCTGCTGGCCCCTCGGGCAACTTTTACGAAGGCAGCATTGCTTTTTCTGTCTGGTTTTTCTTTTGGCTCTGATGTTCCTGGGTGCCGTGCTCTGTTATTGCTGTTACTCTGTCGGACCTCGTAGGGCACCGGGAGCAGGTGTGCTTGGCTGGTCCAGATGACAGGGGAACGGGGACATTGTGCCGAGAGACAGAAAGCATGAAATCATGCCCGGAGGGATGACCACACCACTATCCCTTCTCTGCCATTCTCTCTGGATTTTGGGTATGCATGCACACGAGCCGGTGTGAGTTTTAAGCTTCCACGTCCAGGACTCGAACTGTGGTCGATTCTGTGGGAGTCCAGCAACATAACCATTAAGCCACCTGCTGATTCTGCTATAGGCTTTTCGAGGATACTTTTTATTTGATTAAGGAAATTCCTTTGTACTCTTGCTTTTTCAAGGTTTTTGAAGGTTTTTCCCATGGGCGCATACAGTCACTGGACAGAGGGAGAGTGAGAGGTCACCCCCACGGCCATACTGTGGTCCCTTCTAGAGCCTCCTCCTCTCAGGCATTTGGGGACTCTCACAGTGGTGGGCCACATGGGAGGCCAGGGCCTTAACACCCACCCCACCTGCTGGTCCCGCGGTTCTAGGGATTCTTCTCGTGAATGAGTTGAGAAGTTTTTTGCGGGGGGGGGGGGGGGGGGGGCTTTTTGCTATAGGGCGCATGCGCTTGCCAGAAAGAGAGAGACAGAGAGACAGACAGTGAGAAATCACCCCCTGGGGGGATGGCCATGCTGCAATCCCTTCTCTTTTATTCTCCTCTCGGGATCTTGGGCACGCACACACATGCACCCGTGTGAGTTTAAGCCACCGGGTCCGGGACTCGAACTGCGGTCGACTACATGGGAGTTAATCAACATAGCCATTACGCTAACTGCTGGTCCCAGAGAATTTTTTTATTTTTTTAAGAGTTATTTTATTTATTTATTTTTAAATTTGACCAGAGAGGGACAGAGTGAGAGAGCAAGAGGGAGAGAGAGGGAAAGTGAGAAAGCAAGCCACCAGGCCCAGGACTCAGACTGCAGTCGGCCATATAGGAGTCCAGTGCCCTTAACCACCATGCCGCCTGCTGGCCCACGTAGGTTGAGAATTTTATCAAATGCTGTTTTATATCTGCTAAGCCGACTTCTCTCCTCACACCTGACACATGGGGAGTTCCAGTGAGAACTTGCTGCTCCTGATAATGCACGGAGGCGCCAGTGCCCCCTTGCACGTGGGCGTCTGTGCAGGTAGAGAAGAGTGGGGTGACTTGCCCCACCTGGTGGCCCGTGGTATCGGCGCTGCCTGTATTTCCTTGGGGGTATCATCAGCCATTGTTTTTTTTTTTTTTTTCGTTTTGTTTTGTTTTTGAAATTTCAAAAACGTTCTTTTTTTTTTTTTTTTTTTTTTTTTTGAGAAATTTTTGCTATAGGGCGCGTGCGCTCGCCAGAAAGACAGATAGAGACAGAGAGACAGAAAGCGAGAAACCACCCCCCCACCCCACCCCCCCAGAGGATGGCCACGCCGCAATCCCTTCTCCTTTCAGGATCTTGGGCACGCACGCACACGCGCGCGGCTTGAGTTTAAGCCACTGGGTCCAGGACTCAAACCACAGTTGACTACATGGGAGTCCAGCAACAGCCATTACGCTAACTGCTGGTCCCAACATTCTTTTTTTTTTAAAAAAAGATCATTTTATTTTATTTATTATTATTTTAACTTGCTGTAGTTATCAATGACAGAGAGAGAAAAAGTAAGAAAGCAAGCTGCCAGGTCCAGGACTTAAACTGCAGTCAGCTATGTGGGAGTCTAGCTCCCAACCACCATGCCACCTGCTGGCCCTCAAAAAATGTTATTTATTTGTTTTTAATTTTTTTTTCTTTTTTTTTGGAGAGGTTTTTTTGCTATAGGGCGCGTGCGCTCGCCAGGCAGACAGAGACATAGAGACAGAAAGCGAGAAATCACCCCCAAGAGGGGATGGTCACGCCGCAATCCCTTCTCCTCCATTCTCCTCTCGGGATCTTGGGCACGCACGCACACGCGCCCGGCGTGAGTTTTAAGCCACTGGGTCCGGGACGCGAACCGTGGTCGACTACGTGGGAGTCCAGCGACATAGCCATTACGCTAACTGCTGGTTCCCTGTTTTTAATTTTTAAATAAAAAAGAATTATTAATTTATTCATTCATTTATTTTAATTTGACTAGAGAGAGACATAGAAAAAGAGAGTGAAAGAAAGCAAGAAAGCAAGCCACCAGTTCCGGGACTTGAACCCTCATTGTCCGTGTGGGAGTGTCCAGAACCTTAACCACCACACCACCCAGTGGCCCCCCAAAAAACGTTATTTCTAAAATGTCTGGTAGAATCTGCTGGCAATGACCTCTGGGCCTGAAGTTTTCTTTGTTGTTTGAAAGTAGGTGTGGAGTTTAAGAATGCCTTTTCTGCATTTAAGAAGCTGCTTATGTGGCTCTTCTCCAGCAGCTCTTTTAGGATGTTTTCCCAGGAGCACACTTACTTTATGAAAAAGATTTCCTTTTCCTTGCTTTGAACACTGCCTTGAGGGGCTGTTGTCTTGAAGCCTGGGTTGGCTCCATTGCTGCTTAGTCACCAAGAACAGACAGCTTCCTGCTTTAGGGAAGGGCAGAGACCTTGGGGTCTTTGTCTTCCTCCCCTGGGCCAAGCCCCTACCAGAGGTAGCTGCACCCCAGCGGGCACCCTGGGCGGGAGCTCTGGGCCACGGGAGCCCGCCTGCAGTGCTGCCTGGGGCGGGGCGGACTCTGGGTACACAGCCAGGTGGGCTGGGGGCTGCCGGGGAAGCTGTGAGGTTGGGGCTAACGTGGAGGGGTTGGGGGGTGGCCTGGGGGAGGACTTGGCCGGTTTGGGCGTGCGCAGCCGGCTGCCTCCAGGAGCAACCAGTGCGCAGGCTCTGTCACAGGGAGGGTCGCCCAGGGCTCCGGGTGTGCAGACCCTCACTGCTCTCCTTTCCTCCCTCTTCCAGGCTCTGACCAAGAATGACAGGAGCACAGGTGAGCAGAGGTGGCTGCCCGGGTCCTGCCCCTGGGGCTGTGGGGGGCCGGCGAGGCCCCGGGCTGATTGGCTGCCTCGCCCCCAGAGGGGAAAGCCCACCGGGAGAAGCTGGAGCTGGTGGCCTCCTTCTCCTTCTTTGGCAACGTCATGTCCATGGCCAGCGTGCAGCTGGCGGGGGCCAAGAGGGACGCGCTGCTGCTCAGCTTCAAGGACGCCAAGGTGAGTGGGCGGGCCTGGTGGGCGTGGTGCAGGCGGACCCCAGGTGAGTGGGCGGGCCTAGTGGGCGTGGTGCAGGCGGACCCCAGGTGAGTGGGCGGGCCTGGTGGGCGTGGTGCAGGCGGACCCCAGGTGAGTGGGCGGGCCTGGTGGGCGTGGTGCAGGCGGACGCCAGGTGAGTGGGCGGGCCTGGTGGGCGTGGTGCAGGCGGACCCCAGGTGAGTGGGCGGGCCTGGTGGGCGTGGTGCAGGCGGACCCCAGGTGAGTGGGCGGGCCTGGTGGGCGTGGTGCAGGCGGACGCCAGGTGAGTGGGCGGGCCTGGTGGGCGTGGTGCAGGCGGACCCCAGGTGAGTGGGCGGGCCTGGTGGGCGTGGTGCAGGCGGATGCCAGGTGAGTGGGCGGGTGGGTGGCAAGCGGGCCGACAGGACGAGTCCCGCTTCCGCCCTCAGCTGTCAGTGGTGGAGTACGACCCAGGCACCCACGACCTGAAGACCCTGTCCCTGCACTACTTCGAGGAGCCGGAGCTTCGGGTAGGCCTCCCTCTCCCTGAGCGCCCCCCTGCAGTGGCCTGCCTGCGGCTCGCTGAGCACCCTCTGTCCTCAGGACGGCTTCGTGCAGAATGTGCACACGCCGCGAGTGCGGGTGGACCCCGACGGGCGCTGCGCCGCCATGCTCATCTACGGCACGCGGCTGGTGGTCCTGCCCTTCCGCAGGGAGAGCCTCGCCGAGGAGCACGAGGGGCTCGTTGGGGAGGGGTGAGTGGCTGAGCCCCCAGGCCCCTGGCGCACCCCTGGCTCCCCGCCCCACCCCCACCCCACCCGCTGCTCACAGCTCCCGGCCCTCAGGCAGAGATCCAGCTTCCTGCCCAGCTACATCATCGACGTGCGCGCCTTGGACGAGAAGCTGCTCAACATTGTGGACCTGCAGTTCCTGCATGGCTACTACGAGCCCACCCTGCTCATCCTGTTCGAGCCCAACCAGACCTGGCCGGGGTGAGCCCAGCGGAGGCTGTTCATCCGGGTGAGCTGGTGGGGCGGGGCTGCGGAGGAGTGACGTGACTGCTAACCCACCCACTGTCCAGGCGGGTAGCCGTGAGGCAGGACACGTGCTCCATCGTGGCCATCTCGCTGAACATCACGCAGAGGGTCCACCCGGTCATCTGGTCCCTCACCAGCCTGCCCTTCGACTGCACCCAGGCCCTGGCCGTGCCCAAGCCCATAGGTGTGTGCTCGGGGAGTGGGGAGAGGTGCAGGCGTCGAGCCTGCCCAACAGCCTGTGCCCTCCGCAGGTGGGGTGGTGGTCTTTGCTGTCAACTCGCTGCTGTACCTGAACCAGAGTGTCCCTCCTTACGGCGTCGCACTCAACAGCCTTACTGCAGGCACCACGGCCTTCCCCCTGCGTGAGTGTGGGTGGGTGTGAGGCGGCCCAGGGGCACGGCTGCAGTGGGGTGGGGCCCAGTCCAGGGTGCTGGGCGGTGTTCAGAGCCCTGGGGCAGGTCTAGACTGGCCTTCCGTAGAGCGGTTGGTGGATGGGGCCAACGTGGTGTAAGGCCAGCTCACTGGGGTCCCACGTGGACTACCATGGCTTGAGTCCCAGACCTGCTGGCTTGCCAGGCCAGTGTGTGTGTACCCAAAAGAATCCGAAGAGGAGAATGGAGAAGGAATTGCAGCGTCCCGTTCCCCGGGGCAGGGCGACTTCTCCGTCTCTGGGGAGCGCACATGCCCTAGAGCAGAATCCCTGGAGGGGAAGGGCTGGCGGCAGCGGTGGCCTCCTGCCCTCACAGGCACTCAGGAGGGTGTGCGGCTCACCCTGGACTGCGCACACGCCGCCTTCATCTCCTACGACAAGATGGTCATCTCCCTCAAGGGAGGCGAAATGTGAGCCTGCCCGCCAACCCCACCCGCGCAGCCCGGTGCCCGGCTCTTTGCCTTGCCCCCTTCCCCACCATGCCCTGCCCACTCACTGCCTGCCCCGCAGCTACGTGCTGACCCTGGTAACCGACGGCATGCGCAGCGTCCGGGCCTTCCACTTCGACAAGGCAGCCGCCAGCGTCCTCACCACCAGCGTGAGTTGGGGCTGGGGATTGGGCCCGTCCTGGCTGGCCTGCCCTCACCTCCACTGCCTTTCCCTACAGATGGTCACCATGGAGCCTGGCTACCTGTTCCTGGGCTCTCGCCTGGGCAATTCCCTCCTCCTCAAGTACACGGAGAAGCTGCAGGAGCCCCCGGCCAGTGCGGTCCGCGAAGCTGCCGACAAGGTGGGTCCCTAGGCCTGTGGGTCCTCGCTGCCCATCTGCCCACCGCGCTGCAGAGTTGGCAGATGGGACCAACTTCTGCCTCCCCCCCACACAGGAGGAGCCTCCCTCGAAGAAGAAGCGAGTGGACCCCACAGGAGGCTGGTCAGGTGAGGGCTGTGGGCCGGGCTCAGGTGGGCCCTGACCCCGTCGGGGCTTGACGTGCTGTGTCCTGCAGGGAGCTCGACGGCGCCGCAGGACGAGGTGGACGAGATCGAAGTGTACGGCAGCGAGGCCCAGTCGGGCACGCAGCTGGCCACCTATTCCTTTGAGGTGGGTTTGGGCCTGCAGGGGCGCCTGCCCCGCCCCGCACCTGGCGGGACTGACCCGAGGCTGGTGTGCTGGCAGGTGTGTGACAGCATCCTCAACATTGGACCCTGTGCCAACGCAGCCATGGGCGAGCCGGCCTTCCTCTCAGAAGAGGTGGGCGCTGGGGCGGCAGAGTGTGGGCTCGTCAGCCATACGGGGGATCGGGGACGGAGGATGGGCCTCACGCCAGCCCCTGTGCAGTTCCAGAACAGCCCTGAACCAGACCTGGAGATCGTGGTGTGCTCTGGCTATGGGAAGAATGGTGCCCTGTCGGTCCTGCAGGTGCGTGTAGGGGAGGGGGGTGGGCCTGAGCCTGGGCCAGCTGACCCACGCCCACCTGCATTCCAGAAGAGCATCCGGCCCCAGGTCGTGACGACCTTTGAACTTCCTGGCTGCTATGACATGTGGACAGTCATCGCCCCTGTGCGTAAGGACGAGGTATGTACCGCCCCAGGGACGAGGGCTGGGAGGCGGCCCTGGGACTGTTGCCCCAGGCTCCCTGTGTGCCCTTCCTGCATGGTGGTCTCTGGCCTTGCTTCCCCTCGGCTCCCCAGGAGGAGACCCCCAAGGCAGAGGGCACAGAGCAGCCCAGGGCAGCCGAGGCAGATGATGGCGTGCGCAGACATGGGTTCCTCATTCTGAGCCGGGAGGACTCGACCATGGTGAGACTGGGGCTGGGGTTGGGGGCCCCGCAGCCACAGGGCCTGTGAGGGCGCTCTCACTGCTGTGTGGCGTCCGCAGATCCTGCAGACCGGGCAGGAGATCATGGAGCTGGATACCAGTGGCTTTGCCACCCAGGGCCCCACTGTCTTCGCGGGGAACATTGGGGACAACCGCTATATTGTCCAAGTGTCCCCACTGGGCATCCGCCTACTGGAAGGAGGTGAGGTGGGGAGGGGGAGTGGAAGGAGGTGGCTTGGAGAGGAGGGGCCTGGGGCGTGGCCTGGGCAGAGGGCCGGCCCTGAGAGGTGGGGCCTGGGCGGAGCCCACTCTGGAAGGCGGGGCCTGGCATTTGCTAACTGTCCTCTGCCCACAGTGAACCAGCTGCACTTCATCCCGGTGGACCTGGGAGCGCCCATCGTGCAGTGTGCTGTGGCTGACCCCTATGTGGTCATCATGAGTGCCGAAGGCCATGTCACCATGTTCCTCCTCAAGAGTGACACGTATGGTGGCCGCCACCATCGCCTGGCACTGCACAAGCCCCCCCTTCATCATGTAGGTGTCCCCCTTCCCGGTGCCTGTCACCCTGTGGCCCGCGCTGAGCCCCCCTCTCCCCCTGCAGCAGTCCAAGGTGATCACGCTCTGCCTGTACCGTGACGTCAGTGGGATGTTCACCACTGAGAGCCGCCTGGGAGGGGCCCGCGATGAGCCGGGCGCCCGTGGCAGCTGCGAGGTGGAGGGCCTGGGTGCGGAGACCAGGTGCACAGGGGTGGGGGCCTGGGCTTGGACCTCGGGCGAGGCGGGGCTGCAGAGACCAGGTGCGGAGTGGGGGTGTGTAGAGAGGGCCCTGACGTGCCGCCCCGCAGCCCCACTGTGGATGACGAGGAGGAGATGCTGTACGGGGACTCGGGCTCCCTCTTCAGCCCCTGCAAGGAGGAGACCCGGAGGAGCAGCCAGCCCCCGGCTGACCGGGATCCTGCACCCTTCCGGGCAGAGCCCACCCACTGGTGCCTGCTGGTGCGGGAGAACGGAACCATGGAGGTAGGCAGTGCCCTACACACGGCCAGCCGGCACCTGTGCCCCATGTCCGCGCCCCACTGACCACTGCCCCTTGCAGATGTACCAGCTGCCTGACTGGCGGCTGGTGTTCCTGGTGAAGAACTTCCCCGTGGGGCAGCGGGTCCTGGTGGACAGCTCCTTTGGACAGCCAGCCACACAGGCTGAGGCCCGCAAGGAGGAGGCCACGCGCCAAGGGGAGCTGCCCCTCGTCAAGGAGGTGCTGTTGGTGGCACTGGGGAGCCGGCAGAGCAGGCCCTACCTGCTGGTGAGTGCCGGTGGGGGTGGGCGTGGGTGTGGGTGTGGCCGGCGGGGCCAGGCCCCCCTGACGCCTGCCCTGCCGGGTGCCAGGTGCATGTGGACCAGGAGCTGCTCCTCTACGAGGCCTTTCCCCATGACTCCCAGCTCGGCCAGGGCAACCTCAAAGTCCGCTTCAAGAAGGTGTGGTGGCCAGGCCTGCCGGGGGCGGGGGGGAGGCGTCTGGTGGGGCCTCCGCAGGACGTGGCCACCTTGGTGTCCCACAGGTTCCCCACAACATCAATTTCCGTGAAAAGAAACTGAAACCATCAAAGAAGAAGGTGGAGGGTGGAAGCACCGAGGAGGGTGCCGGGGCCCGGGGCCGTGTGGCACGTTTCCGCTACTTTGAGGATATTTATGGCTACTCAGGGGTAGGCGGGTGCTCTGCGGCCCCCAAGGGGAGGGAGCCAGCCCGCCTCCTGGCCCTCACAGTGCTGCCCTCCAGGTGTTCATCTGTGGGCCCTCACCCCACTGGCTCTTGGTGACTGGCCGGGGGGCACTTCGGCTGCACCCCATGGGCATCGACGGCCCCATCGACTCTTTTGCCCCATTCCACAATGTCAACTGTCCCCGGGGCTTCCTGTACTTCAACAGACAGGTAGGAAGGCGTGGCCCAGTGCCAGGACGGGAGAGGCCTTAGTCCCCACCTCAGGGACCTCAGAGGAGCATCTAGAGGCTGGTGGGGACCTGCCTGGGGCTTGCAGGGCAGGCCTGGAGGATGTGGAGGCGAGTTTACTCCCGGCGGGCCTGTCCTCGGGAGCCCTCTGAGCTACTGGAACCCCATTCTGCCCCTTGATCACAAGTGACGGGGGTGGGGGGTACATGCCTCCGAGCCTCAGTTTCCTTCACGGTGCCACCAAGATGGCCGCAGTGACCACGTGAGTTACCCCACTGCTGCGATGAGGCCGGTACTCAGACCTGGGGAGCAGTGGGCAGCCCAGGCCCGGGAAGGACTTAGGCTGCTTCAGCCCTCCCTGCAGCCCCAGCGTGGCCAGCCTGCAGGCCGCCCTTTGCCTGTAGCCTCCTGGGCCCTGGGCGAACCTGGGAGAACAATGCAGCTGCTTGTCGGGAGCGAGGGCTCTGGGCATCCCAGCTGGGCCACAGGGAGTGGGGGCCTCCACTGCTGAACCTGCGCCTGCCCCTGCCCCCAGGGCGAGCTGCGGATCAGCGTCCTGCCCGCCTACTTGTCCTACGACGCTCCGTGGCCTGTCAGGAAGATCCCTCTGCGCTGCACCGCCCACTACGTGGCTTACCACGTGGAGTCCAAGGTCTGCCCCGCCCCAGACACCCCAGGACACACCTGGCTGGCCCATTCTGACCTCTGCTCCCCACAGGTGTACGCAGTCGCCACCAGCACCAACGCGCCGTGCACCCGCATCCCACGCATGACGGGCGAGGAGAAGGAGTTTGAGACCATCGAGAGAGGTGTGTGCCGCTCCACCTGTGCCCCATGCTGGGGCCACCCTCCGTGACCCTCACGCCTCTTCTGCAGATGACCGGTACATCCACCCCCAGCAGGAGGCCTTCTCCATCCAGCTCATCTCCCCGGTCAGCTGGGAGGCCATCCCCAACGCCAGGTGAGGCCGGGCCCAGGGCCTGCTGCCCAGTGCCAAGCCTGGCTCTGCCCTGACCCTGCCCTTCACTGCAGGATTGAACTGGAGGAGTGGGAGCATGTGACATGCATGAAGACCGTGTCGCTGCGTAGTGAGGAGACCGTGTCGGGCCTCAAGGGCTACGTGGCTGCAGGGACCTGCCTCATGCAGGGGGAGGAGGTCACCTGCCGTGGGCGGGTAAGGCACTGGGGGGAGGGGCGGGCAGCTCTGCCATCGCACGGCCCCTCTGCCATCTCCTCCCCTCTCCTTCCGGCCAGATCCTGATCATGGATGTGATCGAGGTGGTGCCGGAGCCCGGCCAGCCCCTCACTAAGAACAAGTTCAAGGTCCTGTACGAGAAGGAGCAGAAGGGGCCCGTGACCGCCCTGTGTCACTGCAACGGCCACCTGGTGTCGGCCATCGGCCAGAAGGTGTGTCCTGTCGGCGCCCTGCCAGCCCTCTGCCAGCATCGGCCCTGCCTGACCCTCCTTCCCCCCAGATCTTCCTGTGGAGCCTGCGGGCCAGCGAGCTGACCGGGATGGCCTTCATCGACACCCAGCTGTACATCCACCAGATGATCAGCGTCAAGAACTTCATCCTGGCGGCCGACGTCATGAAGAGCATCTCGCTGCTGCGGTACCAGGAGGAGAGCAAGACGCTGAGCCTGGTGTCCCGGGTGCGGCTGGGCTGGCCGGGGGGCGGGGTGGGGGCTCTGGCCGCAGCACTGCTGACCGCCTCCCCTTGTCCCCAGGACGCCAAGCCCCTGGAGGTATACAGTGTGGACTTCATGGTGGACAACGCCCAGCTGGGCTTTCTGGGTGAGCAGGCAAGCGAGCCGCGGGCCTGGGGGGCTGCGGCCGAAGGCGGGAGGGCGCGGAGGTGAGGCCGTGCTGACGCCTGTGCTCCTCAGTGTCTGACCGCGACCGCAACCTCATGGTGTACATGTACCTCCCTGAAGGTGAGTGCCATGCCCCTCTCCCCTACCTGGGCGGGCGGGCAGGTGTGACCCAGTCCCTCTGCCCAGCCAAGGAGAGTTTCGGGGGCCTGCGCCTGCTGCGCAGAGCGGACTTCCACCTGGGGGCCCATGTCAACACCTTCTGGAGGACACCGTGCAGGGGCGCCGTGGAGGGGCCCAGCAAGAAGTCGGTGGTGTGGGAGAACAAGCACATCACGTGGTTTGGTGAGCCAGGGGCATGGCCAGCAGGGGGCGTGGCCAGCAGGGGCGTGGCCAGGCCCGGGGCTCACTCCTTCCCCCCACAGCCACGCTGGACGGCGGCATCGGGCTGCTGCTGCCCATGCAGGAAAAGACCTACCGGCGGCTGCTGATGCTGCAGAACGCCCTCACCACCATGCTGCCCCACCATGCCGGCCTCAACCCGCGTGCCTTCAGGTGAGTGTCGCGCCCCGCCTCGGCCCATCCCGGCAGCTCCGCCCTGACACCCAGCTGCCCGCAGAATGCTGCACGTGGACAGGCGCACCCTGCAGAACGCCGTGCGCAACGTCCTGGACGGCGAGCTGCTCAGCCGCTACCTGTACCTGAGCACTATGGAGCGCAGCGAGCTGGCCAAGAAGATCGGCACCACGCCCGACATCGTGCGTGTCGCCCGCCCTGCCCCACCCGACCTCCTGCCCAGCCCCGCGCTTCCCTGCCCGCCACGGACCTCCCCACCTCACCCACCCCTCCACAGATCCTGGACGACTTGCTGGAGACGGACCGTGTCACTGCCCACTTCTAAAGCCCCGGAGGCTGCTGCTGCCCCACCACTGCCCTCATCCCGCTGCCTCCCACCCCTTTTGTACAAAATACAAGAGAAAGATTTGTTTGAGACAAGTGTGTGGTGATTGCATAGTCTCCTGGCCCTCAGTGGTCCCCCATTCAGGCCAGTTCTCCAGCACTCCTGGATCTGGAGCACCTGCGGGCAGGCCCTGGCTGGCTCCTTCCACAGAGGCCGTGCGCTGCTGGCCGGGTGGCCTAGGCCTCCAGGTACTGTTGGAACTCCTCTGCATGGGGCAGGAGCCCCAAGTGGACCAGGGCGCGCACCAGGAGAGCAGTGAGTCGCATGGCCAGGACCTGCAGCCTGTGGAAGGCAGGGCGGGTCACGGACACGTCGGCCCAGCACCCCGCCTGCTCCACCCAGGGCTGCTCACCTCAAGGCCACCTCGAACCTGAGCGCCTCCCAGCTGGCCCTGACCTGCCGAAGGCTGCTGCTGTCGGCGCCCTGCAGGCGGCTCCAGGCCCTGACGGCGCTGCAGGACAGAGGTGGCTCAGCCCGGCCTGCTGCCCACCACCCGCCTGCTCCGAGCACCCACGGGCACCCGCCCACCTCTTGGCCATCAGGGCGTAGCGGTCGACTGGGGTGCCGAGGGCCGCGTTGACGGCGCGCACGGTGTTGAGGTTGCGCAGCACAAGCAGCATGGGCCGCGGCAGGGCCTTGAGCACGTCCATGACGCGGGCGAAGTGCCCGCGGGCCATGTCCTGCATGTAGGCCACCTCCTCTCGGCTCAGCAGACGGGAGCCCCACAGTCGCCCCGGCCGCACCGGCCGCTGCATGAGCACCTCGGAGAACAGCAGGTGGTCTGTGGAGGGGCGGCCTGAGCTGGCTCCCGCCCTCACCTCGCTCCCTCCCCTCCCCTCGCCATGGCACCTCTGCCCTGCGCCCTCACCTTGCACCCCCAGGGCAGCCGCATGTGCCTTCATTGCCGCATCGTCCCGCAGGATGATGGCCCGCCACAGCTGGCACAAGGCTAACCGGTCCCTGTGGGTCACCAGGGCCCAGAGTGAGCCCAGGACCGCAGGCAGAGGCCTTCCCAGGGAGCCCCGGGGCTTACTTCTTGTCCAAGAACTGGTAGAGCCCGTGGTCCAGCAGCACCAGCTCCGCCTCCCCGTCCAGGCCTTTCCGCACCAGCACTGGGGACACAGCACATGCCCCTGCCTGGCACTGTCACACACCTGTGGCCCTCCCCTGGCCCTGGGGACACGGCACATGGCCCTGCCTCCCCCCACACTTACCATTGCCAGGGTGGGGGTCAGAGTGGATGAAGCCAGTGTAGAATATCTGCTCTGCAAACGTGCGGATCAGCTTCTCGGCTATCTGGGAAGTGGGATGAGTGAGCGGGCAGCACCTGTCCCCCTGGTCCACCCAACCCCCGGCAGGGCACTCACATCCTGCTGCGCCAGCCCCTGGCTCTGGATGGCCTCCAGGTCGTTGACCTTGCAGCCCTCGCAGAAGTCGGCGGTCAGCACGCGCTGGGAAGGACCGAGAAGCAGGCGGTGGGCGGGGTCGGCAGGGACGGCAGCAGCTGCGCCCACCCAAGGGGCCGCCGCTCACCTTGCTGGACCTGTCCCAGTGCACACGGGGGACCACGACGAAGCGGAAGTGCCCCAGCTCCCGCGCACAGCGCTCTGCGTTGCGGCCCTCGTTCTCGAAGTCCAGCTCCTGTGCCAGGGTCCCCTTCAGGTCCTGGAGGCCACAGCACAGCCGGTCAGAGCTGAGGCCTGGCTGCCCACGGCCTCCCGCCGCCCACAGCCTACCTGCAGGACCCAGCTGAAGCCGAAGCTGGGGTGCATGAGCTCCACGAGGCGCAGCAGGAGCTCCAGTGTGCGCACGTCGGCGGCGAAGCGGTCGCGCAGGTCGATGTACTGTACCTTCACGGCTACAGCAGTGCCGTCCTGCAGGGTGGCTCGGTGCACCTGCGCGAGGCTGGCAGCTGCCACCGGCTGGTAGTCGAACTCCTGGAAGAGCTCCTGGGGCAGGGCCTGGAAGTCCTCGAGGAACAGCTCGTCCACCTGGAGGGGTGGGCGCTGGAGCAGCCGGGCCGCGCCGCGGCTCCACCACTTCCACCCGCCCCGCCCCCGCCTGGGCTCACCTCCCTGAAGCCGCGAGTGAGGGCCTTGTCCTCCAGCACGCGCAGGGTCCGGATGTACTCAGCGGGCAGCAGGTGGTTGAAGGAGCACAGCCCCTGGCCCAGTTTCACATAGAGGCCGCCATTGCTGATGGCCCCTGCCACCAGAGCATCAGCTGCCCGCTGGTGACATGCCGACATCACCTCCAGGTATCCCGGGCTGTTCTGACCACAAACACAGAGGGAGGGGTGGGTGGGACAGGCTGCACCTCTGTGCCCCCCCCCCCACCCAGGGCGGGACAAACCTCTTCCACCCCGCGCAGGGTGACATTCGCGCACCACCAGTAGTCCAGGGAGATCTGCATGCCGACCCTCAGGGACCTGTGGGCACAGGTGGCCTTCAGCCCACAGCAAGCAGGGGCGGGCTCCGGGTCCGGCACTCGGGCCCCTGCTGAGCCCTCACTGACATGCCTCACCCCTGCCCGCCCGAGCCTCGAGCGTGCAGACTGCAGCCTTGCTGGCCTGGACACCTGGGTGGCACTCGCGGAGACCCTGCACCCTGTGGTCGGTCTCTGATGTGCAGGGCAGGCAGCCTGTGTCCATCAGCGTCCCTCCCCAACTATGGCACCTGGAGTGTCCAGGGGACGAGGTAGGGCAGCATCTGCTGGAGAGGAAGGGGTGCAGGCACAGATGGGGCAGCTGAGTGTCTCCAAGGACGAGTGCCAGCAGTGGCTGGGACTGCAAGGCCACCAGAGGTCAAGGTCACCTGCAGCCTGGGGTCCCTGAGAGGGAGGACTGACAGGGTCTCAATGAAGGAGTGTGGAACTCTGGGGTCAACCAGGCAGGGAGGGACGGCTCTGAGGCCCCGGTTGGTCTGAGAGCTCACAGGCCGGGTGTGCTATCTGGCCTCCTGGGGTGAAGCCCACACTTGGCGCCTTTGTCGGCTCTGCCTCTGCGCTCCTGAGTCCCCTCAAGCGCCACGGCACCTGGTAGGGGTTGGGCCCAGTTTCTGGATGTACCCTGGGCCTGAGGCTCTAGGTAGAGGTGCCGTGGGCAGGGTTGACCCTATGCACGTCAGCTGTGGGCACTGAGGCCTCCGGCGTCCTCCAGAGCAGGAGGTGCATGGGGACGGGTGCGTGCAGCTCTGCACAGGCCTGGCCCAGGGCAAGGCCTTAGTCTGGCAGCTGCCCGGGAAGGGGGCAGAGGACGAAGCAGGCTGCTGCCCTGCGCTGCCTACCTGTGGGGCGGGGGCACCAAAGTCCCAGGGCACCTCAGAGGCCAGCCTGCACGGTTTGCTGCCGGAACTGAAGGCCCTGAGTGCGGTGTGCAGTCTGGACAGTGACGCCCAGGACAGTCTAAGCTCCGTGTGGGCCGAGGGTGCGAACCCGGGAGCGCACCGCGGCACAGAGCAGCTGCCATGTGCAGTCACCCTGTGGCTGTATGGGGACAGACTCCCAGAGCCTGCGCAGGACCTGGGCCCGCCCAGCATGCACGAGGGGGTGGCTCGGGCCACAGGGCAGCCTTCCCCCTTTCTGAAGGGCCCAGTCCAGGGTACCCCTGCACAGGGTCCAGAGAGGCAGGCGTCTTCACAGACAGGACGGCCACACTTGGCCACTGAACCAGAAATGTACCGTGGTGGAACGAGGGGAGCGGATCCTTGCTGGAGGGGGTCACAGATACAGAGGGAGGGACGAGGGCAACATCTGTGACCGGAGCGGAGCTGCCGGCGGACGAAGCACGCCGCAGATGCCTCCTGACTGGGCTGGGAGCACCGTGGGCACGGGACCCATGTCCATGTTAACTCCAGGGCCGGCGGGGGCACAGAGGCTCGGAGCGGCTCAGACATGCTGGTGGGGAGCCCGGGCGGGTTCTGTTTCAACTCTGCCATGCTCGACCTTTTCACAGACACGCTGGCGATGACAGAGGGGCCAGCCCCATGGCCTGGCAGTTCCGGCCAGTTGGATCCCACAGGCCACCCACGAGTGGCAGACACTCCTGTCACCGAGGCAGTACTGAGCCCTAAAGCCGGCCCTCTCTGGGCAAAGCCGACTCCTACGACACAGCACCAGGCGACCGCAGGCCAGCCGGGGACAGCTGTGCTGCACATGGCCTGCCCTGCCTGCTGCAGATCGCTTACTTCAGCAGAAACCGAACGGCCACGGCCCACGAGGTCGCTGGCGGGCCCCTAGCAGGGGCGTCCCAGACATGGGCAGGTGCGCGGTTTCCATGCAATCGCTGGTCCCCAATCACTCATGACTGGTGTGCGTGCACTCACTCCTGTCCCCACGTCAGCGCCATCCACCCTCTCCATGCTTGCGGAGTGAACTTGTTGCTGTGAAGACCGTGGCCAAGAGGTGTTTTCTCCTTCCGCCCTTCCTTCCTTCCGTCCTTCCTTCCTTCCTTCCTTCCTTCCTCTTTCTTTCTTCCTTTCCTTTCCTTTCCTCTCCTTTCTTTTCCTTCCTTCCTTTCTTCTCTTCTCTTCTCTTCTCTTCTCTTCTCTTCTCTTCTCTTCTCTTCTCTTCTCTTCTTTCTTTCTTTCTTTCTTTCTTTCTTTCTTTCTTTCTTTCTTTCTTTCTTTCTTTCTTTCTTTCTCCTTCCTTCCTTCCTTCCTTCCTTCCTTCCTTCCTTCCTTCCTTCCTTCCTTCTTTCTTTCTTTCTTTCTTTCTTTCTTTCTTTCTTTCTTTCTTTCTTCTTTCTTTCGACAGGGTTTTGCTATAGGACACGTGCACTCGCCAGAAAAACAGAGAGACAGAAAGCGAGAAATCACCCCCCAGGGGGGATGGCCACGCCGCAATCCCTTCTCCTCCATTCTCCTCTTGGGATCTTGGGCACGCACGCACACACATGCGCCCAGCGTGAGTTTAAGCCACCAGATCCAGGACTCGAACCACGGTCAACTACGTGGGAGTCCAGCGACATAGCCATTACACCAACTGCTGGTCCCCAAGGGGTAGTCTTTCTAGGCTCAGTTGTTCTCCCAAGTCATTGCAGCATTCCATAAAGAACGGTCTATCTTCCTGGGGCCAACAGATGGTGTAGCGGTTATATCACTGGACTCCCACATGGCTGACAGTGGTTCGAGTCCCAGACCTGGTGGCTTCAAAATCACGCTGGGTGCATGTGCGCCCAACATCCCAGAAGAAGGATGGCAGAGAAGGGATTGTGGAGTGGTGATCCCCCCAGGGAGATCTCTCACTTTCCTCTCACCATCTCTCCCTCCCCCCCCCCCCCCCCCGCAAGCTCATGTGCACTAAGGCAAAAACCTCTACAAAAAGCACGGTCTGTCCTCCCCCATCTGCCCGTGAAGTACTCACCAGTGTGGACTCAGGCAGGTACCCCCCTTCACGTGCCGCCACCTTTTCCTTCATTACCCTCCTGTTGCTGAGCCTGCTCCCGATCTGACTAGAGGGAGTCCCTTCGGCCTGGCTTTTGTGCCCCCCCCCCAAAGTCCTTGGGACCTCGGCGGTTACAGTGGTATCTGCCGCTCATGGTCGGCAGGTGCCCAGCAAGGCCAGCCGCAGGGCAGGGCTCGGGGCTGCAGGGAGGGCAGACTAGCCACCGCCCATCACACGGCCAGCCGTGCCCCCATCCTGAAGCCTAGACCCCGAAGCCAGGCGAGCTTCGGTTGGCCCTGCCAATGCAGGCTGCCCAGGGACGGGCGGGCGTCGGAGGGCACCCTTCCTTGCCCTCTCTCGCAGCTCTGCCATGGCCTGTGGCCATCGCGTGGCCGTTACGTGCACACAGTGCTGTGCTGGTTTTGGGGCCATTGTACAGCCTGTGACAATGGGGGCCTAACCTGACAGTGGCGCGGGGAGTCCCTCGCTGCAAGGCAGACTCAGTCTGCAGGCCTCCCCTAGTGCCCCGGCACGCTGGGGCCTGTGACCAGCTGGAGCTGGGGCCGGCACAGCACTGCGGCCCTGCCGGAGTGCCGTCTCTCACTCATGGAACAATAGACGGGTAAACAAAACAAGCAGAGACCAAGGCCATCCGAAGGGACCCCAGAGTAAAGCCAGCCGATGAGGGTGGTCACAGCATCAGAGGCCCGGGCAGCAGGATGGCCTGGGGACTGTGTCATCGCCCTCGAGTCTGGCCAGCCCTGGTCATGACGGCCAAGTCAATGCAGAGGGACTTTTCAGGCCACAAGAGGCCAGAGGTGACCACTCAGGAATGCTGTGACCCTGGACTGGCTGCTTTGGCAGAAAAGACACTCCAAGGGCACCTGGTGGCATACAACAGGCCCTGACACGCGTGCAGTGTTCTCGGGGGAGGGGGCGCCGCTGGCCCAGGCCGCAGGCACGCAGAGCACTTCTGGCGAGCGTGTCAGTAAAACCAGCCCCCTGCACTGCACGCGGACATCGAAGATTACTCCAGAACACACAGGAAGAAAGCTAGGTCCACAGATTCTGGGATTTGTGTTTTAAGGACTTTGCCATATGGCACATCATTCGCTGGGGAAAGTGGCGGGGCGTGGAGTGAGATCACCCCCCGGGGTAATGGCCACACCGCAACCCCTTCTCCATTTTCCTCTCAGGATTTTGAGCACACATGCATGTGCATCCACACATGCACACGTGCTCAGCCCGTTTCAAGCCACCAGGTCTGAGACTTGAACTGCAGTCAGCCATGTGGGAGTCCAGGAACATAACCATCACGCCATCTGCTGGCCCCACAGACTTTTTGTGTTTGTTTGTGGGGTTCCTGGGGGGGGTGGTTTGAGAGGTTTTTGTCGTAGGACATATGCGCTTGCTGGGAGAGAGGCAGTACGAGGGAGAGTGAGGTATCACCCCCGGGGGGACGGCCATGCCACAGTCCCTTCACCGTTCTCCTCCCAGGATCTTGGGCACACACACACACACCTGGTGTGATTTTTAAGCCACCAGATCCAGGACTCGAACTGTGGTTGGCCACGTGGGGTCTAGCAGTGCAAGTGCTATATCATCTCCTGGCCCCTTGTTTGTTTGTTTTTAGCAAGATTTTTGCTGTAGAGTGTGTGCACTCACCAGACAGGCAAGAGAGGAAGAGAGAGATGACCCGGAGTGCCATGGCCATCCCTTCTCCGTCCGCGAGCTTGGGCACGCACACGCGGGGCTTGGGCACACACACAGACGTGGCTGATGTGATCTTCAGGCCGCCCAGTCCAGGACTCAAACCGGGATTGCCACGTGAGAATCCAGCACCTTAAGTTACACTACCTACCGCCCCCATAGATGGGTTAAGAAGTTAATCTACAGGCCGGCAGGTGGCATGCTGCTTGGGGCTATGGACTCCCCCATGGCCAACCGTAACTTGAGCCCCAGACCTGGCCACGGCCTCCATAGTGACGCCCCATCCCCGGACAGCACTGTGAGCCTCTGAGACTGGCCCAGGCCTGGGGAGGCAGCAGGACCCCGGGCCGGGGTGAGGTGATGGTGCTCTGGGCTGCAGAGACACGGCTGGGCCCCGTTTTACAGGCAGAGGTGAAGGCGTGGCAAGGGCCCCCCACGGCCAGAGGCTTAGACCTCCCTGCCCCGGGGCGAGGGGCGGCCTGTCGGAGTAGGGCTTTCTCAGATCTGCTCTGGAGTGGGCGGCATCTGACTAGGACAGGCCCGTGGAGGCCACGTCCACCGTGGGGAGCCTCACCGATGCCCGTCTACACCACAGCACACAGGCCTGGCCGCACCCGCCCCCCCCCCCGAAAGGTTTCCAGCCTCCCTACCTGCCAAAGCGCCCGATGCCCTCCACCAGAAGCCGCGTCTTCCGCCTGTCCCGGGCCTCTGCCATGAGATAGCGGAGTCCAAGGAGCAGAGGCCCCCCCAGCACTGTGGCGGCCAGCACCTTCTTCCACAGTGGCCTTGAGGACCTGAGGGGCAGAGGCGCGGGGGGTGGGGGGGGTGGGCCACACAGCGCCACCCCAGGGCTGCTCTGCTCCTGCCTGGCCTTCAGGCGTGTGGTCCCCCGCCCAGGCCCCCGCAGCAGGGTACCAGTGACCCTGGGCCGGCGTCTGCTCAGCCCTGGGGGCCACTCACAGCAGGCCCAGCCACCACCCCTCAGCGACGGGCCGTCCGGGCACCGAATCAGACTCAGCCCGGCACGTCCTGAAGCCCATGAGGCCAGACTGAGCAGAGCAGCACACGCGGACGGCTGGGCCCAAGGGGTGTGGACAGGGCCAGCCTGGTGCAGACTCGGACCTGGAGTCCGCCTGCAGCACGCCTTCCAGGACGCGGGAGGGCCCCCACGGCCCAGGGTCATCTCAGTGCACACCTGGCCAGGGGCACCCAGCCTCCCTGCAGCCCACTGCTGCCCACTGCTGTCCACTGCTGCCCACTGCTGTCCACTGCTGCCCACTGCTGTCAGCTCGAGGCCTCGGACCAGCCTCTCCTGCCCTGAACTTCCCACCACGCTCCTGGTGGCCTGGCTCTGCCGCCCCACCTGCAGCAGCCCTCCCACCTCGTCTCCCCCGCCCAGTCTGGCCCTGCAGAGCAGGTGGGCAGCCTGACGCCGTCTGCTCCCGTCTGTCCCGGGGCGGGGGCTCCCTCATGGTCTGGAACCAGGGCTTGGACGGAGCAGCCAGTGCCCTGTCTTGGCACTGAGGGGCGCCCCGCAAGAGCCGTGGAGGGCGGCTTACCTCACGGGTGGAACCCTGGTGCTCCTCCTGAAGAGCAAGGCCAGGGCAGGCCGGGGCTTGCGTGTGCCCTGCAGCAGGGCGGGGTGGGCACGGCAAAGCTGCAGCTGCAAGGAGAGACCAGCGTGAGGCAGGCGGGCCCGGCCCAGAGCCCCAGCACCCTCAGAGGGCAGGGACGGAGCCACAGACCGCGCCTCGGGGGGAAGGAAGGAGGTAGCAAAGCCGGCCTCGGCTGAGGACCCCTGATGCTGCGTCAGCCTGCAGCTCGACCTGGTCTGGTGGCACCCGCCCTCCCCGCCTGGCACCGGTGGTGCTCACACCTGTCACTGCTTCCTGAGGCAGCAGCTGCCGACCCGTGGCCACAAAGGGTGGTTTGTGTGCTGGGAGAACACATGGGGAGGTGCCCAATTCGGGGGTCCCCACAGGGGCCATGTGCAGGCACCGCTGACAGTAGGGGGAGCTGGAGCCTCCCAGGTGGCCCTGAGGGCATCTGTCCAGGCCACTGCCAGCACCAGGAGCAGAAAGGAGGGAGTGCCGCAGCCATGAAGCCCCCAGGGCGCCGGCGCGCGGGCCTGGTCCCTGGTTCCTGCTCGACCACCAGCTCCCCGGCCTGGCTGCAAACCCCCAAGTCAGTGCTCAGGGAAGAGGACCCCGTGGCGGCAGGTCCCCACCCCACGTGGACGTCACCAAACTGCGCCCCGAAGGCCCCAGTCTGCAGCTGTGCTCCCAGACAGCGCCAAGGACAGCGAGAGGCACGAGCCGGAGGAGGAGGGCCGTGACCTGCAGTCCCAGGACAGAGGCCTCTGCTCGGCAAGGCCACGGCTCTCCGGCGAAGTCCCAGCAAGGGGGGCAGCCAGAGCAGCGGCCCTCTCGGTGCCCCAAACTCAGTCAGAAGCCCAGAGGACAGCCACCCTACCCACTGCCCAGGGCCGGCACGCAAGACTTGCTGGGACCAGTGCCCACCTCATGTGGCCCCAGCTCCCGCCACCCGCAACCCACAGCCTCGTGACACCAGGACGCAGGCTGGACGAAGCAGCCCAGAGCACTCCAAGTGCATGACCCGGCAGCACAGGGCCACGGCTTTGCCCTCCCCACCAGGCCGCAGGCCCACCGAGTGGCCACCACCCGACTGAATCCCAAGTGCCCGGCCACGTCACCCTGAAGCCCCAGGCAGGTCCGACAGCAGCCTGGCTCTCCGCCAGCCACACCTAATGCCTCCACGGCCTGACGGGGGCCACCATGGGAGATCTGGAGGCCAGGGGTTTGGGGAGGGTAACAGGAGACCTGAGTATGGACAACAGACTAGGGGCTGTTTGTATTTTTAGGCACAGAAAGGTGCTGTGGTTAAAGAGAAAGTCCTTGTTCCTACAAAAGTAACGTTTTCAAATACGAGCAGAAACAAGGGCGCAACCAGGGTAGAACTGGGCACAGGCCACCGCAGCCCACACGCTGCCCTCCCGACTGTCTTCAGCTGTGTCTGTGACAGCAGCGAGGGCAAGCCGGGGGGGCGCACCGGTGACACCTGGAGAGGTCCTGGCTTTCAGTCCGGGCCTCCCGGGCAGGCTGAGAGGGGAGACCACGGAGTGAGGACCCAGGGGTGCACCTAGGTGCAGCTCTCTTGTGAAGTGTATTTTTCAACGAGCTGAAACACCTGCTGTCGTACTGCAAGGCACGGCCAGGGAGGTGGCATTTGTAAAGTGTGGCCGATTCTGCCCCAGGTCACTCACTCCCAGCACCTGGGAGCCAGCCCCAGGCATCCCGCCCTCTCCACAGGCAGAGGGAGGTTGGGGTCTGGGCGGGACTCTGGCCTCAAGGCTCACCGTGCAGTCCTGACCATCCACTCTGTCACTGTCACTGTGCAGACTACGAGCCAGGGGACCTGACCCACGCAAAGACCTCAGCGCAGCAGGGCACGCTCAGGCTGCAGGAGGCAGGGCGCCCACGGCAGGGTGCTGTCCCAGGACCCCAGTCCCTCCCCCAGCCACCACCCTGCGGGCGGACACAGGGCTGTGTGGCCAGGACAGAGCAGAGACCGCTCCCAGCACCTGCGAAGCCGGACTCACTACCACAGCACATGCAGCGGGCTCCCAAGGGAGGCGGTGGCCGGCGTGCGGGCAGGAGGGTTGGGAGGCCAGGGCGGGCGGAGCTCAGCGTGCAGCGGCCAGGCCTTGTCCTCTGTGCTCTCTTTAGAAAGTGACAACAGGCCGGAGTGGTGTGGCACCTGTAAAGGCTCTGGGCCCCACCCAGGACCTCCCTGGGCTGTGTGAGTGTGGGCGTGAGCCGCCGTGGCGCGCCCTCCGGGGTGCCTTCTCCACCTCTCATGAAAGGAAGAAACTAAGAAGGAAGCAGCCAGGCCAGCAGGTGGCACAGAGGTGAAGGTGCTGGATCCCACACGGCTGACTCGGCAGTTCGAGTCCCAGACCAGCAGCAGGTGCGTGTGCGTGCGTGCCCTAAGTCCTGCAAGAACTGAGGAGAAGGGAGTGCAGCGTGGCCATCCCCCAGGGGGTGACTCCTCACTTTCCCTCTGTCTTTCCCTGTCTCTCTCTGAAGAGTGCACATGCCCTACGGCAAAAGTCACAGGAGGAAGGAAGGGAGGAAGCCACCGAGAGAAGACAGAGGATGCAGGCGCTCAGCCGCGCTGGCGCTGCACGGCCAGCCGCGGGCTCAGACCCCAGTGTGGCTGGCCTGGAGCACATGGGCCCGTGTGCGACCTCAGGACCCTGAGGGCTGGAGGGTCTGTGAAGGGATGAGGCCTGCCGGAGGCTTCCTGTGTGCACACTGCCGTGGACTAAACAGCACGTCCACAGCGGAGAAGGCTGAGCCCGAATGAGCTCACAGCACCGCAGCCGCGGCCCTGCCAGAGGCGCTGGGCAGGAAGACCCTGTGTTGGCCTGGCTCACATGGCTGCCCCCGCACCAGTGCGTCCTGCTGTCCTCTAAGATTAGTGACACTTAGCCCGCGTCTGCCCAGACACGGGACCAGGCCCCTCAGAACCCCCTGTGCTTTACCGGGACCACCGTATGCTCTGCAGCCACCGGTTGAGGCCACTAGCAAAGCCAGGACTAACCAGGCCCTGCGTGCCCAGGACGGGGCCCTTGCCAAGCAATAGGCAGGCCCTGAGGTGGCAGTGGCCCCATGGACAAACGGCCTCGGCACAACTCGTGCTGACACTGCAGAGCACGGCAGGGTCCCCGGGGCCAGCAAGGGCCCGGCTCTTCCCAATAAGGGGTGCCCCACGCTCTCCGACTGCTCTCCCTAGAATGCTCCCACATAGGAGAGGCCGGGGGGACCAGTTCTGCAGCCAGGCTCCCCAGAACCAAGTCTGGGCAATTCGTGCCACACCACGCCCAGCCTAAAACTCCTAACGGGCCCAGAGAGGCCTGCGGTCCGAGCACAAGCCTCAGGCCAGCTCCTCCTCACTACACTCTGCAGCCCCGGGGTGGTGCTGGCCCACCACTGCCCAGCAGGCCCCTCACTCCCAAAGCCTTCCAGCTTGAACAGGATGAAATAGCTCCCCACGGGCCCGCTGGTGTGTGGGGTTAAAGACGCTGGACTCCCACATGGCCAACCACGGTTCTAGTCCCAGACCTGGTGGCTCTCTCATTTTCCCTCTCTCTCGCTGGTCAAATTCGAAAATAATAATAATAAATAAAGTTAAAATAAAATGATTCTTGGGGCCAGCAAGTGGCATGGTGCTGAACTCCTACATGGCCGACTGCGGTTTGAGTCTCAGACCCGGCAGCTTTTTTTCTCACTTTCTCTCTCTCTCTCTCCCCGCATCTCTGGTCAAATTTAAAAATAAATAAATAAAGTTAAATAAAATAATTTAAAAACAAAATAAAATTATTATTCCTTTTTAGAGAGTTTTGCTATAGAGCACATACACTCGCCAGAGAGACAGGAAGCAAGACACGCCACCTGCCAGCACCCCTGCTTTTTTTTTTTTTAAAGATTTATTTATTTTGGGAACCAGCAGTTAGTGTAATGGCCATGTCGCTGGACTCCCACGTAGTCGACCGCGGTTCGCATCCCGGACCTGGTGGCTTAAAACTCACGCCGGGCGCGTGTGTGTGCATGCCCAAGATCCCGAGAGGAGAATGGAGGAGAAGGGATTGCGGCATGACCATCCCCCCTGGGGGGTGATTTCTCGCTTTCTGTCTCTATGTCTCTCTCTGTCTGGCGAGCACACACGCCCTATAGCGAAAACCTCTCAAAAAAAAAGATTTATTTATTTGTTATTATTATTATTATTTTTAGTTTGACTAGAGAGAGAGAGAGAAAGAGAAAGTGAGAAAGCAAGCCTCAGGGCCAGCAGGTGGTGTGATTAAGGTGCTGGACACTCCCACATGGCCAACCACGGTTCAAGTACCGGACCTGGTGGCTTGCTTTTCACTTTCTCTCTCTCTGTCTCACTCTGGTCAAATTAAAATAAATAAATGAGTGAATAAATAAAAAGTTAAGTAAATAATTATTTTTAAAAAAAAAGAAAGAAAGAAAGCTGCCAGGTCTGGAACTCAAACCACAGTCGGTCATGTAGGAGTCCAGCACCTCAACCACTGGGCTACCTGCCAGCTCCCTTTCTTTTAATAACATTTTATTTGTTTATTTTATTCAGCAGAGGGTGTGAGATTCACCAGACAGAGTGTAAGCAGGCACCCCGGCGGGTGGCCATGCTGCAGTCCCATCTCCTCCATTCCCCCCCTGGGGATTTTAGGCCCCCCCTACAGCACGCTTCTCCAGCTGCTGGAGCCGGGGCGCGGACAGCACAGGCTTGTGGGACGCAGCCTCCTGCGCGCGGATCCTGGCCGGAGGCGTGCAGGTGTGCCTGGTCGGACTCGGGCACCCACGGGGTCCTTTCCAGGCTGACTACCCACGGAGTGGCAGCCAGGAGCTCTGAGCAGCGGCAGTCCGGCACGTGAGCCCAGCTGGAGCGTGTGGCTCGTACAGACCGTGAGCACACACACGCGTGCTCAGCTTAGGCACAGCCGGCTTGCCTGGGTTCCTGCAGGAAAGGCCTGCAGGTGAGACGGAGGACCAGCCGTGGCCCGCGCAGGCCACCCAGGACGGTGAGAAGCAACTGCTGAGTCCAGGGCAAGAAAGGCAGCGGCCATGAACAGGTGACCAGACCCTGGGGACCACAGGGCTCAGCTGCCCTACATGGGCAGGGCAGCCGAGGCACAGAACTGTCCCCGCCGCTGGGAAGTAACAGACTGGGAACCTGGGCCAGACTGTGGCCTGGTGACATCAACGCCCTGTCCTCCTCCAAGGGTGTGCGGCCCTCCACACCAGCCTGAACCGGATGCCTGCTGGACCCAGCCATGCTGCCGGCCAGGAGCAGCTAGCCCAGAGGCTCCACCCTGCCCGTCCAGCCTCTAGGCTGCCTGCAGGACAAGCGCCCTGGTGTGAAGCTCTGTCCACTGTCAAGCACTACCAGAGGGCCAGCCAGGGTCTTCGCTGACCCTCAGGCGGCCCTGCCTGGCGGATGACCTGTGGGAGCCACACTGGTCAGGCCACTGGCCGCGCTGAGCCCAGCGAGGCTGCAGCTCACAGCAGGTGCCGGCAGGAGCTTGGCCACTGGGGACCCATCTCCACTCCCAGCAGCTCCTGGTGAAGGCCACACCCGAGTCCGCTCACCGGCAGGGAGACAGGAGGTGGGCCGGGAGGGGACAGAGGGCGCGGCCGCCGAGCAGCGGGGGCCACAGCCAGACGCGGGGCAGCAGCCCGGACCAGGCGTCTCCACAGGAGGGGAGACCAGGCTCCACTGGCCAGGACTCTAGGGGTGCCGGGCTGTACCCGAGGCTCCGGCACGGGGCTGGGGTCAGAGGGGTCTGGGAAGAGGGAGGTCTCAGAGCTGTTAGGGACGCCTACAAGAGACCTGAGCGCTGGAGGCTAGACAGGTCTGCGTCCCGCGGCACTTCAGGGCTCCGAGGAGGGAGTCTGAGGGAGCATGTGGGGTCTTGGGGATATAAGGGGAGCTTGGGGGTCCCAAGGGCCAGGGCCCTGGGAGCATGGAGTGTCCCTGGGGCATGCAGGGTCGGGGGTCCCGGGGAACGGGCTCTCGGGCCCTGATGGCCGGGATCTCAGGGTCCTTAGGGTGCAGGGTGTGGGGGTCCTACGGAGCGGGGTCTCGGGCTCTGAAGCTCCCTGGAGCGCCCGCGAGGTCTCACCGGTCGCCACATTGCCCCGCCGCTCCGCTCCCGCCGGCGTAGCCTCACGTCTCGCAGCCCGGCTACCTCGGCGGGAAGGCGGCAGTGCGCATGTGCGCCCACCCGCGCGCCCCGCCCGGAGGCGGAGGTGGGCGGAGCCCGGAAGCCACGCCCCGAGAGGCGCCCGCTTCCTCGGCGGCGTAGCGCCCCCTGGCGGCCACTGGGGCACAGGCGCAGGCTCACGCCCCCTGGAGAGCCGCCGAGTCACACTCAGCGCCCCCGGCGCCTCGAGTTTCCCTAACCACGTCGCCCGCAGGAAGGTCCGCAGTAAGAAGCGGATGGGGTGGCTCTCGTGACGGCCCTGCTCAGCACTCCCGAGCTGCACGACCCTGAGTCTCTCACGTCCTCAGGATCTTTCCTCGCTGCAAAGTATGCCTGCTGATGACCGTGGCAATGCTGGGACCCCAGGACGGCCGCCCGGGACCTTCTCTCCCTCCAGACCTTCCCTCTGGTGGGGCAAGCCCCCCTACGCCCGCGGCTGGTCCCCAGGCCTCTGCTCGCAGGCGGAGCCGGCGTCTCCGTGCACCGTCTGCTTCGGCTGCCACCGCTTTCCACAGCGTGACCCTTGGGGACCCTTTCTCCACCTTCATGCTGGCGCGAAGCTGCCTTGCGGTGGCCTGGCCTTCCCTCCCCGCAGTTCTCATATCAGGAAGCAAACCCAGGCAGGGGTCAGGTGTCCTCCGCACAGTGCGACGTGGCCGGGAACACCGCAGCAGCCTAGCCTGTTCCCGAGTGCACTTCCGCCACCCGTTCCCGTCCCACCCCTGCTTTCTCCAAGCGAAGACGCTTCATGGTTGGCCTGAGGACTCGAGATCCGGGGACAAGGGCCTGGACAGCAGGGCTGAGGTAGAAGCAGGTAGGACGCGGAAGGCCCACCCCGATAAAGAAGAGCCCCAGGCTGCGGGGCAGCTGCCTTGGGGGGCTGACTTGCCCAGCCCAGGCTTCCATTCTCTGCTGGAAACTCCCAGGAGTCCCGGCCCTTGCACACCTCTGCTCTTCACACCTGTCATGGGCCGCACTCCAGGAGAGGGAGGGTAGGCTGTCTCTGAAGGTGTCTCCAAGGTCACGTGGAGGACGCCCTGTGGGGGTGCTGGGAGGCAGGACCTTGAGGTGGCCAGGCCATCCGGGCTCTGCCTGGGGACTCACCGTGAGGGTGATTGGCCTCTGACAGCAAGACGACCCCGGCCGGTGCAGCCCAGGCCATGAGGGCACACCGTCGCTCCCCACCACCTGTCCCTGGCGCCCGTCCCAGCAGCAGGAAACAGACCAAGACGCTGCAAACGTCTGCCTTGCGGTGAAGCACCGGGGAACAGGGTGAGGCCTCGACCGCAGGGCCAGGGAGATGGAGGACAAAAGTCTGGGCAATCCCCAAGGTGGCTTCAGATATTAGGGATATGGGGCGGTGGGTGGCGGCAGTGGTTAAGGGCGCTGGACTCCCACTTGGCTGACCACGGTTTGAGTCCTGGACCTGGCGGCTTGCTTTCTCACTTCCTCTCTCTTGCTCTGTCCCTCTCTGGTCAAATTAAAAATAAATAAATAAATAGAGAACGTTAAACAAAATAATTATTTTAAAAAAAGACATGAAGAACCATCACTTCCACTTATGAGGTGCTGAGTGAAGTGTCTTCACTCATTAATGAGAGAAGGCACAGCCACTCTGGAAAGCAGCCTGGCCGTCCCCCCAAACGCATGCAGGGTCCCCAAGAGCGAAGCGTGCTCACCCACACAGACAGCGCCTCCGCGCGGCTCTCAACAGTCATGCAGTAAAACATTTGGCAAGGAAAGGAGCCCAGTGCCGGCACCGGCACCCGCGCCAGCATGACAGCCGAACCATGACGATGAGCAGAAGCGGTCGCAGCAGGCCACGTGTGACTAGCTCCACTTCCTTTTTTCTTTTTGTTTTAGAATTATTATTTTTAAGAGGTTTTTGCCATAGGGTGTATGCGCTCACCAGAGAGACAGAGACAGTGAGGGGAAACGTGGAGTCACCCCCAGGGGATGGCCAGGCCGCAGCCCCTTCATCCTCCCTCTGGGATCTTGGGCACACAGGCCTGGCACAAGCTTCAAGCCACTGGGTCTGGGACTCAAACCGCCGTCAGCCATGTGGGAGTCCAGTAACATAACTATTATGCCACCTGCTGGCCTGTGGAATTATTCTAATTTATCATCATTTAATTTTTTATAGAGCACATGCACTTGCCAGAGACACAGAGAGACAGAGACAGAAAGAGAGAAATCACCCCCAGGGAGGATGGCCACGCCACAATCCCTTCTCCTCCATTCTTCTCTTGGAATCTTGGGCACACACGCACATGTGCCCAGAGTGAGTTTTAAGCCGCTGGGTCTGGGACTTGAACCACAGTCGACTACATGGGAGTCCAGCGACATAACCATTATGCCATCTGCTGGTCCCTTTATCATTTAATTTGACCAGAGAGAGAGAAAAGGAAAGTGAGAAAGCAAGCTGCCAGGTCCAGGACTCAAACAGTAGCCGTCCATGTGGGAGTCCTGCACCTTAGCCACTGTGCCACCTGCCGGCCCCATGACTCCACATCTACGGAGTGTTTCCAGAGACAGAAAACAGAATGGGGGCTTCCTGGGGCTGGGGACTGTGGCAGGCAGTTCTGGGTGACATTAAAGGTGCATAGTGTTCTCAGTGACATCCCAATGATGGCCGCACTGCTCTGCCCCTAGGCTGGGCCCAGGGAGTGGGTGGGTCACATGGACGTCCATGTTTAACACTTTGAGAAACCACTACCCTGTCCGAGGGGGTTGCTGCTGAGTCTCCACTTGTGCCCTCCTTCACATTCAGGTATCTTTTGCCCATGGCCAGCAGTTGGTGCAGTGGTTATGTCGATGGTCACTCACAGGGTCAACCACGGTTCGAGTCCCAGACCCGGTGGCTTCAAACTCACATCGGGTGCGTGTGCGTGCGTGCCCAAAATCCTGAGAGGAGAATGGAGATGGGATTGCGATGTGGCTATCCTGGGGATAGCTTTGTGTCTCTCTGGTGTGTGCACACACCCTC
Organism: Tupaia tana; assembly: GCA_026018925.1. Lineage (NCBI taxonomy): Eukaryota > Metazoa > Chordata > Mammalia > Scandentia > Tupaiidae > Tupaia > Tupaia tana. The sequence continues at coordinate 93,891,581 of JAKSZU010000008.1, read as the reverse complement.
TAGCAAAAATCTCTCTTTTTTAAAAAATTATTTTATTTAATTTTATTTATTATTTATTCATTTGCTTATTTAAATTTGACCAGAGAGGGAGACACACACACACAGAGAGAGAGAGAGAGAGAGAGAGAGAGAGAGAGAGAGAAAGCCACCAGGTCCAGGACCCAAACCAGGTCGGCCATGTGGGAATCCAGCACCTTTAACCGCCACGCCACCTGCTGGCCCCTAGCAAAAATCTCTCTTAAAAACAAAACAGATACCTTTGTCCCAAGTCTTTTCAGTGGAGGCCAGGCTATAGCACAGTGGTAAAGCAGGACCCCGTGAAGAAGGTCTCAGGTTGCATCCCAGGACCCCGAGCATGCCAGGTGTGTACACCCTTGCCTGAGGGCTGCCGAGCCTGGAGTTGGATAGTGGCCTGCCTCTCTCACAAAAGAAAGAAATACTCTTAAATTAGGAGAGACAGAGGGACCACCAATTGGTGTAATGGCTATGTCGCTTGACTCCCATGTAGTCGACTATGGTTTGAGTCCCAGACGCAGTGGCTTAAACTCAGGCAAGGCACGTGTGTGTGCGTGCCCAAGGTCCCGAAAGGTGAAGAGGAGAAGGGATTGCAGTGTGGCCATCTCCGTGGTTTCTCGCTTTCCGTCTCTCTGTCTTTCTGGCGAGCACATGCGCCCTATAGCTAAAACCTTTCAAAAAAAATAAATTAAAAAAAAGAGGGAGAGAGAGACAGAGAGAGAGAGAGAGAAGAGGAGAGCAAGAAATCACTGCAAGCCCTCCTCCGGTCTCCGGATCTTAGGCACACACGCACACGTGCCCGGCATGAGTTTAAGCTGCCGTGTCTGGGACTTGAACCAGGGTCAACCACACGGGAGTCCAGCTTCGTAGCCATTACACCAACTGCTGGTCCTGAAAGTTGGGAAATCTCAAAGACAGGCACCAACCCTGTGAATGACACGTCTGGGTCATGGCTTTCCAGTAAAGGCTTCAGGAATGGGGTTTCTTAGTCGTAGTCTTAAATTTTTATTGTTTCATTTACTTATTTTACTTTATTTATGTAAATAAACTTTTTAAAATAAACTATTAAAAAGAAAACCTGTTTATCTATGGCAGAGACACACCAGGTCTTGTTGCTGTCACACGCCTCCCTGCTGTACCCACGGGGTCTCCAGATTCGACCCTGGGCCCCCACGTGGGCCGGTCTCGAGGAGCATGCTCGTCCCTGCTGTGCCGCTGTCGGCCCCACGAGGCCTTGGGGCTTTCCTCTGTCCCTACTCCCGCCCGGTCTCTTTGAGCTTCCCCCGTGTAGCTCACAGACCCCTGCTTGCCTAAGTGAATCCGCACTGGGGTCTGCCTGTCCCTGTAGAGGGGTGCTAGGGGCTAGATGCTGGGGCGGTGGGAGATCAGGACCCAGGACCCAGGGCAGTCTAAATGGAACTGAGTGGAATAGCGCTCCCGAGGAAACCAGGATTGTGACAACTGGGCGAGGCAGATTCTGGGGCTCCTGAGATCCAAGTCCAAGGGCTCAAGCTTCAGGCACAGCTGGATCCAGGTGACCCAGGGTGTTGCCAGGACTCCGCCTGCTGTCAGTCCTGCCTGCCCGAGGGGCCTTCGCCCCCAGGCGTGAGTGCATTTAGCTCTAGAACAGTATTTCTAGCTCTGGGGGTAACCGACACCCTAAGACAGATCTCATGGCTTACTCCCGGGCCACCCCACCCCCATCGGCTGTGGGCACATGTGACTGGAGAGTGGGTCCTGCACCAGCCCCAGGGTGGCTAGAGGAGCGCAGGGGTGCCATGGTGGGAGCCCCACCAGAACCCCCAGTCTCTGCCCTGCAAGGCTCAGGCCAGAGCCTGGGCAGTGCCACAGGACCCCTGGAAGTGGCAGCTCTTCCCAAGATGGGTGGGGTGGCCAGGGGGGCCATTTCTAGGACTGCTGATGCCCCAGGTCAGGGACCTGTCCAGAGAGTGTCACACTCTTCTCTGGCAGCACAGGAGTGTGGGGGGGGGTCCTTTGAATTCCATGGAGTTGGGGACCTCTTTAAGGATCACTGTCCTGGACCCTCACATCAGAAGGGTCTCCGAACAGGGGTGCCCTGCTCCACACTGAGGGAAGGCCAGACTACCTCTAGCCACCCGACCAGAGCATAGTGTCTGTGCTGCCTCAGTGACCTGCTCCCAGGGAGAGCCAGGGCAGGTCTCGGCCGCTGCCTTCCCATGGGACCTCCTCCCAGCCCTGGAGCTGAGTGGCTCTCTGGGGCAGGGCCTGAACCTCAGGCTTCTAGCCATGTGCTGTCCATGGAGGCGCCAGGTGGCCTGGTCACGTCCTCCCTGCCTCGCTACTCTGGTTCCTGCCCAACTGCTCTGAGCACCCACAGGAAGTCTGCGGACTTCAAAGGCAGAGGCTCCTGCCCTGCTGGCAAACAGTTGCCTGCCCCTTCTCTCCAGAAAGTCCTGTGTGTCAGGCAGGGCCAGGCAGGGTGAGTTCCTCAGGCCTGAGCCTGGCCCACCTTGCAGACGCACGCGGGCAGAGCGGCAGCTGCACCCCTGCCTTCGGTCCTCGCCAGTGGAGGGACGTGGAGGAGCTGCGCAGTGGTTCCAGCAGCCCCCAGTCTGAGAGTGGGCAGGCCCCAAGGACATGCTGCCCAGGAACCAGGGTCAGGAGGAGGGCGTGAGACCGGAGGTCTGGGTACGGGACCGCCCAGCCTGCTGCCAGGACCTCGCCATCAGCTCCATCAGCTCCACCCACCCGGCCTCTCAGGAACGTACTCTGGCCCCCAAACCTTCAGCCCCTGCCACTCCCCGAGGGAGCAATCTTGTGGAGCCACTCATGCTGGGGCAAGGGCAGCCGGGCTGGGCCCAGGGCCCTGGGCTATCTGACACCTGGAAGCTGGCCCTGGGGTGCTCCAGGGGTCCCAGGGGAACAGAGGCCTCCCCCGCCCCCGCAGCTCCTACCACAGGGCGGGGCTGCAAGCAGAGGAACATCAAGCCCTTCTAAGACCCCCCTGCAGGCCCAGTCAGGGCCAAAGGCGTCTGAAGTCTAGACGGGGCATCCAGAGAGACGCCCAGGGAGGAGCTCCCAAGCCTTGTGGCTGCAGGAAAGGGCCCCTCGTCTGGGAGACCAAGGCCTCAAAGCCAGGCCAGCCATTGGATCCAGCTCGGAGTCCTGCCTCCCTGGGAGGCTGCGGGCCTCTCCCCAGCCTCTCCTTCCCACCTGCCCATAAAGCAAATGAGAGAAGCCCAGGCCCACCTGTCCCCTCCAAACCCTCCTGAGTCTCAGCTGCTTTCTCAACCGAGGTCACTTCCCTTGCATGTGGCTCCAGCCCTCGTGTGGGGCTCAAGAACCACCCAGCCCAGGCCAGGCCATGGCCAGCACTGAAGCCCTGCTGCCTGCAGCGACCAGAGAAAGCCAAGACTGTCCAGGCCTGGGGTCACATGCCAGCAGCCAAGGGAGAAGGCCGCAGCAAAACAGCCCTCCTGAACAAGAAGCCTGGGCCTGCAGAGGTCTGATCACAGAAGGGGGCATGGCGCTGAGGCCAGAGGGTCCTGAACTTCAGATCCGCCTCTCCAAGTCCTCCTGAGCTCTCTGTGCTCCAGACCCCTGGCCCGATACTCCAGAAAGCTGGCAGGCAGGCACTATCACCCCACGTCACAAGGGGCAGGCAGGGACCTCGGCCTGCCACATCCTGTCCTGGCTCTGCTGGGAGAGGCCCTGGTGCTCGGGCTGGGTGCCTGCATGGAGCCTCTGTGCTCCTTCAGGGCAGCTCCAGGAAGGAGTGGAGGCGCCAGCCGGGGCTCCCCATGGCAGAGCTGAGACCCTGGCTGTGTGCAGAGCGGTGGGACACTCCTGCCCAGAAGCCTGGGGAGAGGCTGCCCCCAGACGGCCAGCAGGGCTCTGGGACCAGCAGCTGCAGCTTACTGAGTAAAACCACTTTATTGTGCAAGCCCTACACGGGAGCAGAGGGCCCAGGGGGCCTGGGGACGCGGACTGCTCTTTGGCCCCACCCCGATCAGGCAGCCAGGGTCTCCGGTGGAGTGTGCTGGTGTCCAGGTGTGAGCTGCGTGGGGGAACTCGGTCACTGCAGTAGCCTCGGGGTCCGGGGGCAGAGAGAGGGCCCCACTGCCCAGCTCAGGGGCCACACAGGTCCACACAGTCCTGTCCGCTGCGGAACACGTGGTAGATGCTGGTGGGGGGGAACATGGCCAAAGCGCCGAGCAGAGAGCCCACCTGGATGGCCACGCCAGCAGCCAGCAACGCCCGCCGGCCCCCGTCGTGTAGCAGGGAGCTGGCCGCCACCTTCACGTAGGAGAACACTCCTAGACACAGCACCCACGACAGCACCTGACGGACACGCAGACCCACAGGCTGAGCCTGTGTCCTCGCGCCAAGGCACAGCTTGTCCCCGCTCCAGGCCCACTGTACTCACCACAAGGACCACCCCTGCAGAGGTGCCCACCAGCGGTGGGCACGGGCTCAGGCTCGCCAGCACCATCAGGTAGGCCCCAAAGAGCATGCCCAGCACAGACAGCATACCCAGCACTGCCAGTGACCTGCCGGGCGAGCAGAGGCTCAGGGCTGGCTGTGCCAGGACTCAGGCCTGGCCCTCACCCGAGTGCCCCCCACTAAGTGCCTGGGTCCCCCGTGCACCTGCACAGAATGCCCATGGCCAGGAAGCAGGCAAGGGGGCTGGCAGCACTGCCCAGGACCACAGCCAAGTGGTAGGCCAGGCGCCCGTAGGGCAAGCAGGAAAAGCTCTGGACCGCAGGCAGCACGCCATTGGTCAGTGCGCTGGTAAGGCCCAGCAGGCCCAGCAGGCCGGCTGCCCGGGCTGAGAGCAGCTGGCGGGCCTTAGGGTCTGGGCCAGGGGTGCTGCCCACTGCCTGGCCTGGGGGCTCCTGCAATGGCGAGGCTTCCTCCTCCTGCTCTTCCGTTCCTGGGTCTTCCACCTGCCGGCAAGTTGCAGGGCCTCCCGTGGGCACAGGTGGTGGCAACAGCTGCAGGAGACCCTGGAAAGCGGCTGCTGAAGTGACCAGGAGGGCGGTCAGTGCCCAGAAGAAGACGCTAGCAGAAAAACGCTCAGGGAGGTCGAGGGGTGGTCCGGGGGTGCCATTGGTGGGGGCAGGTGGGCACTCGAGGCGGCCCACGCCCTGCCCCAGGGCCAGTACGCAGGGCAGCAAGGCACTCAGGCCCTGGCCCAGGAAGAACGACCGCAAGAAAGGAGGCGGCAGGCGGCCCAGGAAGGGCAGGAAGGTGACGTTAGAGGCACAGCAGGCCAACGCCAACACCAACGTCAGCGCCAGGAAGGCCACGGAGTGAAGCTGCCCTGCCACGGGGACCACGTGGTGCCACAGAGGGGCCAGCAAGGCTGTGCCCACCATGCACAGTGCCTGCACCACCTGGATAGGGACCCTCTCGCCCTTGCCCGGGGCCAGCCGCCTCCACAGGGTGACTGCCAGCAGACCCAGGTTCCCCATCGCCACCAGCACAGACAAGTACGAAGGGAGGCTCCAACCTGCGGGGAAGGGTGAGTCAGGGCAGGCCACGGGGGACGGGAGAGCCCACCTTCCCGGGCATGCCACCCACTTGGGTCCCGCTCACCTTCCGGAAGGTCTTTTACCACCACCGGCAGCTCCACCCAGATCCCGTTGACCGCGGCCCACGAGCCCATGCCAAAGAGGACCACCAGCAGGTGGGTCAGCGCCAGCCGGCCGAGTGAGCGTGCTGCCATCCAGGACAGGGCGGAGGACTGCAGCTTCTTCCTCACTTAGGTCTGAAGACGCCTCGGCTTCCTAGGACTGCAGACTCTCCCAGCCTGAGGGAAGAACAGAGTCCCAGCCGACCAGGCTGTCCAGGAACCCGGGCGCGCAGCCGGCAGAGGTGGGCGGGGCGCCGGCCAGCCCGGGGGCCACGACGCGGCGTCGGCGACCAGAGGACACGCGAAGCGGGTGCAGCCGCTCTACATGTGCGGGACCCGGGCCGAGGTCCCGAGCCTCCACGCTCCCGCAAGATGGACCCCGCGGCCGGCGCCCTCCCGCGATCCCAGGTCTGCAGGAGGCCGGCTCGGGGGCGTGGCAGGGCGGACACCGCCCCTCGGGCGTCAGGTGGGCGTCGGGACACGCCCGGTGCACCACGCGGCCCAGGAGCGCGGCCCCCGACCAGCACCTGCAGCCCGGGTTCCTCCCGCCAGCAGCCAGGACTTCAGCTCGCTCGCTTGTCCCGGGACGCCGCCGGCCCGCCCGCCCCGGCGCGACACGACCGGAAGCCCCGCCCCGGAAGTAGAGCGGCGCCTGCGAATTGGGGCGAGGGTCGGCCCGGCCCCTCCGCTTCCGGCCCCACCCCTTCCGGCCGGCTGCTGGGCTCATGGCTCCCGGCGCCGTCCGGCGGGCCCGCCGCAAAGCCCGGGCGCGGGTGCGCTCGGCCGAGGACTGGTGGTGGGACCGGCTGGGGCCCAGCGGCTCGGAGTACCACGTGCTGCAGTCGGACAGCGTGCTGCTGGTGCTGCCCGGCCCGGAGCCCGCCCGCGCCCGCGCCCGCGCACACCGCCGCGCCCAGCGGCCGCCGCCCCCGGGCTTCCGCGCCGCGCCGGCCAAGCCCAACTGCCGGGACGGACCCGAGCCGGCCTCCGCGCCCGAGCAAGGGCCTGACTCGGGCTGGGGAGACCGCATCCCGCTGGAGATCCTGGTGCACATTTTCGGGCTGCTGGTGGCGGCTTCCGGGCCCATGCCTTTTCTCGGCAGGTACCGCTACCGAGCGCGGCGCCTGGACCTCGTGGATCCACGCGGCGGGTGGCGGGGGGCCGGTGTCCGAGCGCACGGACACGAGTACCCGGGCCGTGGTCCAGAGAGCAGCCCTGGGGGCCCCGGCTCTGAACTGGGTTGCCGCTGCGAGTTGCGGGAGTAGATCCTGTCTTCTGAGGACACCAGTAGAGGCGTCAGGTAGGGGGCATCACCCGAGACGCCTGGCAGCCTCCCCAGACCTGTTTTCCCAGGGCTGCGCGCGTGTGCCGCCGCTGGCACGAGGCCGCCTCCCAGCCGGCGCTCTGGCACACCGTGACCCTGTCGCCCCCGCTGGCTGGCCGCCCTGCGAAGGACGGAGTCAAGGCCGAGAAGAAACTTATTGCTTCCCTGGAGTGGCTTGTGCCCAGTCGGTGAGGAGTTCCCGCTCTTCCTCTTGCTCCCCGTGTGTGGCTGTGGACCACCGCAGGCCCTTCTGTCTGGGCAGCGAGGTGTAGGGTGGGGAGGCCGCCAGGAAGGGCTGCCGCGTGGGGACCCTGGTGCAGCCCGCTTGTGCTGTCGGCCCAGGTTCTCACAGCTCCAGAGGCTGACCCTCATCCACTGGAAGTCCCAGGTACACTCTGCGCTGAAGGTGAGAGCCCAGGGTTGCCCTACACAGGAGCCTCGACCCTGGACCGCCTGCCCTGGCTGTGCTACCCGGGCGGGGCGCCCACAGGCCTGCTTCTCCCCTGCAAGTGTCCAGGTGGGGCACTCAGGCAGGACTGGCTGTCAGGGGTATCTCTTGTGGACCCTAGCCGCCCTGCCCCAGTCCCGCTGGCCCTGTCTTCCTGCAGCTGGTTAGCGAGTCCTGTCCTCGCCTCACCTTCCTCAAGCTCTCGGACTGCCATGGAGTGACCTCAGACACGCTGGTCATGCTAGCCCAAGCCTGCCGCCTGCTGCACAGCCTGGACCTGCAGCACTCCATGGTGAGTCCTGGTCCCACAGGGCCCCAAGGATGCCAGGCGGTGGTGACGGGGCCCCCGTACCATCCCAGGTGGAGTCCGCAGCTGTGGTGAGCTTTCTGGAGGAGGCAGGCCCCCGAGTGCGCAGGCTATGGCTGACCTACAGCTCTCAGACGGCAGGCATCCTGGGCGCGCTGCTGGTAGGTTGGTGATGGGCGGGCACAGAGCCTGATGCCGGACTGGGGACTGCCAGGCCGCTGACCAGTGCTCCCCTGCTGCAGGGGAGCTGCTGCCCCCAGCTGCAGGTTCTGGAGGTGAGCACTGGCATCCACCGCAACAGTACTCCCCTGCAGGTACCCGTTGAGGCCCTGCAGAAAGGCTGCCCCCAACTGCAGGTACCTGGCGCTCCCCCTGCCCCGTCACCCTCCCGCCCTCCTCGTCTGCATCCTGGGCCTTGCTTCCAGGTGCTGCGCCTGCTGAACCTCCCCTGGCTGCCCAAACCTTCGGGGCGAGGGGTGCCCCCTGGGCCAGGCTTCCCCAGCCTGGAGGAGCTCTGCCTCGCCAGCTCCAGCTGCAACTTTGTGAGCAACGAGGTCCTGGGCCGCCTGCTCCACAGCTCCCCCAACCTGCGCCTGCTGGATCTGCGTGGCTGTGCCCGCATCACACCTGCTGGCCTGCACTGGCTGCCCTGTCAGGGTCAGCAGTCCCTGGGTGCCGGCTGGGTAGGTGGGACGAGGGCACCCTGCCCTGCCGCTCAGGCCCATGCTTTCACCTCAGAGCTGGAGCAGCTGCACCTGGGCCTCTATGGCATGTCCGAGCGCCTGACGCTGGCCAAGGAAGGCAGCCCCCTGCTGACCCGGAAGTGGTGCCACACCCTGCGGGAACTGGACTTGAGCGGCCAGGGCTTCAGCGAGCGTGACCTAGAGGAGGCTCTGGCTGCATTTGCCGTCACCCCTGGGGACTGGCAACCAGCCCTGCACTCCCTCAACCTCAGAGGTACCCGGGTCACAGCGAGCAGTGTCAGGTCAGCACTGCCTCCCCGTCCCTTGAACATGCCCGCCCTGCCTGGGGTCCCACCTGGCTCCAGACCTCGGGCCTGAGGGGAGGGAGCCCGATGTGGGCCTGGGCCTTCTGGGTAGCAGCTCAGTTGCCCATGGCCTGCCCTGCCCACAGCTCCATGATCAGCAGCTGCCCAGGTCTGCTGTACCTCAACCTGGAGTCCTGCCGCTGCCTCCCCAGGGGCCTGAAGCGGGCCTACCGGGGCCCAGAGGAAGTGCAGTGGTGTCTGGGACAGCTGCTCACTGTCACGCCCTGCCCCAGCTAAACACAGGCCCAGCAGCCCCTGTGTTTGAGTGTTTTGTTAAAATAAAACTTTTTAGGAATTCTGTGTGGTCCTTGGAGGTGGGGTAAGGGACGGCCACACCTGGTGGGACCATGAGCTGCAGCTGGCCCAGGGCCTGTGGTGGCATGGGGCAGTCCAGGGCTCCCAAGCCCGCCCTGACGGGGAGGGACACTGGAGTGAGCCACAGATGGCTGCGGGGGGGGGGGGGGGGGGCCAAAGGTGGCCTGGAGAGGTAGGGCCCTGCACTGTGGGGGAGGGGGGGAGTGCAGACCCCCCGAGGGTCAGCCATCCGCCCTTCAGGTGGACAGGGGTCTCTAGTGGGGGGTGGAGATTAGCCGAAAATGCACACTCACCGCAGGGCCTGACCCCCGGATTCCCTGAAGAAGGAGGGTCAACAGAGCAGTTCCTTCTAGAACCTGCGGCTTAGAACTAGAACGCGCCCACAGCCTGTCTGGGGCCTCCCTGCACTGCAGCCGCCTGAGCTCCGGCCCCTCTGACCGCAGCCCTGGAGGCTCTGTTCTCTCGTGTACGAGCGCGCTTGCAGCAGTGGGGCGACTGACTGGGCAGTGGGGGGGGTGGCCGCAGGGCTGACTGGCACTGTCTGGCCCAGATCCCCGCCAAGGGCAGGGCCAGCGGCCTGCCCACGACCTCAGGCGGCAACCCCTTCCAGCTCTGGGCCCTGGGATTCTTCTGCACTGAGCGCCACCTGGCCGACCGCCTCAAGACCAACGGTTTCTACCCGTTCACACAGCAACAGCCTGGCGGTGGGCGGCGGTGGGGGTGGGGCCGGGACCGGGCAGGGGTGAAAGGCCTGGGAGGAGGGGTGGGAGCCGGGTGGGTCCAGAGGTAGAGGCCTGGGCCGAGAGGTGGGGGTCCAGGGGACTAAGGGCCCAGGACAGGGGCAGGAGCAGGAAGGAGGGTCCAGGGATGAAGGGCCAGATTCAGGGAAGAGGGGGCTGGCAGAGGCCCAGACCTGGGTCGGGTGGGACCAGCAGGGCGGGGCCAGGGCCTGGGGCAAGGAGGGCCAGCCAGCCAGGCACCTGTTAGGGCTGCCCCGGGGCCCGGCCGCGCCCCTGCGGCTGTCCTCACGCTGCCTCGCCCCAGTCTTCGTGCTGGAGTACTACCTGGACACCCTGTGGAAGGGAATGCTGCTCTTCGTTGTCTGCCTCGCCTTCGTCAGCTTCGGCCTTGTGCGGCAGGTCTGAGCCCGTGTTCCGGCCCCACAGCCTTGCTTCCTGGGGCCGGCCGCCCAGCCCCACCTGAGCGGCTGCTCAGACGCCTGTGGCCCTGCAGGTGGAGAAGCAGGAGACCTGGGGCTTCCCTGCCTATGGCGTGGGCGTGGGCTTGTGGCTGCTGATCTCCTCCCTGCCCCGGCGCCGCCTGGTGCTAAACCACACGCGCGGCGTCTACCACTTCTCCATCCAGGGCCGCAGCGTGTGCCAGGGCCCCATGCACCTGGTCTACGTGCGCCTGGCACTCAGCTCCGATGGTGACGCCTGGGACCGGCGGGGGGGAGGGTGTGCAGGGAGCGGGAGGCCACGGGGAGGCACACCCCCAGGCCCCGCTGAGCCCGCTCGCCCCTGCCAGCCTACGGAAGGTGCTTCTTCCAGCTGGTTCTTTGTGGTCACAAGCTGGAGCCCCTGGTGCTGGTGCAGCTGTCTGAGCGCTACGAGGTGGGTTCCGCAGCCACGCCCTCCCCATGGTGGGGCCGCGCGTGCTGGGGGAGATATTGCGACAGCGTGGTCCTCGCCACGGTCCTTCAGAGAGGTGAGGGCTCAGCGGTGGGGACCCTGCTGTCCAGGTGAGAGCTGACCGTCACCTGTTGCCTTAGCAAATGGAATACCTGGGCCGCCACATCGCTCGAAAACTCAATATTAACTACTTCGACTACCTGGCCACGTCCTACCGGCACGTGGTCCGACACTGGCCGCTGGGTGCTGCCTTCAGCCCGGGCATCGTACAGCGTAAGAACCGGGCCTACCACCGGCCAAGCAGCTCGCACTCCGACCTGGACGTGTGACCGCACCCCTCCCCGCGCCCCCAGGACCCTGTCCTCCCTCCCCGGCCTTTAGGCCCTGCCACCGTCCCAGGCCGACCCCCACCCCCACTGACTTCCTCTCAGTAAAGCCTCTAGCTTCCAGCAGGTCGCTCTCCCGGCCTCCCCCGTGTGCGCAGCTCCCAGGCCTCAAGGAGTCCTTCCTGTCCAGAGGCTGCCACAAACCACAGAGCAGAGTGCAGAGCGTGGGATGCCGGAGGCAGCCAGGCCTCCAGGAGGCCCCACAGGCTGGAGGCCGGCTCCTCCCCACCCCATGGCCAGCAGAGCTTAACCTGTCCTCACTTCGGAGGTGCAGGCAAGGCGGGTTCCCAGGAGTCAGAAGCCGAGCAGCCCCACTCCCGTCAGCAGTGGGGCAGAGGAGCCAGAGGGCAGGCCTGTGCTGCGGTGCATCTGGGACCAGGTCCCTTGAAGTTGCAGCTGTGTCCCTCCTAGAGGCCCGTATGGCACACTGCCCATCCTAGCAGGGGCCAGGCCTCCTGGAGGGCGGATGCGCGTCTGCTGGCGTCCAGAGGGCTCCCGGCTCTCACTGCAGCCCCAAGGCCTCCTGGGCTCTGGGGGAACAGAGAAGGTGGGCACCACAGGCCTCCGGGCAGCAGTGCCTCACACTGTCCACCTGCTCTTTGGGCCAGTATGCTGGTGACCCTGGTCAGGCTTCAGGCCCTGGGGCAGCTGCGCATCTCTGGAGTCAGAACTGCAAAGTGCGGACAGAGCGCTTTTTTTTTTTTTTTTTTTTTTTTTGAGAGGTTTTGGCTACAGGGCGCGTGCGCTCCGACAGACAGAAAGCGAGAAATCATCCCCCAGAGGGGATGGCCACGCCACAATCCTTTCTCCTCCGTTCTCCTCTTGGGATCTTGGGCACGCACGCACACACACCTACCTGGCGTGAGTTTTAAGCCACCGGGTCCGGGACACAAACCGAGGTCGACTACATGGGAGTCCAGCGACATAGCCATTACGTTAACTGCTGGTCCCACAGACAGAGCTCTTGTTAAAAGCTGTTTCAGGTGGGACCGGCAGATGGTGTCATTGTCATGGCACTGGACTCTCGCAGTCCACCTGGTTTGAGTCCCAGACCCGACAGCTTTCTCACTTCCTCGTTCTCACTTCCTGTCTCTCACTTTCTCTCTGGTGAGTGCACATACCCTGTAGCTAATTTAAAAAGCAGTAATGATAAAAAATTAAACAATTCTTTTTAAAAAATGGAGCCAGCCGATGGTGCAGCGGTTATGTCTGGACTCCTGCGTGGCTGACCACAGTTGGAGTCCCGGACCTAGTCCCCATCTGCTTCAGAGTCACACTGAGTGTGTGTTCCTGCATGCCCGAGATCCTGAGAGGGCAGAGGAGCAGAGATAGGCCCTGGTCATCCCCTGGGTGATTTCTCACTTTTCCTCTTTTTTTGGAGAGGTTTTTGCTATAGGGTGCGTGCACTCACGAGACAGACAGAGACAGAGAGACAGAAAGCAGGAAATCCCCCCCCAGGGGGGATGGCCATGTCACAATCCCTTCTCCTCCATTGTCCTCTCGGGATCCTGGGCACGCATGCACATGTGCCCGGCGTGAGTTTAAGCCACCGGGTCTGGGATGCGAATCGCGGTCGACTACGTGGGAGTCCAGCGACATAGCCATTACGCTAACTGCTGGTTCCTCACTTTTCCTCTTTTATCACTCTCTTGCCAGCAAGTGCGTACATCCTATGGCAAAATATTGAAACAATAAAATAAAAAGAATAATAAAAGCCATCCTGGGGATCTGAGGGGACGCAGAGCGGAGAGCTACTGACTTACAGGCAAAGGTGTGGAGGGCGGGGCCCGCAAGGGGCTCAAGGAAAGCCTCTCCAGAGGGGCACGTGCACAGGTCAGGTGACGGCAGCAGGGACAGGAAGTGCGAAGGCCCTGAACGGGACATGTGCTCGAGAAGCTGCCAGATGAGGCTGGTCCCCGCGGAGGCCCGAGGCGAGGTGGAAGGGGAGGCCGGTCCTCGGCAGTGGGCTCAGAGACAGGACAGCTGGGTGGAAGCTCGGGTGGGGCAGGCCCCCGGGCCGGCCGCAGGCTGTGCAGATGAGGTGCCTGGATGTGGTGGGAGGAGCAGTGGCCCAAGGTGCTGGGGCTGGGGCCCTGGGGAGGAGAGTGTGGCCTGCAGTGCTGAGTGAGGCCAGGCCGGGCTACGGACCCTGTGGGGAGAGTGGGAAGGCAGAGGCCCGGATGGGAGCCATGAGGGCCACAGGTGGGACTGGCCTTGGGTACACATGTGGAGGGGAGGCCCCAGGAGAGGGGACTCGGCAGGGCTGGGCGGACACCCCGCTGCCCGGAAGCAGCCTCAGGGAAGGGTCTCAGCAGGGCTGCAGAGCTGGACGGAGGAGGTGCAAGAGCAGAGAAAGTGGCTGCGGGGGCTGGTTCTCTGTTAAATGTGTTTCGGGCCTGGCCTGGTGACACGGTCGCTAGCAAAGCAAACAGCACTGGAGGCCACACGCTGGCCTTGGGCTCTGCGCTGGGGGTGGGGGAGGGGCCCTCAGCAGGACAAGACCCCGTCAGGCTCGCTCTGCCCCGTGCGTGCACACACCCTATAGCAAACTAAGCCAAAGAAAACACACAAAACCCAGAGTGTCGAGGGGATGATGTGGACAGGACTGGCAGGCACCACCCCACCAAGTGATGGGGGCTGAGTCACCAGTTATAAGCCACAGCGCTGTCACATGCCCGTTACGTCACATGACAAACCATGCCCCTCGTGGTCTGCCTGTGTGCCCAAGCCCTAACTCACATCACAAGAGAACACCAGACGGGGCCGCCGGGTGGCGTGAAGGGTAAGGTGCTTGATCCCAGAGGGCCACCTGCCTAGTCCAAACCTCATACCCTGTGGCTTGAAAGTCACCCAGGCACGTATGCATGCCCAAATCCTGAGACGAGACGGGATTGCCGCTTGGACATTCCCCGTGGGAGGGCGGTGCTCTCTCTCTCTCTAGCAAGCATATGTACCCTCTAGCAAATAGAAAGGGAGACGTGAGAAGAAACGGGCAGGGTTAGCGTTAGAGAAGAGAGCAATTCAAGTGTCTGAGTTGTCTTTGCAGTTTTTCCATAAATCCAAATTTAAAGTAAAAAGTTTTCTGAGAATCCACTGCAGCAGATCAGGTGTATGCCCAGGGGCCAGCAGGTGATGTAGTGGTTAAGGCACTGGATTCCCACGTGGTCAGTCACAGTCCAAGGCCCAGACCCGGTGGCTTGAAGCTCACACCCGGTGTGTGCGTGTGCGTGTGCCCCATGTCCCAAGAGGAGGACAGAGGAGAAGGGATTGCAGTATGGCCATCCCCCATGGGAGTGATTTCTCACTTTCTCTGTCTCTCTAATGAGCATACATGCCTGACAGCAAAAATCTCTCAAAAAAAGAAGAAAAAAAAGATCGGGCCAGCAGGTAGCATAGTGTTTAAAGATGCTGGACTCCCACATGGCCAACCATGGTTCAAGTCCCAGAGCTGGTGGCTTGCTTTCTCACTTTCTCTCTCTCTCTCTCTGATGAGTGTATGTGTTGTGTAGCAAATTAAAAAATAACAATAATGACAAAAATTAAATAATTAAAAAAAAGATGTATGCCTGGAAGTCTGCACGGCCGTCTGCTGTAGCTGCACAGCGGGGTGTGTGGGCGGTGTCCTGGCGGGTCTGAGGGCTGTCTGTCTAGCTAAGGTGTCCGCAACGCAGCTCCGCGGCTCAGCATCCAGAGGGGGCCTCACAGCCTCTCCCCGGCTCCGCCTGGGCGCTGGCCACACAGCTGCAGCAGTGTCCACAGCTGGGCGTCCCACGGCTGGAGTGTCCCAGAGGACAGTCTTTGCCCGGGAGCCACTTCTTACTCGGAAAACCTTGTCAAGTGGGAGAGTTAGGGTGCCACCAGTACGTCGCCCTTAACCCAGCTTGAACTGGGACAGCTTTTTTCTTAGCTCCTAAATCGCATTCCCAGCGAGGAGGACCGAGTGGGTGCGGTGCTGGTGTCCTGGCAGCCGTAACCAGGTGGCCTGGAGCACACTGGACACCCTCGCCGGCTCCGGGGGCCTGTGTGCCTCTGCCATTTGGCACTGCACCACGTCTTTGGTACCCCTCGGCTATGCGTGCATCGTCCCAGCCTCTGCCTCGTCTCCATTCTCCCTGTGTCTCTGCGTCTTCACGCAGACATCTCTTCTCCGGGTGAGCCCGGCTGTGCCGGATTAGAGGGTGTCTTCCACAGGGCCGTCCCACCTACGGCAACGCCCCAGCCTGAGATGCGGAGGGGCAGGACTGCAGAGACTCACTTTGACCCCAGGGGGCACTCCCACATTTTGCTGGAGACCCCAGCCCAGAACGGCCCACAGGGCACGTTTTCTGTCTTCCACGTGCTCTGGGCAGCAGCCTCTTGGACTGTCCTGCCTGTCCTCTGCTTGCAGTCTCCCCACTTCTCTTTTTTGGAGAGATTTTTGCTATAGGGCACATGCGCTCACCAGACAGAGAGAGACAAAGAGACAGAAAGTGAGAAATCACCCCCCAGGGGGGATGGCCACGCCGCAATCCCTTCTCCTCCATTCTCCTCTCGGGATCTTGGGCATGCACGCACACGCGCCCAGCGTGAGTTTAAGCCACCAGGTCCGGGACACGAACCGCGGTTGACTACGTGGGAGTCCAGCGACATGGCCATTACGCTAACTGCTGGTCCCCAGTCTCCTCACTTCTGGGCTCCCCCTGGCACCTGTCCCAGGCACAGCGCACCCACTTGTAGGGGCCAGCCGGTCTCAGCCATCTGGGCTACAGACCAGAAGGTGCCCAAACTCGGACGCCCTCACGGGGGCGCTTCCCCACGAGTGCGAGCCGAGCCGGGGCTCAGCCGGCTTCTGCTCCCCATGGTGCATGCGAGTGCATCTGTGTGGAGGCCCAGGGCTGGCCGTCCTGGTCCCACAGAGGCGCTGCGTGACGGGCCACCGCGCTTCGTCATGTCGCAGCTGCGGCAGTCCAGGGAGCTGCTCCTGACCAGACCAGCCTTCTTGCTCAAGCTGGAGGGGGACGCGGCCCGGACACCTGAGCATGATGCACGGGGCAGGGAGGGCAGCAGCCACAGGCAGAGGAGAGGCTGGGGTCCTGCCGAGACTGAGAAGTGGGGTGGGACACCAGGGCAGGGGGCTGTAGTGGGAGAGAACGGGGCTACCCGGGACAGCAGGGGCCCCCGGAGAGTGTGTCCAGACTGGAGAGGACCTGCTGTGGGAGGAGCTAGACTGGGCGGACCGGCTCCGAGGACCCAGCAGCGGGACAGGGACAGGAGGGTCCGGAGAGCTGCCAGCTGGGCCCAGAGACCCAAAGGACACTGACCAGGGGAAAGTGTCTGGGAGAAGGGAGAGCAGCGTGGGCTTGGGGGTGACGGAGGGGCAGGGCGAGCACCCCAGCCCGACTTCTGTGGAAGGCGGCTGAGGAGTCAGCAAGGCGGAGAGAGGGTGGCGGCCTCCGCTGATCCCAGAGGAGACATAAGCCATGGAGGCCTCTGAGGCAGAGGCCTGGGCTGACGTTGGCCTTTGGGCAGCAGCAGTCCTGAGCAGCTGCTGGGCCGCTGGCAATGCCCCCGGTTCCCGGCCATGGGGCGAGCGGGCAGCTGCGAGTCACCGTTCATATGTGGCAGGGCCAGCTGGCCAGCTCCTTAGAGTGCTGACGGCCCCCACCAGGGAGACGGAGGGAAGGGGGTGCAGGCCGGCCGGCCTGGCCTCGCTCCGGCCACCCACTGCCTCCCCACCCCCGTCCAGGCCAGATGCCCTCAGAGTGCCGAGTCGCTGGCTCGGGGCTCGCTGGGGCACGACCAGGCCCTCCGCTCTGAGGGTGCCCTGTGCGGCCAGGGTGGCCTGGCCCTACCTCCCGTTTGCTGTCAGAACTGGGCGGGACAGATGCCCGGGACACAGGGCCTCCTCCTGGTGTCGGG
Organism: Tupaia tana; assembly: GCA_026018925.1. Lineage (NCBI taxonomy): Eukaryota > Metazoa > Chordata > Mammalia > Scandentia > Tupaiidae > Tupaia > Tupaia tana. Next base: position 93,874,592 of record JAKSZU010000008.1, on the reverse strand, counting down.
GCTGCCCACTGCTTCCCGGCGACTCCTCTCCAACCTCTTGGTCCCTGGACATGAGGCACCAGGGTGCCCTGAGGGCCGCGGGGCCGTTAGCTCAGTGTCCTCCGGCCGAGGCTCTTCCCCCGGAACCAGGACTTGTAACCCCGCCATCCCCAGAGCTGCGGGTCCTGGGCTCCCAGTGGCGAGCCCTTGGCTCCGGGGCCAGCTGCTGGGGGCCAGCACTGAGGTGAGCCAGTGAGGTGGGCCTGTCTCCCAGGCATGTCTTTGGAGACCGCTGCTCATGGACTCCCTCCGCAGCAACTCCGGGGCAATGTGAGCAGCACCCTTCAGGCCATAGGACTCCCTGCTGGCTGCTGAGGTTTTGCTGGGAACAGAGACGGGAAAGCGCCCTGGGCGTGGTCACGCCACAGCCCCTGCTCCATGCCCCTTTGGGATTCAGGTCACAGGTCACACACGCCTGGTGTTTTTCAAGGTCCAGGACTTGAACTGCACAGTTGGACGTGGGAGATCCACTCACCTTAACCACCATGCCACCAGCTGGCCTTCTGCTGTAGCTAATTGGAGGCCTGGTGCTGGGAGGTGGGGACAGACCTCAGGCGCATCCCAGGCCACCAGCAAGGGGGCAGCTCCCAGCTGCTCCAGGAGGTGGACATGGAGTCTGGAGGCTGTGGGCCGCAGGTGGCCGGCCCTTCTGCGGGCCAGGGTCAGGGGTCTGGAAATGAAAAGTGTTCGGTACGTGACCCCGGCTGTCCCACCTATACTGTGGCCTCCTTTCCCCCACAGGTCCTGCTTTGGGCTCAGCAGAACTGCCGCCGTGACTGAGCTACCTTGGAAACACCCCACTGACGCCCTTACGTGCCGTCTGGAAGGCTCGGCCACGGCGTCTGCTGCTTCTCCCCCTGCGCTTTGCTTTGGCTAAAATCTTCCTATTTAAGATGGGTTTGTAGGCAGCCTATATTTGGGTCTGGCTTTTCTTTTTTTCTTAATTTTATTTAGAATTATTCTATTTAACTTTATGTTTATTTATTTACTTTTTTTTTTTTTTTAACTTGACCAGAGAGGGACAGAGAGAAAGAGAAAGAGATAGACAGGGAAAGTGAAAAAGCAAGCCACCAGGTCCTGGACTAAAACCACAGTTGGCCATGTGGGAGTCCATCCTTAACCATCATGCCACCTGCTGGCCCCTGGGTCCAGTTTTTCTATCTAAGGTGATAATCTCTGGCTTTTTGTTTGTTTTTAGTGTTTGCTACAGGGAGTGCACAAATCACCCGAGGGGTGATTTCTCATTCTCCCTCTCTGTCTCTCTCGCCACCTGCCAGGCCCCCCAGTTACAGCCTTCAAGCTTTTCATACCTTGTGGTCTAGACTTTCCTTCGGTATAAATTTCTTCTGCCTGAAGGACTTGAAGATTTCCTGTAGGGGCCAGCAGGTGGCGTGGTGGTTAGGGGCGTTGGACTCCCACATGGCTGACCTCAACCTCAAATTTAGTTCTGGACCCAGAGGCTTGCTTTCTCACTTCCCACCCCCCACTTCTCGGTCAAATTATACACACACACACACACACACACACACACACGGTTAAATAAAATAATTCTTAAAAAAAATCTCTTGTAGGGGGGAACTGGCAGGTGGTGTGGTGGTTAAGGCACTGGACTCCCACATGGCTGACCATAGTTCAAGTCCTGGACCTGGCAGTGACCAGCAGTTAGTGTAATGACTATGTCACTGGATTCTCGTGTAGTCGGCTGCGGTTTGAGTCCCGGACCCAGTGGCTTAAACTCATGCCGGGTGTGTGTGCATGCGTACTCAAGATCCTGAGAGGAGAAAAAAGGAGAAGGGATGAGAGGAGAAAGGAGGAGAAGGGATTGTGGTGTGGCCATCCCCCCGTGGGGGTGATTTCTTACTGTCTCTCTGTCTCTGTCTGTCTGGAGAGTGCACGCGCCCTATAGCAAAAACCTCTCCAAAAAAAAAAGAAGGAAAAAAAAAAAGTCCTGGACCTGTGGCGTGCTTTCTCACTTTCTCTCTCGCTCTCTCTCTCTGTCCCTCTCTGATCAAATTTAAATAAAGAAGGGGCCAGCAGGTGGCATGGTGATTGAAGGTGCTGGACTCCCACATGGCCAGCCACGGTTCCAGCCCTGGACCTGGCAGCTTGCTTTCTCCCTTTCCCTTTATCTCTCTTCTCTGTCTCTCTCTAGTCAAATTAAAAAATAATAATAACACATGGAAATAACTAAATAAGTAATTCTTTAAAAATTTTAAGTAAAGAGGGGCCAGTAGGTGGCATGGTGGTTAAGAACACTGGACTCCCATGTGGCCAGTCACCCGGACCTGGTGGCTTACTTTCTCACTTTCTTTCTCTCTCTCTCTCTCTCTCTCTCTCTCTCTCTCTCTCTCTCTCGTTCTGTCCCTCTCAGTTCAAATTTAAGTAAATAAATAAAATTTTAAACATTTTAAATAAAGAAATAAAAAGTTAAATAATTCTTTTTTTAATTTTTTTTATTATTTATTCATTTACTTATTTTATTTTAACCAGAGAGAGACACAGAGAAAGTGAGAAAGCAAGCCACCAGATCCAGGACTTGAACCATGGTCGGCCATGTGGGAATGTCCAGCACCTTAACCACCACGCCACCTGCTGGTCCCAGTTAAATAGTTCTTTAAAAAATGAGAAATAAAGGCCGGGGGCGCAGAGCGGCTAGACGGTCGCCATGAAGTTCAACCCCTTCATGACCTCGGACCGCAGCAAAAACTGCAAATGCCACTTCAATGCCCCCTTGCACGTGTGCAGGAAGATCATGTTGTCCCGCTGTCCAAGGAGCTGCAGCAGAAATACAACGCAAGGGTGACGAGGCCCAGGTGGTTCAAGGACACGACAAAGGTCAACAAATGGGCAAGGGGTGTCCCGGTACGCAGGAAGAAATGCGTCCTCTACACGGAGCAGTGCAGCGTGAGGGGCCAACAGCACAACCGTCCACGTGGGCATCCGCCCAGCAAGGGAGTTATCACCAGGCTAAAGCTGGACAAAGATCGGGAAAAGAATTCTCGCACGCAAAGCCGAGTCTCGACAAGTTGGAAAAGAGCAAGGCAGATACAAGGGCCAGCTGATGAGAGAGTGCAGCGCTGAGCAGAGCCCGCGATGCCACGTGGCTGAACGGGACTTCCCGCCTGCTGTGTTTCTGTGGAAATGTTTAAGATGTTTCTAAAGCAATTTATACCCTACCCCTCATTTCGTTACTAGCTATAAATTACTTTTACAATTTTGAGTAATACTTTTATTAATAAAAATCAGAAGTATTTCCTAAGTCCCCCTAAAAACACAAATAAAATTAATTAGTAAATAGTTCTTTTTTAAGAATTTTTTGTTTATTTATTTATTCATTTATTTTTAATTTGACCAGAGAGACACACACACAGAGTGAGAAAGTGGGAAAGCAAGCCACCAGGTCTAGGACTTGAACCGCGGTTGGCCATGTGGGAGTGTCCAGTGCCTTAACCACCATGTCACCTGCTGGTCCCCCAGTAAATAATTATTTTTTAAAAAAAAATTTCTGTAGTGCTAGCTGGGAGCATGGTGGTTAAAGCAGCTGAATTCCATATGGCTCGAGTCCTGGATCTGACAGCTTAAGAGACACTGAGTACATGTGCATGCTCAGAATTCTGAGAGGAGAATGGAGAAGGTATACGGTGGCATGACCACCCCCTTGGGGGGGGGGGTGTTTTTTCACTTCCCCTCTTCCTGTCTCTCTCTGTGTCTATGACAAGTGCACAAATCCTATAGCAAAAATCTTTTTTTTTTTTTTTTTTTGGAGAGGTTTTCGCTATAGGGCATGTGCACTTGCCAGATAGACAGAGAGACAGAAAGCGAGAAATCATCCCCCGGGAGGATGGCCACGCTGCAATCCCTTCTCCTCCATTCTCCTCTCGGGATCTTGGGCACGCACGCACACACGCCCAACTGAGTTTAAGCCACTGGGTCTGGGACTCAAATCACGGTCGACTACGTGGGAGTCCAGCGACATAGCCATTACGCTAACTGCTGGTCCCTTAGAGCAAAAATCTTAAAAAAAAAAAAAAAAGTAGGGAACCGCGGTTCCCGTCCTGGACCCGGTGGCTTAAAACTCACGCCGGGCGCGTGTGCGTGCATGCCCAAGATCCCGAGAGGAGAATGGAGGAGAAGGGATTGCGGCGTGACCATCCCCCCGTGGGGTGATTTCTCGCTTTCTGTCTCTCTGTCTCTCTCTGTCTGTCTGGTAAGCGCATGCACCCTATAGCGAAAATCTCTCCAAAAAAAAAAAAAAAAAAAGTAAATAAAATTAAAATAAATCATTCTTGGGACCAGCAGATGGCATAACAGTTACGTTGCTTCCCACATAGTCGACCACAGTTCGAGTCCCAGACCCAGTGACTTAAAACTCACGCTGGGCACGTTTGTGTGCGTGCCCATTATCCTGAGAGGAGAATGAAGAAGGAATTGCAGTATGCCCATTCCCCCTGGGGGGGGGGGGTGATTTCTCACTTTCTGTCTGTGTCTTTTCAGTGAGCATACCCACCCCATAGCAAAAATCTCTCAAAAATAAATAAATAATGCTCTCTCTCTCTCTCTCTCTTTTTTGGAGCGGTTTTTGCTATAGGGTGCGTGCGCTCACCAGACAGATAGAGAGAGACAGAGAGATAGAAAGCGAGAAATCACCCCCCGGGGGGATGGCCACGCTGCAATCCCTTCTCCTCCATTCTCCTCTTGGGATCTTGGGCACACATGCACACGCACCTGGCGTGAGTTTAAGCCACTGGGTCCAGGACTCAAACCGTGGTCGGCTACATGGGAGTTCAGCGACATAGCCATTACACTAACTGCTGGTCCCAATAACTAAATAATTCTTAAAAACAAAAAGCAAAGTGATGAAGAGAAGGGCATGGAGCAGAGGACCTGGCTTTCCAGAGCCAGTCTTCAGTGAAGGGGTGAGGGCGTGCAGGCTGCCCCACCCCTGCACACTTGTGGTCTCTAGAGCAGTTTCTGCCACTCACATTGCATGGCTTCGGGGCCACCTGGGGGTGCCTTGATCCCTCAGCACCCTGACTCCGTGAGAAGCCCGCTCACACCCACTGCTCCTCTGCCCACCGTGCTGTCTGGTTCCTGGGTGTCCCCGCCTGCATGCACTCAGTTCGGCTGTGCTCAGCAACTCCGGGCTCCTCCCTTGACCTGGGCTCCAGAGCGCCCACCCTAGCAGAGACCAAGACTGAGCCCCGGGCCTCTGCGGCCCGTCCCCATGCCCTCGTACGTCCTGCCCCTCCAAGCACACACACCTGATCTGGAGAGGCCCTCTGTCCCCAAACCCTCCCCAGCCCCAGCCTTCCTCCCTCACCCTCCGCTCCTTCCTGGGGACCAGCTCTACCCATGCTGTTCCCCTGGGCGCTGCCTTCTCTCCCACTTGGGCCTGGCAGAGTCCTCTCCCACCTCTCCCTAAGTGTCCAGATGGGAGTCACCGTCCGCGACCTTGTGTCTGTATCTGAATTCCTGGTGACTTCAACATTCTCACCGATGAGCCTTTGGCTCCCTGCCCGTCTTGGCCTTTTCCTCCCACCGCTGACCTCACCCTCTGTTGGAAGATACCCTCAGCCATACCTGTCCCTGTCCCCAGCCTGCGCTCTCACCCTCTGCCTTCACTTCTAGCCCATCAGAGCTGGCTGCCCACTGATGCCCTTGGGTTGGAGCCCACTGGGCAGAGGGCCCGGCATAGCTGGTGGGTGCTGGGAACTCACAGTGGGACCTCCCACAAGCCAGGCCTTTGTGTGACATGGAACCTGGGCAGGACTGGGCAGTGCAGTCGCAGAAGGAGACAACGATCACAGAATCTGCACCGGACCCCCAGCCCCAAAGGGGTAAGGGGCTGCTAGAGCCGAGCCTGAACCCAAGAGCAGGACCAGGCCCTGCTAGGCCCATGGCCTTGTCTGGGCCCTGATGTCTCCTGTCCTGCCAGAGTGCCCCAAAGCCCAGCTCTCACCGGAGGGGACTCAGAACTGCTTGAGGAAGGGGGACCAAAACTCTCCAAAAGCCCAAGAATCAGCCACTGTCCCTCGGACCTCTCCTGGCCACAGTGGCCTCCAATGCTGGCTGGGAAGACCGGCAGGAAGCCCTGAGTAATTGCCCCTGGGCCGCATGTGCACTGTGCATCTGAGCACCGCAGACTGACGACTGAGGCCTGAGCCCAGCTGCCCGCCGCCGCCAGGCACCCGGGCTCCAAGCTCCAGGCTCCGACCAGCAGATCAGAGTCTGCCACCTCCCCTGGGAGCGCCCGGCCTGGGGCACAGGAGTCCCTGCTCTGCCGCCTGGACTGTCATGGGGTTGGGGCCAAGGAGGTGAGGAGGCTGCCGAGAGATGAGGGGTGGAGAAACGAGGGGTATGTGAAGAGCGACAGAGGAGAAAAGGTGGAGAGAGGGACAAAGAATGACAGGCGGGAGAGAAGCAGAGAGAGGGGAGAGGACAGAGCTGGGGAAAAGGGATGGAAGTACAGGAACAGGGCGACAGGACGCCTGGGACTAGTGACGGGGAACTGGAGTGCAGTCAGAAGGAAAGAAGGCTCGGGACGAGGACAGAGTACCCGGGAGGAGGCGTCGAGCGCCTGGAGAGGGGACGCGCCTGGCAAGTTCTGCCGGCGGCCGGAGGGTCCGCCCGGTAATTAGGCCTTGGTCCAGATGGGCCCCCAGCCACGCAATCAAAATGCTAATTGACCCCCGCGCCTCCGGCTGCTCCTCTGCTTGGCCCCCTGGGAGTGAGCAGGACTAGCCGTGCGCCGAGGGGGTCCCTGCCCCGCCCTCGCCGCGAGCACAGCCGGCTGTGGCTCTGCGATAAGGGCCCGGCCCCTGGGGAGCTCCTGCCACGAAAGATGAACGTCCCGCCGCTGCCCGGGCTGGGGCCGCTGGCACAAAGCGGGCCCGCGGTCTCCAGTGCACGGCAGCGCGCCGGGCCAGCTCGTCACGCCCACCAGGGCTGAGCGCCGGCCTGGGATGCGGGAGGCCACGCGCGGCGGACGGACTGGGGCAGGGCGCTGAGCTCAGCAGTCCCGGCGCGCCCCCGCGCTCGCCCCCGGCCCGGCAGGGCCCGCCTGCCGCGCGTTCTCGGACGCTGTCCGCGGTGCCGCCCGCACAAGGTCACGGCGCGTAGCAAAGAGCGCGTCCCCCCGGAACACGCTCTCGGCTCGGCTGCGCAAGGACAGCTCCTCGGAGCCACCCCCGCGACCTTGGTTCCCAGAGACAGCGGGTCGCGTGGGGTGGCGCTTGGAGCACGGATACCCGAACGGCAGGGCGGGGGAGGGCAAGGGGACAATGGCTGCGCCGGTCCCTAATTGGGGACATATGTACCCGCGCGCGGCCATTGTGCGCCCGGGAGCCCCGCGCTCCCATTGGCGGTTGGGCCTGACGTCATGGGGGCTGCTAACTCTGGGCCGGCGGCCGCGGGAAGGGTTATCCGCCTGGTTGCGGGACCGCCGGGGGACGCTGCAGCCGCGCGGAAGGGCGGAAAACCACCGAAGAAGCGAATTTCCGGAGCAGGGGCATGGCAGCCCCTCTCCCCGTCCACAGCCCGCTCGCTGCGACGCCGCCGTGCTCGACATCTCCCCACGGAAGAGAAGGGAGGCGCGGAAGGTCCCTGCGGCGGGCGCGGGGTCAGCCCGGGTGCCCAAGCATAGGAAGGCACTGCGGCACAGGGCGCGGGCGGCGCTCCCACCGCGCTCCCCCTGCCTCGGCGTTCGCTCTTCTTGTCCTTCCTCCCCCACGCGCCCCCGCAGATCCGCGCCACCAGGCCACAAGTGAGGCAGAGTTGACCCGACCCCTGCGTTCCTCCCCGGTCAACCCCGAGTCCAGGGCCCTGGGTCTCAAGCCTGTTTCCGCCTCTGTCCACACGCGGATAATGCTGCCGACCGCGGGGCCGTCGCTCCCCGAGCCGCGCGGGGGCCCTCCCCGCAAGCAGAGGCTAGGCATCCCCCGGACCCCTCCCTGGGGACCCTGGCAGGGCCCAGCCCAGCGCAGTCATTTCCGCCGTCCTCCTCCCCTCCCCTCCCTCCCCCTCCTCCGCCTCCTGGGCTTTAAAAGCCAGAGGCTGGGCCGGGCCGCAGGCAGAGGCGGCTGCGGGCTCAGGAGGCCGGGCCGGGAGCTGTCCGAGAGCCGAGCCCCGCCCCCCCGAGCCCCTGCCCCTCCCTCCCTCCCTCCCTCGGCCCGCCCTCCCTGCGCACCCCTCCCCTCCAGGACCCCCGCCCCCCGCCCGCCGCCGCGCCGCCGCCGCCGCCGCTCGCTCCGGCTGCAGAACAATAAAGCGAGCCTCCCAGAGACCCCCGCCGAGGACCCCTGACCGGTGGCCGAGCCCCCGCGGCCTGCCCTCCGCCCGCACCACCTGAGAGCGCCCGGGCGCTGGCCGCGGTGCTGCCCAGGCCGGCGCTGGCCGCGGTGCTGAAGCTGCCGGCGCGCCCGGCGCCGCCGCGTTCTCCGGGCCCGGCGCTGCCGCCCCCGGGGGCATGGGGGGCCGCTGACTGAAGCTCCGCCGAGGCGGCGGGGGGGAGGGGAAGGGGGCCGGAGCCGGACCAGCCCTGCACCCACTCGCAGCCTCCGGGCCCGGGACGGAGCCGCTCCCCCCCCTCCGCTCCCCCAGCCTCCTCCCCCGCCTGTCCAGGGGCGGCACTGCGGGCTGGGAAGCCGGGACCAGAGGAGGGAAGGAAGGAAGGAAGGAAGGAAGAGAAGAGAGGAGAGGACAGAGGAGAGGAGAGGCGAGGAGAGGGGAGAAGAGCGAGGAGGGAGAAGAGGAAGCCCGAGGAGGCGACGCAGGGCAGGAAGCCTTGGCGAGGACGGCAGCAGTGCGGCAGCCCCGAAGGCCAGCGTGGAGACCCGCGCCGCCTCCCTACTCCGCGGACGGTGACGGCCCGCCGCGGCCACAGCCCCCGAGCCCGTCTCCGCAGGAATCATGCCCAGGTCCTTCCTGGTCAAGAAGGTCAAGCTTGATACGTTCTCTTCGGCGGACCTCGAGAGCTCGTACGGGCGCGCCCGCGGCGACCTCGGCGTGCGGCTGCACGATAAAGGTGGGAGCTGGGCTGAGGCTGGTGAGCGGCCCGGGCTTTGCTGCACAGGGTGGGCGAGCAGGGCTGGGCGACGCACCCGAGGGGACCATAACTGGCCAGAGGCTGTGGCTGGAGCCAGACTAGTGGGGACTGGCGAGGGACAGTGCAGAGGCTAGGACCGGGCCCAGGCTTGGCAGCGGGTGTCAGCGCAGGAGAGAGGGTGGAGGGCGTACCTGAAGGCACTTACTGACCCACACCCTCACCCATGCTGGGACACACCGATGCAGGGACACCTGCTGACAGGACACAGCCCAGCCACGCTGCACAGGCAGACTTGCGCCCAGAAGCCTGGGCCCCCGCTCTGTCCTCGTCTACCCCCCCCCCCCCCCCCGCAGTAGCTCCAGGTCCCCTGCTGGGCTACTGAGGCACCCTGGGTGTTCTGAGAAGCAGGCCCCGGTCCAGGAGCCACCCACCTGTCAGGGCGAAGGTACTGGCAGAGGCAGCAGTGCCCTCCCTGCGGCCAGGGTCAGGGAGAAGGATGTGGACAGACAGATAGGCTGTGGGCCAGGGGGTCCATGGCGCTGGAGGCAGGGGACCATCTCTGTGTAAGGGACTTGCACTCAAGGACAACTGTTAGCATGCAGGCCAGAGGCCAGAGTGCCAGCAGTGTGGGGCGGCGGGGCAAGTGTGACCTGCAGAAGCCGAGCCTGTGTGGCCATGTGACTGCGTGTGGCCATGTGACTGTGTGCGTCTGTGTGTGACCTGTGTGAGTGTGTGCCTGCCTGTGTGCCACTGCGTGGCACCATGTGACTCTGAGGCCGCTGTGCGCCATGTGACCGAGGGTGTCCAGGGTGGTGAGTGCTTGGGTCGGTGTGCAGCCTTCCTAGGACAGGCCCCCAGGGCTGCTGGGCCTGGGAGGCTGGGTGTGACTGAGGGAGCCAAGCCGGCGATGGCATGTGCATCTGCGACTCAGGCTGACCCGCCTCGTGCGGTGGAACAGCTGCGGATGCTGGCATCAATGATGCTGTCCTGCAGGTGCCCTGGAGGTGCCCCTGGAGGACGCCCTGACTCTGCCCAGCTTCTCTCTCCCTAGTTGCTTGTTGGGGGCTTGGGAAGGCCCTGCAAGGGGCTGGGTAGAGAAGGGCAGTGTGGGAGAGGGCAGGGCCCAAAGGTGCAGAGTGATGGGAAGGAGTGGATGGGGGTCCCCAGCCCAGCGCCGGGTCAAGGCCAGCGTGAGTGAGAGGAGAGGTGGAGGTCGGAGGCAGGGCAGGTGCTGGTGAGGCCAGGGAGCTGCAGGGGACAAGCAGCAATGCCGGCTGCAGTTCTGGGGGGCCCGGGGAAGACCCGGGAGGCTGCCGTTCTGGGGGACCCGGGGAAGACCGGGGAGCCCACGCAGAGGCAGGACCCGCAGGGTCCTCGCTGGCGGTCCTGGCTTTGTGCGCGGCGGGTCTGCAGTGTGTTGCATAATCTGGGAAAACTGCTGAAGTGGGGAGAACCCGAGGGGAGGAGGGAGAGGGAAGGGCCGCCCCTCCCCCCTGACCTTGAGGCTCCGCGGAAGGGGGGCGGCCGCGCCCGGAGATGCGCCTCTCCTCCCCCAGGGGGCGGGCGCGAGGGCGGCGGGGCGGAGCCGGCCGGGCCTCAGCGTCCTCTCCTCTCTCTCCTCCCTGCCGTCCCATCCTCCCTGCCCTGCGGTCCCTCGGCCCCTCTCCTTTGTCCTCGTCCCTGCTTACCTCCCTCCGGGCCTGGCGTGCCCCGGCCTGGGTCTGCGCTGCCGCCCGCCCCTGCCCCTCGTGTGTCCCCCCCTGCCCTGTCCCCTCTGCTGTCCGTCTGTCTGCCTCCGCCCGCAGGATACCTCAGCGACTGTGTGGGGCCCGCTTCTGTCTACGATGGCGACGCCGAAGCGGCGCTGCTCAAAGGGCCGTCCCCGGAGCCCATGTACGCGGCGGCGGTGCGGGGAGAGCTGGGCCCCGCGGCCGCGGGCTCGGCGCCGCCGCCCACCCCGCGCCCGGAGCTGGCCACGGCCGCAGGCGGTTACATCAACGGCGACGCGGCGGTCAGCGAGGGCTACGCGGCCGACGCCTTCTTCATCACCGACGGGCGCTCGCGCCGCAAGGCCGCCAACCCCAGTGCGGTCGCCGCCCCCTCCACGGCCTCGGCGGCGGCCCCCGACGGCGACACGGGTGGCGCAGGCCGGGTGGGCGGGCGTGGCTCGGGCTCGGGGCCGGGTGGCCGGGGCAGCACGCGCGCGGGGGCGAGCACGGAGGCACGCGCGGGGCCGGGGGGCCGCCGGCGCTAGTGGCCGGCACGCGTGCGGCGAGTGCGGCAAGACGTACGCCACGTCGTCGAACCTGAGCCGCCACAAGCAGACGCACCGCAGCCTGGACAGCCAGCTGGCGCGGCGCTGCCCGACGTGCGGCAAGGTGTACGTGTCCATGCCGGCCATGGCCATGCACCTGCTCACGCACGACCTGCGCCACAAGTGCGGCGTGTGCGGCAAGGCCTTCTCGCGGCCCTGGCTGCTGCAGGGCCACATGCGCTCGCACACCGGCGAGAAGCCGTTCGGCTGCGCGCACTGCGGCAAGGCCTTCGCCGACCGCTCCAACCTGCGCGCGCACATGCAGACGCACTCGGCCTTCAAGCACTTCCAGTGCAAGCGCTGCAAGAAGAGCTTCGCGCTCAAGTCCTATCTCAACAAGCACTACGAGTCGGCCTGCTTCAAGGGCGGCGCCGGCAGCGGCGTCCCCGCGGCCCCCGCAGCGCCGCAACTCAGCCCTGTGCAGGCCTAGAGCGGGGGCCTCGCCAGCCAGGTCGGCTCTCAGCAATACGGGCCAGGGGCGTCTCCCGCCGGCTTCTGGGCGGAGGGGCCGGAGGGCGGGCCCCTCCTCACAGCAATAGGGGGAGGGTGCCGGCCCCACCCCGCCCCGCCCGCCAGGGCCCTTGTCGGCCCCTTCAAGCAATAGGGTCCCGAGGGGAGACCCACTCCGAGCCCCTCCCTCCCCTCCAGGGTGCCCCAGGCTTTCTCCCAGCAATAGGGTCTACTAGACCCAGAACCGAACCTCATCTCCCAGTTGGGTCTCTGATGATTGGGGGGTGGGGTGAGGTAGGGAGCGCCCTCCTTCTCCGTCCTCTGCGCCCCTGGGTCACGTCGCAGAGACTCAGGTCTTCCCCTCCCTTCCCCAAGCCTTCCAGGGCCGCCCGCGGCCCCGACGTCCAGGGAGCCAGCCCCTCCCAGGCAGCAGGCCGGGAGGGAGCAGGGGAGGTGCGGCCTGCAGAGGCACGACTCCGCAGCTGTCCCCGAACTCCGGGAGTATAAGACGCGTTGGGGACGGGGAGGGGGGCGGACGGCGGCAACCCCCTTCTTCGGGCTCCTTCCGGGGCCAGTCCGAGCCGCCCTCCTACCCTCGCCACGCACCCTCTGCCAAATCCGAATTCTTCCAGCCCAGCTTCCGGGGGCTCTGTCCTCCATAACGAATAACAATGACGCATATCGAATCGCATGGACTTACCGACCTCCTCAGACCCCGCTCCCGCCCTGCCCCGGGGCCCCCTCCCTCGTACCCCGGGCATTTGGTGTCGGAGGACAGATTCCTGGGGCCTGGCAGGCTGGCCTGGACACTGCCCTCTACACATCTCTCGATTCGCTTTGCGGGTAAAGCCCCCTGGGAGGGGGTTGCGGACGCGTCGGGTTTCTTTCTTTCTGTATTTGTACGTTTTGTTTATGAACAGATTGCACTCGGGTCAGGAAGGACCGCGGAACCCCCCGTCCTTCCCGCCGACGCCGGGGGCTCGGGGTGCCCAGGATCACTTTCCCCGCCCTTCTCTGGGTTCTGCCTCCCCGAGACCCAGGCCCCGCCCCACTCGGTTGCCAACTTGCGCCCGTCTATGCCAAAGCCTCGGCGGCGACCCCGCCCCAAGGGCCCGCCCCATTGGCCGCCGCCTTTGTGACGTCACTGCATGCAGCCCACCCTCCTCCGACCGTCCCGGGGCTGCCCGCTCCCCTCCCTCTTAGTTAGTCCGATGCCGACTATAGAGCAATAACGCGCACTGCATGAGAAGCTGCCGCCGCCTCTAGTTACTGAGAATCAGGTATCCCCGCCCGACCTAGCCCATAGGCCCCAGATCAGGGACGCTGCGCGGGGCCGGCCGCGCGGACTTTCTCTCCCCTTCCTTGCCCCCACGGCAGAGTCCGGCGGGTGGAGCGGTTCGGCGCGGGGCGGCGCGGTTGTACCCAAGACCCTCCTCCAGCCGCCCACCACTTACCGACCGTCACGGGGCGCCGACTGTGCGCAGGCCGGTTGCGAGGCTGCCGGCCGCTGCAGAGAGGCGGGACCCACGGTCCAGACGCCGCCCCGCCGGGTCCGTGCTGGCGCGGTCCGCTCGACGTCAGCGGGGCCTTGAGTTCACAGCTCAGGTGGGCAGACCCAGGGCCCCAGGCCCAGAGCCTCGCGGGCGCCCAGTGCTCTCGTCCCCCATCTGCCCAGCCAGCCAGGACCCCGAGTGGAGGAAAAGGTGCAAGTGGCTATAGGACGTGGCCAGCCTCACCCCCAGCACCAGGCTCGACTGCCCTCCCAGGGCCGCCGGCCAGCACCGCAGTGCCCGCCCCACCCCTCCACCACAGGCCGCGGTGCCGCCAGCCCCAGGGCCCTGCCTGCCCTGCGCGCCCGCACGCCGCGCCCCGCCCAGCCGGCAGTCCTGTCTGTCTACCCAAGGAGGAGGCCGCTGAGCCTCGACCTCCCAGGGTCTGCCCTCTGCCCCTCTGCCCCCCCACAAACCCGCCGTGGAAAGCCATGGGCCCCCTCCTGCCCCGTAACTAAGCAGCACAATAACCGACTTAGCGAATTCAGGTAGAAGGAACGTTAGGTAGCACCTATTTTGTACTGGTTCTACAAGTAGGGCCCGAGGTGCGGGCCTCGGGTGGGGGCTGCGGCCGCCGGCCCGCCCTGCCCCCACCCCGCCTGCGCCCGCGCCTTGTACATACTCCCACCCGGAACAGGCCGGGATTTTTACTCGGGCTGCGCCCTTCTTCCGCCCCCGTTTGGGGCTGGGCCGGCCGGACAGACGGACGGACGGACAGACCTCCTTCCTAAGCACAATAGCACCAGCTCCCCGGAGCGCCGCACCTCCACGAGGAGAATAAATGCCACTCTTGATAGAATTCAGAGTGTTGGCTGTTGTGTCTTGGACTCCCCACTCTGCTGGGGTGTCGGGGTGTTTTCCTGGCCCCTGACTGCAGGCCTGCAGCAAACCCAGCGCTGACAGTCTCAGCCCAGCGCAGCCAGTGGGCCCTGGAGACCCTCTGTGGCTTCTCATGTCCTCCTCTTCCACTGGGGTGGCAGCTCTGCAGGGAGCACAGGTCTGAGTGCAGGACTCAACTTGGGTACAACCGTGCGCCGTCGCCCACAGCCAGTCCGGGCCCAGAGGGTGCCTCTACTCCCATCTCCCTGCAGGGGCTCTGCTGCCAGGCAGGCCTGACAGCCACAAGCCAGCCTGCTACTGCTGTTGGAGGGTGGGCCCTCCTGAGGCCTGCTGCCCACATCCTGACCCCCGACTCCTGGAGTACCTACCCCACTGTTCTAAGAGGTCTCCATGCACAGCTGGGCGGGGCCAGTTCCAGGCAGAAGAGAGGCTCCAGATGCGCAGAGTGGAGGGACTGAAGGCAGGGACTCCTGGTCAGCAGCAGCCTCTGCTGACCAGGCACTACTGTGAGCTGAGAGGCCCAACACCTTTGGCACATGTGGGCAAACCAGGCCCACCCGAGGGCCAGGGCAGCTCCTGCAGGGCTAGGGAGTCCTACAGCAGGACCTGTCCTCTGTGTCTGCTGCTTGAGGGCAGCCATGTGGGCGGTTCCCCTTCTAGGGAACACTCTCCATACCACCCTCAGGAGTGAGGGGCTGCTGGTCCTGTAGGCCTCAGTGGCCAGGCCCCCCAAAAGAGAGCCTTACCCTCCCGTCTTCTGCCCTGTGTCGGTCATCATTGCAGTAACTGCAGAGGAGGACTCTGAGCCTCAGGGAAAGGAACAGCTTGGCCAAAGACCAGGGGCCTGGGGGCGCTGCCATAGCTGTGCCCCAACACTCCACCCAGCGTTTGACTGGAGCCACTCTGCCAGGCAGCAATGCTGGGGGTGGGGGGAGGCTGAGTGGCCACCCTGCACAGTGTGGCAGCTTCCTGGTGGGGACTGCTGTCTCTGCTTCAGGGTTCAGATGGGCAGTGGAGAGGGCAGGCTGGAGGTGGCCTCCTGAGTCCTGCCATGAGCCCAGCCCTCCTTCCCCTAGCCATCCCTGGACACACACTGCATGACAGAGTGGGTGGCCTGGCTGTGGGCCACCACTGCCACCCTGCAGGCAGCCACTGCCATCCTGTGGACCACCACTGCCACCTGCTGGCCACCACTGCCACCCACTGGCCACTACTGCCACCAGCAGGACATGCCTCTCAGGGTCCCCTCCACCTGTCCACAGCTGAGGCCCTGGGGTCATCCTGAGGCCCTTGCTATGCCCACCCCCTCTCAGCCCTTCATCCTACCAGACTCACAAGGCTCCCAGCCAGGCCTCAGGCCCCCTGATGTGTTGCTGTCACCTCACCCCTGCAGGAAGATCTGCATGGTGCTTTTTCCTTTTTCTTTTGAGAGGATTTTGCTATAGGACATGTGCTGGAGAGACAGAGACAGACAGCAAGAAATCACCCCCCAGAAATGGCCACACCGCAATCCCTTCTCCTCCATCCTCTTAGGATCTTGGGCACACACACACATGTGCCAGGCGTGAGTTTTAAGTCACTGGGTCTGGGACTCAAACCACAGTTGCCTAGGAGTCCAGCGACGTAACCATTATGCCATCTGCTGGTCACTGCATGGTGCTTTTTTTGTCAATCACACTACATATACTTTTGTTTCAGCTTAAAAAACATGCATAATCCCAAGAGGAGGATGAAGGGATTGTGGTCTGACCATCCCCTCTGAGTGATTTCCTCTTTTTTTTTTTTTAAATTATTTTTATTTAACTTTATTTTTATTATTATTATTATTTTTCAGTTTAATCAGACAGAGAGAGAGAGAAAAAGTGAGAAAGCAAGCCACCAGGTCCAGGACTCGAACCACGGTCAGCCATGTGGGAATCCAGTGCCTTTAACCATCACACCACCTGCTGGTCCCAGATTTCCTCTTTTTTTAGAACTATTACTTATTTATTTTTAAAGCTTTTATTATTTATTTATTTATTTTTAGAGAGATTTTTTGCTATAGGGTGCATGTACTCGCTGGAGAGACAGAAAGACAGAAACTAAGAAATCATCCCCCAGGGGTATGGTCATGCCATAATCCCTTCTCCTCTTACAATCTTGGGCACACACGTGTGCCCAGTGTGAGTTTCAAGTTGCCAGGCCTAGGACTTGAACTGTGATCCATCACATGGGAATCCAGCGATGTAACCGTTACACCATCTCTGGTCTCAATTTATTATTATTTTAAAATAATTATTCTATTTAACTTTATTTATTTATTAACCCTACCAGAGAAAGACAGAGTGAGAGTGAGCAAGAGAGAGTGAGTGAGAGCGAGCCTCCAGGTCTGGGACTTGAACTGTGGTCAGCCATGTGGTTGTCCAGCACCTTTAACCACCACGCCACCTGCTGGCCTGGAGTGATTTCTTACTTTCCCTCTCTCTGTGTCTCTCTGTCGAGCTCACACACACTATGACAAAAATCTAAAATAAATAAAAGAGAAAGGGGCTTCTGAGCCTGCTTGGCCCCCAGGGCTGAGTGGGTCCACTGCAGGAGGAGCTTCTCAGGCAGCCAAGGCTGAGTCCTCAGGAACCCTTGGGTCCTAGGCCCAGAGTACTCACACCCAATGCCCTATGCAAGACACGTTCCAGGGAGCTGCCAGGTGGCATGTGGTTGAGGTGTTGGACTTCCACATGACTGACCATGGTTCAAGACCTGGAGGGGCCAGCAGGTGGCATGGTGGTTAAGGGCACTGGACTCCCACATGGTTGACTGCGGTTCAAGTCCCAGACCTAGTGGCTTGCTTTCTCACTTTCCCTCTCTCTCTCTCTCTTTCATTCTGTCCCTCTCTGCTCAAATGAAAATTAAAAAAAAAAAAGTTAAATAAATAAAAAATAATTATTTAAAAGGCAAAAAGCAACCTGGATCTAGCAGTCCAAAAATCACGACAAATAATAATTAGATAAATAAATAGATGTTAAAATAAAATGAACATACCAACCAAAAAAGAGGCCAGCAGGTGGTTTGGTGGTTAAAGGCATCGTACTCCCACTCAAACTCCTGACTGCAGTTTGAGTCCTGGACCTGGCGGCTTGCTTTCTCACTTTCTCTCTCTCTGGTCAAATTAAAAAATAATGATAACAAATAAATAAATAAATAAATAACTCTTATTATTATTATTTTTTTTTAAAAAGGACATGTTCCAGGGTAGGTGAAGAAGTTTTCCTGTGCACTGTGTTTTGGTTGATTAGTTGCTTCAACACCTGGCAATTGTACAGAAGTCTCTGGGTCCTGGGCCACCTGGAACTCCAGGCTCCTGACTCCCTGATGAGGCTGGCTTAGGTTGGAAACCCAGGGCCTCTGCAAATTGGTGGATGTGGAGCTGCTTGTGGGAGGGCAGGCTAGGAAAAAGTCACTCATGGGGCTGCTTCCTGGCCCTAATCCTGAGGTGCAGAGGGGGCAAGGGGGCACGCGACTCGGTGCTGTGGAGCCTGTGGCATTTCTGTTGATCTTCTGACCTGGTCCTCCTCTGAACTTGCCCCAAATCAAAGAAAAGCAGGTAGGTCCCTGTCTGATAACTAGAGAGCTCTGGAGGCCGACTACGCCTGGGGCGTCCCATACCACAAGGTGTGCTAGGGAACCAAAGTGCTGCGTGGTGAGTGACACGAGCCCAGGAGAGCGTACGGAGTATTTAATATAACCCACATCCCCAAACGACTAGCCTGGACCAGCGACGAAGCCCTGTGTTTACAAAGAAGTGGGATAAGGAGAAGGTGAGAGGTCGGGGAAGCAGCCCTTGGGCTGTCCGCCTGGCTCAGGGCAGCCCTCAGGGCCTTAGAGGTCTTCTAAAAGGACACCGACGACCAGGTGGGGCGCAGTTCCGCCTGCAGCCTGGGCCCGCGGCGACTACGATTCCCAGGGTGCATTGCGGCGGCGCGCCCGCGGCGACTACGATTCCCAGAGTGCAGTGTGACGGCGCCTACGACTCCCAGGGTGCAGGGCGGCAGCGCGCCTGCGGCGACTACGACTCCCAGGGTGCAGGGCGCCGCGTGCCCGCCCCGGCCCCGCCTCTGGTCGGCCTGCAGGCTACAAATGGACGTGCTCGGTCGTCTTTGGCCCCGTGGCGACGGGCGCGGCGTGGGCTGGCGAGCGCGCGTTCTACGGCGGCCGGCAGGGGGCGGCGGCGTCGGCCGTTGCTGAGGGTCTGGAGGCGGGGCCGCGGGCCTCGGGCGCGGCAGGGTGCGAGTTGAGGCCATGGGCGACCGCGGCAGCGCGGGCGGCTCCCGGCGCCGGAGGACGGGGTTGCGGCCGTGGAGCCAGGTCGGCACCAGCGGGCCCGGGACGGCGGAAGAGGAGGTGCGGGACGCCGCCGCGGGCTCCGACGTGGGCGCTGCAGGGGACGCGCCGGCCCCGGTCCCGGACAAGGATGGGGACGCCAACGTGGGGAGCAGCCACTGGGAGCTGAGGTAGCGGAGCGCCCGAGCCTTGAGCCTTCCCCCGACTCGCACCCGGACCCGGACCCGCACCGGCACTGGCGACTCTCCCTGCTGCCCTGGCAGCGGCCGCGGGCTCCGAGTCCGAAAACTTGGGCCCCAGACTAAGTGAAGCAGGTGTCCTTGAGCCCCACGGGGAAACTGAGGCTGTGGGGTAGGGTCATCTGCCAAGGTCACCGGGTGGGGCCCAGGCAGAGGGCGTCAGCGGCAGCCCCGCTTCCAGACCTTCCCAGGTCGGCGCATCCTCAGGTGGGTCTGCAGTCTCCGCTGTGCGTCCTGGCTCGCGCTGCACAGTGTCCTGGGAGGAGGAAGCAGGGATCTGGCCTCTGTGACGCTGGCCCTTCTGAGAGCTAGGGGTGCCTTGGGACAGGGAGTGCTCCCAGAGGAAGACTTAGGAAGGGAGGGCAGGAGCCGCGTCCAAGGACAGGGCAAGGGGCAGTGCGAGGGGCTGCCTGTCCCTGCAGGCCTCCCCAGGTCTGCGTGGTTGCCGCTCCTGGGCAGGGGCAGAGAGCCAGTCCTGTGGCCTTCTCTACGTGGGTGCAGGAAGGGGCCGAGGTGGACACCATGCGGGGCTGCCCTGGAGTGAGAGCTGGGCTGCTTGGGCGCCGCCCCCACCTCTAGCTGGCCCCTTTCTGGCTTCACCCCACCTAGGCCCTCTGGGGCTGGGGCTCAGAGAGCAGTGAGGGCAGGGTTTGCTCTGTGTGGCTCGGGGTGCCGGGAGGGCAGCAGGGTGCAGGCACTGTTGGTGTCCTCAGGTACTGGCGGTTCACCTGGGCGATAAGATAACCCAGTGAGAGGCAGGCGTGGAGCAGTGTGGACAAAGGTCGGCAGCTGAGGAGGCCTCCGACACCGTGGGGGAGGAGGGTGCCCTTCTGAGGGGCACTTGCTCCCAGGGGCCACTCGCGGGGTCTGCCGTCACCTGCCCTGTTCCCTTTCTCTCCTGGAGGCAAGGGTGTGGGAGCTTGCAGATGGCGGCGTGGCCGCTGCCTACAGTCTGCTGCTTGCATCGGCCAGCAGGTCTCTCTTCCCTGTCCTGCCCAGTGCCTGCCCCGCAGTAGGGGACAGGGACACAGGCCATCGCAGGGCTCCAGACAGTGGGGTGTGTGCTTGTCCCTAAAGCCCAGGGTGCAGCAGGGCTTGGGCCCATGGGTTGGGCTCTGGCGGCCAGGCCTCCTGGCTGTGGCCTGCAGCTCAGCCCCGGCTCACCCCTCACCTGCCCCTGCCCATCCTCGTTTCCCCTGCAGTCCCAGGCCTCCTCCCTGACACTTCCTCTCACCTGGGGCTGGCCGGTGAGTCAGGCTCTGGTGCGAGCTTGTCCTTCACTGGTGCGGGGAGGCCAGGAGGCCTGTGGCTCGCCCCTCTCAGCTCTCTGCTGCCAGCCTGTGGCTCACGGACACCCTTGTGTGTCTATGGGTTCTCCCAGGCCGTTTGTCCCTGGGACACCCGCTTTCTGAGGGGAGTGGTGAGACTGCCTCCCCCCCATTTCACATCCCTGACTTCCCCAGAGGACCCTCCTGGCTCTCACTCTGCCTGGCCCTGGAGCCAGCCCGCATGGGGCCGGGCCCAGGCTAAGTCAGGCGGCCTCTGGGCAGGCCTCAGCGCATATCCGGGCATTGGCTTGCGCTCATTCCACGGTGCCGTGTGGGACTGAGTCTCGGGGCCTGCAGGGGTCGGGGCTGCGGTTTTCTTCACCTGGGGAATGGTCACAGGGCAGCTGGAAGGCGCGGGGGCACGGGCAGGCCTTCAGTAGGTGAGAGCGTGGCAGCACTGGGCACTGGCCAGGCCCGCCTCCCCGCCACCCTGCCCTCTAGCCCATTTGCCGCTGACCGCCCTGGCAAGCCAGGCTCTGCAGGCACGGGCGGACGGGGCTTCCTTCGCTAGGTTAGGGCCTGTGGCCTCGGGGTGCTGAGCATTGGGGCTGGTCAGGAGGCTTGTGCAGGGATGAGGCATGGAGGAGTGAGGCTTTGGGAGCCCAACAGGAGGGACCTGGATCAGCTGTGATGCCGCCGGTCTCAGCTTTGGGGACTTCTCCCTTTTGCCACTGCTGCTCCCACCTGGGATGAAGCCAGAGTGACCACACTTGGCCAGGGCCGGCTCACCCAGTGGGGTCGGTTGTGGGGCCAGAGGACAGCAGTTAGGCCCTGCCAGGGCAGCCAGCTGGGACGCTCAGGGCTGGTTCCGGGGAGACAGGGCTGCGGGCACCCAGGAGGGCTCTCATTCCTGGGGAGTGGAGCCTCCTGGGGTCGGGCCCTGGGGACTCACACTCAGCGTCCAGGAGGAGGACTGGGAGAGGCACCAGGGCAGCGCAGTTGGAAGGGCGGACTGGACTGGCGGGGAGAGACCAGGGCCTCACCGCAGGGAGCCCGTGTTGGAGGCTGGGAGTGGCTGGGGTTGGGCCAGGCTGGAGCGCCCGCGCTGGCTCTGCAGCCTGAGGTGCCAGTGGAGGGGAGCACCCTCCCCCAGCCTGGGGGTCCAGGGTCAGTGCAGACCAGGAGACCTTGGCCTGCGGGCAGAGGTCAGTCCTGTTGGCATTGGCTCCTGGGTGGGGCCGCCTGCCTGCTGACCCCAATCACAGCCTGCCTCCTGTGGGCACTGAGGCCAGGCCAGCCCGGGGGGGTATGCGGTGCCTGCCTAGGTGCCCTGAGGCGTATGTGGGGGAAAGGGAGGCCTTGGCCTCTTACAAAACCGAGGCCTTGCCTAATGCTGTGAGGGGCTTCCGGATGGCGCGGAGCTGGGGGAGAGTGAACTGGGGCACTGGCTTCTGGCCTGCTCCGGGCTGGGCCCAGCCACACGACGCCCGTCTGCTGGGCCAGGAGCCCCTTCCAGCTTTGCCTTTCCTGAGAACCAGGCAGCGTGTGCTGTGCCCCAGCCTGGCTACAGGTGGGGCCCTCCAGGTGGGTGCCGGCTTCTGCCAGCCCCTGCATTGGGTGCCTCCCCGGTGGGCTCCTCTCTGCCTTCAGTGCAGGCAGGGACAGTGCTTGCCCCGTGCTCAGACTGGGACAGGGGAAGGCCCCAAGAGCATATAGTGCAGGTCCCTGCCCCCAACAAGGTGCGTATCAGGCTGGCAGCGGGTGGCCCTGGGCCTGGCCTCTGTGCCCGCTGGACCTGCCTGAGCAGGGCGCACTCGATACCACCCTCTGTCCTGGCACTTGGGCTGTCCCGTGGCCCAGTGGCACTGCATAGCTAGTGCGGTGGCAGCAGGAGGCCTGGGGAGGGCGGGTGGGCCTCGGCCCAGCAGGCCAGGCCGAGCTTCCTCCTGCTGCAGCATGCTTTGCTGGGCTGCCTGGAGGGGCAGGCCCCCGCAGTGCTGAGCCCCGCCTGCTGCAGGTTGTGCTGTCACTGTCACCAACACGGCGTGGCCTGAGCTCTCTTATCTGGGAGTGGGCTATGTGGGCAGGACCGAAGGTTGGGGTGGGAGTGTGACCCCAGCTGCTGGCCGAGGGAGGCTGGGCCCCCTCACAGGGTGCCTGTCCCCTGCTCTGCCAGGTGCCATCGCCTGCAGGACTCTCTGTTCAGCTCTGACAGTGGCTTCAGCAACTACCGAGGCATCCTGAACTGGTGTGTGGTGATGCTGGTGAGTGACCGGGCCGGCAGCAGGTGGCAGTCTGCTGCCCACGACGCAGGGCTGGGAACGTGGTGCTCCCTGCAGCAGCCCTGAGAAGACTGCCTTGTGTGGGCTCCAGCCCTGGGTGGTGCGGGGAGGCAGTGCAGTGGCCCCTGACGCCTGTCCTGCTGGGTCTCAGAAGAGCCCAGCACCCGGCAGTAGACTCTGGGAAGCTGGCTTCACCAAAGGCACATGGTGCCCTGGGCTCTGCCGGGCTGGCATCAGGGACCGTGGGTACGAGGCAGGGTCTCTGAGAGGCCTCGGCATCTTAGGCTGTGCTGCCTTGGTGCAGAGCCCCTAGCAGGCCAGCCATGGCTTTCCAGGCCTCCTGATGCACCCCAGGCCGGTCTAGGAGCCCCCAGGGAGCTGGCTGGCTGGGACCCCAGGCCATGTCCTGGACCTGCTGCCTCTGGGCTGCTTCCTGATGGCGCAGAGCTGGGGGAGTGTGAACTGAAGCACTGGTTCCTGGCTGCTCCTGCTGTCCTTGCCAGGGGCTGGCTCTGGTGCTTTGTGGATTGGGCCGGCAGCCCTACTCCAGAAGCAGCTGCAGTCCAAGGCTAACAGGGCAGCCTTCAGGGCCAGTCAGGGCAAGGGCCTGCTTGGGTGTGGCCTCTGCCACCTGAGTCCTCGGCCTGCAGCCTAAGTGTCTGCCCCTGCTCTGGGCGTGGCTCCTGTGGCTGCCCACTTGGGGGGCCACCCCCCCACCTGTGGCCCCACGAGGTTCCCAGTCTCCCAGCATCCTTAGCCTGTGGGGGCACAAGGCCTGCTGGGTGAGAAGCTGGCCAGGCGAGGGAGCAGTGGGCCCAAGCCAGCTGGCCTCTGGGAGCTGGTGTTCCTTCCCTGGCCTGGGCTGGGTCTGTGAAGTCACTGTGCAGGGACATCTGTGGCAGTCCTGTCTGCTCTGGCCCCCACCCTGCCCTGGAGGAGACACTTCTGGCTTGGGTGAAATCCTCTGGCCTGGGCCTGAACAGCTGTCCATGGGCTGCCCCACTCCTACCTGCTCTGGGTTCTTGGGAGAAGGCCCCAAGCGTGGGTGACGGTGTAAGGCCACATGTGTCCGAGCTAGTTGCCTCTTCCATGCAGCCTTCTGTGACACCCGGGCAAGGGTCCCCACTAGTGTCCCCTGCCATTGTGGCATCTCCTTAGCACGTCACCACCCCTGTTCAGGGCCTGCAGGGTAGCCAGCCAGGTCTGTGGCATAGGAGCTGAGTTACAGGAAGCCAGCCGTGCCTGGGGGATGCAGGGGCGTCAGGAGACTGCTTAATGGGGACTAAGTCTTCGGAAGCTGCTTTTGGGCCAAGCATTCCGAGCCACTCACCACTTTGGCCTGGCCTCCTCGAGGCCGTGCTCCCCTGCTGAAGCTGCTTGCCACATGGCTGGGCACTGCAGGGACTGACTGGCTGGTAGGGCTGTGCCTGGGCAAAACTGCCCGCCTGGGGCTCAGCTGTGGGCAGGTTTGGGCTGGGGGCTGTCACTACGTGGTGGCTGGCTGCTGGGCAAGAGCATCGGGGGCCATGCTCTGCCGAGTGGGAGGGATTATGCTACTGGACAGCGGCCTCTGCCCCGGGGTGGGGGTGGTTCCCTCGAGCTGGCCTTTCAGCCAGTACTCAGGGTGGGGAGGTGGGCAGTGAGTCGAGCTTGTTGAAGGGGCCAGACAGGGCTGAGTCTGCGGGACAGGCTGGCTGCCTCCCTGACCTAGGGCTCCTACTTCCAGAGATGTCCTCGGTGCTGGGCTGAGGGTGCCCGGTGGCTAGGACTAACGGGCTCTGCCCTCTCGTCCTTCTCTTGCAGATATTAAGCAATGCGCGGTTATTTTTAGAGAACCTCATCAAGTGAGTAGGAAATTCCCCAGATCCGGCCCCGCCCCGCCGGCGCCCCGGCTCCGCCCCGCTGGCGCTCAGGCCCCGCCCCCAGGTCCGCCCGCGCCCCGGCTCCGCCCCGCCCCGCCGGCGCTCAGGCCCCGCCCCCGCCCCAGGTACGGCATCCTGGTGGACCCCATCCAGGTGGTGTCGCTGTTCCTGAAGGACCCCTACAGCTGGCCGGCCCTGTGCCTAGTGCTAGGTGAGCTGGGCTCCCGGGAGGACCTCGGGCGGGGCTCCGGCTGGCCTGGCCCTCAACCTGCCTGTGGTGCTTTGCCCTCAGCGGCCAACGTCTTTGCGGTGGCTGCGTTCCAGGTGGAGAAGCGCCTGGCGGTGGTAAGCAGCGCCCCGCCCCTCCCTGCCACAGCCCTGGGGCTGCCCCGAGGCCGCTGTCCTCCGGCCCGGGGAGGAGCCCCTGCAGGCCTGGCCGCTTTCCTGGAGCCCGGAGCGGAGCGCCGGGTTCAGTGACCCTCCCCATCAGGGCGCCCTGACGGAGCGCGCGGGGCTGCTGCTGCACGCGGCCAACCTGGTCACCATCCTCTGCTTCCCGGCGGCCGTGGCCTTCCTGGTCGAGTCCATCACTCCAGGTGCGCCCCGTCCCAGCCCGCCCGCCCGCGCCCGCCCGCGCCCCGCGGCCGGCTGAGCCCGTGTCTCCCGCAGTGGGCTCCGTGCTGGCCCTGCTGGTGCACACCATCCTGTTCCTCAAGCTCTACTCCTACCGCGACGTCAACCTGTGGTGCCGCGGCGAGCGCAGGCAGGCCGAGGCCGGTGAGGGGCCTGGGGGCGGGCCGCGTGCGGGGCGGGGCCGGGCGGGCGCGGCACGGCCCTCCCCTCCGCTGCGCTCTGCTGCAGGCCCGGTGGGGACCAAGGCCGACGGGGCGGCCGCCCAGCGCGCCGTGAGCTACCCGGACAACCTGACCTATCGCGGTGAGGACCGTGGGACGCTGGGGCGGGCGGCGGCGGCTGCGGGCCGAGGTGCAAACCCCTCCCTCCTGTCCAGACCTGTACTACTTCCTCTTCGCCCCCACTCTGTGCTACGAGCTCAACTTTCCCCGCTCCCCGCGCATCCGGAAGCGCTTTCTGCTGCGGAGGCTCTTTGAGATGGTGAGGCGTGGCCGGGGCGGCGGGCCGGGGGCGCGGGCTGCGAGCTGAGCGCTGAGCGCCCCGTCTCCTCCCCAGCTGTTCTTCACCCAGCTGCAGGTGGGGCTGATCCAGCAGGTACGGAGGTCGGGGTGGGGAGGGGCGCGGCGCCCCGTAGAGGCCCGAGGCCAACCCCTCCTCTCCTTCACAGTGGATGGTGCCCACCGTCCAGAACTCCATGAAGCCCTTCAAGGTGAGCGCTCGGGCTCGCCCGGCCCGGCCCAGCCCGGGGAGGCTGCGGGCATGCTAGCTGACGCGTCTGTCCCCTCCCGCAGGACATGGACTACTCCCGCATCATCGAGCGCCTCCTGAAGCTAGCGGTGAGCCAGAAGGCCAGGGCAGCGCCCGGGGCGGGGTCTTCCGGGACCGGAGCCCTGACCCCAGGTCCCCAGCCACCTCCCCGGGCTCCCTGAGGCCTCACCCCAGGTCCCCAGCCTCCTCTGACTCATTGAGGCCCGTCCCCCAGGTCCCCAACCACCTCATCTGGCTCATCTTCTTCTACTGGCTCTTCCATTCCTGCCTGAATGCTGTTGCTGAGCTTCTGCAGTTTGGAGACCGGGAGTTCTACCGCGACTGGTGGTGGGTGGCCTGGGGGTGCGCCTGGGGGCGGGCCTGAGCCGTGGGGCTCTGCCGCCACTGTCCCTGCTTCTCCCAGGAACTCAGAGTCCGTCACCTACTTCTGGCAGAACTGGAACATCCCTGTGCACAAGTGGTGTATCAGGTGCGTGCGGGGCGCGGGCGGGACTGCACGGGGCGGCCCTACCTCACGGCCCCTCCCCTTGCAGGCACTTCTACAAGCCCATGCTCCGCCGGGGCTTCAGCAAGTGGGTGGCCAGGACAGGAGTGTTCCTGGCCTCAGCCTTCTTCCACGAGGTCAGTGCTGGGGCCCTCCGGTTCTCTCTGGGCAGGGCCGTGGCTGCCAGGAGTCACTGACGCCCCCTCCCTCACAGTACCTGGTGAGCATCCCTCTGCGCATGTTCCGGCTCTGGGCCTTCACCGGCATGATGGCGCAGGTGAGCAGGCCCTGCCTGACCTAAGCCGCCCAGTCCCAGCCCGAGTAGCTCTGGCTGGCTGACCTTGGCGGGCATGTCTGCAGATCCCGCTGGCCTGGATCGTGGGCCGCTTCTTCCGGGGCAACTATGGCAACGCGGCTGTGTGGCTGAGCCTCATCATCGGGCAGCCTGTGGCGGTGCTCATGTACGTCCATGACTACTACGTGCTCAACCACGAGGCACCGGCCGGCACCTGACCACAGCATCAGGACTGGGCCTCGCGTGCTGCAGGGACCCTGCCACCCTGCACCCCACTCCTGCCCCAAGCAGCTCTCTGCCCCTATGGGGCTCCCTCCTGCTCCCTTGGAGATGTACAGACCTGGTACAGCTGGGCCAGCAGGAGCCTGCCCCCAGCCAAGGGTGCCAATAAAGCACTGTCCAGAGACTGCCCTGGCTCGTGGTGTGGGAAGGGGCTGGTAACGAGGTCAGAGCAAGTGACCCTGACCCCCCCAGCAGCCTGCTGGGACAGGGTTTAACACGGTTGGTGTGGGCTCTGGTGCTCCTGGGTGGGAACTTGGGGTCCTTGCAAGCCCCTGGGGGCCAAGGTGCTAGGGGTGACTGGGTGTCCTGCAGAGGTCATGACCAGGCGACAGAGCAGCAGGGGAGGCAGGGGCCACGGGCTGAGCCAGCTGGGCACCCTGTCCTCAGTGGGCAGTGACCTGCACTACTGCCAGACTTGGGGGCCTCAGCCTGGGCCAGACCGGTGCCCAGGGAGGGATGGATAAAGCAGGGCTCACTGTGCTCCTAGTCAGTAGCACTTGTCAGTGGGCCTCCCCCTACCCCAGGTGCGGACTGAGCCTGGAAGTAAGCTGTGCCCCAGGGCCCCCGGGGGCCAGGCGTCAGTGAGGTGGCAGTCCTCCAAGGGCAGAAGCTCACCTGTGGCCTGGTACCCCCACCGTGAGCTGCTGGCAGGGACTGCAGCCCCCCCTCCCCCGTGCCTGCCCTCAGCTCTGCCACCTGCTGAGCTGGGCAGCAGGGGGCCAGGACGGCCTCACACCCTCACACCATGGGGCCTGACCCAACCCTCTGGCAGTGTGGCCAACGTAGCTGTGCCCTGGGCCCTGAGGCAGCAGGCAGCTCTGGCCTGCGGCGGCCTGCGGCAGCCTGCACATGACTGCATGCCAGGTTACCAAGTGCCCTTTCTGTCCCAGGGGTCCCTGAGGCCCCACTGGCAACTGGAGCCCCTGAACCAGACTCCTCGGTAAGGATGTCACGCTCATTCCCAGACCCCCTCTGTTCTCGCACCCCACGCCCATTGCCACCCTGAGCCAGAGGGAACACACAGAGACCACAGTGCAGTCTGGTCTGTCTGTTTATAACCTCTGCCTGTCTCGTCAGTCCGTCTGTCCACCTATGCGCACACGTCTGTCTATGGAAGGAAAAGGTCTCGTGTAAAAATCCAAAATACAATTCTGTGAACAGCCTGCAGGGTCAGTCCAAGTTGTGTCTGTGAAGCGCTGGGGCCAGAGTGCACGCTGGCAGGCACGCTCGGGCCTTCCTGCCTGGCCGAGGCACTACCCAGCCCTGAGCCGCCTCCCCTTGCCTGTGCTGTGCTGCCGGCCCTGGGCACCCAGGATGGCAAGCCTGCCTTGCCCCAGACCAGCCTGCACTGGGGCGGATGGGCAGCCTGCACCGGCAGGGCTCCTAGGAGACTGTGGGGTCCTTGGCCTTGGAGGGCTCAGAGCCCGTCAGCAGGGAGATGGTGGGGTCGTCTGCGTAGTCATCTCCCTCGGAGAAGTAGGAGCCCTCCCCCAGCTCAAAAAGCACAGGCAGGTCGCCGCTGCCCGCGTCCACGGAGCCGGGGTCCAGCAGGAGCAGAGGCTGAGCCGTGTAGTGCACCAGCTGCTTCCCTGCAGGGGAGTGGGGTCAGGCGGCCGCGCAGGAGGGCCAGGTGCGCAGGAGGGGCGGTGACTCACCTGAGTCTGGGCCGCTGCTTTCTGCCTCTAGAGGCCTGGGGGGCTCCTGGGGAGACAGGAGCTCCTGGATCTGTTGGGTGGAGGGGACAGGACAGTGAGGGTCCCTGCTGCCCCCACCCCTCCCCCCACGGGCCGCCTACGCACGCTGGCCAGGCTGCTGTCGAGGTCAGGCAGGCTCATGTCGGGCACGGTCACCGAGGGGCTGAACAGCTGCAGGAGGAGGGCGGGTGGTCAGGGCCGGGCCTGCCGAGGGCGGGGGGGGGGGGGGGGGGGGCAGGGCGGGACTCACGTCCAGCAGGGCACTGGTGTCCACGCTGAAGCCGGGGCTGCTCAGCATGCTCTGCAGGCTGTCCAGGTTGGAGTCCATGGCATCCAGGTGGTCACTGAGCTCATTCCTGGCCCGGGGTGAGTGGGCAGGTGAGGCAACGCCTAGCCTACCCAGATGCCCTCCTGCTGGGGAGGGCCCCCCATGCAGGGCCCCCGAGGGGCATCCTGTCACTGCAAAGGCCTTCGTGGCCTCCTGGTGATTCTGGTGTGGCTGCAGGCCCACTGCTTGGGCATTAGGGGAGGAGCCCCAGGCTACCAGGTGCCTGAACTACGGCCTGGCAGCCATTGGCATCCAGAGGTGCTGTGGGGCCCACCCCTGGCAGAAGCTCAGGCCGCACAGAACTTGGGACTTCAGGCGTGCCCCTCCAGGCAGGGACTTGGGCTTCTGGCCCCTAGCCAGGGCTGTCAGTGAAGATGAAGAGGGACTGGGTGCTCAAGCCCAGGCAGGGTCTAGTCCATGGCCATGGGAGGGGCCCGAGCTCTGGCAGAGCCCTCCCCCCTCCCCAGAGGGGCAGCGCTAACCCTGGCTGGACTCGGCCATGCAGAGAGGAAGAGGAGGGGCAGGGGAAGAGGCGGGCGACCCCAGACATCTGTGGAGTGCGAGCCAGACTGCAAGACACAAACACAAGAGCCCACCACGGCCGAGCTGTTACCCTGGGGGCCGAGGGCTGCGTGGCTGGCACGGCAGATGCCGGGACGCACGGCAGATGCCGGGACGCACGGCCTGCACCCAGGGTGGCCGTGAGAGCTGTGCTCCCAGGACCAGTGGCCCTGCCTCTCTGGCCCGAGCTTGCCCTGTGCCCGTGGCTGTGCTGTGGGGGCACTCACTTGTCCAGGCGGGCCACGCTGAGGCACTTCTCAGGGGTGGAGGGGGGCGGGGCTGAGGGCGGGTGGCTCCCCGCGTCCTCCGCGAGGGCTGTGACCGAGGCAGCAGGGGCGGGCTCGCTCTCCCGCAGGATGGAGTCGATGAGGGCAGTTGGGGACAAGGGTGTGTCCACAGAAGGCGGGTGCCCAGGGCTGGTCGCCGGCACTCGGGGGCTCTGAGGGGGGCTGGGGGGCTCCTCCTTGACACGCACCAGGGGGCTGCTGGACAGGGGCCTGGAAAAGGGGAGGGGTGTGTCGGCAGGACCTTGCCTGGTCCCCACCTGCCCACGCCCTCTGAGCCTGGCCCAGGCCGGCCTAGGGCGGATGGCATCTGGGCGCACCTCTCGTCTACGCTCCTGCCTGGGGAGGCTGCAGGGCTGGCGGGAGACAGCTCCGTGACGTCGGAGATGATGGGTCCGGAGCTGGCCACTGCGTCTGAGGGGAAGAGGCTGGAGCTGCCGTAGGCTGGGGACGAGGCCTGCAGTCGAAGCAGGTGGCCACATGTGGCACGTGTCCTGGCCCGAGGCAGCGCCCTCCCGCTGCCCGCCGCGGTGCTCACCGTGTAGGGGCCCGTGGTGTGGACGTGCTCTAGGGAGTACTGCCGGCCGTACTTGGGCAGGGGGTGCGCTGAGCTGCCATCGTTCAGCATCAGGGGGCTGCGGGGAGGAGGGGTCAGCCGCTGCCACGCCCCCAGACCAGGTGACAGAAGGGGGCCCGAGGGGCAGACCCAGTGCCTCACATCTTTCTCTTCACCCCCAGGATCCGGTTTGACTGCACCAGCGAGATCAGGAACTGGATGAGCTACGGGTGAGAGCATACGGTCACTCCTGCTGCAGTGGGGGGCCCCACCCTGGCCCTGCCCCGCCATGGGCTGCCCCCACCTTGTTGACGACTTTCTGCTGTTGGGCGTGCTTCTGCCGCAGGCTGGCCACCTCCCGCCACAGAGCCTCATTCTCACTGCAACACACCAGGCTGGGTCAGGGCTGGTCCGGGGAGTCTGGGAGCCCAGGAGCAAGAGCTTGGCAGAAGCCCCCGCCCTCCAGGCACAGGCCTGGCTGGGGCTGCGGCTCCCGAGGAGGACAGGCCGGGTGACAGGCAGGCCAGTGGGGCTCCTCGAGCCTCATGGGCATGGTCTGCGCAGACCCTGAGTCTTGGCCCCTCCCAGCCTCCTTTGTCCCCACTGAGGCCTAAGGACGCGGCTCCAGGGTGAGGAGGCCCACACCGCTCTGCAGAGCAGAGCGTAGTGTCCGGGACCCTGCAGGCTGCTGGGCCCTCACCAGGCCATGAGTGCGAGCCCACACCACACCTACTCGGGGGCGGTGTAGCCATGCTGCTGCCTGTCTTCTCAGCACAAACTGGGCCCTGGCTTCACCCTAACAAGCCAGGCCCACCCAGCACTGGGGCGGCCGTGCCTCAGCCTGACCTCAGCCCCAGGCCAGGCCCCCGGAGTCTGAGCTGGAGAGACCCCGGATGCTCTCTGCTACTAGGCCCTGGGCGGAAGGGGGAGGGCAGCGGGAGGGAGGGAGCAAGGCCACCGACCGCCACCTGGCCTGGTGCGCCAGCCTGCCACAGGGCCACCTACTGCTTCATGGCCAGCAGCTTGGCGTCCACGCACTCCTGCCTGCCCTTCATCAGCTGCACGTCGGTCAGCAGCTTCGTGACGCCGTCCTGGCGGAGTTTTATGTCCTCGCTCTTCAGGGTGGACACCTGCGCCAGGGCAGGGCGGGACCAGTGAGGGCTGGGGTGGGGCCGGGGGTCGGGGCGGGGGGGTGGGCCCGGGCGCGGACTCACGCTGGTCACTTTCCTCTTGATGTTCTCCAGGAGCTGCTCCTGGCCGCGCAGGAAGCAGGGGTGCTGGAACTCGGTATCGTCCCTCTCAGGCTTCACCAGGCCCCCCTGCTCAATGTGGACGACCTTCCGAAAGCCATCTGTGGCAACAGAGGTGGGGCAGATCTGCCTATGGGCCGGGGGCCAGGTGCCCGCGGGTGCCCCCCAGCCTGGTTCTGCTGGTCCACCGCAGGCCCCCGAGGTGCCCACTCACACATGTTGAGCTGCCGGACGAAGCTGGCCATGTTGCTGTGCTTGAAGTACTTGGGCAGTACCGCCTTGGCGAACTGGCCCTGGTCGAACACGTGGAAGCTGTTCCCGCTCTGCCAGGAGACACGAGCCGTCACTGCAGAGCCGCCGTCCCCTGGTGGAGAGCACCTTCCCCATGGGGCCAGAGGAGCTGGCCACCAGACAGACCTCCCCAGGGGCCCCGGAGGCTGAGCTGACCATGAAACCCCCGTGTGCCCAGCCACGCTCTAGCTGTCATCACACAAGGTCCTAGGAGTAGACCAGCCGGCCTCATCCCGTCACTCTGCAGGAGGATGCAGCTGCTCAGGACAGAGGCACTCCTGGCCCACCAGACTGGAGGCCGTCAGACATCGCCCACGCCCGCTTCGCCGGGCTCTTCCCAAGCTCAGTCCAGAACACAAGAGAGGCTACCTGGTGGCATGTGTGTGACACGTGGCTCAGAGGGGCTGCAGGGTGGAGGGCCCAGGGTCAGGGACAGCAGGGGCAGGTCTCTCCCTGTCCCGAGAAGGGAGTTAGGGACAGACAGTTACAGACAGAGACGGGCCAGGACAGCCCTTGCGGTGCTGGACGAGAACCCCTCCCCCACAAGTGAATATTCACACAGACGCAAACATGGGAAGCGTGAGAATGGAGACAGAAGGAGGAGTGTGGAGGATGCTGGGAGAAATGAGAACCGCCATTTTTTTTAAGAGTTTTTTTTTTCGATAGGGTGCATGCACTGGCTGAATAGATAGAGAAAGACAGAGACAGAAAGCGAGGGGAGATGGCCACACCACAATCCCTTCTCCCACTGTCCTCTTGGGATCTTGGGCACGCACACATATGTGCCCAGCGTGAGTTTTAAGCTGCCGGGTCCAGGACTTGAACCGCAGCTGACTACGTGGGAGTTCAGTGACATAGCCATTACACCACCTGCTGGTCTCGAGAACCACCTTTTTCAGACTCCGCAGGTTAACCAGAGCTACAGCAGTGCAGGTTGTGTTTACTCAAGAAAGACAGATGAAGCCAGGAACAGTGAGCTTCGGAACACGAATAAACTCAGGCTATACGGAGTGTGTGCTCACCAGAGACAGAGCGCGAGCACCCCTGGGGGACGGCCGTGCTGTGACCCCGCTCAGGATTATGGGCATACACACATGTGCCCAGCATGTTTCTCAAGCTGCTGGGTCCAGGACTTTAACCACACAGTTGGGACACATGGGATCCAGCTGCCGCAACCACCATGCCACTGGTTGGCCTGCTTTATAGCAATTATTTTTTTGGGGCGGAGGGGTTTTTGCGCGTGTGCTCGCTAGAAAGACAGAGAGAAAAAGACAGAAAGCGAGAAATCACCCCCGGGGGGACGTCCACACTATAATCCCTTGTCAAGAACTCCATTCTCCTCTTGGGATCTTGGGCACACACGCACACGTGCCCGGCGTGAGTTTAAACCACCGGGTCTGAGACTCAAACCGCAGCCGACTACATGGGAGTCCAGTGACATAGCCATTATGCCAACTGCTGGTCCCGCTTTGTAGCATTTTAACTTGTGTTATTGCCACTCCACCTGTGGTGGCCTTGAGGGCTGCAGTGTGACCACAGAGGGAAGCAGAGCCCCGGCAGCTACCAGGCAGGTGGGGCTGCGGGCCCTCCAAGCTCCTCCCCAAGAACTGCCAGTGACCGGCTGAGCAGTTCCCGCGGGACCCCACTCGCAAGTCCGTGATCTGACTTGAAGCTTGCCCAGTTGAGAAAGGCCTTTTCCTTGGGGGCAGCATGTGGTATAGTGGTTGGGGCGCTGGACTCCCATGTGGCCGACTGCAGTTTGAGTTCTGGACCTGGCACTTCAAACTCATACTGGGCACATGTGCACAGCTCAAGATCCCAGGAGAAGGGACCGCGGCGTGGGCATCCCCCTGGAGGATTTTATGATCTGTCTCTGGTAAATGCACACGCCCTCCGTCAAAAATCTCTCTCAAAAAAAGCCTTTTCCTTAGGAATGCTGGCTGAAACATCTAGGGCAGCTTTAACAGTGTGGCTGTGCCTCACGGAGGACACCCCTCTAGAGGACAATCCCTCCCCCCGGGGATGGCGGCTGGTCCCGGGATAGCTCAGGCACACCCCACCCACCACACTGCAGTCCGGGGAAGCGTCACACTGCCGAAAGGTCAGCGCCTGCGATCCAGCACTGCTGCCTGCCCCGGCGCCCCGTCACGGCCCAGGACGGGGGACCTTCCCAGCACTGCTGCCTGCCCCGGCGGCCCGTCACGGCCCAGGACGGGGGACCTTCCCAGCACTGCTGCCTGCCCCAGCGGCCCGTCACGGCCCAGGACAGGGGGACCTTCCCAGCACTGCGCCATCCTGGGGATCCAGAGCGTGCTCAGGGAGGGAAAGCCCAAAGCTCATGCCTCGGCCAGCCCTCCAGGCTGTGCTGAGCAGGGTGGGAAGGTGGGGAGCTGTCAGCCGCCTGGCCGAGCGTCCAAGGTGAGCCGACATGCAGTCCTCCAGAAGGACTGGGAGACTCCCTGGCTCCAGGCTTTTAAGAGAGTTTCTGGGGGCTGGCCGATGGTGTGGTGGTGAAGGCGCTGACTCCCACAGGGCCGACCATGGTTTGAGTCCCGGACCTGGAGACTTGCTTTCCTACTTTCCCTTTCTCTCTGTCTGGTCAAATTAAACAATAGTGATAATAAATAATTAAAATAAAATAATTCTTTAAAAAAAAAAAAGAGGATTTATGCCCATTCCCACCTGATGAGGCTAGCTGGACAACACAGAGATGACAAGCAGCAAATCACCAAACAGCTACAGCTAAACAGTGACAGACGCTGGGTGGGAGGGGCAACTCTGATCTCCAAAGTTGCCAGTGACACTAATTAAAATCAAATTTAAAATGTTAAATTAGGGGCCAGCAGATGGTATGGTAGTTAAGGTGCTGGACTCCCACATGGCTGACTATAGTTCGAGTCCCAGATCTGGCAGCTTGCTTTCTCACTTTCCCCTCTCTCCTGTCAAATTAAAAAATAATAATAACAACAACAAATAGAATTAAATAAATAAGTTTGTAAAAAATGTTTAAGTTAAAAATTTTTGGGGGGTGAGGTTTTTGAAATAGGGCATGTGCACTCACCAGAAAGAGAGAGACAGAAAGCGAGAAATCACCTCCCAGGGGGGATGGCTATGCTGCAATCCCTTCTCCTCCATTCTCTTCTTGGGATCTTGGGCACGCACACATATGTGCCAGGTGTGAGTTTAAGCCACCGGGTCTGGGACTTGAACCGCAGTCGACTACATGGGAGTCCGGTGACATAGCCATTACACCAACTACTAGTCCTAAGTTAAGAAAATTTTAAAGGACTTTTGCCATAGCATGTATGCATGTGCTTGCAGTACAGACAGAAAGCGAGAAATCAGTCCTCCTGGGGTGGCCACGCCGCAATCCCTTCCCCGTTCTCCTGTAGGGATTTTGGGCACACGCACTGGCACACGCGCCCAGTGAGTTTCAAGCCACC
Source organism: Tupaia tana (assembly GCA_026018925.1). Classification (NCBI taxonomy): domain Eukaryota; kingdom Metazoa; phylum Chordata; class Mammalia; order Scandentia; family Tupaiidae; genus Tupaia; species Tupaia tana. The sequence goes on along the minus strand of JAKSZU010000008.1, from coordinate 93,839,519 downwards.
GGGTCTGCGTCTTGACCCATAGTCAGTTACGTGGGAGTCCAATGGTTTAACCACTATGCCACCTGGTAGCCCCTAATTTTAATTTAGTTTTACATTAAATATTTCTTTAAACAAAAAAATGGAGACAGGAAAAAACATTTCACACACAGGAAAAAGACAACCACTAGAAACTGTCACTGAGGCGGTCCATCGGCTTCCTAGACAAAGCTCTAAGCCAGCTATTTCAAACACACTCCAGGAACTAACGGGAGAGAGCACCTCACCAAACGCACTGCCCGTGGGAAAATAAAAATGGCAAGGCACACGACCAATTATGGAGTTGATGGGGGCCGGCAGGTGGCATGGTGGTGAAGGGTGCTGGGCTCCCACATGGCCGAGTGCCGTTCGAGTCCTGGACTTGGCGGCTTGCTTTCTCAGGCTCCCTCTCATTCATTCATAAATAAATAAAGTTAAATAAAATAATCCTTTAAAAATTCTGGAGTTGAAAGGCACAATACCTTGATTTAAAATTCACCAGAGGGGCTCAAGAAAGGATGTGAGCAGGTGAAAGAGGGGAAGCAGCACCTAGGGGGGGTCACTGAGAGCACCGTGGGGGCCGCGGGGGGAACAGCGTGGGGCCGCGGGCACCTGTGGGGACCGCCGAAGGCACGGCCACGCCTCATGGGAATAGAGAAAGTACGCAGAGAAAAGTCCAAAACCTGCCAAACTGATTAACACCTAGAAGTTAAACTCTCAGTAGAATCAACTCAAGAAGACTCACACTCGGACACTTCAAAATCAAACTGCAAAGGCAAAGGAGGACCGTGGAGAGGACAAGCTGATCCAGAAAAAGAGCCCTCATGCCGGGCGTGTGCGTGCCCCAGGCCCTGAGAGGAGAGGGAAGGGACTGCGGCCGGCCGCCTTCTGGGCTGCGTGGTCTCTGATGAGAAACCAGCCCAGACGTGGTGCGGCAGGTTGGAGTGCAGCGGGGGCAGTAGGGGACAGCAGGACAGCAGATGGCGACATGATTATGGCACTGGACTCCATGTAGTCGACTGAGTCCTGGACCCAGTGGCTTACACTTCACATCGGGGGTGTGTGTGCACGTGCCCCAAATCCTGAGAGGAGAATGAAAGCGAAGGGATTGGGGCGTGATCACCCCCCCAGGGGGTGATTTTTGTTTTCTCTGTCTCTGGCGAGCGCATGCACACTATAGAAAAAAAAAAAAAACAACACACTCTGACTCTCTAAAAAAAAGAAGGGGGACAGCAGGTAGCGTGGAGGCTAGGGTGGCTGACCCCACGTGACCAAAGCTGCAGTTTGCATCCTGAGCCCGACACCTTGAAGGACACACTGGACACGCGTGTGTGCCCAGAATCCCAAGAGGAGAATGGAGCAGAATGGACTGCTGGGCGGCCGCCCCCCGGAGGTGCTTTCTCACACTCCCTCTCTGTCAAGTGCATGCCCCCAACAACAGCAAGTGCAGAGAGACCTCGGCCTGCAGTCTCTGTCTCTCCACTGAGCGCACGCACCCTATAGCAAAAATCTGTGTTTTAGAATTAGCGTATTGAACTTAATTGTATGTATGTATTTATTTATTTATTTAAATTTGACCAGAGAGGGACAGAGAGAAAGCAAGAAAACAAGCTGTCAGATCCGGGATTCAAACCGCAGTCTACCATGTGGGAGTTCAGTGCCCTTAACCACCATGCCACCTGCCAGCCCTGCAAAAATCTCTTAAAAATGCTGGAATAAAAGCAAGACGCTCGTCAAGAAGTCTATATCCAGCAAGACTCTGTTTTCTTTTTAAAATTTCAGTTGCTGCTATAAAGGAGCATGTACTTATCAGAGACAGAGAGAGAAGTCAAGTGAGAAAGCACCTCTGGGGGGATGGCCGTGCACACACGTCCGCCGGGAGCGCTCCTGTTGCCTCTGTCTCTCCGTTTTTCAGGATGTTGGGCACACATATACACATGCTTGGAGTGTCTAAGCTGCCAGGTCTGGGACTCACACTGCACAGCTAGCAGGTGGGTCCCGCTGCCTTAGCCACCATGCCGCTGGTTGGCCCAATGTGTTGTTCGTAAGCTACTAGAGCCGGGATTCAAACTACCTTCGGCCACATGGCTCTCAGCTCTCTTAACCACTAGGCTACGGGGCCTGGTCGGGGCTGGCTCCCTCCTGCACGTGCCCCACACACACTGGGGCAGCGGGTGCCGCGGGCCGGTTTTGACAGCTGCAGGCTGGGTCCAAGCTAAACATGCCGGCAAGCTCTAGCTTACGGGCCACGAGCCTCGGAGGGTCTGTGGGGGGGCGATCGGAGACCCCCAGGTGTCCTCTTTCTGCCTCCCGGGCTCAAGGCCCCTTCTGCTGACCACAGGCAGAGGCTGCGGCCTGTCTGGGGTACAAGGAAGCCTGCTCCTGGACATGTAGCAAGGCCGGAAGAGGGTGCTGAGGTATGGCCGCGGCCTGTGTCCCTCAGCACGGGCCCTCGAGCATACCCAGGACTCTCGGTGCAGACACGCTGCCGGGCAGCTCTGGATGCGCTCTTCAAGGCCAGAGCCCACCGCACATGTCCAGCAGACCCTGTGGCTTAAAACTCACACGGGGGAACCAGCAGTTAGCGTAATGGCTATGTCGCTGGACTCCCACGTAGTCGACCGTGGTTCGCGTCCCGGACCCGGTGGCTTAAAACTCACACCGGGCATGTGTGCGTGCGTGCCCAAGATCCCGAGAGGAGAATGGAGGAGAAGGGATTGCGGCGTGACCATCCCCCCTGGGGGGTGATTTCTCGCTTTCTGTCTCTCTGTCTCTCTCTCTCTGTCTGGCGAGCGCACACGCCCTATAGCAAAAAACCTCTCAAAAAAAAAAAAAAAAAAAAAAAAAAAAAAAAAAAAAAAAAAAAAAAAAACCTCACACGGGGCTCTGGTGCGTGCATGCCGAGAGGCTGGAAAAGGGACTGTGGCCGTCCTGCACCACTGGGGCTGGCTTCTTGCTTTCTGTCTTTTTCTCCAGTGAGTGCACACGCCTGATAGCAAAAATCTCTCTTAGTAAATACACAAGCAAGGAGAGGCCTGCTGGTGGCATGGGGTCAGGGGTGGATCCTACAAGACTATGCAATTCAAGTTCATGAGTGCAGCTTGAGAGACACTCCAGCACGTGTGCACGCATGCCTGGAACCCCAAGGAGGGTCCAGGACTTGAACTGCGGTTGACTTTGTGGGAGTTCAAGGACGTAACCGTTATGCCATCTGCTGGTCACCAAGAAATGAACTTTTTAAAAAACGGGACAACAATAGCAAAAATGTCTCTCTAAAAAGAAAGATTAATTTCTTGGGGCTCGCAGGTGGCATGGTGGCTGAGGTGTGGGTGCTGGATTTTCACATGGCCAACTATGGTTCAAATTCTGGACCTGACAGTTTGCTTTCTTTCTTTCTTTCTTTCTTTCTTTCTTTCTTTTTTTTTTTTTGGAGAGGTTTTCACTCTAGGGCGCGTGCGCTTGCCAGACAGAGAGAGACATAGAGACAGAAAGCAAGAAATCACCCCCCGGGGAGATGGTCACGCCACAATCCCTTCTCCTCTAGGGATCTTGGGCACGCAAGCACACGCACCCGCCGTGAGTTTTAAGCCACTGGGTCCAGGACGCGAACCGCGGTCGACTATGTGGGAGTCCAGCGACATAGCCATTACGCTAACTGCTGGTTCCCGATGGTTTGCTTTCTCATTTTCCTTTCTCTTCTTCTGCCTCTCTCTGGTCAAATTAAAAAAATAAATGACAATAACAAATAAAATAAAATACATAAATAAATCTTAAAAAAGTAGTTCATTTCTCTTTATAAACAAGAGACAGAGACAGAGAGAGACAGTGCCCACAGCAGGGCCTTAGCACAGCAACCGGCCCTGGGCCCAGTCAGTTCTGTGCTGGGTGTAGGTCCAGCTGCCTCAGTCCTCACCTTTCCCATAAGCGCTTTTGCTTCCACTCAGGCCAGTGGGCCTTGCAGGTGGGGTGGGGGAGTGGCGGCCTGTAGTGCTGCAGTTCGCTGCCAGGTATGGAGGGCGAGGCTGGCAGGCCTGCCAGGGCCTGTCCGGTCCAGAGGCGGCAGGGTGAGGGCTCTGCCTCGTGATCTCTTCAGGGTGCCGCCCCTCACCGCAGGCCCGTCTGACTGCCGGCACACGGTGGCCCGGGACCTCCAGCTTCTTGTCCTGGGGCCGAGGCACCTAGTATCACCCCTGCTCCCAGACAGGACAGCACCATGGGCCAGAGCCAGCCGAGGCCAGAGAGGCCTGGAGCCCGCACACGGGTCCTGGCTTCATCCTCGCCTGCACCCAGCAAGTGGCCCTGCATCTGCTTGGCACAGACCCCGTCTGTCCTCAGGCCCCCCTGCTGGAGGCTCCTGGGGTGGGACCTAGGTCTGTCGGGCCAGGCATTCACAAATGAGTTAAAGTTTCTAAACATCTGTTGACTGAAATGTGTTCACTTGTCAGAAATAAAAAGATAAAACAAAAGTGGGCCAGCAGGTGGCGTGGTGGCTAGGGTACTGGTTTCCCACATGTCTGTGGTTCAAGACCTGGACCTGGTGGCTTGCTTTCTCAGTTTCTCTCTCTCTGTTTCTTGCTCTGGTGAGCACACATGCCCTATAGCAAATTATAAAATAATAATAATGGGACCAGCAGATGGCGAAATGGCTACGTCATGGGACTCCCATGTAGTCGACCGTGGTTCAAGTCCCCGACCCGGTGGCTTGAACTGATGCCGGGCACGTGTGTGTGCGCATGTGTGCCCAGGATGCAGCGAAGAGAATGAAGAAGAGCTTGCGGTGTGGCCATTCCCCCTGGGGGGTGATTTCTCACTTTCTGTCTCTCTGTCTCTTTCTGTGAAGCGTATGTGCCTTGTAGCAAAAACCTCTCAAGAAAAAAAAAAAAAAAAAAAAAGTAAAATAAACAGTAATTAAGAAAGGAAGAAGGTACCCGCCCCTCTGATCTCCCGGGACACCACCCAGGCACACCTTTGGGACCAGGCACTGCAAATGCTGCAAGGCCCATAGCCGGACACCCTCCCCTGGGTCCCGTGGACACCCTGACGTCGTAGCCAGCGCAGGTCTTCTCCAGGAGCACAGCTACACAGTCCCTGAGGCAGGATGGCCGACAGGGTCCCTCAGACCCGCGGGGCTGACCCCGGGCCTCTGACTCTCCCTCCCTGAGTCAGGGCAGTGGGAACAGCGCAAGAAGGGTATAGGGGACTGAGCCTTCTGAGAGCTGGACTGGGCTGGAGTCACAGGAGGGTCCCGGCCAGGCGGTGTGGCGTCCTCCAGCTGCCGGCCGGGCTGAGTGCATCACTCACTAAAGCGCTGACCAGGTAGCGCCAAACTCTGGTCCTGACCCTCCAGAGAACAGGCGTGGCCACAGTCCTGACCAGAGCCGCCTTTCCCGCTCAAAAGCCCTGTCACTCGCTGCGCCCACAGGCCTGCAGACTTGGAGCAGAACGGCCACCCCAGCAGGGTTAAGCTCAGCTCGCAGCACTCTTTTAAAAGATCCCCGGGCCTGCCCTAGGCGGGGACAGCTGAGGGGGACGATGGCGGTGGGAGAGGACTGGGAGCCAGCCTCCTGCCGAGGTCCTGGAGCCGGGGGGTGGGGCAGGGCTGCGGGGAAGCAGTTTCGAACAGGAGCAGGACTGCCTCCTAGGCCCTTCATCTCAAACGCTCTTCAGACAAAACAACTTCACAAACAGCTGGGAGTGGGGAGAATACTGCCCGAGCGGGGCCGCCGCAGTCCTGCCTTTTCTCCACGCCGGCCGGCCGGGAGACTCGATAGCCTGCAGGCTGGGGGCCTCCTGGACGGCTCGCAGGAGGGGGCACACGTGTGTGGTGGCACCGCCCTGTCATGGTCCCTCCTGAGGCTCAGAAGACCCGTGAGGCCTGTTCTCAAGGCCACCAACTGCCAGCCCGACCGGACGCAACGTCACAGCCAGGATGTGGACAGCACGCTCTGACCCCGGCCCCACTGGCGCTCAGTGACTTCTGCAAACCGAGGATGCCCAGCCTCGCAGGTGCGCCAGGCACTGGCCTGCGGCGGCCGAAGACGCACCCCCGGGCAGTGAAACCACTCGACTTCACAAAGGCGCCTTCTCCTCGGCGGGGCCCTTCCTTCCCTGCACAGCAACGCCCTGCGTCTCGGCCGGGCCTGCTCCTCTCCGGGCCGCTCCGAGGAAGGGCACGCGCACTTCCGCTCCAGGCCGGGGCCGCTCCGCCCCCGCCCAGGCCTCAGGTCGGTCGAGTCCGGCCCGCGACCCTGGCCCGCCCGCCGCGCGGCCGCTCACCGGGCTCCAGCAGATGAGCGCGTCGGTGTCTGGGTCGCTCACGAGGGTCCACAGCTTGGTCAGGAAGGCCGGGACGTTACTGGGCCCTGCCGCGCCGGGGCCCACGGGCAGGTCCATCTCGGGCGAGGCGGCGGCAGCGGCCGCGAGGAGGAGTGGGGAGCCGGGCTAGCGCCGCCTCCGCGCCACCCACCCGGGCCGCGCCGCCCGCTGCGCACACACAGCCCCGGGGCCTGGCATGGCCGCCGCCATCTTGCGACGCGCGCGCTCCCGCCGGCGCCGCCGCCCCGCGTCCCCACGGCGCGCGCACGCCGGCCCCGCCCCGTCTCGTCTACGCGCGCTGGGCCCCCCCCGACGCCCACCAATCAGGGCCGGCGGGGCGGGGCCGAGCTCGCGGGCCCACGCGTCCGGGTCGCTGCCGGAAGCGGCTGTTGAGGTTGGAGCCGGCGCGCGGCGGGCATGGCGGGCACGCGGGGTGCGCGGCGCGCGGCGGTGCCGGGGCTGCGGCGGGGGAAGCGGCGGCCGGAGCCCGAGCCCGAGCCCAAGCCCGAGCCGAAGGAGGTGACTGCGGGGCAGCGGGGCCAGGACGTGCATGTGGCGGGCAGCGCGGGCTTCCGGGCGCCGGCCTGGCAGAGGGGCCGCGCGCCCGGTGCGAACTGGGCCGAAGACAGCCTCGCCCAGGGTGGCCAGGATCAGAGCCCGCGCTCGGGGTCCGGAGGCTACCGGGGTGGCATAGCCGGGCCGGCCGGGCCGCCGCAGAGCTGGCCGGGGTCGTGCTTCTCCGCGAACCCGCGGGCGGGCCGGCCGCGCCTGCTGCTCCACCACCGCAGCAGCCGGAGTCTCAATAGCGGCGCGGTCGCGTAGCCAACTAGAGAGCCGAGACACATCAGGGCGCGGGAGTCGCTTCCACAGAGCGGGTTGAGAGCCGGGGCAGGGCTGGGCACAGGCGCCTACTGGGACACCCGTGTAAGCTGCGGGGCCTCCCAGGGCTGCGCACTCGGGCGCGTCGGAGTACTAGGTTCTCCGGACTGAGCCGACCTGGCCAGGTGGGGTTGGGCAGGGAGCTGGGAGAAGGCTGAGGTCCTGCCCGGCCTCTGCCCCGATCTCCTTGGACAAGCGTGTTCTACTTCAGGGGGTGACAGCCCCTCGGGGACTCTGAGCCTCTCAGAGCCTTGCCTTCCCTAGTTGGTGTCCTGGCAGCCCCAGAAACTTGAGGGGGTGTGGAAGGTGTAGCTGGCAGTGGGGAGCCCTTGGCAAGGCTGTGGGCCCGCTGTAGGAGGCGTCGTTCTGGGAAGCCCCTTCCCGGTGAGACAGGAGGGCAGGTGGCTGGCAGTTAGGGCCCAGGTAGGGTGGGTGGTTTGGATGGAGAGGGAGGCTTGGGACTAGAGGGGTGCGGCCTCAGAGCTTAAAGCTGGGGGTGAGCTGCAGGGGTGCATCGCCTGTGTCTCCTTGCAGCCCGTGTTCCTCTGTGCCCCTGTTCCCGACCACAACGATGGCGACGATTCTGGCCTTTCTGACAGTGAGGAGAGTGTGTTCTCAGGCCTGGAAGATTCCAGCAGCAGCAAGGATGGTGAAGGAGACAGTGGAACCAACAACGATGAGGGCGGCAGGACAGAGAGGACCACTGAGGAGCAGGTGCAGGTGGGTGAGGAGCCTCCCTGTGGGTCCCAGGGAAGACGTGGTCTGCTGAGCCTCCTGTCCCGCTTCCCCAGGGTCCCTGGTTGCACCCAGGGCCCTGCTGTCCAGCCGGTCTCCATGCCTGGGCCCTCTCCCTTGGACCACACAGATGGGGAACACCGGCAGATTCTCCCAGCCTCGCTGTGAGCTGGGCTCCCTAGAGGCAGAACCCAGCATGGGGGCTCACCCGCCTGAGGTGCAGACAGGGTAGCGTGAGGCTGGCCTGGCCTGTCCCCTGGGCCTGCAGGGTGGAGGTTGTGACGTCGTGATGACGGGCCTGCAGCTGTCATGGCGGCGCCTCACTTTCCCTGAGGGAGGAGAGGGAGCAAAGTGGGATTTAGCTGCAGCACAGGTTGCTGTGCGAGGCACCCCGGAGCTAGTGTTAGAAGCAGGTCATGGAGGATTCTGCCCCGGCCGGGAGGCCAGGCTGCTTTACCTGGTCAGTTTATGCTGGTACCATGGGGCCGATTATTTTTTCCTTGTTTTGTTTTTTGTTTCAATCGTCAGGGAGCACACGCGCTGGCCAAAGGGGGAGAGTGCTCCCGGAGGTGTGGTGGCTGCAGTCCCTTCCCCATCTCTTCGCCTTGGGGACTGTGGGTGTACACACACCTGCTGTGTTTCCCAGCGTCTGGGCTGGGTTTCACCGCAGCTGGCCATGTGAGTTCCAGCTGCCTTATGCACAAGCCAGCGGGGCAGTCTGGGTAGATTTGTTTACCAGGAAAAAGGAATTAAGAGCAGGTTTGAATTTCTGTTCATGCAAGCTTTAATTATAACACTGGTGCTCACAGAGAAAATGTGTTTACCATAGTTTGGAAAGTTATTGTTTCCCCCGACTTTTTAAGTTTTTAAAATAATAAAATATACTGGGGGCCAGCAGGGGCGTGTGAGTAAGGCGGTGGACACTTCCACATGGCCGACCACTGCTCAAGTCCCGGACCTGCTGGTTTGCTTTCTTACTTTCCTGTCTTTCTCTGGTAAAATTAAAATAAGTGAGTGAGTAAGTAAAATTCAATAAATGACTTTTAAAAAATGATAAAATATACTTTTCTTGAAAAAAAAAAAAGTAGATAACTGTCAATGTCCTATGAAAAGCTGGGCTTCCCCTCCGATGTCTCTGACCCTGCCCAGGGGCACAGTCCCTAGTCTGAGTGCATCTTACTGAGTCACTGCTTTGACAATGGAGGATCGGGCTGTCTCCTCAGCACAGTGGTTTAGTGCTGTGCATAGAAAGCTGGGTCCCGTGTGGCCGGCTGCAGTTCGAATCCCAGCCCTGGAGGCTTGAAAAACACACCAGTGTGTGTGTGCATTGCAGGTGCTCCAAGTCCTGATCTAGTAGAAAAACGTAAAAAAGGGTTGTGGTGTGGCCATGACCCCTCGCTGGGCGCTTCCTCTCTTTCTCTCTGAGTAGCGCATGTGCTCTCTGGCAATGAGGGAGAAAACTGAGGATCAGATGTTTAATTATGGGGAAGGTTTGTACGGAGTTCTTTGAAACAGCTACCAGCACAGAGATCGCAGACTGATTTGGGGTGAGATGGACGGGCCCTCGGGCGTGTTGGGACTCCTGCCTGTCCGCCCTGCCAGGCTGTGCACACCCTGCCCCCACTCGGCTCCGGCTCCCCGCAGCTTCCCCTCCTGCTTACCGGGCGGCCTGCTGTGCGGGGTGGCCGCTCCCCTTGTGGCTGCAGGGCTCTGCCGCCTGCTCGGTGTAGAGAGCTGCGGGGCTGCGGCGCGCGGCCAGAGTGGGGGCAGCCTTCAGAGGTCTGCACCTGCCCTCGTCCCCGGCACCTGTCTTTTCCGTGCATCAGCCTAGACCTATTGGCCCTGTCCAGGTCATCGTCCCTGCATCCCAGCTGTGTCAGTCCCAGTGAGTGGGGCGGTGGGGGCACCAGTTCCTCCCAGAAAGCCTCCCATTTCTCCCCTTGCCACTCGTCTCCCAGATGCCACCAACACCTCCTGGCGGCTTCAGCCACACCGCTGGCTACCCTCAGCCATCCTAATGGACACGACCTCAGGGGAGAGCCAGGTGTGGGTTACCCGTCATGCTTGGCCCTGTCACCTGGACAGCCTTATTCTGCGGGGGGGCTCCGTGAGGTCGGGGACCTCTCAGGGACTGCCAGCTGCCTTTGGCCACCACGGCTGGCAGCTCATCACATGTCAGCCCATGTAGGGCTTCTGCCCAGCAGTCCCCAGGGGCCGTGGTCCTCAGCCCCCATCCCTCCTCAGCAGCTTCTATAATACTGGTTTGTCAGAAAGGCTGTGACACATTTTTGCATGGAAGAACAAAGAAATGAACACAGTAGAATGGTGCTTCTCCAGTTCTAGAGACTCAGGCCAGTGAGCCTCACCTTCTGCTCCTGTACCGGAGAAGCGCAGCGGGCCCAGGAGTGGCCCGGCCGCCCTGCCCCCGTTGGCTGGTTGAGCCATTCTCTGCAGCAGGGAAGAGGGAGCCTTTGAGGGTCCTAGGGCACGTGGCATGCGCGTGGCACCATCTGACTCCTGAGGTCTCTGCTTTCACCTTCTGCCCCTGCCTCCGGCCCTTCTAGTTTTTTTCCACCCTGTGGGCGTGCCCGGGCGTGTGCATGTGCTGAGCCACGGGGACGCTTGGGTGCATGTGTGGAGCTGTGGGCGTGCCCGGTCACGCGCATGTGCAGTGTCTGACTGTCCCTGCAAGGTGGGGTCGTCCGTGCCGTCCCCGAGGCCATGAACACGTGAGAGGGGCACTGCCCTGTGGCCTAGCACGCCTGCATGGGCCGAGCAGCCGTGGTTCAGTTCCGGAGGTACCCGAGTGCTCCCAAGGCCACGCCGTGTCCCGTGCCCTGCGGCCTCGTTTCCAGCCTCCCACGGAGTGGGACAGGTATCCCCTGGTGCACAGGGCATCCTGCTCATTGGGCGGGAGGTGCCTGCCCCGGCCCGGCCGGACCGCTGAGTCGGTCTTCATCACTGGGCTTTGAGGGCCAGCTGGCTGACGTCGGCTACCCCTGCCTGGGGTCGGGGTGCCGCCCACGACTGCTCCTGCCCGCCTGCACTGTCTGCCTCTACCACCCTGGCTGGCCCTGAGCTGCTGCCGGCCCCCAGTGCTGCCCAGGGAGGGCCCTCCGTGAGGGAGTGAAGGCTCCAAGCCGTCCCTGGCCTCTCCAGAAGCCCAGCCTGCTGCCCCGTCCAGGAGCACATCCCCCCCCCCCCCCCCCCCCCCCCGTCACTGTCGTTCTTCCGTGGCAACTGGCCAGTGCGGACTCACGGGTTGGCAAGATGAGGCTGCGCCACGCCCACCTCCTGGCCTGGGGGCAGCCTGGGCGGACTGCACGTCCACTGCCCTGCGCCGGCACTCCCGAGTCTGTCTTGCCGCTGTTGGAGTTGGGCCGACTGGCTGTGGGCGTGCCCGCTGCCTCCTGCCCTGCCCCACACCCTGAGCTTTGCCCTCGAACTCTTCCCAGGAGACCCGGCCTGCGTACCCCAGGTGCCCTTGCTGGGTCTCGGCCCTCTGTGGACCGCCCCCTGCCCGCCCCGGCCTCAGCAGCCAGAGGGCCTCTACCTACTGGCCCAGAACCAGCAGGTTGTCACGCTGCCCTCTCCTGGCTGGTCGGGGACTCCACCAGCTGCCCTCTGCTGCACCACCGCGCTCTGTGCCGCCCTCGTGCTGTGGGGCCTGTCTGTGTGTGCTGTGTTGACTTCCCGTGTGTGGGCTCTCTCCCCGTGTGGGGTCCTCCGCTGCCCCGCCCTGTCCTGGGTGAGAGGAGACCCAGCAGCCCGGGCAGTGGAGGAGGCGCTTCCCGAGCTTGGGGGTCTGTCTGCGTCTGCGGGGGCAGGGCACCAGCAGCCGTGGGTGCTGAGCTGAGGCCACCAGTGTGGGGCAGGAGTGCCTGGGCACAGGGTGCTGGGTGCGGCCCGCCCCACTCACACAGTGAGTCCCACGGCTCCTCCGGTCACGCTGGCACCCCGTGCTCCGGTCCGTTCTCCTGGAAGTCCCTACACGGCCCCTCCTGCGTTCTGAGGGGAGACCACGGGACTCGTTCCCACGTGCTCTTGAGGCAGCCCTTTGTGGCTGGTGCTCTTGGGCGTCACCTGTCCATCCATCCGTCCTTCCTGGGGGGGGTCAGACTCCTCCAGGCAGCTCAGACGTGGGAAGGGGTGTAGGGCCTGCGGGGCCTCGTGAGCTCGTCACGTGCCGGCTGCGGTCGCGTTCCGGGCAGCAGGCGGGCAGGACAAGCCCACCAGGTTGTGGTGGAGACATCAGCTCTGCCCGTGGAGGGAGAAAACCCTCCGACCCCCAGAATCTCTGCCGCCCTGGCAGGCAGGCCGGTGTGCCGTGCTGGCTGAGACGTGCTGTCCGAGCAGGACGGCTGGCCAGCGGCTTGTCGGGGCGGGCTCCTCCTGGGACAACCCTCCGAGCTCCCAAGCCCCTTCCTCTGCTGTGACAGGCAAGCATCTTTACCTCGGCCTGTCTTCACTGCTGTGATTTCTTTCAGAAGTGTGAGGTGTCTGGGCGGTCTTGCCTCCCGTCCTGGTAGGTGACTGCACGGAGTCTGTCCCCCCCCCCCAGGGTCTTGCTCAAGGCCGTCCTGGGAGCCATGACCCCCCCAGGGCCTGCAGTGGGCTCCTGTCCCCGGTGCTCGTGTTCCCAGCAATGCTATGCTCGGGGCACGCACAGGCCCTGGCCATGCTCCGTGAGCGCGGCCTCCTCCCTTCTGTGCCCACACCCTGTGGGTGGCCCTGGCCCAGGATGGGGCTCTTGCTGGCCGACCCAGGCCAGCACCCAGTGGCCATCACTGTGTGCCCAAGCAGAGACGTGGGGAGCCCTGGGCCACACCCGGGCTGGGTGCAGTCTGTCGTGAGCTCAGTGAGAAGCTCTTCCTGGGTTTTTGGAGCCCCAGGGCCCCTGCTGCCGTCCTCGTAGTCCGTCCCAGCCCAGGGCTGGCCAGAGACCTGCCTGTCCCCGAGGCCTGGAGGCCCTAGGTGTAGCTCCTGTGTCTCCTTGGCCACCCAGGCCGCCTTGCCATTGCATGGCAGGTGCTGTCCCCGCCTGCCACCCAGCACCGGGCGACCCCAGTGCTGGACACGCGCTAGGAGGCACGCCCGCGCTCCCCGCAAGCACTCCTCTCCGGGTGGCTCCTGGTCCCCGCGCTCTTCAGCTCTGCCGAGCCTCTGTCCGAGCTGTGCTCACCGTGCAGTCCTGGCCATGGTCTCTGGGCTTTTACCGTACCCCGGCTGGGCTGTGGCGTCTTTGGGGCTCCGTGGCACCATCGAAGAGCGTGCTGCCTCCACCCACACCCCACACGTCTGCTGAGGCTCCTCGGCCCAGCGGACCCCAGGTCCCTCGCCCCCACACTAGCCCCTGTGTCAGCTCCAGCTGGGGCTCTTTCTGGCCAAGCCCTCCCTTGGGGGCTGCAGGCTGTGTGACCTGCGTGGACCCGACCCACCTGGTGTCCACATCAAACGGGGGCGTCCCCAGGAGACAAGACTCACTCAGTTTGGGTGTTTTAGTTTAGTTTTTGCTGTGGGGCATGTACACTGGCTAGAAAGAGGGAAAGTGAGAAATTACCCCCTGGGGATAGCCGCGCCTCAGCCCTGGGGGCTCCTCCTGGGACTTTGGGCGCGCGCGTGCACTGGTGTGATTTTCAAGCCGCCAGGTCCGAGACACAGACTGCGGTCAGCATGTGAGAGTTCAGGGCTCTAACCGCCATGCCCACTGATCTCTTTAATTCTTCATTTGTTTCCCCTGTAAGGCCTGTGGGCTCACCAGGGGCCGGGAAGGAGAGAGTGCCCTGGGGATGGCCACTCCGCAGTCCCTTCGTCTCCCCTCCTTCCCTTCCTCTCGATTTTGGGCAGCACACACATGTGCCTGGTGTGTTTTAAGCCCTTGGGCCCAGGATGCAGACATACCAGCCATGTGGGGTCCAGCTGACCCCCCAGTGGTCTTTTTCCTTAGTTTTGAACGACAAAGAGAGGTCAGTGCCCTCTGCAAAGGGCCTTCCTCTAAAGCCTGAGGGGCGGTGGGGGAACCGCCCGCCAGAGCTGGGCCTGTGCTGCCCTCTGCTGGGCGCCGTCTGCTCTGTCACTGCCTGGCCAGTCTGAGGAGGGCCTCGTCCGCTTCCGGGGCCCCTGAAGCGCACAGGTGTGGGACCCTCCTGTCTGTCCCCTGCACCCCCGTGCTGTCATGCTGGCGGCCACCAGGACTTAGGACATGCCTGTGGGCGCCCCGGTGGTGCCGCACACTGTGGGAGCGTCAGCCCTGGCCCTGCGAGCCTCTGAGGCCAGGAGGCCTGTGGCCAGCACTGTCCCGGCTGCCCTGCTCGGGCCACTGCCCGCTGGACCCCGTGCCCACACGCCAGGCAGCTTCTCCCACTGGCAGGCAGGAGGGCGCCGTGGACACGGGCTCTCAGCTGTTCCCGGCTGGGGAAGAACTCAGTCCCTGAGGCCGTGACAGGAGAGGGCCCCCGCAGAGGGCCTCGTTCTCCCAGCAGTCCTGGCTCTGCTGCGAACCTGCCCCTCCGTAGGGCGGCCCAGCTCCCGGTGCGGGGACAATCTCTCTTCTAGGTGGGGCTGACCCTGGGCTGCTGGTGGGGTCGGGCTGCGCTCTAGGCCCCTGGCCAGCTGGGAGGGGGCCCCCACAGCACAGGCCGATGGCTGTGTCACCTGCCCTGGCCCATGTCCCAACCTGGGTGTGCAGGGAAGAGGGGTCCCTGGCCTGATGCCCCGGGGTCACTTCCTGAGCGCTCCCCACAAAAGGGCTGGGGTCGGAGGGCGTCCCGTCCCGAGGTGACTGCCTTGCACCTCTCCGCAGGCCAGCAGCCCTTTCCCGAGCCCAGCCGAGTACGCAGAGGACAGCTCCGACGAGGAGGTAGGCCGGCTGAGGCGGGAGCTGTGCGTGGGCGGCTTCCTGCAGGGGGCCGCTGCCGGGGCGGGTTGCCACTGGGGTCCTCGTGGGCGTCCTGGCCCGGGGTCTGCTCCTGTCTGGACGAATGGTCTCAGGGCCTGGGTTCGGGCGGCCAGCTGCATGTGTGTCAGCCTGAGGGGAGGGGCTGGGTGCCCTGGGACCCACCTGCTGGGCCCTGGTGAAGGAGAGCACGTGCTGGCCCCGTGTCCCCGGGCTATCCTCCCTGTGTGGGTAGATAGTCCTGGGGCTCCCACACGCTATGGGTGGGTGCTAGGGCAGCTGGCTGTGGCCTGGTCTGCTGTCGGCTTTACCCTGCCTCCTGCCCTTTACCCTCCCCGGATGGCCGGTGTGGGCTACCTCGGGATGGCCGGCGTGGCCCCGGGATGGCCGGCATGGCCCGGGATGGCCGCGCACTTACACAGGAGGGACAAGAAGAGGTGGTTGTTTTTGAGACTTCACAGCCGAAGGGAAGAGCGTGGCTGGCTGTGCACTGAGGTGCTGTCCTCGCCGGGGGGCTGAGGGTCGCCTGCCCGGCCCCTCCCTGCGGCCAGGCCCCGAGCACAGCCCTCCGACCCTGGCTCTGCGGCTCTCCTGGGAGCTCTTCCTGCCCGCCTGCCTGGGGGCCGTCCCAGCCGGGGAGACGCCCCCTCCCCTGGCTTCCTCCCCGTCCTCCACTCTCTTGGCAGCCACTGCCGGAGCCTTGGCCGCCCGCCCGGTCCAGTCTCTGCTGCGTGTTCAGAGAGCAGAGACAAAACAAAATAAATTGGTTTCCTGGCCGGAGCGGCGGGAGCATGGTGAGGCCCCCCCCTCCCCGGCTGTCGGCAGCCTCGTCCCGTCGGCCACTTTCATATTTGGTGTTTTGGAAATCGATGAGGTTGTCGGCCAAGTGTGGAAGCCGGGGGAGGGGTGCTTTGTAGGCAGCTGCCCGCCAGCCCGGCCTCCCCGCCCTGTCCCTGTCCTGTCCCCCTGCCATGGCCGCCCCTGCCGTGCGGGGAGGAAGCCTGCGGGGGCTGCTTCCTCCGGTGATGGCTCTCCCAGGTGTGGGTCTGAGTGACAGCCCAGCGAGGTGCTGCCACGGCCAGCGCAGCCCGCCCGCTGTGGCTCGAGGGGGCGGCAGAGCCCAGCTTTCAGGGGCTGGGCCAGCTACACTCTTCCTGAGGAGCCCCTGGGGTGCTCCCCTGCTGTCAGGCTGTGGAGGGGTGGCCAGGGGAGGGTTTGGGGGCAGGAGGTGCTCCCGAGGAGTCAGTGGTCGGGGCACCCAGGACAGGCCAGGAGATGGTGAGTATAGAGACCCCTCCTGGCAGGGGCCTGTCCCCGTGACTGCTCTGGCTGACTGCTGCAGGGGACACCCTCCTGCCCAGTGGCACCTGGCACCAGGTACTTGGCAGCACTGGCCGTCATGCCTGGCCCTTGGAGAGCTCTGCACAGAGCCCCTGGCAGTGGGCAAGGAGTGGACCCTGACCCTCCTGGGAGCAGTGACCTGAGCCCCAGTCCAGAGGGTGGTGCCTGGGGCAGGCTGGGAAGTGCCTCCCCTCCCCTGGGGCTCCTGGGCCTTCTTGGGGTCCTTTCTTATGGGATCCCAGAGGGCTTGCACAGGCAGAGAGGAGGAGGAGGCACCCCAGTGGACGTGGCCCCCCAGGCCCTCTGCTTTGCCTTCCTGTTGGGGCTGGGGCACACCTCAGCGTCTGGTGTGTTTTAAGCCACGTGGGCCTGGGTTTGAACTGTGGTTGGCCATGTGGGGTGTGGCACCCTTAACCACCAGGCCAGGGTCTGGCTTCTTTCTAAGTGTACTCATCCCGTCCTATGTACACGAGCCAGCCAGCCCCAGGTGTGGAGCAGACCCGCGCTGTGTCCCCTCCCCCAGGCAGCACAGGGGTCCGGGGTGGGGGGGCCCCCCCGAGGAGCCTGCCCACTGCTCTCCTCAGCACCCAGAGCTTCCCAGAGGGAGGAGGTGGGCCAGAGTGGAGGGGCTGGCGAGGGGCCCTCCTGGCCTCCGCTGATGCCCCTCCTCGCGCCCAGCGGGCTGCCCGTCTGTGCAGGAAGGGCAACTGTGAGCCCTGGCCTTGCCCTTCCTGGGACGAAACCCCATGAGACCTGCTGTGGCCGTGGCCGTGGCCGTGGCCGTGGCCGTGGTCGCAGCCGCAGCCTGACTGGGCTGTACTCGGGATCCCGCAGGGACGCGGCCGGGCCGTCTGCATCCAGAGCCCGCGGTCCCCTCTGCTCTCTCGCCAAACGCCGTTAATGGCTTCTCCCGGCTACTGAACCGGCAGCTGCCTGCAGCGCTGGCGGCCTCCACTCCCCGGGGCCGCCCCTCCCCCGCCCGCCTGGCCCGCACTCTTTGCTGCTGGCTGCAGAGGCCGGCTCAGGTTTCCGAGGGGAGGGAGCCGAGTGCAGGGCGCCGCCCGCCCGCCAGCCCGCCCCAGCCTGCCTGCCCTGCAGAGGGTGCAGGTGGGCTCAGAGGGTCCTGGGTCGGACCCCTCCCACTGGCTTGGCGCGGCCGGCCTTGGCAGCTGAAGGGCACTGCCAGCCCAGGGGCCTCCCTGCTGGCCACAGGGCATGACTGCACATCGGACTGCAGCACCCTCTGGGCCGAGGGGACCCTCGCACTGCCCCTGCCCGGCCCAGTGCCTGCCCTGGGCCTGCTTCTGCCAGCTTATCCCAGCTGGAGGGCAGGGCTTCCCAGCTGGAGGCTGTGTGGGCCCCGTGGGCATTCTTGGTGAAGCAGGGTCTCTGGCTGCACTGTCCCCTTCTCACTGGCCCAGTGGGGTGCTCTGAGGGCCCAGGCAGCCAGGTGGGGTCACAGAGGAGTACCCGCAGTCAGGTTGTGGCCCTGGGCTGTGCCCGTGGTGGCTGACAGTGGCCTTGGCCACGCAGCTCACCAGCCTGAGCCTCTGAGGGGGTTGGGGCATGGGTGGGCGGTGGGTATAGGACCCTCCATCTGCACCCCAGTTCTCCTGCAGCCCCTGAGGCTGCTGTTGCCGGGTGTCCCCGCACAGATGGTGACAGCGTGTGGTCTGGGGCAGCCTCCTGGGCGTGGGGTGGCTCCCAGCCACAGAGGTCTTGGCCCAGGTGGGCGGGAAGCAGCCTGGGGGAGGAAGGGGGATGGCCAAGGGACTCCTCCCACCGGACCCCCACCCCACCGGGTCCCTCAGCTGGTCTGGACTTTGGGGCAGGAAGAGCCCCAGGACCTGGCTTCCGACCCATGGGTCTGTCAGGCAGGGCTCCAGCCTCTGTGGAGTCAGAGGAGCAGGTGAGCCCCTGCCGGGCGGCCCCCTCCCTGCCGGCGGCCGAGCACTTTGACAGAGATAAAACACCCGAGGGGGAGGGGAGGAGAAGGCTGGGGGAGGCGGCACAGGAAGGCCGAGGCTCTGAGACAGGCGGGATTCCGTGCAGGAGCGACCGAACACTGCCCGCATTGTAATCGGAGAGGGGCTGGGGAGAGAGAGGCTGAGCGAGGGCGGCTGACCCCGCGCTCCCGGGGGACAGGTGGGAGAGGCGGAACGAGGAGAGAGTGAAGGATTCCAGAGGTGGGCCGGCTTCCTCTCTCGCAGACAGACACGGGCGGGAGTGGGCGGCGGGCCAGCCGTACCTGCAGTTCCAATCTGCGGTCCTGACAGCTGCAGCCACTTTGCGGGGAGGGCGGGAGGGAGGGGCTCTGGAGCGGAAAAGCCCCAGCCACACACCAGCCAGTTGCTGCTGTGTCCGGTGCTGTCTGGGGCCAGGGGACCCCCAGGAAAGCGCCAGCCTCGTGCCCGCCTGTGCCCCGTGCCCGCGGCCTGGGCCCTCAGTGCTGTGCCTGGTCTGGGGTCACGTGTGTTTCCTGGCGGCCTGCAGGTGCTGAGTGGGCTGGGCGGGGCAGCCGGGCAAGCCTCCTGGTGCTGAGCGCTGGGTTGTCGCCAGCATGGCTCGCAAGCAGCTGCGGGCCGGGCGTGGGCCAGGTGCCCTCCGCCCCCTGTGGGGCACACGTCCCCTGCCCTGGTCCTGCTGATGAGCCAGCCCTCTGGACCGCTGTGGGTCAGGAGCACCTGCACCTCCCGCCTGTGGCCTGCGTGGCCTGCACCGACGCGGGCTTGCGCAAGGCCAGGGCTGGGGCCGGCCCACACCACCCCCGGTCTGGTTTGAATTTCTGCAGCAGCGAGGGTGACGGAGTAGTGTCCCCCGCCCCCCTGCTGGCTGCCGAGCCAGGCCCGCGGCCGCTGCTACCGGTGCAGCTCGGGGAGCAGCTGGGCCGGCTGCCCAGGCCTGCGCCGGGCCAAGCTGCAGCCGCTGTCGGAGTCAGGCCCCACGGTGGAGGGCTTGGCTGAGCGCGTGCCGCCCCCACCAGCCAGCTCCTGGGGGCCCTGCCCCTCCCACCTGGCTTCTCTGCCTCCTCGGACCCGGGCTCTGTCCTCTCGGCCCCCATACCGTCCTGGCAGTGGCTCTCCCCTTGTCCGGCTCCACTCCTGGTGCACGCTGGCTGGCCCTCCTCTGCACAGGCTCCAGCTGGTGTGGTGCCCATTGGTGCCCACGCCCACCAGCCCTGGCATCCTTCTCGGGAGTCACCCCCAACGCTGCCCCGCAGTGACCTGGCCTCGTGGGGGTTCATGTGAGAGGCCTGCAGACATCTGCAAATGGGAGGCCTGTGGGCCACGGACCCCCACCCCATCACTATACCTTGTGCCCAAGGGGGAGGGGGAGGCCACAGGCACCACGGCCCCCAGGGGTGGTGCCGGAGGGGCAGGGGCTTCTGCAGGGACTGCCTTCCCCCGCCTCCCCTCCCCTCCTCAGCTGAGGCTCCTGCAGGATTAAGGAGAGGAAATTTGGGATTGGGTTTCTCTCTGAGTGAAACCTGCCTGGCCACTCGACGCCATAGGTTCTATCAGATGGGACAGCCCTCCCGCCCTTAGCTCTCTGGCTTTGAGAGCTCCCCGGGACTCCGCCACTGCTTCCTGCTCTGTGCTCCCTGGAGCCCTCTTGTGAGGAGGGGCCGCCCGGGCCTGCCCTGTGTGGTGCCCACGTGGGCCCAGCACCTGGTCTCCCCCAGGGCGGAGCGTCTGAGGAGGGGCCTGGGGCCAGCCAGCCGCCCCACACCTGGCGCCCTGGGCCATTCCCCACTCACCCACCGGCCGGAAGTGGGGCTGCAGGGGGATGGGGAGGGAGGCCGTGCAGAGCCGGCCTTTCTTCTCTGCAGCGCCCAGCCCACCGAGCTCACCCCCCAAACTGTAACCATCACCTGCAGGAGTCTAACGGCCGGCCAGCTGCACACGGTGCGGTGGAGGCATAAGCCCACCTCCTCCCGGCACGGGTGTCTCTGGGGAGTGGGTGGCTGGAGTGGCAGGCAGCCAGGGGTCCTCCTTCAGGATGGCAGTGTAGGTGGGAGTGGGGGTTTGGCCTCTGGGAAATTGGCAACCCCCAAGCAGGACCCTCCCGGGTAGAGTGGGCAGCCAGCACCTGGCCATACCAGGCCCCGACTCCACTGGGCCCCAAGTGTCTACTCTGGGGACTCAGGCAAAGGCCACGGTGCTGCCTGCCCACAGGTGAGTGCCCGAGGCCCCGAGGCCAGGCTCAGTGTGGGCTCAGCAGTGACCCCGGGGCTGGGCAGACTAGGACTGCGCTCTGCCGTGCTGTCCCGCCCCACCAGGTGGCACAGGCCTGTCCTCTCCAGCCCTCCCATTCCCAGGTGAGGCTCTGGGGTGGGCTGAGCTCTCCTCACTGCTGCAGTCGGGGGACCGGCCCGACTCTTGGAGGCGCACCCCCAACCTTCGAGAGGACTGTCGGCCTCTGTGCTTGGAAGGTACTGTTTTGTTTTTAATTATACAAAACTCCCAGCCTTTATATTATCGTATCAAAGACACGCGATGCCAGCTCTGGGCGACTGGAAGCCCAGGTTGGGAGTCGGCGTGGAAAGTTCCATTGGGCCCGGGCAAGGGGCGGCTGGCTGAGTCCTGCCTCTGCCGCCGCCTGTCCATCCGTCTGTCTGTCGGCCCTGCTCAGAGCCAGAGGCAGGGCTGGCCTGGGGGGCACGCTTGTGGGAGGCCCGTGTCCCCCGGGTCCCAGGTAGCACTCTCTGGATGCCGGCAGCTGTAGGCTCCTGACTCCAGATTGCGGTCTTCCTGTCCCCGCAGCCGTGGGCTCCTAACTCCGGATCGCCGTCTTCCGGTCACGGTCCTTGCTCTGCAGATGGGGGGCGGAGCTCAGGGCCTGGGCACAGAACCCGCCGCCCATCCAGCCCAGCCCCTGGCTTCTCCGCGCTGAGCCCCCCTCCAGGCTCACCCCACCCTCCCCAAGCCTTTTGGGGAGGGGGCCTGCTGCTGGGCTCCGCGTTGTAAAATTAAATTTCCCAGATGTTCAGGCCCCAGGAGCTTGCTAGTGCTGTCTGGAGAGGAAATGGGGTTGGGACAGCCCCGCGGGGTCTCCTCTCTGGAGTCCCACTGCCACCAAGCATGGCCGGACCCTACGGGCAGTGTCTCCACGTGCTCCCAGGGCACAGCAGGTGCCAGCTGGGCTGACGGGGGTCTTTGGGGTGGCACCTGGGCCCCAGGGCCCCTCCCTCGGGGCCAGCCTCACTGCCTGGACTCAGCTCACTCCACTCCGACCTGCTCAGGCCTCTCACAGGCTGTTGTCGCCCACCTTCTCCTTGAACCCCCCCTGCTCTCTCCGCCTCTTGGCCCCAGAGTCCAGGACCCCTGACCCATTCTAGTGGGCGCCTGCGTCCTGGGGCCAAGGGAGAGGCCTCCGGAGCAGGCGGGCCCTGCGGGCTGGAGTCTCCTGCACTGGCCAGGGCCGGCTGCGGGCGCTGCGGGCGCGGTTCCTGGCCTGTGCCCTGCTGGAAGCCTGCCCCCGGGGCCTTTCCTCCGCCTGGCAGGTGTGGGTCGGGCGAGTCGGGCCCCTGGGTGCCAGTGCTCACCAACTTTCTCTGGTTGCTGAGGCAGAAGGTGCAGATCTGTTTGGGCTGGGCATTCTCGCCGTCGCGGGCCGGGGCCGGGGCCGGGGGCGGGGGGCTGCCGGCGCGCGCCGCGTGGAAGAAGGGCCCGGCGTGGCAGGGCTGCCCGTCGCCGCAGGCCTCGCCCGCCAGCAGCACGTTGCCCAGGTGCGAGATGTAGCTGGAGGCCAGGCGCAGCGTCTCGATCTTGGAGAGCTTGCGGTCGGCCGGCTCGGTGGGGATGAGCGTGCGCAGCGCCGTGAAGGCCGTGTTCACGCTGTTGGTGCGGTCCCGCTCGCGCGCGTTCGCCGTGTGCCGCTGCCGGGGCTCGCGGCCCGGCCTGCCCCCCGGCCCCGGCCCGCCGCCCCCCGCCCGCCGGCCCCCGGCCCGTCGCCGCGCGCCCTGGAGGCCGCAGCGCGCCGCGTGCACGCGGCAGGGTTTCTCGTCCGAGCCAGAGCTCTCGCTGCCGCGGTCCTCGTCCTCGGACAGCGGGCTCACCTCGGGGCACAGGTAGCGGCCCGGCGGCGCCGAGCGCAGCATGGCGAAGGACATGGGGCCGGCGGGGCGCGGTGTCAGCTCCGCCGCGCGCCGCTCATGCCGCCTGCAGCGGCCGCCGCGGGCCTCGCGGGCCGCCCGGGGCCGGGGCCAGGCGGAGGCGCGGGCTCTCGGCTGCGCCCCGCGGTGGCGGCTGCTGGGCGCCGCGCGCACATGTGCGTCCCGGGCCGCGGCGCGGCTCACGGCGCCTTTATAGCAGCGGCCCGGCCCCTCCCCCGCGCCGCCCTCGCCCCCGCCTCCCCCGCCCGGCCCCTGGGGCTCCGCGCCCGGCCGCCGGCCCTCAGCCCACGGCCACGCTCGCGGGGAGGTCTCCGGGGAAGCCGGAGCCCCCTTCTGGGTGGTGCGAGGCCTGTCCCTCCCCCTCGGCCGGACCCAGGACGGAGCGAGCTCGCTGCCTGGCCTTGACCACACCCTGTCTGTCTCCCTCTGCGTGCACTCCGGCCTCCGGTGCCAGGCTGTGCGCTGGCGGTCCGCTGCCTGGGGTTCTGCAGTCGGCTGCACCTGCCCCCCACCCCCCCAGGTCTGGCTCCGGCCAAACCCTCCGCCTAGAACCCAGTTCTCTGCGCAGGACTGCCCCAGGGCTTCCAGATGGGTTGACTGCAGGCTGCGTGAGAGCCGGGGACCTGGCACACGTGGGGCAGACCTGCTCCTCCCCGGGCCATCCTGGAGGGGCAGTGTCCCGGGGGTGGGGGGGGTGGGGGTGGGGGACCACAGCCTGCAGACCTGGGGCCCCTCCCTGGGGCTGCTTTTGTAGGCAGCACTGGGCAGCAGCCCCCTGCGGGGAGGAGTGAGGGTGGTGGCTGGCAGGGGTTTGGGCCAGGAATGTGTGTCCAGGAATGTGGCTGCTCTACCCGCAGGAGAGAGGGGCTGGGGTCTTCAGGCGGCCAGAGCTGACAGCCTCTGCCTCCCTGCAGGGTGGGCCCTCGGGGTCTTCCCCAGTCCCTCCCCGCTGCCCACCTCTGCCTCAGGCCCTGCCAGGGGAGGGAGCCCGTGGGCGATGAGGTCATCTGTCTGTGGCTGCCCGGAGCCCCGGCCAAGGAATCCGGTGTGGGGGGGGGGGCAGGGTTGGCGCCACTTCAGTGGAAAATGTGAAGGTGCACTCGGCGCCTCCGAGGGGTGGGGGGCAGCGCTGGCCACGGTGCCACGTCAGACCCCAGGGCCAAGGAACGTGCCCCCGTCGGAGGTCAGTCCCCCGCTCCCGCCCTGCCCTCTCTCACGTGTACCCTGGTGGGGCTGAGTGCTGACTGGTGGCCGTGCCGCAGGACATCCGGAACACCGTGGGCAACGTGCCCCTGGAGTGGTACAATGACTTCCCCCACGTGGGCTACGACCTGGACGGCCGGCGGATCTACAAGCCCCTGCGGAACCGCGATGAGCTGGACGAGTTCCTGGACAAGATGGATGACCCTGACTACTGGTGAGGGGGAGGGTGGGCAGCAGTGGCGGGCGGTGGGCGCCGGCTGGGCAGAGCGGGTACAGCTCTGACCGGTGGCCTCCCAGGCGGACCGTGCAGGACCGGATGACCGGGCGTGACCTGCGGCTGACGGATGAGCAGGTGGCCCTGGTGCGGAGGCTGCAGAGGGGCCAGTTTGGGGATGCAGGCTTTGACCCCTACGAGGTAGGTGGCGCAGTGGCCAGTGGTGGGTCTGGGGCACTAGGGGCCCCGCCCACACACCCCTGTCTCCCAGCCGGCTGTGGACTTCTTCAGTGGGGACGTCATGACGCACCCGGTCACCAACCGCCCGGCCGACAAGCGCAGCTTCATCCCGTCCCTAGTGGAGAAGGAGAAGGTGAGTGACCCCGCCGCATCCCCACCCCGTCCCCCCCATCCCCACCCGTGGCCCGTGCTGACCGGGGCATCTGCAGGTGTCGCGCATGGTTCATGCCATCAAGATGGGCTGGATCCAGCCCCGCCGGCCCCGAGACCCTACCCCCAGCTTCTACGACCTGTGGGCCCAGGAGGATCCCAATGCGGTGCTCGGACGGCACGCGATGCACGTGCCGGCGCCCAAGCTGGCCCTGCCTGGCCATGCGGAGTCCTACAACCCGCCCCCAGAGTACCTGCTCAGCCAGGAGGAGGTGCGCCTATGTCCGCAACTCGCTGGGGGGTGGCCGGGCTGGGGGCGCAGCCCAAGCTCACCCTGCCTGTCCCCACAGCACCGCGCCTGGGAGCAGCAGGAGCCGGCGGAGAGGAAGCCCTCGCTCCTGCCACAGCGCTTCCCCAGTCTGCGGGCCGTGCCCGCCTACAGTCGTTTCATCCACGAGCGCTTCGAGCGCTGCCTGGACCTGTACCTGTGCCCGCGCCAGCGCAAGATGAGGGTGCGGAGGCTTGCCGTGGGGCCGGGGCCGGGCGCAGGGGACCAGGGTGACCGGGTGCTGTCTTCTCCACCAGGTCAATGTGGACCCTGAAGACCTCATCCCCAGACTGCCACGGCCAAGGGACCTGCAGCCCTTCCCCACATGCCAGGCCCTGGTGGGTGGTGGGCGGCGGGGTGGCAGGGCGGCGGGGTGGCGGGCGGCGCTGTGTTCCCCAGGCCTGCCTCCTGACCGCTGCCCTGCAGGTCTACAGGGGCCACGGTGATCTCGTCCGCTGCCTCAGCGTCTCCCCAGGGGGCCAGTGGCTGGCTTCAGGTGGGTCTGAGGTGGGGCAGCCCAGGGGTGCCGCGGAGGGTGGGGCAGGTGCTGAGGGTCTTCTCTGCCGAGTCCAGGCTCAGATGATGGCTCGCTGCGGCTCTGGGAAGTGGCCACCGCCCGCTGCCTGAGGACAGTGCCTGTAGGGGGCGTGGTGAGGAGCGTGGCCTGGAACCCAAGCTCCACCGTGTGCCTGGTCGCTGTGGCTGTGTGAGTTGGGCAGGGCCGAGGGTGCCAGGGGCGGGGTCTGGCGTGGTGGGTGCCACGCAGGCTGAGTCCGGCCCTACCGACAGGGCGGACACTGTGTTGCTTATCAACCCGGCCCTGGGGGACCGGCTGGCGGGGGGCGCCACTGACCAGATGCTGCAGGCCTTTGCACCACCGGAGGAGCCCGCCCTGCAGCCGGCCTGCTGGCTGGAGGCCTCAGAGGAAGAGCGCCTGAGGGGCCTGCGGCTGCGCATCTGCCACAACAAGGTGGGGGTGGGGTGCAGGGCAGGGGTGGGGGACCGGGGAGCCTGGCTTGCCTAATCTTATCCAGCCTTGCTGTCCCACAGCCAGTGACGCAGGTGACCTGGCACGGGCGTGGGGACTACTTGGCCGTGGTGCTGGCCTCCCCGGGCCACACCCAGGTGCTGATCCACCAGCTGAGCCACCGCCGCAGCCAGAGCCCTTTCCGCCGCGGTCACGGGCAGGTGCAGCGCGTGGCCTTCCACCCGTCTCGGCCCTACCTGTTCGTGGCCTCACAGCGCAGTGTCCGCCTCTACCACCTGCTGCGCCAGGAGCTCACCAAGAAGCTGATGCCCAACTGCAAGTGGGTGTCCAGCATGGCTGTGCACCCCGCAGGTGAGGGGCACTGCGGGTGGGGGTCACCCCAAGATGGGGGATACCTGCAGGTGGGGATGACCCTGTTTCTGCCCTAGGTGACAACGTCATCTGTGGCAGCTATGACAGCAAGCTGGTGTGGTTCGACCTGGATCTGTCCACCAAGCCTTATAAAGTGCTGAGGTGAGGGTGGGTTTGGCCAGCGGGGGCACCCCTGCAGCCCCGAGCCCACTGTCAACCCAGTGCCCCTCCGCCCCCCAGGCACCACAAGAAGGCTCTGCGGGCCGTGGCCTTCCACCCCAGGTACCCGCTCTTTGCGTCTGGCTCGGACGACGGCAGTGTCATCGTCTGTCACGGCATGGTGTACAAGTGAGTGCCCTCCCCGCCGCCCCCGCCCCCGCCGGCCCCCCGCCGTCGGTGCTAAGCCACTCTCCCCACAGTGACTTGCTGCAGAACCCGCTGCTGGTGCCGGTCAAGGTGCTGAAGGGGCACACGCTGACCCGAGACCTGGGCGTCCTGGACGTCGCCTTCCACCCTACCCAGCCCTGGGTGTTCTCCTCCGGCGCAGACGGCACCATCCGCCTCTTCAGTTAGGCCTCCTGGGGGCTGGGCGGCAGGCGCGCGGCGGCCCCTCAATAGAACGCTGACCCCGCCAGCCGGCTCTGCCTCTCTGACTCGCTCACGCAGCCAGGCCTGGGCCTGCACCCGCCCCAGTGCCACGCCCTCATCTCATTGAGTCTCCCGAAGCCGGGGAGCAGCGCCCCAGGGCTCCCTCCCAGCCTGTTCCTGCGGAAAGGCCACACGTGACACTCCTGTGCCCCAGCGGGAGCGGATGCTTTATTGGGAAGGGGGCGCTGGGGCCCCGCCCCTTAGGCCTCCAGTGCCTTCCGGGCTGGGGTGGGGTGTGGTCCCTGGCAGTGCCAGCCCGTGCGGTGTCTGGGCAGGGTCTGCAGGAAGCCCCACGCCGGGTGGGTTCAGGCTCAGATCCAAAGCGGTGCCGGGGTGGGGCGCGGCGGGCGCCGTGGGGGCTGCGGGAGCCTCAGGCCAGCTTCACCAGGCGGCCCAGCGTCTCTGCGGCCCTGGCCCGCACCAGCGGGGCCGGGTCCTTGAGCAGGAGCTGGAGCGCTGCGGGCGGAGGGGCTGCTGGGGCCACGCGCCTGGGCTGTGACCTCCCTGCTCACCCTGGGCTGTGGGCCCACCGCCCCTCCACAGACAGACCTCTGCTGGGAGGGCTCAGGAGCCAACGGAAAGATAGTTTTTCCTTTTTTAGTGTTTTTTAAGCCCTTTTGGAACAGTTAAGAAGTTTCCGTGATTACTAGACACGATGAGGTCACCAGTGACAGGGGAAAAAAAAATCGAAATCCAGGAAAATCACTTAGTCCCCGCGGGTCCCCACAGGTCGGCCGGCCGAGGGGCGGGGCGGGGCGGGGCGGCGCACCTGTGAGGAGTGGCTCCACGTCCACCTGTGGCCGGGGCTCGGGCTCCGCGTGCATCACCAGGAAGCCTGTGGACGACAGGGCGGGCTGCGTCGGAGGGGAGTGGGGTGGAAGGCCGCGCGGGGCGGGGCGGGGCGGGGCTCACCCGTGAACATGGGGGCAGCCGCGCGGACGCCCTCCCAGGTGCTCTTGAAGTAGAAGAGGCTGGTGCTCAGCAGGCGGCTCAGCAGGTCCGGGAAGTGCTGCATCTGCGGGGACGGGGCGGGTCAGCGCTGACCCGCCCCCCTACTGCCCCGCCCCCTGCGGCCCCGCCCCGCACCAGGTGTTTGCAGGTGATGTTGAGAAACTCCCCGAAGTGCAGGCCCCTGCCCTCCTGCAGGTGCTTCTCAAAGGCGGCCTCCAGCTCCTCGCACTCCAGGTTGTGAGCGCACATGCGCAGGGCGAACCTGCAGGCCTGCGGGGCACAGCACTCAGTCCCAGCCCAGAGCTCTCAGGGCGATCCCTGACCCCAGCGGCTACTCACACTGGCCACTGGGGCTTGGGGGTCCTGCAGGTGCAGCAGCAAGGGCACCAGCCCGCCAACCACCTGCTCCAGAAAGACTTCCTCGCAGTCTCCCAGGCAGGCCTGGTTGAGGTGCCCAAAGAGCCGGATGGATGCAGTCCGGAACTCCACCTTCTCCTGGGGTGAGCAGTCATGCAGCATATGCCTGGGTCACTGCACCGCCTGTGGCCAGGAGGGGCCAGGCCCAGCGGTGTACCCCCCACGAGCCCTGTGGGGGCTGGGCACAGCTCACAGCTCCTGGGGTCCAGAGCCAAGATGAGGGCTGGGCTTTCAGCTCCCAGGGAAAGGGCCTGGGTCTGGCAGCAGAACCTCTGGGCAACCCACCCCCATCCCTGGGCCCCACCTACGCTGTCAAAGAAGGGCCTGGTGCGGATGGCCACGTGCAGCACCACCAAACGCAGGTCACAGGGCGCCACCAGGTCCAGCAGTCCCGCAAGGCCCACCATGGCCTCCAGAGCCACCAGGCTATGCGGCTCGTCCCCGTCGTCCAGCCCAGCGATCATGGCTGTCAGGAGCTGGGTGCCGTGAGCCCGCACCTGGGGACGCCTGTTCTTAGCATCAGTCCGTCACCCAGCCACCTCCTTCCCTGCTGCCCTGCTACCTCCCCGTGGCTCCCAGAGGACTGGTTGGCAGGCCACCTTATCAGGGGAGCCGAAGGCAAGGTTGGCCAGGCCGCGGAGGGCCAGCCGCCGTACGCTGGAGCAGGAGTCCTTCTGCCGGGCGGCCAGGCTGTCCAGCAGTGGCTCGAGAAGCATCAGGTCATTCACCACATTGCTGCGGACCAGCTGCAGGCAGAGGTGGGACGACCACCGCCCACTGACTGGAAGTCCACCTGCCCACCCTGGTCCTCCAGTGCCACAGCCTCAGGCCTGGGGCAGGGTGTCAGCAGGTGTGATCGGAGCAAACCCGCACCCAGCCCTGTGGCATGAAGGCATCTCATCCACTGTCCACTGTGGGCCCTACCTCGCCCAGGAAGGCCGTGGCGGTGACCCTCTGAGCCTCATACACACTGCTCTGTGTGCTCACCAGCGCCTTCACCACCAGGGGCAGCCGGGGTCCCGCATGCTTGGCCATGGCACTGGGGGAGGAGGGCACAACGTGGGCTGGAGCCGCCCAGGGACACCTGCTGGGCCCACACCTCCCACCCTGCAGCCCCTTCCTCAGACGTGCCTCTCCCGGCCCACCACCCCACATTGCTGGGCCCTGGCCAGCCCTGGTGGTGTAGTTCCCTCCTGAGCTGGCCTTGGGTGCAGCCTGCTCACCTGGCCAGCCGGGCTGCCCCGTCCTCGTGTCCTGTGGAAGTGCTGAGCAGCGCCCAGCCTCCCTCTGCCTCCACGTACTGCACCACGTCCTCGCTGCCAGCCCGCAGCAGCATGGCCCGCAGGGTGTCCACTGCAGAGCTGGGGCAGGACAGGCTGAGCAGGCTGGGGCTGGAGCCAGCTCCTCCGCCCAGTGCACTATAGGTGAGTGGCCTGCTAGGCCCAGCCTGGGGCTGCACAGGTGGGACTGCCAGCTGCCTCCCTGGGGACGTGAGGCCAGCGCAGGCAACGCCTTCCTGCTGCTGTGGGCCTAGATGCTGGCCAGCCAGATGCAGCTTGAGGCTCCAGGGACCATGCCCACAGCCTTGGCACCTGCCCCTCAGAAGCCAGTCCCCTACAGAGTGCTGTGACCATCCCTGGAGACCACACACACACACACACACACACACACACAGACCCCCAGGCAAGGGAGCAGAGCACTGGGTAGGGACAGCATCACCCCTTCTCCACAACCCCCGACCTGCCTCGGCTCCCAGGCACCCTTGCCGTGCTGCCTGCCGTGCCCCCTCCCATGTGGGGCCCCATGCCTGCCTGTGGACATGTGTCCACGAGGCTCCATCCCCTGGAGGGCAGCCACAGGGCAGGGCACTGAGCCTGTCACAAGGCCACCAGCACACAGGACAGCCCATCTGCCACTCAGGGTGCCTTCTGCCGAGCGTCAGGCTCTTCCCACGACAGGCTCGACTTCCGAGGCCGTAACTGCACTGCCCGGCCACAGTGTGCTGAGGTGCCAGCGGGCAGGCACGGGAGGGTCAGAGCTTACAGGACATTCTGTGCACCAGACCTTGGCAGGAGTCAGGCAACCCAGGAGGCAGGTGTCATGCCCACCAGCCACGGCATCCCGTGATCTGGTATGGGCCAACAGCTAGACCACCCCCACAGCCCACAGTGTGTATGGAAGACAGCCCTCTCCAGAGCTCCCCCTGGGGGACACTGCTGGAGGGCAGCTCTTGGCATCCGCAAGCCCAGGGTGGACCATGGGGAGTGGGGGAAGGCAGAGAGGTGCGCTCACAAGTGGGGACCAGGCAGGGGCTGGACTGAAGGCCTGTGGGACCAGCTGGTGCCTGCTGCGTCCCGTAGCCCAGCCTGCGCTGTGCAGAGTGGCCAGCCACAGCTCCACACCTCGGGCCAGCCGGCCCAGGGCTGAGCTCCAGGTGTCTGAGCAGGCCACACAAGCCTGCTTGGGGGCACCTGAGCTTGGCTGTCCAGTGTGCCAGAGGGGGGCCAGGCCGCACGCAGGGAGGGCAGGGCCAAGGCCCCGCTCACCCAGTCCCGGGCATGTGGGGCTGGTGGCTGCTCTGCTCCCTTCACATTTTCCACACCATCTGCAGGAGCCAAGCAGACCTTGGCACTAGGCCTCCTGGGAGTTTACGAGCCAGTCTTGGGCCGCCAGCCTGTGGCAGCAGCGGGGGTGAGCTAGGCTGTTGCCTGTGTGTCCCCAACCAAGGCGTACACTGGGTGGGGCAGCCCCCATTGGCCAGCATCCCAGTCCTGGTCCCCAGGGCTCTAATGCCCTGTCAAGCCCCCCTGCTGTGCTGTGGTTCCAGGCAGCTGTGGGGCTTGTGATGCCACTGTCCCAGCCAGGAGCAGCCCCAACCACAGCAGATGCACTGCCTCACTGGACCCCATCTCCTGCCACTCAGCTGAGAGCCAAACCCTAGCGGGAGCTGGGAGAACCTCTCAGCAGACAAAGTTACTTCAGTCACACACACCCTGGCCGCTGGATGGCAAGGTTCCTTCCAGAGTTGGCCCCACCTGCGCCCTGCAGCTCTGCCCTCCAAGGGAAGGCAGTGCCCTGGCCAGCTGCAGAGGGTCGGGCAGCTGGGGCAGCCCCACACCCAGCAGGGTGTATGTCCCTAGGCATCACTAGTGACTGCCCAGCTCTGTGCCAGGGGAGGCTTCCCCATCACGCGGACCCCTGGTGCCCTGCCTACCCCGCCTCATTTGCACGTGTGTGTGGGGCTCCCGAGCTGGCACTGGCAGGAGGCGATGGCCCGGTTACCTGCAGGGCTCCAGGGTCCTGGTGGCTGCGGCCGCACCAGCAGTCCTCCTCTCCTTGGCCTGCAGGTTCCGG
This sequence comes from Tupaia tana, assembly GCA_026018925.1. Taxonomy (NCBI): domain Eukaryota; kingdom Metazoa; phylum Chordata; class Mammalia; order Scandentia; family Tupaiidae; genus Tupaia; species Tupaia tana. Next base: position 93,808,380 of record JAKSZU010000008.1, on the reverse strand, counting down.
GGCAGCTGGACACCAATGGTGCAGCCGACACGCAGCAGGAGCACCACGAACAGCCGTGGGTAGAGCTCTCGCACTGTGGGTGCGGATGCTGGCGTAGACACAACCTCGAACAGTGCACAGGTGGCCTGGGGGAAGCCACCACGGTGCGACTTGGTCCCCACACCCCGGAACCGGACAAGTCCACCCCGCCCCAGCACATGGCCTATGGGCAGTGGGCGAGCCAGAGCACAGATGGGGGCAGCACACCCTGTGGGGCAGGGACAGAGTGGCCTTCCTAGGACTGGCCTTCGACCAGAGGGAGGACGCAGAGACACCCTCAGCTGCCTTGCTGCCTGTGCTGAGGCTGGACAGCGTCCAGGGTCCTCTGACAGTGGGAACGAGCCTAGGCTCAGCTTGCCAGACCCCAGCCCAGGGCAGTAGGTGCCTCTAGGGTGACACCTAGGCCACCTTGGGGAAGGGGTCCTTGTCATAGCATCTGGGAAGGTGAGGGCAGGGATGGCATGTTGAGTGGTCCCACTCACCGCCAGGGGCAGCAGTGTGGCCACACGGTCAGGAGTGCTGCCTAGCAGAAAGGTCCGGCTCTCCTTGAAGGGAACATCTCGGCTCATCTTCTCCAAGAGCAGCTCTAGGACCTGGGCAGTGAGGCCAGGCTCCACAGCCAGTGCTTGCCACAGGGTGCAGGTGTGGCTGGAGCAGGGTGGGCTGAGCGTCACCTGGAGGCCATTGCTGGCCATGGGCTGGTCCCCGCCCACTGCTCCTGGACATTCAGACAAGCCTGCCAGACTGAGCCCAGTCCTGGCCACAGAGCTCAACTGACCCTGGGGTTTGGAAACAGCTGGTGACAGAGGTTAGAAAGAGAACCTGGGCCTGAGCACAAAGTAAGACTCCCTTCCCTGGATGAGGCAGCATCTGCCCCAAGCCTAAGGGGCAGTCCAGAGTAAGGAGAGGCAGGCACAGCAGGAAGTTGGCAACACGCAGGGCCACCTGGATGATACAGCGCAGACATGCTGTAAGCCAGCTGTGCTTAGTGTTCACAGAGATAAGTGACAAACTTCAAGATATCTGACAAGAACTGGAAATTCTAATAGCAAACTTCTAAGAAAACTAAACAGACCTTTCAGAAGTAAGACATGTAACACACTCCGTGGACACACTCAGTGCCAGCCTAGACACAGTAGAAGAGAGGAAGAGTGAAGTAGAAGATGAATCGGTGGAATTACCCAGAGCCTGGCACAGAGAAATGAACAGGTGAAGCGCAAAAGACAACAAGAGATGTGGAGAATGGAAGGAAAAGGTTTAACATACATTCACTTGGTGTCCCAGAAGCAGAGGAAAGAGAGAACATCTGAAAAGGGAAAAAATATGAGAGTTTTCCAGCACTGATAAGATACTAGTCAAGGAGCCCAGGGATGTACTACCTACCAGAATAAAAAGAAATCCCCAGTGGGGCCAGCAGGTGGTGTGTTGGCTCAGGCACTAGACTCCCACCTGGCTGACCACAGCTGCATTCTGGATTGACAGCCTGAGAATCATGCCAGGCATGTGTGCAAGCATGCTCAAAGTCCCAGGAGGAGAAGAGATTGTGGTGTAGCCATCCCCCCTAGGGAGGTAATTTCTCACTTTTCCTTTCTCTGTCTCTCTCCCGCGAGCACACATGCCCTATGACCAAAACAAAAAAAATTTTTTTCCCCCCACTGGCAAAGTGTAGAGCACCAAGGACAAGGAAGAAGCAGCTTCCTTCACTGACATTGTACTAGCTAGGCTTGCGCTGGCATCTTGAGAACAGCAATGAGGACAGTGATCTGTTCTCGCACACCCAGAGATGCCTGCTGCACGTGAGTTATGAATGCTGCAGAAATAATAACTGAGAGAGACACCCTGGTAAAGACGCTTTCAGATGAACAGAAGTGCAGTTTGTCACTAACTGACCCTCAGGAAAGATGTTCTGGAAGGCAAACTCCAGGTGACGCAAACTGGAGGTGCCGGAACGCGGAGCAGGAGACTTGGTGGCGTGTGGGCGAATGCACACACCCACCAGGACAGCAAGCACACACCAAGGCTCGTGTGGCTGTGGTGGCCAGCGCCATGGCACTGGGGGGAGAGGGGCATGCTGGCTCAGCCGCTCCAGCCAGCTGTGGGCAAAGCAAGCCTGCCATGCCCGGACAGGCCCAGGCGGTCAGCAGCTGAGGCTGTGGGCCGCATGGCACACCTGATGAATGTGACTCACTATTCGTGTCACATAATATTCTTCCTTGGGTCTTTGCCCAACAAATTTGTGAACAGAAAACGCACTTAGTCCACAGGGTTCCTGAAACAGGCAGCAGCCCAGACCGGGCCCAGGGCCATGGTTTGCTGCCCCTTCACCTAGAGTAGTTCCACATGCACGCGAGGGCCTCCAAAAGCTCACGAAAATGGCATCACAGAGCATGCCATGGATTTGAGTCTCCTGTGTGCAAGGACAGGCTTGCACTTTCATTTCGTGTTCCACAAGCTTTTTTAAAAAAGAAGTATTTATTTAATTTCAGTTATTATGAATTATTATTATTTTGGAGAGGTTTTTTGCTATAGGGCGCATGCGTTCGCCAGAAAGACAAGAGAGAAAGCGAGACAGACAGAAAGCGAGAAATCACCCCTCGGGGGGGATGTCCACGCTGCAATCCCTTCTCCTCTTGGGATCTTGGGCATGCACACACACGTGCCTGGCGTGAGTTCAAGCCACCAGATCCAGGACTCGAACCACGGTCAACTACATGGGAGTCCAGCGACATAGCCATTACGCCAACCACTGGTCCCCTTATTATTTTTTAAATTGACCAGAAAGAGAGACAGAGAGGGAAAGTGAGAAAGGAAGCCACCAGGTCCAGGACTCAAACTGCAGTCCACTATGTGGGAGTCTAGCACCCTAACTACCATGCCACCTGCTGGCCCCTTGCACAAACTTTTTGAAGCCCTTTGTATCTCAGGTATGAAGGGAAAATGAGGACACCTGTCAGAAGACACGGAGGCTCAGCACCAGCTGGAGTGGCACGCTGGGGCTGCTGCTCAGGCACGGACGCACAGGAGACCACGCATGGCCCCGGCTGCCCTAGACCAGCACAGTGCTGCACGCCTGCAGGAGTCTTCAGAAAGTTCAGAGAGGATGTACGTCGTGAAAAGTTATGTATGCATTCTGATTCTCATTTTTTGCAGCAAAATAAACTCATGTTTTCATTCCACATCTCCATGGACTTTGTGAAGGCCCCTTGTGGCCCCAGCTACTCGGTAGGCCCCCCAAAAAACACCTTGCCCCCGTCCCGTGTGCACATTTGCATACTCTCACAAAAGCAGCAGTGTAAGCCTTTCAAACTACCTGAGAGGGAAAAAGATGCAGGAGGGAGTTAGTTAACTCAGGGAAAAAAGATAGAATTCCAATAAACTCCAGGTCAGGTGAGAGAAGACAAAAAACAAGGCAGTGGACTTAGACCACGACAGCCCCCCTTTACGGCGTGAGGAGCACGGTACCCAGACACAGGTGCAGCCAGGTCAGTGACAGGACAGATGGTACCCGCCAGCCATGCCGGCAGGCAAGAGGCACCCCAGCCAGGAGACGCACTGCCTTGAAACCATGAGGGCTACACGGCAAGACAGCCTGTTGCCAAAGAGGCGCATTCCCGAAGAGATGGCCGTGTGCCTGGCCGGCCTCGAGCACCCAGGAATGAGCTGTAGGAGCCAAGGGCAGGTCGGGCCTAAGGACCCTCTGTTGCCCAGGTTCCCACCCAAGGAGAGGCCATGCCTCCTCACCCAGCAGGTCACAGTGCCCCTGGCCAGTCTGGCTGGGATGGCACAGGAAGGCAGGCCCAGCAAACTGTGCTCCAGAGGCCTTGGCAACAGGGGCAGGGCCCGCCCTTTGTGAGGGGCTGGCAGTGCGAGCAGAGACACAGCACGTGCAGTGAGCAGACGGGGCCAGGTTGTGAAGGAGCTACTGACGGCTGCCTGAGAGGGTAAGCCCTGGAACGCAGGGCGGAGACCACAGAACCAGGGGCAGCCGGGGCAGCCTCGGCACCCACTGACTGCAGGCCGCGCCGACTGGTCAGGCAGCCCTGGGCCCAGAGTACGATGTCCAGAGAGGGGAAGCCCATGGATGCCGGGAAACCGGGGCCGTCCCTGGGTGACGCCCACCACACGTGGCCCGGAGGTGGGGACGCTCCACGCAGAAACTAGGGAGGCGGGGCAGGCAGGGTGAAGGGGACCCAAGCCTGCTGGCAGGGCTGGCTGAGACTCAGTGCAGTGGTCCAGCCCTGTTTTCCCACAGGCCTGTGGCATGGGATACCTGTCGAAGGGCAAGGGACTGCCCAGCAGGCTGGACACGACGGCCGCACAGTGATGGGATGCCAGGAGGTATGCGCTGTGTCGGGCTGCCGGCAGGACGCACTCCTCGTGGGCCTCCTGCAGCTTGGAGCGCAGCACGCTGACGATCTCGGGCACCTGCAGGGCAGGCGTCAGCTCATGTGGGGCCACCCTGCCCCGCCCATTGGCCACCACGTGGCGGGTGCTAAGTGGGGGGCCCTGGACCCTGCCAGCCATGCAAGCAGCAGGGCAGCCGCAGCGTGAGGACAAGACCCCGGCTCCGTGATGGGCATGGCCAGCCCAGCCCCCAGGCTACCCTGGCACACCTACAGGGTCCCTGAGGGGAGCTGGGCGAAAACCAGGAGAGACAAGGTGAGGGTCTGGCTCCCAGACAAGCTGGGCCTCAAGGGGAAGGGGACTGCCAGGCTGGGAAGGAGGCAGGTGCCGGGAACGGGGGTGGGCGGGCCCAGGCCCCGTGGCCAGCCGCATAGCCAGCCCCATAGCCCTCTGCTCTGGCCACGCCTTGTGGCTGTCGGCACCTGCGCCCAGGCAGGTTGGCCTGGGAGCATCCTCTTCGGTGCCGAGCTGCTTGGGGAAAACATCCTGGTCTGGGGTGAAAGTGGACCAATCAGCACACAGGGTCACTCTGGCCTCACCCCAGGGGCAGCAGGCAGACGTGGGCCCCCACTTCCTGGCCGTGGCTCCAAGCACCACCAGTTGGCCCTGGCCTGGGAAGCTGAGAAGGGGCTGGCCACGGCCAACCAGAAAGTTTGGAAGCTGCCATGGCCTAGTGTGCGAGACTCTCAGGGGAACGACAGGGAGGCCGTGCCCAGACCCACCCCGGACCAGGGCAGACAGGCTGGGGGACAGCCCAGTGCCACCGGGGCCACCTGGGGACCCAGCCAAACCCTGCAGCCTCCCTGGGCCTGAGTGAGCCCTGGTGCCGCATCCTCCGCAGCAACAGGGCACGAGCTCAGTGAGGCTGATGGCGCCAGCTCCCAGCCCAGTGCCGGCACTTCCTGCTCTTCTCCCGCGGCTTCTCAGAGCTGCTCCAGCCAGTCCTAGCCCCAGCATCCGCGGCATGCGAGGACCTGCTCTACAGCCTGCAGACACAGGCCCCGCCCTCGCCGAGCCCCAGGCCCCGCCCACCTTCTCCAGCAGCAGGCCCCGCCCTCGCCGAGCCCCGCCCACCTTCTCCAGCAGCAGGCCCCGCCCTCGCCGAGCCCCGGGCCACGCCCACCTTCTCCAGCAGCAGGCCGCCCCGCTCCTTCAGCAGACAGTTGATCATGACGGTCGCGGCCCGGGAGCAGTTCTTGTCAGGGTCTCCCAGACTCTCGAACAAGGTTAGCAAGAGGCTGATGAGCTGGTCCGACGGAAGGCGCCTGGTGATGACCTGGGAGGACAGTGAGGGCAGGGAACGTCCGGCCGCCCTGCAGATCCTCCCTGGAGGTTCCTGGGCCCCTGCGAGGGGAGCATGGCACCTCCTGGGGTCGCTCGCTGATGGGGAGGCTGTGGCACAGCCACGCTGGAACCCTCCAGTCTGTCCCAGCTCGGGCAGCCCAGTCTCCGAGGCCCGCTCCAGCCAGCGGCATCTGCCTCTGCCCCAGCAGACTAGGGGACCCTCCCCTTCCTCCTCCTCTGCTGATATGAAGCTTCTGGGCCCAGGCAGCCGCTCCCAGGCCACAGGAGGCAGGGCAGCGCTGCTGGGGGTGCAGGCACGGCTCTCTCAGCCCTGGGAGCCCTGAGGGGCCTCTGTGGGGGCCACTACCCAGGGCCAGGGAGCATGGCGGGTGCTGGGTGCCAGGGCCACCCTGTCCAAGGAACCACACTCCAGGTTACAGAGGGACAAAGCGCCATACCAGCCAGAGCCAAGGGCAGGCTAGAGTCCTCGGCCTCTTGCGTGGCTTTGGGGTAGACCCACTGGGGGCAGCCTGCACCCACAAACACCAGCACAGCATGGCCCAGAGTCTGCCCCAGAAGCCATCTCTCCAGGAAGACGGGCGCTGGTGCAGGAGACGCCCATGACCTGAACTGCTGGCCCGAAGTGCCTGACGCAGCGTGCGGCTAGAACCTTGAGCCCCGCTCTGGCATGCACCTGGGCCACGCTGTGGCAGATGTGGAAGAGGGCAGCAGGGTCAGGGTGCTCCAGGCTGCCCTTGAGTGCGAGGAGCTGCTCGACCACGTCATCCTGGTGGTCCCGGGCAAAGCCTGAGTGGCAAGAGGGATAGGGTCAGGCTGAGGTCTCTCCTGGTGGCCCCACAGCAGGAGCACCATATCCCGCCCCGCCCCGCCCCTCCCCTCCCCCACAGCCCCTCTGCCCCTGGCCCGCCTTGTGGGCCTCAGAGGCTCACCCTCGTAGCCCAGCTGCAGGTAAAGTAGAGAGTGGACACAGCCCACGGCATCCCGGCGTGTGGCAGGGCACAGGTCTGCGCACCGTGGGGAGAAGAGGCCCACGAGGAGGCCCAGGTTGTGGAAGGGCACTAGGGCCTGGAGGGAGGGCCAGGGTAGGCTGGGTGTGGGCAAGTGTCCGCTGCACCCTCTGCCCTGTAGGGGGCAGCCCTGGGCCTCCCTCTAGCCACATCCTTTCTCCCCTGACCCCGCCTAGTCTAGACCCTGCTCCATGCAGCTCTGACCATACTGAGCCCCCCTAAGGCTCCAGGCAGCAGCGGGCATGGCAGACACGGTGTAGGTGTAGAGGTTGGGCAGGAGGGCAGGGCTGCACTGTAGGCTCTGCAGACCAGGACCAGACGTAGTGGTCGCCCTGGGGGCCCCTGCTCCTTAAAGGCTCGACATTCCCTTCTTGGCCTCTTCCCCTCGCTTCTCTGTAGACAGCTGGGCGACATCACTACCCTCCTGCCACTCAGGCTTCACCAGCACAGATGCCTGCCCCCATCTGCTCCCTCAGCCCCTTCGAGCCTTCCTGGGAAGCCCCACATGCCTGTGCCCAGACACCCTGCTCCACAGCCCCTCAGACAGAGACCTGGCATCTGCCCGGACACTGTGATGACACAGAGGGAGCAGTGAGAGACTGGGTCAGGAGCTGCGGGCACCGAGGTCAGGGCAGCAGGCCAGGGCTCCGCAACGAGCAGGTCAGGAGAGCAGGCGGTGGGGACCAGCAGGTGGGCCGTGGTTACAGCTGGACTCCCATGTGGCCGACCACAGCTCGAGTCTCAGACCCGGTGGCTCAAAACTTATGCCAGGCATGTGTGTGCGTGTGTGCCCAAGGTCTCGAGAGGAGAACGGAGAAGACAGGATTGCGGTGTGGCCATCCACCTTGGGGGTGATTGCCTGCTTTCTGTGTCTCTGTCTCTCTCCATCTCTAGTGAGTACACATGCCCCATAGCAAAAGTCTCTCTGAAGGGACCAGCAGTTGGTATAATGGCTATGTCACTGGACTCCCATTTAGTCCACTACAGTTTGAATCCCAGACCTGGTGGCTTAAACTCACGCTGGGTGCATGTGCGTGCACGCCCAAGATCCTGAGAGGAGATTGGAGGAGAAGGGATTGCGGCGTGGCCATCCCCCCTGGGGGGTGATTTCTCGCTTTCTGTATCTGTCTCTCTCTCTCTGTCCTTCTAGCGAGTGCACATGCCCTACAGCAAAAAGCTCTCTCGAAAAAACAAAACAAAACAAAAAAACAAAAAAACAAACCAAACAAAAACAAAGGAAAAAGAAAGGGCCAGCAGGTGGTGAAATGCAGTGGACTCCCACATGGCCAATTGTAGTTCAAGTCCTGGACCTGGCCTCTTGCTTTCTCACTCCCCCGCACCTTTTTCTCTCATTCTGTCCCTCTTTGGTCAAATTAAAAATAAATAAATAAAGTTAAATAATTCTTAATAAAAAGAAAAAAGAGGGAAAATGGCCCATAACTCTGATGACAAAGATAAGTTTGACAAATCCCAATATCTGCTCCTGGTAAAAGTTCTTATTAAAGAGACACAGAGGTTGGGACCAGCAGTTAGCGTAATGGCTATGTCGCTGGACTCCCACGTAGTCGACCGCGGTTCGAGTCCCGGGCCCAGCGGCTTAAACTCACGCCGGGCACGTGTGTGTGCGTGCCCAAGATCCTGAGAGGAGAATGGAGGAGAAGGGATTGCGGCGTGGCCATCCCCCCTGGGGGGTGATTTCCTGCTTTCTATCTCTCTGTCTCTCTCTGTCTGTCTGGCGAGCGCACGCGCCCTATAGCAAAAACCTCTCCAAAAAAAGAAAAAAAAAAAAAAAAAAAAAAAAAGAGACACAGAGGTTAAGGCGGCTGGACCTCACAGGGCTGACCATGTGGTTCAAATCCCAGGCTCAGCGGCTTGAAAAATGCACCAAATGTGTGTGCATGCAGGCCCAAACCCCGAAGGAGAGCGGGCTGGGCGTGGCTACCTCCGCCACCAGGACACGAGCCCCCGCCCCCAGGAGCGCACCCTCTAGCACACTGACACCAGGACAGACTCTCCCGAGCTGAGAACAAAGCACTGCTATGCTGGCTGCAGGGCCTAGTGGCTAGGGGGACCGCCCGCACGGCCGACCGCAGTTCAGAGCTCAGCCCCAGTGGCTTGAAAAACACACCAGGCATGAGTGCAGGCCCCAAACCCCAGGAGATGGAGACCCAGAGAAGGGCTGCGGCAAGACCACACCCCAGGAATGCTTCTCTCCTCTCTGGGAGCACGCAGACCCTCTGGGAATCAAAGAAAGCCAAGAATCCCTAGCCAATCCCGTGAGGTACTGTGCCGAGCAGCCACACTGCAGACCGGGCACAGACCGGGCGCTGGTCCTCGCTAGCGAGGGCACGTCTGCCCAACCGAGCACCCAGCCCAAGGCAGGTCCTGCACCCACAGGTCCTCGATCCATGTATCCAGAAAGAGGGGCGAGTGGCCGGATGTGCCAAAGTGCTGGGCACCCTGGTGTGAGGACCGCCCTGGAGCAGGGCACGGCCAGGTACTCACGCTGACGTGCAGGTGTTCCAGGAAGTACCGCAGCAGGCAGGCACTCAAGCCAAGGGCACGTGCTCGCTCATGGCCCCTCGGGGACTTGATCCACGGGCTCAGGTGCTGGGGGAGAAGGGCTCACACAGGCGCCGGCTCAGGGCTCCCCGGAGAGCTGGAGCCGGTGCCTTGGTGGCGCAGTGTTCGTGACCTCAGGGCCCACTGCCGCTTGCCCTCCCTGCCCTGTCCCCAGTGTGGGTGCAGACACAGCCCAGCCAGGCGGGACCTGGAGCCGCTGTGTCCAGGTACGAGGGCTAGAAGGACACCCAGGCCACCGTCCACCGGGCCCCGTGGCCCACAGCGGCACCTAGAGAAAGGGCTGCCGACCGCACACAGCACACGCAGAGCGGGGAGGAGTGCCAGCGGTCTAGCTGGCCGGGGGGTGCATGTCTGGGCTCAAGGAAGAGCCCGTGGGCCTCAGTCCCAGGCCTGGGCAGTGCTCAGGTGCCCACGCACATTCCTGCTCCCAGGGCGCTCGGGGCTGTCCCTGTGCTGACCATGCAGAGAGCCGGCGGGGCAATCCTCTGCACCCCGACCTGTCACCCCAGCCACGGCCCGTACCTCAACCATGACCTGCAGGCCCTGGGGGGTCATGTTCCGTTGCAGGAGGCTCGTCAGCAGGTCCTCAAGGGCGCGTACCGTGTCCAGGTACAAGGACTAGAAGCACAGCCAGGCCACCCGGCCCAATCGTGACCTGCTGTCCACAGTGGCCTCCCTACGCCCCTCCCGAGGCAGGGCCACACAGCCATACCTCCTGGCAGCTGCAGCCCTCGCCCTCGGGCTCAGGGGGCAGGGCCAGGACGCTGTGCAGGCAGGTCTGGACCATATCTGCCCGTGCCTGCTCTCCCAGGGCTGGCTCCAGGGGGCTGGGCGGCAAGTTAAGGGTCAGGCACGAGCCCATGCCAGGCTGCCCCCCAAGCTTGGCTGCCCAGAAGCCTTTGGACCTGGAGCTGGCAGGTGGTGTGGTGGCTAAGGGCACTGGACCCCTACACGGCCGGCCATGGTTTGAGCCCCAGGTCTACTAGCCTGCTCTCTCACTTCCCTTCTCTCTCTCTCATTCTGTCCCTCTCCGGTCAAATTAAAAATAAATAAATGAATAAAGATAAATAAAATAATTCTTTTCTTTCTTTGAGAGGTTTTTGCTGTAGGGTGTGTGTGCTCACCAGAAAGACAGAGAGACAGAGAGACAGAAAGCAAGAAATCAACCCCCAGGGGGGATGACCGCAATCCCTTCTCCTCCATTCTCCTCTTGGGATCTTGGGCATGCATGCACATGCGCCCGGCGTGAGTTTAAGCCAGCAGGTCTGGGACTCAAACCGTGGACGACTACATGAGAGACTGCACCCAGCCCACAGAGCCCCGCCGGCCTCGGCCACAGTGGCGGAGAAGGATACACCAGGTACGTGCATGTGAGCATGGCTTTCTTCCGGATGGGCGTTTGCAGAGCATCTGGGGGCTCCGACCTGATGAACTCCTGGGGGCAGCGTGGGACGCGTAGAGCTGGCCTCCTGCCAGACCCGCGGCCCTGCTGCCCCCGCACTGCCCATGTCCCCTCTGCTCTCCTGGGCTGCCGCTCACCATCATCTGTGCCACCAGCTCGGCTTTCCTCGGGAGCGGGAAGGAGCGGGGCTGTGCACTGGCACAGACGGCCTGGCACACCATGCACAAGCTCTGGACGAGGCACAGCTTCAGGGCCGGGTCCTGGAGGGACAACAGGCTGCAGCCGCCAGCACCCCCCAGCAGGCTCACGCCCTAGCCCTCTCGCAGCCAGGGACACGCGCTAGCTTGTCGGTGTCCACACAGAGCCAGAGAGGCCCAGATGAAAGCCCCGGGGGCCCAGGGGCACAGGCCCCAGTCCTGGGCCGGAAGCCTTTAGGCAGGAGAAGGGCGCTCAGCTGAGTTGGGCACCTGCCCCAGTGTCCTTGGGGACAAAAGGAGCTGTCCTGAGGTTGCTCCAACTCCTTCGGGCTAGGAATTCAGAAACTCTAGAACCACCTTGCCCTCCCAGCTGACTCCAGGAGACTCAAGAGGGTCTGTTCCTCAAGGTGGGCCCAACCGTCCCGACCAAGGGTCCAGCAAGTTAGTGCCAGGGTCGCAAGGAGGAGGAGATGTTAGTGAGGCCAGGCTGGGCTCAGGAGGTCAGGGGAGCCTCCACTGCCCCTGGCTTCAGGCCTCGGCCCATTCTCGCTACCCACGGGTCAAGACAAGTGCCCCTGGAAGGGCAGAGAGCAGAGCCCGAGCCCCGGCCTGCTTGCCCTGGAGCTCAGGCCCACAGGGGAGCAGCTTGCCTGACAGCTGGGTGCCCAGGCCGGCAAGGGGGCGCAGCTGCAGCCCACCAGCCCTGAGGAAGGAAGGAAGCACAGTGCTGGCCCCACACCGTACCTTGGTCTCTACCTTCACTCCCAGAACCTAGCGACAACGAAACGAGGGAAACGTGAGGGCTTGCTGCGTGGGGCCCTCCTCCCGCCAGCCCCACGACGGCTGCCGTAGGCCCACCTTGGTGCTGCAGTGCTGGGACATGTTCCGAAGGATGTCTGACTCGACCCTGGCCAGCAGCAGCTCGCGGGGGGCTCGCGCGGCCACGTGCCCGTAGCAGAGAAGCAGCGTGCTCTTCACCTTGGCCGCCTCGTGCTCGCCGCGGTCCTGCAAGGCCAGGCTGTCAGCACGCGCCCCGCTGCGGGTGCGGATGCCAGCACTTGCGTCCCCACCAGACGGCCCAGAGCTGGTCAGTGACACAGAAGAGCCCCTTGGCCAGGAACAGCAGGGGTACAGGACGGCTGGCCAGGCACAGGCCCACTCAGGACCAAGTGGCAGAGGGTAAAGGACCGAGGTGGTGAGGGTCGTGGAGGGCGAGCAGGAGGGACAGTGGGGGTGGCCATGGGAGCCCCTCCTTGCTCGGCATCTCCAGAGCATCCCTCCACACAGGGCCCGCGCCTCTGTGCATGTAGAGGGCAGGCGGCCCAGCACAGCTCTGCGGTTCCACAGCTGGGACAGTCACTAGAAAACAGGGACACTGGTCAGGGCAGGAGCCCACGGTGTCCACTGGTCCTTAACCGATGGCTTCCCAAGACGGGCAGCAGCCGCCACCAGTCACCAGGGAACAGAAGCAGGCAGACAGTCCATGGGAGGCCTGCTGCCCACTGTGCCAGGTGGGAGTACACACTTGCAAGGCCCCAGTGCAACCAGAGGGGACTGGGCAGCAAAATTCGCCCATGTCTTGCCTCCTGCTGTGCCCAAGACAGAGCCCTGGAGAGCAGCCCTGCCTCGGCCTTCACACCTCAGCAGGCCCTGGGTCTCCGTACCTTGAAGATGCTGAGAATGCCGACGGACTTCCTGAACACATCTGATCGCACGAAGTCCTCCAGCTGGGCCAGGGTGTCCTCAAGGTGGGAGACGGCACAGATTCCAAAGCAACAGGCGAGGCCCTAGGCACACAGGACCCTCGTGCCCGGCCACTGGGCCAGCGCCCTAGTGCCCCCACCCCGACGGAGTAGGCAAGGCTCTGAGACAGTAGAGCCTGGGCCGGGTGGACGTGCTGGGCTTAAGGCTCCCACCTGGGCACTCTGGGAGGGACCTGTCCGGTGAAGCCTGGATGGAGGAGCACACTGTGCACCTGTGGCCACGGCAGTGTGTGCACACGCCACACACGTGAGCAGACACACGTGCGAGAGCACACGGCCACACAGTGCTCTTGCACACACCACACATGTTAGCACACACATGTATGTCCAAGTGCACACATCAGACAGGCGAGCACACACGTAGGCCCCATGCACACGCCACGTACAGGAGCACACACGCAGGCCCTGTGCACACGCCACGTACGGGAGCACACATGCGGGCCCGTGCACACGCCACGTACGGGAGCACGCACGCGGGCCCGTGCACATGCCATGTACGGGGGCACACACACACATGCTGGCGGGGCCGTTTGCACAGGCCCCATGCACACGCCATGTACGGGGGCACACACACACATGCTGGCAGGGCCGTCTGGGAGCACGGGCCCTGTGCACATGCCATGTATGGGGGCACACACACACACACACACGCTGGTGGGGCCGTCTGGGAGCACGGGCCCTGTGCACACGCCATGTACGGGGGCACACACACACACGCTGGCGGGGCCGTCTGGGAGCACGGGCCCTGCGGCGGCCTGTACGCACCTCGTGCTCGGCCTCTTCCTGGTACCTGGCTGTGGCCAGCAGCTCCTGGAGGTGCTCTCTCACGCCCTCCCGGCTGGCCCCCAGGGCGGTCCCGATGCACTTGTACAGGAAGTTCTGCAATGAAGAGGGTGGCACTGGCCCGGCTCCCAGGGTGCTCCAGGCACAGCCCCACTGCTCCGAGCCCTCCAGCTGTGAGGACAGGGCTGAGCCCTGGGCTGTGCCCGGGGAGAATGTGGGGGGCCCACCCACCCAGCTGGCCGTCAGCTGCTGGGAGGGGCTTACGGGCCTTCCCCACACTTCAGGGCCGCCTCTTGGCAGGCACGAGCGTGGTGCCCAGGGCCTCGGGGAGCGCCGGCCCGCACCTTCTCCTGGGGCATCCCGTTGTAACAGGGCAGCTGCTTGCACATCTCCAGGCTCAACTGGCGGACCCATGTGTTGTCAGAGACGGTGGCCAGGGTGTCTCTCAGGAACTGCGTGCGAGGGTGACGAGAGGGCTGGCTGAGTCCTTCCCCGGCTAGGGAGGGGCCTGAGGCCCAGGTGGCCCCTCAGTGGCCTCAGTGGTATGGTGACCTCTAGCGGAGGGCCGAGGCAGGGTACCAGGTGGCTCTGGGCAAGCGGGGGCTGGAAGGGGGACTCCTGCAGCTGGGGAGGAGCTGCAGCAGGACCTCAGCAGGCGTGGCCCCGGCACCACCCCAGCCCTCCCTGTGCCTCTCACCGTCAGCAGCCTCTCCTCCCAGTCCTTCTGCGACAAGCTGTCCTCAGTGTGTTCTGGAATGGCCCACCTGGTCAGCCTAGGCCCCACCAGGTAGCCGCCTCCATAGTACCCAAGTGGGCCCTAGGCCCAGCACCTCCCACTGGACACAGAGCCCGCTGTGCCCTCCCCTGCTCCAGGACGGAGCCCGCGAGGGGTGTGCTGCAGCCCGTGGCCAGGCCCCTTGGTGGACCTGGCGCGGGTCCTGGGTCTCCTGCTGACAAAGCCCTGGCCACACTGGCTGGTGCCGATGCCACTGGGCAGAGTGGGCCCGAGGTGGCAGCAGGGCCCCTCCCGCCTGCCCCAGTGCTGCCCAGGGCAGGCCCAGGACCCACCATCCAGGTACTCCAGCAAAAGGGGGATGGTCCTTCCCCACCGCGGGCCCAGCAGGGGGTGGATGTCCCGATGCAGCACATTCAGGAGCCGCAGGGCAGCTGCTGCGCGCCCGTCCCCCAGGCAGGGGCTGGAGGACACAACCTGGGGCAGAGGTGGGAGCAGGCCTGAGCAGGCAGCCCCCTGGAGGCTTGCACGCCCAAGCCGGCGAGGCCGTGCAAGGCTGCAAGGCCATGACGCGGGAGGCCAACAGCCAACCGGGCTCCAGCTCTGAGCCAACCCTATCTATGTAGGAGGTGCCGGGCTCACCAGGAGTCTCGTGGTCACAGCGTAGGGAGATGGGAGGTTCACTGCAGACAGACGTGGGGCGGTCACTCAGTGAGCAGCCGCAGCAGCTGGGAGACAAGCCAGAGCCCCAGGGCGCGGGTGGGGTTGGGGTCACACAGGGCCAGGAGGTACCGGGCTCAGGGTCAGGGACTGGGGTGGGATTAGGGCTGCGGGCCACGGCACACCCTTGGCGTCCTGCTGGATGAGGGAGGCATCGACCCCGGCCTCCTGCCTCTTCAGGGCCAGGTGCAGGAGGCTCCGGCAGAGTGGGGTCAGGGCCCCGGTGAAGCGCACGGGGATGAGGAGTGTGAGCAGGTACGGCCAGAGCACCTGGGGGAGGGAGGACCCTGGTCTGCAGGTGGCGTGCGGGCCAGCCCCTCTGCTCGTCCTGCAGCAGGGCGGCCTCCGAGCTCGGCTGCTGCCTGGAGAGGCTGAGCTGCCCACCGCGGTGCCCTCGCCACAGGGGTAGGGTGGGCAGGGAGGGCAGCCACAGGGCAGGCGGCCTCCAGAGGGGGAGTCCTGAGCTCTGGGCCCTGCACAGGTGTGAGTGCAGGAGGCCCGGCCGCACTCACGTCGCCCATCCTGTCCACGGTGGTGCTGACCAGGTAGAGCGTGCGGACGCTGATGGCTCGCACACTGTCCACCGCAGGGTCGTCGCCGTCCAGGCCCGGCTTCTCAGGCTGGAAGTGTGGAGGTACAAGTCGAGCACAGGCATGGGGTGGCCACGTGGAGCCAGGCCGGCCAGGCTGGGGCCCAGGCACGCCCTCCACGCTGAAGGCTCCCAAGGAAACGGGCTCGCCTGGATGCAGCGCCACTCAGTCACCCGAACGCAGAGTGACACTGACCAGCACGCCACACCAGGCGCTGGGTGGCCCGGCCTGCCCAGGACAGGCACCCTCAGCGGCTGGGCGGGCCTCTTCCTCCTGAGTCTGTCGTCCTCTAGACGCGGGCACAGGCTGGCCAGGCCCCACGCCGGCGTGGCCAGAGACACGGACATGCAGAGGAGCAGCAATGCGGAAGCTGGAGGAGGCACGCCATGGGACGCCCTGCACAGCCGGGAAGGCCCGAGAGGCCGCCCAGGAGCGGAGCAGGCGGCTTCTGGCCAGCGTGGAGTGAGGCTGGCTCTCCGATAAGGAAGTGGGCTCAGAAAACGGTCCGCGGTCGTCGGGTGACGGAGCACCCCTTCCCCACCTTGGCGGGGTCTGCACCGCGCCAGCCCGCGTCAGAGTGCAGAGAGCGAATGCGGACAGCCGCCCTCAGCCACAGCCATGGGCCCTGACGCGGCCAGCTGTCTGTTGGGGCGGCCACGGCGGCTCCCCCTTGGGTAGGGCCCCGGTGCCTGTCTCCAGCCTTGACCCAGAAAGTTTAACCCCCTTAGCTCCTGCCTTACTGTCTGGCGGGACCCGCCTGAAGCCCAGGCCCCTGGCTGTGGAGGGCATTGCATATGGAAGCCATCTTGGGAGCTTCTTGAGAACTGTCTGCCATCTTGGAAATCTTAGGCTTCACTTCCTCATTGAGCAAACCATATCTCAGAAATCATGTAACCAACTGTTGCTAGGTAATGGGAGATCCACCCACATCAATGATTGGCTCATACTGTTGTATCTCATTTTTGGGCAACCAATTGGTGTGCCCACCAGCCTGTATATAAAGCACTGTTTGTTCTGCAATAAACGGAAGACTTGATCAGCACCTCATCTTGTCTCCACTCTGTGTGTCAGTAAGAACTTCACCAGCCTAAACACAAAGGATCCCGGTTTTCACCATCCTCACCCAGGTACCCGTTCGACTGTCCTGTGGGACGGGGCAAGTGGCGCCCGAACATGGGGCCTTGGGCCAAGAGGATCAAGGTGAAGTGCACTGTGAAGAAAGCCAGGCCTGGTAAGTGTGGAAGGGTAAATAGTAATACAGATTACTAAATAGCTTCCCGGAGTGCAATTATGGGACAACAAATGAGCAAGCATGAATTATTTGTTCAGGGGCTTAGTGATGCTCTTAAGACACGTGGAGTTAAAATTAGAATCAAACAATTACTTTCCTTTTTTGACTTTCTAAAAGAGGTGTGCCCCTGGTTTCCTCAAGAAGGCACTATTGATGAAGCAAGGTGGAAGAGGGTAGGTGATGCTCTGAAAGACTACTATGTCGCATTTGGCCCAGAAAAAGTCCCAGTAATAGCCTTTTCTTATTGGAGTTTAATAAATAAAGTTATTGGGTTCCGGCCAACAGACCCCAGAATTGTGGCAGTAGTTGAGGAAGGGGAACAAATTATGCAAAAAGAAAAATTTCGGGAATTAATTAGTGACGACGTCATAGAAACTACAAAAAACTCAGAAACAAGAAAAGATGATCTAATTTCTCTAGATAGTGAGGAAGAAACAACAAACCTTAATAAACAATTGGATGTAAAGCCAAAACAGTTCAAAAAATCTAAAGTAAATGAGGAGACTATAAATCCTACAAAACCTCAGAAAAAATTATATCCATCCCTTACAAACCTTAAAGTTAATTCGGATGGTCAATTGGCTGATTCTGAGGAAGAAATTTTAGAAACAAAGACAAAATGGCCGCCTGAAAAAGAAACTTTGGAAAAAGAGGCTGCCAAATACAATAGTTCAAAATGGCCACCAGAGAAAGAAACTTCAGAAGTGGAGGTTGTTGAGTACAACAATTCAAAATGGCCACCTTTCAAAAAACGACCTCCATCTTATGACTCGGTTACATCTGTGCCATCTTTGACATGTAATCATTCTTGCCATGAAAAGACTATTCAGCCATCTTTGGCAATGCCCGTTATTGATCCTAGGGCAGACAGTTCTCAAGAAGCTCCCAAGATGGCTTCCATATGCAATGCCCTCCACACCTGGCGAGCTCCCAGGTGAGAAATGGCTTCCGGGCCAGGTGGTGGCGCTCCACAAGGCCGCCCCGTGTGGGAAGGCCCCAGTTCATGTCTGGGGACCTCACTGAGGATGCTGAGCGGGACATGCCGACCTCTGGGCAGGTGGCAGTAGCACGGCCTGCTGGGGGTTCTGTCCCTCCCTCGCTCGCTCACAGAAGACAAACCTCGGGGCTAAACCAAGGACTCTACTTCCTGAATGGCTTGTGAGCCTTCCCTCCCCATCTTGGAACACCAAGACGCAAGCACTGGACAAAGAAAACTGGAAAAACTTCAGAGATTTCAGGAGACGTTCAACACCTCTCTCTTAGAAACCAGAAATCAAATAGGAAACGATGATTTTTTTTATTTTTTAACTTTGCTACAGGGTGTGTGCTCTCGCTGGAGGGCGAGAGAGGCAGAGAGAGAGAAAGGTGAAGTTAGAAATCCCCTCCCTAGGGGGACGGCCATGTTGCAACCCTTCTCCTCCATTCTCCTCTTGGAATTCTGGGCATACATGCACACATGCCTGCATATTTGTCAAGCCATTGCGTCTGGGACTCAAACCGCAGTCAACCATGTGGGAGCTGGCCACCTTAGCCACCATGCCAGTGACTGGTCCAGAAATAGTGATATTTAGGCCTCAAACAACAATTTTTAAAACATGCTCTAACAATGTAGATAAAGCGTCATACCAGACACAAACAACTCTGGAAGCCTGGCCACTAGGTTGGAAAGAATACCTCGATAAAGCCTTACTTTATCGTAACTTAACTTTATTCATGACAGAGTGCACTGTGCGCACAGGAGAAAGACCCTCCAGGGCCCCGTCCTGTGGCCCCCTGAAGCACAGCCCCCACCTTGCCGGCACTCGGGCACACGCTCACACCCCCGCTTCTTCCCAGGCCGGCCAGAATCCCAAGCCACCATCGGCCAGGCAGCTTCCAGCACTGCAGCGCAGCTCGCTAGCAGCTGTCTACACACCTGGGCCTCATCTGTGCAAGTGTAATGTAGAAATGTGGTACAATTACAAATCTACCACACGGAAAGAGATCCTTAAAGATCATGAGAGAAACATGATCGTTCCCCTGGATACTAAAGACAAAAAGACCTGAACAGGGTCCACAGAGCCAGAGGCCAAGAAAGCTCCAGATGAGGCAGGAACATCTTTGTCTGCTAGGACTGACACAGGGCTTGGAAAATGAAAGAGCCAGGCCACCAGGATACGGGAACCAGCTTGAAGGCGGTTCCCCTGGCCCAACTGGGGACAATTTGAGCGCCAAAACCAATGCAGAAATGGCTGGTAGACCACAGCATGAGATAGTAGCCCATGAGTCCACGCCGAGCTGGGTATGAACACGGGGCTCAGGAAAGTTCTCTTAGAGCAGGAGTATAGAAAGCAGGTGGCACTAGGGAACCCTCAGGTGATGCAAAGCTAACCAATGCTGCTGACTGGATGCCAGAGACGCTCCCTCCAAAGTGCTCACCACCCAGGGGAATAGCAGCCGTACGGTGCAGAGGCCCACCGGACACGGGGTCAGGACTAGGTGACCCGTGCTGTCCCAGACTGGCACTCGGAGCCTCCTGCAGGGATACACCGAGAAGGATGCCCACATCTCCATGACACTCTTGTCCAAACCACCACCTGAACCTAACAATGAGGAGACACTAGCTACACCCCACAGAGAGATACTCAACCAAATAACTGGTCTGAACTTTTAGAAAACAACCAGGTGGGAGGCCGGCAGGTGACATGGTGGTTTAAGGCACTGGACTCCCATGTGGCTGACCACGGTTAAAGTCCTGAACCTGGCGGATTGCTTTCTCACTTTCTCTCTTTCTTTCTCTCTGTCTCTCGTCAAATTAAAATAAATAAATAAGCCACGTGGATCCTGAACTTCAGCTGTGAAATATTGCCTTCAGAGACTTAAGATGAAGGTTCTCTGCTGAGACGTCTCCCCCACTCATTTCTACTCCTACGCACTAAATGTCTAGACAGGTCCGAGTGAACAGGACCTACATCTGAATATGATTAGGGTCAGAATATTCCTCTATTCCCACTGATTCTGATGCACAGAATGAGAATGGAATGGAAGAGAGATTGCAGATCACCTCCTTCTGCACGCCTCTGATGCTCAGATTGAAATTCAAGAATTAGGAAGAAACGCACCATCCTTCAGATGACTAGAAATCACCACAGGGTCACAAGAAATATGGGAAAGTAAGAAAATACCTCTCTTCCAAGGGAAAAGAATAACTCCTCTTCATCCACAGACAGTTCAATGAGCCTCACGGAAATGTCAGATAAAGAATTTAGAATTTTCAGGGTGACAAAGCTCACAGAGATCAAAGAGAAGAGAGACAATGAACTGCCGAAGAGGCTGGGGAAAGGAGCTGACAAGCTCCAGGAGGTGAGGAAATTCTTGCAAGATGTAAAAGGAAATTCACACTATAAAAAAGAATCAAACAAATCTGTTAGAAATGAAGGCTATAATACAGGAAGTCAAAGCCTCCCTTGAAAGTATTAAGAGCAGACTAGATCATACAGAAATAGAATCTCAGATGTAGAAGATAGAATCGCTGGTCTAGAAAAATCCACGAAGACTGAGAAAACAGCCCCCCAAAATGAGAATAATATATGAGAAATACTAGATACCATCAAACGTCCAGATAACTGGTATCCCAGAAGGCGAAGAGACTCATAAGGGCATTGACAATCTATTCCATGAAATCCTGGAAGAAAACTTTCTAAACCTAGAGAGGCACTCAAAGATCCAGTCCCAGGAAATACAAAGGACCCCAAATAGAATCAACCCAAGAAGATCTTCAAGACATATTACAGCCAGGTTGACCAAAACCACAGACAAAGACAAGATACTAAGATTGGCAAGAGAAAAACGACAAGTTACCTACAAAGGGTATCCCATCAGGCTAACAGACCTCTCATCGGAAACAATGCAAGTGAGGGAAGAATGGGAAAATATATTCAAAGTGTTAAAGGAAAAGCAATTACAACCAAGAATACTGTATCTGGCAGGATATCCTTTATATGGGAAGAAAAGACAAGAACATTCTCAGGTAAACACCTGAAAGAATTTACTAATACCAGACCAGATCTCCAAGAAGTTCTGCAGGGAGTGCTATATCAGGAAAATTAAATACAGTCACACAGAAATTAAGAGTTCAAATACTAAGAAAATGGCCAACTTAATCATGGGTACAAGTCTGGAGTTGAATATTATACCCCAAAATTTAACTGGGAAAATCAAACCACAACAAAAGATAGATTAAGTACATGAGACTGAACTGGTGAAATAGCATTTTATGACTTTTGACTAAAACATTGCTGATTTTCTTCTAGGCTTTGTTTTCCAGTTATAAGGATTTTTGTACTGTCTTGAGCTGCCAATAGGTACGTGTACCTAGAATTTGAACAGAATCCCAACCTGTTTCTTGGCTTTAAGTTTTAAGCATAGTTCCTTAGCATTTCTTTGATTTACTAAAGCTAAAACTGCTTTTATTTTATTTATTTTTTTTTTGTAGAGGTTTTTGCTATAGAGCGTGCACTTGCCAGAAAGAAAGAGGCAGACGGAGAGACAGAAAGTGAGAAATCACCCCCCAGGGGGGATGGCCACACCGCAATCCCTTCTCCTCCATTCTCCTCTCGAGATCTTGGGCACGCACGTACATGTGCCTGGCGTGAGTTTAAGCCACCGGGTCCGGGACTCGAACCGTGGTTGACTACATGGGAGTCCAGCAACATAGCCATTACGCTAACTGCTGGTCCCAAAACTGCTTTTCTTGAAATTAAAAAATATAGTAAAAAATACATAATATGGGTCCAGCAGTTGGTGTAATGGTTATGTCACTGGACTCTCATGTAGTCGACCATGGTTTGAGTCCCAGACCCGGTGGCTTAAACTCACGCCAGGCACATGTGCAGGTATGCCCAAGATCTTGAGAGGAGAATGGAAGAGAAGAATTGCGAAGTGGCCATTCCCCCTGGGGGTGATTTCTCACTTTCTGCCTTTCTGTTTCTGTCTTTCTGGTGAGTGCACGTGCCCTATAGCAAAAAAAGAAAAAAAAAAAACTCTTAAAAAAATAATAATTAAGGACTGTAGTAAGCTATAGGGAGCTACCTTATAGCACATTCACTCTTCTCAGTCTCATGCCTACAATCAGACCTGTACTCACAGATATGTACACACCAGCTGAACTTGCTATTGAAAGTAGTTAGATTATTTAAGAAACTTTGTAAATCAATAAAATGTGGGGGGAAAAAGGAATGGAAAACAACTGTGGACATCTGAGATCGTGAGGAGGGTGGGAAATGGCAGAGGGTGAGAAACAGGGGGAAAATATACATATACATATATATATATGAAACTAGAAGTGGAAAATTATTGACAATAACCTGTATGATTAAGCCACTATGCAGTATATTCTGGATGAGAAATAACATTTTGTATGATGTGACAATGCTCAGTGAATGAATATAAATTAATTAATTAAAAAGAAAAAAATTTTAAATAAACATATGGAATAAATTATTGAAAATAAATAAATAAAGTTAAATAAAATAATTATTTAAAAATAATAGACAAATAAAATACTTAAAAACTACAGAGTAATATCTCTTATAAATATCTCTTCAGTAAAATTCTAGTACACTGAATCCAACCATATATAAAAACAATTATACCTGGGAACAAATGGGATAGTTAATTTAAGGCGTGCAAGGTTGGTTTAACACCTGAATAACTTTTTTTTTTTGAGAGGTTTTCCTATAGGGTGCGTGCTCTCATCAGAAAGACAGAGAGAGACAGAGAGACAGAAAGCGAGAAATCACCCCCAGGGGGGATAACCACGCTGCAATCCCTCCTCCTCCATTCTCCTCTTGGGATCTTGGGCATGCATGCACATGCACTTAGCGTGAGTTTAAGCCACTGGGTCTGAGACTCGAACCGTGGTCCAGCGACATAGCCAGTATGCTAACTGCTGGTCCTGACACCTGAATATCATTTAGTGAAGTATACTTTATCACTCAAATAAAGAACAAAAGTCATGTGCTCACATTAACAGACAGAAAGGACGGTAAAACTGGTACTCCCTCACAGCAGGGATAGAAGAGAGAGACCTGATACAGGGCAACTCTGAAGCCCACAGCAAACACACGGAATGGTGGAAGGCTAAACTATACACGGACTAGCCCTCAGCACTTAATATACATATACATATTTTTGTTTGTTTTGTTTTGTTTATTTTTTAGAGATTTTTGCTGTAGGGTGTGTGTGCTTGTTGGAGAGACAGAGATAGACAGAGAGACAGAATGCAAGAAATCACTCCCCAGGGGTAAGGCCATGCTGCAAACCCTTCTCCTCTTGGGGTTTCAGGCATGGATGCACATGTGCCTGGCATGAGTTTTAAGCCACCAGGTCAAGACTGAAACCACAGTCGACTATGTGGGAGTCCAGCGACTTAACCATTACACCATCTGCCAGTCCCTACATTTTTAGGTTTCTGCCACAGGGCACACGCACTCACCAGAGAGAGACAGAGAAGGAAAGTGAGAAATCACCTTCCCACTGGAGGACTGGCCACGCCGCAGTCCCTTCTCCTCCATTCTCCTCCTGGGATTCTGGGCGTGCACACACACGTGCCCGGCACGATTTCCAAGCCGCAAGGTCTGGAACTCAAACTGGTTGCCCATGCAGGACCAGCACCCTAACCGCCCACCACACGCGGGCCCCTGTGTGTTAATGGCTAGAGGGTGTGCGCCTTCACCAGAGACACATGCGGAGTGGGAGAAGGTGGTTACTCTGCTATCCCCTCTCTTCTGCTTCTCTGTCCTGGAAAGATCTGGGGCATGTACACATATGTGCCTCACATAGTTTTCTTTTTCTTTCTTTTTTAAAATTTCTTTTTATTTTTAAGGTTTTGGTATGGGGTACGTGCGCTTGCCAGAGAGAGAGAGAGAAAAAGAGGAAAAGTGAGAAATCACCTCCTGGGGGATGGCCACTCTGCAGCCCCTCTGGGGTGCCTTCCCACTTTCCCTCTGTCTGTCTCCGGGAAATGTGAGTGGCCTACAGCAACCTTTTTCTTTTTAACTACGTTGTCAGAAAAGTCATGCCTTACCTCCCTATGGCTTTCTATGTGGAAATGTGTCATGATCGTTCCAACGACCCAGTCAAAACCAGCAAGCAAGCGGGAAGACATTTCACATTCACGGCTCTAACGACTGAATACAAGTTTGAATATCCCTAAAGCAAAATTTGGAACCCAGAATACCCAATACCCAAAAGTTTGTCTGTAAACACCACACAAGTGGAAATCCACACTGTGACCAACCGGAGTGCTGCAACAGGTGAGCACTGCATACTGGGCCAGCAGGTGGCGCCGCGGCCAAGGCACCGGGGCTCACGCATGGTTTAAATTCAGGACCAGGAGGCTTGAAAATCACGCTGTATGTGCGTGCATGCCCAAAATCCCAAGAAGAGAATGGAAAAGAGATTGTGGTAGGGCCATCCTCCCAGGGGGTGATTTCATCCTTTTCCTCTGTCTCTCTCTGGTGAGCACACAAACCCTATGGCAAAAACGAAAAACAAGAAATAACCACTGTGGGACCAGCAGTTGGCATAGTGTCTACATCGCTGGACTCCCATGTAGTTAACTGTAGTTTGAGTCCTGGACCCAGTGGCTTAAACTCACGCTGGGTGCGTGTGCGTGCGTGCCCAAGACCCCAAGAGGAGAATGGAGGAGAAGGGACTGCGGCGTGGCCATCCCCTCTGGGGGATGATTTCTCGCTTTCTGTCTCTCTGTCCGTCTCTGTCTTTCTGGGGAGCGCACATGCCCTATAGCAAAAACCTCTCCAAAAAAAGAAAACAAATAACCACTGAATAATATTACCTTTGGGCTCTGGTATGAGGTATATACAAAATAGAGATGAATTCTATGTTGAGAAGAGAGTACCATCTCTAAGAGGTCTCATCATGTCTATGTAAATATCCCAGAATCTAAGAAAACTCAAGGCCCAGACACTGCTCTGGCTTTAAGTGTTTCCATAAGGAGTCCTCAAACTGCGTTCAGATGGAAACAGCCCCCACCAGATGCACACATTCCACACAATCCCAACCAGAATTCCAGCTCTTTTCTTTGCAGAAATTGACAAGCTGATCCTAAGATCAACTCATAGGAAATTCAAGGGACCCAGAATAGCCAAACAACCTGGAAATAAAACGAAGTTGGAGAGCTCACACTTATCAGTGTCTTTTTGTGTGCGCTCACCGGAGAAAGACCAGAGGAGAGGGGGAGAGAAAGCTCACTCAGCATGGGGCAGGGTCACGCCGTGCCCCCTCTCCTTTCTCCCTCCCGTTGGGAATCTGAGCACGCACGCACATACACCCAGCGTGTTTTTCAGGACACTGGGTCTGGCGCTCAAACCGCGCAGTTGACCATGTAGGATCAGGCTGCCTCAAGTCCCAGGCACGGGCTAGCCCCCACACCTTCCAGTTCCAGAACTTTCTGCCAAGAACAGTCATCAAGGCACTTAAACAACAGGAGAAGGTTAAGATGATATACAGGGGAAGTCGGAGTGCCCTTCGGCTGCTCAAGGGTGAGCTGCCTGCTTTACTGTGGTAGAATGCACATATGTGACATTATCATCTCAACTATTTTTACTTTTTTTAAATTAGATTTTTGCCATAAGGTATGTGTGCTTACTAGAGAGGTAAAGAGAGGGAAACTGAGGAACCATCCCCAACAGAGGCTGGCTGTGCCACAATCCTTTCTCCTTCACCCTCCTCTGGGGCTTTCGGGTGCACGCACAGGTGCCGGCATGGTTTCCAAGCTGCTGGGTCTGGGATTCTAACAGTGGCTGGCCATGTGGGAGTCCAGTGCCTTAACACCACGCTACCTACTGCGCCCTCAGACTGCTTTTTTCCCCCTAGAATTGTTTATTTGTATTTTTTAAAAATTGTTATTATTTTTTTTAAAAATATTTATTTAATTGCATTTGTTATTGCTATCATTTTTTAATTTTGACCAGAGAAAGACAGAGAGAAAGAAAGGGAAAGAGAGAAAGCAAGCCTCCAGGTCCGGGATGCGAACTGTGGTCAGCAATGTGGGAATCCAGTGCGTTTAACCACCACACCACCTACCGGCCCCATATTATTATTATTTTAAATTATACCAGAGAGAGAAAAAGAGAGAGAGTGAGAAAGCAAGCCATCAGGTCTGGGATTTGGACCATGGTTGGCCTAGGAGGAGTCTTAATGTCTCAACTACCTCTCACCTGTTCCTAAGTGTAAAGGACAGGGCACTAAGTACATGCGCTGCAGCCACACCCAGAGGTTTCCCACCTGGAGTCTCAGAGACCACGTCACTGCACACTCCCCATCTGCTGGCACCCATGGTCTGCTTCCTTCTCTGTGCATCTGACTCCCGGAGGACCACAGGTGGGGGCATGCAGTGTCTGTGTGCGTGGACCTCGGGTGGGCGTGCGGTGTCTGTGTGCGTGGACCTCGGGTGGGCGTGCGGTGTCTGTGTGCGTGGACCTCGGGTGGGCGTGCGGTGTCTGTGTGCGTGGACCTCGGGTGGGCGTGCGGTGTCTGTGTGCGTGGACCTCGGGTGGGCGTGCGGTGTCTGTGTCTTTCAATTCTCTCAGCATCACATCCTCGAGCTTCACCGGCATCGGAGCCTGCGTCAGGAGATCCATTCTGTGAGGGTTGAATTGAGTCCCAGCGCATGCAGCGTTTTTGGCCCACCACAGACAGCTCAGCTGGTGAGGGAGGGACAAGCCAGTCATAAAGGACAAACGCCATAGCCCTTCACTGGTATGAAGCCTCAGAGTGGAATTCTGAGGGGAAGTGACGGGGTGCCAGCGATGGGCAGGCGGACGGGAGTGTGCACTGCGGGGCAGTCCTGGGGGCCAGGTGGAAGGAGGTCTGGGCTGGCCATACTGGAAAGAGGCTGCTGGACTACCCCCTACGAGGGGACGGTGAGGGTGGTAGTGTCTTACTAGAAGACTTTATTTTAAAAAGTAATCATTGTAATCAAGCACACATGAACTCGAAATTACAATGTTGATTTTATCAATAGAAACACAAAAAGTATTTGAGAAAAATAGACATAGATCCATAACCAAAGTCTCAGAAAACTAGTAATAAAAAGGAATTTCAGGCCAGCAGGTGGTGAGGTGGTTGAGATGCTGGACTCCCACATGGCTGACCATGGTTCAAAGCCCAGACCTGGCAGCTTGCTTCCTCTCTGTGTCTTTCTCTGGTAAGCATATCTAAAATAGTCATTATTATAAATAAAATTTTTAGAGACTTAAATAAAAGAAACTTCTTCAGTCTGATAAAAGACATTTAGGAAAACCTATTTCTTTCTTTTTTTTGAAAGAATTATTTTATTTAACTTTATTTATTCATTTATTTACTTATTTTGACTAGAGAGGGACAGAGTGAGAGAGAGAGAGAGACAAAGAGAGAGAGAGAAAAAGTGAGAAAGCAAGTTGCCAGGTCTGAGACTTGAACCAGGGTTGGCCATGTGGGAATCCAGAGCCCTTAACCACCAGGCCACCTGCCAGCCCCAAGGAAATATCTATTTCTTTTCTTTTCTTTATTATTATTTTATTTTTTTGGAGAGGTTTTTGCTATAGGGTATGTGTGCTCACCAGAAAGACAGACAGAGACATAGAGACAGAAAGCGAGAAATCACCCCCCAGGGGGATGGTCGCGCCGCAATCCCTTCTCCTCCATTCTCCTCTCGGGATCTTGGGCACGCACGCACACATGCCTGGCATGAGTTTAAGCCACCGGGTCTGGGACTCGAACTGAAGTTGACTACATGGGAGTCCAGTGACATAGCCATAACGCCAACAGCTGGTCCCGGGAAGACCTATTTCTAACAACATCCTTACTAGTCTCCTTAGCACACGTACGGAGCAAGGCTGTCTGCTCTCACCACTTTTCAGTATGGTACTGGGTTCTAACTGAGGCGAGACGGCGAAAGGACACCCAGACTAGAAGGAAAGAGTTAAGCTACCGAGGAAGGTGTGACGTTTTCACGACTTGTAGGAAAGCCAAGGCCGTGCCCAACATGTAAAACCAAGCTAGTCTCTGTACACGAGGCAAGAGGCAGGCAGAGACAGGGGCTACTGTCATGATGGCCCCAAGGACAAAGCTGAGCAGCTAAGAAATCCCAGGACATACAGGATCCACACTCTGGAAAGTGTGAACCTAAGGCATGAAATCAGACCTGAGCGAGGCAAAGGCAGCCCTGCCCTGGGCTGGGCAGCGTGAAGACCACGCTCTCCCAACAGCCTGCAGGTTCAGCACAGTCCCAGGCCTTCAAGTTCCAATGGGTTTTTGTAGAAATCAACAAGACAATTCTAAAATCTATCTGAAAAAAAATAAAGGAACTATAATGACCAAAACATGATTGGAAAAGATGACCAAAGATGGAAGGCACGCTATCTGACTTCAGAACTTCCCAGAAAGCCACAGACAAGATAGCGCAGTGCAGCGCCATCCACCCACAGGCAGCAAAACAGGGAACACACGAGCCACTAAAATCAGGGGGCATCTATTCTGAGGTGGCCTGGGGCCCAGAGCAGGAGGGCCTTGAGCCGAGGTGCTCCCCAGCATGTGCAACTCAGGGTGGGCGCCCATGCTGCCCTCCACCTGCAGCCTGCCATGCGCCTCTCCTTCAGAAGGAGCCAGCATTGCTGAGTACCCTTTCAGCACAAGCGTGCCAGCGAGAACCCTGTTTCTTCTGCCTCTGCCTTCTGCATACTGGGAGCCGCTGAGCAGATTGGCGCGACGCAGGCCGTCACTGTGCCTCGGCCCCAGCTCCTGATGACCGCGCCAACACGGCTGAGGCGGCAACTGGCTCCAGGCCCAGAAGGGTGGCAAAGCGGCGTCCCTTACCTCCTGCGCAGGGGGCAGCGCACACTGCTGCACGATGTACTCGACCATCACCTCACCCCCGGGTTGCTCCAGGTAGCCGTGGTGGGCCATGGCACTGATCACCTGCACCACAGCCCGCTTCACCTGCCGGACCGATGGGGGGTCAGGGGGCTGTACACGGAGACTGCTGGGAATTCAGCCAGCACGCAGGGCCCTCACACCCTCCGCACCACACCCACACTGCACCCACACCTCCACACCCATGCTGCACCATCACCTCCACACCCGTGCTGCAACATCACCTCCACACCCGTGTTGCAACATCACCCACACCTCCACACCCGTGCTGCACCATCACCTCCACACCCGTGCTACACCATCACCTCCACACCTCCACACCCATGTTGCAACATCACCCACACCTCCACACCCATGCTGCACCATCACCTCCACACCTCCACACCCATGTTGCAACATCACCCACACCTCCACACCCGTGTTACAACATCACCCACACCTCCACACCCGTGCTGCAACATCACCCACACCTCCACACCCGTGCTGCGACATCACCCACACCTCCACACCCGTGCTGCACCATCACCTCCACACCCGTGTTGCAACATCACCTCCACACCTCCACACCCGTGTTGCAACATCACCCACACCTCCACACCCATGCTGCACCATCACCTCCACACCCGTGCTACACCATCACCTCCACACCTCCACACCCGTGTTGCAACATCACCCACACCTCCACACCCATGCTGCACCATCACCTCCACACCTCCACACCTGTGCTGCACCATCACCTCCACACCCATCCTGCACCCACACCTCCATACCCGTGCTGCAACATCACCCACACCTCCACACCCGTGCTGCACCATCACCTCCACACCCGTGTTGCAACATCATCCACACCTCCACACCTGTGCTGCAACATCACCCACACCTCCACACCCGTGCTGCGACATCACCCACACCTCCACACCCGTGCTGCACCATCACCCACACCTCCACACCCGTGCTGCGACATCACCCACACCTCCACACCCGTGCTGCACCTGCACCTCCATACCTTTGCTGCACCCACACCTCCACACCTGTAACCTTTGCTGCACCCACACCCGCACCTCCACACCTGGGCTGCACCCATGCCCACACACCACCATACCTGTGTTACACCCCTGCACCTCCACACCTGTGCTGCACCTGTGCCCACACTTCCACACCTGTGCTACCTGGCAGTCACCTGGTCTCCTGAGCCCCTCTCCCCTCCCACTGGCCCCCCTCCGCAGCTGGGGGGATAAGACCCTGTAACAGCTGGGTTGGGGGCACCTCATTATCTTTGCCAAATGCAGTCACTCTCCCAGGAGGCCCCAAGGAGCAAGCTTATGGCCAGTGCAGCGTCCTCAGGGAAGGCCAGTCCTCTGTCCCTGAAGCCAACAGTGTTCCTGGTCAGCCTGGGAGCTGTGGGGCCTGGCCCTGGGAAGAGCCTGGCCTCTGACTCCACTCCTGGAGGTCACCTGTTTGGAGAGTCCTGCTGGGTACAAATGTCCCTGTTTACCCTGGGGCTTCTCGGCCATACCCTGGTCTAACAATGCTATCGGGTGGGGGCTCCTGCCCCACAGGGCCCACGTGGCAGAGCCCAGGGAGGACTCTGGACCCCAGGCCGGGCTCCCTGGCAGTGACTCTCCATGCCAGCCAGCACATGGTGTTGCCGGGGCAGGACACCAGAGCTCTGTGCTTGACCCCCAGGCTCAGCCTGCACCTTCCCTGGCTGACTTCGGCCTGCATCTCTGCCCGTATTAGCCGTAACTGCAAAAGCAGTGTCCAGGAGCTCAAAGTCCTGACCGTCACTGAACCTGAGGGGCCGGAGACCCTGGACATGTGATGGAGCCAGCCCCAACTCCTGACACCTGAGCAGGACGTGCGCGCGCTCTGCCCGAGTGAGCCTGGCCACACGCCCTGCTGCTGTCCTGCCGGGGCGCGGCCAGCCTGCCCGCTTTACCTGGCTGCTGCTGTCCAGAAGAGGGAGCCTCATGGCTGAGAGAATGAAGGGCTTCTTCACCTCCATCTGCGGCGCTGCAAGAGACGGAAGGTGGCTCAGCCCCGCCAAGGCTGGGCCTGTCACACCCCCGGGCCTGAGGTCGAAGGCCACACGACTGAGGGCCTGACCTCACCGAGCACTGCATGTGGGAGGAGACGACTGTAACCAAAGCACACCACGTCTCCACAGGGACTGATGCCTTCCGCAAAGCGTGACCACACTAGCTAAGAGCTGAGGCCGACAGGCCAGGCCAGCAGGTGGGAGAGCAGGCAGGCAGGCAGACCCAGGCTGTCTGGGAGGTCCAGTCAGTGGTTCTCAGACCTGAAGGGCATCAGGCCCCCAGAGGCGCGCTCCCCAGGAGGGGCTCCTCTGCTGCCCCAGGTTGGGGCTCGACAGGCATGGGGGTCGTGTATGCCGGTGCTCTGGCCCTCTCTGAGTGTGCAGCATAACCATTCACCTCCTGAGAGTCAAGTGGGGATACACAGGTGGCTGTGCTTGGGCCAGAAGGTAGCACGGTGATTGTTGCCAGGCTCTCATATGGCCGACGACAGTTTGAGTACCGGACCCGGTGTCTTGAAAATCATGCTGGGTGCATGTGCATGTATGCCCCAGATCCCAGGAGAGGAATGGAAGAGAAAGGAGTGCAGCGTGGCCGTTGCCCCGGGGGTTGATTTCTCACTTTCCCTCTCACTGTCTGTTTCTGACCCTGTCTCTCTCTCTCTCTAGTGAGCGCATACATCCCAAGGCAAAAACCTTAAAAAAAAAAAAAAAAAAAAAACTGTGGCTATGAGGGTCGGCCCTGTGGTCTGGTGGGTAAGGGAGCTGGATCCTACCAGCTCACCATGCAGTTAGAGTCCCAGACACAGGGGCTTGAAAACACACACACCAAGCGCATGTTCTGTGATTTGTAAGTCCCGAATCCTGACGTGGTGAGGAACAGAGAAGAACGGACTGCAGGTTGATCATGCAAGCAGGGGTACACTCATTCGCTCTTTCTTCTTCTGCCTCTCTCTGGGGAGTGCATGCACCCCCAGACAAATCGGGAGGAAAAGAAGTGAGATTAAGGGCCCGGGGCGAATGCTGTGGCGGAGGCGACCGCGGCGTGCCCGCGGCGCCCGCGCCTCCCGCCCGGGGGCGCCCGGGGGCGCCCGGGGGCGGGGGGGACTCCCCTCTACTCTCCGTGTGTGGGGGCCTGGTCAGCCCGGCCCCCGCTGCCTCTCTGGCGCAGGGTCTGTCCTGCGCTCGGCGCCGACACGGGCTGGTGGCGCCAGAAGGCCGAGGTCGCCGTCCTTTCTGTCTCTGACCGGGCGGGTGAATGGGAGATGGCGAGGGCTCCTGGGCGCATTCGCGCGCTCGGGGCTGGCGTGTGGCCGTTGGGCCTGCGCATGGCCGCCGGGCCTGTGGGTGGCCGCTGGGCGCACGCGTAGCCCCTGGACTTGTGAGTGGCCGCCGGGTCTGACTGTGGCTGCCGGGCTTGTGCCTACGCGGGGCCGCCGGGCCTGCTCCCGGCCATCAGGCCTGCTCCTGTGAGTGGCCATCGGACCTGCACCTACGCACGGCTGCCAGGCTGGAGCGTGGTCGCCGGGCCGTATGGCCGCCGGGCCTGTGGGTGGCCGCTGGGCGCACACGTGACCCCTGGACTTGCGAGTGGTCGCCGGGTCTGACTGTGGCTGCCGGGCCTGCGCCTACGCGAGGCCGCTGGGCCTGCTCCCGGCTATCGGGCCTGCTCCCATGAGTGGCGGACGGACCTGCACCTATGCATGGCTACCAGGCCGGAGCGTGGTCGCCGGGCCGTATGGCCGCCGGGCCTGCGTGTGGCTCCCAGGCCTGCGAGTCGTCGCTGGTCCTGCGCGCGGCCGCAGGGCTTGCGCCTGTGTGCGGCCACCGGGTCTGCGAGTGGCCGCCAAGCCTGAGCGTGGCCGCCGGGCCTGCGCCTGCGGGTGGCCGCAGGGCCTGTACCCGTGTGTGGCCACCGGGCATGTATGCGGCCGCCAGGCCTGCGCGTGGCCGCTGGACCTGCACCCGTGCGCAGCCGCTGGGCATGCGTGTGGCTGCCGGGCCTGCGCGCCGCCGGGCCTGCGCCCACGCGGAGCCGCCAGGCCTACACCCGGACGTGGCCACTGGGCCTGCACATGCGCGTGGCCGCCGGGCCTGCGCGTGACCACCGGGCATGCGTGTGGCTACCAAGCAGGCACCCAGGCGTGGCCAATGACCCAGCACGCGACCGCCGGACCAGCGTATGGCCGCCGGTCACGAGCGGCAAACTGAAGCCGAAAACAAGGATTAAGATCTTGCAAATATAAGCAACAGAAAGAATCTTTAGATGTCTTAAACCAATTGAGAAATATATTGTATAGGAGGATTTTCGCTGCCTATGGGCAATGAGAAGATGATGGTTACCAGCCCTGCATTACCTCAGGGAAAACAAGAACTACTCTTCCATTCTTGCGGAAGCCAAATTCTCGAGGATGACTCACACTGCAGATCCCCACACCACCATTCTCGGTAATCACAGGATAGAGGCCCTGTCGCATCAACTGATAACCATCTCTGCCTACCAGAACTACACTCCTAGAACCGTATTCCACAGAGACTCACCTACAACTGCGAAACTGCACGAGACCCACCCTTGACCCAACCCTGAACAGAATCTATGTTTCCTATTGTGGAAAACTCTATGAGCTCATAATAGAATAAGAAAAAAAAGGGGTGAAAGATCTGGAGGGTATGGTCGCAGGGATGGCAACTGCGGATGCTGGAGACAGCATGGGAGAGGTAATGAGAATGAGTGATGGAGGGCGGTTCAGGGAACGATCATCACGTTTGATGGACACAGGGATGAGGGGTGGTCTGTAGATGATGATGTATGTGATGGTATCACCGTCTTGTCTAGTGTGAACTGCACTCATGCTGGAAAAAACCATTCTGTACACTGTAAAGACGTGCAATGAAAAAAAGAATAATGATAATAATAATAATAATAATAATAATAATATCAGCACTCTGGCAGAGGGAAAAAGATCTGATGATATGATAGCGGAAAGGACAAATCTGGACACCAGAGGCTGTAAGGGAGGGGAGTGGGTAGTCGGGAGCGGGAGGTGGAGGGTGGGCATGGGGGGGAAAGGGAGGAGTCATTTGTCACCAGAAAATGTAGGGTTCTCTGTTGACGACTGATACATGTATGTATACTGTACACATCATGATGAGAACTTTATGTAAAATGAATGTGATTGATCTGAGAAAGAAAAATAAAGGGAAAAAAAAAAAAAGAAGTGAGATTAAGAAAAAGAGAACAAAGGACCCTGAGCACATGCCCCGGGCACTTTGCACGTGACAGCCCTCAACACAGGTGTCCTCAGCTCTGTCCTCACAGATGAGAAGCCTGAGGCCCAGGGGTGGAGCCTGCCTGGTCTCAGAGCAGCAAATGGCAGAGCCTGGTGGCTTGGTGCAGCCTGGAGCGGTGGCTTGGCAAGCAGCCTGGCAGTCTGGGGTAGCCTCTGGTAAGGACGCCAGTGGGCCCCAGAGCCAGGAGCCCGACTTAGCGGATCAGGACGTGCGAGAGACCTTGAGGAAATGCTGGGAGGAGAGGCTGACAGGGCCACAGCAGGCCATGGCGAGGCGGCTGGCTGCGGGGGTGAGGGTCCGCTCAGGTCCTCCCTGCGTGCGCCCCGCACACCCGTGCCAGGGCCCAGTGGGCCGTGCTGCACTGTGCAGTGAGGGCTGCTGGGTGTCTGTCGCCACTCCACGAAATAAATGTAAGAGGAGAATTTACAGAAAAAGGCGCTCTACTGAAGCTCAGAGTGTGAGTTAATCGAGCTAGAGTGAACAGAACTCCAAAGACAGCCCCCAAGTCGGACAGGAGCTGTGCTGTATCTGCTGGGCTCTGCGAGCTCCCGAGCCAGCGAGTGGGGTGGCAGGGCTGGGATGGTCTGCCGCTGCCAGAGGCCTGTGCCACTGGGCTCCCTGGGCCAGGGGACAGAGGACAAGCACCAACAGGCAAGGACACGGCCCCCGCAGACCTGGGGCTGCTTGGCATCTGCCAAGGCCAAGGACGTGCCCATCGGGCCAGGGGTGCCCCCGGGAGCACCTGTGCTGGAGAGGTTGTTCATGACAGCGAGCCCACCAACAGGCCAACGCTGGGCACTGGGATGGCGAGCCCGTGGCACGGCAGTGGGCACGGTATGGAGGGAGCACACAGCCACTGGCAGCAGCCCGGTCCACCCAGGGTAGAGCACAGAGGACGGGCCTGCTTGCGGACAGTGCAGGCCTGCCTCTGCTGCTCCCGCAAGGCCTGCTCCTTGAGAGCAGACGGGCCGACGGGCCGGCTCCACCCTATTTCCTGCGCCAGCGCACCTTCTGGGAACCTCCCGACTTGTACATGCATTTGCTGGGAAAGGTTAAGAACATGAACAAATTCGGGGCCAGTGGGTGGCATGGTGGCGAAGGTGCTGGACTCCCACATGGCCGACCACGGTCTGAGTCCAGGACCTGGCAGCTTGCTTTTTCATGTTCCCCCTCTCTCTCTCTCTCCTTGTCTGCCTCTCTCTGGAATGCATGTGCACTATAGCAAACAAAATAATAATAAAAATTAGTAAGATTAAATAAATAATAATTTTTAAAAAAGAACATGAAAGAATACAAACAACCCACCCAGCAGAAAAGCAGACAGGAGCCTTGAGTGGGTGCCTCTGAGAAGTGCCAGGTAGGAGGCAGGGCAGGCCCAGCATGGCCCAGCAGGCTGGCCTGGGAAGCCGTAGGCCGGCCCAGTCCCCACTCTGAGTAGGAAACAGAAGAAATGGGGGACACATGAGCAAGAGCACACCCCTGGCCACATGGAGGACGTGCTGGTGGCGTCCTGCCACTCGTCCATCCCTCAAGGCCTCGCAGCAGGCCAAGGCTGTGGCACACAGCCGGCATTGGTGCCCTCGAGGAGCCGGTGTCCTGGTGAAGAGACACGGACAGCTGGACAGCACGTGAGCCCCCATGAGCTGTGCTGGAGCCAGAAAGGGACAGACGCAGACTCCAAGACACTGACAACGGGATGCTGGGCATGGCGGGGGCTTGGTGCCAAGGGCAACTTGAAAAGCAACATGACACTAAGAGCCAAGCAGAGGGGAGGCGGCTGAGCAGGCACAGGGGCAGGGTGCCTGGGCTGGAGGGCCACGCACCGAAACACTGGCCATGACCGGGGAGGGCCTGGGGAGCAGGGCGGCCTCAGCAAGATGTGGGGACTCCAGTCTCACTGCAGTGGAGGACAGCCACTACCAGGACAGCCAGAGAAGTTCCCAACTTTGAAAAAAAGAAAAATCGGGGCCAGTGGGAGGTGTGGCAGTTGGGGCACTGGACTTCCGCCTGGCTGACTATGTTCAAGTCTTAGACCTGGCGGCTTGAAAATCACACTGGAGCCCAGCAGATGGTGTGATGGTTACGTCTCTGGACTTCCACATAGTCGTCTGCGGTTCGAGTCCCAGACCCGATGGTTTAAAACTCACTCCAGGTGTGTGTGTGTGTGCGTGCGTGCGTGCCCAAAATCCCAAGAGGAAGGGACCAAAGGAGACTGGAGAAGGGATTGAGGCATGACCATCCCCTTCGGGGGGTGATTTCTCATTTCCTGTCTCTGTGTTTCTCTAGTGAGTGCACGTGCCCTATAGCAAAAATCTCTAAAAACAAAACAAAACGAAACAAAACAAACAAACAAATAAAAAAAAAACTCTGAAAAAAAATTTTTAATTAAAAAAAAAAAA
The DNA here is from genome assembly GCA_026018925.1 of Tupaia tana. NCBI lineage: Eukaryota > Metazoa > Chordata > Mammalia > Scandentia > Tupaiidae > Tupaia > Tupaia tana. The sequence continues at coordinate 93,771,922 of JAKSZU010000008.1, read as the reverse complement.
GAAGAATAAAGAAAATCATGCCAGGCAAGTGTGCATGTATGCTCAAAATTCCAGGAGGAGAATAGAGAACGGACTGTGGTGTGGCCATCCCCAGGGGGGTGATTTCTCACTTTCCTTCTGTCTGTCTTCCTCCAGCAAGTGCATGCACCCTATGGCAAAAATCTAAAAAAAAAAAAAAAAAAAAAAAAAAAAAAAACTGGGACCAGAAGATGGCACGGAGGCTAAGGTGGCTGGACCCCACACGGCCAGCTGAGCGGTGTGAGCCTCAGAGCCAGCGGCTGCGAACATTCTTGGCATGTGTGCGTGCCCAAACCCCGAGAGAACAGAGGGGGCAGCACGGCCATCCTCCGAGATGGCGGTCCCCCTTCCCCTCTCCCTCTGCCGGTCTCTCTCCAGCAAACACACACACCCTATAGCAAATACACAGATAAATACATAAGAGAGAAAGGAAAAGAAATGAAAAATCCTTTGACATCTGAAAACAAACAAATGTAGGAAACACTCTGCAGCTCAGAAGAGGGCAGGGGACGAGAGCCTCAGACCTGGCGCCCAGGACAGCGCCGCCAGGGCAGAGGCGGCACTTCCTAGTTAAAGTCGGGTTCAGAAAAGCAACAGGTAACTTTTTTGAGAGTTTTGTTTGCAATAGGGCACATGAGCTCACTGGAGAGAGACAGGGAAAGGGAAAGAGAGAAACCACCCCCAAGGCGGGATGGCCACACTACAATCCCTCTCCTCCGTTCTCTTTGCATTTTGGGCACACGTGCACACACATACACGTGCAGCATGACTTTCAAGCCACTGGGTTTGGGACTTGAACTGTGGTTGGCCATGTGGGGGCCCAGTGCCTTAACCACTATGCCACCTGCTTGCCCCACAACAAATAATTTTTTAGTACAAGAATGTCTCATGCAGGGACCGGCAGGTGGCGTGGTGGTTAAGGGCAATGGATTCCCACACGGCCAATGATGGTTCAAGTCCCAGACCTGGAGGCTTGCTTTCTTACCACCCTCCTCTCCCTTGCTCTGTCCCTCTCTGGTCAAACTAAAGTAAATAAAGTTAAATGATAGAAAAAGAAAGAATGTCTCATGTAATATTCAGGGTTTCCTATTTGTTTCTGCTAAACCTGGCAATTTTTAAAAAAGAATTACTTTATTTAATTTTATTTATTTTTTAATTTGACCAGAGAGAGACACACAGAGAGAGAGAGACAGTGAGAAAGCAAGCCACCAGGTCTGGGACTCGAAACGTGGTTAGCCATGTGGGAGTTTCTAGCACCCTAACCACCATACCACATGCTGGTCCCCTAAACCGGGCAATTTTATGCCAGAGAAAATGGAATCATATGGGACCAGCAGGTGGCATGGTGGTTGGGGCGCTGGACACTCCCACGTGGCTGACTGTAGTTCGAGTCCCGGACCTGGCGGTTTGCTTTCTCACTTTCCCTCTCTCTCTTTCTCTGGTCAAATTAAAATGAATGAATGAATAAATAAAATTAAAATAAATAATTATTTTTTAAACAAAAAGAAAGAAAACAGAATAACACATTGGGTTGTCGGAAAAGTCATGATGTATTTTTCTATACAAAAACGCATCACGGCTTTTTCAATGAGTCAATATTTAAGACAGTCAAGGAAATGGGAGTCAAGAGTTCTGTAACCAGCGAAACGATCAAAGTAAAAGGCACAGACCATGGTCAGCAACTGAGAACTTGGGGCCGGCAGGGGGCATGGTGGTGAAGGTGCCAGAGTCTCTCAAAACTGACCAGTTCGAGTCCTGAACCTGGAGGCTTTAAAATCACACCAAGCGCATGTGCATGTGTACCCAAGACCCCAAGAGAAGAATGGAGAAGAGGGGATTGTGGCGTGGTCATTTCCCTGGGGGGTGTTTTCCCACTTTCCCTAGCTCTGTCTCTCTCTGGTGAGCACACGTACCATTTGGCAAAAACTTAAAAAAAAAAAACAAGTGAGAACTCAGGGACATTGTGCCCAAGAACCCTTCCTGTGAGAGCGAGCAGAGGCACGAACCCAGGGCCGAGGTGGGCGGCACGCAGTGCCTGCAGAACCAAGGCCAGGTGAAGGCCCAGAGCCCGAAGGACAGGACGTCACGGCTGCACAGTGCTACGAAGGCGGGCCGCAGGGGGACATGTGTGAAGTCGTCCCCGTTCTCACTGCTGTGCTGGTGACAGTAGCGCTGGTGTCCCTGTGAGCGTGTACACGACATGAGGGAAAACAGATGAGCAGCTAGGGAGTCTGCTCCTGCTTCTGAATCCAGCTGCCAGCTTGCAGGGAACTCCAATGAGGAAGGAGCATGCTGGGCTAGCAGGTGCTACGGTGGCTGAGGCGCTAGTCTTCCACATGACTGACCACAGTTCGATTCCCGGACCTGGTGGCTTGAAACCCGTGCTGGGTGTGTGTGTGTGTGTGCATGCCCCAAATCCTGAGGATAAAGAAGGGATGGTGGCATGGCCATCCCCGGGGGTGCTTTCTTCCTTCCCCTCTCTCTCTGATGAGCGCACGTGCCCTGTAGCAACACCAAGACAAACAAAACAGCATCTGACCTGCTCCTGGAGGGTGCACTCGGCCAAACGCAACCCTGGGCAACTCTGCAGGACAGGTGCCGACAGGGGCTCCCGAGTCAGGACAACCGGGCTCACGGGGACTGGGGCTGTGGCTGCGTCATCGGGAAGGGGTGTCAGGGCCTCGTGCGACCCAGGAGACCGGTGTGGGCACAAGGTGTATCTTTGTGGCGTGATGCTCAGATAACTGTGAGCCTTAAACATTTTACTGCCCGTGTCTCTGTACTGGCCTGGCTTGATTTTTACCCCAGGTGTGTGGCCTGCCTTTGAGCCAGGTCATTTCAAATCTTATGTCACTATGTCACGGGATTTTTTTTTTTTTTTTTTTTTTTTTTTTTTTTTTTTTTTTTTTGCTAGAGGGCATTTACACTCACCAGAGACAAAGACAGAGAGAAAGCGAGAGAGCAACTCCCCTGGGGTAGTCACGCCACACCCTTCCCCACCGCACCCAGGGCTCCAGGTTCACAGGCACCCATGCCTGGCACGTTCCCCACACTGCGGCTTCCCGGGCTGGAACGGCCGTCAGCCCGTGGGCTTCGGCTCCCATGACACCAGTCCCTGGCCCGGCCGCTTTCTTCCCTCCTAACTACACTTTCAGTGCTGCTTTGCCCCAGAGTTCTCGGGCTCCCTGCTGTGTCGTTGCACCATTCTGCCCGGTCTCCTTACTTTCTAATCAAAGGTGACACTGACAACTGTCCATGAGGCAGCAGCGCTCAGCCATGTGGGGCCTGCTGCTAGGAGGACCAGGAAGGCTGGCAGGCCAGCAGCTGGGGAGTGTGTCAGCAGACTCTGGGTACTGCTCAACTTGCAACTTTGTATACAGTTTAGAATTTTGCAAACCAGAAAGCTGGAAAGTTTTTAAAAGACTTCAAAGCCAGCAGCCACTTCCCACCTGCAGGGTGCCCCCCCCCCCCCCCCTCCAGGCATGGCTCCATGGTACTCACCGGCCGAGTTGATGACGTGTCTCAGGGTGAGCAGGGTGCCCACGCGGAGCCGCTCACTGCCGATGTCCAGCTTGGGGAGCAGGAAGGCCAGCAGGCGGTCAGGGGAGCAGCCAGCTGCAGGGCAGCGCACAGGCCGGGCACAGCTGGTGACCAACTGCACCCGGCAGGGGTTCCAACCTCATCAGCAGCACGCCCGGCAAGCCAAGGGGTCGGAGCGCGTGGCCTTGGCCCAGCAGGCTGACACCCCACGAGCACGAGCAGCCTGAGAGCCCAGCCGGGACCAGGCGTGCACCTCGGCTTCTCAGCCTGACACGGGCCCAGAGGCCCTGCCCTCCTGCCCTGGGCCCCCGCGGAGCTGGGCTGACTGGTGCTGCTGAGCACTGGGCCGTAACCAGAGGGCAGCAGGACCCAGCTCCGTGCCCAATCCTCCACGAGGGCCCGGCAGGGCCCGGCCTCGGCGTCGTGATGAGCCTGGCACCTGCCCTGCCTGGACACCAGACCTGCTACCCCTCCCCAACACCCCTCCCCCAGCCCAGCTGAGGCCAGCCTCCACACCGCCCCTCCTTCCGCCCCTCCTGGGGACCAGGGACCTCCAGCTGACACTGACACTGACACTGCTGGCCAGACAGCGACAGCCCTGAGCTGGGCAAGGCCCCTCCTGGTGCCACCCGCTGGCCCTTCAGAGCCGATGAGCAGGTGGGCATGCAGGTAGGGCCTGCCCGGGGACTATGCGCAGGACAGGCCTCCTCTGTCTGAGGCCATGCACTCCGGACAGACTGCAGCCCTCGGTGGCCATGGACAAGTGTGGCCGGCCAGGGCCAGGAGCTGCAGGTGGCCAGGGCCAGAGCAAGCAGGCAGGGTGGGAGCAGCAGGTGGGGTGGGCGAGGGCCAGGTGGGACGTGGGGCGTGGGGCATGGAGTGGAACCCTAGGCTCCACGGGTGGGCAGCACTTGCCCAGGCTGCATCCCTGGCCAGGCCCTGCTGCAAGGCCCCTGGAACACAGCCAGGACCCCCTGAGAAGCACGGACAGGGCCCCCCAGGCTCTCCCTGCCCGCGCAGCCCCTTACCCAGCACGGTGAAGCAGCGCAGCACCTCCTTCTGGTTGCTCAGCACCAGGGGGCTCGAGGACTCCACAGGCACACACATCTGCTCCAGGGCACAGAGGGCAGAGGGTGCAGGCAGCTGACCCGGGCCCGAGCCTGGGGCCAGGTGCTATCACTCCCAGCCCTTCCTGCTGCCAGGAGTCGGTGGCAGGCCTGGACTCCATCGGGGACGCTCCAGGCCCCAGCCCAGCCCCTGGCAGCAGGCGGGATGGGGGACGGGGAGGAGGCCAGCCCTCGGTCTGGTGAGTCCAGGCTCCTCGCATTCCCTGCGTCCTGTCAGCAAGCCGGGACAGCTTTACTGCAGGCGACGGCGCCCCTGCAGACACCCATCTGGAGTGTCCAGAGCACTGGAGGGCAAACACCTAGAGTTTGCCTTTCCAAATGGCAAAATAAACAACAAAACCGCCCCCACGGGCAGATGTCAAAGACTCAGGCGGGCAGTGGCTGCACCTCTGGGCTCCATGGCACTCAGTGGGCAGTGCCGGAGCACGTGGCCCTGCCCAAGTGTAACGCCAGGCCCCCGCCTCTTCACCTCCACAGAAAGGGCACCAGCAGGGCCTGCCTTCTTAGCCAGCAGAGGTGGCCCACTGCTGGGGGCAGGCCCAGGCCCCAAGCACATCCACCTGGACGCTGGCCACCCTCAGAGCTGCGGGGGCGGTGAGGTGGAGGTGCGGCGCCAGGACTCTGCTCTGCGTTCCCAGGCAGGGGCGTGTCATTCTGGCCTGATGGCACCAGCTCCCCGTCATGCCCGCAGGCCACCTGCTTGTGGGGGGCAGTCGGCATGCTGGGAGGACACTCAGAGTTCCACGGGGAGATCCTCGTGCAAGGGCTGAGGCTGCCAGCTGAGAGCCCTCCCAGATCCGGTCCCGGCCCCAGTCGAGCCCTCGGGTAACAGCCTGGCTAACTGCAACCTTCTGAGACCCTGGGTCAGAACCACCTGGCCAAACTGCTTCTGGGTCCTGACCCACAGACACTGCAAGGCCATAGACAGTTGCTGTTTCAAGGAGGTGAGTTTGTGGTGACTGCTTACACAGCAGGGGACAACCAGTGCAGGTGAGAAATCATCTGGAAATAAAGATAGAAGCTGGATTCTGACTCACTCTTCTACAATAAACCCCACTAGACTGGACAATGGAAGTATCAGAGGGACACTAGCTGTGTAGCTCAGCAGTTAAGGAAGCTGGACGCCACATGGCCAGCTGCAGCAATGAGCCATGGCCCCAGAGGCTCAAAGAACACACCAGGCAGGACCAGCAGTGAGCGTAGTGGCTACGCTGCTGGACTCCCATGTAGTCGACCGTGGTTTGAGTCCTGGATCCGGTGGCCTAAACTCATGCCAGGTGCATGTGTGTGCGTGCCCAAGATCCCAAGAGGAGAATGGAGGAGAAGGGATTGAAGCATGGCCATCCCCCTGGGGGTAATTTCTCGCTTTCTATCTCTCTCTCTCTCTCTCTCTCTCTCTCTCTCTCTCTTTCTGGTGAGCACACACGCTCTATAGCAAAAACCTCTCCAAAAAAAGAAAACACACCAGGCTCATGTGTGTGCTCAAAATCCGGATAGAAGAGAGGAATGAAGGGAAAACATGCCAAACATGAGACCTCTCTTTCTCGCAAGTACACATGCCCTCTGGCAATTAAAGAAAAAGTATAGTGGGGCCAGCAGGTAGAGTAGTGGTTAAGGTGTTTAATTCCCATGTGGTTGACTGTGGTTCGAGCCCCGGACCTGACTGACTGACTGACTTTCTTTCTTTTCTTTCTTTTTTTTTTTTTTTTACACTTAACCTTATTTCTTATTTTAATTTGACCAGAGAGGGAGAGAGAGAAGGAGAGGGAGAGGGAGAGAGAGAGGAAGTGAGAAAGCAAGCTGCCAGGTCCAGGACTTGAACCACAATCGGCCACGTGGTATTCCAGAATCCTTAACCACTATGCTATCTGCCAGCCACTGGCGGCTTTCTTTCTCACTTTCCTTCTCTTTTTCTGTTTCTCTCTGGTCAAATTTAAAAAATACTACTAATAATAAATAAGTTAAATTAAAATAAATATTTTTTAAAAAGTTCAGTGAAAATTTGGAGAATTCCAAAAGTAATCACTGAATTTGAAAGGCTTTTTTCTTTTAGAGAGATTTTCACTATAGGGCACATGCACTCACTGAAGAGACAGAGAGACAGAAAGCAAGAAATCACCCCTTGCAGGGATGGCCACACTGCAATCCCTTCTCCCCGATTCTCCTATTGGGATTTTGGGCACACATGCACATGTGCCTGGCGTGTTTTAGGCTGCCAGGTTCGGGACTCAAACCGCGGTCGGCTATGTGGGAGTCCAATGACGTAACCACTATGCATCAGCTGGTCCCCAAAGGCTTTCTTCTTGCGTACAATAAAACGAACTATACATAAGAAAGGTGAGGGACATAAACTTGGTCATGCTGAGGGCCCTTCCCAAGCCTCGCTGTGACAAGTTCAAGACACATAAATAAATATCAAGAGGCGGCCCGAGAGCCCAGAGGTGAGGAGGGCCGGGCCCCGCATGGCCAACTGCAGCTTGGCCCCAGCAGAGGTGACCGAGGGGGAAGGGATGGAGAAGGGGCGGCAGCATGGGCGTGCCCCTCACCCAGCTCCCTCTGCGGCGTGTGCCCTGTGGCCATCTTAACTGGTTGTTATTTTAGTTCTGCTACAGAGTGTGTGCACTTGCCAGGGAGAGCGAGCAAGTGAGGAAGCAGTCTCCCAGGGGACGGCCACGCCACCATCCCTCCTCGGGATCTCGGGCATGCACGCACATGCACATAACATGTTTTTCAAGCTGCCGGGTCCAGGACTCAAATGTGCAGTTGGCCACACAGGATTTTAGCCACCTTAACCACCACACAACTGACTGGCCCTTAAACTTTTTTTTAAAAGAATTATAAAATTATTTAATTTTATTTATTTTAATTTGACCAGAGAGAGAGACACAGAGAGAGAGAGGAAGTGAGAAAGAAACCACCAGGTCTGGGATTCAAACCGTGGTCAGTCATGTGGGAGTGTCCAGTACCTTAACCACCACGCCACCTGCTGGTCCCTAAACATTCTTCTTTTTGTTTTTTTTTTGGAGAGGTTTTTGCTATAGGGCACATGTGCTTGCCAGAAAGTCAGAGAGAGACAGAGAGACAGAAAGTGAGAAATCATCCCCCAGGGGGGATGGCCACACTGCAATCCCTTCTCCTCCATTCTCCTCAGGATCTTGGGCACGCACGCACATGCGCCCAGCATGAGTTTAAGCCACTGGATCCAGGACTTGAACTGCGGTTGACTAGGTGGGTGTCCAGTGACACAGCCATTACGCTAACTGCCGGTCCCTAAACATTTTTTTGAGGGCCAGCAGGTGGTGTGGTGGTTACGGAGCTGGACTCCCACATGGCCAACCAGGGCTTGAGCCCGGAACCGGGGGCTGGGAATAACTTCAGGCATGTGTACGTGCCCCCGAGGTGGGGGTGGGGCTCTGATGTGGCCAGCCTCCTGGGAGGTGATTTCTTGCTTTCCCTCTCTCTACAGCAAAAACCTAAACAAACAAACAGAAATGTCTGCGGTATCGACAGGAGCCTTCCTGCGCTGAGCTCGGAGGATCGTTTCCAGTGATGGACATGCGGGCAACCCCTGGCGTCCCTGGGCCACACCCTCCCTCACAAGGTCCCCCGCAGCAGGGTGGGCCTGGCTCACTGCTACTACGCGGGCCCTCGGCCTCCACGCACAGCTGTGCCTCTGCCCCCACCCGGGGACGCAGGCTGGCCTCACAGCAGGGAGCTCGCAGCGCAGGGGCCTTCTGATTTCCGAACCCGTGCAGGACACCGGGGAGCTGCCTCGCCACAGTCTGGTAGGGTTCAATCTCAGGACCATTTGGTTCTTGGTTTGTTAAAGGAAAGAAGGTCTTGGAATATTATATCCATTTCTTTGTTTATTAAAGTTCTCTATTTCTTCTACCAATTTCCATGTATTTTTCTCTTTTTAGAAATCTATACACTTGGGGCCAGCAGGTGGTATATGGTGGTTGAGGGTGCTGGACGCTCACACGGTTGACCACGGTTTGAGTCCTGGACCTGGCAGCTTGCTTTCTCACTTTCTCTCTCTCTCTTACTCTGTCCCTCTCTGGTCAAATTTAAATAAATGGTTAAATAATGTTGAATAAAATAATTCTTTAAAAAAAGAAAGAAATCTATACACTCCATATAGATTTTTTGTTTTGTTTTGTTTTTGTTTTTGTTCTTGTTTTTTGCTATAGGGCACATGCGCTCGCCACAAAGACAGAGACAGAGAGATAGAAAACGAGAAATCGCCCCCCGGGGGGATGGCCACGCCACAATCCCTTCTCCTCCATTCTCCTCTCGGGATCTTGGGGATCTTGGGCACGCACGCACACGCACCCAGCGTGAATTTAAGCCACCAGGTCCGGGACTTGAACCACGGTCGACTACATGGGAGTCCAGCGATATAGCCATTATGCTAACTGCTGGTCCCTACACTCCATATAGTTTTAAAAATCTTGTCACCATGTAATTGTTCAGGATATTTATACTCTTTAAATCTCTGTCAGGCCCTCCTCCTTCCTCTTTCTGAAGGCTAGGACTGTCAGGCTGGCCAGGGGACAGGGGCAGGGATGGAGAAGAAATCGCACTTCCCCCTTCACTCCCCTTCCAGAACGTCTCCATGGAAAGGCACCTACTAGCCTCTCCCTGGAAGGCCCGAGGCTCATGTTCCCAGCCGAGGTTACGGGGACTCGCCTGCTGTGCCCTTGGGTGGCCTCAGGACTCCCCTGTCTGGCCAGGGTGGGTGCCCAGTGGCAGGGCCTCCTCCTCAGAGCCCGTCCCCCAGCAGCCTCTCGCTGCCCTCTCCCAGGAACCCTGGGCCATGCTCTGCCCTGCCTCCCACCCATCCCCGCATCCCCATGCCGGCGAGCAGAACAGTGCAGACACGCGGCGTGCGCCTGGCCCCCGCCCCCGTACCTGGGCATGCAGAGCGGCCAGCAGGGTGTCAAGCTGGACTTCCAGGGTACGACTGCCCACACTTACGGCCGCCTGGAGGATCTGGCCCAGGCTCTGCAGGGGCAGAGGAGAGGCAGTCAGCCCTCCACCGTGGACTGGCCGAGGCCAAGCGGAACCTCGCCACCCCAGGTGTAGGCCGAGTGGAGCCCCACCTCCATCTCTAGGACTCAGACGGGAGGGGAAGGCCAGAGCAAGAGAGGGCCCTGGGTCAGAAATAGGGGCAAGTCTAGGTGGTGAGGTCCCAGCTAGGCCTTCTGTCCAGTGCAGGTGGGAGCAGATCTGGGCCACCCCCAGGGATGTCTGAGCAAGGAAGGCCTGCCCCCTAAAACCCACCTCCGCACCTCACAGGACTCAGACTGCCCCTGGGGCCCAGCCAGAGAAGCCCGGCACGGGACCGCCTGCCGGCCATACGCACCTTAGACACGTGGGAGGCCTCTGCGTGCTTCCTGTAGAGTGCTAGGACCCCGGGGAGGAGCCTGGGCAGCTGCTCCTCCAGCCTCTCACTGGGCAGCAGGTGGCTCATGGGGCCCAGGGCCTCCACCACAGCCAGCCGGAGCTGAGGGGCAGGAGGGCTTGTGCTCACAGCCACCAGGCGCCAGGGCTGCTGTGCGGACGCCAGCTGGCCATGGGTCCTGAGGGCTGTGGGGCAAGCCTGGCCACTGGGGGCCAGACCATAGGCAGAGTCCGAGGCTGGGCAGGGCTGGCCGAGCCGAGGCACCCAAGGAGCTGCCTGGTGTCAGTCGCTGGGGGCCTGGGAGAGGCCCTGCCTGCACCCCCGCTCCCATCACGAGGCCACCATCTCCTGGTGGTCAGCTGTGGAGCTGACCGCCAGGCACAGGTGCAGACAGGCCGCTCCTCCAACCTGGGATGGCATGGGTTCAGAGCCCTAGGACAGCGTGGGCCAGGCAGGACAGGGCAGAGCAGGGCAGGCAGCCTGCAGGGCCAGGCTCCAGGGCGCGTGGGCAGCCACGCCTATACCTTGGCTTCTCGGCTCTGCAGCCAGCTGGGGAAGAGAAGGTCGTAGGCGTGGAAGATGTCAGAGGCGAAGGTGTCCTTCCTGACTGTGGGGTCTGGGGCTTGGTCCAGGTTGGCCAGGTACTCCAGGGCGCTCTCACTGAAGCGCTGCAAGGCTGCAATGGCGCGGGGCGAGGGGCTATGACACCATGGGCAACCCCCCTTCTAGAAGTCCTGTGACGACTGGCCCTGCAGCGCAGCACCAGGCTGTGCCAGGGTGTACAGCACCTGCAAACCCGTGCCCTGCCCAGATCCCAGAACATGACCGCATTGGAAAGTCTCTGCCCCGGAGCTGCTCAGAGCAGTCACAGCAAGGTGGCCGGCGCTTGCCCACTGCACTGGCATCGCAGAAGGAGAAGTCCTGCTGTGGGTGCAGCTGTGGAGCTGGTATCCTGCAGCAGGTGGGGGCAGATCTCTGGGCCGCCCAGAGCACACCAGGCACACCCGTGTGCACCCAGGACCCTGGCTGGCAGGGACACTGCTGAGGGTGCCTGTCCCTCTCGCTCATCAGAGAAGTACACTTAAAAAATGATGGACTTTTTAAAAAGAAAAAGGAAAGACCTAGAAACAGACACGGGGGAGGGGGGGTAATGCCCTGAGGAAGCAGGCCCGGAGTGCCTGGAAGGACACCCGAGACCAACGGCAGGCTGGGGAGGACCGTCCCTGAGCCCTGGCATCGCAGACCCCTGAGAACGGGCACCTAGTGGAACGCCTCATACAAGAGCCGGGACTGTGCCAAGGCTGGTCTCCCCGAGGCGCTCCGCCCCAGCGCCGGCCTGAGTCTGTGCCAGCTGGAGCCTGGGGCCCCACAGGAGCCAACAGGGGCCAGGGCCACGGCATTGGGGGTAGCCACCAGGCTTTGGGGCCAGCACCCAAGTCTTCCCCTGGGGAGTGTGCGGCCCACATGCCTGACCACCTGGACTTTGAGTAGCCAAGGACCTCGGGAGGAGGGGTCTGGGATACACTGACTGTGGGCCTGGAACCCAAGACGAGCAGGCAAAGGGCATGCTCCAGTCCCTGTGTCACCAGCTCCATGCCCCAGTCTGGGCGGTTCGGGACAGGGCTGGTTCTGCTGAGACCATGGGTCGGCCTCGGGACAGCACGTGGGCAGAAATGCATGAGGGCAGGTCCCTCTCACTCCCCACTGAGACTTGACCCTGAGCCACCGTCCAACACCATGGTCAGGTAAGCCTACTTGTCACCTGTGACGCCCTGAGTCCCAGCTCATGGACAGGGACATTCAGTGCACAGCAGGTGGGGCTGGAGCACTCAGCCCAGGCTGGGCCTGCGCCCAGGCGGCGGGGCGGAGGCTGGGAGCTGTCAGAGCTGTAAAGGTCACCAAGGAGGAGAAGACGGACAGAAGGCCCGCGGTCAGCGGGAGGCAGCCGCGGGCCACACTTGGGGCAAGCCCAGGCCCTCGGGTGAAGACGGAGACCTGCCAGAGGGGACATGCCAGGCTCACGTGGGGTCGACCAGGGCGGGCTCTCCTTCAGCTCTACCCGGCAGGGCCCGCTGGCGTGGAGCCCCGTTCCAACCCCAGCCTGACACTGACCGGCCCGCTCCAGCACGGGGTCCGCGTGCTGAGCCCCACGGACAGGACCGGTGGGCTGTGCGCCCAGGGCCCCTGCTCTGTGCCCCGACACCCTCCTCAGCCTCCTGCCTACTGGGCGGGCGTGGGCAGCGTGAACCGCGGCAGCTCCCTGCGCACCGTCCACCCTGCAAGGCTGCGGCTTGGCCTCCCCTCTTGTCAGAGACGCCCTTCCAATTCCTGTGGCACTTCTGGGGAAGGTCACCTTCTCTTCACAGAAGGCCGCCGTCTCTGCCTTTGTGATGTGTACTTCTCTACCTGAAGGCGCCACTTTAGACCAGCACACCACGAGACAGTGCAGATTCCCGGACGGTCCCACCCAGCTGGCCGGGCCCCTGGCACAACCACACTCACACCCTCTGCCCAAGTCCCTGTGCGCTGAAGAGGACGCTGCCCTGCCCAAACCCACAAGTGTGTCCTGCACCCACTGGCACCCATGCCCCGACACGGCCAGGAGAAAGGTCCCTGCTTGAGAGCCCCACCCTGCCTGTGCCCTCTCCAGCACTGCCTCGGGGTCGGCCACCGGCAGCCGAACCGGAGCCACAGAGCTGCGTGGACGTGGGCCCGGGGCCAGCACGGGCTGTGAAGCCAACCGTGAAGCCGACCGCGCAGCACCGCCTGCTGAACTCAGCCAGCTCTAGCAAGCCTCAGTGGCCAGGGTGTCGCTGTTTTTCTGGCTGGAGGGCACGTGCACTCAATCGGAGAGAGAGATGGAGTAGTGAGGAGCTGCCCCAGGGCACAGACATGCCACAGTCCCTTCTCTATTCCCTCGGGATTTGGGGCACACGCGCACACAAGCACCCGGCATATGTCCAGGATGCAAACCACAGAGTCAGCCCTGAGGGACCCAGCCACCTTAACCACCATGTCACCTGGCTGGCTGTGGGTCCTAACCCAAGTTCTACACACAGGTTAAAAGAGCAGTTCTTCTTTGCCCTCCCGTCCTCACCTTATGGCCACGCCTGGAAGCGACCACCATGGGGAGCCCTCCTCTCTGCACTGCCTGCCACACCGACTCACCCTGGAGCTGGCGGGCTCTCCTGGGTGCAGCTCCATCCTCCCCAGCTCGGTGGTTCCCTCACTGTCTGCCCAGCTCTCTAGGTGTGTCACTACTGCAGCTCCAACCTCCACACACAGCAAGGCCTCCCCTGCCACGTAGGGACCACTGTGCCCGGGTGTCTGCCCCGCCACCCCACGTGTCCATTGAGAACACCCTCCCATCCCTGCAGGAGGCCCTGGATGCTCTGCGGGAGCCTTCGTTCTACCCTCACTCTCAGGAGCTCTTGGCTGGTGCACATCCCACAGACACCCGGCTCGAGGCCCTGGGCGCCCTCCGTCAAGCTGACAGTTCCTCGCCCAGCTCTCAGACCAGCCCCCCAGGTCAGTGTGCTGTGGAGGGGCTCAGCGTCCTCTCAGTCTGGAACCAGCAGGTCTCCAAGCTGCCGCACACCCCAACCAGCCCTCCCGTCGCCGCTCCCAGGGCACCCGTGTCTGCAGCCCTGGCCGCACCATCTGCCCGCTCACTCTTCCTGCTCTTCCTCCACGTTCCAGACTTGGGCGTTTTTGCTCTATTTTCTGGAAGGCTTCACCGACCCTCTCCTCCAGTCCATGATGGTCTGCGCTCCTCCTGCCGCGTGCTCAGCTCCCCGAAGCCCTGGGCATAGTTTTGTGTGCTCCCGTCCGGGGCACATGCTGCCTTCTCTCTCCCCTGGCCGCTTCCCCTCCCACAGAGCCTCCAGGGGCCGGTCTGGCAGCTGCCTGCCCTGCTGGCTAGCAAGATGGCTGACTGGGTGCCTGGCTGCGGTTCCTGAGAGCTGGACGGGGTGGAAGCTACGGCACCAAGTCCTGCACTGGCTTGGGGCCGCCCTCTGCATGGTGGACACTGGCCCAGCCTCCACCACCCCCCGCCTGCACGGCACGCTGAGCCTCGCGCCACGTTGTGAGGAGGGGCACCGCACGAGCACTACAGAGAGGCCATCCTGTCGGGTATCGCACCTGCCTCACCTGTGAGGAGTGTCATTGTGGTAAAGGGGCGCCCACTGCTCTCCAGGTCCACACCCCAGGTCCACACCTGCCACTTCCAGGTCCTGCTCCCTCACTCCCGGCTGGGGAGCTGCCCCAAACCCGTTTTTTTGACAAAATCAGGCCAAGTCAGGGAAGGGCCAGGACCACAGCGGGCAGTGGGCTGCAGAGGAAGCCCTCAAGATGAAGGCACAGAAGAGGAAGGGCAGACAGGAGTGCAGGGGAGGCAGTCGCTGGAACAACCCCTGCCCCCAGGCTGGGTCCCTGAGTGCAGCTAGACCTCGGGCCCAAAGCCACCACGGGCAGCGCGGGCTTGGGCCCAAAGTTTCAAATCAGGCCCAGGGCCGAACTCTAGCTAGATGGTCCTAGCCAGGCCACGCCCACAGACCCGCGTGGGCCCGCCCACACTGGAGCCTCGCCCACTAGGACCGGCCCAGCCGAAACCACGCCCCCTGGCAGCACCAGACCCCGCCCACAGCTCCGCCCACCATGCGCGCTCCTGGGAGAGGTCAGGGTCCTTTTTAAAACATTTTTTTTTGGAGTTTTGCTATAGGGCGCGTGTGCTTCTCAGAGCCACAGAAAGACAGGCAGTGAGAAATCACCCCCCAGGGGGCATGGCCACTACTCTCCTTTCGAGATTTTGGCAAGGAACCTCTTTTTTTATTTTTGACGAGGTTTTTACTATAGGGTGCGTGCGCTCGCCAGAGAGACAGAGAGAGACAGAGAGACAGGACGCGAGAAAACACCTCCCAGGGGGGATAGCCACGCCGAAATCCCTTCTCCTCCATTCTCCTCTCGGGATCTTGGGTACACACACCCGCGCGCCCGGTGTGAGTTTAAGCCACTGGGTCCGGGATGTGAACCGTGGTCGGCTACGTGGGAGTCCAGCGACATAGCCATTATGGCAACTGCTGGTCCCGGGCAAGGAACCTCTTAATAGACCTCTGTCGAGGAGGGCTGAGGACTAACCTGAGACCCAAGAGTCCCAGCCTCCCAGGGACTAGACTCACCCCAGCCTGTCTCCGCCCTCCCTCTCAGGCAGTGGCATCAGCAGTCCTCCTGGCACAGACGCTAGGACACGAGGAGACCAAGCCCAGGGGCTGTGAGGGTCTGGCTAAGTGTGTCCTGCCAGTATCTGCAGAGCAAACCCCTTCCCAGCAGTAACAGCCCTGGTTTCCAACAGCCACACCTACCACAGGTCCCCAGGGGACACATCAAGATGCAGGCCCAGGACACACGGAGTCCCTTGCCAGGCAGAGGCCACAAACAGGCCTCTAGCAACGGGCTCTGCAAGAAGGCAGGAGGCGGGGACGCCTGCCACTCTTCGAGCTCATTGTGGGGGGGCAGCACTTCCTGTCCTGGGCCAGTGTGACGGTAGGGATCCCCAGCAGCAGACGGCAGACCCCCAGGGGCCCTTCCTGCCTGTGCCTGAGGGCCCGCCTGCACCCGAGACACAGGCGCCGCTGTCTTACCGTGGCAGTACACCGCCCTCACAGCGTCGTGCTTGGCCTGCGGCAGCACGGGCAGCAGGGTGCTCAGGATGGACGGCAGGAAGGGCACCATGCCGAAGGCTGCAAGAGGGCACCAGCAGTCAGCTCCAGAGCAGAGGCGAGGCGAGGCGAGGCGAGGCGAGGCGAGGCAGGGAGCCAGGCTGGCCCTCACCCACCGTTGTCTGCAGCGAGGCTGGCGAAGGTCCGTACGACAGAGCAGTGTGGCAGGACCCCGGGCTGGAGCTTGCCCAGCAGCTCCTCCATCACCCTGTTGATGAAGCGTGTCCCCACAGCCACCAGGACGCCACTTGCCGCCTGCTGCCAGTCACACGCCAAGTCCTGTGCCCAAACCAGGAGTGGGTGCCCGCAGCCTCCCAGTCACCGGGCCCCAGTCCCAGCAGCAGCAACAACAGCACTTCCCCACTACGTGCAGGTCAGAGGGGCTGCACACACGGCCCCCCAGGAGCCCCCACACCCACCAGAGATGCACAGATTGGGGGAGGGGCAGGTGGCCTCGAGAGCACGGCCAGTACCCAGATGGCTGCCCTGAGTGGCAATGCCAACCCTGGATTTGCCCTTGGTCCAAGTGCACCGGCAGTGGCACCCGCCTTCACTGACAGCCGAGGCCCAGATCTCTGTTTCACCCTGAAATTACGGGTGGCCATCTCCTGCCCCAGGAGGGTGGTCATAGGACAAGGGGACTCTGCCATCCCCGAAAGACCTAGATGCAGATTGTATTCCAGACACTCAGGCAGAAGCCCCTGGGAAGGCCACAGCCCTGGGCCAGGCCCACCTGCGAGAACAGAGGGCCACATACCTTTGTCCTCGTCATCTCGCTGGAGGCTAGGAGGATGACGCTGCTGGCTGTGTCCTTGTCCAGCTTGCTGGCATGGCTGCTTACGACCTTCTCCATGGCCCTGAGAACCATGGCTCGGTATGGAGGCGCCAACTGAGTGGAGAATCGCAAGGCAGTCAGAGAGAGGGCTGAGCAGGGTACCCGCCCATCCCCGGAGGGGCACACTGATCACCCTTCACGCCCCAGGCCTCTAAGCGCCTCCCACACCACGTGGGTAGCACCGGGAACTGCTTCCGTGCAGGACAGGCTGCCGGCAGACAAGCAGGCCGACCCTCCGCAGTGCAGCTCCCAGCCCCTCCGTGTCCTAGGACAAGCCGCCCTCCTGCCTTCAACTAAGTGACCTTGTTGTCGCTCTGTGTGTGGCCAGGGCTGCACTGGCCTCCACAGTCCTCCACCAGCAGCTCCCAACCACCTGCGTCTCCTGAGACTGCAAGTGGAACCCTGGCTGCCTACACCCCCACACCTCCTGAGAACAGTCTCCAACTTTCTTGCCACCTGCTCCCATCCTCCCCTCCATGGAGAGCAAGCAGGTGGTTCACGCCAAACTCTGGAAAGCTGGGCCAGCAGGGGGGTACAGCTGAGTGGCACTGCCAGGCCCCAGGGCAGCTGCCACGGGCCTGCACTACCTCCCTAGTGATACACCGGGTGCTGGGAGGGAGGGATGTAGGACAAGCCAAGGTCCCATGGGCACTGCTGGCCCGTGCCCTCCTCACTCACGGCCACTCGGCGACCACCTGCAGGCTGTGCATCAGCTCTGAGCCCTAGAGGAGGCCCCAGCACAGCAGGCCCATTGGGAGAAGAGGCGGGCAAGTCGGCACGGAAATGGCACGGGTCTTTATTTTGTCCAGCAACTATTCAGGTGACGGTCACTCCTGGGCACCTGACGCAGGCCCTGGCCAGCGCATGGCGTCAGGCGGTGCTGACCACACGCCGCACACCCACGCCGAGCCTGCACCCTCCTCCCGGGAGGCCCCAGCCTGGCAGCGGCAGGTGTGCCTGCTTACTGGTGGCTCATGGGCAGGCGTGGGTGTGGGTCCTGAGAACAGCCTCACAGACCACAGGCCTGCCCCGTGGGCACCGTGGCTGCCCCAGGAAGGGCTTCAGCCGGGCTTTTCCTCTGCGGCACTAGATGACCTGCCCCTGCATGCCAGTGCCTGGGTGAGGGCCTCCAGGGTGGCGGGGCAAGTCCAGGCCAGGAGTGTGAAGCCACAGGGGCCTGGCCTTGCCTGCCCCTTACGGCCTCTGCAGGCCTCTTGTTCATACCCAAATTAGATAGTAAGTGGTTACTTGTGACCCTCATCCCCTGACACACTTCCCAGTGTGGGATGGCACGCTCAGAAGCCCCCCGCTGCCTCCTGAGGTGTGCTGGAGCGGTGGGAAGGGGGCAGAGCCCCAGGCAGCTGGGAGTCGCACTCAGTCTACGAAGAGGGGATGGGACAGTAAGGTGAGCTGGCGGACTCCACGTCACACACGTGTCACCAAGCCAGGAGGGGCAGCTCTGAGAAAGCAGTGTCCCAGACCAGCGGCTCCGTCTGCTCCTGGTGTGGAGACAGTATCAAGGCGCACTGCGGGTCACTCTTAGATGCCAGTGCCTCCGTCCTGAGGGTGGGCATGGAGAGCCTCAGCCTCTCTACAGGAAGACAGGGAGAGACGGGGCTCCCGGGCTGCACCCTCCCTCAGACGCTCAGTCCTGGCACCTGCTGCTCAGAGTACAGTCACTGCGGGGCCAGGAAGCCCAAGAAAAAGCAGCACTCCCTGGCAGGTGTCGCAGGGTCTGTTCTGAGCAGTGGGTGCAGGCCCCGGAGGGCTAGGACCAGTGAGCTGTGCTTAGGGTTGCAGACGCCTCATGTTCAAAGCCCCACACAGGGACACCCTTGTAGGAAGGCCCTCTCCATGGAAAGCAAACACCGTAACGAGCCCTTCAAACGAAAACCAACAGGGGGAGAATGAAAACATCCTGCTGGCAGGCTTGCTTGTAGCTGCTCTTTTTTTTCTTTATTTTATTCATTGTCATTATTATTATTATTATTTTTTTTTAAGTTGACCAGAGAAAAACAGAGAGAAGGAAAATGAGAAAGCAAGCTGCCAGGTCTCAGACTTGAATCGTGGCCACCCATGTGGGAGTCCAGCTGCTTTCACCACTGCGCACCTGACAGCCCCCCCCCATAAGGTCTTTGTTATAGGGTAAGTGCACTTACCAGAGACACACAGACAGAGACAGTGAAAGGGAGTGAGAAATCCTTCCCCATCCCTGGGAATGGACATACCGCAACCCCTTCTCCATTCTCCTGGAACCCTGGGCATGCACGCCTGGCCTAAGTTTCATGCCACCAGGTTCAGGACTCAAACTGCAGTTGACCATGTGGTAGTCCAGCGTCTTAGCCACCATGCACCCTGCTGGCCCCAGTAGCTGCTCCTTTTTAAAGAAAAAGTTGGGGGCCAGCAGGGGGCATGGTGGCTGAGGGTACCTGCATGGCTCTAGCTCTTGGGAACGTGCACGTGGAGAAGGGGCTTCGGGGGGCTGACCTCAGGCGGTGCTCTCTCACTCTCTATCTTTCTATCTCTGTGGTGGGTGCTAGTGCCTTACGGCCAAAATCTAAAAAAAAAAAAAAAAAAAAAAAAAAATTATAAAGAAAGTTTTGTTTCCATTTTATGTCATTCTTGAAAATGGAACAGGGGGCCAGTAGTTGGCATAATGGCTACGTCACTGGACTCCCCTGTAGTCGACTGCAGTTTGAGTCCTGGACACAGTGGCTTTAACTCACGCCGGGCGTGTGTGCATGCGTGCCCAAGATCCCAAGAGGAAAATGGAGGAGGACAGATTGCGGTGTGGCCATCCCCCATGGGGGGTGATTTCTCGCTTTCTATCTCTCTGTCTCTCTCTTTCTGGCGAGCGCATGTACCCTATAGCAAAAACCTCTCAAAAAAAAAAAAAAAAGAAGAAGAAGAAAACGCAACAGGGAAAAGAGAAGTCACGGCAGTGCAGGAAGGGAATGGCCCCTCACCGTGCTTGCTGCCAGGGGTGGGCAGGAGGTGGGGTGCGGGCTCACACTGCCATCTCACTGAGGACACAGGTCACACGGTGCGTGCTGGCCCGACCCCTGCCCTTCCCAGGCAGCAGAGTCTGCCGCCAGCACCACAGGACTCCAGATCAGGTGGCCACCTCATCCCCACACAGTGGTGTCACCGCTTGCCAAGGCCGCCCGCGTGAACTCCAGCTGGGACTTCTGGTGACACGTGAGACACAAGCTGGTCTTCGCCCCACCTGCTGGCACGTGGCTCTTATCGGACTCTCCAGAGTGAACAGGGTGTCTGTCATTTGTCTGTCAATCAGGTAGCCGCTGGCTGGGGCCCCTTGGCAGGATCGGAGGGTGGGACTTCCGGGGAGGAGGAGGGGCTGAGGTGCGGTGACCACCAGCTGTCAGTGATGTGGTCAGTCATGTGAACATAATGGCCTCTGTGGAACCCTGATGGAACAGCAGTGTTCGGGAAACTTCTGCACAGCTGAGCACATGGAGGAGGCTGGAAGGTACAGAAGCTCTGCCCTCCCAAGCTGTGCATCTCTGTGGCACTGTAACACCCTTTAGAATAACCACGGAGGGACTGGCAGGTGGCGTGGCAGCTGAGGCACTGCACTCCCACATGGCCGAGCGTTGTTCAAGTCTCGGACTGGCACCTTGCTTTCTCACTTTCCCTCTCTCTCTGTCTCTCTCTGGTCAAACTGATAAATAATAATAAATAAAATTAAGTAAATAATTATTTAAAAGTAAATAGAGACCAGCAAATAGTGTAATGGTTATGTGTATTGACTCCCACATGGTTGACCGTGGCTCAAATCCTGAACCCAGAGGCTTGAAACTCATGCTGGGCGCATGTGCGTGCATGTCCAAGATCCCAGCAGGAGAATGGAGAAAAGATTTGAGCGTGGCCATCCCCCCAGAAGGGGCCAGCAGGTAGCATGGTGGCTGGGATGCTGGATTCCCACATGGCCAAATGCAGTTTGAGTCCCAGACCTGGTGACTTGCTTTCTTACTTTTCTTCTATCTTTTTCTGATGAGTGTACGTGCCCTATAGCAAATTAAAATAAAAATAATAAATAAGAATTTTAAAAAGAATAAATGAAAAGGTGGCCAGTGTTTCCCTGAGTCCTAGGAGCCACTCTAGCAAATTAAGGAGAAGCGGCAGGAGGCAGAGCCCGCCTGTTGGCCGGAGCCAGGTAAAACCACCAGGGCTGAGGCCTGGCACGTAAGGTGGAGGAGTGGCCTCCTCCGTGTGGTCTGAGGCCGCCTCCAGGTGGCCACATCACCACAGGGCGACGCTTGTGGGCACCCAGCTGTGGCCGCTGCAGGAACTGTCGCTGGGCTGGACTGTGGGGTGAGGCTTTAGTGGCGGAGCTGTCCTGGGAGCAGCACAGAGGCTGGGACACTCCCACTGAGCAGCTGTGCGCGCCTCACACCCTGTAGGCTGCCCGGGCACTGCCTGCTCCTAACGGGACCAGGCTCTTGGCTGATGCTGAGCAGAGCTGTTGCCGGGCAGTTCCACCTGGCCTCGGCCACTGTGAAGACTGACAAGCTGACGAAGTGGCCAAAATGCCCTTGGGTCAGGATGAGACCCCTGAGAGGTGTGAGACCAGACAGGTCTGTGCAAAGTTGGAGCCAGAGGAAAAAGGAAAGAAAGCAAAGGGGAAGAAATCCACGCACTCCAGAAACACTGGGTTTACTCGTCGGCCTCTACGCCAGGGGCAGCTCCGGGAGCCCACGGCCCCACGCTGCAACCGAGCTACCCTGGGAAGCACCGGGATCGCACTGAGTGTCTCTGCAGGGCACCAGGGCAAGCGCCACGTGTGGAGCATGTGCCCTCGCACCACCAGAGTGTCAGAGAGCACAGAAGGCCTTCGAGGCTGTGAGGGCTCTCCCCTGCAGGGTGGGGCCGGCCCCGGCTCGGGGACGGCTGAGATGGCGGGCGCCGCGTCTGAGCGCGGCATGGCGGCTGTTACCTTGTCGTGCTGCCGCAGGTGCTCCTCGCAGGCGCGGAGCAGCTGCCCGGGCTGCGCCTCCCCGAGGGCACACAGAGCACTGCACACCTGCTCCTGCACCGCAGGGTCCTTGTCGGTGATGGCATCCAGCAGGGCACGGCACAGCTCTAAGGCGACAGTCAGTCAGTTAGCACGCCCGGGCGCCCTCCAGTCATGCCGCAGCTGCCATGCCCTCCGCGTCCCCGAGCTTAGCCCTGCACTGCGGGGGGCGCGCACGGCCCAAGGGCAGCTCTGCCACCTCAGGCAGAGCTTGGGCAGGGACGGAGGGGCAGGGTTCCCAACTGGGCACACATGGGCCCTCAGCAAGCTGCTGGCTTTGGCCACGAGGTGGAGTGGCCCGCAGCCCACCATCTACAAAGCAGAGGCAGCCCTTGGCCACCGAGCCCTGAGCCGGGTGCTCCCAGACGTGGTGCCTTCTGCCGTCTGTGAGCTGCCCAGCCTCGGCGTCCGGCCAACTCTGCTCAGCCCAGGTCACTACTCGGTTCATCTCGGAGAGAGCTCAGAGGCCAGCTTCCCTCGTACCACACGTGCCGATGCCACGTGCGCACCTGAATCCCAAATCACAGCACGTGGGCATGAGGCTGACACCTGCCACGAGGCCCACTCGCCTAGGGTGAGATGCCACAGCCCTCGCCCAGGCCGCAGGCACTCACTGTGCATGTAGGACTCGGCCATGGCGGAGCCGTGCTTCCTCACACCACGCAGAACAGACAGCCTCTTCTCCAGCCTGGAACGAGAGAGCACAGCTCGCACTCAGCCTCTGCAGCACCAAAGTGCACGTGCACTTGCTATTTTTATGTAGAATACAATTTAAATAATTTTTTGGTTTTTAATGTTTTGCCATATGGCGCATGCGCTCACTGGAGACAGACGTGGAGAGGGAAAGAGAGAAATCACTCCCCAGGGGATGGCCACGCCACAACCCCTTCTCCATTCTCTTATGGGGATTTCTGGCACGCACGTACATGTGCTTGGTGTGACCAAGTCGCCAGGTCTGGGACTTGAGCCGCAGATGACCACATGGGAGTCCAGCGCCATACCCACCGTGCGACTGCTGGCCCGGCATGGTTTAAGTGAACTTGTCCTGGGGTCACTCTCTGCCACACTGTGGCTCAGCCGCTCAGAGGACAGACATCACCGGCCCTCAGCCCTCCTCTGCCCAACAGCCGGCAGCTCCTCGAGGCACTGGCCACCAGGCCTGCTCACCCTGGGCTGGGTCATGGCGGCATGGCACCCCGCCCGCCCTAGAATCTGGTCACGGCCCCTGCTAAGGCGCCCCACCTGGCTCTGTGGCCCACCCTCGCCGGGCAGCAGCTTCATTCCAGTGCTCGCCCCTCCCTCCTCTTGGCCACCCCCACCTGCCACTCCTCCCTCACGTTTCCAGGGAAAACAGGCCACAGCACAGCCCTCGCCAGCAGGACGTCTCGTTGGGCTGCAGTGGGGGGAGCTGGGTGAATCTCGGGAGAGGCTGAGTGAGAGGCGGCAGGCTGGCCGCAAGTGCCCACCGCCTGTGCTGCCCACTGAAGCGATGCAGATGCAGGCTCTCCGAGAGCAAGCCCACAAGTGCACTAGGAAGCAGACGGGCCACGGGAGCAGGCCAGGGTCCCAGAGTCCCAGCAGATGGGACAGACAGCGTGGGCTCGGAGACAGGTGCTGGCCAGCCTCCCCACCCTCCTGGGACGCACAGGGAGGGCGGGCAGTGAGTGAGCTGCACACAAACACAGCAGGCAGCTGGAGTCCGAGTAGGCGGGGAGGGCGGCGTGGTGGAAGGTGTACAGTCAGGCAGGGCTAAGTCCTCAGAGTGAAGGACCAAGGCCCAAGCCCTGTGAGGGGCCTGTCTTCCTGGGCAGCTGCCCATCTCACTGTCCAGGAAGACAAAGAACACCAGCAGGCTCCACTGTGTGGCAGCAGCCCACGGGAGGGGCAGCCCTGACCAGCCAGAAGTCAGGAAGCACAAGACGCTGGCAGCCCCCACCCAGGTGAGTCTAACAGTCGCCAACCTGCCCTACTGACCGAACACCCAAGACCTGGACAAAACACGGAGGTGCAGACTCGAGACAAGGGCGTTAGAAAGGAGGATGTGAGCCCCAAGAGCTGGAAACGCACGAGCGGGACAGCGCGCGGCCTGGACAGCACGCCCCGGCCCAGGGCAGCTCAGGAGCTGATGTGGAGGAAAGAGGCATGATGCTCAGAACATGGTGGCCTGAGGAGCTGCCGGTGCCGAGGCCTTCAGCCCCACAGGTGTGAAGCGGCCAGTTCTGCCTACAGCCTGAAAGAGCAAGACACCGATCCTCCCCAAAATCACCAGAAAGAATCAGTCCTCAAGAACCTCAAGACAGGGAACCAGCAGTTAGCGTAATGGCTATGTCGCTGGACTCCCACATAGTCAACCGCGGTTTGCGTCCCGGACCCGGTGGCTTAAAACTCAAGCCGGGCGCGTGTGCGTGCGTGCCCAAGATCCCGAGAGGAGAATGGAGGAGAAGGGATTGCGGCGTGACCATCCCCCCTGGGGGGTGATTTCTCGCTTTCTGTCTCTCCGTCTCTCTCCGTCTGTCTGGCGAGCACACGCGCCCTATAGCAAAAACCTCTCCAAAAAAAAAAAAAGAACCTCAACACAGGGACCAGCAGATGGCATAATGGTTACGTCGCTGGACTCCCACGTACTTGACCGTGGTTTGAGTCCCAGACCCGGTGACTTAAAAAATGTATGCAAATCACGTGTGCATGTGTGCCTGCCCAAGATCCAGAGAGAAGGGAGAAGGGACTGCGGCATGGCCATCCCATCAGGGGTGATTTCTTGCTTTCTGTCTCTTTGGCAAGCATGTGTGCCCTATAACAAAAAAATCTCTCAAAAAAAAAAAAAAAAGAACTTCAAGATAGGGGGCAGCAGATGGTGTAGTGGTTAAGGGTTAAGGTGCTGGACAGCCACACAGCCAACTGTGGTTTGAGTACCAGACCCAGCAGGTTGAAATTCACACCAGCCAATGTGCACACATGCCCAAGATCCCAAGAGCAGAATAGAGACGGGATTGCGGCATGGCCATCTCCCTGGGGGTGATTTCTCGCTTTCTCTGTCTCTCCCGCAAGCACATGTTCCCTATAGCAAAAATCTCTTAAAAACAAACAAAAACAGGGACCAGCAGTTAGCGTAATGGCTATGTCACTGGACTCCCACGTAGTCGACTGCGGTTCGAGTCCTGGACCCGGTGGCTTAAACTCACGCTGGGCGCGTGTGCGTGCGTGCCCAAGATCCCGAGAGAAGAATGGAGGAAAAGGGATTGTGGCGTGGCCATCCCCCCTGGGGGGGTGATTTCCTGCTTTCTGTCTCTCTGTCTCTCTCTGTCTGTCTGGTGAGCGCACGCGCCCTATAGCAAAAACCTCTCCAAAAAAGAAAAGAGAAAAAAACAAACAAACAAAAACAAACAAAACCTTTCAGATAGTAAGTTTGTGTTATTCAAGACACTAAATTCACAGTAATTTGTAACAGTATTAGAAAACGAACACAGGTGTTGGGACCAGCAGTTGGCATAATGGCTATGTCACTGGACTCCCATGTAGTTAACCACGGTTCGAGTCCTGGACCCGATAGTTTAAACTCACGCCAGGCACGTGTGCATGCATGCCCAAGATCCCGAGAGGAGAATGGAGGAGAAGGGACTGAGATGTGGCCATCCCCCTGGGAGTGATTTCTCACTTTCTGTCTCTCTGTCTCTTCTCTCTTTCTGGTGAGCACACGCACCCTATAGCCAAAAAAATCTCTCAAAAAAAAAAAAAAAGAAAACTAACACAGGTGCCATGTGTGGGAGGCTGGGAAAAGAGCCACCTGAGAGGATTAGCAGCTGGGGCCAGCAAGCACCTTAGTAGTTAAGGTCCTAGACTCCCCATGGCCAACCAGTTTGAATCCCAGACCTGGCAGCTTGTTTTCTCACTTTCTCTCTCTGGTCAGTAGACACACCCTCTAGCAAATTTAAATAATAATAATAAATTAAATTAAATTAATGTGAGACTAGCAGATGGCATAATAGTTGCACTGGACTCCCATGTGGTCAGCCATGGTTCGAGTCCCAGACCCAGTGGCTTAAAACTCATGCTGTCTGCTTGCCCGAAATCCCAAGAGTAGAATGGAGAAGGAACTGTGGTGTGGCCATCCCCCTGGGAGGTGATTTCTCACTTTCTGTCGCTCTGGCAAGCACACATGCACTATAGCAAAAAATCTCTTTAAAAAAATTAGTAATTCTTTAAAAAAGAAAAAAGGATTAGCAGAAACATCTAGAGCCTACAGAAAGCCAGGGGTGGTGCCTGCTTCCCACAGCCAGAGAGGGACAGATCGTAACTCACAGGTCACCACGCAGCGTTCTCAGGGGGGCTCTAGCCTGGTGACAGAACAGGGCTAGCCCAAGCTGAGTGCTATTGCGTCTCACCTAACAAAGCAGAAATAAGACCAGAAAGGATCAGACTGGTCCCGAGTAACTCGGTCACGTCTGGCACTGAGCTCCCGAGGGACAAGGAGGCAAAGCGCCAGCACCCGCGCGGAAGTGAATGTCTGCCACAGAAACAGCCAGGCACGTGGGAAGGCAACCCACCCACACGAGCGGGCGGACTGGAAGGGACACGGGAGGATCGGCTGCCCAGGAATTTAAACAGCCGTCATAACCATGTTTCATACACTCACACAGGAAAGACTGAGCATTTCACAGAGAGCTCGCCCAAACCCTAACCTCACAGAGCTGAGATTCCCTGGGGTTCTACCAAACATTTCGGAAAAAACAACGCCAGCTCAATGCAAGTTCTTTCAGAAGAACTGAAGAGAGTGCTTCCCACCTGCTCCCACGAGGCTAGCCTCAGTCTCAGCACAGCCAGGCAAAGCCAGCACAGGGAACTAGAGAGACAGAGAAATTCTTTTTTTGTTGTTGAGGTTTTTGCTATAGAGCACGTGAATTCACCAGAAAGACAGAGAGAAACAGAAAGCGAGAAATCACCCCCTCCAGGGGGGATGGCCACGCCGCAATCCCTTCTCCTCCATTCTCCTCTCGGGATCTTGGGCACGCATGCACACACGCCCGGTGTGAGTTTAAGCCACCGGGTCTGGGACTTGAACCGCGGTTGACTACATGGGAGTCCAGCAATATAGCCATTACGCCAACTGCTGGTCCCAAGTAGTAGTATTTTTAAAAAAGAATTATTTCATTTCATTTCATTCATTCATTCATTTTAATTTGACCAGAGAGGGACAGAAAGAGAGAGAAAGTGAGAAAGCAAGCCACCAGGTCTGGGACTCCAACCCTGGCCGGCCATGTGGGACTCCTGCACCCTTAACCACTACACCACCTGCCGGCCGCAGTATAGTATTTTTAAATTGCTATAGGGTACATGCACTCATGAGAGAGAGAGAGAGAGAGAGAGAGAGAGATATGTGGGAGTCCAGGGCCTTAAGCACCATGCCACCTGCTGGCACCCTCTGGCAAATTTTTAAAAATAAAGTAATATAAAAAAGAAAAACTAGGGCCAGCTAGGTGGTTAAGGCGGCTGGATCCTACATAGCTGACAGCATGGTTCGAGTTCCAGACCCAGTGGCTTAAAAGCTATACCAGAGGGGCCAACAGATGACATAGAGGTTATGTCTCTGAACTCACACATGGTTGACCACAGTTCAAGCCCCAGACCCAGTAGCTTGAAACACACACCAGGCACATGTGCATGCATGCCCAAAATCCCAGGAAGAGAATGGCAGAGAAGGGATTGCAGCATGGCCATCCCTCCATGGGGAGTCATTTCTCACTTTGTCTCTCTACAAGTACACACACCCTATAGCAAAAAAATCTTAAAAAAAAAATAATAAAAGAGGGACCAGCAGGTGGCGTGGTGGTTAAGGTACTGGACACTCCCACATGGCTGACCACGATTCAAGTCCTGGACCTGGTAGCTTGCTTTCTCACTTTCCCTCTCTCTCTCTCTCTCTCTCTGGTCAAATTAAAATAAATGAATGAATAAATAAAATTAAACAAAATATATCTTTAAAAAAATAAAAGAGAGAGAGAAGTTATGCAACATGGTGACTGACTATAGTTAAAAAGATGTGGGATGTGGGGGCTGGCAGGTAGTATGGTGGTTAAAAGCGCTGGACTCCCACATGGCCAACTGCAGTTTGAGTCCCAAGCCTGGTGGCTCGCTTTCTCACTTTCCCTCTCTCTCTTTCTCTGTCTCTCTGATCAAACTGGAAAATAACAATAATAATAAACAAAGTTAAATAAAATAATTCTTAAAACAAATGATGTGGCATGGAGCCAGCAGATGGCATGGTGGTTAAGGCTCTGGACTCCCAATCACAGTTTGAGTCCTGGACCCAGCACTTGAAAATCAAACTGGGCATATGTGTGTGTGTGTGTGTGTGTGTCCAAAATCTTGGGAGGAGAATGGAGGAAAAGGGACTGTGGCGTGACCATCCCCCTGGGGGTGATTTCTCACTTTCCATCTCACTGTCTCTCTCTTTCTCTTCTCGGCGAGCAAAAACCTTAAAAACAATCACCACCAAAAGATGTAATGAGGGTCAGCAGATTGCATAGTTGTTAAGGCACAGGGTTCCCACATGGCCAACTGCAGCCTGAGTTCTAGACCTAGCAGCTTGAAAATCACACTGGGCACGTGTTCGTGTGTGCCCAAGATCCCAAGAGGAGAATGGAGGAGAAGGAATTGAGGTGTGGCCATCCCCCCGGGGAGTGACTTCCCACTTTCCATCTCTTTCTCTCTCTCTGTCATTCTGGCGAGCACACGTGCCCTATAGCAAAAAAAAAAAAAAAAAAAAAAAAAAAAAAAAGAACACAAAATATATATTATACACACATACACAAGTTTTGTCCACTGAAAAATAACAATTTCAAAACAAGACGAAACAGTTATCCCTTACCACTTTCATAATGGGTCCATCGGCTGAGTACCACTGGGCAGAGGGCCTGTGTAGTCACCAAGCCGAGCAGCGGGGCCCTCGTGCTCTCGGGAGAGAGCCCCTGCAGACCTGCAGCCAGGCCCTGCCGTCCCCCCAGAGTGGAGCACCGTGAGGCTGCACCTCTCACAGCCAGGCCCTGCCGTCCCCCCAGAGTGGAGCACCGTGAGGCTGCACCTCTCACAGCCAGGCCCTGCCGTCCCCCCAGAGTGGAGCACCGTGAGGCTGCACCTCTCACAGCCAGGCCCTGCCGTCCCCCCAGAGTGGAGCACCGTGAGGCTGCACCTCTCACAGCCAGGCCCTGCCGTCCCCCCAGAGTGGAGCACCGTGAGGCTGCACCTCTCACAGCCAGGCCCTGCCGTCCCCCCAGAGTGGAGCACCGTGAGGCTGCACCTCTCACAGCCAGGCTCTGCCGTCCCCCCCGAGTGGAGCACCATGAGGCTGCACCTCTCACAGCCAGGCCCACTCAGAGGCCCGGCTTCTCTGCACATGCTCAACACGTGGCCTAAGGAATCTCAGCCCCGTCTGTCACCTACAACAGTGACAGGTAGCCTCTCTCTAGCCATGGACAGGACCGAAGACTCACAAGTGAGAGGCGTGTGCTGAGCTGGACACAGGGTCCGACTCAGCGAGGCCAGGGATGCTGCGGGCACTGGGGCCTGAGCAGCCTGAGGGGAGGTCCCCACGGGTCGGAGGGTCCGACTCTATGAACACGCCCTCACTAGCATGCACACGCACGACCATGGATATCTGAGAGCACACTGTGCCCGGTCAAGTTAAGCAGACCGTCAGGAGCAGACTGCAGGGAGACAGCGGCGGGGCGCTCTCTCGCTGCGTGGTACACGTCTGTACACAAATGAAAGGTGGCCTCCCTCTGGCCATGTTTAGGAAGGGTGGCTGGCTTGGTCTGGGCCCACACAGTGCCTGGCTTCAAGGCTGTCTCGGCCACAAAAAGGGTACGAGCATTAGAGCCACCATGTGTTTTGACACCACAGAGGTGTGACAGCCAGCTGGAGGGTTGGGTATGGGCCAGGACTAGAGGGGGAGTCAAAGAATGTCCCCTACACCTGGGCCCAGGGACTATCCCTCTCTGTGCAAGAGCCAGAAAAGAAGGAACTTCCAGTCACCGACAAGAACCTGGGCTGGCCCAGGGAAGGGCAGCTGCATAGCCCTGCTTGGAGCCTGCTAGGAACATGCTTTCTCCACACAACCCATGCTGGGCTGTCACTGGGTTCACATACACTCTCCCAGAGCTGGGAGGCTCCTATGCTGTTGTTTATTTTTTAAAGAGAAATTTTTGCTATTTAGGTTGCATGCACTCACTGGAAAGAGAGAGACAGAAAGTTAGAAATCATCCCCAGGAGGAATGGCCACAACTGCAATCCCTCCTCCTCTCAGGATTTTGGGCACACACACGTGCACACACTGGGTATGAGTTTCAGGCCTCCAAGTCCTGGACTCAAACCGTGGTTGGCGACCTGGGAGTCCAGCACCTTAACTAGTACGCCACCTGTGGCCCTGGAAGGCCCTTCCAGAGCAGAGAAGAAAGCTTGCTTCTCGTCATATCGGGCAGCCAGTGTTCTCCAAGCGCGGCCAATAGCCTGCAAGAGTCACAGCAAGCTTCCCTGGCACCCCTACCCAAGGAGATCGGGCTGTGGCGGCTGGCCTAGGGGGTCTTATGAGGGGCCTGGGGCTGCTGATCAGACTCAGCTGCAGCCCCATCGTCTCGCCTGGACTTTCTGGACCCTGGGAAAGAAAGCTACATACAGACCCTGCTCTGAGCCCATGGGACAGCTGGGGCTCCAGCCAGCATGTTCCCCCCGGCACCACCTCTGATCCACAAGCGTCCCTTGCCAGGCAGCAACCCACCCTGGGGAGCGAGAAGTAGCATGACACGGCTCTGAACAAGCCAGGGCAGCCTCGCCATCGGTCCCCATTCTGATACACTGGAGGGCCAGAGATGCCTGCTCGTGGGAGCCGTGGGAGCCATGGCAGCCGAGGCCTGGAGACAGAGATCCTGCTGGCAGCCGCATGTCCAGGCAGCTGCAACCCAGACAGAGTCCGCAATGGTGGCATCAACAGGCCCTGATGGGTTTAACCCCACACAGGGCGCAGCGACTGCAGCGCATCTCGGTCCGGATGCACACAGAGCTGCAGGAGTGCTCACTGGCACTTACCTGTCCAGGTACACGCTCCAGGTGTGCTGTCCTGGACACACCGGGGTGCTGCCGCACTGTATCTGTCACACATCCAGACGGACATCGCCTCTGGACCCCAACCATTCTAAAATTCAACCCCCCCACCAGCTGCATCCTCTGTGCATGGCCACAGGCCGGTCAGAAGTCAGCACGGCGGTGGCTCCACGCCCTCCCCAGACCCCACAGACAACCAGAGCTGCCACCACAGCCCTCTCCAGACAGCCCTCGCTGCAGGCCTGTGCAGTCAAAGCCACCTCCACCCCAGTGCCAGCTGTGGAGCTACCCCTTGGCTCCCAGGGGCCCCTCGTCCCTCTCATGCCCTGTTACTGCCCAGGCTTACGTGGTGGCCGTCCCTGGAGCCGGCAAGACCGACCTCTGTGGAGCGCGCCTGCAGCTGGGCTGCTGCCGCAGGAAAACAGGCCCTGGCCTCCCTGGCCCCTAGTCCCCCTGGCCCCCTAGTCCGTTCCCCCCCTCCCCCGCTCCTCTGACTCCGGGGCCAGCCCCGCCGGGCCCCAGCTCTCACCTCGCTCGGCCGCCCCGCGCCGGCCCGCTAACCCGTGACTGCAGACCTGCCGCCTCCCCGCACCAGCCTTTCTCCGCCCCGGCGAGGACGGCGGAGCACACGGCCCGGGGCGCGCAGGCCTGGCTCCCGGGGCAGGGGAGCTGCCCGCGGGGAGAACAGGGCCAAGGACCGCGAGCCCGCGCCGAGGGGAGGGTGAGTGGCCGGGCCCCGGCCTCTTCCGGGTGTGACGCGGCCAGGCCGGCCCCGCGGGCGCACCTGACGGGGGAGGGCCCACCCGGCGCTGGCCCGCGACCTTGGGGAGGGCCCCAGACTCGGCTTCCAGCGCGGCCAAGCCAGGGGCTGCTTCCCGCCCTCCCGCTCGGGCGCCCAGAGGGTCGCCGCCCAGGTGCGAAAGGAGGCGCGTCCCGGGTCGCCGGTTACCTGAGGGGCCGCAGCCGCCGCCGCCTGCGGCCCGGAGTGGGCGGAGCCGCTGCGCCGTGCCCGCCCCCCCGCCGCCCTCCGGCCAACCGCGGCCCGGCGCGCGGCAGCCCGGCCCCGCCCCGTACGGCCTCCGCAGTCATTGGTCAGAGGCGCGTCTCTCAAGCTCGCCCCACCCCGTGCCCCGCCCCGAAGCAGGCGGGAACGCGTAGACCCCGCCTCGAGCGTGGCCCCGCCCCGGCCGCCCCGCGACCGCGCACCTGGCTGTTGGGCCGAATCGCTGCCCGCCCCTGAGCAAGCGCCGGCCTCGGGCGCTTCGGATTCCGCCCTTCGGATTCCGCTCGCCCTTCCCCGCCTGACACACCGCCCCCAGAGGGTCCTCACCCCGGACACCGGCCCCAGTACACCGGAGGCGCGTCATGGCGCCCAAATGTGCACAGAGCTACAGGTGGACTCGCTAGCACTTACCTGTCAGGTACACACGCCGGGTGTGCCGTCCTGGATATACTGGGGCGCTGCGATCTCTGGATCTGTCATACCTATGCACATACCGAACAAACCACCAAACGCCCCAGAGACCGGGGTCGCAGCCCGGCCAGCCGTACACACGTCCGCGCGCTGGTCCGAGGTCCACGCCGCGCGAAGCGAGATCAGTTCCCTGCACTCCACTCGGGGCTAGCCGACGATTAGGACAATTACAGCTCCCGCGAAGTGTTGTGAAGGGGCACCGGCAAAGAGGGGTGAGAGGGAGCGGGAAGTCGCGGGAATGCGGCTCTGGGTCCAAGAAGAAGGGAGCCGCTCCCGGAGGCCGGACGTGAGAAGAGCCGTTTTGGAAAGAGGAAGTGTCTGGGACCAGCAGGTCAGATGTGGTGGGTAAGGGCGCTAGATTCCCACATGGTGGGCCATGGTTTGAGTCCTGGACCCGGTGGCTTGCTTTTTTGCTTTACCTTTCTCTCTCTAGTGGTCAAATCAAAAGATAACAATGACAAATGGTTTTAAATAAATAAATCTTTGGGGAAAAAAAGAAAAAGCAAGTGTC
Source organism: Tupaia tana (assembly GCA_026018925.1). Lineage (NCBI taxonomy): Eukaryota > Metazoa > Chordata > Mammalia > Scandentia > Tupaiidae > Tupaia > Tupaia tana. Next base: position 93,739,165 of record JAKSZU010000008.1, on the reverse strand, counting down.
AGCTGTGTCCTGGTCTGACCACAAGTGTGAGATGTGGGACGGGCCGGCAGACCGCTGAGGGTGGGGAGAGGTTAAAGTGTGAGTTACTGTTGGTGCAAAAAGTTCATACTGGCGCTTTTTCTTGTTGTTCAGAGGGTATGTGCACTCAGAGACAGAGAGGTGCACCCTGCCACAGCCCTTCTGGGCTCTGCACCCTGGGATCTGGGCTAGTGCGCACCCACGTCTAGTGTTCTCTCGGGCCACGGGACCTGGCATTTGACTTGCTCAGCCATGTGAGCTCTTAATTGTGAGGCTAACAGGCTGAACCAAAAAACAAATTTAAAACCCACACAAGTTTTTCATAACATGCATTTCCTGTGAACTTTTCTTTTAATAATTATTTTTAGCTCTATTAATTCATTCATTCATTTTAATTTGACCAGAGACAAAGCAAGAGAGAGAGAAGGAAAGTGAGAAAGCAAGCCCCCAGGTCTGGGACTTGAACAGCGGTAGACCATGTGGGAGTCCAGCACCCTTAACCACCACACCACCTGCTGGCCCAATTTCCCATGAACTTTTTGAAGACCTGGTGTGTTGTAGGGATGGAGCCTGAGAAGAAACAGGACAGAAATGGGGGCCTGGCCCTAAACGCCACCAGGAGGGCTGCCCAGCCCGGAAGTGACCCAGGAAGGAGGCAGGCCTCTGCCTGGACAGCCCCTCCAGCTGAGAGTCCTGCAGTGGCTGCTGGTCCCCCACCCCATGGACTTGGAACCATGGCAGCCATCTTTTTTTTAATTTTTAATAATTATTTTCTTTAACTTTATTTATTTACTTATTTTAATTTGACCAGAGAGGGACAGAGCAAGAGAGAGAGAGAGAACGAAAGCCAGCCACCAGTCTGGGACTAGAACTGTAGTCGGCCATGTGGGCATGCTGCGCCCTTAACCACCATGCCACCTGCCAGCCCCATGGCGGCCACCTCTGCACCCCCCGGCTGTCAGGTATGCACAACTTCATTTCTTATCGTTATGATGTTAATGCCAAGCCCTGCTCTAAAGCACAAAGCTCTGGGGGGGGGGGGGGGGGGGGGGGCTGCAGGTGATGTAGACAGCAGGTGATGTAGACAGCAGGTGATGTAGACAGCAGGTGATGTAGACAGCAGGTGATGTCAGGTCCTGCTGCTCAGCCCCATGCTAGCTTCCAGCCAGGTTCTGGAACTGCATGGTCACCGAGCCTATGGCCCAGAGGACTGGGGGTGATCCAGCAAGATGTTCTGAATGGGCCGGTTCCCCTGTGCTGGAAGAGCCCAGCCATCCGGCAGCTCCCACAGCACAAGTGCCATGCACGGGGGAAGGTGCTGCCTACTCGCTGGCCTGCCCTCTGCATGGAAAGGCAGCCTGGCCAGAGGCGGGACCTGGAGTGTGGGAACACCCGCTGGATGGCCAGGCCTCCTAAGCTGACCATGAGCAGAGACCTGGCCCACGCCCCTCTGCAGGAGGCCCACACTCCACCCTTGTCGGGCAGAGCTCACCTCTGCCCCCCCAGGAAGCCCAATCCCCCTGGCCCAGCCTCTGCCCCCAACTGGCTCAGCCTCCACCCGCACTCCTGCCCAGACATGCACACAGCACACTCCCGGCTCCACTGCCCTCCGCAACCCACATGCCTGTGTACATTGAGGTTTCCCCGGCCTGGGGTGCGAGGACTTGCTGAGAACACCTTTAGAGGCTCCACGACCCACACGGCTGAGACCCTTGTAGGCAAGTCACCTGGGGGCAGGCTGACCTGGGGGGCCTGTGTCACCAGGGCACCCTCAGCCCAACGGCCAAAACCTACAGGAGAGACTGGGGTCACACTGAGGAGCTCATGGCTCCAGAAGCATCCTTTATGCCATGGTGACCAGGAAACCACCCTTCAGAGAGCAGTGCCACCTGCCGCACTGCTACATCATGGGCCTGCCTTCTGGCCATGCCTGTCCCCAGGTGAGAGCTGCCACCTTGTGTCCTGAGTCCCAACTCAAGCCTGGAAAGTCCCAAGTGTCATCCTGTGTTGGGGGGCACTGATCTGACACTCTCCCCACCCACTAGGCCACAACTCCCCGTTCTCCACACCGCGGCTCCTGGTAGGCCACGACCCCCCGCCCCATTCTCCACAGTGCGGCACTGGGTAGGCCACAATCCGCCCCCAAGTTCTCCACACTGCGGCACCAGCATCGGTAGGCACATAGGGGCTTGGGGGCCAGAGGCAGTTGGCAGCCTCGAGCTCTGACCCAGAGTGCCAGGACTCGGTCTGGGGGCGGCTCCAACTGCAGCCGCATGCTCACCTGGGACTCCAGCTGGGTGGCCACGCACCCCTGGATACTGTCAGCTACACAGGTACTCTACACGCCATGTGATGCAGTCACATAGGGTGTGCCCACAGTCCCCCTGCGCTCTCGGATGTAGGGGTAGGACCCAAGCTCCCAGCATTCCTGGATGACGGGGCCATGCAGACAACACAAGCTGGTACGAGCCCTCCATTGTGTCACTGTACTGGCCTGCACTCAATTTCTCTGCCGTGAGCTTTACTGTTATTACGGTACCTGCAAGGGTAAAGGGCCAGGGAACCTGAGACAGACTCCCCCACCTGCCTGTCCTAAACTAAAATTAACATATGTTGAGTTAGTATAAGCCAAACTAGCATTAATAACATATGTAGACTAAGTTAGTTTAAGGCTAGTTTTACGTAAATACCCCTTGTTAAAGCTACAGGCCAAAGTTAACTTGTATTAGGCCAAATTAGCACAAGAATTCACTGGTTAACAGATGAAGAATTCAGCAAATAAATACAGGGACCCATGGGTTAACAGAGGAAGGACAGATCTGGCTAACAGGACAGGATAAACAAACCTGAAGGCTCCAGGAGGAAGAGTAACTACCTTAGCTGAAAGTTCTTATCTGGTCCGAGGCAAGAAAGGGAGAGCACCTAATTACAAGCAGTTTCTCCCCTGTGTGCTGTTAACTATGAAAAACTGCTAATAAAACACCCTGTGTTGTCTCCTGAGCTACAAGACCCTCTCACCCAAAAAGGCCCTGTCCGGCAATCAAGATTTAAGAAGAAAATGCACCAGACAAATAGACTCCTTCATCCTGTGAACTGTAATTGATTATACCTAATCATATAAGACAGACATCATGTTTTATGATTATTGTTTCTGTGCCTCGAATTCCCTGTTTCTTAGAGTAAATCTTTTATTTCCCCCTCACCCCTCCTACTCCTGTAAGACACCCCTCAATAAATACGTGTGTTTGACAGCCGCTAGCGCAGCAGCCTGGAGCGAGCTCTGGCTGTGGTCGGCTGAGAACATGCTAAGAGGCCTTGCGGTCTTAGTCTAATTTTTGTTTTTGTTCACCTGCGCCGCCTCCGGCGAGTCAACCCACCCCCGCCGAGGCTGGACCCCGGCACCTGGACAGCACGAGGCCAGAGGCAGACTCAGAGTCCCCAAGGCCATTCCTGTAGCTGCAGCAGCCCCCGCAGCGCATGCCACAGGAGAGCGCGGCTGGCCCAGCACTCGGCCCATGGCCTGTCCTTGACAAGGCACAGGTTCGTCTAGGCTGGGGTGTAGTGCTCCCCCGGTGGCTGCTGTGACTGCTCCACATTTGCTACAGGAGCCCACCTGGTCACTGCCTGGTCAGGAGGGTGAGGCCACGGTGTTTATCAATGATGCCAAGGAGGCGGATGCCTCTGACCCTGCCGGGCAAGGCTAGACCACTGTCTCACAGGGTCCCAGGGCAGAGAACACGCAGGGCCACACGTCACAGCTGCCTGAAGTGCTGGAACTTTAATGGGCAGTTAAGAGGGCCATGGGTGGGGAGACACCTGGCACCCACAAAGCAGTTGACCACGGTGGGAAGCAGAGGGTGGGGCAGGTCACCAGCTCACTGAAACCCCCAGGAAAACAAGCTGAGCTCCTTCAGGAAGTCTGAGGGCCGCCACGCAGGACATTCCTGTAGAAGACGGCCGTGAGGGCTGGTAGAGGCTCAGGAGGGGTAGAAGGGGGAGCTGGCAGGACAGCCTGCTGCGTGCACTGGCAACTCTGGCACTGGGGAGTGCACAGAGCCAGAGGGGAGACGGGAGAGGCTCCAGGGCCCACAGTGGCTCGATGGGGCAGCGAGTGGCTGGGCAGGGCTGGGATGCAGGGGTATCTGGGCAGCACCGCAGAGGGAGGCGGGCAGCCCTGGGAGCAGGAGAGGAAGGTCTGCCTGTCTTGAAGAGCAGCCAAGGCTCAAGGAAGCTGACTAGGGGCACCAAGAGCACGAGTTCAACCTGGGAACAGGAAACAGGACTGGGGACGAGGCCCAGTCCTCAGAAGACGGAGTCTAGGCCTTTGAGGCCAGGCCCTCGGCAGGGTGAGCTGAGGGCTCCAGGGGGCAGGGCCGACAGCAGGAAGCAGTCCCTTCACTTCTGTGCCCAGGCAGGTCCACGCGGGCCAGATGCACAGGCTCACAGCTGAGATGTTCCGCCCACGGCTGCACCTGGAAGGGGCTCCTCAGGGCCCCACCCACTAGCACCACCTCAGGTGGGGGTAGCTGGGTCACAGGGCTTGCTGGGAGAGGCCCTGGCTTGCCAACGTTTGTTGAGCATGTACCTAAAACCTTGGGCACCTCACAAACCTACGGGTAGCTCTGCTGTTCAGAGAAGTGAGCCAGCTGTGCAGGAGGCCTGGCAGGAGGGCCTGAGCTGCTGCCAGGCCACAGGGGCCTCAGGTGGGTGCAGCCCCTGCACCCTGAGGCTCCGTGGCCAGCGCCCTCTGCTGGTGTTCCAGCTGTTCACGCTGCAGCTGCAGCTGCTCCTGCTCCTGGCAGTCCAGCTGCTGCAGCTGCTGCTCCACATCCTCCGGCACCTGCACCTCCAGCAGGTTCTCCATGCCACGCTCTGGCTCGTCCCCAATCAGCACCTGCCAGCAGGGAGGCCGGTGAGCAGCTGGCTGGCCAGAGCCCTTCCCCAGCCTCTCCAACCCTCCACCCACCTGGATGAGCTTCTCACAAGCTGCTCGCACATCAGGTTCTGGCTCCCAGCTGTGCAGTTCGCGAAGGATCAGGTAGGTTCCCTGGTCCCGCACCTGCTGCCGGCCTGGGGCAGTGGCTGTTAACTGGGGAGATGGACGTCGTTGCCCAGGTGCTGGGTGCCCCCGTGTGGGCTCGTGCAGGCATGCATGTAGGAGGGCCCCTGCTCACCAGCATGATAGCTTCGACGAGCATCTTGCGGATGTCAGCATCCGGCTCCCGCTGCTTGTCCGGGGGCAGGTACTGTAGGTCGACAGGCAGCCCTAGGAGGGAGGTGGGAGCTGTTGGGGCCCAGGGCAAGCTGGCTGGGCCAGGCTCTGCCTGTGCAAGTCCCACTGTGTTCAGCAGCTCCCTGCTGAAAGGTTTCAGAAGGGGACTGGGGTCTAAACACCCACTCTCTCCGCTCCTCCTACCCAGCCTGTCCTGAGGCAGAGCCCAAGCTACTCACGGTCCATCTCTTCTTCAGAGAAATCCTCAGGCCCAGCCAGGGGCAGCAGCAGGAAGGGGAGAATGTCCACCTCAGGCCCCAGCAACCACTTGTGGTGTTCTGGGGGCAAAGGGACAGGGGTAGGCTTGTCCAGTGGGGCCCAAGAGACCAGTTTTCACCCCTCTTCTGGCAACCCTCCAAACCCTCACCACCACTCACGGTGCTCAAAGCAGCAGTTCCGTAGCGTCCCCACCACCCCACCCCTGCGCACCGAGGAGTCTGGGTACTGGGTAAGTGGCAGCAGCCTCTGGATCACGCACCTGTTGGGAAGGGCCGCTCAGTGCTGTCGGGCTCTCTGCCCTCCCTGCCTCTCCCGCACAGGCGGCCTGGCTCACCTGTCTGGGTCCAGCAGGAAGGCACGCGCCACGGGCCGCTGGCTGAGGTTGGAGAGCAGCGGCCCCAGGTAGTGCAGGGGCGCGCGGGCGTTGTAGCCAGGGGTGCACAGCGCACTCACCAGATGCTCCAGGCCCGAAGCCCCCGGCTCGACCGCCTCCAGCACCGCTGTCACCGCGGCACACGGCGCTGGCTCGCGGCTGAGGTTGGCCAGCGCAGCGGCCGCCTCCTCCGCCCAAGGCCACTGAGGGTCCAAGACGCGGCCCAGTAGGCGGGCGGGCAGCCCCGGGTCGGCCGCCAGCAGCGGCTCATGCATGCCAGGGTCGGCGGCCAAATTCACCAGCGCGCGGGCGGCATCGCGGGCCGGGGCTGGAGCCGCGCCCGCTGCCAGCTCAGCCACAGCCCGCAGCAACGCCGCCTGCCTGGCCAGCAGCGAGCGGCCGGACACGGAGCCGGTCAGCGCCAGCACGTGCCGCACCGCCGCCGCCTGCAGGTCCACCCGCACGCCCGGCGCCAGGAAGGGCAGCAGCTGTGCCGCCTCTGCCTCCGCGCCTGCCTCCCACGCTCCGTCGGATGCGTCCGTGCCCGCCCCGACCTCTCCCATGCCCACCCGCCCGTGAAGGCAAACGCACCGCCGGCCGCTCGGACCCGCTCCGCCACGCTCGGGCCCTGGCCGAGGGCCACGCCCTACCTACCAGAGAAACGGAAGTCGCAGCGACCAATCCGAGGCGTGGAGGCGCGGCCAGGGAGGGGCGCGGGGTATTGTGGGACTAGGGGCCGGAAGTCGCCAGGGCGGCGCGGAGCCCAGACTGCTGGGGCTGCGGGTTGTCCTCTCTGCCGCCCGCGCTCCCGGCTCCCTACGGTCCTGCCCGCCCGCCCGCCTCCACTCTCGCCAGGAAGCCTCCGCGCCAGGTGGAGTCGGCTCCAGCGCCGGCCCTGGACAGGCCTGGTGCCCGGCTTCGCAGAGGCCTGAGGGTCTTGGTCAGCACACAGCTCCTAGTCCAGGCGGCGTCTGGCCAGTGGGAGGCCGAGCGGGTTTCCTGGGGTGTGTAGACTTGCTCACAGGGCCTCTCACTCCTTTCCTGGTCTGCACGTTCCTGGAGAGGGCTCTTTAGATAGGAACAGATAGGGGACCAGCAGTTGGCGTAATGGCTATGTCGCTGGATCCCCATGGAGTCTACCGGAACTTGCCAGGCGTGTGTGTGTGTGTGTGTGTGTGTGTGTGTGTGTGTGTGCCGCGCGCGCCCAGGATCCCGAGAAAGGAGAATGGAGGAGAAGGGACTTTCTGGCAAGCATATAGCAAAAACCACTCCAAACCATCTGCCAGGGTGCACAAGTGTCCTGTTAAGGACACAGGTGTCCAGCTGGACGCAGGCATTAGGAGGTTCACCCGGACGAAGCCAGGAAAGGCCCACGAATCCCCAGGGACCCAGCAGGGCAGAATCACTCCACAGACAGACCTCAGTGCCTGCGCTAGAAAACAAAAATGGAGACAACAGAGGCTGAGGTTAGGGACGCAGCTGGGCCCTGGCTCCCCCTCCCTGGACATCTGCCCTACCTGGAACCGCTTCCCATCTAGGCGTGTAGATTTAAAATAATGCCGGGGGGACCAGCAGTTAGCATAATGGCTATGTTGCTGGATTCCCATGTAGTCAACTGTGGTTTGCGTCCCGGACCCAGTGGGTTAAAATTCAGGCCGGGCGCGTGTGCGTGCATGCCCAAGATCCAGAGAGGAGAATGGAGGAGAAGGGATTGCGGTGTGGCCATCCCCCCTGGGGGGTGATTTCTCGCTTTCTATCTCTCTGTCTCTGGCCAGCACACGTGCCCTATAGCAAAGACCTCTCAAAAAAAAAAAAAAAAAAAATTAAAATAAATAAATAAAATAAAATAATGCTGAATGGAGGTGCTGACCAGCAGATGGCACGGGACTCCCATGTAGTTGACCATGGTTCGAGTCCCAGACCCTGCAGCTAAAAACATCACAGCCATATGTGCCCAAAGGAAGGGACTGAGGTGTGGCCACTCCCCCCACAAGTGATTTCTCACTTTATTTTTCCATTGCTGGAAGCTCACATGCCCTATAGGAAAAAATATAATGCCAAATGGGGGACCAGCAGGTGACAGTGGTTAAGGTCCCGGACGTTCATGTGACTGACTGCAGTTCAAGTCCCAGACTAGTGACTTGAAACTCATGCTAGGTGTGTGTGCATGCGTACCCAAACCCCTGAGAGAATGGAGGAGACGGGACTGCGGCGTGGCCACCCCGGGGTGATTCCTCCCTTCCTGTCTCTCCAGCAGGTGTAGTTCTTGCTGTGGTTGGAGACCCTGCTGTGCCTTGGAAAACACAGCAGGTGCATGTGCCTGCCCAGAGTCCTGATGGGATGGAGAGGGATTGTGGCCTGACCACACCCCGACACCCCACTGGGGGGTGTTTTTCTCTCTCTCTGGCCAGCATACAGACCCAATGGCAATTAGAAATAATAAGTGGGGCCAGCAGGTGGCATGGTGGTTAAGGCACTGTACTCTAACACAGCCATCCACAATTCAAGTCCTGGACCAGGCAGCTTGAAAAACAGCAGGTGCTGGGGCCGGCAAGCGGTGTGGTGGATAAGGGCGCTGGATTCCCACATGGCCGACCATGGTTCAAGTCCCGGACCTGGTGGCTTGCTTTCTCGCTTTCTCTCTCTCGTGTCAAATCAAAAAATAACAATAAGAAATGGAATTAAATAAATAAATAATTATTTAAAAAAAAAAAAAAAAAACACCAGGTGCAAGTGCATATGAGCCCGAAATCCCAAGAGGAGATTGGAGACAGGACTGTGGTGTTGCCATCTCCCCTGGGGGGTAATTTCGCACTGGTAAATGTATGTGCCTTGTGACAAAAATCTATTAAAAACAAAAAAGAAAGAAAAAGATATTTTGGGGCCAGCAGGGGTGTGGTGGTTACAAAGACTGGGTCCCACATGCCTGACTCTAGTTCAAGTCCTGGACCCAGCAGCTCAAGAAGCACTCTGGGCACACGTGCAGGGGTACCCGGAATCGTGAGGAGAGAGTGGAGAAGGGATCGCAGCATGGCCATCCCCATGGAGGGTGACCTCTCATTTTCTCTCTCTCTGGCAGGTGCACACACAATAAGGCAAACAAACAAAAATTCATGGAAAATGCTTGTTATCCTGTTCTCTTTGCTCTTCAGAGCTTGCCGTGTCCGGTTCTTTTACTTTTTAGTTTTCAGGACTCAAATTCACCGTCATGTCCTCTGAAGAAGGGAAGCTCTTCGTGGGAGGGCTCAACTTCAACACGGATGAGCAGGCCCTGGAGGACACTTCAGTAGCTTCGGGCCTACCTCTGAGGTGGTCGTTGTCAAGGACCGGGAGACTCAGCGTTCCCAGGGTTTGGGCTTTATCACCTTCACCAACCCAGAGCACGCCTCTGATGCCAGGAGAGCCATGAGTGGAGAGTCTCTGGATGGTCGCCAGATCCGTGTGGACCATGCAGGCAAGTCTGCCCGGGGAACCAGAGGGGGTGCCTTTGGAGCTCGTGGTCGTAGCTACTCTAGAGGTGGTGGGGATGGAGGATATGGGAGTGGCAGGTGTGACAGTCGACCTGGAGGATATGGTGATGGGTGTGGAAGGTCCAGAGACTACAGCGGCAGAAGCCAGGGTGGTTATGACCGCTACTCAGGAGGAAATTAGAGACAATTATGACAACTGAGATGAGGCATGCACACGTAATGTAGATACACAAGGAATAACACTTCTGATCCAGGATCGTCCTTCCAAATGACTGTATTTATAAAGATTTTTGGAGCTGCACTGAAACATCTGTTTTAGTACATCAACGTCTATTTTTTTTTTTTTTGGAGAGGTTTTTTTTCGCTATAGGGCGCGTGCGCTCGCCAGACAGACAGAGAGAGACATAGAGACAGAAAGCGAGAAATCACCCCCCAGGGGGGATGGTCACGCCGCAATCCCTTCTCCTCCATTCTCCTCTCGGGATCTTGGGCACGCACGCACACGCGCCCGGCGTGAGTTGTAAGCCACCGGGTCCAAGACGCGAACCGCGGTCGACTACGTGGGAGTCCAGCGACATAGCCATTACGCTAACTGCTGGTTCCCTCAACGTCTATTTTTGAATTGAGCTCCCAAGGTAGCTTATTGAAAACCTTTTAGAAAGCTCCATATGTTAAAAATGCTTGTTATGAAAATATGACATGGATTTCAGTATTTTTTGCACCACCATAAACTCATACTTCAATTTTTCCATAAATTCTTGGAAGTTCCCTCAAACACCACATCCTGAAGGACCCGAGGAGATACCCCACTTCAGGTCTCCTTTCTTATAACAGTGTATATGATGTGCTCACATGACAGCAAGAGAGGGGCACCCCAGCAGGGTGCACGCGGCACCTTCCCAGCCCTCCAGGTCAAGACCTCACATGGCCGTGCACACGCCTGGCGTGTTTGTAAGTCAGCCCTGGAATCCGAACCCGTGGCTGGCCATGCTACTCCCAGCACACAGTCCGGCACTGGTGGACAGCAGCACCCATGCTGGGCTTCATTGTGCTTCGTTTGTCTTTTTGGTTTTTAAAAATAAATGCACACAGAAGAGCGGGAAGGGCACTCGGTGCTGCGTGGCGCCAATATCCCCTTCCGGCCCTCCAGCTCGTTGGGATGCTGGGCACACTCACATGCACCCCGTGTGTCTCAGGTCAGCCAGGCCAGGACCCCAAACCACAGACAGCCAGTGGCTTCCAGCGTGGCGGCCAGTACACCAGCAGCTCTGCCGCCACGCTGGTCCCTTTTTCATGTTTCTTAAGGTAGAAACTGAAGTCATTGGTTTGAGACTTTTCTTCTTTTCTAAGATTTTTTTCTCTGGGGCTGGCAGGTGGCATGGTGGTTAAAGGCACTGGATTCCCACATGGCCGACCACAGTTCGAGTCCCAGACATGGCAGCTTGCTTTCCTTCTCTCTCTCTCTGTCCCCCTCTGGTCAAATTGAAATAAACAAATGAATAAATTAATAAAATTTTTAGAAGATTGTTTTCTCCATTAACTCCTTGACTTGTGTATTATTTCTGTTTGTCTGCCTCTGGGTTTTCTGCCAAGGGAGGGGCAAGCGAGTGAGAGGAAGCACTGTGGTAGGAAATGGCACACCCAGTTCTTAGTCTCCACCCTCCTCCTCTTAGGATTTTGGTATGCCTTTTCAAGCCACTGGGACCAGGATTCAAACCGTGCAGTTGGCCACGTAGAACCCGGCTTCTTGAGCACTGGGCCACAGTGCCAGCCCCGCCATGCCCCTGCACAATTACGTGGTTGGCAGGGCTCGGTGTCCCAACCACTCAGGAAGCTAAGACAGGAGGGGCATGAACCCCAGACCAGCCTGGCAGTGAGACCCTGTCTCGGGGAAGAAATAAAAGACACCCTAAGACTGACGGTGACATCGGATGCTGTTTAGCACTGTTTGGTTCTGGCCAAAGCAGATAGGGAAGGAGCTGACAGGCAGGCGTTGTGAAAGGGAGGGCGGTGGGACTGCTGACGCCGGCCGACAGCACAGCTCCTCCAGCAGCAGAAACAGTGACTGCCCTCTCAAAAGCTGGGACTGAACGTGGGGACCTGATCACACAAATGCATGGAACCAGCAGTTGGCGTAATGGCTATGTCGCTGGACTCCCACGTAGTCGACTGCTGTTCGCGTCCCGGACCTGGCGGCTTAAACTCATGCCAGGCACATGTGCGTGGGTGCCCAAGATCCCAAGAGGAGAATGGAGGAGAAGGGATTGCGGCGTGGCCATCCCCCCTGGGGGGTGATTTCTCGCTTTCTGTCTCTCTGTCTCTCTCTCTGTCTGGCGAGTGCACGCGCCCTATAGTGAAAACCTCTCAAAAAAAAAAAAAAAAAAAAGACAAATGCAGGAACCTGCCTGGGAAAAGCCAGAGGGAGCAGTTGCCTTCCGCAGGCCTGAAGAGCCACGAGCGGAGGCCCAGTTGTGGAGCGCAGCCTGGGCTCCAGCTGGGCTCCCCTGCAGGGCGTGCTTGGAGCCTTGGGTATAGCCAGGTCCCAGCGCCACAGCCCTGTGGCAGAGCCGGGGCCTGCAGAGGCCCAGCGGCCACCAGGTTCCTCTCAGCAGTGGAGGTACTGGAGCACCGACATGCTCCTCTGCTCTGAGGGGAGGCCCCGCAAGCCCTAATCATGGGACCCAAACGATATGCACGGAGCACGTGAGCCTGGCCACTTCTTGTCTGAACTCCCCCAGCGATGTAGCTTCCTGCCGTGGCACCATGCAGTGCCCACAGCATCCTGACTTCTGGCAGGGTCACTGTGTCGCCCCTTGGGCTGCCCGTCGCCGTGTAGCACCGTGCTGTTCCTGTGCTGACGAGGTGCCCTCTGGGCACCTGCCAGGCCTGCACGCCGAGCATGCGTTTCCCAGCCCTCAGGGCCCAGCATGGGCCACACCGTGCGCCAGCTTCCCAGTGCATGAGAGCTGGCGCCCAGCGCCTGCCAGGCCGAGTGCAACGGCACCCGTCTGCCGCGGCCCGCCCGTCCTCTGGTGTGCGACGCTCACACTTAAACAGCCTAGCCAGGCTGCTGAGTGCTGACGGGATAGCACAGTGCTGTGTCAGTCTCCTCTGTCTTAGATCCTCGGCCTAGGGTGCATGTACTCACCCATGAGAGAGAGGGAGAGCGAGGCAGCACTTCTCATGGGGCACGGCCGAGCCACAGGCCCTCCTGCTTCTCCCTCCTCCCGGGACTCCGGGCACTCGCACACACGCGCTGGCTGGGGCTTCTCACACTGCTGGGCTCAGGCACACGGCCAGGCAGGGTGCAGCCTCGCCACACCACCAGCTGGCCTTGTCACGGTGGTCTTAACTTCCCCTGATGTACGAATGACATGGAGAAAAGTTCACACACACACACACACACACACACACACAGATACATATGCACAGACACATACATGTACACACGTGTGTACATATACACACGCATATGCACATGTACGTATATGCACACACATGTGTGCACATACATGTATACATATATACACATACACATACACACATGCGCACACATATATACACAATACACATATATACGCATGCATACATACATATATACACACATGTACATATACAAAATACACACGTACATATGCACACATACACATACACATAGACACACATATATACACAATGCACACATGCATATACACATTCATACATATACATATACACACCTATATACACACATATGTACACATACACATAGACACACATACACAAACATATACACACAAACACATATACACATATATACACAATATACATATATATACAATACACACACATACACACATACACACATATATGCACGCACACACATATACACGCACATACACATATGCACACATGCGTATACACACATGCACACACATGCAATAACTGAGCACCTGAACACGCTCCCTGTGTGCACATCTCTGGTCCTGGCTGGCTGGGGCATCGTGAGGTGGTGACAATGTCGAGTGCACCTGTCTCTCCTTCATGAAAGAAACTTAAAAACAGACCCGGGGAACTTCCCCAAAGTTAATGTGCGTGCAGACCCCCTACGTGGTCCCGCAGTGGCTGGCCAGCTCAGAGGGAGCGGAGCCTGCAGAGACCCCACCCCTGGCTGACAGCATCCGCCCCCCCCTCCCACCCCGGGCTGCTAGGGGCAGGGCCCAGAGGGTGCTCTGAAGCTGGCCCAGGGGGCCCTCAGAGCCTCTCCTTGCAGGGCAAAGGCGGCAAGAGCAAGGCCTGGCAGGCCCGACCCTTTCCTGGCTCCACCCCCTGGCTCCTCCTCCTGGCTGGCCAGGGAACTGTCTTTAAGGTCAGCCCCCCACGTTCCTTATCGACCCACAAAAGCCGGCTACGCACACGGTCAGGCAGCACCCACACTCCAGGCCCCTCTCCAGCAGACCCTGGCCACGCCGTCCCGCCCCAGGCGCCCACACTCCAGGCCCCTCTCACAGACAGGCCCGCACACACTGTCCCGCCCCAGACTCCACCATGCTCCTAGCTCTGTGCCCCACAGGTCAGCAAGCCACACCTCCAGGCTCATCAGGCCCTCCAGAGTTGGAGGTGGTGGGCCAGCCAGTTGCATGGTAGTTAAAGTGATGAGATCCCGCATGGCCTGCATGGTTCAAGTCCCAGACCCAGCAGTTTGAGAAATACACCAGGTGTGTGTGCATGTATGCCCAAAGTCTTGAGGAGGATGAAGGAAAGGGGATTGCAGTGTAACTGCCCTCTCTGGTGGGGATGCTTTCTCATTTGTCTCACTTTCTCTGGCAAGCACACACGCCCTCAGGCAAAATTGTAAAAAAGAAAGAAGAGGAGGAGGTGGCGTTTAATTCGTTGACAGAAGAAGCCTCTGCACTTTATTCCAGATGTGGGCCTTGGCCAGGGCAGGCCCCAGATCGCCATGGCAACTGGCCACACTGGCAGTCAGCCAGGTCAGCGGTAGCTGTCAGGATCCGTGTCCTCGGGCACAAAGTAGCGCTGCAGTGCGGGCTGCAAGAGCAGTGGGGCCCGCGGGCGGGCGGGTGCAGGCCAGCCGGGAGGAAAGGGTCGCAGCTCCACCCGCGGCAGCGGCAGCTTCAGCACCCGGATGGAGCCATCTGCAGCAGCGTGGCCGCCACTGAGCCGAGGCAGCAGCCGCCCTGGGGAGATGGGCAGTGAGGCCACGCCCACTAGGGCTGAGCCTGGCTGGGGCGGAGAGTTGGGGTCTCGTCTCCTCGGCCCCCACTCACCCCTCAGCCTGAGCGCAGATCTCCGGACTGCCGCCTCCTGAAGCCGGAGGATGGGGTGGTGCCTGCGGAGGGGGTGCGCTCAGCGGCAGCCCCGCCCAGCAGCCGCCCCACCGTGCAGTGCCTGTGGCCACGCACCGGCCGTCCGCCGGCTGCCGCGTCACCGTGTTGGGTACCGGAGGGCGCGGGCTCGGCGGGAGTCCGGGCTCACGCGCCGGCACGACCTTCTCTCGGAGCAAGTTGTGCTGCGCCCGCCGCTGCTCACAGAAGTAGTTGAGTGCTTCTACAGCACCCAGATCCACCATCTGCGACTGTGCCCACTGCGTCTCCACCAGCGGCAGGAGCTCGCTGGGGAGCAGGCTTGGCGCGGAGGAGCGGAAGCGGCTCTCAGGCGCCAAGCAGAAGCGCTGCAGCGTCTGGGAGAGGGCGTGCCGGGTCCCCCAGGGGCGCCCCTGCAGAGGCTGGGCCTGCAATGCCCCAGTGGCCGAGTCCAACTCTGGCTCCCTGGTTGGGACCAGTGACGGTGTCTCCAAGATGTGCGAGAACACCTCAGAGACACTCGGAGGCGATGCAGAGATACCGGAGGGCGTCTGGGAGAGGCCCAGGGGTGTTGTCGAGAGCTGGGCCAGCACCCCTGGGGAAGCCTGGGCCAGCACGTCTTTGGAAGGAGAGACCCTGGGCAGCACTGAGAGCTTGGCTACAGACAGCTGCAGGGTGTCCTCCTGGGGAGGGAGCGCTGTGTCCTGAGCCCTGTCGCAGCCCTGCCCTGACACGGACACTGTCCTGCTTCTAAGCCAGGGACGCCCTGCAGGCTCACACAGGGAGGCCATGGAGATGCGCAGGGCTGGGAGTGCACTGGGAGCACAGAGCCCCCCAAGGCAGGGCACGGGCCTCACCCGGCCCTCCCCACAGGACCCCCGGAAAGCCTGGAGACAGCGAAAGGCGGCCCGAGGTGGTCCCCCAGCCCCAGCCCAGACCTGGAACTGCTGGATCATGTGGTCCAGCTTCTGGTGGCACTGTCTACGCAGTTCCGCCTTGGAGACCTGGTCCTGGCCCTGCACCCACGTCATCATCTCCTCCACCAGGAAGCCCTCTGGGTCTTGAAGGCCCAGCCCGTCCAGCAGCTTCCTGACCGCTGGCCTGGGACACATGCACAGGCTGATCCCCAGGCCTTCAGCCTGGCAGGGGCCCCGGGAGTGGGACTCACCGGCAAGTGTCAGGCGAGCAGAGGAAGTAGGCCATCAGCTCCAGCACCACGACGAGGGACTCCAGGGAGCAGGCCAGGAGCAGCTGCAGAGCCAGTACCACAAACCGCTCCTGAGTCTGGTCCTGCAGGGCGAGGGGCGTGCTTGACACGGGGGGGGGGGGGGGGGGGGGCGTGTTGGCGCAGGAGGGGGGTGCGGGGCGGGTGCTGGAGGCACACCTGCAGGCTCGGGGGTTGGTCCAGGTTGAGCAAATGCACGAGGATGCCTTGCAGCTGGCCGCGGAGGTCGCTGCTCACCTCCGGCAGCAGCCTGAGCAGCGCGTGGAGGATGTGCACCCGGTCCGCCCAGGTGGCCTCCTCTAGCAGGCCCAGGAGCAGCGAGGCCAGGCCTTCCAAGGTGCCCATCTCTGGGTACGCCTGTGAGGACCCGTGCTGAGGTCCCACCCCAACCACGCTAGCTTACTCCTTCCCCAGAGTGCCCGGCACCCAGACCCTGCTCCGGACCTTCAGGGTGAAGAGAGGGAACAGCTTTTTGAACCAGTTCTGGCCAACGAAAAACTGCAGGAACCTGGGCAGACGCCCGTAGCACTCTTCGCAGAGCAAGCCTGAACAGGACTCGAGGTGGAGGTAGGTCCCTGTCCTGGTGCTGTCAGGGAGCTGCAGGGTCAGGTTCGTGGAGCTCTAGGGAAACCCGCAGTTGCAGGCCCTGCCTCTGTGGGCCGTGGCCAGCCGAGTCCGGGCTCCCAATGGCTACCAGCGGCGTACCAGGGCCTCGGGCTCCAGCTGTGGCTCCAGGGGGGCCGACACCCAGTCCAGGTCCAGGTCCAGCTCCTGGTCCTCCTCCTCCTCATCGCCCCAGGGCTGTGACCCCAGCCACTGCATCAACGTCCTCCGCCACCGGGAGTGGTGCCGGCGGGTGCGCTGGTGCCACAGGTCATCCCTGTCCACTGGCTGTGGAGAGGTGGCATCTGGCCGGCTACGAGTCGAGGGCAGAGGGCCCCAGCCCTCCCCACGCCCGGCCTCCAGCCTTGCACCTTGCCTTGAGTCTTTGGTTGCTGGAAGTGAGTGGGGCCAGGGAGCTGAGGCAGCCCACCTCCTCTGGCAGCCACAGGCGCTGTAGCACTGCAGAGTTGGGCACGCAGCCAGGGAAGCTGACCGGGAGCGGGTGGTGCTGAGGTGGGCACAGGTGTGCTGAGCGGACGCCCAGCTTGGACCTGCCCAGGTCATCAGCAACCCCCAGAGCCCCTCGGCCACTCGCCCAGCTCTGCCCGCCAGGCCTCCGAGCAACGCGTGGGACCAACTGCCGCTGCTCTCTGCTCAATGCTAACGGAGCAGCACGGGGGTCAGAAGCATCCCGTAGGGAAACTGGGCCCCCCCGCCCAGCACAGGGCACAGTAGGAAGGAAGGAGTTTGGTGAGAGGGCAAGGGAAGGCACGAACAGATGGGCCAACCCATGCGGAAAGGGTCAGTGACCTGCCTGATCAGGTGACAGCTTCAGGCACTTGCCGGGAAAAGGGGCTGAGGCCTGCCTGACACCTGGTGTGGGCGACCACGCGAAGGTGGTGGGCCTCAAGGGCCCGACTTCCTGAAGGCAGCACCCTGCCTTCCGGGAAGGAAGTGTGCAGGCACAGCCAGCAAGCAGACCTGACTCTCCTGCCCCCTGCTCTGGGAGCCCCTGGGCCCCTGCTCAGACCGTAGCTCAGGCCCACAGACACAGCCGGGCCAGGACTGGGCCAGTGGGGGCACTGGGAGGGGGCTGGAGCCAGGCAGCCCAGGCCGTGGGGGTCTCACCTGGTAGAGTTGCGTTGTGGCTGGAAAGAAGCCCCCAAGTCTCGAGAGGGGCTCCTGAGGCCGCCTTTTGAGCAGCAGTGGGACCTGGGGAGGGCACCAGGGCTCAGAGGGGTCAGCCCTGTGCCCGAGGTGCCCTCAGGGTGGCACCCAGCTGTCCAACTCTCACCCTGTGCTGCTGTTGGCAGGGTGGCGTGTCCTGTGCGTCCTGAGGCACTGCTGCCTGCCCTCGGAGCTGGGGCCGTGCCGCCTGCAGCTGCAGATCCAGGCTGAGACCCAGGCAGGAGCTCAGGGACGAGCAGGCGAGGAGCTGGAGCAGGGGAGGTATCACAGTGGGCAGGGCCGTGTGGCCTGGGCAGGGGCGGGCTGGGGCTCACCTGAGACACAGTGCTGTGTGCCCTGCGGTATGCAGGTGAGACGAGCCGGGCAGCGGGGGCCACGTGCTGGCCCAGGGCCCCCAGGGCTTGCAGGGGCAGGGCCTTCGGCACTGCCTGGGCTTCGATGCTGAGCCTAGTCTGCCCAGGACAGGGGCCAGATGTTAGCAGGGAAGCTGGGTCGTGGGCCTCTCTGTCCCCTGCCAGGGCCACGGTACTGCATTGCTGGGACTCCCATCCAGACTGCATGCCCTGGGGAGGTGGCAGGAGCAGTGCATGGGGTTAGAAACTAGGGCATATAGGGGCCTGGGCCTAGCCAGGGCTGGGGGAGGGCCGCACCCACCAGCATGCCAGGGCCATAGATGACACGGAGATAATTGTCAAAGGCTTCCTGGCGCTGCTGCCAGGAGGCAGGGGGGCGGGCCGCAGGGACCACCAGCCCTGATCCCAGCTGCTGGAGGTCCTGGTTCCGGGCCACTAGCGCATCCCAGTCCTGGGTGGGCAGTGAGGGCTCAGCCTGGTCTTCCTTGAGCCCAGCCATCTGTTGCTCAGGAGATCACAGGGACCCAGGACCTGGACTGGGGGCTCCCCACCTCCTTTACCACTGGTTGCTGAGACAGTGCTGTCTGGCGACGGATGAGAGACAGGGCCACACTGCAGACAGGGACAAGCGTAGGTGGGAGGCCAGGTGGCTCTACAGGGGGATGGAGCCGAGGCTGGGACAAGGTGGGGAAGCCAGGGCTGGGGCGCCTGGGCTTGTGGCAACCCGAGGATCCCGAGTGCTGGAGGGCGGGTGGACTTGCAGGGTAGTGGGCTGTGGTGGACCTGAGGCTTGCCGTCCTGTGCAGGCGGGTGAGTCTCTGCAGCTGAGCAGAGGTCAGGGGCTCCTGGCTGGCCAGTGGCAGCGGAGGGTCGTCCACGGTGTCAGGAGCTTTCCGGCACAGGTTCTGAACAGAAGGGAGCCTGCGTGATTGGCCTAGGGACTGAGTCTACAGCAGCCCCACCTGCCCGCCCTGTCCTCACTGCACACCTTCACCAGGTAGGATGTAGGCAGATAGAGCCGGTGGGGCACCAGGCAGAGGTGGGAGCCCAGGGCAAGCACCAGGTCCCCACTGTCGCTGCAGAAGGCCAGGGCCTGAGGAGCCCCATTCAGCTGCAGGAGCCTGAAGGGTGCCCAGGGCCAGGGTCCAGCCCTTGTTTCACGGAGTGGGAAACTAAAGCAGCAGCAGGGGCAGGGTCCTCTCCCGCTAGTCCAGCCGCGGGCTCTGGTACCGAGAAGTAGGAGATCCCCGGCCGGCCCGGCCCCGCCCCCGCCCCGCCCCCGCCCGGGCCCCGCCCCACCCACCGCAGCAGGCGGTTCTCCGCGGTCCAGATGCGAATGGTGCCGTCCAGGCTGGAGCTGGCGTAGAGCTTGAGCGCTGGGCAGCAGCACAGGCCTGGGCAAGGCTGGGGGTCAGGGGCCAGAGAAGGGGAGCAGCCTGCGTTCCACCTCTGCTCTGCCCCTCACCAGTGATGTGATCCAGGGGGTCATCCTGGGGCCGGTGGTCGTAGCGCCGGCTGTCGCCCAGGCCGAACTGCACCAGTCCATAGGTGGCGGTGTTCGGGTCCTCAAAGCCCACGGTGACGCGCCGACCGAGGGCACAGAGCCTCACAGCCAGGTGGCAGCAGGAGAAGGTGCGCAGCAGGCTCAGGCTCTCCTCCGAGTAGGGAAAGGCCCTCCACATCTTCACCGTCAGGTCCCCGCCTGCAGGTGGGGCGACCAGCTGTGGGCCTGCAGGAGCAGAGCTCAGGAGGTAGTGGGGAAGATGAGGTACTGACCTGAAGACACCACACTGTTCCAGGTGGAGGCAAGGGCAGTGACCGGGCCAGGGCTGTGTGCCTCCGTGTGGAAGACCACCTTCGACGAGCGCCAGTCAAGCACAGACAGCGAGCCGTCTGTGTGCCCCAACACAGGCAGGTACCTGCAGGTGGCATCGGAGGCTATTGGCGTGGTCCCTACAGCCAAGCCCACCTCTCCCCATTGCCCCAGCGGGCCCCTGCGCACACCTGTTCTTGTTCTTCCATGCCCAGGGCACAGTGCTGTGGCGCAGCTCACCCCTGTGCTGGCGCACGATCTCCCAGGTGGCGAATGCGCTCTCGGGATCGATGAGGTGGCTGTAGAGATGCAGGCAGCAGGGCTGCGGCGCCGGGGACGGTGGCGGGCGCACGCGGTGCTGCACGTCCATGGGGCAGCGCGCTGCATTGGCACACACCAGGT
The DNA here is from genome assembly GCA_026018925.1 of Tupaia tana. Taxonomy (NCBI): domain Eukaryota; kingdom Metazoa; phylum Chordata; class Mammalia; order Scandentia; family Tupaiidae; genus Tupaia; species Tupaia tana. Next base: position 93,718,926 of record JAKSZU010000008.1, on the reverse strand, counting down.
GCCCCGCGCGTGTCAGCAGCCACAAGGCCTCGCGGGGCAGGCAGTAGGCCACGGCAGCTGCGCAGTCGTCGGGCTCCAGAAGCAGTGCGCTCACCGTGCGTCCAGTAGCCGCGGATACTAGGTAGACCGAGCCGTCGGCGCAAGCGCATACGATGCGGGAGGGCAGGGATGGGTGCGTGGGCACGGGCAGCGTGGGCGCCACCTGCAGGTGGAGCACTGGCGCCGACAGCTGCGCCAGCGGCGTGTAGAGCTGGTGCACACGCCACAGCAGAACACTGCTCCTGCACAGGGCTAGCACCGGCCAGTTGGGGCCTGCGGGCGCCAGCAGACTGCTCACGCGCCCAGACAACACGTCCTGGCCCCAGTAGCACAGTGACACCTCGCCCACCTGCGCTGCTCCTCGCAGGTCCCACGTGCGCAGCGTCCCGTCCTGCGAGGCAGACAACACCAGGGGCGTGTTCGGGAGTACGGCCATAGCTGTCACGGGGCCTGCAGGAGGGGTGTGGATCATTATGGGGGTGCACCAGGACGCAGTAAAGGGGAGCTGTCAGCTCGGGGCCTGGCCAGCCATGAGAAACCTGGTCAAAAATCAGAGCCAGGGGAGATTCTGGACTTCCCAGAATCCTCTAAAGCGGGGCGTGCTGGGGCTGGCGCACCTGTGTGGCCCACGAACACCATCCGGATCTGCCAGTCCGCCTCCCACACCTTCACTGTGCTGTCCCGGGAAGCAGTCACCATGGCCTCTGCCTCCTGGCAGAACGCCAGGTCCGAGATGGTGCTGGGGACAGGTGGGGGGGGGGGTGCAGCACAGCAGAATTAGAAGGGCCTCCTACAGTGCCAGTGAGAACTGCCTCGCGCCCCATTGCAGCGCTCACGTTTTGTGCAGATCCCGTCGCACGTCTACGAGAGCCCAGGTTTGCAGATCAAAGGTCAGCACGGCTGAGCCGTAGGCAGCAAAGCAACGTGGGACTTGGTGGGGAGGGGCAGGCGCCAGAGCTAGGCGCATGATGGCGCCCGCTGGACTCTGTGGCGGCTGCAGAGTTGACCCGAGCGGCACCAGGCGGCGACCACGTGAGCGAAACTTCCAGAGCGCCAGACCTCCTCCGACCTCGGCCACGAGCAGCAGCCCAGGGTTGGGCACCGGAAGGCAGCAAGTAGGCTCGCAGTCCGGCCCCCTGCCCATCCCCGGCTGGCTGAGCCACAACAGGCTGAGGTCGGTCCCTAGGATGGCCAGCCCTGCGGGGCCCCAGCCTACAAAGCGGCCCGTAGTGCCCAGCGGGCCCAGCACGGCCACCAGTCCAGTAAGCTGGATGGGGGCCAGACGCTTCTCCTGAGCCCAGCCATCCTCTCGGTGCAGATGCAGGCGGCCCGCACGGTCCAGCACCACAAACCGTCGGCATACTGGGTCCTGCGCCACTGAGCACAGCCCGGCTGCCACCTCCAGGCGGCGCAGTGGTTCCAGCCCGTGCGTCAAGCGCGCAACGCGGAGCTCGTCTCTCTTCTCCTGCGGGTCGGGATTGGCAGACCCGCGGTTAAGGGGAGGAGCCGCTCCAGCCTAGGAAAGCTCAAGAGGATCCTAAGAGTCAGTTCTGGGAACCCCGAAGGAAAGGGCCGGACTGAGGCCGATGCAGGGGCAGCCGCACCTTTTCCACGATGTCGTGGAGGCCTGCGCGCAGGAGCAACCACAGCTGGCGGGCGCGGGCGTGCGGAGTCATGCTTTGCCACTGCTGGCTGCTGGTGAAAACCTCCGAGTCCGGCAGTGGCTCAGTGAAGGACAGCTCTGCGGGGGACCGCGAACGCTGGCAACTCCGGCTTTGAACCCCCAACACTGGAGCCCTGGGCAGCCCTGCCGGGCTGGGGCTCCCCAGCGGAGCTGAACTCTCAGGGATTTTAGAGCCCAAAGGACACTTGCAGTCTAGTGGGGCACTTGGGGTGTGAGGCCAGGTCCCCTCACCATTTTTTTCCATGAGCAGCCCGGGGTCTGGGACGTCGAAGCTGTCAGGGTCACACACGTCGAGGTCGATTGGGTCGTCGCCTTCAGCTAAGAGATACATTTCTGACTCCGTTAACGAAGCTGCCTGTCCAAACGCCTAACAGCTCCTGAGACCTAGCGCCGTTGCTAAGATACCAGAGGCTACAGGCCCCGCCCCGCTACGGCCCCGCCCCACTCGGCACCAAGTCCACACCAAGTCACAAACTTTTATTGGAAACAAATGAGCTGCAGCAAAGGGACACTCAGTGCGCATCCTGACGGGTACAGGTAGGGGCCAGGGCAGCCCCAGGCCAGGGCCATCACCGCTGGGGTCTGTTCGTAGGGTCTCTGGCCATCGCCCTTTGGGCAGGAGTGTGCTGGCCCAGGACGGAATATAAAAATAAACTCTGCGGCCCAGCTGCCCTGCTGCAGCAGTTCTGGGGTGGGCGGTCACTCCTCCTAGCAGGTCAGGCCATCCAGCCCATCACAGCACGGACAGCAGGAGGCCGGGGTGAGTGGACATCCACAGGCTAGAGCCAAAGAGCTAGGTGGGCGTGGCCTTGGGCAGCGCCAGGGTCTGGCCAGCAGCTGGGGTGGCGCTGGGGCCCTCAGGTGGGCGGGTCCAGGCACTGGATGACGCTGGATGAGGGTGGGCTCCACTCCTCCCGTCACATACAGATCACCGGGACCCTAGGCAGAGAGTGGCACACAGCAGGCCTTTCGGGACCACCATCCAGGGGTCCAGGAGGAGAGGCCCACCCTGTCCCACCCACCACAGGCACCCACCAGGGACCCAGGCCACGGCCACCATCACACACCTGTCCTCCTCCAGAGTGCTGGCCTCCTCAGGGCCTCCACGGCCATTCTCCTCCTCCACCTCCTCCTCCAGCTCCATGCCCAGCTCGCGGCCCCCCTCAGAGGGTGTGTAAGTGGAGCCACTGGGGGGTTTGGGAGCCAGTCAGGCCCCTGGTCCCAGACCCGCCACAGGCCCCAGGGAAGACTGAGTCAGTGAGCAGGTATGGCTGGGAACTGGGGTGGGCCCAAGCAGGCGCTGTGGGGAGGGAGCTGGGACCCACCTGATGGAGCGGCAGCTGAAGAAGACAATACGCTTGAGTCGCTTATTGTAGAAGAAGTAGTTGAAAGACCAGAGACTGCCATCTTCCCCAAAGGGGTCCGAGTCCAGGTCTGGGTTATAGCTGGGGAGTGAAGGGTGAGCAGCGTGAGGTCCCCAGCGCCACACACACCCAGATGCTGTCCTGCAGGGACTCTGGCCCACCTGTAGATGTCGCACTCGGCCAGGCAGATCTCCTCGTCCACTGCATTCCACAGCTGTGGCTTCAAGGCCCTGAAGTCTTCCCGCACAGCTGAGAAGAGACTGCAGTTGACTGCATTCACCACCTAGGGCAGGTGACGGACAGGGGTGACAAGTGCCGAAGAGGGGAGCATGGACTGGCAAAGTCCAGGGCCTCAGGAGCGGGGTGGCCAGGGCTGCGGGTCCTTTCCTCCCACCTAGCGCTCACCCAGCTGAGGCTGGGCTCGCGGCTGAACTCGTGGCTGCGAGCTCTGCTGAAGTCGTAGTCCGGCCGGAAGGACTCGTTGAGTGTGGCGATCAGGTAGAAAAGGGTCTTGCGGCTGCACTTGTCACTGAGGAGGCCCTCGTCCTCACCAGCATGGCTCTTGCTCAGTCTGCACAGAGAGGAGGATCAGCCCAGCCCCTACCCCCAGCGCCCAGGGCAGGCCCTCCTTGGCTCACCTGCTGGGGCTGAGGCCTGAGGTCTGGGGTGGGGACAGTGCCTCCAGCACGTGGGGCCGGCCCTCCTGGCAGAACTGCTTGAACATGTGTTTGTCGTCTCCTGCCATCTTACAAGAGTAGCTCTCGATCCTAGGGCACAGTCAGCACCATGGGGCACAACACCCCAGGGCGGCCTCGGGGCCAGGGCAGGGCATCCTCGGATGTCACCCCGGGACAGACTTGGGGCCAGGCAGGGTACCCTCGGATGTCACCCCGGGACAGACTTGGGGCCAGGGCAGGGCACCCTGAGTTGCACCCCCAGGACGGACTGGGGAGCCTGAAACGCAGCCCAGGATGGACTTGGGGCCAGGGCAGGGCACCATGAGATGCAGCCGCAGGACCTTGGGCCTCACCTGCCAATAATGTGCGCATCCCCGGTCTCCACAGTTAGCTGTGAGTTGATGGCCTCGAAGCTGGAGTTCTCCAACAGCTTCATGTCCTTAGAGAAGGAGCTCAGTGCGGCCTGCGGATACGGGAGGCCAGGCCACAGGTCGCACCCAGCTTCACACAGCTCTCCTCCCCTGGCCTGCTCCCAGGCCTCCAGCTCGAGCCAGAGGTGTGCAGACCCTGACCCTGAGGGTGGCAAGTCCAGCTCCACCTTGGCCATGCTCCCGGAATGGCAGGCTGGGGGGTGAGGGGGGAGGTACACCGGGGTGCTGTGCACTTTCTAAGCTCCCTGTCCCAAAAAGAAGAGCCCACCACACATGGGCTCACTGTGAGCTCGCAAAGTGACATGACTCCTGCGATCATCCCCAGGCTTAGAACCGCATCCCAGTTAGGAACCAGGACACTGTGCCCTGGACCTGTGGTCGTCTGGCTGGTGTTCTCCGGGATACGTGCGCCTGCTTTCTTCGGGCGCCAAGCAGCGGAAGAAGGCTTCGGCGCCCCAATAAGGCACTGACTGTCGCACCCGCAGCCCGGCCGGGCTAGAGGCACTCGCCCAGCTCCAAGGGAACTGCAAGTCCCAGGAGGCAGTGCGCGTGGCTATGGGCACTCTCCTAGCGGCCGAGGAACTACAATTCCCAGGAGGCAGTGCGGTGGTAGGGCCAGCGCGGGGCCTGCTGGGGACTGTGGTCCCGGCGGTCCAAGACGCCCGGGGTGCGGGGCGGGGGGCGCGGGGCACAGAACAGACACCCACCTGCTTGGACTAGACTGGGCCGGGCCGACTAGCGTCAGTGCTAGTGTGAAGGCGGGACGGGCTTCGCGCCGCGCGGACTCCTCAGGACCGAAGGGCGGCGCCGCGGCCTCCGCTCGGACCGCGCTGTATCCGGGGGAAGAAGCTCCGCCGCGACGTCCCGTTATTCCCGGCCCTGCCGGCCCACCCCGGCTGCCGCCGCGACATAGCCTCGCCCCCTGCACAGCGTCCGCTCTCGCGACCGACCTGCCGCCGACCGCCACGGACCGCCTTGGCGAGCGAGCGAGCGTGCGAACCAGCGACCTCCGCCTCCCCCGGCCGGACAATAACAAGCGTCCTCGGAGTCGGCCCCACGCCTCTGAGTGGCGCGTTCCAGGCTCGGAGATCCAGGGCTCGAGTAGCCATTGGGAGCGTCGCCCGTCATTCATCCTTGCTTTACACTCCTATTGGTTGATAGGTCTGCCTGTCATACTCTTGGCGTACAGGACCGCCCACTCCCTGGCTCTCATTGGTCGAGATCTAGCTTGCTCCGCCCCTGCCCTCCAGTTCCCAGGGGCTCTGGCGTACCCGCAGGGCTGGGATGTGGGCGTGGCGAGAGGGTGGGCGTGGGGCTCGGAGTCGCGACCAGTTGCTGCGGGCGCCGGGTAGTTCCCCCACGGGACTCCCGAGCTTTTACGCAGAGAGGCCGCTCCCCCTTTCCAGTTGTGTCCAGTGTTTCGGTCTCTAATACTTTGTCCCCAAAACCCAGCTCAAACCTCGGACTTCGTATCCGCTGCCAGTCTCGTGCAGCCCGTGTCGGAGATCCCGGGCCGTGCCTGCTCTTCGCAGGCGTCAGGCTGGGCCGGTGCACGGCCCCCGGATCTTGACATTGGCGGCGCCCGGAACCCCAAGCTCGCGGCCTCTATTTCCGGCCGGTGGAAGCTCTCGGCGGCCCGATACCACGGAAGCGGGCTCGGGGGGCCCGGAGTTGGACGGACCGGAGATGGCGCCGCCAGCTGGCGGGGCGGCGACTTCGGACGCGGGCCAGGCCTTGGTGCTCTTGGCTGTGGACGCCAACGTGAGGCCGCTGGGCACCGGACCGGACGCCGAGGCGAGGCTGCGGAGGCTGCAGCTGAGCGCGGACCCTGAGCGGCCCGGGCACTTCCGGCTGGAATTGCAAGGCGCGGGGCCCGGGGCGGTGAGTGGGGCGTTACGGACGCGCGGCCTGTGGGCCCGGCCGGCAGGGCCAAGCTCCTCTGCGTGCCAACCTTGTGCCCTTGAGCACTTACTTTCTGTGCTTCTGTTTTTTCGACTGTAAAATGGGGGAAATGCTGACCCCTACTTCACAGGCCTATTGGGAGGATTGACGAGGTAATAGGCATAAAGGGCTTAGGGCCGTGGAAGTGGCCAATAAATGCAACCTCGTGTTCCTTGGTTACCGTGCGTGGACGGAGGCGCTGAGCCTGAACTATCTCCCTCCTCAGGTCAGTCTAGAGTGGCCCTTGGAGTCGGTCAGCTACACCGTCCGGGGCCCCAGCCAACACCAGCTGCGCCTTCCACCAAGGGGGCCTGGAGCCCTCAGCCTGCACTTTCTCAGCCTTCAGGAAGCTCAGCGGTGGGCAGCCCTGATACGAGGTGCCACCGTGGAGGGGCAGAATGGTCAGTGCCCTGGAGTGAAGGCACATGTCCTCGGTGGGTGGGGGTGGTGATGGGGCAGCTGGCCTACCTTTCCCACTGCCAGGGTCTGGGAAGGCTCTGAGGAGGAGGTGGAGAAAAGGAGTAGAGACAGGTGTGGAGAGGCAGAGAGAGACAGGGCCTCAGGACCAGGGTGAGAAGACAGATGCTCCCATGAGAAAACGGTGTGTGGGGACCAGCAGTTAGCGTAATGGCTATGTCGCTGGACTCCCATGTAGTCGACCGTGGTTCGCGTCCTGGACCCAGTGGCTTAAAACTCACACCAGGCGCGTGTGCGTGTGTGCCCAAGATCCCGAGAGGAGAAGGGATTGCGGTGTGGCCATCCTTCCTGGGGGGTGATTTCTCGCTTTCTGTCTCTCTATCTGGCGAGCGCACGCACCCTGTAGTAAAAACCTCTCTTAAAAACAAAACTGTGTGTGTGCGCGCAGATGGGAGAGCAGCAGCTCAGACCTGTGCGTGTTCAGCCTGGTTAAGATGTCTGTAATCACGTGAGGTGGTGCAGGTGGGGCTGGGGAGAAGGATGTTTCCAGAGATGCTTAGGAGATGGAGTTTGATGTTTTATGGCTGTTTCCATTGGAAGAGTTGGCAGTCAGGACAGAGGGATGGAGGGACCAGGGAGTGTGAGACTCCCAGGCAAGGGCTTGGTTGGAAGGGCATGGATATGGCTGGGTTCTTACACTTCAGAGCTGAGGCTCTGGAGAGCTGAAGACTGGGAGTAGGAGAGTCACCGAAGGCGTCCAGGAGAGGAGCGAGGAGTGAGGGCCTGGCGCAGATGGTGCAGGGGGAGAGGGAGGAGCAAGGGCCTGTGCAGACTGTGCAGGGGGAGAGGGAGGAGCGTCTGCAGATGAGAGGGAGAAAGAACTGCTGTGGTAGGAAGCCCCGGGGACCCAGCCTGAGGTGCAGGCCAGGGAGGTGTCACTGTGTGATGCTGGGGACATGTGAAGACTCCAGCTCTGCACATCCAGGATGCCTCGGCACAGGGTGCGAGTGTGCGGCTGTCCCCGGCCGGCTGTGGGGCTGGGGTTCGTATCAGGTGGAGACCCTGTCAGGGCATGCTGCCCCTCGTGCCTGCTTGCTTTCGCGCACTCCCTCTCCTGAAGGAAGAAAGTAAATAAACTTAAGAGAGGCTCAGGCATCACAGCAGCGAAAAGGGAGAAAGGCTCCTCTTGGTCGTTCGTGAGGCACCTGCTGGACACCTGCTCTGCGAGGCTGTCTGGCGGAACCAAACCTCGAGTCCAACGCTCCGGGAGCTGGCACTGCTCGGAGGACAGCGGACACGTAAAGAAGTGACTGCTGGGCAGTGGAGGGAATGGGAGTGCTGGAGTTGGGAGGGTGGGAGGGAAAGACAGGCTGAGGTGATCTCGGAAGAGCGTGACACGAACCCCTTGGCCAGGGAGTGACAGGCAGGAAAGCCCAAAGGGGCACTGCGGTGACCCTGGGTCACCATGCTGTGCAGGCACACTGAGTGCGGACTGACAGCCTCGGGCCGGGCTTCCTGGGGAGGCCAGGTGGCACGTGGCTGTTAAAGATGCTGGGCTGCAGCCCAGTGTGCCCTGCGCAGGGCCTGGCACGGGCCGAGGTCTTCAGCACCCCACATCTTCTCTCCTAGGCAGTGGCAGCCCTCCCCCGGGGCTGGGTACAGAGGCACGTCCTGTTTCCCTGCCCAGTCCCCCAGAAGTCCCCATACCCAAAGCCCCCCAACCTGAGGCCGACCCTCTCCGAAGCCCTGGAGACTCGATGCAGAAAGGTACAGCAGGCCTCGGGGGAGGGGCCGTCTGTGCCCACTGCCCAGCTGGCTGGGGGTGGGGGTGGGGGACTGCCGCGCCTGCTGCCCCTCCCTCTCCTTGCAGAGGAGCTGGTGAGCCGTCTGGCCCGGGCCATTGCAGGTGGGGATGAGGAGAGCGCAGCCCAGGCCGCAGCCACCTTGGCCCAGCACCACACAGCGCTCAGTGTCCAGCTCCCAGAAGCCTGCTTCCCACCAGGTCCCATCAAGTGAGGCCTGGGCTTCTCCCTTGCCCCACCCCACCCCTGCCCGGACCCTGCCCCTCCCCTTCCTGACCAGTTTCTGGCCTAGGCTGCAGGTCACCGTGGGTGATGCCGCATCCGCCATCTCTGCTGTGTCCTCCGCCCACTTCGCGCTGCGCGTACATCCCCACTGCACCATAGCTGCCCTCCAGGAGCGGGTGAGCATGGGGCCTGGGGAGTCCTGCTGGGGCAGGAACCCTGGGTGACAGTGGCCCCGATGCTCTGCCCAGGTGTTTTCGGAGTTGGGTTTCCCACCAGCTGTGCAGCGCTGGGTCATCGGGGGCCGTCTGTGTGTGCCTGAGTGCAGCCTTGCCTCCTACGGGGTCCGGCAGGACGGAGACCCTGCCTTCCTGTACCTGCTCTCAGCCCCTCGAGAGGCCCCAGGTCAGGCTTCGACTGGGAGGGAGGAGGTGGGATGCAGCCTGAGAGAACCCTGAGTCCCACCTTCTGCCACAGGACAGAGTCCCCAGAAGATGGATGGAGAGCCAGGACGCTCATTTCCCCTGCCGCTGGGGCTGCCCCAAGCCCCTCAACCAGCTAGTTCCAGCCTCCCCAGCCTCCTTCAGGTGGGCAAGGGGTGGACTGGGCCAGGGAGTCAGGCTTGGGTGCCTCGGGCATGAGGTCAAGCAGTTGTCTCCCTGTCTCCCCAGCCTGGCTGGCCGTGTCCCTCTTGCACCTTTGTCAACACCGCAAGCCGCCCTGGCTGTGAGATTTGTAGCACCCAGAGGCCCTGTGTGTGAGACCCCCTTCCAGCTGCCTCCTAACGACCAGCAAAGGTGCTAGTGCAGAGGCAGAGAGGGCAGGGGCGGCAGAACAAGCAGGAATGACCTCTCCCATAGGTCGCGAGAATGTGGCCCTTCCCTGGCAGGACCAGGCACTTGGTCCCTCTCAATTTCTCGGGGGACTCTGCTGACTGCTGTCTGGGGCCAGTCAATAAAGATGCTTCCATAAGCCAGCAGACTGGCCCCCTCGCCTCTGTGCAGACCAGCCCCAGTCCAGCCAGGTTCTGGCCTGGGCAGTGGCTGCAGCGAAGTAGACCACAAGTCCCAGGCTGCTGACTGTTGGGCTGCTCTGCCTCTGCAAGCCTTGTTCCTAGGCCCTCGGCCATAGATTCCTTCCTCCCCCAGCTCCTGCCACCCTTGGTCACCAGTGCCCTTGCTATTCCAACTAGGGTCACCCCAGCGGTGGGAGCAAGTGCTTCCTGTCGTAGGGACAAGGGGCACACAGGAGTTAGGAGCCCAGAGACCATGCCTCCATGCGCGCCTGTCGACAGCAAGCTAGCCCTCACATGCTGTGCCCTGCAGGCTGTTCACACATGCCCAGGCCTTCCCCTTACAGGAAGGCTGCCATGACTCCACTGTCCCCAGGAAGGCACACCCCAAGGCTGGGCTGCTCGTTCTAGCAGGTTCCAAGGCCACGTCCAGCCTGACGAGGCCTTTCCACCTCTGCTGGGCACACCCTGTCCTGCTGCGTGCTTCTGCTTCTGTCCCCCAGCACACGGCTCCAGCGGCCAGGCCACACAGGGCAGTGGACATATGGGGAACATGAGGGTGGTCTCCCTCTGAGTCCCCTGCAAACCTGTGATCCTCACATGACAGCCCAAGTGGGCACATCGAGAAACTTTTAATTTATCCATGACAGGGAGGAGAGAGGGGAAGGGTCTAGAGCCCGGTCCCCGGTCCCCTGCCCCCTCCCCTCTTGTCCCAGATGAAGAGGGGCTTGGCTGAGTGGGCCAGCAGAGGCCTCAACAGGCCCATGGTGGCCCCTTGGCTCCAGGGCCTCCAGGATGGCGAGCAGATGGTGGCCAGCATCACTTGGGTGGCCGATATGCCAGCTTCCGACTCTTCAGGACTGACCACTTGTGCCGCTTCATGGCATAGATGAGGGGGAGCAGCAAACCCATCATCAACAGCATCTGGGGGCAGCACAGGCTCAGAGAGGGGAGGTGGGGACCCCGATGGCTCCCGCCCCTCTGGCACTCCGCAGTCCTTGCCTGGCCACCTCACCTTGAGCCCCATGCGTTTACGGTGGTCATGCTCTGGCTCAGATGCCCAGCGCAGGAAGGTACACACGTCCTTGGCTACCTGGGACATGGTGGCTGGAGTGCCTGGACCAAAGACAAGGGGGCTCCCCCTCAGGGCTCATGCCCGACCTATGGTGACACCACACTCACAAAGCAGAGACTGGCAGTGCCCAAACAGACAAGACCACCCCCACGTGCAGGGTTGTGAAGACTGCCCCAGCTCTCAGACATGCCCCCAGGAAGGTTGCATGTCCCTCTGAGCCCAAGAACAAGACACAGCCTCTCACCATCGTCAAACTCCAGGACATCCGTGTAGATGGGAGGGGCCATGCCAATGGACTGGCCAGGGAAGTAGGGGTTGAAGTAGAGGCCTTCGCGCAGCGACACCCCAGTGGGTGGTTCACAGTAGCCCGTGAGCAGGGAGAAGACGTAGTCCTCACCCCCGTGCCTGGGCAGACAGATGTGCTGAGTCCCTGGGGGGCAGTTCCTGTGCCAGCACCCCCTGGGGCAGCTCCTACCTAGCTCGCACGATGTAGCTGAGGTCCGGGGGCAAGGCTCCATTGTTGGCAGCTCGGGCAGCCTCAGGGTTGGGGTACGGTTTGGGGAAATAGTCAGACAGCTTTCCTGGCCGCATGAACATCTCCCCGTCTTCATTGGGGCCATCCTGAACTTCCACCTGCCACCAAGAGTCCCATCACAACCCTGCCATTTCCCCCAAGAGCTGCCCAGGCGCCCCAGCCCTGGGCTCTCCCCACTCCCAGGCCCCACACCTCCTCGGCCAGCGCCTTGGCTTCCTCCTCCGTGTAGCACACGCCCACTAGGTGGCGGTAGGCCACATAGTCCATGCTGTGGCAGGAGGAGCACACCTGCTTATACACCTGGAAGCCCCTCCGGATGCTGAAGAGAGGGAGAGAGTTAGGGAAGCGAAGGATTACATCCACCCAGCCCGCTCGGAAACAAGGGCCAGCCAGCCGCCCACCTGGTGTGGTCCAAGGAAGAGAGGAGGCCACGGTGAGTCCACGGGTAGCTGGGAGGGTGCAGCTCCAGGTCGCTGGCGCTCACGGCGGAGTGCAGGGCCACAGCCAGCCCTGCGCCCCCGGCCGCCAGCACGCCCAGCGCGGACAGCATCACCTTCCGGCCGCGGGAAGGGCCGGACTTGGACGACAGGGCCACCGCCTGCAAGAGGCTCGCTCAGCACTTGCCAGGACACCACCCCGCCGGCCTGGCACCCGAGACGGCGCCCACCTCTCCCACCCAGAGGTCGCGAGCAGGTGAAGGGCGGGCATGCGCGGCGACCCCGGGTCAGGCAGAGGACCAAGGGTGCTGGCACAGGCCAAGGTCACAGCGGCTGGCCGAGGTCAGGCTGGGGTCGCTTCAGGACGTGGGCCCAGCCCCGGCGGCCGGCGGCGGGAGCCGTCCTAGGCGCGCCCTCCGGGAAGCCCGGCCCCGGCAGCGAGCCCACCCGCCGCCCCCTGCACTCCGACCAGGCGCCGCCTTCGGAGTGGGCGCCCGGCCCCGCTCCCAGGCGCCAAAGTGGGTGAGCAGCGGGGCGCAGGCCGGGGCGAGGACGCCGAGCAGCGGGCACTGCTCCCGCGCTGTACCGACCCGCTCCCCGAGCCTCCCGGCCATGACCTTCACGGGCTGCGGGGCCGCGCCAGGCCGCCGCCCGGGCCAGCGCTCACCTGAGTCGTCCGCAGCGGGAGAGGACCGGTCCGCGCGCTGCACAGCAGACCCCGGGCACGCGCGCCCGGCAGCCCCGCGCCTCGGGGGCCCAGCACCGCCCCGCGAAGCGAAGCCGCCGCCGCCGCCGCCATCTTGGCCCTCTTCAGCGCGTCCGCCGCTCCCGTCGGCCCCTGCGGCGCCACGCGAGCTCAAACCTCGCGAGGGCAGGGGCGGGGCCTGGGCCTGTCCGTCAGGGGCGCCGGCACAGCCTGGCCGCTCTGGTCGTCCCGGAAACCGCCGGGTGGGCGGGGCCCAGTTGCGTCGCGCTATTGCCCTGACAACGTGTCTTCGGCGTTTCTGTGGCGCCCGCGCCTTCCCGGGGCTGTGCGCTCCCTGCTTGAGGTTCGTCCTCGCAGGAGCCGCTGCGCCCAGCCCCGGGTCCCGCCGAGGACGCGCGGACAGGTCCCGCCGGCCCGGCGCCCTGGCTCCCGACGAGGGAGGGCGAGGCGGGAAGGCTGGGAGCCGCCACCCTGCCTGGCGCACGCTGCTCCGGGCTGAGCGCCCCGCCCTCCGCGTCCGCGGGCCAGGGTTCACCAAGGACGAACCACGCTCAGGAAGAAGCAGGAGCGCGAGCGGGACAGCCGGAGCCCCTCCGCAAGGCGTCCTCGCCAGCATGCACAGGGGCCTCTGAGGGTCTCGCCGCCCTCCCTGCTCCCTGTGCAGCAGGGTAAGGCCTAGCAAAAATGGTCAGAATCAACTTTTTCTTTTCTTTTTTATTTTTAAGTATTTATTTATTTATTTGTTTGTTTGTTTGTTATTTAAATATGACCTTAGAGGGACAGAATGAGAGAGAGAGGGAAAGTGAGAAAGCAAGCCGTCAGGTCCGGGACTCAAACCGTGGTTGACCATGTGGGAGTCCAGCGCCCTTAACCACCACGCCACCTGCCGGCTCCATAAAATCAACTTTTTCAAAACTCTGGAACTTAATCAAAGGTTTTCAGCATCCCAGGGAGGGTTTACCAAGAAAGCAAGTGAGTCTGCAAGAACAGCGGGTTTTCACGGTGCTCTAATGCTCCCTGTCCAGCCCAGTGTGGTCCTGGAAATAACAGCCGGCCCGCTTCCCTTTGCTCCCCCGCCAGACCCGCCTGCAGAACTGACTCAGCGTAGGAGGCCAACAGCCTTTTCCCTGAGGCCTCTCCCTGTTTGTGGAAGGTCATTACAGCCAAGTGCTGGAACTTTGCTACTCCGCAGGAGATGGAAGGCTTAAACTTACGCTGGGCCTGTGCGGGCGTGCCCAAGATCCAGAGAGGAGAATGGAGGAGAAGGGATTGCAGTGTAGCCATCCCCCCTAGAGAGTGATTTCTCACTTTCTCTCTCTGTCTCTGTCTCTGTCTCTGTCTTTCTGGCAAGTGCATGCGCCCGGTAGCAAAAACCTCTCCAAAGAAAAAAAGTCTACAGGGACCAGCAGAGGGCGTGGTCACCAGACTCCCCCATGGTCTCTGGGCTTCAAGTCCCAGATGGGTGGCTTGAAAATCACCCCGGGGCACCTGTGCATGTGTGCCCAAGATCCCGGGAAGAAAATGGAGAGGGGACTGTGGCATGGCCATCCCCTGGGGGGTGATTTCTCACTTTCCTCTTACTGTGTCTCCCCCTACCCTACCCTACCCAGTGCACACACCCTAAGGCAAAAATACTCTAAAAAAGAGACTACCTAAAAAGCTTCAAAGGGACCAGCAGTCAGTGTAATGGCTATGTCCCTGGACTCCCGTTTAGTTGAATGCAGTTCCCGTCCCGGACCCGGTGGCTTAAACTCACGCCACGCGCCCAAGGTCCCAAGAGGAGAATGGAGGAGAAGGGATTGCAGCATGGCCATCCCCCCTGGGGGGGTGATTTCTCGCTTTCTATCTCTCTGTCTCTCTCTGTCTGTCTGGCAAGCGCACACACCCTATAGCAAAAAAAAAAAAAAAACCAAAAAAAAACACCTCTCCAAAAAAAAAAAAAAAAAAAAAAAAAGCTTCAAAGAGCAAAGGAGTGAACCCAAAGTTTCAAGAATATTGGTTACGCATGAAGTAGGTGGGGCCATTCACGGTACTGGAAAAGACCTGCAGGAGCCCTAAGCTTTCCCCTCTGCAGCAGGCATGGTGATTAAGGGCACTGGGCTCCCACATAGCCGACCGTGGTTCGAGTCCCAGACCTCCTAGCAGCTTGCCTTCTCTCTCTCTGGTCAAATTAAAATAAATAAAATTAAATAAAAATAATTCTAAGAAAAAAAAAAAAAAGCTTAGCATGTGTCTGTGTGCCCAAAATACTGAGAGTAAAAGGGATTATGGCATGGCCATCCCCCCTGGGCAGGTGATTTCTCACTTTTCCTTTCTCTGTTTCCAGGGATCACGCAAGCCCTAAAGCAAACAACTGAAAACCAGTAGTTTCTGGACTGGCCCCATGGCCTAGTGATTGAGGGAGATGAATCCTACGTGGCCAACTGTGGTTCAAATCCTGACCCTGGCAGAACGTACGTGTGTGTGTGTGTGTGCGCGCCCCAAACCCCAACAGTATGAGAAATGGAGAAGGGGCTGCACTGTGGGTGTGCCTCACTGGGGGTTCTTTCTCCCTCTCCCTCTCTTTCTCTGTGTCTCTGGCAAGCACATGTACCTGCTGGCAATTACAAAATAGAGAAACCAGCACACGGCATAATAGCTACGTCACTAAACTCCCACAGGGTGACTGCAGTTTGAGTCCTGGACCAGGTGGCTTCAAAGGCACACCAGGCGAGAGGATAATGGAGACGGGATCGTGCGGTGGCCATCTTCCCTAGGTGGTGATTTCTCACTTTCTGTCTCTCTCTCTGGTGAGTGCATGCACCTGATCACAAAATCTCTCTCTTAAAAAAAAAAAAAAAAAAAAAAAAAAACCCCAGACAATAGAATAAAATAAAATGAAGTATTTGGAGGCCAGCCAGTGGTACGGTGGTCGCAGCAGCTGGGGCCCTCAACATATAACCAACTGGGGGGAACCAGCAGTTAGCATAATGGCCATGTCGCTGGACTCCCACGTAGTCGACTGTGGTTTGCGTCCTGGACCCGATGGCTTAAAACTCACGCCGGGCGCGTGTGCGTGCGTGCCCAAGATCCCGAGAGGAGAATGGAGGAGAAGGGATTGCGGCGTGACCATCCCCCCTGGGGGGTGATTTCTCGCTTTCTGTCTCTATGTCTCTCTCTGTCTGTCTGGCGAGCGCACGTGCCCTATAGCGAAAATCTCTCAAAAAAACAAAACAAAACAAACAAACAAAAAAACATATAACCAACTGGGCGGTTCTGATCCTAGGCCCAGAGGCTTGGGACACATGCTAGGTACAGAATCCCAACAGGACGAAGGGATGGAGAAGGGTGTGACCATCTCATGGGGTACTTCTCCTCCTTGGTCCTTGGCAAGTGTGTGCGCAACGAACATACACACGAACACTGGCAAAAAGCAAAAAGACAACTCGGAATGGGAGAAAATATTTGCAAATCATGTCTTGAGAAGTTCTACTATGGCGCCAGCCGGGGTGTGGGAGTCGAGGCTCTGGATTCCACACGGCCCGTGGTATGGCTCAGATCCCAGACTTGACAGCTTGGAAATGACTCAGCACGGATGTGTGCCTCGCCAGAATCCCAGGAGAGTGGGGGAGAGGGGCTGCATTGTGGCCACCCCTGGGGTGATGCTCACGCTCTCTCTCACTGCCCCTGTCTCTCTCTCTCTCTTGCCCACTCCCCCATCTTTCTCTCTCTCTCACTCACTCCCCGTCTCTCTCTTGCTCACTCCCCTGTCTCTCTCTCCTGCTCACTTCCCATCTCTCACTCCCTCTCACTCACTCCCCCTCTGTCTCTCACACTCTCTCTCTGGCTAGCACATATACCCTAAAGTAAAAAAAACGAAAACAAAAACCTCCTAGTATCCAGGCCAGTAGGTGGAAGGAAGTCAAGTCTCGAACCTGGTGGCTTGAAAATCACAGCAGACGTGTGTGTGTGCCCGAAATCCCGAGAGGAGCCTGGAGAAGGGACTGTGGTGTGGCCATCCCACCTGAGGGTGGCTTCTTACTTTCCTTCTCTCTGTTTCTCAGGTAAGCACACTCACCCTATGGCAAAACTATATATATTAAAAACAAGTTCTCCCAGTCTGGTGTTGAAGGCAGCCAGGTCTTCAGGGCTGTGTCGAGTCCTGGACGCAGTGCCCTGAAAACACGCTGGGTGAGTGTGAGTGTGAGTGTGAGTGTGAGTGTGAGTGCTCTGCATCCCAGGAAGTGAGGGAGAAGGGACCACGGCGTGGCCACGTCCCACGGGTGCGTCCCCCGCCCCCTCACACAGGCCTTCCAGTTCTCCAAAGCTGCTAGCTCCCGCCCGGGCCCTTACCCCAGGCAGGCACAGCGGGCAGAGCACGGGGAGAGGGCGGGAGGCAGCGGCACTCTGGCTTGTGGTGTGGCCCTTCCCCAGCCCTCCAGCTCCCAGGACCGCGGGTGCCCAGTGCATTTCCAGTCTTGCAGGACATAGGTCACCTCCTCCAAGAGCCCCCCCTTCCTCCTAAGGACACCTCCTGGCCTCCTAATTTCTCTATTGAGGGTCCTAGACTGGCAGCTTAAGGATCACGCCAGGTGCAGGTGCACGTGTGCCGAGTCCCAGGAGGAAAGTGAGGGAGAGGAACCTGGTGTGGCAATCCTCCCGGGGGAGGGGTGCGATTCTCACTTTCCCTCTCTGTCTCTCTGGTGAGCACACACATCCTATGGCAGAAACCTTTAAAAGAAAAACAATGTCTTCATGCGCGAAGGGTCGCGTGTGGGCAGGAGTGCTTGCCATGCTTCTGGCCCCTGCAGTCCCCTCCTAAAGACCCTGGGCACTCTCGTGTCTGTGTTTTGGGTTGACCAGGTTGGGGATTCGAACCAGTGCTGCCAAGTGGCAGCTGACTTCCCTTGAGCAGGGCCTGGAGACCCCTCTGCCTCAGAAGCCCATCATGCCTGTGCATTCCCTTGGGCCCTTCTGCACGGGAGGGGGGGGAGCCTTATCTTCCCACCATCTGCTGAGCCTACTGCTCAGAAATGTGCTCAAAGAAGGGCCCCGTACCCCCCGCTCCCTCCTGACCTGAGTGACCTGCCCATGGGAGTCCCGAGTAAGTCCTTCCCATGGCTCTCCAATTCCTCCCTCTCTTCTTTTTTTTTTTTTTTTTTTTTTTTGAGAGGTTTTTTCTATAGGGCGCGTGCGCTCGCCAGACAGAGAGACAGAAAGCGAGAAATCACCCCCCAGGGAGGATGGCCACGCCGCAATCCCTTCTCTATTCTCCTCTCGGGATCTTGGGCACACACACACATGCGCCTGGCATGAGTTTAAGCCACCGGGTCTGAGACTCGAACCGCGGTCGACTGCATGGGAGTCCAGCGACAGCCATTACGCTAACTGCTGGTCCCCTCCCTCTCTTCTTCTTCTTCTTTTTTTTCTTTTTAAGATTAGGTTTTCGCTATAGGGCACGTGTGCTCACCAGACAGACAGAGACATAGAGACAGAAAGCGAGAAATCACCCCCCAGGGGGGATGGTCACGCCGCAATCCCTTCTCCTCCATTCTCCTCTCGGGATCTTGGGCACGCACGCACACGCACCCGGTGTGAGTTTTAAGCCACCGGGCCCAGGACGCGAACCGCGGTAGACTACAGTCCAGCGACATAGCCATTACGCTAACTGCTGGTCCCCTCCCTCTCTTCTTTTTTTTTTTTTTTTTTTTTTTTTCCTTTTTTTTTTGGAGAGGTTTTTGCTATAGGGCGCGTGCGCTCGCCAGACAGACAGAGAGAGACAGAGAGATAGAAAGCAGGAAATCACCCCCCAGGGGGGATGGCCACGCCGCAATCCCTTCTCCTCCATTCTCCTCTCGGGATCCACGCACGCACACGCGCCCGGCGTGAGTTTAAGCCGCCGGGTCCGGGACTCGAACCGCGGTCGACTGGAGAGTCCAGTGACATAGCCATTATGCTAACTGCTGGTCCCTCCCTCCCTCTCTTCTTAAAACACGAGTATCATCAGGTCCTCATGGGGCCCTGGGTTATAAATGAAGGGATGCTTACTATGTTTTAGTTTTATTTTTTTTTGGAGAGGGATTTTTGTGAGAGGGCACATGCGCTCGCTGGACAGAGAGATGGAGAGAGAGAGAGTGAGAAGTCACCTGCCTGGGGGTATGGCCACGCTGCAATCCTTCCTTCTCCATTCTCCCCTTGTGATTTCTGGGTGCACACGCACACGTCAGTTGTTTCAAACTGCGGGGTCTGGGATACAAACTGGCTGGCCATGTGGGAGCCCAGTGCCTTAACCATTACGTCACCTGCTGGCCCCGTAGGGATACTTACTATTAAGTACTGACCATACTGACGTGCTGCTGCCCCTGCTAATTCAGATCACTTTTGCCCAATCAGATTTTCTCATAAAAGGCTGCAATGATGTAATAACACGGCAGGAGCAGTGTGTGCTTCCAACTCGTTCCAAACAGCTTTGACCTATGGTCCCACATCATTAACCCCAGGACAGCATTAAAGCTGACACATATTTTCAAGTCTTCATTAAATCCAGTTGTTGGGGGGCTGGCAGGTGGCGTGGTTATTAAGCATGCTGGACTCCCACATGACCGACCGCCGTTTGAGTCCTGGATCTGGCGGCTTGCTCTCTCTCTCTCTCTGTTCCTCTGTGGCCAAATTTAAATGAATGAATGAATAAATAAATAAAGTTAAATAGGGACCAGCAGTTAACGTAATGGCTATGTCACTGGGCTCCCACATAGTCAACCGCGGTTCACGTCCCAGACCCAGTGGCTTGAGACTCACACCAGGTGTGTGTGCCCAAGATCCTGAGAGGAGAATGGAGAAGGGATTGTGGTGTGGCCATTCTCCCTGGGGGGGTGATTTCTTGCTTTCTTTTCTTTTTTTTTTTTTTTTGAGAGGTTTTTTTCGCTATAGGGCACGTGTGCTCGCCAGACAGACAGAGAGAGACATAGAGACAGAAAGCAAGAAATCACCCCCCAGGGGGGATGGTCACACCGCAATCCCTTCTCCTCCATTCTTCTCTCGGGATCTTGGGCACGCATGCACACGCGCCCGGCATGAGTTTTAAGCCACCGGGTCCAGGACGCGAACCGTGGTCAACTACGTGGGAGTCCAGCGACATAGTCATTACGCTAACTGCTGGTTCCCGATTTCTCACTTTCTGTCTCTCTGTCTCTCTCTGTCTGTCTAGAGAGCACACGCACCCTATAGCAAAAACCTCTCAAAAAAAAAAAAAAAAAAAACTGAAATAAAGTTAAATAAAAGAATTCATTTTTAAAAATCTAGTTGTTGGGACCGGCAGTTAACGTAATGGCTATGTCGCTGGACTCCCATGTAGTCGACTACGGTTCGAGTCTCGGACCCGGTGGCTTAAACTCACGCCGGGCGCGTGTGCGTGCGTGCCCAAGATCCCGAGAGGAGAATGGAGGAGGAGTGTGGCGTGGCCATCCCCCCTGGGGGGTGATTTCTCGCTTTCTGTCTCTCTGTCTCTCTCTGCCTGTCTGGCGAGCGCACACGCCCTACAGCAAAAACTTCTCCAAAAAAAAAAAAAAAATCTAGTTGTTGGGACCAGCAAATGGTGTAATGGTTACATCACCGGACTCCCACGTAGCCTACCGTGGTTTGAGTTCTGGACCCAGAAGCTTAAAACTCAAACCAGGCATGTGTGCACCCAAAATCCCAAGAGGAGAATGGAGAAGGGATTGCATGTGATCACCCCCCCTTGGGGGCGGGGGTGACTTCTCGCTTTCTGTCTCTCTGGAGAGTGCAGGCACCCTGTTAGCAGAAGTCTCTCTAAAACAATCATCTAGTTGTTACCTGTGCGAGACGTGCGTGTTAAGGACAAACCTCCCATCGTAGCCCTCAGCCCAAGTCACTGAGAGGGGGGCCAAGAGCTGTGTCCCTTAGATCCCAGAGGAGCAGCACTCCCCCTCGACGTGCGGCCTCTTCCCAGGATGGTGTGGTAAAGCAGGGCCCTCCTGCCTGCCCTTCACCCCACCACAACTAAAGCATTTTCTTTTGGTTTGGAGAGGTTCCTGTTATAAGGCGCATGTGCTCTCCAGAAAGACAGAGAGAAAGCGAGAAATCACCCCCGGGGGATGGACATGCTACAATCCCTTCTCCTCCATTCTCTTCTCTGGATCTTGGGCACGCACGCACACATGCCTGGCGTGAGTTTAAGCCACCGTGTCCGGGCCTCTAACTGCGGTTGACTACATGGAAGTCCAGTGACATAGCCGTTACACCATCTGCTGCTCCCACTCAAGCATTTTCTTAATTGCAGAGGGTACATGTGCTCACCAGAGGAAGGGAAAGAACAGCCCAGTGGGGTGTGGTCATGCTGCAGTCCTTTCTCACCCATTTCTACCGCCCATCAGGACGTGGGGTACACGTGTACACCAGCAGTGCTCAGCACTTTTTAAGCCACTGGAGCTGGGATTTAAGCCACAGCCAGCTACAGGGGCCAGCTCGGTGTACAACACATAGCCACTGCACTGCAGGGTGGCTCCTCATGTAGGGTCTAAACCCACGGTACCTGAGTCCGTCACAGGTAGACCTTACAAGCAGGGAGTCCCACGATGCCAAATAAGGGGACACCTGACACAGCCACGTTACTGGGACTGCAGCCAGACCCTGCAGCTAGACTCCTGTGTCAAGAGAGGGGTGAAGGGGCCGGTAGGTGGCGTGGTGGTTAAGGGTGATGGACTCCCACATGGCCAACTGTGGTTTGAGTCCCAGACCTGGTGGCTTGCTTTCTCACTTTCTCTGTACATATCTGATCAAATTAAAATAAAGAAAGTTAAATAATTCTGGGACCGGCAGTTGGCGTAATGTCTATGTTGCTGGTCTCCCATGTAGTTGACTACGATTTGAGTCCCGGACCTGGTGGCTTAAACTCATGCCAGGCGCGTGTGTGTGCATGCCCAAGATCCTTAGAGGAAAATGGAGAAGGGATTGCTGCGTGGCCATCGCCCCTAGGGGGTGATTTCTCACTTTCCATCTCTCTGTCTTTCTGGTGAATGCACACGCCCTATAGCAAAATCTTCTCAAAAAAAAAAAAGTTAAATAATTCTTTACTAAAAAACGAGAGAGAAGTTATCTCCTGAGATACTTGGTCACCATCCTAAGTCCTCTGGGCAATAAGCCAAAGGGCAGAATTGGCCCACACTGGACAGGCATAAGGGGTGGTCAGATTCATTCCAAGGGCAGGTGCAAGCCCGTGGAATCCCAACAGAAGCAGCAGCTGTCACAGACCTCCGTGCTGGACATTCCTTACCAACTCCCGGTAAAGTAACGCCTAAGCCCGTGCCGTGCAGCTGCCCTGTCACCTGCCCGCCCGCTCGCCCTCTGGCTGTGTGCAGGGGTGTTTCTTTTGTTATGCGGCACTTTCCTGGGAACACTCCTTTTTGTATTTTACACGTAGCTGTGGTTTTCCATCTCAGGGCAGGTCTCTAACCTTAAGAGACCTGGACCCAAAGGACCGGGAACTTGACACAGAGCTCAGGCCCCAGGAGCTGAAGCAGCTGTCGGCGTGCGTGCTGCTGTCCCGTTCTCGTGTCTAGAAGCTCCCAGGGTCAGGCTTTGCCAGGTGCAGGCTCTGGATGCTCACTCAGCCCACATGGATGTGGGCTTCTGCTGTCGCTGTCAGCCAGCCACCTCATCCGTAAGCCTGTGGGCTCCGGGCTGCTCCTTTACCAGCGCCATCGGGAAGCTGAGATAACAGGCCTTCTGAACCAGGTGTGTCCAGTGGCATCACTCCAAGGGGCGCCATTGGCTGAAGCAGGGTGCAGCCAGAGGCCCTGACTGCAACAGCCCTCGAGCCTCACTGCTGCTGACGGGAAGGCATTCTGGATGTTCAAGTGTCATCTTGAGGGGGACAGGCCTGGGCCACATGGAAGATTCCTCCCACGGGTGCATAGGGCCTTTGACTACCAGGGCCTTCTACCTGCTCAAGGGCGTCGTCATCTCTCTGCCAGTTGACTCCGTGCTGGGCCGACTGCAACACGCTCCCACTTGGGCTGTCACTTGTTCTGGGCCAAAGCACCTGCTGCCTCACTAGAGGGTAAGCTGTGGCCAGGTGTGGGGAGGCTGGTCCCTGGTTGGTCCAGGAGCAGCAGCCCAAAGGCCACCAGACGGCTCTGGGTGGCCTCCTCTCCACATGGTTGCCCCTCAGGCCCACAATGCACCTCACATTCCAACCATAGCTCCTTCAGTGCAGAGAGGAGGACCATGGCTTAGTGCACCCTCTCTGTGGGAGGTCTTTCCTTGGAACCCACCCTGGCAGCTTCTGCTCATGCCCTGTTGGCCAGAGGCCACACCTAGCACACAGCAGTGCAGTCTTTCCTGGGGAGGCCTGTGCTCATGGCATGCCTGGGCCCTCTGACAGGAGGCCTGAGTGGAGAGTGGGAACCAAGCAGCACACACCTAGGGCCCCAAGCTCTCCCCTTACATTTCGACACTATCTTCGTAGCTGACATCCTTTCGAAACAGTGTATTGCAGGGGCCAGCAGATGGCATGGTGGTTAAGGTGCTGGACTTCCACATGGCAAGCCAAGGTTCGAGTCCTAGACCTGGTAGTCTGAAAATTATGCTGGGCCTATGTGTGTGAACGACCAAAATCCCAAAAGGAGAATGGAAAAGGGGCTAATCTCTTGTTTTTTTTTTTTTTTTTTTTTTTTTTTTTAGCTATAGGGCACGTGTGCTCGCCAGAAAGAGACAGACAGAGAGACAGAAAGTGAGAAATCACCCCCCAGGGGATGGCCACACCGCAATCCCTTCTCCTCCATTCTCCTCTTGGGATCTTGGGCACACACGCACACGCGCCCGGTGCGAATTTAAGCCACCAAGTCCGAGACTGGAACCACGGTCGACTACATGGGAGTCCAGCGACATAGCCATTACGCTAACTGCTGGTCCCATGATCTCTTACTTTTCACTCTTCTTCTCCCTCTCTCAGGGGGTGTATACACCCTATGGCAAAAACACAACAGAACAGAACACAGGGCCGGAAGGTGGTGTGGTGGTTAAAGGTGTTGGGCTCCCACATGGCCAACTGTGGCTCAAGTCCCAAACCTGGTGGCTTGCTTTCTCACTTTCCCTCTCTCTTTGTCTCTCTCTGATCAAACTGGAAAATAATAAATGATTCTTTAAAAGACAAGGCAAAATGAAAAGCAAAACAAAAACGACTTATAGTCCTAGACCTGGCTACTTGGAAACACACCAGGCACATGTGCACACAGTCCACAGTTCTGAAAGGAGGGGACTGTGGCATGACCATCTGGGGGTGGCTTGCTTTCTCACATCCTCCGAGCACATGTGCCCACTGAACCACCACGCCACCTACTGGCCCCAGAGCACATGTGCCCTCTAACAAATTAAAAAGTATTAGGGCCAGCAGACAGCAAAATAACTACACCACTGGACTCCCACGTATCAACTGCAGTTCGAGTCCTGGACCTAACGGCTTAATCTCACGCCAGCCAAGTATGTGTGCATACCCAAGATCCCAAGAGGAGAATGGAGGGGAAGGGCCTGTAGAGTGGCCATCCTCCTAGGGGGTGATTTCTCACTTTGTCTCTCTCTGGTGAGTGCACATTCCCTATAGCAAAAAATCTCTCTCTCTTTTTTTAAAGAATTATTTTATTTAACTGCATTATTATTATCATTATTTTCCAGTTTGATCAGAGACAGAGGAAGTGAGAAAGCAAGCCACCAGGTCCGAGACTTGAACCGTGGTCAGCCATGTGGGTGGGAGTCCAGCACCTTTAACCACCATGCTACGTGCTGGCCCTATAGCAAAAATCTCTTGGAAAAAAAAAACTAATGGGATCATATGGGGCCAGTGGAATAGTGATTGAGGTGCTGGACTCACACGCAGCTGGCTGTTTTGTGTTGAATAGGGTGGCATAAAACTCATGCTGGGCATGTGTGCATGTGTACCCCAAATCCCAGGAGAACAGAAAAGGGACTGTGACGTGGCCATTCCCCCAGGGGTGATTTCTTGCTGTCTCTCCAGTGAGCACATGTACTCAATCACAAAAAATCTCTCAAAACCCCCCACAAAACTATCACACAAGTGACATTAGTGAAAATCAGGAGCCATGCCTCCAGGACCAGCTGATGGCATAATGGTTACATTGCTGAGTTTCCACGTAGTTGGCTGCGGTTTGAGTCCCAGATCCAGTGGCTTGAAACTCACGCTGGGCACATGTGCATGCATGTCTAAAATCTCAAAAGGAGACTGGAGAAGGGGTTGTGGTAGGGCCACCCCCCGCCCCTGGGGGGGGGGGGGGATTCCTTGCGTTCTGTGTCTCTACAGCAAGTGCACTTGCCCTATAGCAAAAATCTCTAACAGAAAAAGGAGGCAAGCAGGTGGCTTGGTGGCTAAGGACTCCCATATAGCTGACCACAGTCTCGAGTTATTTATTTTTTCCTGGCTACCTGTAGTGACGTTACCCGGTTTACAACTCACTTGCCCCCCGAGAGGAGAATGGAGGAGAAGGGATTCTCTCATTCTGTCTCTGTCTCTCTGGCCCCAAAAAACCTTTCAAAAAAAAAAAAAAGAAAAAAAAAGAGTTATTTATTTTTTAAAAGTCAGGCTTCCCCCAAAGAACAGGTTTTTGTTATCCTCAAGGTCCCCTTTATTTTTTTCACTAAAAATGCTTTCTTATTGCCTGAGGGCATTGTGTGCTTGAGAGAGAAAATGAACAACCGCGGTGGAGTATGGTCACGCCCAGCCTCTGCTCCTGCGTTTCTCTGTCCCACTAGGGCTCTGAGCACGCATGCATGCTGGGCTTTTGATGCCTCCAGGACCAGGATTCACACTGCGATTGGCCAGGTGGGATCAGAACTTAACTATTATGTACAGAGCCAGGTCCCCAAGATTCTGTTCTTCCCTTTCATTAAAAAAAAAGAAATTGCTAGAAGGCACAAGCACTCAGCAGAGAGACAGAGGAGAGTAAAAAAGGCCTGTTCGGGGGACAGGCGTGCTCAGTGGCCATGCCACACCCTTTCCCTCCACTCCCCTCAGGGTCCTGGGCACGCACACACGTGCACATGTGCCTGTTTCTTGGGCTGCCAGGGTTGGGACCTGGGCTGCAGTGGTGGCTAAGGGCGCTGGAATGCTGCTGCCCTAACCGCCAGGCCACTGGCTGCCCTGCCCCTTTTACCCCTTTTATGAAATGGGGGATCCTGCAGAGACGCTCAGAACACAAGTGGACTGGCCTTTCCCTTTCTCTCAAGCATGTGCCAAGACCAATGTCTCTCTTGAGCTTGGAGTGGGTCTAGTGAAAACTGGCTGAAAGGACACCCCTGGCCAGGACACCTCAAGAGGCAGCTGTCAGAGACCTGGCCAAGCAGGATCTGGCCTTGGCTAGCCCCATGCCCCTCTGCCTTCAGCTCCAGTAATAGAGATGGCCTGGAGACCCCGAGTGCTCAGCTCCCATATGGCCCCCAAATCTTGGCCTGGGGCCTCCTGGCCAGTACCACAGCTGGCCCTGGGCAGCAACATACAGAGCCTGGGCCAAAAAGGGGCCCTGTGGGGCTGAGATGTGCACTCGGGCCGGGGTGGGCTCACAGAGAGGCCATTCGGTGAGTGGCCAGGGCAGTCCTCCAGGGATGCTTGCTCCACACCCTGGGGCCCCATATGAACCACGGGCCAGGAGCCCAGAAACAGCTGAGACAGACACTCGTTTATTTCCCAGAAGGGGCAGGACAGGGTTCCTGAGGTCCCTGCCAGCCTAGCCTGCAGCCCCAGCCTCACTTCCAGAAGAGCACATTCCAGAAGAGCAGCCAGCAGGGGTAGAGGCCGAGGGCCAGCAGCGGGAAGAGGAGGGCGCCGTAGGTATAGTGCTCCAGCACGCCCTGCGCCAGTGCCGCCAGGAAGAGCTGCCAGCCCTCGGCTAGCGACAGCGGTGCCTCCTGCAGCTCCCGCCACAGAAACAGGCTGGCCAGGAGCGTGACCGCAGGGCTCGTCAGCACCAGGAAGGCAGCGTAGAGCGGCCTGGGTGGAGGACAGTGTGAGAGCAGGCCCCAAGAGGGTCAAGGGCCCCGAACGAGGGCAGGCTCTGCGGTGAGGGGCACATACCGGGGTCCGCGGGGCTCAGTGAGCGCGGCAGCAGGGACCATGGTTGCGGCCAGTAGGAAGCCCAGTGAGAAGTTGGTGAGGGCAATGCAGCCCAGCTGTAGTGCCAGGTAGATCAGGGCTACCAGCTTTAGCGCCATCCAGCCCCTGTCTGGGGCTTGCACACTCACCACCCTGAAAGGCAAGGGGCTGAGAGGCAGCCAGGGGCGACACGCGTGTCTGGGCAACCCAGTCCCACCTGCCCAGCCAGCTCAGCCTCTCACCGGTGAGTGCTGTGTGGAAGAGCCAGGCCGGCCACATAGATGGCCAGCAGTGTCAGCACCACGGCCTCAGCCTCGGCCACTGGGAAGTGCTGGGTGGCCACGTGCTGGCCCATCACAGGAAGGATGTAGAGAGCCAGGCCCACGGCCTGCGAGATCAGCAGAGGAGCCACGAGCGAGGCCAGCCCCACACCCTGCAGGGCATGGAGGACATGGACACAGGCCTAGGGCCAGAGCAGCCCAGGGACCCTGCCGCCACGCCAGCTGAGGCTCAGTGGCAGCATCAGGCATCACTCAAGACCCCAGACACCCACCCAGGTGCAGGAGGGAGTGCCATCACCTGTGCTGGGGGCAGGAGGGAGCCAGGCCCAGAACCCACTGTGGCCTCCTCAGGGCTGACTCCAGCCTCATGCAGCTTCATCCACAGTTCCAGAGCGTGGCCCAGTTAAGGACCGTGACAAGAGCTGGGATGAGTCTTGCCAAGCAAGGGACCCAGGGCTCACCCCCAACCCCCCGCCCCCGGAGCAAGATGGAAGACGAGCCCTAGCCCAGAGTGGAGGGGATTCAGGTGGGGCACATGTGAACAGAGAGGGACGTAGGATATCTTGAGGCCAAGGATGAGGAGCAAGAAGCCAGCAGCGGGCATGTAGAGGCCGATGGAGACGAAGTGGGAGAGGGCGGGCAGCAGGTAGAGGAAGAAGGACTGGTGCAGGCGCTCCAGGAGGTGGTTCAGCTTGCGGAACATGCCCTCCAGTGCCCTGTGGTGCGGGCGGTGCCACGCCTGTCACCCGCCCCAACGTCCACTGCCCGCCCCAGAGGACGCTGCCCCGTGCACGGAGAGGACCAGCGGTTACTTACTTGCCCACGGCCACTAGGTCGTACTTGTACTGGCGGAAGCTGTTAATGCCACGGAGAGTGAGGGCTTCCACGCGGTAGCGCAGGAAGAGGCCGTGGGGGCCATGGGGGCGGCCGGAGGCCTGCCGCAGCACCATGAGCAGCAGGGTCTGCAGACCCTGCAGTGGCCCATCCAGCGACGTCCAGTCCTGAGGCTGCAACTGGAGGCGTGAGGGCCGGGTGAGACCACCTCTCAGCCCCGCACAGGCCCCGGGCCCCAGGTGGCGGCCTACCTTGCCCTGCAGCGTGCACAGCAGCCCCCCTTTCTGACAAAAGGTCTGGAAAAGGTTGAGCAGGTCGAGGTTGGGCAGCTGCCCATTTAGCCCCTCTACGGCCACGTCAAGACTGGTGACCACGTCACTGCTTAGCTCCAGGGCCACAGCGGCCTGGATGGCCCCAGCCCGGCCCTGCAGGGAGGACGACTGCATGCCTGCAAGTACAAGGGAGCACCAGTGGGGATCGGGGGCACAGGGACGCTGAGGGACCAGCTCAGGGTGACCACACCTACCAGTGACATTGACATCATGGTAGGCTTCAAGCCAAGCCTCAGTGCCCAGGAGGTCGTGCTCTGTCACCAGGAAGATGATATCTTTGGCCCAGTAGATCTGACCTGGAAGCCAGGGGAGGGTCAGCAGAGCCTGGGCAGTGCCAACCCCCACACTGGCAGTGGCCTTCAGTCCTCACCCCGGAAATGGGCAGCGAGCGCCAGCAGCAGCCCCACCGCCTGGCTGTTGGTGGAGTCGGAGCCACAGGACACGGTGAGGACCAGGGCCTCGGTGCTGGCAGCACGGGGGGCTCGCAGGATGCCGTACACATTGGTGCCCGACACCATCTGCGGGCGGGATGCGGGGAGCCTCAGGGGAACCCCGGGGCCGAAGGCCCGAAACCCCGGGCCATGCCTCCCACGGGGCTTCCTGGCCTGGCCACCTTCCCCTCATGACTCCCGGCCTGAGACCCCCCTCCAGGCAACTTTCGGACCCCGGGCGCCCCGTCCCCCAGTACATAGCGCTCGTGGGTCTCGTCTGGGAAGGGCAGCTTCCGGGAGAAACTCTGCGTGTAGACCTCCAGCCCCACGGAGCGCATCGTCCGCTCCAGCCAGGCCACCGGCAGAGCCCTGCGGCGGAAGGGGCGAATGAGCAGGCTTGCTCGCCGCCGCGCCCCGCGCCCCCGGCCCGGCGCTCACCCCGACTTCCTGCGCTGGGCCGCGAAGTCGCGCGCGAAGGCCCGGGCGCGGTCCCCGCCCGCAAACTGCTCCTCCACCATGGTGGAGCCCATGGCGTTCTCCGACATGTAGGTGCGCTGGGTCAGCGGCGGGAACGCCAGCGCCAGGAACCAGGCGACGCCCGCCGCGTAGCTCAGCACGCTGCGAGAGAGGACGCGGGGCTGCAGCTGCGCACGCCTGGAGCGCGGCGGGCAGTGGGCAGTGGGCAGTGGGCAGTGAGCTGTGGGCAGTGGGTAGTGGGCAGTGGGTAGTGGGCAGTGGGCAGTGAGCTGTGGGCTGCGCCCCGCCCGCCGGTCCTCACCAGAGCGGCGCGTTCAGGCGCAGCACGAGGCGGGCGAGCGCGCGCCTGCGCACCGGGTCCGACAGGAGGCCCATGGCGGGGCGCGGCGCGGCGGCACTGGACCCTCTCCCGCCGCCAGCCGCCGCCGCCCAGGCCGCACGCCGCTCCTGTCAGACCCGGGGCTCCGGACGTCCCACTTCCGGTCCCAACGTCCCTCGCGTCGCCGCGCATGCGCAGAGCGAAGTTCGCGCCCCTCCGCCCACATCGCCTCCGCGCAAGCCCAGTGTGCGAGCACGGCCGGCGGTCCCGGCAGGAATGGCGGGGGCGAGG
Source organism: Tupaia tana (assembly GCA_026018925.1). NCBI lineage: Eukaryota > Metazoa > Chordata > Mammalia > Scandentia > Tupaiidae > Tupaia > Tupaia tana. The sequence goes on along the minus strand of JAKSZU010000008.1, from coordinate 93,689,521 downwards.
TCTGGGGATGGGAACCGACCTCCGCGAGGTTTGGACCCTCGGAGCCGTAGTGGTAGTGCACGGCGATGGAGAGGCCGGTGGCCCCACAGCCGGAGGACAGCAGTGAAAATGCCCGACCGCAGGCCGGGCTGGCTCGCGGGGTTCTGGGAGAGCGCGGACCGGGAGATCGTGGGTGAGCGTAGGGCGAGTGCGCAGTAAGGTGCCTCCGGTGAGCTAACTCGGGGTGGGGAGTCTTGCCTGCTCTCTGTATGTCGGTCACCGAAAAGGGCAGTGGGCATAAAAGGGGTCACATTGTTGTCTGCGGCCATGGTTTTGACAGCAGGCATGTGGCAGGAAGTAGACGCGAATGGTACTCCTGGCCCAAACAGGCCGGGGGGGGGAGCAGGAGTGCGGGTACCGCTGCGGTCCAGGCCGGGGACTGCTGGTGGTCAGGGCTGGGGCGGGTCTGAGGGTGGGAGGCGGGTGTAGGAGAGTTGCTCAAGTGCTGTGGTGGGGCAGGGGAGGTCAAGACGGAGGGAGCACACTCCAGGTGACATCAGGGTCTGCAGGACTTCAGGAGCCCACAGCAAGAAAGGCCGAGGTGCTCCTGGAAGGTGGCTGCCCGGCTAAGCTATGGTCCAGATGTGGGCACTGGGACCAGCTGCGCTCCTCTTGGCCCATGCTCAGGCTCCGGGCACGCCTGACTCCGCTAATGGCTTGGCTGACTCTGGCAGGCCTTGTGTCACTGCCCAAGCTGTGGCACATGCTGTTCTCCAGGGACACCCCCCACCACACTCCACCCCCCACCACACTCCATCTTCCTCCTCAGGTGCTGGGACTAGTTTGGCATGAACACGTTTCTTTGAGTGGGGAAGGCTGTGGATTAGAAATAGACACAATAACAAACACACAGACACACGGGTATAGAAAACTGAGGATCGGGTGGGCACAGTTTTTTGATGAAGCTGTGATTAGAGCTAGCTTTAGGTTTATTTTTCTAAAGGGCAGAAAATGGGGGAAGGGGAAAATGGGATGCAAAAATAATGGGGAAGGAAGTGGAATGCAAAGAGAAGGGAGGAGAAATCGGAATGCAAAGCCAGTTGCTTTTGGATGTAAATCGTCTGAAGATGTGAAAATGACTGGCACCATGTAATTTGATTTTTTTTGGGAGGGGAGACAATCTGATAAACGCACGTGACTTTCTCTAGCCCAATACTGAGCAGTACTGGGGTATTGGGTATTAACAACAAAGACAACCGTTGACTGCAGGCAGATACTGTTTTCTAAGTAGATGCTTCTCAATAGCCCTGCTAGAGTAGCTTATGGAAGCGTGTTTCTGCATGTGTCTACAGGCCACATGTTCTAATCACATTTTCAGATTGGTTGCTCCACATATGCCCCCTTTCTTTTTTTCTTTTTTTGGAGAGGTGTTTTTTTTTTTTTTTTTTTTTTTTTTGCTATAGGTCGCGTGCGCTCGCCAGACAGACAGAGAGAGACATAGAGACAGAAAGCGAGAAATCACCCCCCAGGGGGGATGGTCACGCCGCAATCCCTTCTCCTCCATTCTCCTCTCGGGATCTTGGGCACGCACGCACACGCGCCCGGCGTGAGTTGTAAGCCACCGGGTCCGAGACGCGAACCGCGGTCGACTACGTGGGAGTCCAGCGACATAGCCATTACGCTAACTGCTGGTTCCCTATGCCCCCTTTCTTTAAGCGTGTTTCTACATGTGTATATAGGCCACATGTTTTAATCACATGTTTTCAAATGTACTGCTCTCCATAGTCAGGGCTTCAGTCCTGAGGCTACAAAGAATTCTGTGGCTTGTGTGTAGGGGAGGATCACCAGTCACCCCAGGGGCCAGCACCCAGCCAAGCTCTGCCGAGTTCCTATAATTCTGGAAGGCTGGGGAGATTCGAGTACTGAGGGGTGTGCGAGCAGAGGAGCAGGGCTCATTCTGGTGCAGCGGCCCTGTGCTCAGTCCCCCAGCAGGACGGAGGCCTCGCGCACGTGCTGCCGCACCACTCGGTCTAGCAGGGCATGCACGTCTCGGGCAGCCTGTGCGGCGGCCTCTAGCACTTGCTCCAGGTGGTCCTCATGCAGACGGGCATCCATCTCCAGCAGGGCGATCTGGCCAGAGGCCGGCAACAGGGCCAGGGCCAGCTGGGGACCGCCAGCTGCTTCCTCCACGTGGCTAAGGTCAGCCAGGGGTGTGCCATCCACAAAGCCAGCTGAGCATGCGCACACAAAGTCCCGTAAGGGAATCCCAGCATCCAGCACTGCCAGTGTGGCTGCGTTCACGCAGGCTGCGTAGGTTCCGCCATCTGCTTGCAGCACCTGCGTGACCGCCAGCGCATCAGTTCATCAGACTGTCGTCCCCACCCTCCTCACAAGCCAGCCCCTTCCTTCCCAGGGCCCAGGGCCACCGCCCACTCCACTGCACTCGCCTGCACGTAGATGTCGATCTGGGAGCGCGGGTGCAGCTGAGTGAGGATGGCTGCTTCGAACGTCTGGCGGAGCTGCAGACCCATCTCACAGGATTTACGGTCCCCGTGTGGCCGCCGCTTTCGCTCTCCTGTGCTGAAGGTCGCTGAGCTATACTGACAGTTCACCAGTGCCCGGTCAGGCAGGGCTCTCGCCCGGGAGCCCCGAATCTGGAGGAGGAAGGACACATGAGCCTGGCAGTGGTCACCCCTCTCAGCACACCCCAGTCCTCTGTGCCCTGGCCCCGTTGCAGGACTCCATCTAAAACACCCAAGAGGGCCACCTGCCCGTCTGTGAGCTACCTTCAGCTCTGGTGCTCATCTGGGCACCTCCTGTCCAGCCTCGCCCCATTCCCACCCAACCTATTCACCTGGTGGCCAGAACGGTGACGAACATTGTCCCACCTGCACTTTACCTTCCAAGGGCTTCCCAATGTGTGTGAAATAAAACCCCACATCCTCTCCCTGGTCTACAGAGCTGAGTCCTCACCTCTCTGGGCCGCCCCCCTCATCTGGAATGATCTCCCCTCCCCACCAGCAGTCAGTCGTTCTGCTCTGCAGAAGTGCCAAGCTTGTCCGCGCCCCTGGCCTGGAAAGCTGGGCTCCCGCCATCGCACTAAGCCAAGGCGTTGCAGTGCCTTTGCTGGAGACGGCACTAATTAGCCTGTGCTCAGAGATCTTATGTTCCAGTGCGAGACGAACGATGGGGAAGTCAGTGAAACTGACGACCGAGATGGTGCGTGCGCCCGCCCCAGCGTCAGCTCCGTGCGGCCGTCTGCCGTGCCCGCCGGCCCGGGGTCGCCACTCGCCTCGTGCGGCCCGTAGACCACGGCCAGCGCCTTGGTGTTGCCCTGCTCGATGTAGGCCGAGCCGTCTGCCTGCGCGAACACGCCCATCCGCGCCCGGATCTTGCGCAGCTCGCCGGCGCGCCGCCCGTCCACCCGGTAGCCCTGGTCGGACAGGAGCTCCAGGCCCGCCATGCCGCCCGCCCTCCGCGCCACGGGACCACAGCGCCGGCCGCCCGCCCTCCGCCGCGGCCCGCTTCCGGTTCCGGGAGCTGGGTCCCGGAGGCCCTGCCCACTTCCGGCGTCGGAGAGCTGCGGTCGCCGGCGGCCTCGACTTCCCGGCGCGGCCCGGTTCCGCTTCTGGCCGGGGAGCCGCGCTGGCCCGGAGGTGGCGGCCCGGCGTGCTGGTGGGTTCGGGCACCCAGGCGCGGCCTTCGGGGCCGGGCCGGGCCGGGGCGTTTCCTGCCGGGACGCGCGGCCGCTCGCGGGTCGTCGGGCCCGGCCTCCTGAGCCCGTGCGGCGTCTCCTCGGCGTGTCGGTTTTACCGTCGCCGGTGCTAACAGGACGTGAGCGTGTCGCACCTGCTGTCGTGTTCTTTGCAGAGCAGGTTTTCGTTTGTTAATAATTATTTTGGTGGCCAGCTGGTGGCGTGGTGGTAAAGGCGCTGGACACTCCCATATGGTCGACCACGATTCGAGTCCCGGATCTGGTGGCTTGCTTTCTGACTTTTCCTCTCTGTCTCTCTCTAATCAAATTAAAATAAACGAATAAAATTAAGTAATTATTTTTAAAAAAGAATTATTTTATTTAACTTTATCTTATTTTAAAGATAATTATTTCTTTATTTTACTTATCATTATTGTTTTTAATTTGACCGTAGCAAACAGAGAAAGCCAGGTCTGGGACTCCAACTGTGGTCAGCTGTGTAGGAGTCCAGCACCTTTAACCACCACGCCACCTGCTGGTCCCTGTTTATTTAATTTAACCAGAGAGGGACACAGAGAGAGTGAGAAAGAAAGCAAGCCGCCAGGGCCGGGACTCGAACTCGAACTGCAGTTGGCCATGTGGGAGTCCAGTGCCCTAACCTCCATGCCACTTGCTGCGGTGCAGAGCATTTGTAACGGTTCTTCACTAGAACCTTTGGGCCGCACTCCCCCCACCTGCCTTAACTCATCAACGTGTTTTCCTTCCCCTCCGTACCCGTTGGACCTGTCAGGTCACTTCCTGGCGGGCAGGCTTTTGGGACCCTTGGGGGTTTTGTCTTTTTTACAATTTGCTACTGGGCGCATGGGTTGAAGGAGCGGGAGAGGTGGGCCTTGAGAATGCAGTGTCTACTCCATGCCTGTCTTTTGGGGGGTTTTGGGCAGGCACAAGCACCTTGTGCTTCTCAAGACACAGGGTGGCCTGCAGTGTGGTGTCCTCCACGTGGGGTCCAGCCACCTTAACTGCCTCGCCATGAGTTGGCCCCTCGTTTTTCTTTGAGTGAGATCATTCAGTGCATATTTTTCACTTAAAATATGCCTTACAAAGTTCTGTTATTTTTGCGGACTGTGGTTCCAGGGTGCATCCTATCACCACGGTCCCACAGGAGGGGCGTGTCCAGAGGCTCCAGCGTGATGGGCGGCCTGAGCTGCATGGTGCAAGAGAGTAAGGTTAGCGATGCACTCTGACGCGCAGACTGAAGCCGCACAGAGTAAAGTAGGAAGAGACGTTTTTAATAAAAAAGTGGTTTTATTTTATTTACTTATTCTTTTTTTTTTTTGGAGAGATTTTTGCTATAGGGCACGTGCGCTTGCCAGAAAGACAGAGAGAGACGGAAAGTGAGAAATCACCCCCCCAGGGGGGATGGCCACGCTGCAATCCCTTCTCCTCTCGGGATCTTGGGTACGCACGCACACGCGCCCAGCGTGAGTTTAAGCCACCGGGTCTGGGACTCAAACCGTGGTTGACTACATAGGAGTCCTGGTGGAAGCCATACAGTCAACACAGGCAGAACATGGGGAGCTGCCTCTCATGTCTAAGCAAGGCTTGGCTGAGTAGACCTGTAGGCAAGGCTGCAGTTATGAGCTCCAGTTTTTAACTGTGCTTTTTTGTACTGGTTTGTGCTCAATTTCTCTGCCATGAGCTTTACTGATGGTACCCCATAAGGGCAAAATAACACCCCCAGTCTTACTGTAACTTTTACAATAATCCTGAAGGAATGCAGATCCCTAACGTGGCGTCGAATGGGAATTATCTCCTGAGACTCACCCCACCTGCCTGGAAAATGTCAATAAAGAATGCTGCATTCACCTCTCCTACTGGGGATTACATAGATAAGCATTAAGAAGGTTTGGGTTAATGGAAAGCTGCTAAATTGGCGAAATGACCTCAGTAGCTGGGGGAGGCTTAGGGACTCATCCGCGAGGTACTCATACCCCAAACAAAGACCATGAGCCACCTTTGATCTCAGGACAAGGGAAGATCGCTATTCCCCAAGCCACAGCCATTGTATAGAACAGCATTTAGAGGGTCCCAAGTCCACAGTAACCTTTAGGTCAGTCATGAAGCTGCTTGCAAGACCACATTCCTTCTCCATATGGACAATAGGCTCACCTCCTTAGCTGTAATATAGATATTCCACTTTAGTATATATAACCATGTCTTTTTTTTTTTCTTTTTTTGGAGAGGTTTTTGCTATAGGGCGCGCGCGCTCGCCAGACAGACAGAGACAGAGAGATAGAAAGCGAGAAATCACCCCCCAGGGGGGATGGCCACGCGGCAATCCATTCTCTCAGGATCTTGGGCACATACGCTCAGGTGCCCAGCGTGAGTTTAAGCCACCGGGTCCAGGACTCGAACCACGGTCGACTACATGGGAGTCCAGCGACATAGCCATTACGCTAACTGCTGGTCCCATGAACCATGTCTTAACAAGACAAGATTTCTATCTAGGCCTTTGTAACTGGCAATGCTGCCGCCCTGGCCCGGGACTGAAGTTATCAAACTTCCTGCAAGCTCCCTCTTCAAAAGACCCTTTCTGGTAATCAAGATCTAAGAAGAAAATGCACCAGACAAATGGACTCCCTCGCCCTGAGAACTGTGACTGATTATACCTAATCAAACAGAATAGGGCATCATGTTTTATGATTATTGTTCCTATACTTTGAATACCTCATTTCTTAGAGAATCTTTTACTTCCCCCTCACCCCTCCTACTTCTGTCAAACATCCCTCAATAAATATGTTTGGTAGCCACTGGGGCTGCAGTCTTGAGCTTGCTCTGACTGTAGTCAGCTGAGAACATGCTGAAGAGCATCGAGGTCTCTGCCTGATTCCTTCTCACCTGCGTCGCCTTCCTGTGTACGAGCCTCAACTCACCCCGGCTGGAGCAGGTCTCTGGTAGAGTCCAATGACATAGGCATTACACCAACTGTTGGTCCCAAGTTTTAATTTTTTTTCCAAGAGGTCTTTGTTTTAAGATGTGTGTGCTATGCTGGAGAGAGACAGACAGACAGTGAGAGGGAAAGCGAGAGATCACTCCACAGGGGGGACGGTGGCCATGCCCCAACCCCTTTTCCTCCATTCTCGTGGGATCTTGGGCACACATGCTGGGCATGATTTTCTTTTTCTTTTTTTTTTTTAATATCTTTTTTTGAGAGATTTTTGTTATAGGGAGCATGTGCTTGCCAAAATGACAGAGACAGAGAGACAGAAAGCAAGAAATCACCCCCCGGGGGGATAGCCATGCCGCAATCCCTTCTCCATTCTCCTCTGGGGATCTTGGGCACGCATGCACGCATGCCCAACATGAGTTTAAGCCAGCGGGTCCAGGACTCGAACCATTGTCAACTACATGGGAGTCCAGCGACTCCCAACTGCTGGTCCCGTCGGGCATGATTTTCAAGCCACCAGATCTGGGACTTGAACTGCAATCAGCTGTGTAGGAGTTCAGTAACCGCTAGGTCATTTGCTGGCCCAGCAAAGAATACGCTGCGTACCAGAGAGGGGTGTGAGTGGGCGGCTGTCTGAGGAGGACAACTGTGGTGAGAACAGGGTTCAGTGTTACTTTTATTCATATATATCTATATCTATTTGGCCTACTTTTCCTTAGAGCCCATGTGCTTGCCAGAGAGAGACAGACACAATGAGAGGGACAGTGAGAAATCACGCCGCAATCCCTTCTCCATTCTCCTGAGGTCTTGGGCATGCATGCACATGTACCCAGTGTGGTGCTTTCAGAGGAAGGTGGTTTGCCCCACCCCTCAGCACAAGGCACCTGGGATAGCTGCAGGTGACCCAGACCCAGTGGCGTTTTGACTGGACACCCTTGCCGGCCAGCTGCCTGGACTAAGGCCTGCAGACTGTTCAGGTTACCACAGCACTGATCAGAGGTGGCCCTCCGTCCTGTCCTGGCCTCGGCGCGTCACTGCTGTAGACCCTGCCACTCTGCTCCTAGAATCATCCTGAAACCTGCCCCCGGGACCCCTGTCCAATGGCTGCGCTGGCCTCTGGCCGACTTCCTGTGGCCTGCCCTGCCCGCTCCCCTGAGGTGCGGGCGGCCCAGGCTGCCTACTCACCTGTCCTGCACTCAGACCCCAGGGCGTGCCCAGCCTGTCCCCACCCAGGCTTCTGGTGTGCTCTCTCTCAGCCCTGCCGCACTGACCCAGGCAGCCGGTGGGCAGGTGGGCACACCCCCAGGCTGGGCTGGGACGAGGATGAGGAAGTGTCCACTTCCTGGAGGGACCCGAAGTCAGGTCAGTCAAACCCTACGTAGGTGGTCGGACAGCCTGGCCCTGGCCCTGAAGCCCTGGAATGTGGCCATGCCACGAGGGCAGGGTCACGGCTGACCTCACAATGGCAGGGTCCCTGTCTCGGCCAGCCTGCCAGTGCTGCCAGCCAGCCTGCTCCCGGGCATGTCCCTGCTCCGCAGCTATGAGGGCCTGCGGCAGGAGATCCAGCGGCTGGCCCAGGAGAACGAGGAGCTGCGGCGGCTGGTGCAGCTCATCCAGGAGAACCAGGAGTTGAAGCTGGTGCTCAAGAACCGGGGCAGTGGCCTGGGCTTCTGCAACTCCGGGTTCCTGGCGGAGGTGGCCGCCAGTCCCCGGCTGCCCAGGCGCAGAACCATCAAATTCAAAGATGCTGAGAGAGGTGAGCCGCGTGGCTCCCTGGGCCCCTGCCCCACTGGCACTGGCCTGGACAGAGCCATGGAGTGACATGCCAGCTGGCCGTGCTGCTGAGGGCATGGGCTCTGAAGGCGGGGGCAGGTGGGCGTTTCGGGGTGCACAGCAGGCAGGGCACCGCGGAGAAAGGGACCTGTGAGCAGGGGTGGAGCCAAGCGTGGGTGCCGCACGCTGGGGGACTGCTGTCAGTCAAGGGACAGTCCACGCAAAGGCCCTGAGGCAGCAGCTGGCTGGCACCAAGCAGAGGGGCGGGCCTGTGTTGCTGAGGGTGAAGGGGCAAGGTGGAACTTGTGTAGGCTCTGGCCCTGGCCCTGAGCCCCTGGGCTCCTGGACTGATGGGGTGTGGAGGGAGCAGCCCTGTCTTGGAGGGAAGTGCAGAATCTTGGCCAGCTGGGGGGAGGCCAGTCGGGCTCTGCACTGTGATGGTCACAGTAACAGGGCCTCTGGCAAACGGGGTTGGAGTGTGAGAAAGTGGGTTTGGGGGCAGCTCACAGGGTGTGGGGAGCTACCCTGGGGCCGGGCATGCTGGGACTGACCCAGGGCCTCATGGGCATGGGGTGTCACTTCGGGATATGTCTGGCTGTGTACAGCCAAGGATCCTGGCACTGTGGTCCCGGCGGAGGGGCTGTGAGGGTCGCTGAGAGGGAGTGCTTGACTCCAGAGGTGCTGCTGGGACCTGCCGGCACCGGGACAGAGGCAGGCGCTCAGGCAGGGCCGAGCAAAGGTGCTTCCCAGAGGCAGGAGTGGGGAGCAGGTGGGTGTGCTGGGGCAGCCGTGGCGAGTGGTCAGGGCTGGGACTGGGGGGCGGAAGGTGCTTTTGCCACGTGGTAGGCAACAGCCCCTCCCCTCTGGAGGGGAGCAGGCCTGCTCTGGAGCGGTGGGAGGCCCAGCCAGGGTTCAGGGGTAGGAAGGGGCTGAGAGATGAGACAGTTTGGAGGAGCAGGCTGCAGCCCATGGCGGGGTTGGGTGCAGGCTGGCATCGCTCCGCCTCATCACTACAGCCCGTTCCATGCCCACCCTGGCAGCCAGAGGAGTTGGGAGGCCCAGTGCTGTCAGGGACAGCCAGTCCCAAGACTTCCAGGGGCACCTGGGGTGTGTGGCCGCCACTGGGCCCAACAGACCCTCTTGTGGGGCAGTTTGCACAGCTTCTGGCCGCAGTGTCCCTTCCTGGCTGTGTCCCTCACCTGGGCTGCCACATGACCCTGTGCAGGCTCCTCCCGAGCTGACCCCTGGTCACAGACGCCCCAACCACCCACAACAGCTGAAGCTCCTGGATCTCCTGTTCAGCCAGTCCAGGGCCCCGGCCTAGTGCCGGGGTTGAGCCCCAGGAAGGCAGGACCCGGGGTGGGAGGAGTATCCTGGGCTCGAACCCACAGTGACAGCAGAGAGTCCAGGAGCAAGAACCCGGGGAGCTCCCTGGCACCTTCCCTGGGCGCTGCCCCTCCACCATGGCCCTGGGGCAGCAGTGCCCACTTCAGCCCACATGGTCTGCAACCCTGGGGAGCAGGAGGCTGGGCAGCCATCACCCCTCTCACGGGGAGATGTCAGCGCCAGGTCCGCTGTGCTGTGGGGTACACTGGGCAGGGGTGTGTGGAGCCCTGCTGCCAGCTCTTGTCCCCGCAGGCCAGGTGACAGGGTCCCCGGGGCCCACCAGTCCACAGGAACCCATCCATTCCGGGAGCTTTGCTGTGAAGGGCAGCCAGCGTGCAGTCTGGGCACGCCCGGGCTAGTGTTTCTTGGGGGAGTTGCCAGTTTCTTGTGCCCTTGGGCACCTGGAGGTGGGTTCCTGGGCGCCCACACTCAGCCAGCGGCCGGCCTCAGAGCCAAGGTGCCCTTGAGCTCCTGCACAGAGCGCACAGTCGGCGCCCGCCAGCCCCGCCCGGCCGACCTCGGGATCGCTAGGCAGGGAGGGAGGCGCTCTGGGCAGGCCCGGACCGCGGCGGCCTCGAGGGCCGGCTGCCCGGACCAGTTGCGCGGGGGGCGGACCCGCAGGCCCCTCCCCCAGGCGGGGGCGGCGGGGGCGGGGCGGGCAGGAATCTGGCTGAGCAGACGGGGGCGGCCGGAGAAGACTGCGGGCCACTGGAGCCACTGCTGGGGTGGGCCTGCACCGCCTCTCTCCCCTCCCCTCTACTTCCCTCCCGGGGCCAGCTTCCCCACTTTCCGGCCAGGGCTCAGCTCCTGGCCGCCTAGCCCTGGCCGCCTCCTACCCCCTGCCCACCCCGCCCCTGTGGTACAGGCTCCTCCAGGTCCCAGTGGCCCGCAGGCCCAGCAAAGGGGGAAGTAGGTTCCCCAGGCCTGCCGGCCCACACTGCTCTGCGCTGAAAGAGCCGGGACCCCCAAGCCAAGGCCGGGCACAGCGCTTCCACCTCTAAAAAGCTGGCACCAGGTGGTGGGTTGGGGCCTACTGAGGGGCACTGAGGACCTGGTAAGTGGGGGTGGGAAGGCTGGCAGACAGTGGGCCCCCGGAGTGGTCCAGCTGCTCTGGCCCTCTGGTCCTGCCTGGGTCTTCCCCAGGGCTCCTCCTGGGCTTGGAACCCCCCACCCTCTCCTTTTTCTCCTTTTGCCCAGGTCAGTGTCCCCTGTGGCGGCCCTCAGGCCTCCCCACTGACCTGCCACCCTTCCCAGGTCTGCCAGGGCCACTGGCTGAAGAGCCACCACCAGACCCTGGTTCCACCATGGGCAGCCCAGAGGGGCGCTTCCATTTTGCTATTGACCGCGGGGGCACCTTCACAGACCTCTTGGCGCAGTGCCCGGGTGGGCACGTGCGGGTCTTGAAACTGCTCTCAGAGGACCCGGCCAACTACGCGGACGCACCTACCGAGGGCATCCGTCGGATCCTGGAGCAGGTGGGCCAGGCCAAGCCATGGGGCACAGAGGGACTCCACGCCAGAGAGGCCTGACGCTGCCTGTGGTCTCCAGGAGGGGGGCGTGCTGTTGCCCCGGGACCGGCCTCTGGATGCCAGTCGCATTGCCAGCATCCGCATGGGCACCACGGTGGCCACCAACGCGCTGCTGGAGCGGCGGGGAGAGCGGGTGGCACTGCTGGTGACACGTGGCTTCCGAGACCTGCTGCACGTGGGCACCCAGGCCCGTGAGGACCTCTTCGACCTGGTGAGCCCCAGTGCCCACAGGCTGGGCTGCGCGACCCCAGCTCCCAGCTCCCACAGCCAGTGGGGGAGGCACAGGCGCAAGGGCAGTGGTGCCACGGCAAAGGGGTCCCCGCCCCGCACTTCCTGCCTGCCTCCTGCCTGGCCTGGACCTGGTGCAGGCCCGAAGAAGCTGACCTGGCGGGGCGGGCACTTGGCCGCACTCAGGTTTCTGGGGCAGAGTCCCTTCCCGTGGTGGCTGTCTGCAGACTGACCTGCTGGGCCACAGCACGCCCTGCATTGGCCACCAAAAGGGCTCCAGCAAGAGCCCCCAGGCCTAGGTCTGCCCTGAGCCTCTGCCCCCCAGGCTGTGCCCATGCCCGAGACGCTGTACGAGGAGGTGCTGGAGGTGGACGAGCGCGTAGTGCTGTACCGCGGAGAGCCAGGCGCGGGGACGCCCGTCAAAGGTGCCAGCCCGCCTGAGGCTTGGGCTGGGGGCTAGCAGACCTGGCGGCCTTTGAATGGCAGCGGGCTTCCTGGCAGGCTGCACCGGGGACCTGCTGGACGTGCAGCAACCCCTGGACCTGGGCACTCTGCGAGGGAAGCTGGAGGGCCTCCTGTCCCGGGGCATCCGGAGCCTGGCCGTGGTGCTCATGCACTCCTACACGTGAGAGGGGGCACTGGCCGGGTGGGCCGGCGGGTGGGTGGGCTTTCCTGGGGCGTATCCCACTGCTTCCCGTCACAGGTGGGCCCAGCACGAGCGGCAGGTGGGCACGCTGGCCCGGGAGCTGGGCTTCACGCACGTGTCGCTGTCCTCGGAGGCCATGCCCATGGTGCGCATTGTCCCTCGCGGGCACACGGCCTGTGCCGACGCCTACCTCACGCCCACCATCCAGCGCTACGTGCAAGGCTTCTGCCGCGGCTTCCAGGGCCAGCTCAAGGTGAGGTGCTCCCCCACCCCAACCTGCACCCCCATCCCGGTCACTCAGTGCCCGCCACCTGTCCGCAGGATGTGAGGGTGCTGTTCATGCGCTCCGACGGTGGCCTGGCACCCATGGACGCCTTCAGCGGCTCCCGTGCCGTGCTCTCGGGCCCAGCTGGCGGTGTGGTCGGCTACTCGGCCACCACCTACCAGCTAGAGGGCGGCCAGCCTGTCATCGGCTTTGACATGGGAGGTAACCGAGGCCGACGGTAGGGTCTGGGGCTCAGCTGCCAGCCTGGCTGAAGCTGGGCATCCAGCCTTGGGGTGACTGCGGGGCCTGTCTCCCAGGCACATCCACGGATGTGAGCCGCTACGCTGGCGAGTTCGAGCATGTCTTCGAGGCCAGCACGGCAGGTGTCACCCTGCAGGCCCCCCAGCTGGACATCAACACGGTGGCGGCCGGTGGGGGTTCCCGCCTCTTCTTCAGGTCTGCTCTCCCGTCCACTGGGCTGGGACCCAGCCATGCCCCATCCCCTCCTCCAACTCCAGCCCTCCCTCCCCAAGGTCTGGCCTCTTTGCTATTGGGCCTGAGTCTGCAGGAGCCCACCCTGGCCCCGCCTGCTATCGCAAAGGTAAGGGCCGGGGTCCACCCACGGGCCCTCTTCATGCTGCCCCAGGCCCACCTGCTCCTCGGCCTCACCTCTCTGCCCACTCCTGGCCCCCTGCCTCTGGCCACCACCCCAGCCCCACACCGTGCCACCCTCAGGAGGCCCCTTGACACTGACGGACGCTAACCTGGTGCTGGGCCGCCTGCTGCCTGCCTCCTTCCCCTGTATTTTTGGGCCGGGAGAGGACCAGCCACTGTCCCCAGAGGCCTCCCGCAAGGCCCTGGAGGCTGTGGCCACCGAGGTCAACAGCTTTCTGACCAGCGGGCCCTGCCCGGCCTCCCCGCTGAGCCTGGAGGAGGTGGCCATGGGGTTTGTGCGCGTGGCTAACGAGGCCATGTGCCGGCCCATCCGTGCGCTCACGCAGGTACGCCGCCTCGGCCCGCCACCTCCCACCCTCGGGCCTGCATGCCTACCGACTCGTCCCCTGCCTGCCTAGCCCCCCACCAGCTGCCTCACCCACCCTCGCCTCTGCCCATGTTGCCCACCTCACCCCTGCCCCCCTGCCCACCCTCCCCACTCACCTCGTTACTTGCCCACCTTGCCGCCCAACTGCCTCCAGCCCCGCGGGCCCCACAGTCAGGTATCAGGGGTCACTGACCTCTTCTGGCTCCCCAGGCACGAGGCCATGACCCCTCAGCCCACGTGTTGGCTTGCTTTGGGGGAGCCGGTGGGCAGCACGCTTGCGCCATCGCCCGGGCCCTGGGTATGGACACCGTGCACATTCACAGGTGCGTCTGGGCGAGGGCGCCTGTGTCCCGGGCTGGACAGTCAGCTCCAGGGGGACCCCTCACAGCTGCAGCACACCCCCCCCCCGCAGGCACAGCGGGCTGCTGTCGGCGCTGGGGCTTGCCCTGGCCGATGTGGTGCATGAGGCTCAGGAGCCCTGCTCCCTGCCCTACACGCCAGAGACGTTCCTGCAGCTGGACCAGAGGCTGAGCCGCCTGGAGGAGCAGTGTGTGGACGCCCTGCAGGCCCAGGGCTTCCCCAGGTGGGGCCCTGCCTGCGTGGAGGGTGGCAGGTCACTTTTCCCATGTGGGGCTGTTGCCCAGTGACCCTCTGATGGCCCCTGGCCTTTCAAGGCAGTGGTCAGGGAGAGCTCCTGGACCCAGGACCAGAGCAGGCAGGCACCGGGTGGGGAGGCCCCTGCCCACCAGCCCCCCGCTTGCTGCAGGTCCCAGATCAGCACTGAGAGCTTCCTGCACCTGCGCTACCAGGGCACCGACTGTGCCCTGATGGTGTCCGCACACCAGCACCCCGCCTCCGCCCGCTCGCCCCATGCGGGCGACTTCGGAGCAGCCTTCGTGGAGAGGTGCGTGAGGTTCTCCTCTGGGAGCCCCGGGTGGCCTCTCCTTATGGCTGCCTTGCCCTGATGGCTCCCTCGGGCCGGTGTCGCAGGTACATGAGGGAGTTCGGCTTCATCATCCCTGACCGGCCGGTGACAGTCGATGACGTGCGGGTGAGAGGCACCGGTCGCAGTGGTCTTCGCCTGGAGGACCCTCCCAAAGCCCACACTGGGCCTCCCCGGGTGGACAAGGTTGGTGGTCTTGCCTGGGCCAGCCCACCCACACTCACGGGACGTTGGGACGGGGTGGTAGGGAGCCCACGGCCCGCCGAGAGGCCCCAGGGAGAGTGCTGTAGCTGGGAGCCTTGCTCACCTTTCTACAGATGACCCAGTGCTACTTTGAGGGGGGCTACCAGGAGACCCCCGTGTACTTGCTGGCAGAGCTGGGCTGTGGACACAAGCTCCAGGGCCCCTGCCTCATCATTGACAGCAACAGGTGGGCAAGGCCAGGCCGGTGTGGGGAATGTGGGCCTCTCCTGGGCTCCCTGGCCCCAGGCCCCAGGCCCCAGGCCTGCGGGGCTCTGTAGGATCCCTGGCTAGGGGGCCTGGCTTGGCCCTTGCAGCCCCTTTGCACCTATCCCTAGCACTGTCCTCGTGGAGCCAGGGTGCCAGGCAGAGGTGATAGAGACAGGGGACATCCGCATCTGTGTGGGGGCTGAGGCCCCCAGCACAGTGGGCACCCAGCTCGACCCCATCCAGCTGTCCATCTTCTCACACCGCTTCATGAGCATTGCAGGTGAGCCACCGCCTGCCCTGGCTCCCGGCACGGGGCTAGCACTGGCAGAGAGGGCATAGCTGCTGTGGCTGGCGGCACTGGCTCCTGTCACATGTGGGTTGGCAGGGGTGTGACCAAGGAGAAGAGGTAGATGCTGGGTCCCAATTGGTGACAGGTGAGCCCTGGGGTGTCCTGGTCACTGTGAAGGCAGACCCTGGGCAAGGCAGGCGCCTTCCTCCTCTCGCCTCTGAGTATGGGGATGCCCTCCTACCCAGACAGGGCCCTGAGGCCAGCACAAGGCCTTCTGTGCAGACTCAGGCCAGGGGCTCGCTGGAGGCCCAGGGGTCTGCCCAGACAACAGGCTTTGCTGTGCCAGGCAGAGCTGAGGAAGGCAGTGCCCACCCCACAGCCGAGGTGGCCTGGCTGCAGCCTCACTGTACCCTGCTGGGCACGTTGCCACCTGGGTCTCCCCAGGGCATGGGGAAATCTGCCAGGTCCTGGCTTTGTGCCCAGGAGGCCTTGATTCCGCTGGCTGTCCCCCCCTTGGTCTGCTGTGGGGCCAGCAGGCACCTGGTCACTCTGCCTGCAGAGCAGATGGGTCGTATCCTGCAGCGCACAGCCGTCTCCACCAACATCAAGGAGCGCCTGGACTTCTCCTGTGCCCTCTTCGGACCCGACGGGGGGCTGGTCTCCAATGCCCCCCACATCCCTGTGCACCTGGGCGCCATGCAGGAGACCGTGCAGTTCCAGGTGCGCGGCCACCCCACCAACCCCGCCTGCACCTGCGCCCACCACGCCCCTGCCCTGCCCCACTCTGCGCCTGTTTCCTGGTTTCAGACCCAGCACTTGGGGGCCGACCTCCACCCGGGCGACGTGCTGCTCAGCAACCACCCGAGCGCCGGGGGCAGCCACCTCCCAGACTTGACAGTCATCACGCCGGTGAGGGTGCCGCCGGGTGGCTGTGGGGCATGGGTGGCCGAGGCACTCAAGGCTACTGTCCACTCCACCAGGTGTTTTGGCCGGGCCAGACAAAGCCTGTGTTCTATGTGGCCAGCCGAGGGCACCACGCAGACATCGGGGGCATCACACCGGGCTCCATGCCTCCCCACTCCACCTCGCTGCAGCAGGAGGGTGCGGTCTTTCTGTCCTTCAAACTTGTCCAGGGGGGCGTCTTCCAGGAGGAGGGTGAGTGGGAGTGGGCAGGGGCTCTCTTCAGGCTGGGATGCCACCCATGGCTACATGGCCCAGGCCTGCCCAGCGGTGGGGTTGGGGGAGACAGTGGAGTCCTCAGGGCTGGCCGAGAAGGTGATGTGAACCCTGCGTCGGCCCAGGACGTCCCCCTGGGAGGTGGTTGCGGAGGTGCCCAGGAGACTAGGCGGGTAGAGGCAGGGCAGCCTGTCGCAGTGCATGCCCCACACAGGGTCTGGGGCTGCTGGCTTCTGGAGAGCTCTCCAGGCTGTCACTGGGTGTGGGGGGCCGCGAGGGCTTCCACGTGGGCCTGTACTGGCCTGCCTGTGCACCCACACAGTAAGGACGGGGTCCGAGAGGCCGGGTACTGGCTGAGTGGCAGCTGAGGTTGCTCTGGGTGACGCTGAGCCTCGACCTGGGTGGAGGGCAGGAAAGGCCAGAGAAGGTGAGGGATGAGGAGGGAGGAGAGGCGGCTGTGGGTGAGCTCGACCCCAGGCTCCTGTAGCTCATGTGGTCACTGGCAAAGCTGCCCGAGCAGGGTGCCCAGGCCCTGGGCTGTGGGAGAGGAAGGCCCAGCAGGGGTGGAGGCTGGAGGGAGCAGGAGACAGGAGGCATAGGACCCAGTCCTCGGTGTGGCACAGCGGGCACAGGACAGGCACCCACTTGGAGGGCCGCTCAGTGGTGCTCCTGTCCACCCAGCGGTGACTGAAGCCCTGCGGGCACCAGGCCAGATCCCTGGCTGCAGTGGGACCAGAAACCTTCACGACAACTTGTCAGACCTCCGTGCCCAGGTGGCGGCCAACCAGAAGGGCATCCAGCTGGTGGGAGAGCTGATTGGGCAGTATGGCCTGGACGTGGTGCAGGCCTACATGGGCCACATTCAGGTGGGTCAGGAGGGGCAGCAGCTGGGCCTCTCTGCTGGTGAGCCTCCCTGTAAACAGGCTGCTGCAACGCCTCTCCCGGCAGGCCAATGCTGAGCTGGCTGTGCGCGACATGCTGCGGGCTTTTGGTACGTCCCGGCAGGCTCAGGGCCTGCCCTTGGAGGTGACCGCGGAGGACCACATGGATGACGGTTCCCCCATCCGCCTGCGTGTGCAGATTAACCTGAGCCAGGTCAGTCCGCAGGGGTGAGGGGCGTGCCTAGAGCGCTAGCCGCGCGGCCCGCCACTGCTGACGCCCTCTCCCCTCGCGGACCCACAGGGCAGCGCTGTGTTCGACTTCAGCGGCACCGGGCCGGAGGTGTTCGGCAACCTGAACGCGCCGCGGGCCATAACGCTGTCCGCCCTCATCTACTGCTTGCGCTGCCTGGTGGGCCGTGACATCCCGCTCAACCAGGTACGAGGGGTGTGCGGGGCCCACGCAGAGGCCAGGTCAGCCGGGCGGCCTGCTCCGCCTGCCAAGTCAGCTCAGCTAGCGACAAGGGGGATGCTGGGGGAGGGCGTGGCTTTCCGCAATTGCCCTCGAGAGTCGCCTGCCTACTCGCAGGGCTGCCTGGCACCAGTGCGCGTCGTGATTCCCAGAGGCTCCATCCTGGATCCGTCCCCTGAAGCGGCAGTGGTGGGCGGCAACGTGCTCACGTCGCAGCGCGTGGTGGATGTTATCCTCCGCGCCTTCGGCGCCTGCGCCGCCTCCCAGGTGCGGCGCGGCGGGGGCGGGGCGTGTGGCTCCGGGGGCGGGGCGCGCGGTGCTGGGGGTGAGGGGTGCGGCCTGCCAGCTCCGCTAGCCCGGCGTCCGCTCCCCCGGCCAGGGCTGCATGAACAACGTGACCCTGGGCAACGCGAAAATGGGCTACTACGAGACGGTGGCGGGCGGCGCGGGCGCGGGCCCCGGTTGGCATGGGCGCAGCGGCGTGCACAGCCATATGACCAACACGCGCATCACCGACCCCGAGATCCTGGAGAGCAGGTGAGCGGAGGGCGCGGCCGGGGCTGGGCGGCTGGGCCGTGTGGGGGCCCTGCTCGGGTCGCCTGAGTCCCTCGCCTGCGCAGGTACCCCGGTCATCTTGCGCCGCTTCGAGCTGAGGCGGGGCTCCGGGGGCCGAGGCCGCTTCCGCGGCGGCGACGGCGTGGTCCGCGAGCTGCTCTTCCGCGAGGAGGCGCTGCTGTCGGTGCTGACCGAGCGCCGTGCCTTCCGGCCCTACGGCCTCTACGGTGGGCAGTGCTCCCCACCCCCGCCCTCCCGGGCCCCCACTGCCCCTCCTCCCTCGCCCTCGCCTCCCCGACACGCCGACCCTGCTCTCCCCGCAGGGGGTGAGCCTGGCGCCCGTGGCCTGAACCTGCTGACCCGAAAGGACGGTCGCACGGTGAATCTGGGAGGGAAGACGTCGGTGACCGTGTACCCCGGGGTGAGGCTACAGTCTGCCCTGCTCCCCTCCCCTCGTCGGTCCCCATCGCCGGCGGCCAGCGGAGTTGCGGAAATAACCAGAGAACGGATTTACTTTGGCTGCAGAAATTAGGGGGCGGCGGGTGATGGGTGCTGCCCGCGGCCGCGGAGGGGGCGGAGGCGGCAGAAGGCGGTGGCACTCTGGGCTTGCGCTGGACACGCCCCTCTCCTCCACAGGACGTGTTCTGCCTCCACACGCCCGG
Source organism: Tupaia tana (assembly GCA_026018925.1). Taxonomy (NCBI): domain Eukaryota; kingdom Metazoa; phylum Chordata; class Mammalia; order Scandentia; family Tupaiidae; genus Tupaia; species Tupaia tana. The sequence continues at coordinate 93,670,607 of JAKSZU010000008.1, read as the reverse complement.
TGGCGGGGGCTACGGGGACCCGGAGGACCCTGCCCCGCCTCCGGGGTCGCCTCCGCTCCCTGCTGCCTTCCCCGAGCGCGGCAGCGTCTATGAGTACCGCCGGGCGCAGGAGGCGGTGTGAGGACGGGCCTCAATAAAGCTCTAAGCCGCCGGCCGCGCGTCCGCCTCCCTAGCGGCCTGTGCACCTGCCGCTGCGCTTCCGCCTCACGAGGGCCCCGACACGCGGAGCTGCAGGCCCACGGCCAGGTGGTCTGTGAGCCCTGCCAGGGCCGTGCTGAACGTCACCCGCTCCACCTCCTGCGGGGGGTTGGATTGAGGGTCCTGCCTGTGCGGGCGAGCCCAGCCTTTCCTGTCTCTCGCACTTACTGGGTTCAGCTGGCTCCCAGGCGCCGCCCGGTATGTGATGTAGTCCAGGCGCCGGCCCAGCCAGGGCCGAGGTGGGTGGCCTCCACTGGGGGGGCCTGCCAGGTAGAGGTGGCGGCCTTTCTCCTGTTCCAGGGCCCTGAGGGAGGGATGGTGTCACCACGGCCCTGATACTTCTCGGGCCGGGGGTGGTGGCACTGTGGCCAGGTCACTCACCTCCGCAGCATCTCTGGGGAGCTGGCCACTGAGTGGTGGAGCATGGACGGGCTCAGTAACGTCCCTGCGGGCCGACGGGGCGCTGTCGGACTCTCAGCCGGGTCTCCCCAGGGCTGCCCCCCCTTCTGCACCCTCCATTACCCAGAGCCCAGGGCTGCTCTCTGCGTGTGCCCAGCCGGCAGGGGTCGTGGAAACGGCTGAAGAGGGTGTGCTCCTGCTCCTGAGTGTGGTCTGCAAGGAGGCGAGGCAGCGCAGTGGGCAGCAGCCTCCACACCCGCCCCGCCTTGCCCGCCCCAGTCTCTCCCCACCTTGGGAGCAGTTGTCGAAGTTCAGATCACCCAGGAGCACGCTGAAGGCCACGGCCTCCTCGGCCAGGCAGCTCTCCGACTCAAACTGCTCCGCCCACTCTAGCAGCAGCGTCAGCTGTTTGCAGCGCAAGGGCCCGTCCTCTATGGGGGTGGCGTACGGGGGTGGGATCCGCTCAGCCCGGGTGCAGACCCTGGACATCCAGCCCCCTCACCCCGCCCCACCAAGGCCCTTCGCAGGGACTTGTAGGTCCTGGAGCAGTGACCAGTGGGAGGTGGGGGGCGGGTGCAGGCCAACGCAGAGGCTTGCGCGGGCCTGACTGCCCACCTGGGCTCACCAGTAGGTGCCTGTAAGTGCGTGCAGTGCAGGAATCCCACGACGCGGCGCCCGTCCCGGACGCCCAGCTGTGCCTGTAACACCGCAGGTGGCCCCAGCTCCCTCTGCCCACTGGGCCTAACACATGCCCCCCTCCCTGCCAGGAGCGCCACAGCTGGTGGGCAAGTACCTGTGCAGACAGTAGTCCCTTGGAGGCCAGCGCGTCCTCCCCGCGCGCCTTGGGGAAGCAACGGAAGGTGGCGCGCAGCAGCGGGTAGCGCGAGGCCAGCAGCAGCCCGCTGCCCAGCAGCTTGAGGTGCGGTCCAGGCTGAAGGCCTAGCGTGCCCACATCGAACAGCACCGGGCCTAGATTTGGCGCTAGGCGGCGCACCAGTCGCCGAGCCGCACGGAGGTCGAACACCTCCTGCAGGCACACGAAGTCCAGGCCGGCAGGCACCGCAGCCGTCAGCACTCCGCGCGGTGCCTCCGGCTGTGGCTGGCTGCAGTCCACAGAGCCGTAGAGCGAGGACCGCAGGCCGCTGAGCAGCGCGGCACCAATGGCCTCGGCCCGTCGCTGGCAATGCGACAGATTGCTGAAGCGCGCCAGCCCGTCGGGGAGCAGGCACAGGTTAGCGGTGAAGAAGAGGAAGCAGCGCGTGGGCTCGGCAGGCAGGAGCCAGGGCGGGGGCGGCACCCAGCACGGAGGGGGCGGCTGGTAGCAGAAGGGGCGCCGCCAGGCCTGCAGAGGCAGCCAGAGCAGCAGCCCCAGCAGCGCCAGGGGCAGTGCGAGCAGCAGCAGCAGCGCTGCCCCGCCGGCCCGCACCGCCCTCCGCCGCCAGCCGCTGGGGCGTGCCGTCGGTGCCCAGCAGCGCAGCAGCTGGTCCAGGGCCCAGTAGGCCGGGAAGAGCAGCACGCGGGCAGCGGCGTGGAGGACGTGCAGCAGGGCGTGTGGGAAAGGCGAGGGTCGGAGAGCGTCCAGTGCGGGGGGCCAGTCGGGCGGGGACTGCATGGCGCCCTGGACTCCGCAGAGAGGGACCGCGGAGATACATTCGCTTCCAGCGCGAGCTGCAGGGCAGTCGGGAGTAAGGCCACGTGGTACAACCTGTGTGCAACGGTGAGGCGCGGTGTTCCGGGAGCGGAGGCAGATACCGGGGAGGCCGCCTCTCACTTGCGCAGAACTTCGGTGGCCGCAGGGGAGCACGGAAGGGAAAGCGAAAGGCACACTGCTCTCAGCTCCGCCCCAGCCCTGCCTGCCCGCCCGGCCCACGCCCAGCGCAGGTGGGAGAGGGGCAGCCCACGCTGCTTGGGGAGAGCTGTGCGCGCTGTCCTCGGCTGCCCGCCCCCACATACTCGCTAGGAGTCGCACGGAACAGGTGGGGCGCTCCAGCAGCGCAGACTGCAGGTCCATCTCACCCGGCAGGTCTCCGCTGCCTGCGTCCAGTGCTTGAGTTCAAAGGCCCGACAGTCGGTGGCTAGGGCTTCCAGGGGCCTCATCGGGCTCCCGCCCAGCCTCCGCAAATGCCCCCAAAAGCCCAGCCCGCAGCGGTGACAGCCCTGTGCCCCCACCTGACGGATATTCCCATCTGGGGTAGGGACCGTTGGTTCCTGCGTGCGCAGCTGCGCAGTGGCGCACGCGGGCCCAGGGAAGCTGGCTCCGTATTGCGCAGCCCTGTGTCCCGCCCCCTCGGTTCAGTGCCCCTAAAGCCCCCACCCCCAGCAGCTCCGCCCCTTGGACATCGCCGCCTTCCTAGTCCTGGCAAACCAGCAGCCAGGCTGGGCCAGCCGGGTGCAGTTACACGGCCCGCCGGGCTGGGAGGGAGGTGGCAGGCTTCTGGGCACTTGGGGGCCTTTGGGTCAAGCCCTTCACTCCCCTTCCCAGGGGCTCAGTGGGAGGCTCATGTCTGAGGAGGCCTGGTGTGGGGGAGGGCAGGGGAACAGCAAGCCCACCGCCCCGTCTGTGCCAGTGCACTGGAGTCCAGCTGAACCCTGACCTGTCTGGCCTTCCTCTGGCTGGTGAGCCCTGGTGGCCAGCATCCTCCCCAGGTGAGCCCTTAGCCTCGTGGCCCCATCACAGCCCTATGCCCTCCTTCCTCGCCTGGCCCTTACAGGCCCCGCAGTGACCACTCACCCTGGCCTGCACCCTGCCTTCTGCACATCACAGCCCCCAGCAGCCATCCCACCCCTGCCCTCCGTCCCGCTCCCCCGTGAAGCCTGCTCCTTGGCCCTGGCAATAAGTGGGGCCTGCCCCGGCCCTGCGAGGATGCCCTACCCCAGTCTCTGGGACCTGTGGGCCGGTCCTGCCCTGGCCCTGCCTGGTCTTGTTCTTCCAGACCCGGGGGCTCCTGCTCCCACTGCCAAGTGAGGGGAACCGGGACCTTTCTCGGCCACGCAGCTGCTCAGCTTCAGCCTTGGGGCTCTGGCCAGGACCCACAAGGGCATGAACTCCAAGGCAGGCCGCCACAGGGCACGGTGAGGGGCCTGGCAGCCAGCCCAGAGATACAGCACGCCACACGTCCGGTGCCACCAAGCGGTAGCATCTGTGGGAAGCTTTACTGGCTTGCACAGGCTGTGGGCCGAGCTGGCCGGCCCAGGCAGGCCCTGTCACCAGATGAACATGGGCTTGCCATCGTCATGGGCCAGCTGGCTGAGGCAGGACAGCAGCAGGAGCGCGTCACTGAGCATGCTGGGGTGCACGGTCTCGACCAGCACTCGCTGAAGGAAGTCCACCGTGTAGGAGCCGCCCTCCGAGGCGGCCAGCTCGGGCCGCTCGCGCAGGATGCCGTAGGCGTTCACCAGCTGCTCGGTCAGCGCGGGGTGCACGCGGCCGTTGTAGCCCAGGCTCTGCAGCCTGTTCATGACGCTCACGTAGCGCTGTGTGAGTGTCTGGCAGAGCTCTTCGTCCAGCTTGTGGTCGCCGGGGTTCAGTGAGGCCTGTGGGAAGCGCGGAGTCAGGGCCTTCCCACTCCCGCGGCACCCGGGCAGGCCAGGGGAGGTCTTCGGCTGGTGGCTGCAGACGACCACTGTCAGATGTGGGCGAGGAGGGCTTCTGGGACAGAGTCCAGGGCAGGGTGACCCTGTGGGCTGAGCCCGAGAGAGGTCCCAGGGCCGGCCAGAGGGCCGCGTGTGCTCAGCACCCGATGCCTCCTGTAGTGCCCGTGACGTAGATAGCACATGGAGGGAGGGTCAGCTGCGGCTGCACGGGGCATAGGGGTACCCACTGGCTCTTCCCTGGGCACTGCGGGGCACTAGAAATCAGTGGGACAGCCAGAAGTGCCTCAGGTGACGGACATGGAAGAGGGTCCCACTGGAGAGGAATCAGTCCCGTTCATGAGCCTCTGAGACCTGGGTGGGGCTTGGCGGGCAAGTGGGGCCTGCCCCAGCCCTGCGAGGATGCCCCAGCAGCTGGGAACAGGATGGCCTCCCCCGAGACCCGGGTCCCGCATTGGAACCTCCGGCCAGGAGCCGCTGCACCTGGGGTTCCTGTCATACCAGCTACATATTCTTTTTTTTTTTTTTTTTTTTTTTTTTTTTTTCATTTTTTTTTTTTTTTTTTTTTTTTGGAGAGGTTTTTTGCTATAGGGCGCGTGTGCTCGCCAGACAGACAGAGAGAGACATAGAGACAGAAAGCGAGAAATCACCCCCCAGGGGGGATGGTCACGCCGCAATCCCTTCTCCTCCATTCTCCTCTCGGGATCTTGGGCACGCACGCACACGCGCCCAGCGTGAGTTGTAAGCCACCGGGTCCGAGACGCGAACCGCGGTCGACTACGTGGGAGTCCAGCGACATAGCCATTACGCTAACTGCTGGTTCCCCAGCTACATATTCTGACCTTCTCCCTAGTTTAGAGGGATTGTCATTGCCCTAAATGTGTTTATTTAAAAACACAGGAGGCGGGATCAGCAGTTAGGGTAATGGCTATGTCGCTGGACTCCCACGTATTCGACCGCAGTTCGCGTCCCGGACCCGGTGGCTTAAAACTCACGCCGGACGCGTGTGTGTGCGTGCCCAAGATCCCGAGAGGAGAATGGAGGAGAAGGGATTGTGGAGGGGTCCACAGCATGAACAGACCCTGTGCCGGGCTCCCTCTCCTGGGGACTTTCAAAGGTGTGCACATGGGCTCTACCTTGAATTTTTTAAAATAAGAAAGAGGGACGGACCAGGAGTTGGCGTAGCGATTATGTTGCTGGACTCCCACATGGCTTCCAGTGGTTCGAGTCCGGGCCTGGTGGCTTTAAAATCGCGCCTGGCATGTGTGCGTGTGTGCCCAAAATCCTGGGGAGAGAATGGAGGAGAAGGGATTCCAATGTGCCCAGCCCCCTGGGAGAGTGATTTCTCGCTTTCCCTCTCATTGTCTGTCTTTCCCTCCACCCAGCACACATGCTTTAAGGCAAAAATCTCTAAAAGAAAAAAAAAAAATGGATAGGATAAAAATAAGATAAAATGACCTAGGTGCTCGACTCAAGGAAGAAAATCCACAGAGCACCCCGAAGGACACTTGGGGCAGTGGTTCTGAGCAGTGGTGAGACAGCACCGTGGGTGCAGCAGGGGGCCGACATAGCGGGACAACGGACCAGGGCAGAGCAGCCCCTGCACTAGGGGCTGGCAGAGGCGGCCGAGTCCCCGGGACGATCACCTCCCCGGGTAACTAGCCTGCCCAGACACAACTCTCAGTGGGAGTCAGCGCCGTGACATCATGACCACACCGCCTGGCACCAGGAGACCAGGGCCCGCCAAGAGAGGCCCAGTTGACTGAAGCCCCAGCATTTCTGTCATGACAGCTGGGCGCGGGCCCTCAGCAGGGCTGACTGAGCACCTACTGGGTGCAGGCCCTCACAGGGGCTGACTGAGCACGTACTGGGCGCGGGCCTTCAGCAGGGCTGACTGAGCACCTACTGGGCGTGGGCCCTCAGCAGGGCTGACTGAGCACCTACTGGGCGTGGGCCCTCAGCAGGGCTGACTGAGCACCTACTGGGCGCGGGCCCTCACCAGGGCTGACTGAGCACCTACTGGGCGCGGGCCCTCACAGGGGCTGACTGAGCACCTACTAGACGCGGGCCCTCAGCGGGGCTGACTGAGCACCTACTGGGCATGGGCCCTCACCGGGGCTGACTGAGCACCTACTGGATGTGGGCTCTCACAGGGGCTGACTGAGCACCTACTGGGCGCGGGCCCTCACAGGGGCTGACTGAGCACCTACTGGATGCGGGCCCTCACAGGGGCTGACTGAGCACCTACTGGGCGTGGGCCCTCACAGGGGCTGACTGAGCACCTACTGGACGCAGGCCCTCACAGGGGCTGACTGGGCACCTACTGGACGCAGGCCCTCAGCAGGGCTGACTGAGCACCTACTGGGCGCGGGCCTTCACAGGGGCTGACTGAGCACCTACTGGGCGCGGGCCCTCACCGGGGCTGACTGGGCACGTACTGGGCGCGGGCCCTCACCGGGGCTGACTGGGCACCTACTGGGCGCGGGCCCTCAGCGGGGCTGACTGGGCACGTACTGGGCGCGGGCCCTCACCGGGGCTGACTGGGCACCTACTGGGCGCGGGCCCTCACCGGGGCTGACTGGGCACCTACTGGGCACGGGCCCTCACCGGGGCTGAGCACCTACTGGGCGCAGGCCCTCACCGGGGCTGACTGAGCACGTACTGGGCGCGGGCCCTCAGCGGGGCTGACTGAACACGTACTGGGCGCGGGCCCTCACCGGGGCTGACTGAGCACCTACTGGGCACGGGCCCTCACCGGGGCTGAGCACCTACTGGGCGCGGGCCCTCAGCGGGGCTGACCGAGCACGTACTGGGCGCGGGCCCTCACCGGGGCTGACTGAGCACGTACTGGGCGCGGGCCCTCAGCGGGGCTGACTGAGCACGTACTGGGCGCGGGCCCTCACCGGGGCTGACTGAGCACCTACTGGGCACGGGCCCTCACCGGGGCTGACTGAGCACGTACTGGGCGCGGGTCCTCACAGGGGCTGACTGAGCACCTACTGGGCGCGGGCCCTCACAGGGGCTGACTGAGCACGTACTGGGCGCGGGCCCTCACCGGGGCTGAGCACCTACTGGGTGCGGGCCCTCAGCGGGGCTGACTGAGCACGTACTGGGCGCGGGCCCTCACCGGGGCTGACTGAGCACGTACTGGGCGCGGGCCCTCAGCGGGGCTGACTGAGCACGTACTGGGCGCGGGCCCTCACCGGGGCTGACTGAGCACGTACTGGGCGCGGGCCCTCACCGGGGCTGACTGAGCACCTACTGGGCACGGGCCCTCACCGGGGCTGAGCACCTACTGGGCGCGGGCCCTCAGCGGGGCTGACTGAGCACGTACTGGGCGCGGGCCCTCACAGGGGCTGACTGAGCACCTACTGGGCGCAGGCCCTCACAGGGGCTGACTGAGCACGTACTGGGCGCGGGCCCTCACCGGGGCTGAGCACCTACTGGGCGCGGGCCCTCAGCGGGGCTGACTGAGCACGTACTGGGCGCGGGCCCTCACAGGGGCTGACTGAGCACCTACTGGGCGCGGGCCCTCACCGGGGCTGACTGGGCACCTACTGGGCGCGGGCCCTCACCGGGGCTGACTGAGCACGTACTGGGCGCGGGCCCTCAGCGGGGGCTGACTGAGCACCTACTGGGCGCGGGCCCTCACAGGGGCTGACTGAGCACCTACTGGGCGCGGGCCCTCACAGGGGTGACTGAGCCCCTAGTGCCATGAAGAGCAGCGGGGACGGGGGCCAGCCTGGGGTGTGGTGGTCAAGGCATTGGCCCCACATAGCTGACTGCACAGTTGAGTCCTGGCCCTGGCGGGTTGGAAACAGCGGGGGCACATGTATGTGTGCTCCAAACCCAAGAGGAGGACGGAAGAGAAGGGCCTTTGGCGTGGTTACCCCCAAGGGCGCTTCCTCCATAGCTCCCGTCTCTCTCTACTTCCAGTAAGCACATGTGCCCTGTAGCAAATGCAAAGATAAAGGCACCAGGGACGCAGTGGAGTTGTCATCAGAAAGTCTCATGCATCTCAATTTGTTAAGAGGAAAAAGGATGAGGAACCAACCTCAATAAGAGAAAGTCCTAGAAAATTTGATACTCATTTGTGATTAAAAAAAAGAAAGAAAAGAAAACCAGCAGCTAGCGGGTGGCTGGGTTTCCACATGGCCCACTACAGTTTGAGTTCCAGACCCGGCAGCTTGAAAATCATGTCGAGCATGTGTGCGTGCCCACGATCCTGAGAGGAGAAGGGAGGAAGGACTGCGGCATGGCCGTGCCCCCGCGTGGGTTTTCGGTTCTGTCTCTGTCTCTCTGGCGAGTGCATGCTCCCAATAGCAAGAATCTCTCTTATAAAAATAATAAAACCTGACCCAAGGCAAAGCGAGCTCAAGCCTGGCCCCGATTTAGCCCTGCGTGGATCGCACACAGCTTGGCCAGGGCCCAGAGGACACACGAGGCAGGGCTGCTCCCCGAGAAAAGCTTGATGGCCAGAGCAGGCCGTGACTCAGCGCGGGCCCCACCCCAGACGCGCTGCCCCACGGCGCGCAGCCAGACGCAGCCCTGAGCCCTCCCTGGTCTCCCCCGGCCGGTCACCTGCATGACGCGGAGACGCACTCCGGCACAGGCCAGGTCCTGCTCCGTGGGCCTCCAGGGATGGAGGCAGAGGGGCGGCATCTGGAAGATGCTGGCACGAGCCCTGGCCTGAGGTCCCTGGCGAGGCCAGCGCTGTGCCCAGAGCCCCCGCCGCTGCCCACTCCTGGCAGGCCATGGCCTGGCACCACAGGCTCCTGCTGTGCATGGTCAGGCGCCTCCTGGCCCTCGGACTGAGCACGGCGCTCCCCCGTCCCGGCCCCCTCGGATTTCGACACAGGCAGCCTGGCTGCAGTGGCCCCTCTGTGTGCACGGTGAGCAGGGCCCGACACACACCTGAATGATCTTCTCTGGGATGTTGGAGACCGTGAAGCCGTAGAGGCGCACGCGCTCCGGGAAGATGCTGGATAGGATCCTGCGATCCAGCTGGAAGGCGATCTCCCCCACCAGCCTCTCCCAGGCCAGCTGCTTCGACTCTGGGGGTGACAGAGGCCGTGGTCAGTTGAGCTGCCCTGGTGTCTGGGAGGCCGTGGTCAACTGCCCTGGTGGGTACCAGGGGAGACGCTGGCCCGACACGGCACTGACCTCTCGGGGCGTCGGGGAACTTGCTGGCCTTGCGGTGGGACAGCTTCCGTTCCATCTCCAAGATGCTCTTCCGGGGGGCTTCCGAGGTACGTGCACCCCGGGTGTCATTGACAGAGGCAGGAGAGGATGAGGTACGAGGTGGGGAGTGGGGGTTGCGTGGAGGAGAGTGGGGGCTGGGCAAGGGCCGGCTGGGGGAGTGCTGTGCCCGGGCAGGGGTGCTCTGGATGCCATGGGTGGAGCTGTCGGCAGCAGCTTGGGGGGCAGGAGTGGGGGGAGAGGCGATCTGCCCTGGGGGCACGCAGGCCTGGGCCCGGGCATCCGAGGTGCCGTAGGGGAAGGCTGTGGTGGCCCCAGAAGCACCCAGGGCGCCAATAGGGGTGGAGGTCTGGAGAGGTGCACCCACAAACGTCACGCTGAGGGGCTCCGGGTCCTGGGCTGGCCGGGGCTGCTCAGTGGAGAGAGGGACTGTGAGGCAGAAGGAGAGGAGGTTAGTGCGAGGCCTGGGGCCCTGCGCCCGGGGCACCCCGTCATCCCCACCGTTACCTCTGGTGGTGGTGGCCGGCCCTGTGCCTGCTGAGGGAGGGGGCCCCGAGGGGCCTGCCCTGAGTGGCTCTGCCAGATGTGCCCTCGGGGGCTCCGGCAGCACCAGGTTGTTCAAGGGGTTAGCCAGAAGGTTCTGCGAGACGCCCAGAGGGGTGGCCGTGGAGCTGAGCAGGGGGGCTGCTCAGAGAGACGGCCGCTGTGCCCGCCACAGGGGCCATCAGGGGGCTGCTCTGTGACATGGCCAGGGGGTGGCTTGGGGTCAGGGGGCCGGTGGAAGGCAGGCCCAGTGAGCTGGCCAGTGTGCCCCCCGGAGTCACTGCCAGGGGGCTGGCCAGGTGGCTGCTCAGGGGGCCAGTCAGGAGGCTGGTGAGGGTGGTGCTCTGTGCCACAGGGGCCGAGCCAGACAGCAGCGAGCTGAGAGGGCCTGTCAGGATGGAGCCTGTCGTGGGGCTGGACTGCGAGGTGCTCAGCATGTCGGCCAGCGGCGTCAGGGCCACCATGCCCATATCCTCCAGGACTGGGTCATTTGCTGCTGCCGGGGACGGGGGCAGGAAGACACCTGCAGACACAGAGAAAGCAGGCGCCAGATGAGCCCGCAGGGGTGGGGCGGGGCAGTCACCGCTCTCCCAGGGCCCTGCCCACGTGCGTGACGCCTGTGGAGGGCTGTCTGTCCACCCTCTGAAGCTCGCTCTTTAGGTGGGCAGGCTAACGACCCCTCTGCCTCTGCCAGAGCTCCCTGGCTCTGAGGACCAGGCCACAGCTCTGTCCTCTTGCCCCTTGGTACCCAAGGCCATTCTCAGGTCAGTCTTCCCAGGCCCTTTTCCCTGACCCAGGTCTCCAAGCCACAGGGACGTTCTGCTGCCCCCTCCCCCACTGCACCCAGCGGCGACGCTCTCGCCCAGGAGAGGAGTGTCTCCCAGCGGCTGGACCCCCAGGTGGCCATCCCAGGTGGCCAGGTTGACCCCTGTCTTTTCTGGTAGGGGATGGGCCTGGGCCTTCTGACCACTGTCCCTGCAGGAGGGATGAGCCCCACCGGGTGGGCCCCCTCGGGACATCCGTCCTAGGACGGGCAGAGCGCCCACGGCCAGCCCTGTAGGGCCTGTGTGCTGCATGAACAGAGAACGTGGCAGCTGGGCCGGCGTGCGGGCCGAGGGGCCCGGCTCAGCACTGAGCTCCTGGGCCTGCACGGGGGCTGGGAGCCCACCCCGCCAGCCCCCTTGGAGACTCCGTGCAGGTCTGAAGGACAGCTGTGGGCGAGCAGGGAGGGCGACAGTGAGGGTGCAGTTTCTTTTCTTTTTCCTTTTGCCATAGAGCTCATGTCCTTGCTGGAGAGACACAGGGCGGCGCAAAGTGCAGAATTACCCTCGGGGATGCCCACGCTGTAATCCCTTTCCTCCATTCAGGATTCTGGGCACGCATGCCTGGCACCACCAGGTCCGGGACTCAAACCGTGCAGTCTGCCATGTAGGATCCCTTGCCTTAACCACCATGCCACCTGCTGGCCCTTACTTTTTAATAGAAGAAAAGCCACTAGTTTAGGCTGTTTTTCTCTTTAAAGAAATTTTTATTTAATTTTATTTATTCATTCATTTCAATTTGACTAAAGAGAGACAGAGGGAGAGCAAGCCACCAGGTCCGGCACTTGAACCGTGGTCGGCCATGTGGGTTTGTCCAATGCCACGCAACCTGCTGGTCCCATAGGCTGTTTTTCTCTTAAATGTATTTACTTCTTCCCTGAGAGAGGGAGGGAAAGGAGCATCCTCCATGGGGGATTCAGCCCCACGGTCCCAGCCCTTTCCTGAGGGCTTCCTGGCCCCGAGGGCGCGATTCGATAACTTCCACCTGGCTGTAAACTCAGCGAGCTCGCTGAGAAGGGGTGGGCTGTGCAGCCTCTCGAAGCCTCGGCTGAGTGGGGCCGGCACACGCTGGTGGGCGGCACGCCGGTGGATCTGGCACGCTGGTGGATCTGGCACGCTGGTGGGCGGCACGCTCGTGGACCGCATGCATGTGGACCACACACTCATGGGGGCACGCCCGTACATCTGGCACGCTGGTGGGCGGCATGCTGGTGGGCGGCACGCCTGTACATCTGGCACGCTGGTGGGCGGCACGCTGGTGGATCTGGCACGCTGGTGGGCGGCACGCCCGTACATCTGGCACGCTGGTGGGCGGCACGCTCGTGGACCGCACACTTGCGGAGCCGGAGGGCAGTGCCTGCCGGGCACAGCCGGCACCTACCCCCACAGCCCAGCCTTGGTTGCGTTGGCACGTGCACTTGAGGCCGTATTTTGGGCACTGACTGAAGTTCTGTGAACTTTCTATGTGCTGTGAAATCGTATTCTTTTGATTTCCTTCAGTTGTTTGAGGCCACGGACGCCGTTCTCCCCCAGCTGTGTGCAGAGTGGGTGGCCACGAAGGTGGCTATGTGGCGCCCTGCCCTGTCCGCTCCCCGCACCACCGCTGGCTGCAGGCTCCCACCGACGCACCTGCCGGCATGCCCAGGCTTTTACCCTGACCCAAGGGTGCCAGCTACAAGCCTGTTACGAACATCCTTACTGTGGACTTTGTTCTGGGAAGTGGACAGTGCCAAGACCCTGACTTCGCTGGGGTCCCCTGATGTCTCCACAGTGGGCATGTAGACGCACCATCGCTTTGTTCACCTCTTTTTTTGTTATTTTGCTTTATTTATTTATTTTAAGGTGTTTGCCATAGGGCATGTGTGCTCACCAGAGAAAGACAAAGACAGACAGAGGGGGAGTGAGAAATCACCCGGCGGGACGGCCACACTGCAAGCCCTTCTCCTCCACTCTCCTCCTGGGACTTTGAGCATGCACACACATGCACCTAGTGTGATTTTCAAGCTGCCAGGTCCAGGACTTGAACTATGACCGACCACGTGGGAGTCCACCGTCTTAACCACTGCCATGTGCTGGCCCCTCATTCACTTTTTTTTTTTTTTTTTTTTTAGGTTTTTGCCATAGTGTGTGTGCACTTGCCAGAGAGAGCTAGAAACAGAGAGAGGGAAAGTGAAAATCAATCCAGAGGAATGGCCATATTGCAGTCCCTTCTCGGTTCTCCTCCGAGGACTTTGGGCACACATGCACACGTGTTTTTCAAGCTGCTTGGTCTGGGACTTGAACTGTGTGCTCAGCCATGTGGGATCCACCATCTTAACCTCCATGCCACATGCTGGCCCAGGAGTATATATTTTAAAAACCTTATGAATAAAATAGTGTTTCGAGGCTGGCAGGTAGCGTGGTGGTTAAGAATGCTGGACTCCCACATGGCGACTGCGGTTCAATTCCCAGACCTTGCAGCTTGCTTTCTCACTTTCTCTCTCTCTGTGTCCCTCTCTGATCAAAATTAAAAATAAATAAAGTTAAATAAAAATAATTCTTTAAGAAAAAAAAAGTGTTTTCTTCTAAGGGAAAAAGATGTGTTCACACCTGGGCTTGCCCTGAGACCCGAGGGACCCACCAGCTCTGCTCACACCCAGCAGACAAAGCCAGGCTGGGGCAGGGCTGCCCCAGGGCTGGTGTGCACATCGGATGGGCCTCGAGGCCACCAGGAGGCCCTGCCAATAGGATGCCAGCTGCAGGGACAGGGAGTGCGGACGGGCAGGAGTGAGGGTCCAGCCTGGAAAATGGCTCTCTGGCCGCACCTGCCTGTCAGGGCAGGAAGCACCCCCCTCAGGGCTCCCCCTCCTTCATTCTGTCCTGCCTGCTCAGGGGGCCGACCCACCAGGGCAGGACAGCGATGTCCCCAGGCCCTGTGCCTGTCCTCATGGTCTAAGGAAAGCCTACGTCAGTGTTGGACTGGACCCAGGTGGGCCTGGAGACCTGGAGTGCCTGAGGAGAGTCCTGCACACCCTCCAGGCCACCCGCAGGGCCGGCCACGCCTGCTCTCGCCGCCCGCTGGGCCAGGGTGTCCCCTTCAGACTCAGAGCTAACCAGACAGGGCTCACCCAGGCGCCACCCCTCACCGGAGCGTGAGCTGTCTCGGGGCTCCAGATCTAACAAGTCTCGCCGCCACCGGAGCGCCCTCGTGAACAGGCTGCTGAATGCGACGGGAAGGCGCTGTGACGCCCCAGCACCTCGCTCCAGTGCCCGCGCTGTGCTTTCCGTGGGCTGGAGACACATCGGCCTGGCAGCTCTGGAGACTCTCCCCAAGCTGCTGGTGTGCGTGTTTGCTGCTGCTTCTAAACCGCTTTTGTGCGGGCCGCATCTATGCCCCGTGTACCCTGGCAGTCTGTTACACACGCGATGCTTGGGAGCTGCGGTCCTCGGGGACACTCTCCCTCCATCCTCAGGTCAAGTCATGGCCACCGTGGGCGGTCTGCGTCCCTGCCTGGGCCTGCAGGTACCAGAGAGAGAAATAAGGACCGAGGAAAAAACCCAAAAAAACAAAAACGAAAGCTGATCTTTAAAAAAAGCAGCTTAGAAACCCATAAACAGGGCCAGCCAGTGGCATGGTGCTTAAGGAACTGGATCCCACATGGCCAACTGCGCCATTCGAATCCTGGACCCGGCAGTTTGAAAAACACACCAGGCATGTGTGCATGCATGCCCAAAATCATGAGAGGAGAATGGAGAAAAAGGGATTGTGGAGCGGCCATCCATCCTGGGGGTGGCTTCTCACTCTCCGGTGACTGCACACGCCCTACAGCAAACGGGGAAAAATCCATCAGCAAACAAACAAGCTGGCATGACTCGGCACTTGGTAACATACCAGGTGGGGCCGTCCCACATTCTGGCAGTGAGGACCTCCTACTGAAAAGCTGGGAAGCACTGAGAGGAAGAAGAAGTGAATAGGCGACCTTGAGGAAGCGGGGCCTCGGGCTTACCAGGCAGACTGAGCTATTCATTTATTTTTGCTAAAGGGCATGGACACTCGCTGGAGAGAGACAGAAAAAGTGAGAAATCACCCCCAGAGGTGATGGCCATGCCACAGTCTCTCCTCCATCCTTTCCTTGGGGTTCCGGACATGCAGGCACACACACCCAGCACGCTTTCCAAGCTGCCCAGTCTGGGACTCGAGCTGTGGCTGGACATGTGGGGTCCAGCGCCAGGACCACCACCACTGGCCCGAGACTTTGAATCGACTGCCGTAAACACGCTTGCAGAGCTGGAGGAAGGCAGGGGAGCAGAGTCGGACCCGTTAGAGGGCACCACGTAGAGACAGAAATTATAAAAAGAAAACCAAATGGAAATTTGGGAGCTAAAAAATATAACTGAAATGAAAAATTAATTAGAGGAATTCAACAGCAGATTTGAGCAGGCAGAGAATCATCAGGCTTGGACCCAGCTCTCCGGGACTACCCAGTCCGAGGCGTAGAAAGGGAAACGAGCAGAGCTCAGAAGCTCGGCCAGCACAGCCGGGCACAGCAACACGCGTGTCGTAGGAGTCTGGGAAGGCAGGGAACAGAGAAAGAAGTGGGGGCAAATATTCGACGAGATAACGTTTGAAAACCTTTCAAATTTGGGACCAGCAGTTAGTGTAATGGCTATGTTGATGGACTCCCATGTAGTCGACCACGGTTCGAGTCCTGGACCTGGTGGCTTAAACTCACACCGGGCACGTGTGCGTGTGTGCCCAAGATCCCGAGAAGAGAATGGAGGAGAAGGGATTGTGATTTCTCACTTTCTGTCTCTCCGTCTCTCTCTGTCTGTCTGGCGAGCACACGCGCCCTATGGCAAAAACCTCTCAAAAAAAAAAAAAAAAAAAAAAAAACGGAAGAAGAAAAAAAGAAAAAAAAACTTTTCAAATTCTGGGACCAGCAGTTAGCGTAATGGCTATGTCGCTGAACTCCCATGTATCTGACTGTGGTTCAAGTCCCAGACCCGGTGGCTTAAACTCACGCCGGGCGCGTGTGCGTGTGTGCCCAAGATCCCGAGAGGACAATGGAGGAGAAGGGATTGCTGCGTGGCTGTCCCCCCTCGGGGGTGATTTCTCGCTTTATGTCTCTCTGTCTCTCTCTGCCTTTCTGGTGAGCGTACATGCCCTCTAGCACAATTCTCTCAAAAAAAAAAAAAAAAAAAAAAACCCTTTTCAAACTTGGTGAGAGGTGGGTGTCAACTCTTGGAGCCTGCCCTCCTTCCTCTAGGGCATGCACATTCACTCTCGCTTCCCACCCCTGCTCTGTACCTGCATTTTACCCTGCTATAGAGCCCTGTCGTTCTACACGAAGAAACGAGGGGCGGGAGACACGTAGCCACAGAGACGGCGTATCAAGCCATTAACCGTCCTGAAGCATGAGAGCAGGGACTTGTCACGCACAACAGAGCCTCACGAACAGGAACAGCAGACTGCACCAGCAACTCTGGAGATGTGAAGGCATGGCATGGCATGTCTACAGTGCTGAAAGAGAGTTGTCGGCGGGTGGTGTGGTGGTTGGACTCCCACATGGCCAACAACGACAGTTCAAGTCCCAGACCTGGTGGTGTGCTTTCTCTCACTTTCTTACTTGCTCTCTCTCTGTCCCTCTCTGGACAAATTAAAATAAATAAATAAATTAAATTAAATTAAATAATTCTAAAAAGAAGTGCTGAAAGAGAAAAACTATCGAACAAGAATTTTATATCCCAGCAGTCGCCAACCTTTTTGACACCAGGAACTGGCTTTGTGGGAGACAGTTTATCCCATGGGTGAGCAGTTGGGAGGGTGGTTTTGAGTTGATTCAAGCCCAGCCCACTTACTGTGTACTTTCTTTCTATTATTATTACATTGCAATATATAATATATATATGTATTTTGCCATAGGGTGTGTGTGCTCACCAGAGAGTCAGTGAGAGTGAAAGCGAGAAATAACCCACCAGGAGGGGTGACCATCCCTTCTCCTCCTGGGATTTGGGGCATGCACACATGTGTCCCTGGCATGAGTTTTAAGCCGCCAGGTCCAGGACTCAATCGCGGTCAGCCATGTGGGAGTTCGGTGCCTTGCCCACCACGCCACCTACCAGCCACACGTCATATAATCATTCTACAGCTCATCACAGTGCTGCGTCAGGGGGAGCCCTGCGCTGGTCTTCCTGTAACCAGCCGGTTCCATCTGTGCTCCCACGAGCTCCGCCAGAGGAACGCGAGTGTCGGAGAGCGGGGTAGAGACAGCTGAGCCTGCGGAGCTTCGCCTGCTTGCTCGCCGCTGGCTGGCAGCCGGTCCCTGACAGGCCCCACACCTGCACCTGCTGCTTCAACTGTGGCCCCGGGTCTGCCTGTTCCCTGCGCTGATTAAGTACAACAAAATGAGGGTGTCCCTGAGCAGAAATGAGCTTGATGCTGCAATCGGGCTGTTCAGGACAGGAGCTGAGTCTGCTTGGCTTCAGTTACACACTGGGTGCTCAATCTGACCACCGAAGGGCATTCCTAGGATGACTGCAGAACTGTGACCATACAAGCCATCCAGACTCCAACAAGACAGCGCACAACCCTGCACTAGTTGCCTTTAGAACACTAAAAATGCATGATTCAGCAGGTCTACCAAAATATTTCTTTTTTAATTTTTAAAATTTGTGATGGGGTGTTCACCAGAGAGAGAGTTAGAAAGTGCGAAGTCACCCTCCAAGAAGGATGGCCACCCACAGTCCCTTCTCCTCCATTCTTCTCTTGGGATTTGGGGCATGCATGCACACATGTCTGGCATGAGTTTTAAGCCACCAGGTCTAGGACTTGAACTGCAGTCAGCTACATGGGAGTCCAGTGACGTAACCATTACAACATCAGCTGGTCCCAGCCTGTGGTGTTTTCTTTTTCTTGAAAGAGATTTTTTTTTTTTTTTAAGATTTTATTAGGGCTGGCAGGTGGCTTGGTGATTGGGGGCACTGGACTCCCACATGGCACACCATGGTTTGAGTCCCGGATCTGGTGGCTTGCTTTCTCACTTGCCCTCTCACTCTCTCTCTCACTCTGTCCCTCTCTGGTCAAATTAAAATAAATAAATAATAATGTTAAATAATTTTATTTAACTTTAATCTAAATAATTTCATTTAACTTTATCATTTTTTTTATCATTTATTTATTTTAATTTGACCAGAGAGGGACAGAGTGAGAGAGAGGGCAAGTGAGAAAGGAAGCCGCCAGACCCGGGCCTTGAACCATGGTCTGCCATGTGGGAGTCCAGGACCCTTAACCACCAAGCCATCTGTTGGTCCTGAAAGAGAGTTTTGCTGTAGAGCATGTGTGCTCGCTGGAGAGACAGAGAGACAGAGAGACAGAAAGCGAGAAATCACCCCCTGGGGAGATGGCCACATCGCAATCCCTTCTCCATTCTCCTCTTGGGATCTTGGGCATGCACACACATGTGCCCAGCGTGAGTTTGAAGCTGCCGAGTCCAGGACTCAAACCACAGTCGACTACGTGGGAGTCCAGCCACATAACCACTATGCTGTCTGCTGGTCCCTCTAGGGTATTTTTCAAGCTGCTGGGTCCAGGACTCAAACAGTGCTGTTGGCCGTAAGTGACCCAGCCACCTTAACCACCATGCCACCAGCTAGACCAGTTGTGTTTCTTTTCTTTTCTTTCTTTCTTTTTTTTTTTTTTTAAGAATTATTTATTTAACTTTACTTATTCATTCATTTTTAATTTGACGAGAGAGAGAGAATCAGAAAGTAAGCCACTAGGTCCTGGACTCAAACCATTGTCAACCATGTGGGAGTGTCCAGTGCCTTAACTGCCACACTACCCGCTGGTCCCGACCAGTTGTGTTTCTATGTACTCACAATGAATAATTTGAAAATGAAATGGAGAAAACAATTTATAATAGCATCAAAAATAGTAAAATATTTAGGGATTAAGTTAACAAAGAAGGGACCAGCAGTTGGCATATGGCTATGTCGCTGGACTCCCATGTAGGTGACCGCAGTTCAAGTCCTGGACCCAGTGGCTTAAACTCACGCCGGGCATGTGTGCATGTGTGCCCAAGATCCCGAGAGGAGAATGGAGGAGAAAGGATTGCAGTGTGGCCATCCCCCTGGGGGGTGATTTCTCACTTTCCGTCTCCCTGTCTCTATCTTTTTGGTGAGCACATGTGCCCAATAACAAAAACCTCTCAAAAAAAAAAAAAAAAAGAAAGAAAGAAAAAAAATTAACAAAGAGATGCAAATCTTACACTCTGTAAACTATAAACTACAAGTGTTGTTGAAAGAAATTTTATTTTATTTTATTTTTTTTTATTTATTTATTTTTTTGGAGAGGTTTTTTCGCTATAGGGCGCGTGCGCTCGCCAGACAGACAGAGAGAGACATAGAGACAGAAAGCGAGAAATCATCCCCCCCAGGGGGGATGGTCATGCCGCAATCCCTTCTCCTCCATTCTCCTCTCGGGATCTTGGGCACGCACGCACACGTGCCCAGTGTGAATTTTAAGCCACCGGGTCCAGGACGCGAACCGTGGTCGACTACGTGGGAGTCCAGTGACATAGCCATTACGCTAACTGCTGGTTCCCAAAAGAAATTTTAAAAGACCTGAATAAATAGAAAAAAGAAAACACCCATGTTCATGGGTCGGAAAACTTAATATTGTAGAAATAACAATATTCCCCAAGTTGACCTTGAGTCAATGCAATTCCTATCAAAATCCCAACTGAATTATTTGCAATATAAATTGACAAATTCATCCTAAAATTCATGTGGAAGTGCAAGGGATAATCTCAGGAAAAAAGAACAGTTGGAGGGCTCACATCTTCCCATTTCGAAACTTACCACGGAGCTCCAGTCACCAGGACTGTGTCGCCGGCATAAGGACAGCTGTACGAAGTAACGGCACGTAATGAGCCCAGAGATGGCCTGTACGGTCAGCTGCCATCGGCCAGCGGGCGAGACGGCGGAACGGTGGAAGGAAATCCTTCAACAAACGGTGTTGTTTGGGGCCAGGGAGCCGTGCAGCAGCCACCGTGAGGCTCTGCAGGCTGACCCGCCTGGGAAGGTGCTAGGCTCGTGTCCTGAGACCTCTGAGAACGCCAAGCACGAACGTGCCAGGACCTAGGGCTGTCTGAAGCTCGGTGGACCGCAGATTACAACCCTGCAGGAGGGCCGTCTCTTTTTGCCCTCATGCACAGAAGAGACAAAGGAAAACGGTGCTGAGACAACGGGGTGTCCGTGTACAAGGGTGGCTCCCTACTTCCCGTCACATACATGGCACTAGAGCAAGACTGGAGGAATGACACCTCACTCAGAACACAGGAGCGACTCTTGGTGGTCTTAAATGTGCCAGTGGTTTCTTAGATGAACACCAAAAGCTAAGCAACAGGAGAAAAAAACGGGTAGTCTGACATTAAAATGAAAAGCTTCAGGGACAGCAGATGGCATAGCGGTCATGTCGCTGGACTCCCACATGGCCCACTGTGGTTCAGTCCTGGGGGGCTCGAGACTCATCCCAGTGCGCACACACCCCAAGATCCTAGGGAGAGGAGGGACTACAGCATGGCCATTCCCTCTGGGAGTGATTTCTCACTTTCCCTCTCACTGTCTCTCCAGCAAGTGCACACGCCCCATAGCAAAAAAACAAATCTCTCTTAAAAAAAAAAAAGGAACCAGCAGTGGTGTAATGGCTACCTGGATTCCCATGTAGTTGACTGTGGTTTGAGTCCCAGACCCAGCAGCTTAAAACTCATGCTGGGTGAGTGCGTGTGTGCAGAGTCCCGAGAGGAGACTGGAGAAGAGATTGTGGGGTGGCCATGGGGGGGGGGAGGTGGTGTCTCACTTTCTGTGTCTATGTCTCTTTCTGTCTCTCTGGCAGGCGCACATGCCCTATAGCAAAAATTTCTCTAAAAAAAATAGAAGCTTCTGGGCTGGCTGGGTGGTGCAATAGTGGTGACAGCAGGAGACGACAGACCTCACGCCAGCGCAGTGTGTGCCCTGGCAGTCAGTACTGGGGAGAGGGGGCCCGCGAATGAGCATGAGCGCTAGAGGGAGGAAGCAGCTGCAGCGCGGTGTGGTCCCAGGGGCCTCTTTTCTCCAGATCTCCTTCCCAGGATTTTGGGCACCCATACACGTGCCTTGCGTGTTCCTCAAATTCCAGAGAAGCGGTACAGCACTGAGGGCAGGCCCGCCGGAGGACAGCGGAGCAGGTCCTGTGGGGATATTCCTCCCCCTCTGTCTCTCGCGGACCTGGCCTGCCCGCCATACCCCTGGATGCAAATCCCGGGCTCTGGCCACCCCCACAACCATCCCTTCTGTGCTCAACGCCCAATGTCCGTCAGTCCTGCACCACATTCAGCTCGGGTCAGCACCGCCCCTGCAGGGCCTCGACGCTGGGGAGGGGCCTGTCGTGGGCGGAGACTACCGTGAGGCAAGCCCTGCCATGGGGAGGAGCCTGTCGTGGGGCGGGGCCCGCCACAGGGAGGGGCCTGCTATGGGGAGGAGTCCACTGTGCAAGGAGCCTGCGGCGGGCGGGGCCTGCGGCGGGCGGAGTCTGCTTTGTAAGGGGCCGGGCGTGGGCGGGGCCTGCGGCGGGCGGGGAGCGGAGAGTGGCAAGGAGGCCTCCTGCAGGGTGGACGCAGGCTCACTGAGGGAAGGCGGTCAGCGAGGGCCCATCAGCACTGCTGCACAGGTGCTCTGTGCGGAGGCGACAGGGCAGAACAGGGATCCCCGGAGGGAGCACCTTAGGTGGAGGGACTTGAGGGGAGGGTCCTGTGTGTATTGGGAGGGTCCTGGGGGACAGTCCTGAGGGGGACAGGGTCCTGAGGTGGGACAGGGGCATCTTGTATTGGGAGGGTCCTTTTGGGCAGGAGAGCCCCCATGGCGAGGGTCTAGAGGGGGCGGGGCCCTGAGCGGGAAGGGCCCTCCTCCTGCGGGTTGCCCTTGGAATGGAGTTCCTTCTGTCCTTCCGGGGAGGGTCCTAGGGAAAGGAGCTCAGAGTGGCCATGCAGATCTAGGGGACTCGTGGCAGGCTGGAGAGGGGGAGTGTTCTGGGAGGGAGGGTCCCGGGTCTGGGCTTGGGAGGGTCGTGAGGTTCCTGCTGGGGGGTAGGAACAAATCTGAGCGGGGCTGGACAGGTCCGAGGGGAGGGTCCTTCGGGCACGTCCGAGGGTGGGGAGGGAGTGTCCTGGGGGGGTCTGCCGGGTCGGGGTCTTGAGCTGGAGGTGGCAGTGCAGAGGTCCATATGTTCTGGGCGAGAGCCCTGAGCGGCAGGGTTAGGGTTAGGGTTAGGGTTCTAGGGGTGACCGCGTGGGCAAGGAGAGCCAGGAGGACTGGCAGGAGGCAGGCCCAAGGCCCTCCAGGAAGAGGAGGAAGGCCGCCCTGGTGCTAATGGCTTCCAGCCTGTCCCCAAGAATGTGGGAGACAGAGCAGGGGCCGGAGCAGGACCAGGTCACCTGGCCTGTGTGTGGGAGCAGTGCCGACCAGAGGGCAGGGCCTGCCACAGGTCAGTGTCCTCTGTCCTGCCCCGGGAGCCCTCCTCCTGCCACCTTCATCTCCCCCAGTCCCAGTGCCCTAGGCTGGGAGCTGCGTCCCCGGTCCTTGGGAGCAGGGGGCGTGTGGCCTACCCCCCCACCCCCACACCCTGTGCTAGGGGCCAAGGCTCCGCGTTCACGGATTCCCTGCCGGCCTCCTGGGTCACCGACCCCCGGGACCACGCTTTGGGCCTTCTGGTTTCCTGGGCGGAGCGCTCCAGCCCGCGGCCTCCAGCCTCCATCCCCTGGTGCGGCCTCTCCACTGCCCCTACCCGAGGCTCAGGCTCCGTGCTCCCCTCTTAGCAGAGCCCTCCCTGCCCGAACCTCTGAGCAGCCCCGCCAGCCCTAGGCCCCGGAAGGTAGGAAGTGTGTGGTTGCCCCCTTTGTAAACCCAGGAGCAGGGCCAGCCAGGCCTCATCATCTTCGTCCTGCCAGATCTCCCTCCCAGCTCTGCTTCACCCCTGCTCGCAGAGAACATGGGAGCTTCCTGCCGCAGGCATTCCCTCTCACGCTGTGCTCCTCCTTGCCTTCCAGGACGAGGACAGAAGCTTTTCTTTTAGTTGAGGGCCCCTCCCACGACAGAGAAGTACCCCTTGCCTGTTTTCAGTCTCTCGGGGCTTCGTCCTTCCACGCAGAAACAAACTGGGGTCTCTGCCATCTTGAAGAGGCGCCCTGGGCTCCGTGGCCCTCTCCCGCTCTCCCCGCCCTCCTCCCAGGGCCGTCTGCTCTGCCGTCTTCCCAGTCTCCTCTCTTCGCCTCGCTCTGGCCAGCCTTTCCCACCCGCGGGGGGCCGGAGCCCCTGACCAAGACCACACGTGCGACTCGCCGGCCACTGATGGCTGTGTGCCTGTTGGCAGCCCTGGCCCTTGAAGCTGTCCCTTGGCTTCTGTGATGTCCACATACGTGGTCCCCTCTCTGGACGCTCCTTTGCCAGCTTCTGCCCCCGCCTTGCTCAGGACGGCCCTCAGCCTCTTCTTCCTGCGCATCTTCCTCCCAGATGGTCTCGCCCCTCTGTGGCCTGATTGTCAACAGCTCCTGACTCTGGGTCTCTGCTTGTGACTTCCCTTCTGAACTTCAGGGCTATATGACTACTGCTTCCTGGACACCATGTGGATGTGGGAGAACCTGCTTGTCCAAACCCTGATTCGTCACCTTCCTGCAGAACTGCACCTCAGGCCCATCTGTGACATCTGTGTGCTTGTCTTGTCATGCCACAGTCCCTTCTTAGGTCCTGGCACCCAGTGTGTACCTGGTGCATTTTTTTTTTTTGGAGAGGTTTTCGCTATAGGGCGCGTGCGCTCGCCAGACAGACAGAGAGAGACATAGAGACAGAAAGTGAGAAATCACCCCCCAGGGGGGATGGTCACGCCGCAATCCCTTCTCCTCCATTCTCCTCTCGGGATCTTGGGCACGCACACACACGCGCCCGGCGTGAGTTTTAAGCCACCAGGTCCAGGATGCGAACCGCGGTCGACTACGTGGGAGTCCAGCGACATAGCCATTATGCTAACTGCTGGTTCCCTACTGGTGCTTTTTTTTTTTTTTTTTTTTTGGAGAGATTTTTGCTATAGGGTGCGTGCGCTAGCCAGACAGACAGAGACAGAGAGACAGAAAGCAGGAAATCACCCCCCAGGGGGGATGGCTATGCCACAATCCCTTCTCCTCCATTCTCCTCTCGGGATCTTGGGCACGCACACACACGCGCCCGGCGTGAGTTTAAGCCACCGGGCCCGGGACACGAACCGCAGTCAACTATGTGGGAGTCCAGCGACGTCCCAACTGGTGCATTTTTTTTAAATAATTATTTTTTGGGGGGACCAGCAGGTGGCTGGTTAAGGCACTGGACACTCCCACATGACTGACCATGGTTCAAGTCCTGGACGTGGCAGGTTGCTTTCTCACTTTCCATCTGTGTGTGTGTGTGTGTGTGTGTGTGTGTGTCTGATCAAATTAAAAAAAAAAGAATGAATAAATAAAATTTTAAAAAAGAACTATTTTATTTAACTTTATTTATTTATTTATTTATTTATTTATTTTTATTTGACCAGAGAGGGACAGAGAGAGAGAGGGGGAAAGTGAGAAAGCAAGCCACCAGGTCCAGGACTCAGACCGCGGTTGGCAATGTGGGAGTCCAGCACTCTTAACTACCACGCCACCTGCCAGCCCTGCAATTTTTTTTAAAGAGATTTTCCTTATAGGGCATGGGCACTTGCTGGAGAGACAGAGACAGTGAGAGAGAAAGTGAGAAATCACCCCCCCAGGGGGATGGCAGCAGCACAATCCCTTCTCTTCCATTCTCCTCTCAGGATTTTGGGCATGCTTGCACACGTGCCCAGTGTGTTTCAAGCCTCTGGCCCAGAACTCCAACCATGGTTGGCCGTGTGAGAGTCCAGCGATGTAATGATTAAGCCATCTGCTGCCCCCCGCCTTTTTGAGAGTGAGATTTTTGCTATTGGAAATGTGCACTCGCTGGAGAGACGGAGAGTCAAAAAGTTAGAAATCACCCCCCAGGGGAGAGGGCCACATGGCAATCCCTTCTCCTCCATTCTTCTCTCAGGATTTTGGACACACACGAACACATGTCCAACGTGAGTTTCAAGCCACTGGGTTGAGGACTTGAACTGCGTCGGACTACATTGGAGGTTGGCACCTTAACCACTATGCCACCTGCTGATCCCTACCTGGTGGTTTTGTTTTCTTTTGTTTTGTTTTTGAGAGAGCTTTTTGCTATAGGGAGTGTGTGCTCGCTAGAGAGACAGAGACAGAGAGACAGACAGTGAGAATCACCCCCTGGGGGATGGCCACGCCATAATTCTTTCTCCATTCTCCTCTTGGAATTAAAAAAAATAATAATGTTATTTAACTTTATTTATTTATTTCAGTTTGACCAGAGAGAGACAGAGAGAAAGTGAGAAAGCAAGCTGCCAGGTCTGGGATTTGAACCGTGTCAGCCAAGTGGGAGTCCAGTGTCCTTAGCCACCAAACCACCTGTCAGCCCCCACCCTCTCGAGATTTTGGAACACATGCATGTATGCCTGGCATGAGTTTTAAGCCGCTGGGTCAGGGACTCGAACCATAGTAGACCACGTGGGAGTCTGGCGCCTTAACCAGTATGCTACCTGCTGGTCCCTGCCTGTGCATTTTTAAGCCAACTCGGGGGTCTAAACCCATGGTTGACCATATCACTTCTTAGCCTTGTAGGGCACTTTCATGACCTCTGTGCCACAGTGACTGGGCCTGCCTTGTTTTCTTACCTCCAGAAATAAGCCTCTGTAGTAACCAGATGTTGAGTCGAATGTAGAATGCTTGTACTCCCTGGAGTTCCATTCCAGGTATGGTGGCTTGAGAGACCTGGCCTGCTGGCCTGACTTCTTCTACACACCTGCTCTTCCCATCTGAGCACAGCCCTGGGCCGTAATAGGCCTAGTGCACACTTCTGTGACTACTTCCAACCCACATGTCCGAGCCCTGCTCCCAGGGACCAGGGACTTATTATTATTATTATTTTAACAGAGACTTTTTGCTATAGGCCACGTGCACTCACCAGAGAGTCAGAGAGACAGAAAGCGAAAAATCACCCCCCAGGGGGATGGCCACGCTGCAGTCCCTTCTCCTTCATCTGTAGGATTCTGGGCATGCACACACATGCGCCTTGTATGAGTTTAAAGCCGCCGGGCCTGGACTCGAGCTGTGGCCGGCTACGCGGGAGCCCAGTGATGTAATCATTACGCCATCTCCTGGTCCCAGACAGGGGGATTTCGGAGGACAGGCTGCACACAGAGACCAGGGGAGGCCCAGAAGAGAGACTGAAGGTCAAGTTTGTGAGGGCAAATCAAGAATTAGAGCCTGACTCCCTGCAGGCCAGTCACACGGACTAGGCAAAGGAACAGCAGATTGAGAGAGTGGCCAGAGACGGGTCCCCAAGGCAGCGGGGGGACCTGCCTCGGCCGGGCCTGGGCAAACACTGCAGCCTCAGCCAGCCAGGGGCCTCAGCTGGGGCTGCAGGCTCTCCGGGTCCCCGAGGTCCGTCCTCGTGTCCAACACCCACGCAGCGAGGCTTGCCCCTGTCTTACAAAGTAACCTGAACGGAGCCTCCCGCCTGAGCCACGTGACAGCTCAGTCTGACCCAGGCAGAGTCCATGCCTTGGTCTCTGTCCCCCGTGGGAGCCACGGGTCTTCTGAAGCACAGACGCGATGCTCTCTGCCAGCCCCCGTGCCTGCTCACTGCTGGCGGGAGCAGGTCATTTGCTGGCCTCGATCTGACTGCCATGCACCTCTCTAGCTGCCTTGCTCGCCTGTCACTGGCCCCGACACACAGGAACACACACATGCGAGTGCTATGCACATGTGACATGCTCCAGTACCCACATCGCACACGTCCTTGCTTCCCCACACACTCACACGCTATCTCAAGCAACTCAAACGCTTGTTCCCCGCCCGCTCCGGAAGAGCCGAGTGTGGTGCTGCTCGGCGACAGTCCCACTACTTAGCACGCTGCAGCAGAGGGGCCATGACCGTGAGTCCCTCCTCGAGCGCACACTCACAGCACGTGCCCACACTCTCTTGCACACCCTCGAGGCCCATGTTCTGTGCGGCCCTGTGGCACGCGGTGAGGCGCTATGCAGAGGAGGCCAGATCTCCCAGGTCACAATAGTGTCCGAGTTCTGGCCTGATCGGCTTGGGAAGCACGCATGGGAGTGTGCCCCCGTGTGGGAGTGTGCCCCCACGTGTGCGTGCCCAGGATCCCGAGAGGAGAGTGGAGAAGGGACTGTGGCACGGCTGTCCCCCCCGGGGGGGGGGGGTGATTTCTCACTTTCTGTCTCTCCGTCTCTCTCTCTTTCTGGTGAGCGCACATGCCCTATAGCAAAAACCTCTCAAAAGAAAAGAAAAAAAAAGGAAAAAAGAAAAAAAGAGCGTGCGCCCAGGGCCCTGCTGAGCTGAAGTGGAGGGCGGCTTTGGTGTCACCAGGCTCCGTTGCCAGGCTGTTTCCTTTCCTGTCTCTCTGTGTCACGTGTGCACGTGTACGGGAACACTTCTGTTAGAAAAAGCACACTTCGGGCCCAGCAGATGGTGTGATGGCTACGTCACTGGACTCCCATGTAGTTGACTGCGGTTTGAGCCCCAGATCCAAAGGCTTCAAACTGACACTGGCTATGTGCGTGCCCAAAATCTTGAAAGGAGAATGGAGGAGAAGGAATTGTGGCATGGCCTTCCTCCCGGGGGGTGATTTCTTGCTTTCTGTCTCTCTCTCTCTCTGTATCTCTGGAGAGCACATGCACTCTATAATAAAAAAAAAAAAATCTCTTTTAAAAACAAGCACGCATGGGGCTAGCAGGTGGTGTGGTGGTTAAAGCGCTGGACCACGGTTCGAGTGCCAGATCTGGCGGCTTGCTTTCTCACTTTTTTTTTTTTCTCTCTCTCTGGTGTGTGCACATGCCCTATAACAAATTTAAAAAAATAAATAAAATGAAATAAATAATCCTTAAGAAAAAACCACACACATTGGGCCAGCATATGGTATGGCGGTCAAGATGCTGACAATGTGGTTTGAGCCCAGGACCCTGAGGCTTGAAAATCACGTTAGGTACATGTGCCTATGGGCCCCAAATCCTGAGAGAAGAATGGAGGAGAAAAAACTGTGGTGTGGCCACGGGGTAATTCTCTGTCTCTGTCTCTTTCTGGTGAGGGCACATGCTCTATAGCAAAGCTTACAAAAAAACTGGACACACGTACAGTCCAGTACTGTCACGCTCATACACAGTCTCCGCACCTCACAGGCCTGCACAATCCACATGGACGCATCACACTGCACGCACTACACCCACACTCCCGCTGCACTCACACACGCGCTCACCCCACCACACAGCCGTGCCGCCCTGACCCACGCGCAGTCTGAGCTGGACCGGAGCCGTCTCTGGTTATCACTGCTTCTGCCTCAGGGCCGAGGCTTGCCCCTTTGAGAGTGGGAGATCTAAAGTGGCCCAGAGATCCCCTTAACAATCAGACCAGAGCCAGCTCCGTGAGAATGCCCTGCGCAAGAGAAGCTGGAATCCCCACGGTGACCGAAGTTTGAATACCCAGCCTGGTTGGCATGGACAACGCCAGACACACACAAGTGCTCAGGAGCAGCGGGCCGGAGGGCTAGGGCAGGAGCGGCGGCCAGGCCCTGCAGGGGTGCTCCCCCGACCGCTGCGCGCACACGTGCTCCATCATGCAGCGCACTTTCTTTTCATGAACAAATGGGTTTATTCCAACAGTAAATGTGGAACTCTTGCCTTAAGCGAGAGTACTACAGTAACTACATCAGGAATAGACTCTCCTACATTGTCAAATATATAAAGCTCCTGTTTGCACTCTCTTTCAGCACTGATCAACAAGCAGATTCAGTCCACATTTGCTTCGATGTGTCTACTGAGTTAACCCAAGCTGCTTCTTCAGAGACTCTGACATCTCAGGTGGAGGAGGACGAGGCATGTCTGCAGCGCAGCTGCGCGGAGTCCTAGATGAACTGCTGCAGCGAGGCAGAGTCCCTTCCACACCCTCTCAATCCGAGTCTTGGCAGACCTGGGGAGCACTGCTACCGTGGTCTTTATTCTGCACCGATTCCACAGAACCAGCAGGGTGAGAAACAGACTCCAGCTGTTCCTGCCACCATCACAGCCGCTGCCTTCGTACATTCACTTGGGGCTTGGGGACCACGAACTTGTCCGTCCAATGCTTCAACAGTGTGTTCAAAGCAGGCAAACTTCATCACGGTATCTGTCTCATCCACAGAGGAGCAGCCCCTTTGCAGGATGCATTTAAGCCTTCTTCCTTACACATTTTGGGAGCTGCATCCCTCAAAGTGTCAGCATGACCCGGTTGGGTTTGAATTCGAACCTTAGCAGCTTCCATAGGAGCCAGGGCAGTGTCCACAAAGAGTCCAGCACGGCAGAGGCAGCCACACAGAGGTCACTCTCCTCTCCAACACGTCGCTGGGTAAGACTTGAAAGACTTCATAAAAGCCAGCCTTGCAGAGTTCCCATGGAGTAGCCAGTGAAGGCCAGAGCCAAAGCACAAGCACCATCTTCTTTAAGCGTAACTGAAAATCCATTAAATATGCCCTTGTACTTTTGGGGACCCACCTGCACACGGTATTTCACTAAGTCCAGGGCAACGACACAACTGAAGACCCACAAAGCGGCAGTGCGTGAATCTCCATGAGCCGTATTCACGGCTGTACCCTCCCACAGTGGCAGCTGCCGGGCTGCAGGAGCGGCGAGGCTGCCGCGGGGACCTGCGAGGCCGTCATGCACCAGCTGCAAGTGCGGGGCGTTGAAGGGGTTCGCTGGTGCCGGGGGCGCCACAGACGAGCACATCTAAGAAGGTGAGCACCCAAGCACTCCCTCAGAAAGGCTGCAGCTCTCAGAGGTCAGGCATCAGATTTAAACGGGAATCGAGCCCACTTGGTTCACGCTGCTGTCAGCTGTGAGGTCTCATCAGTGCTGTGCTTCCTCCGCATGTGGCGCTCCTTACCCTGTCTTTCACTAGCACGACTTCGAATCGGAGGGGCCAGCATGCTTGTGAGCAGGAAGGGGACGGAAGCAGCAGGCTGCCAGTGGGTGGGGAGCAGAGATCAGAAAGCAGGGGAGGGGCCCAGACCTGAGGGCCTTTAGTGACAGCCCCACGCTCTTGGTCAGAGTGTGTCTGGTTTGGAGTGAGCGAAGTTCCAGGACTCGTTGGGCCTGCAGGGGCCTCTGAGGGGGCCTTCACTTCCAGTGGAGGGTTGACGCCATGTAGCCGGGAGCAACTCGGGAGGAACGGGCAGGGCCTGAGCCGAGCCTGGGAGTAGCAGCGATTAAGGTGAGTCAGGGAGTCAAACAACCCACCTGGCGGGACCAGCAGTTGGCGTAATGGCTATGACGCTGGACTCCTACGCAGTCGACTGCGGTTCGAGTCCTGGGCCCAGTGACTTAAACTCACGCCAGGCGCGTGTGCGTGCATGCCCAAGATCCTGAGAGGAGAACGTAGGAGAAGGGATTGCAGTGTGGCCATCCCCCCTGGGGGGTGATTTCTCGCTTTCTGTCTCTCTGTCTCTCGCTTTCTGGCAAGCACATGCGCCCTGTAGCAAAAACCTCTCCAAAAAAATAAACAACCCACCTGGCAGCTCAGAAAGAGGGAGCAGAGTGTTACCCGTCTCCAGTGCCGTGTGGGGACAGGGAGACACACGGGCCAGGGAGCTTCTGGGCCTTTCTGGAACAGCCGTGTCTGCTCCATCGCCGAGCTGTGGGGGCTTAAGTAGGCTGCTGCTCTCAGAGAGGGAGGGAGGTTTCATGCTAGACGGTGGACAGAGGCCAAGGTGCAGGGCCTGCGATACGGCAGGTTGCTTCA
Source organism: Tupaia tana (assembly GCA_026018925.1). Taxonomy (NCBI): domain Eukaryota; kingdom Metazoa; phylum Chordata; class Mammalia; order Scandentia; family Tupaiidae; genus Tupaia; species Tupaia tana. The sequence goes on along the minus strand of JAKSZU010000008.1, from coordinate 93,639,958 downwards.
GGGCTGGGTGGGCTTGGGGCTCACGTCCACCTTGGATAGGAGGAATGACAGCCTCTGCGGACAGGGAGGGATGTGGCTGTAATGAACCACTGGTGTTGGACGCCCGCTCTTGTCATGGTAACCTTCACCAACATACCGTGTCATCTGCAGACTCCCATGGCCTCAGCGTGCCGCCCAGAAATTCTCCCCCGCCGTCTCCAGCTCCCCACTCCTCCAGCACCTCCCTTTGGGGGCTGTGCGACCTCCTGGCCTCAGTCCCATGCCCCATGCTTAACCCTGGACCGTCGCTTTGGCTGCTTGTTCGCAAACCCTGCAACTCCTTTGGCTCTGTGTCGCGCCACGCCAATCGCCCCCAGGGCTTCCGGCACACTGCCACAGTCCCCGCAGTCCCCAGAGCACTGGCCTCGTCCTGGCTCTTCCCCTCAGCGCCTGGAGCCGGCTGTCGGCCACCCGAGGGCTCTGAGGGAAGGTGAGGGGGCAGAAGGGGGCGGCAGGGAGGGGAAGGCTGAGGGTAGTGACATCCTGGGCCCAGGGCCAGAGCAGGGCTCTGCAGCGCACAGAGCTGCCCAGTGGGGGCGGCCTAGTTTGGCACTCTCACCCCAGGGCCCTGTGCCCTCCCTAGACCCCGCACGCTCAGCAGCCCCACGACAATGCGGCTCACCCTCCCCTCCCTGCTCTCCCTGGGCTCAGGCCACTTACAGTTCCCCTGGCGTGGGGAGGGGCCTGCCGCTGCCTCGCCAAGTCCGCCGGTGAGCCCGCCGATGCTGAGGCCGCCCGCCTGCGTCCTGAGGGCAGACTTGAGCTCGTGGTTCTCCCGAATGAGCCGCACCAGCTTCTTCAACTCCTCATTCTCTCGCACGAGCCTCTCTATCTGGTGCCGGAGGCCCTCGTAATTGGTGAGCAGAGACATGCCCCGGGGCAGCAGGAGGGTGCGGCCCACGTGCAGCGCTGCACCTGGAGGTGGCCGGGCCCCGGGCCTTGCCCGGGCTGCAAGGGGGCACCAGAGTCTGTCAGGCTGCCCAGCAGGCCCTGGCTATTGTGAGGTCAGAGGCTGAGCCTCCGTCCTCGTCCCCTGCCCTGACAGCCTCTGCTCTCGATGCCTCCAGCCTGTGCATGGCCCTGCCGCCCCGGAATATCCTCACCCGCCATCTCTGGTCAGCTTCACCCAGGGTGCCTCCTCTGTGAAGACTCCTCTCCTCCACTCGAGCTACTCGCTGCCCACCAGGCGTGCCCAGCGGGTCTGCCGTGACACCTCCTCCGTGCTGCCCAGTCACCTCGCAGCAAGCACAGAGACGGCGCCACGGCTCTGAGGTGCCGCGCCCTGCAAGGGGGCTGGTGTCCGGCAGGCAGATAACCAGTGGGTGTTAGCTGAATGCAGAGTCCCCGCCCCCCGGGCCAGGGTGCCCTCCTTCATCCTCGGCTTTGCCTGGACATAGCGGCCACTTCCTATGGGAGACGCTGTCTCAGACGCCGGGCACTGGTGTGCAATGTCCCTGGCCCAGGGCTCAAGGCTGCTCTCTGTCCCTGGGCTGAGTCCCCCATCCAACCGCCCGGCTCCCTGCAGCTTGGGGTGTCTGATCCTGGTGCTCAGGTCCCCTGTTCCAAACCCCCAGACAGGGCCTCCCCTGCCCCGGATTGCTATGCCTTGAGTTTCCCTGACTTTAGTCCTTCGGGAATCTGGGCCTTGCTTTCCTGGCTGATTGCAAGGGTCAGGACTCAGTCCGCGTGGCACGCTCCACCCAGAGCTGTCTGAGAGCCCCAGGGGACGGCTGTGGGAGCTGAGCAAGGCTGCCTCCTCCTGGCCGTCACTGGCTCTGCGGGGGGTCTGCTCCCACACCTCCTGGGGCAGGGAGGAGATGGTGGAGTCTGGTACAGGCCAGATGGCAGACCCCTGGCAGAGGGTGGGGGCGAGGAAGAGGGAGAAGCCCAGCGAGGGTTGAGACCTGTCGAGCTGAGCATTCTACCTGGACCTCACAATAGGGGCCTGCCCCACCCCTCCTCGGAGGCCCCAGACTATTCCCAGCTGAGTCGCTCTGGCCTTGGGGGCCAGGACAGACCTCTCCCATCTCCTGCCTGGCTTTAGGGCGTCTCTGGGCGCCCCTGCAGCCTGTGAAAGGCTATGGACTGACCTCACTGTCGGCTCCTCCTCGGGTCGCTGTGCCTGCTGCGGTTACAGTAATGTCGATTTTACTAGGCTGTGAGGCCTGGTATTTGGTTAACGCTAGTCCAGACACTGCTGTGGAGGTATTCTACAGATGTGGTTAACATCTACAAAAGGCTGTCTTTGGGGCCAGGTGGTGAGGTGCTTGTCGCTGAACTCTCACGTGGGTGACCACTGTTTGAGTCCTGGACCCAGTGTCTTAATCACTCTGGGTGCATGTGCATGTGTGCCCCAAATCCTGACAGAATGGAGAAGGGAATGCGATGTGGCCGTCCCCCAGAGGTGATTTCTCACTTTGTCTCTCTTTGTCTCTCTCCAGTGAGTAGTGAGTGCATGTACCCTGTGGCAAAAACCTAAAAAAAAAAAAGAGGTTTTCTATAAGTAGATTACCTTCCATTATGTTGGTGGGTTGGTCTCACCCAATAGTTGAAGGATTTAGAATGAAACAACCATGACAAGGACCTCAGGTTTTCCAGGGAAGAAGGAACCCTGTGAAGGTTGTAACAGAGGCCTAGCCTGTGGCACGGGGAGGGGGGGGTGTGGGAGCACTGTGCATTGTGAACCGGATCTCACACAGCTGAAAGTGGTTCAAGTCCTGGCCCTGGCAACTTGGAAAACATGCCGGGCACATGTGTGTGTGCACCCCAAATCCTGATGGGATGAAAACATGGAGGCAAGAGGGTCGCGGTGTGACCAGGCCCACGGGGTTGCTTTCCCACTCTCTGAGTGCACACATCCTCTGGCAATTTAAAAAAGAAGGACTGTGGTATAAATATGCTACCAGGATTTCTAGCCTGCCCCACAGATTTTGGACTTTGCAGCTCCCAAGCTTATGAACCACTCCCTTTTTTGAGGAGAGACTTTTGCTATAGGATGCACACACGCACCAGAGAGACAGACAGAGAGTGAGCGATCGCCACGGGGGAGCCACCCACAGTCCCTCTGCATTCTCCTCTGGGATTCTGGGCGCGCGTGCGTGCACACCCAGTGTGAGTTTCAGGCCTCCAGGCCTGGGACTTGAACCGTAGTTGGCCATGGAGGAGTCTAGCACTCCAACCGCCATGCCGCCTGCTGGCCCCACACACCATTACCTTGAAGTACCTCCCTTAATACGAAAACGCTTTGGCCACATCTATCCGCCGGGCCAGCGTTTCCTTCCTCCAGAACGTGCGTAGTGAGCACCATCCCCACGGCAGGCGCTGTGGCGGAGCAGGGCTTCAGTGCTGGTAACAGCAGGCCTTGCCTGTGCCTCGGCGACATTTCGGTGTGCCGGAGCAGCCGGGATCACAGGTGGAGACTGAGCTACCCCTGTGAGAGACGCTGCCTAGGGAAGGCGCTCGGGCCAGGGAGCTCTTGGTGGGCTCCGTCCGGCAGGGTCGGGCGCCTTCCCCGAGGAAGTGACGGTCGCGAGAGGACATGAAGGGAGCACGTGGTGAGGGGAGAGCTTTCCAGCAGAAGGACCGGCCTGTGCAGAGGCCGTGAGGGTGTGCGCCGAGGGAGCTGCAGGCCCGCTGGAGTGGGAGAGGCAGTGGGAGCGGTGGTGGGTGTGGGGAGGACACGCACGAGCAGAGCGGGGGGAGGCGTCCAGTGGAGACCACCGTGGTCCCGAGTGCCCCGGATCACTCATACAGCAGTGGGCAAGGGCGAAGCCAGGGAAAGCCAGGTATTTCCTGTGGTCCTGGCTCTGGGGCGTCTGTTACCCCTGGTTCTTAGTCTAGTAGTTCTCAGCTCGTTTCCCGGCCTCCGGCTGACGCTCATGATGCCCTGCGGTGCAGCGGGTCAGACCGTGCCAGAGCTTCCGCTTGCCCTGTGGCGCCAGCACAAAGACCGCGTCGACTTTAAAGGTCACCAGTTTGGGATTTTAACAAAATTTATTTTTATTCAGGGCCAGCAGGTGGCATGTTGGTTAAGGTGCTAGACTCCTCCACGGCCAGCGACAGTGGTCTGAGTCCTGACTGGTGGCTTGCATTCTCACTTTCCCCTGTCTCTCTGCTGAGGACACATTCCCCCATAGCAAAATGAAAAAAAAAAAAAAAAAACTAATAATATTGCATAAGTAAGTATTTATTTTTTAAAAATTTAATCTTTTTTACTTTAAAAAATTTAATTGAATTTATTATTATCATCATCAATTTTTTTGCTATAGAGCACATGCACTCATGGGGGGGGGGGGTAAGGAAGCCGCCGCCCGGTCCGGGACTCAAACTGCAGCTGGCTGTGTGAGAGCCCAGCACCTGGACCACCGTGCCACCTGCTGGCTCCAGAACACCGCTCATTGAATACGCTGCAGCTCAGAACAGCACACACACCAATGAACGCGGCGTTCACCGTCTATGTACGAAAACTGCTCGAGGGCCACTTGTAGGTGCTCGCCTCCTGTTAACACCGAGAGCAGCTTATCCAGGCCTCACGAACGGCTGCAGAGTTAAATAGTTTTTTAAAATGATTTTTACTCTTGTTTTGTTAGCGATGCCTATTTATTTATTTATGCTCTGGACATCGGAGTTTACCAAACGTGTCTGTAATTATGTAACTTCGGGTATGACGTGAGCACGCTCGGCGGTGCTCTGCCCTGCCCACCGCTTTCTTTGTACTCTCATACATTTTAATAAAGCCCATATATGTTGTTAACATTTTTTCTTTAAACAGTCAATCTTCTTCTAAAGAAATCGAAAGATGAGAAGAGCGTCTTTCACGTTTCCCTGTTTGTTTACCGTGTTTGACTTCATTCATTACCTCTTGCATATCGAAGTCCCCATCTGGAATTTCCTAGCCATCGTGAAGCTTCATTGTATGCCAACACTGCTGGTAACTCATTCTCTCAGCTTTTGTCTTCCTGGAAAAGTCTTTATTTCACCTTCATTTTTTTAAAAAAAAATTTTATTTAATTTTATTCATCATCATTATTCTTTAATTTGACCAGAGAGAGACAGAGAGAGAGAAAGGGGAAGAGCGAAAGCAAGCTGCCAGATCTAGGACTCAAACTGTGGTCGGCCATGTGGGAGTCTGGCGCCTCACCCACCACACCACCTGCTGGTCCCACCTTCACTTTTTAATTGCCAGAGGGTAAGTGTGCTTGCCGAGAGAGACAGACGGTCGGTGAGGAGGAGGGGCAGGCACCTGTGGAGCAGGCCAGGCTGCGGTTTCTTCCTGTCCGTCGTCAGCTGTGCCCGGAGTTTGTCTGAGCTGTTGGAGCCGGGTCCCCACTGTGGTCGGCCGTGTGGGATCCGGCTCCCGGGAGCACTAGGCTACGGAGTCAGCCCTCGTCTTCATTTTGAGAGATATATTTGTGGATCTGTAGAATTTCATTTCATAGTTATTTTCCCCTGTGGCCATTTTCATGATGCTGTTTTGTTGCTTACAGGCATTGTTTACGACGCGCAATCTATTGTAACCTTCAGGGCAGGAGGTGGCCTGGGGATTAGGGCGCTGGACTCCCACATGGTCTGGCCCCGAACCTGGCCACTTGCTTTCTCACTTTCCCTCTCTCTCTCTCTCATGCTGTCCCTCTCTGATCAAATTTAAATAACTAAACAAAGTTAAATAAAATAAATCTTTTTTAAAAAATCTTCCCCCAATGTCAAGGGGGGACAGAGAGAGAGAGAGAGAGAGCACCCCAGTGAGTCCTGGTCATGCTGCAAGCCCTTCCCTGAAATTCTCCCCTTTCATGGTCCTGGGCGCACGTGTGCGAGTGCGAGTGCGAGTGCGAGTGCGTGTGCGTGTGCGAGTGCATGCCTGCCCCTGACGTGCCCTTCGAGCTGCGAGGGCGGGGTCTCAGCCCTGCCCCACCGTCCACTGCAGTGCTCGGCCCCCAGCTGCCTTTCGTTGTGACCACTGTATGTCGCGCACACATGACGTGCAACGTCTTTCAGCATGGTGCCGCTGAATCAAGCTAATTACACCCTGTACTTGCTTTGTGATTAGTTTTATTTTTAATTGCCAAATAAAATTGTGTCTATTTACGGCATGGCCGTTAGGATTTTTCTGTCATTGGTTTTCAGCAGTTTGCTTATGATAAGCCTTGGTGTGCTTTTCTTCATGTCTATCATGACTGACGTTCACTGAGGCCCTTGGATCTGGGCAATTATGGTTTTGACCATGATGGGAATTTTTAAATTTTCATTCATTCAAGTATTTTTCTCTGCCCTGCCTGGACTTTTCTTATGGAGCTCTAATTACAAATACGTGAGCTCACACTTAGCTCTGTGGCCACACACTGCCCACTGTCTCCCGAGCCATTCCCCTCTGAGCGCTCCATTTTATATCGCCTCTCCCTCCTCCCCAAATTATTGCCAGGGGGCGTGTGAACCAGCCAGAGAGAGAGAGAGAGAGAAAGAGAGAGCACCCCCAGTGGGCACATGAACTAACCAGAGAGAGAGAGACAGAGACAGAGAGAGAGAGCACCCTCAGTGGGCGCGTGAACTAGCCAGAGAGAGAGACAGAGACAGAGAGAGAGAGAGACAGAGAGCACCCCCAGGGGGCGCGTGAACTAGCCAGAGAGAGAGAGACAGAGAGAGAGAGAGAGAGAGCACCCCCAGGGGATGTGTGAACTAGCCAGAGAGAGAGAGACAGAGAGAGAGGGAGAGAGAGCACCCCCAGTGGGCATGTGAACTAGCCAGAGAGAGAGACAGAGAGAGAGAGAGAGAGAGAGCGTACCCCCGGGGGACACACATGCACAGGTACCTGTGTGTTTCTGAAACCACTGGGGCCAGGATTTGAACCGTGACCAGCCGTGACCCAGCTCTCTGCAGGGCACGGAACTGCTGTGCTGTGAGGCTGGCCTCAGCAGTTACTGCCATGTCTGCCTGCGGTGGTATTTTGCTCTGCGAGCTCTGCTCTGCTGAGAATCCCATCGGTGAATTTTTCGTTTCAGATATTTTTCTTCTCAAGGAGCTCTATCCGGTTATTTTGATATCTCCCGTTTTTGCCCCATTTTGAGCATGCTTCCCTTTAAATGCGTGGCCTAGTTTACCGTCCTCGTCCGCAGTCCCAGCCTGCCGTCTCCAGGTCAGTCTGCATCTGTCCACTGCGGTGCGTTTCCTGGCTTCCCGGCTGTCTGCAGCAGTCCTCGGCACAGGGTCTGCAGGTCCCCTCCACGGGGTGCTGAGCCCTGCCCTGGCGGGGGCTCCTGGGCCCTCTGTGATGGGGTGCCGCCCCTCTGGGCCTGGGGGGCTGGAGGGCGGCTCTGCAGTAGTCTTTACTCCCAGAGAGCCAGCCCGCCCTGGCCACGGCCCCCTGGCCCAGACCCGCAGGAGTGCCGGGCACGGCCCAGCTTCTGTTCCTTCCCTTCGGCCTGCCTGGAGGAGTTTCCCCACGCACACGGCTTGGGATTCCGCCGGGATTTCTGCTCTTCTGGGAGCTTCCGTTCTTTCCGGAACTCTGTCCAGCTTCTTGGTTCTCCCTGACCTTTGACTTTCACCTTCTTACTTGGGGAAATGTCAGAGCTTTGCCAGGCATCCCTCTACTGCCGTGTGGCCAGCCCACGCCTCTGAGCAGCAGGTCAGGGCCGGCAGGGCTCCCCCAGCAGGGTCTGCTGCCTGCGGTACCCTCTCCAAAACCGAAAACCAAAAACCGGTGTTGGGAGGAGACTTGCAGTTGACGAGTGGGGGAGAGGTGGGCCTGGCTCCTGGTAGCCGTGCACAAGGCGCGGTCTCCACTGCAGTTTTAACACCTGCCTTTTGGGGAACAGCAGGTGGCATGGTGGTTAAGGCACTGGACACTCCCACATGGCTGACCACAGTTCAAGTCCTGGACCTGGTGTCTTGCTTTCTCACTTTCTCTCTCTCTCTGTGCCTGTCTCTCTCTGGTTAAATTAAAATAAATGAATGAATAAATAAAAATGAAATAAATTAAAAAAAAAATGACACCTGCCTTTTGTCCTGCACTGAGCTGTTCGAATTTATGTGTTCTTGATGCAAATGCACTGTCAGTTACGTGTTAAGAGTCTTAGTCCCAGTTTGTAACTTGTTTTCTAAAATTCTGTTCAAGGTGTTGAGGGGGAGAAATTGTTAATTTGAACGACCTTGTCGGCCTCGTTGCTGTTAGGGCTTTCTGTGTCTGTGAGACAACGCTGTGAAGTTTGCTTTGGACGTTTACGTTTTTGATCCAACTGTGATGAATTTTCATGTACGAAGTAGGCGTCCAGTTTCATTTTAAAAAATCTGAACAGAGGGGCCAGCAGGCGGCATGGTGATTGAGGCGCTGATTCCCACACGGCCGACCGCGGTTCGAGTCCTGGACCTGGCGGTCTGCTTCCTCACTTTCTCTTTCTTACTCTGTCTCTGTCTGGTCAAATTAAAATGTAATAGCAAGTGGAAGTAAATAAATAAATAACTCTTTTAGAAAAAATCCAAATAGATAACCATACTTTCCAGGCCTGTTTCACAAGCAGCCCATCTTTTCCCCACTGAGGCTGGCCTTACCCGCCAATCTCGGGCTGGCCTGTGACACGAAGGTGACACGCTGCTCAGTGCCAGGCACGCCCACGACCCCAGCCGGGCAGTGCCGCCGTGTGAGAGCCCGTCGAAGGCGCTGCCTCATGCCCGCTCCTGTCCTCTTCCTCGCTCTGATGAAGGAAAGAAACAGAAATTCCGAATAGGCGTGCTTGTGTTTTTGGGTTTCTGTTTTGTCTGTTCTTGCACTAATACTACAGTTTTATTATTTTTTTTTGTCTTTGTTTTTGTTGTTTAGGTTTTTGCCATAAGGCATGTGTGCTTGCAGGAGACAGAGGGAAAGTGAGACTCACCCCTGCGACCCCTCTCCTCCATTCTCCTCTCAGGAGTTTGGACATGCACACACACGTGCCCGGTGTGAGTTTCAAGCTGCTGGGTGCAGCACCGGGCCATGTGGGAGCCAGTGTCGTACGCCCAGTGCCGGCCCTTCACGCAGTCGCCGCCCCCTGTGGCCGCTCTCATGTCGGGGAGGGCTAGTTCTCACCCAAATCCTCGGCAGAAGTGTCCCGAGTACTGGGGACTCCTCCTGCCCCTTTTCCTCCCACGTCACCTCGGTTTTATTCTATTTTGTTCTTGCCAGAGGGCATCGGTGCTCACCAGAGACCGGGAAGGGAAGGAAGCTCCCCCAGGCCTCTGGCGCCCTCCTCCCCTCCCTCTCTGTCCCTTCAGGGCTCCGGCCACAAGCCCACACCTGCCCACGGGTCATTTTCAAGCCCCTGGGCCAGGATTGGAGTTGAGTAGTTGGCACCGTGGGATCTGGCTACAGAGAGCCAGCCCTATGTCAATGACAGAATCAGGTTTTGGAATTCTGTGAAAAACCTTATTGTGATTTTTATTGGAATTGCAATGAATATAAATCAATTAGTAGGAAGTTAACTTTTTAAATTAAGATGACTTTTTGGGGTTGGCAGGTGGCGTGGTGGTTGAGGGCGCTGGACTCCCACATGGTCAGCTGCGGTTTGAGTCCTGGACCTGGCGGCTTGCTTTCTCACTTTCCCTCTCTCTCTCACTCTGTCCATCTCTGCTCAAATTAAAATAAATAAAATAAAGTTAAATAAAAATAATTATTTAAAAAAAATGACTCTTTTCAAAATGTTTTATTATACCGAGGACAGCAGATGATGTAACAGTTATGTTGCTGGACTCCCATGTGGCCAACTGCAGTTCAAGTCCCGGACCTGGTGGCCTGACACGCACACTGGGCACGTGTGCATGCGTGCTCAAAATCCTGGGAGAGACTGTGGTGTGGTCATCCCCGCTGGGGGGTGATTTCTCACTTTCCCTCTCACTGTCTCTGTCTCTCTCTGGTGAGTGCGTGCACCATAAGGCAAAAAACCTCTTAAGCACAAAAGGGACCAGCAGTTGGTGTAATGGCTACATTGCTGGAGTACCATGTAGTTGACAGCGGTTCGAGTCCCCAGTGGCTTAAACTCACCCCAAGTGTGTGTGCATGCGTGCCCAAGATCCCAAGAGGAGAATGGAGGAGAAGGGATCGACTTCTCACTTTCTGTCTCTCTGTCTCTCTCTGTCTTCCTGGGGAGCACACACGCCCCATAGCAAAAACCTCTTAAAACAAACAAATAAAAAAACCCACACATACAAAAATAAAACCCTTTTTATGATGGAAAATTTCAAGCCTACAGAAAAGTAAAGAAACCTGTAGGGCAGACCCACGCGGACCCGTTAGCCAGGCTAGTCTGCTCCCGCCGCTGCCCACCCCGAGCGTATCTCACGGTGCACCCTGGACACCTCCATATATATGATGTTTAAAATGTGCTGTCGGGCGTACCGGTCTGCGCTTCACGAGCACGTGCGGGACTCTGTGGCCTTGCTGATGTGTCACTGCCGGCCCACGGGCACTGTGGCGCCGTGCGTGAGGGCGCAGCCCGCCGTGACCCCAGCTGCAGTGCCCTGACTGAATGGGAGCGTGCCCGTGATGTCTGGCCTTCTCCGTGAAACGGGCTTTCAACCCCAGGTTGTGTGTGTGTGGCCCTAACGTCCCAAGAGGAGAGTGGAAGAGAAGGAGCGGCAGCGCGGCCATCCCCGGAGGTGCCTTCTCGCTCTCCCTGTCTCTCTCCAGTGAGCACATGAGTCCCATGGCGAAAACCAGAAACCCACGAGCACACGGAAGCCTCTGGCTAGCCCGGGACCCTGAGGGCACTGCCGTGTTCCCTCACTTTCACTTTTCCTCTGAGATGTCCGGACTATTGTGGATTTATCTTTATAGATAAGGAGACAGGGATAAAGATGAATTTTTAAAAATATAGGGACCAGCAGATGATGTAACGGTTATGTCACTGGACTCCCACATAGTTGATCAGGGTTTGAGTCCCAGACCTGGAGACTTAAAACTCATACCGAGTGCATGTGCAGGCGTGCCCCAGAGGAGAATGGAGGAGAAGGGACTGCGGTGTGGCCATCCTCCCAGGGGATTTCTTGCTTTCTGTCTCTGTCTCTCTGTCTCTCAGGTGAGTGCTTGTGTCCTATAGCAAAAAAATCTCTCTAAAAAAAAGAAGAAAGAGAAAACTATGTATGGGGCTAGGCATGCGGCCAGGTGGTTAAGGGCTCTGTGTTCGACACGACTGTGATTCAGATCCCGGCCCTGGTGGAAACGCTCCAGGAGCGTGTGCGCCCCAGCCCTGACAGGGTGGGCAGTGGCCGCGCCGCACTGGGGCGCTTTCTTCCTGTCTCTGTCTCTCTCCGGTGAGCAATGCCTTAGCAATTCCCATACAATGTCCTGCTGACCTTTTATGGAGTTGGTGTTGAACCCAGAGAGGAGTCGGAGAACGGCGGCTTTACGTGGGCACGACCCCGAGCTGCACTTCCATGGGCCCATCCGGGCTCGCTCACTGGCACCCTGTGCTCTGGTACGAGGCTGTCCGAGCTCGCTCACTGGCACCCTGTGCTCTGTGTGAGGCCGTCCGGGCTCGCTCACTGGCACCCTGTGCTCTGTGCGAGGCTGTCCGAGCTCGCTCACTGGCACCCTGTGCTCTGTGTGAGGCCATCCGAGCTCGCTCACTGGCACTGACTGCTCTGGTGCGAGGCCGTCCGAGCTCGCTCACTGGCACTGACTGCTCTGGCGTGAGGCCGTCCGAGCTCGCTCACTGGCACCCTGTGCTCTGTGCGAGGCCGTCTCTCGTTGGAGGCATTCCCAGGTGTCCCGGTAGAGCAGCCATGTGCATGTGAGGACAAGAGCAAGGGGAGGGCGAGGGACACAGCTCCCTCTGCGGGCCTCACCGCGCTGCAGCCGCCCCCGCCCTGCCGTCGGCCGGACCTTGGGCAAGGCTGTGCACGCCGGCACATCTCAGGCTGCCGGGCCAGGGGTTTGAACCAGGCTGCCATGTGGGGTCTTACTTCCCCGAGCAGTGTGGTACTGCTGTGCCAGGGTGCTGGACCCGTTTTACGTTTTTTTTTTTTTTTTTTTATGGTTTGTGACTGGTGAAAGCTTTACACTTCCTTTCTTTTTTTAAATCATTGCCAGTAGGCACATGTGCTTCTTGAGACTGAGAAAGAGAGAGAGGGACCAGCAGATGGCGTGACGGTTACATCGCTGGACTCCTGCGTAGTAGACCGCAGATGGGGTCTCGGGCCCTGCGGCTTAAAATTCATGCCAAGTGCGTGTGCATGCGTGCCCAAAATCCCAAGGAGAATGAAGGAGAAGGGATTGCTGTGTGGCTATCCCCCTGGAGAGTGACTTCTCTCTTTCTCTGGTGAGTGCATGTGCCTTATAGCAAAAATCTCTCAAAAAAAAAAAAAAAAAAAAAAAGAAAGAAAGAAAGAAAAAACACTCCCCAGGGGGGCCTGGTTACATCACAACCCTCTTTCCTCCATCCCTTCAGGATTTGGGGCATGGTGTTTTTCAAGCGACCAGGGCTGGGACTCGAACTTCAGTTGGCCGTGTGGGGTCTAGCTCTCTGCACACAGGGTGTTACCACTGTGCTGTTGGGCTGCTCTGCACTTTTTTTTTTTTTAATTTTCAATTTTTTTATTTCAATTTATTTATTTGTATTCATTCACTGTACATCATTACAGCATACAAAGTGAGATTTTCCATCCAGAGTACACTGCATATTGGCTCAATCAAGCACATCAACAAACATGTTATTGTCAGCAGATGATCTTCCATTTCTTGTTTCCTGTATGTTTTGCTTCCCCCCCCCATCCTTGATTCCCTATCTCTTACCCTCTGCCATCTCCCACTCTCCTCCCACACTGTCTCTGGTATCTATGTTTGCTTTCTATACCGTTTTCCCCCCACATTTTATTGAATCACCAAAGACCCCAATCAATCCAAATACCCTCGTAGCAAACACAGGTGACATACACATTTCCATGAACACAAGTCTAACTTTACGCATCCTATAAAGTAGCACCTAGCTGGGGCTACATATCCTACTGCAGTCATTGAATAGATATATTTTTTTTTCCTGAAACTTTTTTTTTTGTAACTCAATTTACATTCCTTCCCTAAGCATCATCACAGCACACAAAATGCGATCTCCCATCCAGTACACACTGCATAGTGACTCAGTCATGCACATTACAAAAAATTTTCCATTTCTAGTTCCTAGAAATATTTCCACCCCTCTTTCTGACCCTCTGTCCCTTCCCACCCTCCTCTCACACCACCTCCTGTGTCCACAATTGTCCTCCATTCCCTTCCCACCCACATTGCATTGATCACACAATTTCCTACATAATCTAACTACTTTCAATGGTGAGTTCACTCATTACTACTAAGAAAACCAGTTTTAACTTAAATCAAAGAAATGCCAAGGAACTTTGCTTAGAACCAGGAAACAGGTTAGGATTCTGTTCAAATGGTAGATGCATGAACCTATCAGTCTCATGTACTTTTTATCTTCTGTTCTGGTTCAATTTTCCTGATTAAATTCTGGTATATAATATTCAACTCCAGACTTGTCCCTATGATTAAGTTGGCCACTTTCTTAGTTTTTGGACTCTTATTTCCATGTGTCTGTGTTTAATTTTCTTGATACAGCACACCCTTGAGAACTTCTTGGAGGTCTGGTCTGGTGCTGGTAAATTCTTTCAAATTTTGTTTATCTGAGAATGTTCTTGTCTTTTCTTCCCACCTGAAAGATAATCTTGCCGGGTACAGTATTCTTGGCTGAAATTGCTTCTCTCGTAACACTTTGAATATATTTTCCCATTCTCTCCTCGCTCGCATTGTTTCCGATGAGAGATCTGCTGTTAGCCTGATGGGATGTCCTCTGTAGGTAACTTGATGTTTTTCTCTTGCCGATCTTAGTATCTTGTCTTTGTCTGTGGTTTTGGTCAACCTGGCTATAATGTGTCTTGGAGAAGATCTTCTTGGGTTGATTCTATTTGGGGTCCTTTGTATTTCCTGGGACTGGATCTTCGAATGCCTCTCTAGGTTTGGAAAGTTTTCTTGCAGGATTTCATGGAATAGATTATCAATGCCCTTATGGGTCTCTTCACCTTCTGGAATGCCAATTATCTGGATATTTGGATGTTTGATGGTATCCAGTACTTCTTGCATATCATTCTCAAATTTTTGGGCCATTTTCTCAGTCTTCGTGATGGATTTTTCTAGGCCAGCCATTTTCTCTTCTACATCTGAGATTCTATTTTCTGAATGATCTAGTCTGCTTTTAATACTTTCAAGGGAGATTTTGACTTCTTGTATTATAGACTTCATCTCTAGCAGTTCCATTCGAATCTTTTGTAAAGTGTGTAATTCCTTTTTTAGATCTTGCAAGAATTTCCTCATCTCCTGGAACTCGTCAACTTCTTTCTCCTTTCTCTTTAGCAGTTCATTATCTCTCTTCTCTTCCATCTCTGTTAGCTTCGACATTATGAATGCTCTAAATTCCTTATCAGACATTTCCGTGATTTTCACCAAACTGCTTGTGGATGAAGAAGAGTTACCCTTTTCCCTTGGAGGAGAGGTACTTTCTCGTTTGCCCATATTTCTCGTGATCCGGTGGTGATGTCTTGTCATCTGATGGATGGTGTGTTTCTTTCAAATTCTTGAAGTTCGGTCGCTAGCTCGTTTGTTGGCTGAATTATCAGTAGAAAATCTTCATTCCCTGAAAAATCTAGTTCGCTGGAGCCATGTGGAACCTTCTTCTCGCTCTGCACTTTTATTTATTTTCATAGTGTACAATCAATTCTGTATGTTGCCCTTCTATCGAGATGTCTTTAATGTGCATATTAATTAGAATAGTGTCTGTAGATTAATTTGGGTTTTCTACCCCACGACCCCTCTGTCTGCGGATAATCAGAGCTTCCAGTGCGATCTTCGTACTGCCCTGCTCTCCTCGCCTGTTGGGGATCCGCCTTCAGCACAGTGTGGAGTGGAAGGGGGTGAAAGAAGATACCCTTGTCTCGTTCCCGGGATGAGGAGGAAAGCTTCGGTGATTCACAGCTAGGTACGGTGATTGCTGCGGGCACTCTGGAGATGCCAGGTTAAGGAGACGCTTATCTGTGTCCCTACTTCGCTAAACATTGTATTATGAACGAGCAGTGGAGTTTATCAAATGCTTTTTGTGCATCTTTTTTTTTTTTTTTTGAGAGGCTTTTGCCATAGGGCGTGTGCGCTCACCAGACAGACAGACAGACAGACAGAGAGACAGAAAGCGAGAAATCACTCCCTGGGGGCATGGCCACACTGCAATCCCTTCTCCTCCATTCTCCTCTTGGGACCTTGGGCACGCACGCACACGCACCTGGCGTGAGTTTTTTTTTTTTTTTAATTTTTTTTTCTTATAATTTGCATACAATCATTACATTTGTACAGAATGGGTACAGAATGGTCTGTAAAAGCATGTATATACAGTATACATTAAACAAATAGATATAAACGTATTCACCACCTTCAACAGTTAACATTATGTTGTGAACATTCAAAACCCACTCAAATGATTCTGCAAGTAAGTGTGGAATTGTCTATGATGTTTTTTACTGAGAGATACAATTCTTTTTTTTTTTTAAGTTTAAAAAGAAGTAAATTATCTTTTTCTTTTTTTTATGATAAACATTTTTTTTTTCCTTCCAATTATCAGTTCATAAAGTTCCCAACAATAGAGAACGTAGACTCCACTCAGGGCTGGACCAAGGGTGGGTCTCGTGCAGCCCCGCAAATGTAGGTGAGTCTCCATGGAACACGGTTTCAGGGACGCGGCTCTGGAAAGCAGAGACGGCCATCAGCTGATGCAGCACAGCAGCCATCCCGCGGTCACCGGGAATGGCACTGTGGGGATCTGCAGCGTGAATCATCCTCGGGTGTCTGGATTCCTTAAGAATGGTGGAGTAGTTCTTGTTTTTCCCTGAGGTAATGCAGAGCTGGTAACCATCATCTTCTCACTGTCCATAGGCAGAGAAATTCCTCCCACACAATACACCTCTCAATTGGTCCAAGACAGCCAAAGTCTCCCTCTGCTGCCCACAGCTGCAAGCTCTTGATCCCTGTTCTCGGTCCCAGCCCGCCGCCCGCAGCTGGTGGCCACGCGGGGGTGCAGGCCCAGCGGTCATGCGCAAGCCCGGGGGCCACATGCAGGCCTGGCGGCCACTCCCAGGCCCAGCGGCCCGGTGGCCACTCGCAGGCCCGGCGGCCACTCGCAGGCCTGGGACCACACGCAGGCCCGGCGGCCACATGTGAGCCCTGAGCGCACGAATATGCGTGGGACCCAGTGCCCCCTCCCGCTCGCCCGCCTGGCCAGAGAAAGGAAGGACAGCGACCTCGGCCGGTCCGTGGTGCCGGCCTGCCGCAGCGCCGAGCGCGAGACATACCCAGCGCCGGAGAGGCAGTGGGGGCTGGGCGGTCCAGGCCCTGGCACATGGGGCAGAGCCGCGGCCACGGCGCGTGGGGACAGAGCCCCGGCCACGGCACGTCGGGGCCGGGTCAGCCCTCCGGCCAAGGCTCGCGGAGCAGAGCTCCGGCCGGGCTGGCTCTCTGGCCAGGGCACACGGAGCAGAACCCCAGCCACAGCACGTGGAGCAGAGCCCCGGCTGGGCTGGCTCTCCGGCCAAGGCACACGGAGCAGAGCCCCGGCCACGGCACGCGGGGCAGACCCCGGCCACGGCACGCGGGGCAGAGCCCCGGCCGGGCCGGCTCTCCGGCCAGGGCACACGGAGCAGAACCCCAGCCGCAGGGCAGAGCCCCAGCCGGGCCGGCCCTCTGGCCAAGGCACGCGGAGCAGAGCCCCGGCCACGGCACGTGGAGCAGAGCCCCGGCCACGGCACATGGGGCAGACCCCGGCCACGGCACGCGGGGCAGAGCCCCAGCCATGGCACGCGGGGCAGAACCCCGGCCGGGCCGGCTCTCCGGCCAAGGCACAAGGAGCAGAGCCCCGGCCGCAGGGCAGAGCCCCGGCCGGGCCGGTCCTCCGGCCAAGGCACGCGGAACAAAGCCCCGGCCACGGCACACGAGGCAGACCCTGGCCACGGCACGCGGGGCAGAGCCCCGGCCGGGCCGGCTCTCCGGCCAGGGCATGCGGAGCAGAACCCCAGCCGCAGCATGCGGAGCAGAGCCCCGGCTGGGCTGGCTCTCCGGCCAAGGCACGCGGAGCAGAGCCCCGGCTGGGCTGGCTCTCCGGCCAAGGCACGCGGAGCAGAGCCCCGGCCGCAGGGCAGAGCCCCAGCCGGGCCGGCCCTCTGGCCAAGGCACACGGAGCAGAGCCCCGGCCACGGCACGCGGGGCAGACCCCGGCCACGGCACGCGGCACACGGGGCAGAGCCCCGGCCGGGCCGGCTCTCCGGCCAGGGCATGCGGAGCAGAACCCCAGCCGCAGGGCAGAGCCCCAGCCGGGCCGGCCCTCCGGCCAAGGTACGCGGGGCAGACCCCGGCCACGGCACGCGGCACGCGGGGCAGAGCCCCGGTCGGGCCGGACCTCCGGACAGGGCACGCAGAGCAGAGCCCCCAAGCCCGCCTCCCCGCCCCCGCGCCCCGGCACGCAGAGCGGAGCCCCCAAGTCCGCCTCCCCGCCCCCGTGCCCCGGCACGCGGAGCGGAGCCCCGCGCCCGCCACCCGCGGGCACGCAGGCACCCGCTGCCCGCCAGCGCCCCTGGCGTGAGTTTTAAGCCACGGGGTCCGGGACGCGAACTGCGGTCGACTACATGGGAGTCCAACGACATAGCCATTACGCTAACTGCTGGTCTCTGCATCTTTTCTTTTAAGAGACATTTTTACTATAGGGCATGTGCATTCACCAGAGAGACACAGAGAGAGAGATAGAAAGCGAGAAATCACCCGCTGGGGGAGCGGCCACCTCACAGTCCTTTGTCTTCTGCCCTCCTCTTGTGATTTGGACACGCAAGCACATGTGCCAGCAGGAGTACCAAAGCGCTGCCAGGCCTTGAACTGCACTTGCCCACGTGGGAGTCCATCGCCTTGACCACTGTTCCACATGCTGGCCTCACTAGTTGACTATTTTTTAAAAATAATTATTTAGTTTATAATAATTACTATGGTTTTAAATTTTGTCATAGGGAATGCACACTCACCAGAGATGAAGAGGGTAAGAGAAAGGAAGCCACCAGATCTGGGACTCAAACCATGGCTGTCCACGTGGGAGTCCAGTGCTTTAACCAGCATGCCACCTGCTGGGATTCGAAATTCAGTTGGCCATGTGGGATTCAGCTCTCTATACTCCACTAGGGTAACTTCAAACTTTTTAAAGTTTATTTTGGGGCCTGCAGGTGGTGTGGTGGTTAAGATGCTGGACTCCCACGTGGTGGACTATGGCTTGGGTCTGGGACCTGGTGGCCTGCTTTCTCACTTTCCCTTGTTCTCTCTCTGGTCAAATTAAGCAATAATAGCAAATGGGATTGAGCAAATAATTCTTTTAAAAAATGTTTATTTCTCCTACATGAAAGCGCAGGGGAGAGGCGGTGGGAGGGAGAGACAGGCGCCCTTGCACAGCGCCTTCACGTTGTGCTCCACCCCAGCTGTGGCGGTGGGTCATGGGCACACGTGCACGTGCCCGGTGTGCACAGGGGACCTGGAACACGGACTGGGACCTTCATGAGTGGGTCCGGCCCTGCAAAGTACTGTGTCACTACTGCACCCAGCTGGCCCTGACAGATTAATCTCTGCACGTCAAAACCACCTTGTATTTCTGAAGCGGACCTCACTGCGTCATGACCCGGCTTGCTGACTGGAAATTGTCTGGAGTTTTGGTATGTGTGTTCATGGGGGACAGTGGCCCGTGAGCTCTCTTTCCTGTAGTGAGCGTGTCAGAATTTGGTGTTGATGTTTCGCTGGCATGTTAGTTTTCTAGGTGTGCTGTAACAGAGTACCACAAGCAGAATGGCTTAGACAGGGCCAGCGGGTGGCGTGGTGGTTAAGGCTCTGGGCTTCCTCGTGGTCCACTGCAGTCCGAGTCCTGGACTTAGCGGCTTAAAGCTCATGCCAGGTGTGTGTGTGTGTGTGTGTGTGTGTGTGCCCAAAATCCCAAGGGAAGAATGGAGAAGAGAATGGAGGAGAAGGGACTATGGTGAGGCCATCCCCCCGGGGGGTGATTTCTCACTTTCTATCTCTATCTCTCTGGTGAGCACACGCACCCTATGTCAAAAATCTCTCTTTTAAAAAATGGCTTAAATGGGACCAGCAGTTAGCGTAATGGCTATGTCGCTGGACTCCCATGTAGTCGACCGCGGTTCACGTCCCGGACCCAGTGGCTTAAAACTCACGCCGGGCGCGTGTGCGTGCGTGCCCAAGATCCCGAGAGGAGAATGGAGGAGAAGGGATTGCGGCGTGGCCATCCCTCCTGGGGGGTGATTTCTCCCTTTCTGTCTCTCTGTCTCTCTCTTTCTGTCTGGCGAGAGCACGCGCCCTATAGCAAAAACCTCTCCTAAAAAAGAAAAAAAAATGGCTTAAACAACAGAAACACTTTTTAAAAAATTGCCAGAGGGTGTGTGTGTGCAATATGGGAAGATCATGAGCGAGAGAGAGAGGGAAAGCATGCCCCACGGAGGACCGTCGCCCCGCAACCCCTCTTCTCCATCTCCCCTTCCTTTAGGGGTCTTGGGCACGCACACATACGCACCTAGTGTGTTTCTCAAGCTGCAGGTTTGGGAATTAAACTGCAAGTTTGGCCACGTGAGATCCATCTCTATTAACCACTGGGCCCATAGTGCTAGCCTTTAACATTGATTTTTTGGAGAAGTTTTGGTATAGGGCGCGTGCGCTCACCAGAAAGAGAGAGACAGAGAGACAGAAAGCGAGAAATCAT
This sequence comes from Tupaia tana, assembly GCA_026018925.1. NCBI lineage: Eukaryota > Metazoa > Chordata > Mammalia > Scandentia > Tupaiidae > Tupaia > Tupaia tana. The sequence goes on along the minus strand of JAKSZU010000008.1, from coordinate 93,620,126 downwards.
CCCCTAGGGGGGATGGCCACGCCACAATCCCTTCTCCTCCATTTTCCTCTTGGGATCTTGGGCACGCATGCACACACACCCGGCGTGAGTTCAAGCCATTGGGTCTGGGACTCGAACCGTGGTCGGCTATACGGGAGTTCAGCGTAGCCATTACACTAACTGCTGGTCCTTAACATTGATTTTTAATTTTTAAACTCACGCCAGGCACATGTGTGTGCATGCCCAAGATCTCGAGAGGAGAATGGAGGAGAAGGGATTGTGGTGTGGCCATCCCCCCTGGGGGGTGATTTCTCTCTCTCTCTCTCTCTCTCTTTCTGGCGAGCGTGTTTGCCCTATAACAAAAACCTCTCCCCCCAAAAAAAATTTTCTATAAATTGCATGTGCGTGCAAGAGGGAGAGGGGGAGAGAGAGGGAGAGACAGAGACAGAGTGAGCGGTGAGCAGGCACCCCCGGGGCGCTGTGCTACGACCCCTTCTCTGTTCTCTCAGTATTTCGGACATGCATGCATAATGCACCCAGCGTGGTTTTCCCTTTTGTTTGTGTTTCAGGTTTTTTCCAAAGGTGTATGCTTGCTGGAAAGAGACAGAAGGTCTTACAAAGTCCTTTTCCGTCACCCTCAATCTTCGAGTTACCTGGAGATCTGCTTCTACCGTCTTGTTCCCTCTTGGTGTTCAGTTGTTACGATGAGCACAGCGGCGCCGGATGGCATGTAACCCCAGAAAGGCTGCAGCTGCCCTCTGCCTGACAGAGCCCGGTGAGGACCTTCCACCCGGCTGGCAAGCTCGCAGTCTGGGCTACGGTTTTGTCAAGGCTCGGTCTGGCCCATGCCTGCCCCTGCCCCAGGTGGAGCCCTCCAGGTTTCGAGCAGAGAGCTCCTTCCCTTAGTGAGTTCTTTTTTTTTTTTTTTTAAATAAATTATTTAATTTAATTTATTATTATTTTTAAAATTTTGACCAGAGTGAGACAGAGGTAGAGAGGGAAAGTGAGGAAGCAAGCCACCGAGTCTGGGACTCAAACTGTGGTTTGGGAGTCCAGTGCTTTAACCCTCATGCCACCTGCCAGCCCCACTTAGGGGGTTCTTTTTATTATTTTTTAAAGAGGTTTTTGCCATAAGGCATGTGCACTTGCTGGAGAGAGAGAGAGAGAGGGATGTGGAAACTCACCCTCTGGGGGAGGCCCACCGTGCTCCCTCTCCCGGGGTCCTGGCATTTTGGGCACACACAGCACCTGCAGTGACTTTTAAGCCACTGGGCCCGGACTTGAATGACGGGGGGCCATGTGAGAGTCCAGGGACGTAACCTCTGCGCCATCTGCCGGCCCTTAGTGGGTTCTTAATGCACGCTCTCGTCCTAGTGCAGGCGCACTGGCCGCTCAGCTGCGACTTCCCTCATGGCTGAAGGGTCTCTCTACACTTATTTATCGCATTCCCACTCAATGACTCATGCTTAAAAATGTTTTACCTAGCAATTTTATGTTAGGAGTGGGAGTTGGGGGACCCCCAGGTGGCATAGCAGGTGCTTCGCTGGACCCCCACATGGCCGACCGCAGTCGAGTCCCGGACCTGGCGGCTTGAAACACACTGGGCGCGTGTGCGTGCATACTCAAGATCCCAGGAGGAGAATGGAGGAGAAGGAATTGCAGCGTGGCCATCCCCCCTTGGGATGATTTCTCGCTTTCCCTCTCACGGCGTCTGTCTGTCTGTCTATGTCTGGAGAGCACACACATCCTAAGGCAAAAACTTCTTTAAAAAAAAAAGAGTAGGAGTTGGGAGCCAGGCCAGCCCAGCCACCATCTTGGCTGGAGGTTCTCCGAAGGCATCTTAGCAGGGTGTGATATCACCCACTACTCCAGAGAGATCCTGTGGCCTGCAGTGCCAAGGCTGGACTAGTGGCCTTGGCTGCAGACAAAGGCGAGGTTGGAGAAGCTAGAAGCTGACATGAGATGCAGGGTCCCTGAGAGCGGCTGGAGAGAGGGGACTTCGAGGGTGTCAGGAAGCGGTCTGGGGCCTGGGGCTGGGATCCTCCCTGAACCAGGAAGCTGCTGGGTAGCGGTGAGCGGCCGGCCAGTGAGGGGTGACGGAGACAGCAAGAGGAAGGGGTTGCTCCAGAGCCTTGCGGTGCGGAAGTTGAGGTGACGGATGTGGCTGATGGAGTGACGAGGACTGGAGGGCAGGGCCAGGGAGTGGAGGTGTCCTTTGGCAGTGAAGAGATGGGAGTTGAGACATCGTGGCAGGGTGTGTGTAAGCTGTGGGGTTCCGAAAGGCCTCCGGTGTCCTCCGACACAGACAAAGCAGCAGGAACTGGAAATGTCTGGGCCAGCCCTGGGCGCAGGTGCTTGGAACTGTGTAGGAGCCAGAGCCCAAATGGCTGACCATGGTTTGAGTCCTGGTTCTGGTGGCTTGAAAGACACGCCAGGCATTGAAGCAAGCCCGAGATTCTGACAAGGAGGAGTGGAGGGAGGAGAGCTGCAGCACAGCCAGGCCCTGTCGGGGGGACTTTCTGTTCTTCTTCGGTGCAGCAAAAGTGCCTTCTGGTTGGGAACCAGCAGTTAGAGTAATGGCTATGTTGCTGGACTCCCATGTAGTCGACCGCAGTTCGTGTCCCAGACCTGGTGGCTTAAAACTCACGCCGGGCACATGTGCGTGCGTGCCCAAGATCCCGAGAGGAGACTGGAGGAGAAGGGATTGCGGCGTGACCATCCCCCCTGGGGGGTGATTTCTCGCTTTCTGTCTCTATGTCTCTCTGTCTGTCTGGCAAGTGCACGCGCCCTATAGCGAAAACCTCTCCAAAAAAAAAAAAAAAAAGTGCCCTCTGGCAAAAATAAAGAAATAAGGGGGCCAACAGGTGGCGGTGGTTAAGGCACTGGACTCCCACATGGCCAACCTCGGTTCGAGTCCTGGGCTTGATGGCTTGCTTTCTTGCTTCCCCTCTCTCTCTCTGGTCAAATTTTTAAAATAATAATATCAAATAAAATAATTCTAAAACAAAAGTAAAAAGTAAATAAACATTAGCTGCCAGAAGTCGGGCCATCCTACTGCCTGTGAGCCCCAGTGGGGAAATGGCCACCCTGGGACCCTGAGGGCTCAGCCAGCCCTCTCTCCTCACGCCCCCACCATGCTGAGCCCAGGCCCTCGCTGCCCGCAGTGTCGCCGCAGTCCCCACTGACCTCCCTGCTGTTGCAGAAACCACGTCCAAGTTCATTGCTAGCTGTGACACAGGGGCAGGCCTGAGCATGCCGCCGGAGGCCTACACTCCGGCTGTCCCCGCACCCTCTCCTCTCCCCCTGGCTCCCCACACGCCTCCCGCCTCCCGCCGGGCTTTCATTTTGCTCGGAGTGCCTCCCATGGGTGTGGGCGCGGAGCCAAAGTCCAGAAGTCTGCATCCTCTGTCCCTGGTCCCGGCAGCTGGTCCCGTGTGGCTCGTGCCTGGCCTGGCGGAGTTTGCCCACTCGGCCTTCTGACAGCCACAGTGCTGTAGGTCCCAGACCACGTGCTGGCAGGGCGCTTAACTCACAGGGTACAGCCGCTGCTCAGGGGCGCTTCCAGCCGCAACGCGAATGCTACCGCTGGGTAGCCAGAGGCAGGGCCCAGGGCCCCGTCCTGTCAGCATGGGCTGGGGTCTAGAGCTGACCCCATCGAGGTTTCCAACTGGACCACAGACCCTGCCGTTCTGCTGGGCAGGGAACGCGGCAGACGCCTGGACACCCTGCTCCGTAGCTGCCTGTGTTTGCTGTTCTTACGAATGAGAGCGTTATATTAGGTTGTTGGAAAAGCCATGGCCTCGCAGTGGCCCGGCAGTTACTACAGATGGTCCCCACTTATGAAGGTTCGACTTCCGAGTCTCAACGTCACGCCGACACAGAAGATACACACGCTCAGTGGAAAGCACGCTTCTGATTTCAGAGACTGGCTTTTCTCGGCTGGTGACATGTGACCACTGCTCCCTCGAGATGCTGGGCAGCGGCTGCAGAGTGCTCAGCACCCTGAGCTACATGGGCCGGTCAGTGCTGCTGCGAAGGTGGCTTCGTGGACGCTTTGCCCGACTGGGGGCTGCACCACGTGCTCTGAGCACACGGAAGGAGGCCGGCTAAGCTGGGGCCCAGGGGTCAGGTGGTTCCTCGTGTTTTCAGTGTGTGATGGTGCCCCAGTTAAAAAGAAACTCGCCCTCTTCGGCCTCACAGGTAGACCAGCCGTCGGCGCCGGACCGCGGAGCCGCCAGGGCGAGGCCGGTGCACAGGCTGGCTGGCTGCTCGTGGTGCTGAGGGTGCACCGGGGGTGGCAGGAGCTTGTGAGAGGGGCTGGGAGGCCTGACGGGTCTATGGCTCAGATGCCCCCACGATCACAGTGAGGGTGTTACGTGGGACGTGAGTCCCCTGTGGGGTGTGGCGAGGCCATGAGGGCAGGGCCCTGTCATTGAGTTCTGGCGGGCTCACACGCAGAGGGGAGGCCGGACACCCGCCGGTTCAGACGGCGCGCTCTGGGCCTGGCTCACGAGCCTGCCGTGTGCCATTTTCCGACGCCTTCCACTTTCCAGAACTGGGGGTTTTGCGGATAAGCCCAGTGTCAGGTGCTTCTGTAAGCGCCACAGAAACAGCCTGGGCCGCTTGGGTACTGCAACCCGTCAGGTGGGAAGGGCGGGGAAGACGCAGCCCCTCCGCTGGAAGGGACAGCAGCTGCTCTGGTGGGCCAAGACAGGCACTGCCCACCCTGCCGGGTCAGGCGGTGTTCTCTCACGTGTGTTAGCTATGGTGACAGAAGGGTCTGCGTCGTGTCCTCAGGCTCAGAGTGGCCTGTCTGAGGACGATGTTGGCTTGCATTTTAACTGGGAGAATGCCGAGGCCTCTGAGCGTGCCGGACCGGCTCCAGACAAGGCTGAGGCCTCTATCTGAGCGTGCCAGGCCGGCTCTTGGCAACACCAGGCCTAGAAGATAGCACCAGGCCCGCACCCAAACGTGGGGACTACTTTCCTTTCTCATCTGAAAACCGACATGGTGACCTCACAGCTCCCCGGGTTCTGCCGGACTGTCTGCATGAGCGCCCCTGCCCGCCCGGGCCTCAGCGTGTGGCCTCCTCGTGGCCCTCCCCAGGTGGACGCAGCAGGGGGCATGCCGCCTTGGCTGGCAGGTGTCCATGCCCTGGCCCTGCACCCAGCTGCCCCCCGGTGGCCCCGAAGCCTCACATGGGCTCGGTGCTACTTGCCTCCATCCATTCTGCGCTCTGGGCCTCTTCAAAACCTGTCCAACTGTGCCCCCGCCCGAGCGCCCCTCACCTGCAGGACAGGACCCCACCCTCAGGGCGCTTGGCCCTCACTGTCCTTGCAGTAGGGCCTTCAAGGCCCTGGCTGCTCCAGGGAGCCTCGCCCAAGCCCGCTCCCAGCCGGGTGTCCTCCAAGCCCTTGCCTGCGTTGCTCGGCGGCTACCCGAGTGCCCCTCCTCCCGACAGGTGTCACTTTAGCCTTGTGACTGCCGTCTGCCCTTTGGTGGGGACAGCAGGGAGCTGTGAGCTAGCATGAGGCAGGCTGTGCTCCGCAGTGTCAGGCGCCGGGCGTCCTGGGTGAGGGCTACGGGGTGCCAGGCTGCAGCAGAGGGCGAGGGGTCCCAGGCGATTCCTGGCAGCCCGGAAGACAGTTCATACTCTGCCCTGCAGAAGCGCTGGGGCTGCAACAGCTCGTGGCTCGGGCTGTACGAGGTCAGGGCTGGGGGGAACAGGGTCAGTGGGTGGGCAGCTGAAGGTGGCAGGGCCGATGTGCCAGGCTAAGGAGTGCGGGCTTCTTTCTGAGGGCCCCAAGGAGGCAGGGGAGCCCCCGCTAAGACACACCTGAGTGGCCCAGTGGAGGCCGGGCAGAGGCCAAAGCAGGCAGGCAGGGAGGAGGCAGGGCGGATGGCCCCATGCACAGCCTGGGGAGACGACGTGGGAGGGCAGGTGTGGGGAGGGTGGACAAGGCTCTGCACGGCCAAGCTAGGGTAGCTGGACGTGGTGTGGCGCTGGCTGTGCAGGTCCTTCCACACATGCCGAGGTGCCGCACCAGTTCAGTGCTGGGGAAGAGTGTGGCCCCCTTGGTAGAGGTTCCTGTAACAGCTAGACAGAGGCTGGGGAGGAGGCAATGGGGAGGCCACGGCCGACACTCCTCTGGCCCTGGGGCTGCTTGTGTTTGAATGCCCAGGAGCGCTCAGACAGGGCTGGGCCCGGGCAGTAGGGATCCCTATGAAGAGCGGGGACAGATCACGGGGCTCTGGGTGTCCGTCCTAGAGCTTCCGGGCCGAAGGGCAGAGCAGGCTAGGGCTGAGGCTCAGGGACCACGTGGCCTGGCAGGCTCAGGGGGACTGGCTGCGTCCTCAGTCTTTGTCCAGATCTACAGCTCTCTCCTGGGGAACCTGACAGGCTTGTCCCGGGGGGGGTCAGTGACCTGCACTGCTGGCCCCATCTCAGCAACCGATGGCAGGGGTGGGGGTGCTCACAGACGCACTGTCCTGCCACACCATCCCTAGGAGCAGATGCGGCCAGCTCACTCCCTGCTGTGTGGCCAGTCCATGCTGAACCTGGGGAGCCCCAGGGCTGGGAGTTGTGGGATCACGGGGGGCTGGGGAGATGGCAAGAGGAGGCCAAAGCATGCGGAGAGGGTCAGCCCCTACCGTCACCCTAACACTGATGCCCTCGTTGTGGGGTGCCCCTCCCCACCCGTGTCGGGGTACGGGCGGAAGAGTGAGGAGGAGGCAGAGCAGAGGGCCCTGTTTATTGGAATTAGTGACAGCAGGACGAGGGGAGGCACCCTCCTCCCTGGAGCATGCTGTCCTCTCCACCCGCAGGGCTCAGCGTAGGGATGAGACCCCGGCCTGCATGCCTGGACGGCAGCACTCCAGGGTGGGGTGTGAGGGGCAGGGGCACTCTGTGCCAGGCTGGGGAGCTGGGGCGGGGGACGTGCAGCCTCACCTCTTGGCTGGACCCCTCTCCCCGGGACCTGCTGTGGCCCAGACCCTGGAGCGGGCTGTCAGACAGGGCGCATGCAGCAAGTGGGCGGGGGGCGCACAGGGACAGCCCGCCACCCGGGGGCAGGAGGTTAAAGGGGCCGTGCTGTGGCCCTGTGGGTCCACAGACAAGTATCTGCAGCATACGCACACAGGAGGGAGGGACCCAGGGACAAGAGGGGAGTACAACGGCACTGCCATGCCAGGGCAGGGTCCAGGCCACCGTGCACCCGGGCAGGGCGCGGCGGCGGGGCTCGGCTACTCCTTGGCGCGGCCGATGATGGTGAGGATGTACAGGAAGATGTTGATGATGTCCGTGTACAGGTTCAGGGCGGCAAACACGTACTCCTCAGGGCTTAGGGACAGCTGCTTGTTTCCCAGCAGCAGCTGGGTGTCCACGGCCAGGAACTGGGGCGACAGCACAGCGCGCTGAGCCACAGCCGGCGCCGGGCCCAGCTCGCCCCAGCAGCCCGCTGGCCCCCACACTCACGCAGGTGAAGAGCAGAGCTCCCAGTGAGGCGTACACGATCTCCAGGATGCGGTTCCGGATGAAGATGCAGAGGATGGCAAAGATGAAGAGCACCACCATGCTGACCAGGAGCACGCCCATGCACGAGGTGAAGTCGTAGCGTGTCTGCGAGGGCGGGGGAGGGGCGTGGGTGCCGGCCCCAGGCAGGCCGGGAGGCTCCCGGGGCCACAGCCCTGCCTGGGGGGCCTCACCTGCATGGAGAAGACGACCACCGTGAAGCACACCGCCGTGGTGATGCCCACGGCCATGATGACCGCCTCGGTGTCGTAGAAGCTGGCGATCATGCCTACCATGTAGGACAGGCTGACGGTCAGGACCGACTGCGGGACACAGGCCAGGCGGGGCCTTGAGTGTGTGGCGCTCTGGCGCTTCCCCGCGGTTCCCGCCCCCCAGCCTCGGGACAGCCAGGCCCCGCAGACTGGGCCCAGAGGCCAGGGCTCAGCTTAGGGGTTACCAGTGCAACGAGGTTCCAGGGGTGCTTCCGCCGGAAGTCCCCACAACAGCTGAGGACGATGAGCGAGATGAAGAAGACGGCGTAGGAGACATAGTAGGTCCAGACATTCTTCCGGACGAAGCCCTTCACTTCCCCGACGAATGTGAACACCGACACGGTGGACAGCGTCACCGTCAGCTGCAGGGTGAGCACCAGGAACACCTGCGGAGAAGCGGCTCGGAGCCGGCCCACCGTGCCCGCCCGCCCCACTCCACCCCACCCGCTGGCCCCGCCCCTCCCTCCAGCCCACCTTGCGGATGAAGGCCTGCCGGATGCTCTTGTCATCCCAGTTGGTGGCCGGGAAGTCCTGGTTGTCATAGTAGGATGGGGGCCCCTCCTCCTGATAGTTCCCACGGTGAGGTGCTGAGGACAGACAGGCTGGGTCGGCACACCACGGGTGGCCCTGCACCCCCTCCCACTGCACCCCTCCCCGACTCACAGTCAGGGTCCTGTGGCTGGAAGGCTTGTGGCTGTCCGTAGGGATTGGGGGGAAAGGGGCTCTGTGGATATGGCCCCTGGGGGTAGCCCTCTTGGGGATAGGGACCCTGGGGGTAGCCCCCTTGGGGATAGGGACCCTGGGGGTAGCCCCCTTGGGGATATGGCCCCTGGGGGTAGCCCCCTTGTGGGTAGGAGCCAGGGCCATGGGGGTACCCTGCATGCCCATAGGGGTTTGGCTGGAAAGGGGGCTGGGGGTAAGGGGCCCCGGGGTAGGGAGGCTGAGCATAGGGAGGTATGGGGGGCTGGGGTCCCCCGGGATATCCTGGGTTGGCGGGAGGGTAGTTGTCGCCAGACACCAAGAAACTCTTTTCGTGGGACATGGCCTTCAGTCTTGCGGTCTGCCCCTAGAGGAGAGAGAGGACAGTTAGCCCTGTGCGACAGCGACCGACCTCCCAGCGACCGCCGTGGCCGCCCCACCTGCTGCCCGGACCTGGAGGAGGGAAGGGGGCCCCGGACTGGAGGGCTCTGGAGTCGTGGGAGGGGGCGGCCTGGGCCCGTGCCGCCCGGCCTTCCGCAGGGGCCACTGCAGGGCGGCCTTAAAGGCTGGGGGAGGGCGAGTGCCCGTTGGCCGCAGGCTGGGGCGCCTCGTCCGAGTCAGCTCAGGGGCCGGCTGTACCGCGGGTGTGCCGACCCTCCCCTCCCCTCCCCTTCCCACCGCACCGTAAGCGGCTTTCAGGGCCCGGGCCGGCGGCTATTTCTATCCCAGGAAATCCACACGCCATCTGTGGCCAACCAGAGCCCGACCCCTCCCCGCGCCCGACAGAACGGCCTCCGCGGGCCAGGGGGTGCAGCCCCGAGAGGCTGCTGGGGTGCTGTGGCGGGTGCGGGTGGGGACGCGGCCCGAGGGCCAGCGGGAGCCCCGCAGGGCGCGCGCGGTGGGCCTCGGGGACCGCTGGGGCCGGCGGACCTGCCGCGCCGCAGCGCGCCGCCCCCTCGCTCCGGCTCCCCGCCCCCACCGTCGCCGCCACCCCGGTCCCAGGGGCCGCGTGCCCTGGCCAGACCCACTGCCCGCCAGAAGGCGGCCCGGCGGGCTGCGCGGGGCCCGCGCGGGGGCGGGAGCCGGCCGAGTGGCCGCGGCGGGCCAGACGCGCTCCTGGGCTCGGGCGGACTCACCCTCGCGGGCGCCGCAGGCCGGTACGCCCGGTGTCCGCTGCGCGCCGCGCGGTGATGGCCGGTGCGCCCGCACCCGCTCCGCTCCCGCTCCCGCTAGGCGGCCGGCTGGCTGGGCCTGCGCCTGCGGCTCCGGCTCCGGCGACCGCGACGGCGACGCAGCGGGGCCTTGTGACGGGGCGGGGCGGGGCGGGGCGGGGCGCGCGGCCGGGGCGGGGCGGGGCGGCCTGGCTCCGCCGGGAATGCGGCGCGGCTTCGGCGCAGCCCGGGCTCTTGCCGCTCTGCTGGGTCCCAGGCCCGCCCGGCGCTGCGCTGGAGACGTCTGGACTAGACTAGGGCTGGCCGAGTAGCCTTGCTGTTCCGGGGAGCAGAGAATTCATTCCTAAAACTGGGATTTGCTAAATCTGCCAGACTCTGTCCCTTCTTGGCCTTAAAGTAGCATTCACTGTCCCTTTTCATCCAAGTCTGTGCCCACTCAAGAAGCCGGCCGTTCCATACCCCACCCGGCCAATCCCTGGCCACACTACCAGGACTGGGCACCCCAGCTCCTAGGCATCTCACCTCCGGCACTGGGACAGGCTGTTTCAGAGATGCAGCGGGTGAGGGACCACCAGTTGGCGTAATGGCTACGTCGCTGGACTCCCGTGTAACCGACCGCGGTTTGAGTCCCAGACCCAGTGGCTTAAACTCAGGTGAGGCACGTGTGCGTGCGTGCCCAAGATCTTGAGAGGAGAATGAAGAAGGGATTGCGGCGTGGCCATCCCCCCTGGGGGGTGATTTCTCGCTTTCTGTCTCTCTGTCTCTCTGTGTCTTTCTGGGAGTGCACGCACCCTATAGGGAAAACCTCTCCAAAAAAAAAAAAAAAAAACAAAATAAAAAGAGATGCTGCTGGCGAGCGGGTCAGCTTCCCAGCTTCAGAGAGCCTGCAGAGGAAGTGCTGACCTCTCCTTAGGGTCAGGGGTGCTGGTGTCCTAGCGGGGCAGCAGTGCCTCTCCGCATGGAGCCTTGGGGCCTTCCTGGCCTTCCCCAGGACCGATGATGTTCTGGTCCGACTGTCACCACCTGGGTCTGGTGTCCGAAGCCCTGACGTGTAGCCGGGTGGCGTGAACCCTTCCTCTGTGGCTAACTGCAGGCCACCTGGTTTACGGGCACTTGTCCATGTGTGCTGCCCCTGTGCAGGCCCTCTGAGCTGGGCCCCACGTGAACAGCCCTGGTGCAGCTTCAGTCCTGTGAGAAGGTGTTAGGCCAAGTTAGCATAATCACCGCCATGTTAGGGATGCGGGGCGGGTCAGCTTAATGGCTACCCTGTTAAGTCTTCAAGGACGGAGCCCACTTTGTTAGGGCCTCAAGGACAGAAACCAGGAGTCTGGGAACTCTCAGATAAGTGGAAAACGGGAGGGCCCAGCACCTCCGAGGCAAGGTCATCCGGACCCTTAGCTGAGAGCCCTTATCTAGACCTGAGCAGGTGGTGACAGCTGGACCCTCACTTCTCATACCCCCCTCCTTTGTATGTGTTACATTCTATGGAACATCCTGAACTATAAAAGATCCCTTTATCTTAGGCTCGGGGTCCTTGTGAAGGCCCACTGCGACGGGCAGGAACTTGGACCCCAGCTAGCTGGAAAAATAAAAGCCTCTTTTGCAGTTGCATTGTCATTGTCTTTTCTGTGTCTCCATCAGTTGGACCGATCTCTGGACCCTTACATTGGGGACTCGTCCGGGATAGGTCAGCCTGGTGGACACCAGATTAGACACGACAAAGGGAGGCTCTGCATTTTGTCATGGAAGGAGGATTGATCACCTCTGTCTGGGACTTGCAAGGGGCTATAGAGCCTGTCTCAGACCTGTCTTGCTCTGGAAAGGAGAGTTGGCCGCCTCCATTTGGGACTTGCAGGAGGCCTTGGTGCCTGTTCCCAAACCTGTCTGATTCTGGTAGAGAATTCTCCGTGGAGGAACTGGGTTAGCCACTCGGGAGGCTCCACCTGAAGTCAAGGGAGACGTCCCTGACAACCAGGAGATCAACGAGCGTCCACGTTTGACACCGTTTGGTCTAGCATTTGGTAAGGATCCTATACGGACTGGTGTGAATCCGGTGCATGTGGTGGAACTGACCGGCCGGTGCGTGTGGTTGTCGTCTGTGCATGTTTGCTGGACTGCAGGGGTAATCGTGATTCTGTGTCTCTTTTTGCTGTGGCCTCTGTTCCTTTTCTTTCCTGTCATGGGCCAAACCCAAGTAACTCCTAAGAGTTTAATCTTAGATCACTTCAGTCTGGCAGTCTGGGAGAAAGCTCACACCTATGGACTAGAGGTAAGGAAAGTTTAATACCTTTTGTTCTTCAGAATGGCCAGCCTTTGATGTGGGCTGGCCACCACAGGGCACGTTTTCACTGAAAGTCATCAAGCGGGTCCGAGAAATAATCACCCCGCCTGGCCTTCAGGGTCATCGGACCAGAATCCATATATTATAATGTGGCAAGATTTAGTAGAAAATCCCCCTCCTTGGCTTAGGCCTTTTATACCAGAGAGAGAGAGGAAGATCCCCCGAAAATATTGACTGTGGAGGGTACCCACCCCTCAGAGCCGGGGGAAACTACAAAGGATCTCAAAAAGCCAGTCCTTCAAGGGGACTCTGGGATTTATCCTTCCCTGGCAGATTTAGATTTTGAAACTTAGCCACCACCTTATGCGGCAGCTGCGGCTCCCCAGGCTCAGGCGGCTGCGGCTCCCCAGGCTCAGGCGGCTGCGGCTCCCCAGGCTCAGGCGGCTGCGGCTCCCCAGGCTCAGGCGGCTGCGGCTCCCCAGGCTCAGGCGGCTGCGGCTCCCCAGGCTCAGGCGGCTGCACTCCCCCAGCCAGAGGTGGAACTCCCTCCACAGCCTCAGCAGTCGCCTCACTCTACCGTGGGGCCCTCAGCACCTCCGGTGTTACAAGGACCTGCTGCAGGACTTAGATCCAGGAGGGCCCGGGAGGAAGAAGAGCCCTCATCCTCTGAGCGGGCTCCCATCTTTCCGTCCGAGCCCTTGGGGGTGCAGGTCCTCAGGGAGAGTGCACGTATCAGCACTGGCCCTTTTCCAGCAGCGATCTATATAATTGGAAAACTCAAAATCCTCCCTTCTCAGAGGATCCATGGGGACTCACCGATCTGTTTGAGCCTATTCTGTACACCCACGGCCCCACTTGGGATGACTGCCAGCAGCTTCTCAAAATTTATTCACTACCGAGGAACGGGAGCGAATCCTCACCGAAGCACGGAAGAGTGTACCTGAGAGACGGACGACCACCTTACCAAACCTGATTGATGAGGGGTTTCCACTCGCCAGGCCTAACTGGGACTTCGGGAACGCTGAAGGTAGGGAGCGTCTCCGAGTGTATCGCCAGACTCTCATGGCGGGTCTCCGAGGGGCTGCAAGGTGCCCCACCAATTTGGCAAGGGTGAAAGCAATTATTCAGGGAGAAAATGAAAAAGCCTCTATAGTGCCTATAGACAATTTATTCTGGCTGAGAATCATGTCTCTATAGTGACAGAGAGAGACAGAGAGATAGAAAGCAGGAAATAGCCACACTGCAATCCCTTCTCCTCCATTCTCCTCTCGATTTGGGCACGCACGCACCCCCTTGAGTTTAAGCCCCGGGTCCGGGACTCGAACCGCGGTCGACTACTGAGCGAAAATTACGCAACTCTGCATGTTATCATGTCTTTTATTAACCAGGCAGCACCAGATATTAGGAAAAAGTTGTATAAACAGGAAGACCTTGGAGACATGACTGTTAGAGACCTTATGAGATTAGCAGATAGAGTTTTTAATACTCGAGAAACTCCAGAAGAACAGGAGGATAGACTTAGAAAGGAAGATCAGGAATTGCAACAAAAGGTTAGAAAAGAAGACAGAAAATTTCATCAGAAACAGAATGAGCGGATGGCTAAGATCCTCTTGGCTGGTATTAAGGGAGAAGGGAAGACAAGGGGTCCCCAAGGTAAAGAGATGCGATCTAAACTTGATATAAATCAATGTGCCAATTGTAAAAAGCATGGGCACTGGAAAAAGGACTGTCCTGAGAGACCCGAGGGCCCAGATCCACAGGGGGACCCCCAGGTCTTAATGGCAGGAGCGTCAGTGACTAGGGGAGTCGGGACTCGGAGCCCCTCCCCGAGTCCTGGGTAACTGTGTCAGTGGAGGGGAAGCCTGTGGATTTTATGGTAGATGCAGGAGCTCCATATTCAGTTCTCAACACCCCTCTCTGCCTCTCTCAGGCAAGACGAGCATTGTTCAAGGTGCCACCGGGTCCGAAGCTTACCAATGGACCACGAGCGTGAAGTGGATTTGGGTCGACATCAGGTAATTCCGGAATGCCCAGCCCCCTGCTGGGGCGTGACTTATTGACTAAAGTGCAGGCGCAAATCCACTTCAGTCCTGGGGGCATTAGAGTCACTGATAACTTGGGACATCCCCTTCATGTCCTGACTTTAGCTCTGGCAGATGAATATCACCTTTATGGCCAGACAGGTTCGGAACTACAAGGGGTCCAATTATGGCCCACAGAATTGAATTCTTGGGTCCAGAAGTCTCCCCAAGCGTGGGCAGAAGTGGCAGGAGTGGGTTTCTGCCGGGGTCCAGCCTCGGCGGGGGTGGGTTGACTCGCCGGAGGCGGCGCAGGTGAACAGAAACAAAAATTAGACTAAGACCTCAATGCCTCTTAGCACATTCTCAGCCGGCCACAGCCAGAGCTAGCTCCAGGCTGCCGCGCTAGCGGCTGTCAAACACACGTATTTATTGAGGGGTGTCTTACAGGAGTAGGAGGGGTGAGGGGGAAATAAAAGATTTACTCTAAGAAACAGGGAATTCAAGGCATAGAAACAATAATCATAAAACATGATGTCTGTCTTATATGATTAGGTATAATCAATTACAGTTCTCAGGATGAAGGCGTCTATTTGTCTGGTGCATTTTCTTCTTAAATCTTGATTGCCGGACAGGGCCTTTTCGGGTGAGAGGGTCTTGTAGCTCAGGAGACAACACAGGGTGTTTTATTAGCAGTTTTTCATAGTTAACAGCACACAGGGGAGAAACTGCTTGTAATTAGGTGCTCTCCCTTTCTTGCCTCGGACCAGATAAGAACTTTCAGCTAAGGTAGTTACTCTTCCTTCTGGAGCCTTCAGGTTTGTTTATCTTGTCTCTGTTAGCCAGCGCTGTCCTTCCTCTATTAACCCATGGGCCCCTATATTTATTTGCTGAATTCTTTGTCTGTTAACCAGTGAATTCTTGTGCTAATTTGGCCTAATACAAGTTAACTTTGGCCTGTAGCTTTAACAAGAAGTATTTACGTAAAACTAGCCTTAAACTAACTTAGTCTACATATATTACTAACGCTAATTTGGCTTATACTAACTCAACTTAACATATGTTAATTTTAGTTTAGGACAGGCAGGTGGGGGAGTCTGTCTCAGGTTCCCTGGCCCTTTACCCTTGCAGGTACCGTAATAACAGTAAAGCTCACGGCAGAGAAATTGAGTGCAGGCCAGTACAGTGACACAATGGAGGGCTCGTACCAGCTTGTGTTGTCTGCATGGCCCCGTCAGGTTTCGCAGCCCATTGGGCCCCTATAATAATTGAACTCAAATCCTCAGCCCAATCTGAGTACGCCAATACCCCATGTCAGCTGAAGCAAGGCAAGGGATTGCCCCCACATAAACCGCCTGCTATGGGCTGGCATCCTCATACCTTGCCATTCTAGTTGGAACACTCCATTGCTCCCAGTAAGGAAGCCAGGAGGAAATGATTTTAGGACTGTTCAGGACTTACGAGAGGTTAACAAAAGGACTCAAGATGTTCACCCCACGGTTCCTAACCCGTACACCCTCTTGAGCCATCTACCCCTACTCATGTCTGGTAGACAACATTAGATTTAAAAGATACATTCTTCAGCATAGCCTTGGCACCCGTTAGCCAGCCAATTTTTGCCTTTGAATGGCAAGAAGAGGGGCCCTCAGGAACCCCCAAACAGCTCACATGGACAAGACTCCTGCAGGGGTTCAAGAGCTCCCCAACTCTGTTTAATGAGGCCTTGAACCAGGACTTGTGTTCTTTCCGACAAAGCCATGGCTCCGTGACTCTCTTACAGTGTGTGGATGACCTTCTCTTAGCCGCTCCTTCTGAAGCAGAGTGTAAAAGAGCCACAGAGGACCTTTTGCATGAATTGGGCTCGCTGGGCTATCATGCCAGCGCCAAAAAGGCCCACATTTGTAAACAAACTGTTACTTACTTGGGGAATAAGCTCCATAAGGGAACAAGATGGCTGACAGAGGCCATGAAAGAGACTATTTTGAGACTGCCGGTCCCTACAACAGCCAGGGAAGTTCGAGAGTTCTTGGGCACTGTGGGCTACTGTCGGCTCTGGATATGGGGTTTTGCAGAATTAGCCAAACCCTTGTATGAGGTCACAAAAGAAAAAACGCCCTGGACTTGGGGACCTGAACAACAACTGGCCTTTGAAAGACTCAGGGCTTCTCTATTGGAAGCTCCGGCATTAGCTTTGCCAGACCCACTTAAGCCCTTTACCCTCCATGTAGCTAAAAAAGGGGGAATTGCAAAAGGGGTGCTTATGCAGCGTCTAGGGCCATGGAAACGCCCAGTGGCCTATTTGTCAAAAAAACTGGATCCTGTAGCAGCTGGGTGGCCCCCATGCTTGCGCATTATAGCTGCTGTGGCAATGCTGGTCAGAGACTCTGACAAGCTAACATTTGGACAGCACCTTAAAGTGATAACTCCCCATGCTATTGAGGGTATTCTTAAACACCCACCAGGGTGATGGATGTCTAATGCGCGACTGACTCATTATCAAGGACTGCTCCTAGATACCCCGCGAGTTACTTTTTCAGAGCCCACCTCCTTGAACTTGGCCACACTGCTGCCTAACCCAGAGCTCGACAAGCCGGTGCATAATTGCCAAGAAATTCTAGCAGAGATCTTCCACGTACGTCATGATCTCCAAGACTCAGCCCTGTCGAACAGCGAGGTAATCTGGTACACCGATGGGAGTAGCTTTGTGCAGGATGGAGTACGTAAGGCTGGGGCAGCTATAGTGGACCAGAGCGGGAACTTAGTTTGGAGCTCTTCCCTGCTGGCGGGAACTTCCGCCCAGAAGGCTGAACTCATTGCACTGGCAGAAGCACTTGAACGGGCAGAAGGGAAACGTGCTACTATTTACACCGATAGCAGGTATGCCTTTGGGACTGTTCATATCCATGGAGCAATTTACCGGGAGAGGGGTTTCATTACCGCAGATGGAGGAAAGGTGCGCAATCTTCCTGAAATCCAGCGGCTGTTGGCAGCGGTGCAAAAACCCCGAGCAATAGCAGTGGTGCACGTTCCGGCCACCAAACTGCCAGGACCCCTGAGGCTATTGGCAATAAGCAAGCCGATGAGGCAGCAAAACAAGCCGCCATTAAATCTGTAGCTCCCACCCTGACTCTTAACTTGCCAATGCCAGAACTCCCAGGTTTACCTGCATGTCCAGATTACTCCTCAGGAGACCAAGAATGGATGCAAAAAAACAACTGTTCGCTGTCCAACCCTACTGGCTGGTGAAAAGACATGGAACATCATCTAATCCTGCCAGAAACGCTGGGACTCTCTTATGTCACAGATCTCCATTCGGCTACCCATCTCAGCGTAAGGAAACTGCTCCAGCTCCTGCAAACGGCACAGCTACAGTTTCCAAACCAAAGAAGACACATTCATCGCCTTATAGACTGCTGCAAAAGGTGCCAGGCTATGAAACCGGGCAAAGGGGGACCACTCCACACAGGTATTCGGGTCTGGGGGAGGGCTCCAGGACGAAGCTGGGAAATTGATTTCATGCAGGTAAAACCGGGAAAATATGGATATAAATATCTCCTAGTTATGGTGGCTCCTTTCTCAGGGTGGGTAGAGGCTTTTCCAACTAAGCGAGAAACAGCTCAAATAGTTGCTAAAACCCTATTAGAAGAAATTATACCCCGGTATGGAGTCCCTGAGACACTCGGCTCAGATAATGGTCCGGCTTTCATCAGAAGGGCTCTACAGGGACTAGCCCAGGCTGTGGGAACTGATTGGAAGTTACATTGTGAATACAGCCCCCAGAGTTCTGGGCAAGTAGAAAGAATGAATAGAACTTTAAAGGAGACCTTATCTAAATTAGCCCTGGAGACTGGCGGAGACTGGGTGACTCTCCTACCTTTTGCCCTGTTCTGAGTTCGCAATTCCCCTTATGTCCATGGAGTGACCCCGTTTGAAATCATGTATGGGGCACCACCCCCATACGCACTCGTACCCTCCCCTCTCTGATGCCTGAAGGAGCTGTAGATCATAGGACCAGCCTTCAGGCCCTCCAACGGGCTCAGGAAACAATCTGGCCTTTAGTCCGAGCACTCCATGAGACTAAGGGCTCCTTGAACCCGGAACATGGTATAGTCCCAGGAGACTGGGTCTGGGTGAAAAGGCACAGGACACGCTCTCTAGAACCTAGACGGAAAGGACCTTATGTGACTCTTTTGGTTACTCCTACTGCTTTAAAGGTTGACAGAATTGGGCCGTGGATTCACCATTCGCACGCATGTTGAGCCTCATCACCTGAACACGCACGAGCCGAAAAGGAGTGGACCGTTCGCCAACACCTGCACAATCCTTTGAAACTCCAACTGTCCAGATCCTCGGACCCGCCAACATTTCTCCCTCAACATGATAATGATGAAGATGCGGGCAATAAGCCTGCTCCTTAGTGGGGCACTGCGATGAGTTTATATCAGCCTCATAAGCAGACGTGGGTGCTCACAGACGGAGAGACTGGTGACAATTTAAATCACACCACTCACACCGGTCCATTAGGCACATGGTGGCTGGACCTTTATTTTGACTTAAGAGACGTTTTTGAAAAAACTCGTACTAAGAAACCCTCTTACCATGTCTTAATGAAAAGAACATTGACAATTGGGGACCAAATCAAGGGGTTCGGGGCCTGTCCAGGTAATCAGAGAGCCAGTTACCGTACTTGTGGGGACGCCGAAAGTTTCTATTGTAAGGCCTGGTTTTGCGTCACCTCCAATGATGGAGATGGAACACAGGTCACAACTCTGATCTTGTACACTTCTCTTTCCGGGAATTGGGTAACAGAGTCCCCTCGGTTAAAGCTAGTTTTACAAACAACGGTAAAAGTCAGCCCATATTAAAATGGCAAAACCCGGGTTTCACCTGGGGTATCCAATATTATTCAGGTGGCACTGTCTGGATGGGACCCTATCCAGGTGGACTCCTGATGATTAAATTGTCTATAGAACCCCTGACACAACCAGTAGGCCCAAATGAGGTTCTGCACAAACCTCCTTCTAAGCTGACAACCCTACCCATACGTGTGACGACCTGGTCACCCCCTCCACAAAGCTCAAGTACAACTACCCATGTCCTTCTTCCTGAGAAACTGTTCCCCACTGCAAAATCCCCAACCCTGTGGCTGGACCCACTCCTTGGCCTTGTTCAAGCTGCCTTCCGGGCCCTCAACCAGTCTAATCCCAATGTCACTTCCCCATGCTGGCTATGTTATGATGTTCGCCCCCCCTTCTATGAGGGCATAGGGCCTGATGCCCCATTAACCTCTCCACGTTAGACTCTCCTCCTACCTGCCAGTGGACCGACCGTAAAGTGGGCATAACCATACAACAAGTGAGTGGCCAAGGACTCTGTCTCGGAACAGTCCCTGTGTACGAAAGACATCTGTGTTCGACCGTCCTTAACAATGTCTCCTCAGACACGAGTAATAAATGGGTGCTGCCCCCTCATGGTGGTTGCTGGATTTGCTCACAAACTGGATTTAACCCGTGTCTTTCCCTTTTAGCCTTCAATGCAGCCCAAGAATATTGTGTCTTAATTGTAGTTCTTCCTCGAATCATATATCACCCTGAGGAAGTCATGTTCCTACACTGGAATTCGCTTGAGCCACTTCGCTCCAAGCGAGAGCCCTTCACCGCCCTGACCACTGCCACCTTGTTTAGCCTAGGATTAGCCGGGCCAGAACAGGCATAGCCTCCCTTACACCCAGGCTGCAGGGCTTCGATCTCTACAGATAGCGATTGATGAAGACCTAGAAAGGATTGAAGCCGCTATTAGTCATTTAGAAAAGTCTCTAACCTCACTCTCTGAAGTTGTGTTACAAAATAGAAGAGGACTAGATCTCCTTTTCCTACAACAGGGCGGTCTCTGTGTAGCTCTGGGGGAGGAATGCTGTTTTTATGCTGACCACTCCAGTGTAGTCCGGGACTCTATGTCTAAAGTCAGAGAGGGTCTGACAAAAAGAGAGAGAGAACAGAGGCTAACGAGAGCTGGTTTGAAGCTTGGTTCAATAAATCCCCTTGGATGACAACCCTGATCTCCACCATAATGGGTCCCTTGATTATTTTACTTCTTTTACTCACTGTTGGCCCTTGCATCATAAATAGATTGGTACAATTTATAAGAGACCGTCTCAACATTGTGCAAGCTATGGTTCTGATGCAAAGTTATGCCCAACTTTAATAACGGGAAATACTGTTTTGTTACTCTAACCTGATGCTTCTCTGCTTCTGTAAATCGCTTGGCAATATTAATGAGAATGATTCCTCATTATGTACGACACAAGGGGGGAATGTTAGGCCAAGTTAGCATAATCACCGCCATGTTAGGGATGCGGGGCGGGTCAGCTTAATGGCTACCCTGTTAAGTCTTCAAGGACGGAGCCCACTTTGTTAGGGCCTCAAGGACAGAAACCAGGAGTCTGGGAACTCTCAGGTAAGTGGAAAACGGGAGGGCCCAGCACCTCCGAGGCAAGGTCATCCGGACCCTTAGCTGAGAGCCCTTATCTAGACCTGAGCAGGTGGTGACAGCTGGACCCTCACTTCTCATACCCCCCTCCTTTGTGTGTGTTACATTCTATGGAACATCCTGAACTATAAAAGATCCCTTTATCGTAGGCTCGGGGTCCTTGTGAAGGCCCACTGCGACGGGCAGGAACTTGGACCCCAGCTAGCTGGAAAAATAAAAGCCTCTTTTGCAGTTGCATTGTCATTGTCTTTTCTGTGTCTCCATCGGTTGGACCGATCTCTGGACCCTTACAAAGGCAGTGTGGGACTGAGAGGGCCAGCAGGGCTGCACCAGGAGGTGCCCGGGTGGGGCAGCTGAGCGGGACCAGGAGCAGGTTTCGGGTGGGTCACTGGGGGCGGGGGGGGGGGGGGGGTGAGGCGTGGTCCAAGGGGCTGTAAGTCAAGCCTCTTATTGGTTTAATGGGGAGGGCTCTTGGCCATTTCTGGGCCCCAGTGAGAAGCCAGAGGAATGCAGGCCTCCCAGGGCACACTACCACCCCTGCTCGCTAGGGGCTGCAGTGGACCCGATGGGCTAGGCTGTGCTTGCAGCCTGGCTCTGGCTCTCAGCACCTCCTGGTGGGCCGCTCTGCATGGGACTGGGCAGGGGAAGTGCCTGAGCTGCCTGGGCCAGTGGCCCCTCCCTCCTTCCCTCTTCAGTTTCACTTTTGTTTTCCTGTCTCAGGCCTTCTGTCTGTGGGGCAGGCAACGGGGCCTGGCTGAAGGCTGGGCCCAGGGTGGCCGAGGGGGCGGCTGGGGACTATAAGTGCTGCCTGCTGGGCGCCCCCAGGGAGGGGAGCAGCAGAGGAGGGAGCAGCCTGGGGAGGCAGGCGGGTGGAGTGGCTGCTTCCTGACCCACTCACCCCAGGCCCAGGGTGCCGTGAGGCCCATGGCTCTGCCGGAGGCAGAGGTGGAGGAGGGGGCGGTGGAGCTCTGGGCACTGCCCCCTGACCTGCCCAGCGAGCTGCTCACGCTCTACTTCGAGAACCGCCGTCGATCTGGTGGGGGACCTGTGCGGAGCTGGCAGAGACTTGGCAGAGGGGGGATCGTCACCTTCCAGGAGCCAGCAGGTGAGGGAGCTGGCCAGAGTGGGCGGCCTGGGGCCCTGCCAGCCCTGACGCCCAGCTCCATCCCTGCTGCAGACGCCCAGAGGGTCTTGGCCCAAGCAGAGCATGAACTACACGGTGTGCGACTGAACCTGCGGCCAGCCCCACCACGCGCCCCCACACGCCTGCTGCTTCAAGGGCTGCCCCCTGGCACTGCTGCCCTGCGCCTGGAGCACCACGTCCAGGCCCTGCTGCATGCCTCTGGGCGCCCCGAGCTGCCCTGTCGCATCCTGGCCAGCCCCCGGCCGGACCGGGCCCTGGTGCAGCTGCCCAAGCCCCTTTCTGAGGCAGGTGAGAGGTGGGATTGGGGTCGGGTTAGGGGAGGTGCCTCACCCTGACTTGTAAACTCCCCACAGATGTCCGTGCCCTGCAGGAGCAGGCCCAGAATCTGGGCCTCGAGGGAGCCCCGGTGTCCTTGGCCCCGGTGCCCCAGGCCCGAGCTGTACGTGTGCTGGGAGGCACCGCCGCTGCAGACCTGCTGCTGCTGGAGCTGTACCTGGAGAGCGAGCGCCGCAGTGGCGGGGGGCCTCTGGAGGACCTGCGCTGCCTGCCCAGGCACCTGGGCACCATCGCCACCTTCCAGCACTGGCAGGGTGAGTGGGGCCGGGCGCACCTAAGCCAGGCCTCCCTCTCCTGCAAAGGCTGACGGGCAGCCTGTCCTCTCTCTTGGTCCAAGTGGCTGAACGGGTGCTGCAGCGAGACCACAGGCTGCAGGACTCGGAGCTGACCCTCGTCCCCCACTACGACTGCCTGGAGCCCGAGGAGGAGCTCGCGGAGGGTACCAGTGGAGGGGACCAGCCATCTAGGCTGGCGCCTGGGGCCACCGAGCTTGCCGTGCCAGGGGCTGGAGTGCTCGCGGGAGTGCTGACTGGTGCAGAGGCCGCGGCAATGGGCGCTGGGGAGGCACTGCAGCCTGTGGGCCCTCCAGGCCAGGCTGGAGCGGTCAGCTGGGGGCCCGCAGGCTCTCTGGAGCAGGACAGGCTGGTGAGCCCAGGGCCTGTGGGATCTACGGGCCCGGTGGGCCCAGTGGAGATCCCTGCAGAGTTTCCGGAGCTGCTGGAGTTAGGGCAGGAGGGCCTAGTGGGCCTAGCGGACATTGCCACGGACTCACCAGAGAAGGCGGGGCTGTTGAGTCCCGGGCTTGTGGGGCAGGAGGGCCTGGTGGAGAAGGTGTTGTCCATGGAGCCTGGGGCAATGCGCTTCCTGCAACTCTACCATGAGGACCTTCTGGCCGGCCTGGGAGACGTCGCTCTTTTCCCAATCGAAGGAACAGATGTGACGGGCTTTCGAGTGAGTGACCCCTCGAGATTCCTCACCCTCTGCCCCTTTTGCCCATGGGGACTCCGGATCCCTTTCCTCTGCCCTAACCCTGCCAATGGCACCCCCTGTGGTGCGCAGCTGTGTGGAGCCCTGAGCCCGTGCCAGGCAGCCGTGGAGTTCCTGCAGAGTCTGCTGGGCAGCGTTAGCTGCCACGTGCTCGACCTGAAGCACCCGGGCAGTGCGGCGTTCCTGCTGGGCCCGGAGGGGCAGCACCTTCTTCAGGGGCTGGAGGCTCAGTTTCAGTGTGTCTTTGGGACAGAGCGTCTGGCCAGGGCTGCCTTGGACACAGGCCCTGAAGAGGTAGGGATGGGGTCCCAGGGCCCTGCTCTGCCCGGCCTGTGTCTTGGACCCTTGCTCAGAGGCCAGTGGACCTGACACGCTCTCCCTGCAGGTGGACCCCACTGAAGTTCTCCAGTTTCCCCCTGGCCACAGCCCCACCCTGTGGCCGCCAGACAGCACAGGTGGTGACCAGGAGAGTGTGAGCCTGGGTAGGGCTCCCTGGGGCCCCGCTGACCTCCCCGTCTTGCCCTACTCTGCATGTCCACCCGCTAGGAGGAGGCGGCTGCACTGCAGCAAGCCCTCGCCCTCTCCCTGCTGGAGCAGCCCCCGGCAGAGGCGGGGAGCCGCAGGGCCCAGGTGGCAGGGCTAGTGACCCTTCCCAGACTCGCCGGTGCCCTCCGAACTCACTCCCCATCTTTCGCCCATTCCAACTCAGGGTCACCTTGGCTAGGGCCAACCTCTGACCTAATGACCCTCTGTCTCCAGAGGAGATCCGAGAGCTGCTGGCCACCCTAGAGGGCCTGGAAGGGGAGGACTGGCTGCCTCTGGAGGTGGGGGAGGAGGCGTCCAAGGAGGAGCCGAAGGAGCCGGAGACTACAGGGCACGAGGAGGCGCCACCCAGGACCGGGGCAGCCGGAAGGCTGGAAGAGGAGGCCACGCTGCAGCTGGCCCTGCACCAGTCGCTGGACCCTCGGGGCCAAGGGGCCGAGCAGGAGGCGGCTGCACTGCAGCAAGCCCTCGCCCTCTCCCTGCTGGAGCAGCCCCCGGCAGAGGCGGGGGAGCCGCAGGGCCCGGGTGGCAGGGCGCAGCTGCTGGTGCATGTGGGTTTTGAGCAGGACATAGATGAGCTGGACCGGGCGCTAGGCGCTGCCTTGGAGGCTCACCTCCGGGAGGAGACGGTGGGGTCCTGTGGCCGCCTGCTGCCCACAGAGCTGCGTGCTGGCCTGGAGCGGCGCCATGGTGTGAGTGTTGGCCTGCGTGGGGACCGCACCATCCTCCGCGGCTTTGGGGCCCAGCCCACCCGGGCAGCCCGCCACTTAGCTGCACTGCTGGCTGGCCCTTGGGATCTGTGCTCGGCCTCCCCCTTGGCAACTCCAGGAGTCCCCCGTGAGTCTGCATCTGGGCTGGGGGGTGGTGGCTCCCAGGCGCTGATGCCCCAGGCGTGGCCCTGACACCCTCCCGCCCTTGTGTCAGTGCTGGAGCAGAGGCAGAAGGGGCCCTGGGGCAGGCGGGAGAGTCTGGCGGCGAGCACAGGGGAGTTCCAGGATGTGGTGCAGGCCTTCTGTGACAGCCTGGATGCCGCCCGCGGCAGGATCCGCATCGTCAGGGTGAGTTCACGGCAGGCTGTCACTCTCGGCCTCAGGCGCTGGCTAGGGAGGGGGGGGAGCGCCAGCTGCCCCAGGCCACTCCCTTCCCCGAGGGTGTTCACAGAGTCTGGGTGGGAGGAAACAGGAGGACACAGAGGTCGGGCCCTGGGATCTGACAGGCCTGAGTGATGGTCCCTGCTCTGCCAGTGTGGCCCGGCTCTCTGCACCTGGGGCCCCTCTGGAATGCAGGCCGGTGTTGCCACCTCGTGGCCACTGTGAGGATGTCTTTTTCCGTAGACGTGGCTGTGTTCTGGGGCTCCCGCGGCTCCCAGAGCTTTGGCAGGGAGAGGCCAGGGTCACTGCGGTTTCTGACTGCGCACAGACTTGCGGATTGGGCAGCGCTGGGCACAGGCGTGTTTCCTGAAAAGGCTCTGGGCCTATCCTGTCAGGCAGATCAGGGATGGTGCATGAGCCTCCGAGGCCATGGAGACCACTGGGCAGGGGAGGGGAGCAGTCTGCATTGCTGAGGGGAGGACTGAGGAGGCACGGTGGTGTGAGGAGGTAGTGTGGGGTGGGGGGTGAAGAATACGTAGGAGGTGAGGGCAGGACCCACTCCGGGAGTAAGCTGCTTATGGAAGGAAGGGGGAGAGCAGAGCAGTGAGGGGGCGTGGGCTGCTGAAGACCGAGTGTGCTCATAGCTGACGGAAGGAATCCAGAGAGGGGCGCCTCAGACCGGTGAGAAGGAAGGGGCAGTGGAGATGTAGGGCGCTGCGTGGTGAGTCTGAGTGGGGCTCTCAAGACTCTGGATGCTCCAAGTTATGGGTGAGGCCAGCTGCGTCAGCTTCCAGCTAGAGCTGGTCAGAAATGGAGAGCCTCTGGTCTTCCCTAGACCTGACCCAATCACTCAGCACTACCCATACCATCACTACCACCTACCACCACACCTACCGCGACTGCTACCACCCACCATTACTACCACACACTCAAGCACTGTCACCTTACCACTACTCACCACTGCCATCATCCCCTCATCACCATCACCATCATCCCTACTACCATCCACACCACCATTACTACCATCAACACCACCATCACCACCACCATCATCCCCTCATCACCACCATCCCTACCACCATCACCACCACCAATACTACCATCAACACCACCACCACCACCATCATCCCCTCATCACCACCATCCCTACCACCATCACCACCACCATTACTACCATCAACACCACCACCACCACCATCATCCCCTCATCACCACCATCCCTACCACCATCACCACCACCATTACTACCATCAACACCACCACCACCACCACCATCATCCCCTCATCACCACCATCCCTACCACCATCACCACCACCATTACTACCATCAACACCACCACCACCACCACCACCGTCCCCTCATCACTACCATCCCTACCACCATCACCACCACCATTACTACCATCACCACCACCACCACCACCACCATCCCCTCATCACCACCATCCCTACCACCATCACCACCACCATTACTACCATCAACACCACCACCACCACCATCACCACCATCATCCCCTCATCACCACCATCCCTACCACCATCACCACCACCATTACTACCATCAACACCACCACCACCACCACCATCATCCCCTCATCACCACCATCCCTACCACCATCACCACCACCATTACTACCATCAACACCACCACCACCACCATCACCACCATCATCCCCTCATCACCACCATCCCTACCACCATCACCACCACCATTACTACCATCAACACCACCACCACCACCACCACCATCATCCCCTCATCACCACCATCCCTACCACCATCACCACCACCATTACTACCATCAACACCACCACCACCACCACCACCATCATCCCCTCATCATCACCATCCCTACCACCATCACCACCACCATTACTACCATCAATACCACCATCACCACCACCACCATCCCTTCACCACCATCACCATTACCCTGACCACCATCACTACACATCATCTCCTCACCACTACCGTCACCATCATCACTGTCACCACCATCATCCCCTCACACCACTATTGCCTCTGCCATCACTACCTTCCCTCTAGCCACGCAGATGCACTTGCTCACGTCCGTCCTTCTCGCTCGGTGCTATGTGCACTCTATTCTTCCGGTGAGCGCCATCTGGCTATATAGCGTGTACCTGACTCTTCTCACTTGACAGTTTTAGAGGCTGTTTCTTGCCTTCCTGCATGGAAGATGAGAACAGCCTCCTTTCCTTTTCTTTGGCTTCCTTCTCTCTCTTCCATTTCAGTTTTCTTTTTAAAAAGATCTTATTTTACTTTATTTATTTATTTATTTTTAATTTGACCAGAGAGAGAGAGAGAGAAAGTGAGAAAGAAAGCTGCCAGGTTCAGGACTCGAACTGTGGTCTGTCATGTGTTAGTCCAGCATCTTAACCAGCACACCACCTGCCAGCTTCCCATTTCAGTTTCAACAGCCACATTATTATTATGAAATGAACTCCATGTTGTACTCTGTAACTATCATGAGTCCTCATGCATGGGCTGAAGGGTGCTGACACCCTACGGTAAGGAAATATTTGCCATTGAACTACACAGAGGAAAGAGAAATCCTAGCTATATTTTATAAATAATTATTTAATATTTATTATTATTTTTAATTTGTCTAGAGAGAGAGAGAAAGTAAAAAGAATTATTTAATAGTTATTATTTTTAATTTGATTAGAGAAAGTGAGAAAGCAAGCCACCAGTTCCAGGACTAGAACTGCAGTCCAGTGCCTTAACCAACATGCCACCTGCCAGCCCCAAGAAATCCTAGATATTGAACAACGTCGCGTCATAGAGAATGTTCTAGGGTTCAAGGCGTAATGGCTCATCTGCTAAGTTGTCGATATTATTTTTCCCCAGTCCCGTCTGATGGCCGGGTCTGCTCTGCACTACCGTCCCTTCCTGCAGAGATTCTCACGTTCACACAGAGCTCCTCGTGTGGGCTGGAAATGCCTCTGACTTTTAGATTCCTGCTCTTTTACCACTAGAGGTCACTTCTTTTTTGTAGAGGTTTTTGCCTTAGGGGGTGTGCCCTCACAAGAGAGGGGCAGATGGTGAGAAGGAAAGTTAGAAATCAGCCCCTGGGGATAGCCAGCCACAATCCCTGTTCATCTTCTCCCAGGATCTTGGGCACACACACACGCGCCTGATGTAAATTTCAAGCCACCGGGTCCGGGACTTGAAATGCTGTTGGCCATGTGGGAGTCCAGCGACAAACCATTATGCCGTCTATTGGCCTTAGGTAGTCTTCTAAGGTTTTTGCCATAGGACGCGTGTGCTTGCTGGAGAGAGACAGAGACAGTGAGAGAGAAAGTGAGAAATCACCCTGGGGGGATGCTCACACTGCAGTCCTTTCTCCATTCTCCTTCTGGGACTTCGAGCGTGCACACACGTACGTGCACACGCACCGGGTGTGACTTTCAAGCTGCCAGATCTGGGGCTGTGGTCCTCCTGGTGGGAGCCAATGCCTCAACCACTACGCCACCTGCTGGCGATCCTTGTCCACATCTGTGTTCTGACGAGGCCCAGTGCGTCTTCATCCATCCTTACGCTCCATCAGTGGTTTGGCTGGATATCGCGTTCATGCCAAAATATGAGTTCCCTCAGATATTTGAGGCCATTGCTCTTTTATTCTTTCTTTTTTTTTCTTGAGAGGCCAGCAGATGGCATGGCATTACATTACTGGACTCCCACGTGGCTGACTGCAATTCAAGTCCCAGACCTGGTGGCTTGAAACTCACGCTGGGCACATGTGCGTGCATGCCCACGATCCCAGGAGGGGAGTAGAGGAGAAGGGATTGCAGTGTGGCCATCCCCTTGAGGGACGATTTCTTGCTTTTCCTCTCTTTGTCTCTGTCTCTCCTTTTCTCTCTGGCCAGCACACGTGCCCTGTGGCAAACGCCTCAAAAAACTTTTTTTTTTTTTTTTGGTGGAAAATTAAAAAAAATCTCTCAGGACCAGCAGTTAGCGTAATGGCTATGTTGCTGGACTCCCATGTAGTCGACCGCGGTTCGCGTCCTGGACCCGGTGGCTTAAAACTCACGCCGGGCACGTGTGCGTGCGTGCCCAAGATCCCGAGAGGAGAATGGAGGAGAAGGGATTGCGGCGTGACCATCCCCCCTGGGGGGGGTGATTTCTCGCTTTCTATCTCTCTGTCTCTCTCTGTCTGTCTGGCGAGCGCACGTGCCCTATAGCAAAAACCTCTCAAAAAAAAAAAAAATCTCTCCATAGTTTCTTCACATAATCGAGGGTGTGAGAAACCCACGTGAGGTTTTCGCCATTTCTATGTGGAGGCTTGAAAAACTCATGAACACATGGAATTAAAGTACAAGTTTATCTTGGGGCAAAGAATTTAGAAACCCATGCAGGTTTTCACACATGCGTTCCCAGCCTTTTGGAAGACCTAGGTATTGGCGGCGTCTGGAGGCTGCAGCCCCTGGCAGGCAGCGTGGGGCCTTTCTCCCCCACTGTCCTCAGCCCGTGCTCCATGGCTTCTGCCCAGACGCTGCCTCGGCCCAGGAGGTCTCCCTGTGCTTGGGCTGGCCCGGCTGCCTCCAGCCTGCCCCGCTCCTCTCCCTGCTTCGACCCACCCCTCTTCCCTGGGCTCCCTGTGCTGAGCGGAGGTAGCCGCCCTGGCCGCCCACGAAGCCTGGTGCCCTTCCCAGTATAAGGACCTTCTTTCCGGACTTTGTCATTGCAGCTAGTCTCGTTTTGTGGGTGTGGGTTCTCTTGCAGCCCTCTGAAGAGGCCAGAATTTTTCCTTCACCTTTTTGTTTAAGAGTTTTTGCTATAGGGTGTGCGTACCTGTCAGAGACAGAGGGAAAGTGAAAATTCTTCCCATGGGGCATGCCATGCTGCAATCCCTACTCCATTCTTCTTTTGGGATTTTGGGCATGCATGAATGCACACATGCCCCCGTGATTTTGAAGCCATGGGTTCAGGACTCGAACTGCAGCCCACCATGTGAACTGCAGTCCAGCACTGTTACCACTATGTGCATCCCCTGCTGGCCCCTAGAATTTCTTTATGGGCCCTCCTTGGGGTTCTGGACTGACTCCAGCAGGGCCGTGGCTGCGTGGGCACCTGAGGCCTTCTCTCCCAGGAAGTCTTGCCGTCCTGAGAGGCGGGTGGGCATCTCTGGGTGCTGGGGTGAAGTCCTGTGCGCAGTGCAGGTGCCTGGCTCAGCCGTTAGCAGAGGCCTGGCTGTGGGTTCTGGGTTCTGGCAAGCGGGCGGGTCTGCCGACTGCAGGCCTCCGTGTGGTGTCAGCGCCCCCCTGGAGGTGGCTAGTGTCTGCCGCGGGGCAGGGCACTACCAGGGCCCTAGGTCTCCCCCAGACCCTGAACTCCTCCACTAGAGAGCTCGTGATCGCAGGCTCAGCCGGTCCTGGGCCGCCCAGGGGCGGAGGGAAGGCCTCTCCCGCGGGCCCTAACGGCCACTCCGCGCAGGTGGAGCGCGTGGCGCACCCGTTGCTGCAGCAGCAGTACGAGCTGCACCGGGAGCGCGTGGTGCAGCGCTGTGACCGGCACCCGGCGGAGCAGGTCCTGTACCATGGCACGTCGGCGCAGGCGGTCCCGGAGATCTGCGCGCACGGCTTCAACCGCAGCTTCTGTGGCCGCAACGGTGAGGCCTGGGCCTGGCGGGGTGGAGACTCTGGCCGCGTCAGTCCCTGACCTCACGGTCTTCCCCGCAGGCACGCTGTACGGGCAGGGTGTGTACTTCGCCACGCGCGCCTCCCTGTCGGTGCAGGACCGCTACTCGCCCCCCAACGCCGACGGCCACAAGGCGGTGTTCGTAGCGCGAGTACTGACAGGCGACTATGGGCAGGGTCGCCGGGGTCTGCGGGCGCCCCCTCTGCGAGCCTTCGGCGACGCGCTCCTGCGCTATGACAGCGCCGTGGACTGCCTGCAGCAGCCCAGCATCTTCGTCATCTTCCACGACACCCAGGCGCTGCCCACCCACCTCATCACCTGCGAGCACATGCCAGGCGGTGGTTCCAGAGACGCCTTCGGGCTCTCGGGCCCTTCCCCGGACACCTGACAGCACAGGCGCCCGGCCGCGCCGCTCCGAACCGCCTTTCTGCCCCTCGGGTCGCCCCTGCTTCCTGCGGAGACGCGAGGTCTGCTGAGGACTGGGACTGGACCCGGCCAGGCGACCACCAGGGGTCAGCAGAGCCCAGGAGGCGGGCGGGCCTACGGGAGCGGCTCCGCGGTTGGAATAAACGTGTGGAGCCGCGGAAGCGCCTGCGGAGCTCTGAACGCCACCTCGCGCGGGGAGTGGGGGCCGGGGCGTGGCCAGGGCGGGGAATGCCGCTCCCGGGGGCGGTCACCGGCAAACGATCGCGGCCGTGGGTGCGCTGGGGTGCGGGGCGGGGCCCAGCACGCGCCGGAGCGGCCCCACGCCGTCCTGGTGTCACGCACGCTCGCCCAGCAACGTCTCCTCGCCGACCGACTCGCCTCGTCCTCGCCGGCGGGAGGGGTGCGCGCTGGCGTCGCTGCCCCGGCCGAGTCGCCGCCGCGCCGGCTGCAGCCCGCCGCTTCGGTGACACCCCTGGCCCCGCGCACAGACGCGCTCGGATCCCGCGCTGCGAGGCTCGGGGTGGGGCTGGGGCTGGGGCGGGGCTCCGGGCCGGCCCCGCCTGTGCAGCCTCCCGCGGCTCTGCCGGCCGAGCAGTCTGGCTTCGGCGGTCCAGCTGAGGCGAGCGAGGCCACCAGGCACGTACGACCCGGGCCGGGGCGGAGAGGCGCGCTGTGCGCGAGCTGCGGAGCGAGGGCAGGGCGGAGGCTCCCCGGCTGCAGGCGACCCGCCACTAGGGGCTGCGCCGCGGCCGCTCCTCCCTCCCGCCCTGTGCGTCCGAGACTGCGGAACTGGACGGGCGGTGCCGGGCGTGGGCAGGAAGGGCGCGGGGGAGGCCCGGCTGACCGCGGGGCTCGGGGGCGGCCCGGAGCGGGGGCGGCCCGCAGAGGAGCGGAGCGGGGCGGGCGGGGTAGCCCCGGCTCCGGGCCGGTCTCTTCGCCAGCCCCTGGCCGGAGGGCGGAGGCACAGAGCCCATATTGTGTTCCCCCGCCACCCCGCCCCCGCCAAGACAGAGCCCCATTCACCTCCCGCACGCCAGTGCTCCTGGGGACCGGGAGCTGGACCGGGAGCTTGAGTGTGCACGCGTGGGTGTGCGTGCGCGCCGAGGTGCCGTGTACCGACGGCTCGGCTCCTGCGGCAGCGAGCTCGGGCGGCCCACGCCGCTGCGGCTCGAGCTATTTATAGGTCTTCGCTGCGGAGACCGAGGTGGGGGCTCCCTGGTGACCGGGAGGGGAGGGCCGCTGGTCAGCGTTTGTGGGTGGCCTGGCTTGCCTGCTGCTTCAAGTATTAGAGAGGTTGGTTTTGGGGTGGAGGGCGCGGAGGCCGGCGTTGGATCGACAGGGCGAAGGTAATCACCCCTCCTGTTTGACAGGGTGGCGAAGGGTCCTGCGATGGGTGGGCCCTGGGGCCAGGCCATGTAGGTGCCAGTGTTTGGGTGATTGTCAAAAGGGAGTGGCGGTCAATGTGGGGGTAGCAGGGTGCTCAGAGGACCCTGCGTGGAGGTGGAGAGGCAGCTGTGGGGGTGGGGGAGGGCTACCCTGTCTGCGGAGGCAGAGGGGTTTGGTAGGTGACAGGCAGGGCTGGGGGCGCGGGCTTCCGGTCCAGCTGAGAGGCCGGGTGGGGTCGTCGTCTAGGTTAGGGCGGTGCGGAGTAGCACCTGGCAGGGAGATATGGGGTGAGAGGGAGGTTTGTCTGTGCCGCCCCTGCAGGCCCCCATGGGGGCACGCTGCACCATCTGTGGGAGAGGGCCAGTGCATCGCACTCTGTCCAAAGGAGGGAGACGGGGGAATTGTTAAAAAGGAATGCAGCGGGTCACATGCAGCTGCGCCCGTAGGCAGAGGTGTGGCCCTGCTGCTCGCCTTGCAGGAGGCCATGTCCGGCGAGGACTCCGAGGTGCGGGCGGTGGCTGAAGACGGCGCCGATGGCGGCAGCGGCTCGCCCAGCCCAGGGGACACGCTGCCCTGGAACCTGGGGAAGACCCAGCGGAGCCGGCGGAGTGGAGGCAGTTCCAGCGGCAACGGGAGTGTCTTGGACCCCGCGGAGCGTGCGGTGATCCGAATCGCAGGTAACACCCGTGGCGGGCCGCCCGGCTCCGCGCCCCGCTTCCCGGCGCCTGATGTGCGCGGCTGCAGGTGTGGGCTGGTGAGCGGCCGGAGGGACTGCCGGCAGGAACAGCCTCCTGTCCCAGGCGCGTCGCACAGCACAGCGCCACCTGCTGGCCCCGCCCGCCCGGTGTGAGGCCTGGAGCTGGGCTTCTGGCTGGGGGTGCCCTTGGCCCTTGGCAGGAGCGTGCCCAGATGTGAAGGCAGTAGTCTCTTGGGTTCCTGGGGCAGGGCTGCCATCAGCTCCCCTGGGCTCAGCTGCCACATGGGAGCAGGTTGGGCTGTACAGGGCAGGACAGAGCAGTGCCTGTCAGCCCCCTCCTTCCAGTGGCTGCCAGCCTGGGGGAGGGCGGAGGAGGCCCTGTGAGATGCTCACAGATCCGGCAGCTGGAGGGCTGTCCCCGTTTTGGGAAGTGGGTGACCTAGGGCTGGAGGCCACTGGTAGGCTGTGCTGGGAAGGGAGGAGCCAATGAGAGGTCTTGCTCAGGCTCTTGCTGGGGGCGCCCCTCCTTGGGGGGAAAGATGCCCTGCCCGAGGCCCAGAAGGTGGCACCTAGGCTGCTGGGAGAGGGTCAGAGGCCGCTCTGGGCCAGCAGGGGTGCTGTGGGCAGAGGCCTGGTATCCGGAGCACATGCAGCACTTGTGGGGCAGAGAGGGGCAGAAGAGAGGGAGGGAAGTGGCCCTGGCCCAGCCCCAGGGGCTGCTGGGGGCTGTGCAGAGCTCGGTCTTTCTCACAGCTTGAATGGATTTTGAAGAACGAGGTCGTGTTTCCCCACGTGGAAGGGTCACCTTGAATGCCCACCTCAATGCTCTGCAGCATCGCCCTTAAAGGTACAGGGAGTGGGGCTGGCAGAGTGCCATAGAGCTTCACCGTCCCTGTCCCCACAGCCCCGCTGGTGAGGTGCCCTCAGCTTTCACTGCCACCAGCTGTGCCGAGGCGGGCACCCTGGAGGTCTGCATGCCGGCGCCATGGCTTTCACAGGCCTGAATTCTGGGAGTGGGACCTCTGGCCATGGCAGGGCATGCAGCAGTGAGGGTTGGAGCCAGGCGCAAAGGAGGACACTTATGGAGGCGGGCAGACCAAGGATCTGCCAACCCAGTGGATGGAAAGGCATTTTTCTTTTTTTTTTTGAAAAAAATTTTATTTTATTTATTGTTATTATAATTTCTCAATTCACCATGCCCTCACTGGAGAGAGAGAAAGTGAGAAAGCAAGCCATGTTTGCCAGGTCCGGGACCCAACCAGGATTCAAACTGTAGTGGGCCATGTGAGCCATCACACCACCTGCTGGCCCCAAGAACTTTTTTTTTTTTTGAGAGGTTTTTGCTATAGGGCGCGTGCGCCCACCAGAAAGACAGAGAGACAGAAAGCCAGAAATCACCCCCTGGGGGGATGGCCACGCTGCAATCTCTTCTCCTTCATTCTCCTCTCGGGATCTTGGGCATGCACGCACACATGCCTGGTGTGAGTTTAAGCCTCTGGGTCCAGGACTCGAACCACGGTTGACTACATTGGAGTCCAGTGACATAGCCATTACGCCAACTGCTGGTCCCAAGAATTTGTCTTTTGAAAGAAAAATTTAAGTGCCTTTTTATTCTGTAAACTGCTTATTCTAGTCCTTTTTATAAGTGCATTTTTTTTAGAGGTTTTTGCTATAGGGCGCGTGCACTCGCCAGGAAGACAGAGACAGAGAGACAGAAAGCGAGAAATCACCCCCCAGGGGGGATGGCCATGCCGCAATCCCTTCTCCTCCATTCTCTCGGGATCCTGGGTATGCACGCACGTGTGCCCGGCGTGAGTTTTAAGCCACTGGGTCCAGGACTCGAACCGCGGTCGACTACATGGGAGTCCAGAGACATAGCCATTATGATAACTGGCTCCCTATAAGTACATTTTTAAAAAATAATTATTTAACTTTATTTTAATTTGACCAGAGAGAGACAGAAGGAAAATGAGGAAGCAAGCCACCAGGTCCAGGACTGGAACCAAGGTCGGCCATGCGGGAGTCCAACGCCCTTAACCACCACGCCTTCTGCCCGCCCCTCTAGTCCTCTTAAGTGTAATTTCTCTCCCGTGTCCGAAGGGCCCTTTCTGCGTTGAAGACACCAGCACCCTACCGAATGCTGTCTGGCGGGACTTCGAAGGAACGCGGGGTGGGGAGGCGGGGATGGGGGTGTCTGGGTGGCCAGGTGAGCTCGCGGGCTGGCCGGGCGCCGAGACCAGGCCGGGGCTGGGCTGGAGGGCGGCCACTCGGGGGCGGGGGCGGGCATAGAGCCCCGTCGGGCAGGGACGGCCCAGCTGCCCCGCCTGGCCAGCCCCGGCGGCCCCGCCCCGCCCTGGGGCATCCTGGGGGCGGGGCGGGGCGCGGGCGGCCTCTTTAAGCGGCGCGCGACTCACGGCGCGGCAGGGACAGCGGCCCCCGGGGGTTGGGACCTCGCCCCGCGCGCGCCGGCATGGCCGCCCCGCTGCCTCCCGGCGCGCCCGACGAGCAGGACTTCGTGCAGGCCTACGAGGAGGTGCGGGAGCGCTACAAAGGTAGGCGCCGCGCGGCCGCCCCTGGGCACGCTGGGGGCCGGCCGGACCAGCCAGCCCGGCAGTCCGCCCGCCGGGACCGTGTCCGCGGTGGCCGTCCGGATAGCGCCCCGGCAGAGCCGACCCTGCGCCCGCGTCGCCTCGCCGGGCCCCCGCGGCCGCTGGCGGGGGAGGGGGCGGCGCGCTCCCCGGCCCCCGCGTCCATGCCCTTAATAGGGCATCTTGCAGCGCGGGTAGGTGGGGTGGGCCTGCGGGGCGCGCAGGGCTTGCCGCTCGCCGCGGGCCTGCTGTCTGGGCCAGTGTCCGGGGCCTGTGCCCGGCTGGCACGTGGGTCAAGGCTGAAAGTCGCTGTCCCTCCTCTGGGGCGCCTCCCCCGCGGGCGGAGCGGCCTGGCAGTGTGTCGCATAGTTGCCGCCTCTCCTCACCTCCCCAAACTGGCGGGCCTGAGCTGCCACCCTTCCTTGGCAGGGACCCCCATGGCGTCTCTGCCGCTAGGGTTGGGGGCTGCGGCCGGCATTGGCAGGGTAGTATGAGCGCCCTGTGGCTTAGGCAGACCGTGCCCTGTCCCTGGCCCTGGGGCCTCTGGGCCTGCTGCTGTCAGCACTCCCAGCCCAGATGCCTGGCTCAGGGGGGGTCATCAGCTCTGAACAGGCATAGATGCGGCCTTGGCTCCAGGCCTGAAGTGGCTTAGAGGCCTTGGGCGGGAGCTGCTGGGAGGGTCGAGGTGGCCGGGGCCAGCCGCCCCGAGCAGGTTCCAGCCTCTGCTGGCTGGATTTAGTGGCTCTGTCTGGAAGGGCAGCTCAGGGAGAGAGGTCCTGCTGTCCCTGCTCAGCTCGAACAGGTGCTCCTGGGAAAGTGCCACCAGCCCACCTGGAGGTGGCCTTTGCTGTTCATGCTCTGTTTTAAAAGTCCTGCTTGAGGACCAGCAGATGGTGTAATGGTTATGTAGCTGGACTCCCACGTGGTTGACTGCAGTTCGAGTCCCCAAGATCCCAAGAGGAGAATGGAGGGGAAGGGATTGCTGTGTGGCCGTCTTGGGGGGGGGGTAATTTCTTGCTTTGTGTCTGTCTCTCTGTGTCTCTGGAGAGCACATGTGTCCTATAGCAAAAGTCTCTCTGCCTTGGAGGGTCCCCTGGGTGGGTGCAGGGCAGGGCCCCCTCCTGGGCCGTAGGCCCTCCCAGAGAGCCAGGACGGGATTGTTTGGATCCTCCTCGGCCTGGAAAGGTCGCCGGGCTGTGCGCTGCCAGAGCTTGTCCCGGGCATCGTGCTGGAGTTGCCCTGGTGCGGACTGTGTCCCTCTCCTTCCCTGGAAGGGGGCTACCTGCCGTCCCTGTCCCCCGGAGTGGGTTCTGACAGACCCCTGGAGGTGGCAGGGGCCCAGCCCAGTGCCCTCCCCGACCCAGCTGCCCCAGAGCGGGCGGTGGGTGCCTGGCTGCAGTGGAGTGGCCACGTGCTCATAGGCGGTGCCGCGGCTGAGCCTCGTCCAGCGGACAGGCTGGTGCTGGGCTCCTCCTGCAGGGGCCGAGGGCTGGGAGCATAGGGCTGGTGGACGGGTGCCCAGCCCTGCTCCTGGGCTCCCTGCTCAGCCCGTCCCTGTCACTGAGGGAGAGGACACCCGGGCTCCCAGTCAGTTGGTCGCCGTCACTAAGGGCGAGGACTCTCTTCCGGCCCTAGGCACTAGCCCGCCCTCCACTGCATCCACTGCAGATCCCGCCTTCCTGCTTCACGTGAAAGGCCCCCTCCCGTCTCCTCGTCTCCCCATCTCCCCTGCTCCCCTGCCTCCTACTCTAATGGTGGGGCGGAAAGTTCCAGGCCCCCAGGGAGGGGCTTCCAGCCTGGCTCACGGGGGCTGCACGCCTCCTCCTCCTACGTGGGCCCTGCAGAGGTGGCTGGGCAGGTGCGAAGACGTGGGAGGGCCTGGGCCACTGAGGTGAGCCCAGTAGGGTGTTTGCTGAGGGAGCCGTGCTGCACACCAGGAGGCAGGCAGGAGCCCAGCGGAGTGGGCCAGCCCGGGGCCAGGACAGAGGCCTCAGAGCTGTCCTCTGGTGGGGTTCGGTGGCCAGCAGTGTGCATGCAGGGCTGGTCCCTGAGGGGCAGCAGGTGTGAGGGCAGGTGGTGGGCACTGCTGGTGTGTGTGGGTGGCAGGGCAGGGCCTCGAAGGGGCGTCAGGAGGCCCAGAGGCCAGCAGTGGGCCACGGTCGGGGAGAGACAGAGGGAGACAGAAAGAGACTAAGAGGGAGGGGGGACAGGGAGAGAGACAGAGACAGAGGGAGACAGAAAGAGACTAAGAGGGAGGGGGGACAGGGAGAGAGACAGAAAGAGGCAGGAGGAGAGAGACAGAGAGACTAAGAGAGGAGGAGAGAAACACACAGAGAAAGACAGAGGGAGAGACACAGACAGACTGAGAGATGGAGGGAGGGACAGAGAGATAGACTGAGAGAGGGAAGGAGAGACAGAGGGAGGGAGAGAGACAGACTGAGAGAGGGAGGGAGAGAGACAGACAGAGAGGGAAGGAGAGACAGAGACAGACTGAGAGAGACTGAGAGGGAGGGAGAGAGAGAGACAGACTGAGAGGGAGGGAGAGAGGCAGAGACAGACTGAGAGACTGAGAGGGAAGGAGAGAGACAGAGACAGACTGAGAGAGGCAGAGGGAGGCAGAGAGAGAGAGAGAGAGAGAGAGGGAGGGAGAGAGGCAGAGACAGACTGAGAGACTGAGAGGGAGGGAGAGAGACAGAGACAGACTGAGAGAGGCAGAAGGAGGGAGAGAGAGAGACAGAGAGGGAGGGAGAGAGGCAGAGACAGACTGAGAGACTGAGAGGGAGGGAGAGAGACAGAGACAGACTGAGAGAGGCAGAAGGAGGAAGAGAGAGAGAGACAGAGAGGGAGGGAGAGAGGCAGAGACAGACTGAGAGACTGAGAGGGAGGGAGAGAGACAGAGACAGACTGAGAAAGGCAGAAGGAGGGAGAGAGACAGAGAGGGAGAGAGAGAGACAGAGAGGGAGAGAGAGAGGCAGAGAGACAGAGAGAGGGAGGGAGAGACAGAGACAGACTGAGAGAGGAGGGAGAAACAGAGAGAGACAGACTGAGAGAGGGAGAGACAGACAGGGAGGGAGGGAGAGAGAGAGAGACAGACTGAGAGGGGAGGGAGAGAGGCAGAGAGACAGACTGAGAGGGGGAGCCAGTGCGGGGTGGGCCTGGGCCGGAGCCGCTGGCTACTCTGTGCTGCACCGATTGGCCAGGCTCTGCCTGCCATCTGTTGGCAGCGGCGTTGCTGAGGTGCCAATTCCCACGCACGTCACCGCGTAGCGAGGCAGGTCAGTTGTTCAGCATGCTCATGGAGTCGTGCAGCCGTGGCCGTTGACTCTGGAACGTTCTCCACGGGCACGGCCGTGAGCGGGGTGGTGCAGTCTGGCGCCCACTCCTCTCACGCCGCGAGTGCTCTGGGACTTCCTGTCGTGCGGGGTGCCGCCCTGTTTATGGCAGAGCACAGCTCCAGGGTGAGGACGGACCACCTTGGGCCAGTGCAAGTATCGGCTGGTGGGTTTCTGCGTTTCCCCTCGTCACGGAGTCACGCTCCCGTGTGCTCGCGAGCTTCGATCTGGCTTGGGCAGATACCTGGGAGTGGAATTGCTGGGTCATGTGCTAATTCTGTATTTAACTCTTGAAGAACTGCCAGATTATTTCCAGAGTGGCCATACTATTTTAAATTCCTACCAGCAGTTGGGGCCGGCAGGTAGTGTGATGGTTAAGGGCACTAGACTCCCACATAGCCAACCACGGTTCAAGTCCTGGACCTGGTGGCATGCTTTCTTGTTTTCTCTCTTTCTCTTGCTCTGTTCCTCTCTGGACAAACTGAAATAGATAAATAAAGTTAAATAAAATAATTCTTTAAAAAAATGCCCATCAGCAGTGCAGGAAGTTTCTGGTTTCCTCACCAGCACTTACTGTAATCTGACTTTCTGATTATAGACATCCGATCTTGGTGGGGATGAAGTGGCACCCACTGTGACCTTGACCCACGTTTCCACGACACCTAATGACGCTGAGCACTTGTCTGTGTGCTTCACTGCTTTCCATATACCTTCTTCTTTTTTTGGGGGGGGAGAGGTTTTCACTATAGGGCGTGTGCGCTCGTCAGACAGAGAGAGACATAGAGACAGAAAGCGAGAAATCACCCCCCAGAGGAGATGGTCACGCTGCAATCCCTTCTCCTCCATTCTCCTCTCGGGATCTTGGGCACGCACGCACACACGCCCGGCGTGAGTTTTAAGCCACCGGGTCCGGGACACGAACCGCGGTTGACTACGTGGGAGTCCAGCGACATAGCCATTATGCTAACTGCTGGTTACCCATATGCCTTCTTTTGAGAAATGTCTATGCAGATCTTTTCTTTTTAAATAGGCTTTCATGTTTTGATTATTGAGTGGTAAGTGTACCCGTGGTCCCCAGCACCAGTTTTATGGGAGATAGTTTTTATACTTATCGGGATCGGGATGGAAGGGTTAGGATGATTCCAAGCGCATTACAGATTTTTTTTGAGAGAGATTTGTTTTGTTTTGAGAGAGTTTTTTTGCTATAGGGCACGTGCACTCATCAGAGAGACACAGAGACAGAAAATGAGAAATCACTTTCCGGGGAACGGCTACACTGCAGTCCCTTCGCCTCCAGTCTCCTTTCGGAATTTTGGGCACACATGCATGCATGCCTGGCATGAGTTAGAGGCTGCTGGGTCCGGGACTTGAACTGCGGTTGACCATGTGGGAGTCCAGCGATGTACCCATGATGCCATCTGCTGGTCCCGTGTAGCACGTTATGTTTGTTTTGCTGTTTATCTCTATTGGTGTTACACTGTAATGTGTAAGGAAATACTTATACACCTCCCCATAATGCAGCGGAGGAACCCTGCAACTATTAGGTTGTCGAGGAAGTCACCATCCATTTTTCTATGCAAAATGCGTCATGACTTTTCTGATGACTCAGCAGATGGTCCCACCTGGGACTCCCGTGAGGGTCCCATGGCGCTGCTGACCTGACAGGAAGTGGAGGGCGGGCGGTGGTGTGAGTGATGGGTGGCCGTGAATACAGACGAAGCTTTGCCTGGTCACTCGCCGCCTCCCGCCCATGCTCACCTCCTGCTGTGCAGCGGGCACCAGTGGGCCCTTTAGGTTGGGTCCCCTGCATTGTATGTTCTAGACAGCAAGTCCTCGACCAGGTAGGATCCACAGAAATTTTCTCTGACCCTAAGGTTGCCTGTTATTCTTTTCATGGTGTCTTTTGAAGCACATAAGTTTTATTTACCGTTTTAAAGTTTTTTTTTTAAATATCTTTGAGAGAGAAAGCCAAGTAATCTAGAGAGAGGAAGAGAGAGTG
Organism: Tupaia tana; assembly: GCA_026018925.1. Classification (NCBI taxonomy): domain Eukaryota; kingdom Metazoa; phylum Chordata; class Mammalia; order Scandentia; family Tupaiidae; genus Tupaia; species Tupaia tana. Next base: position 93,579,519 of record JAKSZU010000008.1, on the reverse strand, counting down.
TGACATGTACCCACAATAGGACCACACATCTGGGCCGTCCCCAGCCCTTTCCAGCCAGGGTCGTGGGCGTACGTGGTCCAGGATGCACAGGTCGTCGGGGCTGGACCTGACCCCCACACGGACCTCGGCTTCGCAGGGTGTAAGGTCGGGCCCAACCCCATCCTTCGCGTGTGGACTTTCAGCTGTCCCAGCACCATTTGTTGAGAAGGTTATGCTCTGCTCTCCCTGTTGAATGGTACTGGTACTGTCACACCAGTAGGGCTGTGAGACACCAGTGGGTACGGGATGGCCACGGCGTGGAAGTGCCACCGCTGCCGTGACCCCTAGGTGGCAGTGGCACTCCGTTAGGGAAGACTGTCTCGGCTGCTCGTCAGTGCGGCCCTTAGCTCACCCGGTCAGCAGTGTGAATGTTCGTGTCCTCGTCCATCAAGATGAGAGTGACTTTACAGAGTTAATAACCATTTGTATCTTCAAACTTATGAATTGCTCATTCAAAAGCACTGTTCATTTCTCTTTAATGTGTATTACTATTTTCAAAATCAAGACTCATTTATTTATTTAAATTTATTTTATTTTGGACTGGAAGATGGTATGATGGTTATGTCATTGGACTCCCACATAATTGACCATGGTTTGAGTCCTGGACCCAGTGGCTTAAAACTCATGCCAGTTGCTGGAACCAGCAATTGGCGTAATGGCTATGTTGGTGGACTCCCATGTAGCCGACTGTGGTTCGAGTCCCGGACCCGGTGGCTTAAACTCACGCCGGGCGCGTATGCATGCATACCCAAGATCCCGAGAGGAGAATGGAGGAGGAGGGATTGTGGCGTGGCCATCCCCCTTGAGGGGTGGTCTCTCTGTGTCTCTCTGGTGAGTGCACGTGCCCTATAGCAAAAATCTTTCTAAATTTTCAAAATTTCATTTATTTTATTTTATTTTATTTTATTATTTTATTTTTTTTTTTTAGTTTTTGCTATAGGGGGAGTGCAGTCACTAGAGACAGAGAGAAGGAGAAAGAGAGAAGGAAAGTGAGAAATCACTCCCCAGTGGGATGACCACACCACGGTCCGTCCTCCGCCCACTTCCTGGGATCTGGGCAGGCACACACACGCACCCGGCATGCTTCTCCAGCTACCCTCACCTCTGCACCTCCTGCTGGCCCACGCGGACTCCATCTTTTTTTCTTGTAAGGGCTTTTACATGTTATGGGGGACAGAGCAAGAGAGAGAGAAAGCCAGAAAGCAAGCTGTCAGGTCCGGGACTCAAACTGTGGTCTGCCATGTGGCAGTCCAGTGCCCTCAGCCGCCACGCCACCTGCTGGCCCCGAAGGTTGACTTTTTTGTATATTATGTACATTTTACAGTTTTCTGTTTGTTGCTTTTTAAAACTTTCCATGATGGCAGCCCTGTGGCCTGGTGGAGGGAGCTGGGTCTCCTACGGCTGTCTGGGCTGCTGTCCTGGGCCCAGCAGCGGGCAACCACCGGCATGTGTGTCCCTGCCCCACGTCCCGGCAGGAAGTGGGGAAGACATTGCAGTGTGGCCGCGTCCCATGGGGTGCTCCTTCCTCCCGTCTCCCCCTCCGTTTTTCTGGTGAGCATACATACCCTCAGACAAAAAAACGTGAAACATCTCCTGAGAGGGTGTGAGAGAGGCGTCCCACAGAGCCCCCAGGCAGCCGGGGTCGGGCACGTCTGCCTGTGCCCGCCTGTACCTGGACAGTGGCTTCGGTGTCACAGGGCGTTGTGCCACTGCTGTGCCACCATGACTGGCCTGTTTGTTAGGGTTTTAAATAAGCTTTTTATTGAAATAGAATTTCTTTCTTTCTTTCTTTTAGCAGTTTTAGCCCTAGGTAGGGCATGTGTACTCGCTGGGGGGGGGGGGGGGGGCACTACAGACAGACAGTAGTGAGAGGGGAAGTGAGGAGTTCCCCTGGGGAGGGCGAGGGCCACACTCAGTCCCCTCTCCTCCACGCTCCTCCCAGGGTCCTGGGCACGCATGCACACACATGCCCAGCACGAGCCTCGATCTTGAACCACAGCCGGCCATGAAGGAGTCCAGCAATGCCTCTGCTGTGCTATCTGCTGATGCCCTGAAATACACATTTTTTAAAAAAGAGGGAAAGAGAGAGAGAGAGAGAGAGAGAGAGAGAAAGCAAGAAAGTGAGAAAGCAAGCCACCAGGTCCGGTATTTGAACTGCAGTCGGTCATGTAGGAATCCAGCACCCCTAACCACCAAGCCATCTGCTAGCTTCCAGAAGACAGGATCCCTTTAGGAGAGTGCATGGATGGCACATATGCAGCTTGAATTTCAGAGCTGCCTGCGACCAGCGCCCAGGTGGTCAGACAGCTGCTGAGAGTTTTTTTTGAGAGTTTTTTTCTGTAGGGTGCTTGTGCTTGCCAGAAAGAGAGAGAGAGAGAGACAGAAAGCGAGAAATCAACCCCCCCCAGGGGGGATGGCCACGCCGCAATCCCTTCTCCATTCTCCTCTCAGGATCTTGGGCACACATGCCCAGTGTGAGTTTAAGCCACCAGGTCAGGGACTCGAACCGTGGTCGACTACATGGGAGTCAAGCAACATAGCCATTACGCTAACTGCTGGTCCCAAGAGTCCTTTTTTTTTAGTATTCCATGAGTGTGAGGGACAGACACAGATCCTGCCATGCCACCCTCTGCCCGGGTCCCTGCTCGCTGTCCTAGTGTCTCAGCTCTGTGTCCTCTGTCTGCCCACTCTGGTCTCGGAGCCCGCTGGCCCTCGATGCCCTCTGGCCAGCACAGCAGCGCTGCTGAGCCCGCTCCGTGCCCTTCTCGGCCTCCCCTTCCTGCGTCGGCCGTGGGCTGGTTGATGCCGCTGTCTTGTTCTTGGGGTCTGGATGTGGCTCCTGGATACAGAAGGGTTCTGATCTCTCCTGTCCCTCCAGCTCAGCTTCCTGAGGGCCAGGCCCCGTCTGTGACACCTCTGTGGCCCTGAGCCAAGCCCTGCCCTGCCACTTGGTGGTTGTGTCTTGAGAGAAGCGGGTGGGTGGTGACTGGTGACCGGAGCTGGCCCACTGCAGGGGCCCGGCGGCTCAGACACTGCGCTGTGGCCAGGTCCCTGGGGTGGCCTGGGCATGAGGGTGTGCCTGCAGCGGGCCAGGAGGGCGGGATGGGAGGTAGCGAAGGCAGGCACGTGGTGGAGATGCCGAGGTGCCGGAGATGCCGGGCACACTGGGGAGGCTGGGCTGGGCCAGGACCTCGGGCCGGCATAGGCAGGCAGCCTGAGCCTGGAGCCTGGGCCCGGGGAGAGGCTGGGCAGGACCAGCCGGGCAGAGCTGCACTGTGGGCCCTGCTGCAGCGGAGGAGGCTAGCCAGCAGTGATGGGCCCGGAGAGCATGGTGAGGCCTGGGGCGTGGGGCTGGGTGGTCAGGGACTCCAGTCCCCACAAGACTGCTGGGGTGAGGTGAGACACCCTGGCAGGCCGGGGCAGGCGCAGCAGTGGGGGCGTCGCCAGGTAGAGCCCCGCCGGGAGGCCAGGCCCCAGGCTGTGGGCATCTCCTGGCCCAGCTGAGGGCTGGCAGGTCTCTCTTGGTTACCCACCCACCTTCTGGGTGCCTGGCAGCTTGCCGCCCCTGGCCCCGTGGCTAGGAAGGGGTGGGAGACTCCCCTGGGGCTGCCAGGCTGGGCCCCATAGGAAGATGTGGGAAGTGGTGGCCTCAGTTTACCCAGTGAGGCCCGACGGGAGCTGGCAACAGCCGGGCAGGAGACGGGGCACCTCGAGAAGGGCCTTGAGGAGGCTGGGCAGGGTGACGCCGGTGGGGCTGCAGGGACAGGGCCGTAGGGCTGGAGAGCTGCGGCGTGTCTGGAGGCTGTGGCAGGGCTGGTGGCTCATGGGGCTGGTGGTGGCCTGCTGGGAGGGAGCCAGGGAGGAGGAGGGTGCGGCTGGGAGGCAGTGCCATCCCCTCTGCTCTTGTGGAGCCGCGTGGGCCTTGGCAGGGGCCTTTCCCACCTCTCTGAGGCACGGGGCCTGACCGGGAGTTGGGGTCCCTTTGCCTCTCCGGCCCTGCAGTGGGGCAGACCCAGGGCCCCATTGCACGGAGGAAAGGTCCGGTTGTGTCTGGTCTGGAGGTCGTGGGAGGCTCGTGGGCCAGGTGGGGCAGCACGGGTGGTGGGGTTAGCTGAGGCTCCACTAAGGCACAGGGCTGGGTCTGCAGGTGGGGGCCACCGAAGAAGGCCGGAAGGGGGTCCGAAAGGGGTCCGCAGCAGCCCCAGGCAGTGCCTGCCACCTCAGTTGTGTTCTTTTTTTTTTTTTTTTTTTTTTTTTTTTGAGAGGTTTTTGCTATAGGGCACGTGCGCTCGCCAGCCAGACAGACAGAGACATAGAGACAGAAAGCGAGAAATCACCCCCTGGGGGGATGGTCACGCCGCAATCCCTTCTCCTCCATTCTCCTCTTGGGATCTTGGGCACGCACACACACGCGCCCGGCGTGAGTTTTAAGCCACCGGGTCCGGGACGCGAACCGCGGTCGACTACGTGGGAGTCCAGCAACATAGCCATTACGCTAACTGCTGGTTCCCCTCAGTTGTGTTCTTTTGTCTTTCAAGTGTGTGTGTTTTGACCTTTTGAAAATGAATCTTTTCTTCACCTTTTCTGTTCAGTAGTGGCTAGAGGACACGTGTGGTGGCCAGAGAGAGACAGAGGGGGAGGGATCACCCCAGTGTGGTCCTGGCCCATCTCGGTGCATCCGGATCTGGGTCACACACACACGTCGCCGTGAGCTCGGGCCGCACCGGGACTCGACCGTGCCCGTGCCCGTGCCCGTGCCTTCTGGGCCAGCTCCCCACTGCCCCCTCTGCTCTCTCTGGGTGAGTGGCTGCGTGGGAAGGTAAAGGGTAGGAACGGGTAAGCCCCAGAGACACGACCACGGGCGTGTGGGCTGCAGAGGGCGCGGAAGCCCCTGCGGCTGCTGTGACGAGCCGCCCTGGGCTGGCCGCCCCACGGCTGCAGGCTTGCACCCCGCAGTTCCAGGGCCGGAAGTCCCAGACCGCCGAGTTGGCAGACTCCGTCCTGGCACTCCTGGGTCTGGCAGCCGTCGGCGAGTGTCAGCTGTGGCGTGGCACCGCAGTGTCCGCTCCACCCCGTGCCTTCTCTGCGGCTTCTCTCCCAGCCTCCCTGAGGGACCCGGTGCCGCTCTCAGGGCCTTCACCTTCATCGTGTGTGCTTCCCGTGTCACGGCCGTGGGTGCTGGGCCTAGAGGTGAGGCTCTTTCGGAGGCCGCCGTTCCACCCTTCAGTCTGCCCTCTGCCCCCCAGCTCAGTGCACACACAGAGACGTCCCCCGTCTCCGCACCTCCTGTCTCAGCCGCAGAGCCAACCCAGTCCGGGGAAGGCCCGGATCTCATCTTACTGTCGGAATCAGGGTTGGGCAGGGTCTGGGTAGGTGCGTCCTCGGCAAAGCTCTTTTAGTTCGGTGTGCTTGTGGAAGTAGGAGGCAAGTTGTGCCCTTCTGAACCATGGCGTCGGGTACGCCTCCCACACCGTGCTTGGGGTCGCTCCGCAATGCCCAAGCTCCACAATGCTGTGTGCAGCCGGGCACTGTCTGCGTGAGATGGGGGTTGCCCTTCTTGTCTCCAGTGCCTGTCCATCTCCTTCGAAGGCCGCACCAGCGACATCTTTTAACATCCAAATGCTTGATAATCAGATGATTAGAGAATCTAGGCTCACTCTTTTCTTTTTAGTTTGCTATAGGATGTGTAGGCTCACCAGAGAAAGAGAGAGGGAGGGAGAGGGAGAGAGAGACAGAAATCACCCCCTGGGTGATGGCCACACCACAGTCTCTTCTCCATTCTTTGGGATTTTGGGCACACACATACAAGTGCCTGGCATGCTTTTCAAGCAGCTGGGTCCGGGACTCGAACTGTGCCGTTGGCCACGTGGGAGTCCAGCTACCCTAACTTCCATGCCACCTCCTGGTCCCCACCTAGCCTTTTTTAGTCTCTGCCCATTACCTAATTCTGAAGCAACCTCCACATTTTTATTCAGTAACACAGTGGCACCTCGCTCCTGGAAACAGCGTCTATCAATTTCCTGTGGTTGCCAGAAAAGGCGACCGTGAACAGGGTGGCCTAGAAGCCTTCCATCTCTCAGTTCTGCAGGCCGCAACGCGAGCACGCTCTCCCAAGGCCCCTAGAGAGTCTGCCTCGCCTCTGCCAGACCCCAGGCCTTGACTTGGGGCGCGGCCAGGCCCTCCCGGACCTGCCTCCGAGCCTCTCTGCTTGTTCTGAGGGACGGCCCACTAGGCAACCTGTCAAATCTGGTCTCGAGATTCTTTTTTTTTTTTTTAAAGGGTTATTTTATCTAACTTTGTTTGTTTGTTTGTTTGTTTACTTATTTAAATTTGACCAGAGAGGGACACAGAGAGAGAGGGAAAGTGAGAAAGCAAGCGACCAGGTCTGGGACTGGAGTTTCAGTCAGCCATGTGGGAGTCCACTGCCCCCAACCACCATGCCACCTGCCGGCCCGAGACTCTTCACTAATTACATCTGCAGAGACCCTCCTTCCCAGTAGCATCATATTTATGAAATCTGGGGACATAGATACATCTTTTTGGGGCTGCCATTTATCCCCACCTCAGTCATCCATATTGTAGAACTTGTGTGTGTTTTGTTTTAAACGGCGTGTATAGGGAGCCAGCAGGTAGTGTGGTGGTTAAGAGTGCTGGACTCCCACATGGGTGACTGTGGTTCAAGTCCTGGACCTGGCAGCTTGCTTTCTCTCTTTCCCTCTCTCACTCTGTCCCTCTCTGGTCAAATTAAAAATAAATAAATAAATAAGTTAAATAAAAATAATTCTTTTTTTAAAACAAGCATGGGGCCGGCAGGTGGCGTGGTAGCTAAGGGCACTGGACTCCCACGTGGCTGGCCGCGTTTGAGTCCCAGACCTGTGGCGTGCTTTCTCACTCTGTCTCTTGATCTCTCTCAGTCTGTCTCTCTCTGGTCAAATGAAAATAAACAAATAAATAAAGTTAAATAAAATAATTATTTTATTTCTTAAAGCATGTATAGTGGGTCAGCAGGTGGCATGGTGGTTAAGGTACTAGACTCCCACATGGCTGACTGTGGTTTGAGCCCCAGACCCAGTGGCTTGAAAATCATACCTGGTTGGGACCAGCAGTTAGCGTTATGGCTATGTCACTGGACTCGCATGCAGTCGACTGCGGTTTGAGTCCCGGACCCAGTGGCTTAACCTCACGCCAGGTGCATGTGCGTGCGTGCCCAAGATCCTGAGAGGAGAGTGGAGGAGAAGGGATTGCAGTATGGCCTCTCCGGGGGGGTGTTTCTCTCTCACTCTCTCTCTCCCCAGTGAGCACACACCCTATAGCAAACACCTAAAAAAAAATGCAGGTTTTTTTCCTATGATTTATTTGTAATTGCATAATTTAAAGATTTTCTTCTGTTTTAAAAAAGAACTATTTTATTTTTCTTTCTTTCTTTCTTTCTTTCTTTCTTTCTTTCTTTCTTTCTTTCTTTCTTTCTTTATAATTTGGTCAGAGGAAGAGAAAGATAGAGGGAAAGTAAGAAAGCAAGCTGCCAGGTCCAGGACTCGAACTGCGGTTAGCCATGTGGGAGTCCAGTGCCCTTAACCACTACATCACCAGTTGACCCATGTAATTGCATAATTTAATGTTATGAAGTGTTTTAGACATTATTCATTTCTATTAATTTAATGATACAATATGGGCACCTTTTCAAAAAGGCTAACTGAAGTATTGGGTTGTGGGGACAGTAACGGCTTGTCTTCTGCGTTTCTCTATGCAGAAATGCGCATGGCTTTCCTGACGACCTAATGTGACATTCTGGGGCCAGCAGGTGGCATGGGGATATAGGTGCTGGATCACACATAGCCAGCTGCACGGTTCAAGTCTCAGACCTGGTGACTTGGAAGTCACGTTGGGCGTGTGTGCATGCAGGTCCTAAATGAGAAGGGACTGCGGCGTGGCCATCCCTGCAGGGGAGCTGGGGTGATTTCTTGCTTTCTGTCTCTCTTTCTCTTGCCTTTGTCTGGTGAGTGCATGCACCATACGGCAAGATAAATAAATAAATGGGGGGGGAGAGATATAAAATATTATTGTGAGTGGTAGCCATAACATGTAAACCAGCCTCCTCTCATGGAATCTTAAGGTTATTTGCTTATTTACTGTCGTGTTGGAACTCCTGCAGGGGCTGGCGCTGTGACCTGGTGGCTCAGGCTGCTGAATCCCACATGGCTGATCTCACGGTTTGAGACCTGGTGGCTTGCAAAACACGACGAGTGTGTGTGCGTGTTCTAAACCCCGAAAGAGGGCAGAGGTGGAGAAGGGATGGCAGCGCCCCCTCCTATGAGGTGCCTCTCTGCCTTTCTGTTTCTCTCTGGCGAGCACATGCAGCCCCTGGCCAAAAAAACAAGAAGGCAGCAAGGAGAACGCTGCCGTGAGCAGCCTTGGCCACCAGAGCGCTGCGTGCATGTCGTGAAGGGCCGGTGAGCGTGCAGGGGCAGGAGGAGGGCTGCCCATGCAGGACAGGGCGACGTGGCATTGATGGAGAGCCAGGGCACAGTGGAAGGTGCCCGTCGGACGACACTCTGAGAGGAGACCCAGGGATCGCTGGCATTGGCCTGATTTTCCACGATGGACCCTGGCAGTGAACGGGGGGCTGGTCACGGGCTTTCCATACGTGTACGGACAGCAGGGAGGCCTCGCTGGTGCACCGTATCTGACCTGGGGACATTTCTGTTCAGGTCGGCGTTTTCCGCATCTCTGAGAAGCTCGCTGGCATTGTGGCTATTTCTCTGAGGGTGTGCCCAGTGCGTGGCGGGCCAGCTGTGGAGCTGCCCAGGGCTGGTGGCAGTCACAGCCCAGCAGGCCTTGCCCGTCTGCCTACAGCGGGCGGGCACCGGCCAATGACTGTCTTCACAGCCCTGGGAGGCCGGTAAGGCCCTGGGGAGCACTGGGCGGCTGGCTGGTGGGGCCCGGCGTCCTCTGCGCTCTGCCGGCGTCGGGGCTCACCGCACTGCCATCGCGGTGTTATTCAGGACGGTTTGGACCTTTGTGACTGACGACGCTTTTGTTCTTTCCTGTTGTATTTATTGTTGGCCCGTAGACATCTCTTGGGTCTTGGGTCAGCAGGTGGCAGGGAGGTTGGGGTGGGTGGATCCCACGTGACCAGCTGCGTGGCCTGAGTCCTGGGCCTGGCTGCTTGAAAACTTGTGCTGGGCGTGCTTGTGTGCCCAGAATGCCGAGAGGAGAATGGGGGCGATTCTCACTGTCCTTCCCTCTTGGCCTCAGTTTCTCTCCAGTGAGCGCACGCACCCTGTAGCAAGCACTCAGACACGCGAGCTCTCGGGTCTGTGGGAAGTGTACTTGGGGGCCGGCTCTGCGATGCCCTGCTGGAGAGCCTGCACAGGCCGCGGCGGCTTGGGGCCTGGCTGGGTCAGCTGGGCACAGTCTGGGCACGCGTGTGACTGCCAGGGTCCCTGACAGGCCCGGACGGAGTCCCTCCCACCGTGACAGGTGCGTGCGTGCGCGGGCACGAGCAGAGGGAAGTAGGTGACTGGGGCTGGCCCCCTGACGCCACGGCGGAGGAGCTGACGTGTGGGGCCGCCGCCGTCCTGGCCTGGGAGGCCTCTGTGAGGGTGTCAGGGTGGCATCTGAGGACTCCCTTGGCGATCAGACGCCGGCTGATGGCCATCAGGGAGTTGCCGACGATTTCCAGACCCACATGCAGGCCCGCCCCTAGCCTGCCAGTGATGTAAGCTGCCCTGGGTCCCAGGCTCACCGCGTTTCTTGTGGGGACACACTGCCCGGGCAGTGCCTGCTGGAGGGCGTCAGGGCGCTGTGCAGGAGGTCGGAGTGGACCGCGTGCTGCAGCAGGGGTGCCTGGGGAGGTGCAGGGCTGCCGGTGTCCCGGGTGCGGAGCCCTGGCTGCGAGCACCCTGAGCTTAGGAAAGAAGGGGGTGGGACTGATGAGGAGGCCGGGTGCAGGGTGACGGTGGGGACGAGGGGCACAGGGTGGGTCTGAGATGTTTGAGAGTAGCGGACCAACCTCGCCACAGACAGCAGTAAGTGGACGCGGGACCTTCCCCTGCGGGCACCCGGCGGATGCCTGGTGTTGGCAGGGACCTGTTCTGCTCAGGAGTGATGGCTGGGCCCAGAGAGGTAGCTCCCATGCTCTGTGAACCTCCACTGGGACCCCCGGAGCCCTGGCAGTACACCAGCCATGTGGTGGGCCCACGTCACAGTGGGGACTTGTGAGAAAGGGGTCACCTTGGGCCAGACAGAAGGGCGGGAAGGAGGGAGGGCATGGCTGCGACGTCTGGGCTTCACCTGGCTTCTGAGGCCCCCAAGGGTGCGGCCTACTTCCTGGAATTGGCAAAAGGCTTTGGGGGCCACCCTAGGGCAGAGTCCCTGGCCAAAGGGACCAGCTAGGTGTGGGAGGAGCGCTGGTCAGGCGGTCTGCCCGGAGGTGGGGCAGAAGTGCTCTCAGACCACGTGCTTTTCCCCATCGGCTGGCCGCCCGGAGCCCTAGCAAAGCCATCTGGGTGGAGAGGTGGGCAGTTCAGCGCAGCTCCCAGCTGGAAAAGCACACCAGGCGTGTGCATGTGTGCCTGTGCCGGATGGAGGGGTGCAGAGGCCATGGGCGTGACAGTGCCTCTGGGGGAGTGCTTTCCCCCTCTCCCTGCCCCTCCTCCCTCTCCTCCTCCCCCCTCCCTCTTTCTGTCTCTCTCCTCTCAGGAGCACACTCAGCTCTGGTAGTTTAACAAAAGTATAAAATGTGGTTTTATGCATTAAAAATAAGGCCAGCCCTGATTTTTTTCCACTCCAATGTTTTTAGTCTTTAGATCAGTTTACAAATACCTGCCAGCTCACGTAGGGCTAACCAGGAAGTGGTGCTGGCTCACCTGGGCACGAGTGCAGCCTAGCTAAAGCAACCACTCAGGAGTGAGGGCTTCTGCCCCTTGCGGTTCCTGTTCCCTTTTACCATGTCCCTATGCCCAGCCTGCGATGTCCCTGAGACAGCCCTGCCCTGGGCCGCTGGGCACAGGGAGGGCAGACACCTGACTCTGCCTTGCTCCTGCGCCCGCCACCTTGCCAGCGGCTCCCCCTCCCCATGCCATCCTCCCTCTCCCCCAGCTGGCCGCCTGGCTCTCAGCAGGCCTGCCTGCAGAAGGGCTGGGCACTGGGAGGGCCTGGGGGGAGGACAGAGGAAGAGACGGAGGCAGGATAGCCACATCTCATGGAGGCCACCCCGTTCCCCTGCTGGCAGGCACACAGGGCCAGGGAGCGGCACAGCCAGAGCCAGCCCCGAAGGGGCACAGGTGTTGTGACTTCCTGCGGCCAACCCCGCACTTGCCACCGACATGCTCCCAGGAAGCAGGGGTGCCGTCCCCTGTGGGCGGGTGAGCCTCACTCTGTCAGAGCAGCAGCCAGGCCCTGGTGACGGTGTGGGGTGGGGTGAGAGCATGCAGGGAGCTGGTCACCCCGGCAAGATGGCGACAGTGGCTGTGGCTGTGGGCCACGACCCTGGTGTCTGGCCTGAGCTACTGAATGGCACGCGCAGAGCTGAGAGGGCAGCCTGGTTTGGGAGAGGCAGAGACTTGGGTGGGGCCCGAGCCCGGGGGCTGGTCATCTTGAGAGTTGGCTCTCTCTACTGCTGGGGTGGGGCAGGTGGGGAGGGGCTTCCTTTCTTCCGCAATGTGATTTGTGGGCACGTGGGCACCGGCTGAGGGCCCACCTGAACTCCAGCCCGTGTTAGTTCCCAAAGCCACAGCCCTGGTGGTGTGTGGGTCCGCGGGCACTTGGGTGGGGCCTGGCCATGGACAGCCTTCGGCCCTAGCCATGGCGAAGGTCCTGTCAGGTGAGGGTTTCCTGCAGGGAGTGAGTGGCTTCCAGGCCAGGGACAGGCTTTGTGCACGTGTGTCCCGTCCATTCCTAGCGTCGTCGCAGAGGTCAGGACTGCGGTGTGGACCCCGCCTGGTGGCCTGACAGCCAGCCTGCCACCCCGAAGGAGGGTGGGGCGGTGTCGGGCCGGGAGCATGCGCCGGGCAGCGTGTCGCGCATTGATCAGCCTAAGTCCCGCCTGGCCGGCAAGCCCCGCCCCGCGGCGCCCGCTGCAAGCCCAGGCTGAGGTGCGGGCCTGGGCAGTGCGGTGCGGGCTCCACTCTGCGGGCACTCGCCGCCCTCAGCCCGCAGCAGAGACATGGACCCTTCCCGAGCCATCCAGCAAGAGATCAGCTCCCTCAAAGGTGCGATTCTGGGCAGGGCCCCAGTCGGGGTGCGCGGACCATGCAGTGACTCTGGCTGGGTGCAGCCCCCCGCAGGGCAGCGGTCAGGGTCTGCGTCCGGCGGGCCACATTGAGGGACCGCATTGGGGGGCGCCAAGCTGGAGCTGTGGGAGACCCCAGACTCAAGTCCCACCAGGGCTGCACGCAGTGCGGGTCCTCTCCATGCTGGCGGGGGGCGGTTCCGAGGCAGCTCTGCAGTCCTGCAATGTGCATCGGGGGCGGGGCAGGCAGCAGCAGCGGCGGGCCGCAGGGCTCAGCCTTCTCTGACCCAGATGAGCCCCCCCACCCGGCTTGCCGCCTGCAGGAGGGCCAGGGAGGGCCGTGGGGACCACTGTGGGGGATCACTGTGCCGAGGCGCCAGGCTGGCCCTGGGCTGGCTGCCCCCCCCCTCCCCCCCCCCCCCCCCCCCCCCCCCCCCCCGCAAGTCCACACTGCGGCTCTTTGTCCTGGGGTGCAGGGGGGCTGGGGGGCTGCCCTAGAGCCCTGCCTGGTTGCCTAGGAAACCCGTTAAGGCCTGTACTGGGGGAGAGGGGGCCGCCCAGCCTGGCCCTTTCCTGCTGAATCAGCAACTGCCGCTGTGGTTCTGCAGGGAGGGGACAGGGCTGGGAGGGGTGTTCTCCCAGTCCAGGGACCTGGGGGTGGATGGTGGTGGGCGTGGAGGGAGGTGTGCCAGAGTCAGGAGGTAGCGGGACTGCTGCCCGGCTCCTCACTGTCCCCAACCCCTGCGGTGCCTGGATGGGGGAGGAAGGGGGGGGGGGGTCCCACAAAGCCCCGCCCCCATCCTCTGGAGCCTGCTGCTGCTGCCCTCTCCTGCCAGGAATTGGCACTGTGGAGGGCTGGCTGGTGGGGATCGTGCAGGAGGAGAGGCCTGCTGTCCAGGTGTGGGGGCCTTGGTGTGGTCTGGGACCATTTGGAACAGTGTAGGCAGTGGGTTGGTCTGGTTAGGGGCCATGCCGGGGAGAAGGCGTGGCTGGTGGCATGGTGGGAGCACAGGTGAGGCTGAGGTGGGGCAGGGTGGGGAGCGAGGTGGTGGGGGGCTGGGGCCGGCTCACAAGATAACAGTTTCCGTGGGTTCGGGCTGGGTTTGCTGCTGGCGCCAGGGCCGCCTAGACCCCAGGCGTGGGTTCCCAAAGCCACGGCCCTGGTGGTGTGGAGGGCCTGCAGGTGCTGGTGGGCAAGGGCCTGGGCCAGGGTTGCTGCCTGCTCTGGTCCTCCTGTGGTCTCCCTTGAGCTGCGCCCCATCCTCCAGGGTCGGTCGCCTGGCACAACTGGCCCTCTTCCTGCCTGCTGGGAGTGGCAGAGGCGGGTAGGAGGGCTTTGGACAGTTGGCGTGCATTCCGAGTTTCCAACCCGGCCAGCCGCCCTGTGTGCGGGTGTGCGGTGTGTCCTGTGTCCTCGGGGTGGGTATGCAGTGTTTGGAGCCAGCCTGTGGCGCCATGGCGACCGCCCCATACACCCGCCCCCGCGCACTCCTCCCTGGCTGCCTGCCAGGCTGGCCAGCGCCTCCCACCTCGGGATCCCCCACCCCTGCCCTATTTATCACAGTTCCATGGCTTGCTGTGATTGGTGGGAATGGGTGTGTCTTCTTGGGGAGAGCTGGGACTTGGGCGGTTTGTGGGCGCAGCATGGGAGAGTTGGAGTGCTGGGGGGCAGGATATCCACACTACTGCCGGCGGTGGTGGGGGCCCTGGGTGTGGCTGGCCAGGCTTCCAGGACCTCACAGGGCAGTTTCCTCTTCCTCTCCCTGGAGTGCCCTCTCCTGGTGGCAGTCCTCTCCCCTGCATCTGTCTTGGCCTACAGCCTGCACTCAGGCAGCCCAGGGAGGGGACCCTGTGACTTTGACTCCCTGTGGCAGCTGGCCAGGAGGGGGCTGGAGGGAGGCCCCACTCCGCGGCCACCGGTATCCTGCCCACGCGCAGGCGCAGAGAAGCCACCCTGCTGCTTCAGCATCCCGGCACCCTTAATCGGTGTGGCATGGGGAGTGTGACACTGTCCCTCTGCAGCTGAGGGAGGCAGCTGTGGTGGGCAGACCTGCCTGTCTCCTAGACCTCTGCCCCCCACTCCACTCACACCTGGATTACCCCCAGGCCCAGACAGCCCAGCACCCTGGAGACCCCAGGGAGCCGCGAGCCCTGGCCAGCCCTGTCCTGCCATCTACACCCTCCTTCCCTCCTGCCACCTTTCAGATTCTTGTTTTTTGTCCATCCCCCAAAAGTCTAGGGGCCTAGAAGGAAGTCATTTCTGAGTTGGGGCCCTGGGGTCTGGGGGCCAGCGCGTGAGCCAGCTGCCTGGAGGTGCCCCCCTACTCGGAGGGGCCCGCTGAGCTGGGGTGGGAGGGGCCGCCCGGCTGCTGAGTCAGAGGGGCCGGCCCAGGCCTCCTGGAGGGAGAAGGGCGGGAGGCTTGCCGGCGGGCGGGCAGCAGTGCCGGCAGGAATTGCGAGGAGCCAGGCGCCAGACGCCGCCACAGAGCCGGAGCCCAGCCCTCGCTGAGCGCGGGCCTACCTGCCCCGCTGCCCCCGCTGCCGGCCCCTCTCCCTCCCGGCCGCGCGCCCTGCCTCGCAGTGCCCGCCCGCTGCCGCAGCCATGGTGGCCGGCATGCTCATGCCTCTGGACCACCTGCGGGCTATCTACGAGGTGCTCTTCCGCGAGGGTGTAATGGTGGCCAAGAAGGACCGGCGGCCCCGCAGCCTGCACCCCCACGTGCCTGGTGTCACCAACCTGCAGGTTGCGCGTGCCATGGCCTCCCTGCGGGCCCGGGGCCTGGTGCGGGAGACCTTTGCCTGGCGCCACTGCTACTGGTACCTCACCAACGAGGGCGTCGCCCACCTGCGCCAGTACCTGCACCTGCCGCCAGAGATCGTGCCGGCCTCCCTGCAGCGGGTGCGCCGCCCTGTCGCCATGGTGACGCCTGCGCGCCGCACCCCCCACGTGCAGACCGTGCAGGGTCCTCTGGGCTGCCCACCCAAGCGGGGGCTGCTGTGGGCTGAGGACCCTGCCCGTGAGGAGCGTCGGGTCTACCGCAGGAAGGAGCCTGAGGAGGGGGCACTGGAGACCCCCCTGGAGCCTGCCACCACCCTGGCGACCCTGGCCAGGCCCAGCCCAGAGCCTGCCCCAACCACAGGTCAGCTGCGCCCGGCCCCAGGCGGTGAGGGGGGGAAGGGGATTCTGGCTGTTGGGGTGCCTGGCTAGGCCTGGGGGTCTGGGTCCCAGCACGTGGCGGCAACCGTGTTCTGGCCAGCAGGTGGCGCCCTCTTGGCCTGAGGGTGCGGGCTCTGGTCAATGGGCCCACGTGGCTCCTCCGGTATCCGGGACTTTGGGCCGGGCAGGCCACAGAGGAGCCTGTGGGCCCGCCAGCTGCCAGGCCATCCCCAGGCACCCCGGGCGGAAGGCGGGGCTCGGAGTGCCTGGACTGGCGTGGCCAGCTGTCGGCACAGCCCCACCCACTCCCGCTTGGCTCTGCGCTCCAGCACTGCCCTCCCCTCTGCCCTCACACCTCTCCCTGTGCGCAGAGGTGGGGGCTGCCGGCCGGGGCACGGCTGGGGTAGCCGCGCTCTGGCAGCGTGGCCTAGGGGCTGCCTGCCCACCTGTGTGTTCAGGTCTGCTCTCGTGCCCTGGGTGCTGAGTGTCCTGTGGCCGGAAGCGTGGCCGCCTTGGAGTTGGTGGTAGCCTGGGGCACCCTGCTTGGGGTGGGGCGAGATGCCTCTGGCACATCAGAGCCAGGACAGGCCGTGCAGTGCTCAGCAGTCTTCCAGGGGCTGCCGGAGGCCCCTTGCTCTGCTTCCCTGTAGCCATCCTGTGCCCAGGTACCTGCGCCAGTACCCAGCAGGGCAGGTGTGTCTCAGGCAGCGAGGCTCACGCACGCACCCTGGAACCCTCAGTGCCAGCTCGGGCCCTTGGCACCAGGCAGGCCTGACCCCACTCTCTGCGGCTTCCCCCTGGGAGGAGCCCTCTCTCCCAGGCAGGCGGGTAGGAGTGCCTGGGCTGCGAGGTGGGTGATGCAGCCCAGGCACTGCCCTGTGGGGGTGCCAGTGGAGCTGCAGGCAGGGTCCTAGAGGCCTTTGGCTGTCTGGCCTGTCTGTGAGCGATGGCAGCTGGCAGCGTCCCTGGAGGAGGTGGGGGACGCAGAGCACTTGGGTGAGCGCCTCGCCACCTCATGCCCACTGCCAGCCGCTCAGGGACCAACCCTCTTCCCATCCTCCCCTCTTCTCCCTCCTTCCTGGTCCATGGCTAGGCCGGGCCAACTGGGCAGGCACCTGGGCACCCGGGGGGACTGGGTGTGGCCGCAGTGGGCAGAGTGCGGGCACCCCCTCCCCGGCCGAGGTGACTCAGCCTTCTTCCCCAGCACAGCCACGGTGGTGCTCAGAGTTTCCAGCAGGAAATGAGCCTGGCTCCAGGCTGAGTCAGGCCCCAGGCGCGCCCCCCCCCCCCCCCGCCCCCTAAGCCCTTGGTTCTGGGTGTGGCATGGAGCTGGGGTAGGCCCGTGGTGGGGCTGCAGCTGGACATGCGGGCTGGCACCCTGATGCCATCAGTGCCGTTGGCTGAGGCTCCGAGTTTGAAGTGACTGAGCACTGAGCCACAGGGGCACCCTGTGCGTCCCCACGGTGAGGCGCCTGCAGGCCAGGAGTCTGCAAGGCATCTGCACTGTCACCAGCGGTTGGGCTGCCTCTGTCCCTCAGCCCTGGCCTTCAGGGGAAGGGGAGGCGTTCGCCTTATGGTCAGCCACACACAGGCCAGGGCTGGCCCCGGCCTGAGCCCCCACCCCAGGTCAAACCTCACCCCCACAGGGATGGACTGGACCGAGAGAAAATGGTGGGGGCAGTGGCTTCAGGGGAATCAGGAGGACCCTCTGAGGAGGTGCCTGCTAGTCACCTAGCAGAGGGGAGCCGTCGGGGAGGGAGGGAGGCCACGCCTGTGGAGGCGGCCCCCGGCTCCTGGAGGCCCGACTACGGCGTGCCCAGAGCGCCTGCTCCCACGGGCCCATGGGACAGGCTCACGGTCCCCCCTGCCTGGTTTCAGTGTGCCGGGGACGTGTGTGCACCGTGGGGAGCCGGGGGAGAGGAGGGAGCATCCCGGGGGCAGCCACACCAGGGTCCCTTCCGCTTGTCTCTGCCTCTCTCTGGGTTCTGGGCACGCACGCACACTGCTGTGCCTTCTCATGCCGCGGGGCTAGGGCTCGCACCGCATAGTGGCTACGTGTGTTTGGGCACCCTGATCCCAGGCCATCGGGCTGGCCCAGCCGTCCCTACTCATGCACCATGCACTGTCACCTCGCACTTCGTGTTGCTCTGTCGTGGGAGGGCTGGAGCTGGGAGGTGGGGTGATGGCTGCTGCCGCACACAGGGCCGTGTGCCCGGGGCTGTGCGCCCTGGCAGCTTGTGCAGCAGTTACAGGGTGGATGTGTGTCCTTCTGGGCCTTGCGCGGCGGTAGGAAGTGGCGTAGAGGACGAATGCAGACACGGGTGGTTGGGGGGGGCGTGTGCCCGCCGATACCCACAGCACCCGGGACTGGTCTGGGTGCCAGGGGCTGGGGCAGAGGGAAGGGGCCAGCGTTGGGGTGGAGTGTGGGAGGCGAGGAGAGGCAGGATGCATGGCCCTACTTCCACGCTGCCACCAGGAATGTTGCTGGGTAGACGGGCTCCTGGAACGTGGGGTTGGCTGGCAGAGGTCCGGAGGAGTGGGCTGGGCAGGGCAGGCACAGGAGGGAGACCAGCGGGCTGGGCTTGAGGGCTCGGTCAGGAAGGCTGCACTGCACCCCCAGGCTGCCTTGCCCGGGCGGGTCTGACCCATCGGTCCACCGGCTGGGGTTCTGCTGGGCTCGCTGACTCAGGGATGGCGATGAGGAGGAGCCACTGCGCCTAGAGCGGGGTGGGGAGCCCTCCCTCTGCCTCCCACCCTTCCCTCCTTCCTGCCCTGCCTTCCTCTCTGCCGGCTCTGGCTGCGGCTCCGGCTCCCAGCAGCCTGGCCTGTGCTGGCAGCATGGATAGGTACAGCATGGAGGAGCTGATCCAGCTGGGCCAAGGTAGGGCAAGGCAGGGCCAGGGCTCGGGGCTCAGGATGTGCAGAGAAGGGGAGGGAGGAGAGGGAGGGAGAGCCCCAGGCCTCTGGTGGGGGCCGCAGGACTGGGTGTCCCTGGCAGCTCCCTGTAGGCTGGGCACGGCCCTCTCAGAATTGCCCAGGGCTGTGTGGGTCGGGATGGGGCATCCTGGAGGCAGTGGCCTCTGTGAGGTGACGGGGGGTGCCCCTGCCAGCCATGGCGCTCTGCCTCTGGGAGCGCTTTCACCTGGCCATGGGGTCATGTGCTCGTCTGAGGCTTCCTGCAGCCTGCGCAGGGGTGGGTAGAGAGGGCCAAGGGCCGTGCCTGCCCGGTTCGGCCTGGCCTGCCTTTGGGGCAGCCGTGCCCCTGACCTCGAGGTGCCTGAGCCGGCCCTCTCCTGGTGCTTGGCTGCCAGGGAGGTTGTGGCCTGGAGAGTGCCAGGTCCGGGCGGGCCTGCACGGCCCCGCGCCCTCCTGTGCCCGTCCTGTCTGCAGCGGGCCAGCGGCATAGCCCCGACCTCCTGGGCTCCTTGGGACCGACATCGAGTGGTAGGGTGTGTAGGAAGGGCTGCATGGCGGGGCCCGCTGTCACGGCCACTCCCCACGGGGCTGGCAGTCCAGGCTTCTGGTCCCCTAGGAGGAGGGGGTCCAAGACTGCGTCCCTGTCACATGCATGCTGAACGTGCACGTCCTGTGCCCGGGTGCACGAGGTCTAGTCGGCTCCGGACGTGGTGTGGGGCTGCCTGCAGCAGGACCCCTGACCCCAGGCCTTCCGCAGCCCAGGGTGGGTGGGGCTTCTGGGTGTGACCAGGGCGCTCTCCCTCCCAGTCCAGACCTCTGGGATAGTAGAGAGGCCTGAGGAAGGAGGGGCAGCCCTATCTGGGGGCACTCGCACGTGGCCTGGGTCTCGTTGTGAGTAGCCCGGTCCCTGGCAGGCAGGGTGACCTTGGGAGGCTGTCCTGTCCATCCTGGGCCAGGTGTTGTGACTTGCGCAGGGCCCTCTGGGAGAAGGGGGGTGACACGCCTCGGCTGTGTGGTGTCTCTCAAGAGCGCCCATGAGGGGCCCCGGAGGAGAACCTCTCCCACAGGGACCTGAGCCCCAGCCCCGTGGGCCTCATCCAAGGCAGGTCCTCGAGGCCGGCAGCTCCTCGTTAGACCCCGGGAGCCTGGGCTCCAGGGAGGGCTCAGGGTCTGGGTGCCCCGGCCCTGCACGTCATGTTCTAAGTCTGGGCAGATGACGGGCCCTGCTTGCCCTCTCCGGATATTTATAGCCCCTGGGCCCCCTGCCCACTGCTCCCCCCAGGACTGCTGCTGACAGCGGCAGGGCCGTGCCCTCCTCCCACCGAGCCGCCACCGCTGCGTGCTGGCCGCCTCCGAGGGGCTTGTGACCCTTCCCACACCCCTCGCCTGCTCCCTGTCCGCCCCGTGGGCTCCTGTCGCTGTCCCCAATGAAGATTGTGCCCGGTAGGTGGGGCAGCCCGTAGGTATTGGGAGCAGCTCTCCCGGACCCAGCCGGGGCACCAGGGCTGGGCCGAGGGCGCTGGCGTCCTTCCGCGGCAGAAGGCCTGCCCGTGGCCGCACAGAAGTGGGGGACTTGGGGGAAGGCATCTGTCTTTGAGCGTGCTAGGGTGAGCTGCAGGCCCGGGGTGGGCCCTGGCATCTTCGCTCAGCGCCTCTGCTGTCCTGGGAGGACCCCCTGGGAAGCCGAGTTGGGTGCTTGGCCCTCCGTGCGGGAGCCCCGGGAGGGGGAGGCTGGGCTTTCCCTGGGAGGAAGGCTGAGGCCACCGGGCGGGGCGGGGGGGGGGGGGGGGGGGGGCTGCGCTTGGCCCCGCTGGCCAGGCCCCTCCTCCCAGCGGGTGTGGCCTGGGGAGGCAGGGGTTAAGGCTCCAGCTAACCTTGAGCGTCCATAGCTCGCGAGGACAGCTGGGCCGTCGTGGGGAGCGGCCGCGCCGCGGAGGGAGGAGGGAGAGGAGGCGGTGGCCGTGGCCGAGCGGAGCTGGTGCGGCCGGCCGGGCATCCCCTGCGGGCGGCACTGCGGAGGGCGGTCCCCACCGGCAGGGCGGGCTCTGGTCCCTGGGGCGCCCGCCCTCAGGCAGGGAGGGGGCTGTAGCGTCTCGGAGCCGCAGTCCGGCGCTCGGAGCTCGTGCTGCCTGCTTTGCGTGGCGGCCATGGAGCCTTCGGGCAGCCTGTTTCCCTCCCTGGTGGTGGTGGGCCACGTCGTCACCCTGGCTGCCGTGTGGCACTGGCGCAGGGGGCGTCGGCCGGCGCCGGATGCAGAAGGTAAGCGCCTCTTGCGCTGCCCCAGGCTCAGCCACCCCCAGCCCGTGGCTGGGCGGGGCGGGCTGAGGTGCCTCCTGGCCCCGCCCCCAGGTCTCCCTGCCCGCCTCCTGTCCCTGAGCCACACTCCGACGCCTGGGACCCTGCCTGCTGCCCGCGTGGGCGGGCCCTGTCCTCACCCGCAGCCCTTCTGGACTGGGGTGGAAGGCTAGGGTGGGCTTTGCCCTGGGTCCCTCCTTCCCAGCAGCGGTGGGTACAGACTGTGTACTGACCGGCTGGCAGGTGCACAGCGCAGTCCTGGGCAGAGATGAGGTGGGCGGGCCTGGGCAGGAGGCCAGGTCTGCCCAGCAGCCTTCTCACCCACAGAGCTCAGGGCTGAGCTGCCCAGGGCTGAGGCAGGTGCTGGGTGCCATGGGGCAGGCAGCCAGACTACACTCTGCTCTCCCCGCTGGTCACCAGCTTCCGGTCTGTGACCTGTGGTGGCAGCACTTTACGGCACAGGACGAGTGGGCTTGGGCTGCAGTGACAGAGCCACTGCAGCCCTGGGCCAGGCAGGTCCATGGTGGGCTTCTGGCCCGGGAGAGGCTGTGGTTGGGCCTGCCCAGCCTCCACTCCCGCCTGGGCCTGGCCCCCCTGCCGTGGGGGAGCTGGCCAGGCCTGCCCCCTTGTGGGCCTGCTGGGTCTCAGCCTCTGGGCCGCTGGGTTCCTCCTACTTGAGACCTGAGTCCCTATGGGCTTCTAGGCGTGGCTGGGGACTCCCAGCGGTGGTGACTCAGCTGTGGGGACAGGGTGTCCAATGAGGCACAGGCTGAGGGCCCCGTCCCCATGGGAAGGGGCTTCTCTTCAGCCACACTTCCGGCTGTCCTGCTGCCCGGGGCCCCACACACGGCTCAGGTGTCTCCGTGCTGTCTGTGCCCTTGGCATCGCAGCCTTCCACCTCCTGGCCCTGCAGTGCATCCCGAGGAGCGGCCCTCCAGGGACGTCTGTAGGGCAGTTTCCCCATGTGGGTGTCCCCGGGCTCCCCTCTCAGGAAGCCTGGGCTGCTTTGTACTCTTGGGCAGCTCCCACCCCGGTCCTGGACAGAACCGGGCCGGGGTCCTCTCCCTCGGGTGGGGCACAGCTTTCTGGCCTGCGTGGGCGGGGCCGCCAGCCAGGGGCAGGTTCTTCGGGTCCTGGCCGTCAGCCGGCTGTGGCGGGCGGGGGAGGATGTGGAGAGCAGCCGGCAGCTCGGCAGCCAGCCTCGCAGCATAGGCAGAGCTGAGGCACCGCCGGCGGCCGGGTGCCTGGGGCTCATGGCGGCAGAGGGCCCGTGTGGCCCGGGGGGCACCTCCGCCTCGCAGAGGGAAGCCGTGCTGGAATGGCCATGCTGGCTGGACTGGGCCTGCGAGCGAGCCCGCAGGGGCCACCTCTACGCACAGCTGTGCTGTGTAGGTGGGTGTGGCCATGTGTGGGCACTGGAGGGGGCAGGAGGCGGCCTTACCTGGTGGGGCCCGGTCTCTGGGATTCCTGAGAACTGCTTGAGCTGGGTGGGGTGGAGCTCCGGAAACACCTGGGCGAGAAGGGGGTGCTGGCCCAGGCCCTGAGTCTGTCTCCAGAAGGGGGGTGGCCCGGCCCCAGGCATTGGCCGTTGGGACGTGCTGGGTGGGGCAGGTGTTCAGGGCCAGCCCCGGCTCTCTGGGGCCGTGGGCTCCCTTCCCCGTGGGCTCCCTTCCCCGGTCAGCTGTTTGGCTGTGGGACCTCCTGCCTTGGTTCCCACGCTTCTGCAAAGGGCCGTGACTCTGGGGGGTCCCTAGCAGCTCCTGGCCCCAGGAGAGAGGGGGGATGGTGGCTGAGGGCCAGCTGCCTGAACAGTACAGATGGGGGGCTGCAGTGGGGGGCCGGGGAGCCAGCGGGGTGCACAGCCGCATTTGAGGAGGGATGGCCAGCCTGAGAGGAGCTGCCTTTTGTTTTGAGAGTCTGGTGGGCGGGCAGGGGACGGAAAGGGCCGTAGGGGCAGGCAGGGCTAGGAGCAGCCGAGGGAGGGTGGAGCTCCAGGAGGGGCAGCCAGGAGCTGGCCTTGGCCTTTGGGCTGCCCTCCGTGCCCGTGGCACCTCGCAGGCTGGTGAGAGGCGGAGCAGAAGCAGAAGGGCCCGGCTGGCGGGAGGTGGGCCCTCATTGGCCCCGAGTCCCGGCACCACCCTCGGCCGCTCCCAGAGCCTGTGGGGTCTGTGCCCCTCTGCAGAACGTGGCCCGCAGGCAGGCCCCATTACTGCTGGGCCCTCAGCCTGCAGACAGCAGGACCTAGACGTGAGCCCCTGGAACTGGCGACAGCTTCTGGGACCAGGGGTCCTTGGGAGAGGCGGGCAGTGGTCGTGGACTCCAGACCTGGTGGGGGTTGGGGGCGACGGAGCTCCAGCCAGTGTGGGTCCAAATTTGGGATTTTGGAGGGCAACATATGGCAGGGTTGTGGGGGCTGCTGGCCAGACAGGACAGGAGGAAGGGGTCTGAGTGTGGACTCGGAGACCAAGGGTGTCCCGGAGATGGGGTGAGCCCTGGCCGAGCCCGGGGTGTGCCCTAACCGGCTTGGGCCTGGCACCTCACCTCGTAGGTCTTGGCGCCCCCTGGTGGCCACAGTGGGGCAGTAGGATGGGGTGGGGTGAGCTTTTCCGGGAACGGAAGCCCGGGGGTGCTGTTTTTCTGGGGTGGGGTGGGGTGGGCCGGCCCGCGCAGCTCACAGCTGGATTCACATCAGGCTGATGCAGACTGGAAAATTCCTGTGGCTTGGGGTGCTGCATTCTTTCCAAGGTGGTCGGGAGGGCCGGCAGGCCTGGATGCCAGCGATCGATCGGCTGCTCCCTCTGCTGCCCCGAGGGACCCAGAGGCCCGAGCAGGGGACGGGTTAGGCCCACCATGCCCAGTGCCCTTTGCCCAGGCCCTCCACCTCCATAGCCCTGCGGAGCTGCTGCCTGCCAGCCCCACCCGTCCTGCCCAGGTGCAGCTGCCTGTCCAGTGAGTCACAGACGCTGCCCAGCCTGACTCAGCCTGGCCCCTCCGGGCGGGGTGCTCCCCACCGGCCCCCCCAAGTGGAGAAGTGTCCTCACTCAGTCAACACAGCTCCGCCCGCCTGCTCCTGCTTGGCATGGCTTGGGGTGGGCTCCGCAGGGGCTCCCCAGAGGGCCAGCCTTGCAGGTGGGAGCCCCTTCTCTTCCTAGCGAGGCCTGAGTGGAGGACACAGCCAGGCATCTCGTAGGCTGGAGGCCCCCAGTCAGCCCCAGCAGGGCAGCAGGCTGCAGGGAGGCCTAAAGGGAGTGTCCTCTGGGAGGGCGTGGCCTCAGAGGCCACCCTGGGACGGGTGGCCATGGGGGGCCCTGGTTCCTCCACCCTGGCACCCAGCAGTGTGCAGTGCGGCGCCGGCTCCTTGGGCCCCACGCCCTCACCCCCACTCCTGGAGGGGCTGTGGTGGGCAGGCGAGGAGGAAACCCTGGTTTCCTGTTTCTGGAGCCGAGGGCGGGACAGGGAGGGCGGCCTTCCTCCTGTGTGGGCACTCCCCCTGGGTGGGGCTGGGCGGCTCCCGCTCCGGAGCAGGCCTGCAGGGAGTGCCCAGCCACTCTGCTGGGACGAGCGCTGTGCAGCTGCTTGTGCCACGCGGGGCGGCCGGAGCGCAGCACCTGAGGCGAGGGTCGGCGACGGGAGCAGGGCGGCACCATGTCCCAGCACCGGCTCCGCGTGCCTGAGCGCGAGGGCCTGGGTGGCCAGAGAACCAGCTCTGAGGACAACCTGTACCTGGCTGTGCTCCGGGCCTCCGAGGGCAAGAAAGGTAGCGGGCGCTCGCCGGGCAGCGCAGGCCCACTTCCTGTGGCAGGAAGCCTGAGCACACGGAGGCGGGGGGCTAGACTCCGAGCGTCTGAGAGTGGGGACAGGCTGAGATGAGGTCCCGGGGCAGCCACCACCGTCCATGTGGATCGGGCTGGCAGGTGGGCCTCCGAGCCCCGGGTGCAGGGCCAGGGCAGGCGTGGGGCTGCACCTTGGGGACGGCCCCGAGGAGGCCCAGGCCCTGGCTCTGAGGCGGCAGGCGGGCAGGCTGGGACCTGTGCCTCGGCGTGGGGCCTTGGTCGAGGGGCGGAGGCTCTGGGAGCAGCAGGACTGAACAGACACCCCGCTGTGCCTGGCTCAGCCCGCCTGGAGAGGGCTGCAGGGGTGAGGAAGGCCGGCGGGCCTCTCGTGTGGCTCGGGCCACCTTGGGGCCCTCCTGGCGCGGATCCTCCCGGGTCGCCAGGTCTGCACAGCGGTCACTTCGGAGGGCTGCCCTGGGCTCCCAGCCCCAGGTAAGCTGCTTTTCTATCTCAGATGAGCGGGACCGTGTGCAGAAGAAGACCTTCACCAAGTGGGTCAACAAGCACCTCATCAAGGTGGGTGCCCACCGGCGGGGGCCACGGGGCGGGGCTGGGAGGGCGACTGTCCCGCCCGGGGCCTGTCACCTCTGAAACCTGTTATTCTCTGCTCTCCTGGCGCTCCTGTCTCTGTCCTCTTCCTTCTCTGTCCGGTCTCCTAGCACTGGAGGGTGGAGGTAGGTGCCTCTGTGGGCCGGGGCGTGCCCTGCCGCTGTCCCTCTGGGGCTGCTGCCCAGCTTCGCTCGGCCCCTGGGCCTGCTGGCGGCCCTGAGGGGTCTGAGCACCCTGCCGTCCCGCAGGCCCAGAGGCATGTCAGCGACCTGTATGAGGACCTGCGTGACGGCCACAACCTCATCTCGCTGCTGGAGGTCCTCTCGGGGGACAGCCTGGTACGTGCGCCCCGCCCGCCCTGCCTGCCTCCCTGGGCCTCTCCCATTCTGTCCAGCTCGGGCCCTCCTGCCTTGGCCCCGGGAGCGGTGTGCCTTGTCCCCGCCGCGCCGTCGGCCTCCACCCAGGGCCCGGTCTGGGAGTGGCCGCCCTGGCCCCTCACCCTCCGCACTGGAGCCCTCACACAGTAACCTTACCTCTGCTCTGCTTTGGTTTCTCTGCTGCTTGGACTCTGAACCTTGACCTCTGCCCTTTACCCCTTGCCCTGCTCTGGCCGGGCAGCCGAGGGAGCGGGACGTAACCAGGAGCTCGCGCCTGGTGAGTGATGGTGCCGCCGGCCGGGGCAGCACGCGGGCTCTGCGGCCGAGGGGCCTGACGCACCGGGACGGCGGCCAGCCCGGCCCAGCCCACACCTGGCGTTTGGGTGGGCAGACGCCACATGTCACGCCACCTGCTGTGCTGCCCAGGGCTGGGCCGAGACCCACCAGCAGCCGCCGGGCAGGACCCCCTCTGATGCCACTGCCCCCCAGCCGCAGCTTCCTGGCTATTGTCTCGTCCCCACGTCCCCACCCCCTTCCTTCCTCCCCCCTGCCGGGCCTGACCTCTGCCCGGCTGGCAGTCGTGACTGGGATGCAGTGAGGGCCACTGCCCCCAGGGAAGGCCCCACGGGGTGCTGAGGGCGGGCCCAGAGCCAGCTGCCGCGCACTGACTGTGCGGTGCCCACAGCCCCGGGAGAAGGGGAGGATGCGCTTCCACAAGCTGCAGAATGTCCAGATCGCCCTGGACTACCTCCGGCACCGCCAGGTAAGGGCCCGTCTGCCCCGCCCCCCGAGCTGGCCTGCCCCCCACCACCCCCACCACCCCCGGCTGGCCTGCCCGCCCTGACCAAGCGTGCCCTTCCAGGTGAAGCTGGTGAACATCCGGAACGATGACATTGCCGACGGCAACCCCAAGCTGACGCTTGGCCTGATCTGGACCATCATCCTGCACTTCCAGGTGGGCGGCTCCTCCGGGGGGCTCTGGGGGCCTGGGCTCTGCCTGGGGTGCGGCCCAGGAGGCGGCATCCTGCCCAGCCCTGGCTGACTCTGTGGCCCGAGGGCCCGGCCCTTTCTCTGAGGCCGTCCACCCTGTGCCCTCTGGCCTGCCGGGCAGGGCCTGTTGAACCTCCCTGCAGAGGAGCGTGTGCTCTGTGCCTGCCCAGGGAAGCCTGGGGCTGTCGGCTGCTCTGGTGACTCATGTGCTGCCGTCCCGGCGCACAGGAAGCCGTGGATCTGAGAAGCGGGCAGGCAGAGCCTGGCTGGCACAGTGCCTGAGTCACAGGCTGGCAGGCCGAGGGCCAACAGCCAGGGACGGGCAGGCGCAGACCGGGCTCCGAAAGGCTAAGTGCAGGCCTGGGCGGGCACCGCCTCTCAACCTCACACCATGTTGGGCCCAGAGACCCCGCCCCGCTACACCGAGAGGGTCTTCTACCCCCGGGGCCTGGGGCTCTAGCAGCTGCCTTCCCCGCCCCACGTCCCACCAGCCCGCGGTGCGGCCTCCCAGCTTGTGGCTGCTGTGGCCTGGGGTGGTGGCCCTCCTGGCCTCAGCCTGTGACCCCGTGCAGCCAGGGGAGAGGAGGGAGCACGGAGCAGGCAGGGCTGGGCTGAGCGCCCCCCACTCCCTGGTAGATCTCGGACATCCAGGTGAGTGGGCAGTCGGAGGACATGACGGCCAAGGAGAAGCTGCTGCTGTGGTCACAGCGCATGGTGGAGGGCTACCAAGGCCTGCGCTGCGACAACTTCACCTCCAGCTGGCGTGACGGCCGCCTCTTCAACGCCATCATCCACCGGCACAGGTGCGGCCCAGCAGGGGCTCGCGGTCAGGGTGCCCGTCGAGCACCTCAGGCGGCAGGCCCGCACGTCGGGGCAGGGAGGGGCAGGAGGGGCGACTGCACTGCGGAGCGGGGGCTGGCAGCAGGGGCAGCAGGGCCCTCCCAGAGCTGGCCGGCGGGTGTGGTGGGCGGGCATCACTCGTGTCACCTGCCACGTCCACAGGCCCACACTCATCGACATGAGCAAGGTGTACCGGCAGACTAACCTGCAGAACCTGGACCAGGCCTTCTCTGTGGCGGAGCGCGACCTGGGAGTGACGCGGCTGCTGGACCCCGAGGGCATGTGCCGTGGGCCCCAACCCGCCCCCGCCCCGCCCCCGCCCCGCCCTGGCCCCTTCTCCTGCCCCAGGTCCAGCCCCAGCCCCTGCCCCTGCCCCTGCCCCGCCCTGCCCAGGCCCTGACCCAGCCCCCCCTGCAGACGTGGACGTCCCCCAGCCTGACGAGAAGTCCATCATTACCTACGTGTCGTCCCTCTATGACGCCATGCCCCGTGTCCCCGATGCACAGGACGGGGTGAAGGCCAACGTGAGTGGCTGGCAGGCCAGGCGGGCGCGGCGGGCGCGGCTTGGCGGGGCCCGAGGCCATGATTGCCATCTGTGCAGGAACTGCAGCTGCGCTGGCAGGAGTACCGGGAGCTGGCGCTGTTGCTGCTGCAGTGGATCCGGCACCACACCGCTGCCTTCGAGGAGCGCAGGTTCCCCTCCAGCTTCGAGGAGATCGAGGTGGGCTCCGTTTGCCCGCCGGGCCTGTGCTGCTGGGGGTGGGCGAGGCCACCGACACTGTGTCCCTGCAGATCCTCTGGTGCCAGTTCCTGAAGTTCAAGGAGACAGAGCTTCCAGCCAAGGAGGCGGATAAGAACAGGTCCAAGAGCATCTTCCAGTCCCTGGAGGTGAGCAGGGTCCCAGAGCCCCGGCCGGCTGACCCGTGGGGCTAGGCCTGCACCACACCCTCTGCAGGCACAGGCTGAACTCGGCCCCACCTGCAGGGGGCAGTGCAGGCTGGCCAGCTGAAGGTGCCCCCTGGCTGCCACCCGCTGGACGTGGAGAAAGAGTGGGGCAAGCTGCACGTGGCCATTCTGGAGCGGGAGAAGCAGCTGCGCGGCGAGTTTGAGAGGTGGGTGTTGGCTGGTCCTGCGGTGGCCCGGGGAGTCCCCGAGGGTGAGTTACTGCCTGGGGAGGAAATGCCCCCCCAGTTCGGAACAGCCCTGGGCAGGCGGGACAGAAGACCGCAGTTGGGCAGGCGGCAGGCAGTTTGGAGGCTGGAGCAGGCGGCGGCCGGCTGCTCCCTGGCGGGACTATAGTGGACCGCCGTGGGCTCACTGCCCCCTCGTGCTTGGGCCGCAGGCTGGAGGGTCTTCAGCGCATCGTGAGCAAGCTGCAGATGGAAGCCGGACTGTGTGAGGAGCAGCTGAGCCAGGCTGACGCCCTGCTGCAGGCGGTGAGGGGAGGGGAGGGAGGGGAGGGGGGAGCAGCAGAGCCAGTGAGCCGGCCACACCCTGCAGCCCAGCCTGGGGGGGAGGGGGTGCAGCCCAGCCCCTCCCTGCTGGGTGTGGCCAAGGCCTGCCGCCAGCTCTAGGCGCCAGGCTGGACCTTAGTGATGGCCTGGCCCAGCTCAGGGCAGGGACTTGTGGAGGGGGGAGTGAGTGAGGGCTGGGCTTGGGGCTGAGGCTTGGAACCCTGGGCCAGGCCACGGTAGGGAGGGGCTTGACCCGGCTTGGGGACCCATGGGGTTCATGTGGCTTGGTGCCAAGGGTGCTGGCAGGTGGAGACCTGTCACTCGTCAGGAACCCACGTGGGCTCCAGGGCCTGGGGAGGAGGGGACCCGAGGCCTACACAGGCACAAGGGCACCCCCAGGTTGAGGCCCCATGCCGTCCAGAGTGGGCAGCCGGCGCTGAGCCGCGGACGACCACCTTGCAGGATGTCCGACTGCTGACCGCAGGCAAGGTGCCGCAGAGGGTGGGCGAGGTGGACCGTGACCTGGATAAGGCGGACGCCATGATCCGGCTGCTGTTCAACGACGTGCAGACGCTCAAGGACGGGCGGCACCCACAGGGCGAGCAGATGTACCGCAGGTGGGCCGCCCTCCCTGACCGCGCCCCTGACCACTTCCCTGACTGCCCTCCCCCAACTGCCCTCCCTGACTGCCCTCTCCTGCCCCAGGGTGTACCGCCTGCATGAGCGCCTGGTGGCCCTCCGCACCGAGTACAACTTGCGGCTAAAGGCAGGCGTGGCCGCCCCCGTGGCCCAGGCGGCCCAGAGCATGCAGCGGCGCCCAGAGCTGGAGGACTCTGCCCTGCGCTACCTGCAGGACCTGCTAGCCTGGGTGGAGGAGAACCAGCGCCGGGTGGACAGCGCCGAGTGGGGCGCAGACCTGCCCAGCGTGGAGGCTCAGCTGGGCAGTCACCGCGGCCTGCACCAGTCTGTCGAGGAGTTCCGGGCCAAGATTGAGCGAGCACGGGGCGACGAGGTGAGCACCTTGGGGTGGGCGTGGGCGGCCCAGCAGGGGGCCTCACACTCCATGTGTCCTGCAGGGCCAGCTCCCCACTGCCACCCGGGGTGCCTACCGAGACTGCCTGGGCCGGCTGGACCTACAGTATGCCAAGCTGCTGGTGCGTGGGCCCGGCGGGGTGGCCGGTGCGCGGCGGGCGGCGGGTGGTGGGCCAGTGAACCTGCTGACACCTGCCTGCCCGCAGAACTCCTCCAAGGCCCGCCTCCGGTCCCTGGAGGCCCTGCATGGCTTTGTGGGTGCAGCAACCAAGGAGCTGATGTGGCTGAATGAGAAGGAGGAGGAGGAGGTGGCCTTCGACTGGAGCGAGCGCAACGCCAACATGGCAGCCAAGAAGGAGAGCTACTCGGTGAGGGGCCGTCCCGCCTCCCGGAGCGCCTGGTGGCTGCTAGTCAGGTCTGGCCACGGCCGCTCAGAGGCGGTGCAGGCTGTGGGTCCGGGCTGCTGAGGACGAGGGGCCCCTGGCTCGGCCCGTCCCTGACGCGCCCCCCGCCCAGGCGCTGATGCGGGAGCTGGAGCTGAAGGAGAAGAGGGTCAAGGAGATCCAGAACGCCGGGGACCGGCTGCTGCGGGAGGACCACCCTGCCCGGCCCACGGTGGAGGTGGGGCAGGGTCGGGGGGGCCCCGGATGGTGGCGCCGACGGGGGTGTGGGTGAGGGCGGGGCAGGGCCACAGGAGGGCGAGGGTGGGCAGGGCCGCTCTGACGGCCGGTGTGCTCCTGCAGTCCTTCCAGGCGGCCTTGCAGACACAGTGGAGCTGGGTGCTACAGCTGTGCTGCTGCATCGAGGCCCACCTGAAGGAGAACACCGCCTACTTCCAGGTGCGCCCCCGCCCCCCGCCCGAGCCCCACGCTGGGCCGGCTGCCTCCCGTCCAGGCCTGGTGGGAGGCACCTGTCCCTGGGGCTCTGCCGTGCCTCATGCTGGCCTCGCCCTGCAGGCCTACATGGGAGCGGCTGGCCAGGGTTTTGGGGGTCTGCTGGCCCACCCTGACCCCTCCCATCCCCCCAGTTCTTTGCAGACGTGCGGGAGGCTGAGGAGCAGCTGCAGAAGCTTCAGGAGACATTGCGCAGGAAGTACAGCTGTGACCGCTCCGTCACTGTCACCCGGCTCGAGGACCTGCTGCAGGACGCACAGGTGAAGCCCTGGGGCAGGAGCACGGCCAGAGGCTGCCTGGAGCGCCCGCGGCGTGTTGCACTGGATATGGGTGTGGCGACCAGCCAGGGCACAGGGCGTGATGTGTTGAAGGGTGGTCGCTGCCCGGTGCCCCCTGAGGGGACAGATGCCCCATCCACCACCGTCACCAGCCCTGTCCTTGTCCCTGGACACCCTGGCCCTTGGGCCCAGTGTTGGTGTAGTCCAGGTCTGAAGGGCCTGGCAGAGGGCAGTACTGTGGGCATGGTGCCCATGTGCCCAGGGTGTGGCTGAGGGGCACCCCTGGGTACTGGCCACCCTTGGGGGAGTTGGGGGGAGGGGAGCACAGGCTCCAGAAGCCCCTGTGGCCAGCCCTGGGGGACTCTGACCCGTGGCCTCAGGCTGCCCTGAGAGGCTGGGTGGGAGCCCGCAGGCGACCTGCAGCTTGAGGGAGGTCCTCGTGGGCCAGAGCATGGCCAGGCCATAGGCCCTCTCCCGAGGATGGTGTGATCTGGGGGGTGGCCCCTGTCCTGGTCAGGAAGGAAGAGTGGTCGGGCAGCTGCTGGGAAGCCCAGCTCTCGGTTCGACCAGGGCCCAGGAAGGACGTGCAGTCCTCGACATCCCAGACTTCGGGGGGCTGCCCCTGCGGGCCCTTGCCCGGCGTGCCCTGAGCCTGGATGTCGGCCTTAATCCTCAGGAAGAGCGGGAGCAGCTGGACGCACACAAGGGGCACCTGCTGGGCCTGGCCAAGCGGGCCAAGGCCATCGTGCAGCTGAAGCCCCGCAGCCTGGCCCGCCCCGTGCGGGGCCCGGTGCCCCTGCTGGCTGTCTGCGACTACAGACAGGTGGAGGTGAAGACAACCCAGGGGCTGGTGCAGGGAGAGGTACGGCGGGCCATGGGTGTGGCCAGGGCGTCACCACCTCTGCCCTCCCAGGTGACCGTGCACAAGGGTGACCAGTGCCAGCTGATGGGCCCTGCGCAGCCGTCCCACTGGACGGTGCTCAGCAGCTCCGGCGCCGAGGCCGCCGTGCCCTCCGTGTGCTTCCTCATACCCCCGCCCAACCCGGAGGCCCAGGAGGCCGTTAGCAGGTGGGTGGCCCGGGTCCAGCAGCTGGGGGGTGGGCAGTGGGCTGGGCCCGCCGGCCTGACCGTGGCCCTGACCCGCCAGGCTGGAAGCCCAGCACCAGGCCCTGGTCACGCTGTGGCAGCAGCTGCATGTGGACCTGAAGAGCCTCCTGGCATGGCAGAGCCTCAGCCGCGATGTGCAGCTCATCCGCTCCTGGTCCCTGGTCACGGTATGACTGCCGTGGTCGCGGCCCTGGGGGGGACGTGGGGGAACCTGCACCTACTCAGCCCCGTGCCCCCCCAGTTCCGCACGCTGAAGCCGGAAGAGCAGCGCCAAGCCTTGCACAGCCTGGAGCTGCACTACCAGGCCTTCCTGCGCGACAGCCAGGACGCCGGCGGCTTCGGGCCCGAGGACCGGCTGACGGCCGAGCGCGAGTACGGCTCCTGTAGCCGCCACTACCAGCAGCTGCTGCAGAGCCTGGAGCAGGGTATGGGCCGGGCGGGCCGGCAGGTGGGGCGGGCGGGCGGGCGGGCGCTGAGTGAGCAGGCATGTCCCCAGGTGAGCAGGAGGAGTCCCGCTGTCAGCGCTGCATCTCGGAGCTCAGGGACGTCCGGCTGCAGCTGGAGGCCTGCGAGGCCCGCACCGTGCACCGCCTGCGGCTGCCGCTGGACAAGGAGCCGGCACGCGAGTGTGCCCAGCGGATCGCCGAGCAGCAGGCAGGCCGCCCCTCCCCTCCCCCTCAAGGCTGCCCTGGAGCGGCCGGCCCCACGGTCAGCGTCCCCCTTGCTTGCTCTCCCCTCAGAAAGCACAGGCCGAAGTGGAAGGGCTGGGCAAGGGGGTCACCCGGCTCTCCGCCGAGGCCGAGAAGGTCCTCGCCCTGCCCGAGCCATCGCCCGCTGCCCCCACTCTGCGCTCGGAGCTGGAGCTGACGCTTGGCAAGCTGGAGCAGGTGCGCAGCCTGTCGGCCATCTACCTGGAGAAGTGAGTGCGCCCTCTGCTGTCGAGGGAGGGGTGTGAGCAGAGGGAGGCCGGGAGGGGCAGGGGCAGTACCCTGGAGCCACCGGGTGGCCTGGCCGAGGAGGTGGCAGCAGAGGTCGGAGCCTGACCCATGCCGAGTATGGTGCCATGGGACTCCCGGGTGGCTGGATGTGAGTGGGAGGGCAGAGGTGCAAGGGGGTGCCAGCCGCTGTGGTGGGCAGACTGCCGTGAGCAGGGCCAAGGAGCCCTGGCCCCTGGGGTTTGAGAGACTGAGAGCGGGGAGGGCGCCAGAAGCTCCCCCTCTTCCCAGAGCCCTGGGAGAGGTGTGTGTCCGCCAGGGTCCCTGCCACCTCCCCTCCCCCAGCCCACCTGCAGGTCCTCTGTGCCCTCCAGTCACTGTCATACCTCAGAGGATGCATGTGGGGCCTTCCTGTGGGCCCTCAGCGTTGCCCTCGGGGCCCTGGCGTGCCCGTCCGAGCTGCGGCCTTGCTGCATGGTTCCCACTCTGTGCCTGCCTCCTGCTCGCAGATGCAGCCCGCGGCCGGGAAGGGCTATCACGGCCAGGCACGTGGTGCCGTCTCCACCCGAGCGGCTCCCTGCCTGGCGTTGGGCGGGAAGGCCACGCATGGTACCCCAAAGGCACCGATGCCACGGACATAGCTCACGGGCTTCTACCTTGGGGCCTTGGTGCTGCAGTTCCCGGCTGGCTTGTGCCCCGACACTTTCAGGCCGGAGCATGTATTCCTGTCTGAGAGGCCCCAGCCCCTTCTCTCTGGAGCTTGTGACCGCAGGGCCGGGCTCCCTCCAGGCCTCTGACCCCACCACCTGGGCTTGCGGCTCAGGCCTGCCCGCCTGCTCTGAGCTCCGCTCTCCCCCAGGCTCAAGACCATCAGCCTGGTGATCCACAGCACGCAAGGGGCCGAGGAGGTGCTGCGGGCCCACGAGGAGCAGCTCAAGGAGGCTCAGGCTGTGCCTGCCACTCTGCCAGAGCTCGAGGCCACCAAGGCCTCGCTGAAGGTACTGGGCCGGGACTGGAGCCTCCCAGGGCAGTGCGGCGGGCCAGCCACAACAGCGTGCGCGCTTCCCGTCCACAACAGAGGCTGCGGGCCCAGGCGGAGGCGAAGCAGCCTGTGTTCAGCGCCCTGCGGGACGAGCTGCGCGGGGCCCAGGAGGTGGGTGAGCGGCTGCAGCAGCGGCACGGGGAGCGGGACGTGGAGGTGGAGCGCTGGCAGGAGCGGGTCGCCCAGCTGCTGGAGCGCTGGCAGGCCGTGCTGGCCCAGGCCGACATGCGGCAGCGTGAGCTTGAGCAGCTGGGCCGCCAGCTGCGTTACTACCGCGAGAGTGCAGACCCGCTGGACGCCTGGCTGCGGGACACCAGGCAGCGGCAGGAGCAGATCCAGGCCATGCCGCTGGCCGACAGCCAGGCCGCCCGGGACCAGCTGCAGCAGGAGAAGGTGGGTAGCAACACTGTACGGTGGGGAGGGGTGGGGTGCGGTGCCCTGGGCCGCGTGTTCACCATGCTGCCCTCCCAGGCCCTGCTGGAAGAAATCAGCCGCCACGGTGAGAAGGTCGAGGAGTGCCAGCGCCTAGCCAAGCAGTACATCAACGCCATCAAGGTGGGTGCCGGCCCTGCCCCCCTGGCCTGCTGTGGGCGGGGCCTGCTGGCTGCGCGTAGCAGGCCACTGACCACCGGCTGCACCTGCAGGACTACGAGCTCCAGCTGGTCACATACAAGGCGCAGCTGGAGCCAGTGGCCTCCCCAGCCAAGAGGCCCAAGGTCCAGTCGGGATCAGAGAGTGTCATCCAGGAGGTAGGGGTGCGGAGCCGAGCCTGGGTGACAGGGTGGGCCTGGGCTGGGCACCCACAGAGCTGACCCTGGCAACACCACTCTGGCAGTACGTGGACCTGCGCACGCGGTACAGCGAGCTGACCACGCTCACGAGCCAGTACGTCAGGTTCATCGGGGAGACCCTGCGGCGCATGGAGGAGGAGGAGGTATGGCCGGCTGGGCAGGGCCAGGGCTGGGTAGGCCATCCTGCTGCCTGTCCTCCCCCAGCACAGCCTGTAGGGACCGTCTGAGGCCACTTACCCCACCCCCCATAGCCCCGCCTGGTGCAGCCAGCACTGCCTCTGTGTGGTGCCCCCTGCATGGTGCCTCGGCTGCCCGCCTTGGCCCAGTGCCACGTGCTCTCCCCTGTGGTGGCCAGTTCCCGACGTCCTGTGTTGGCGCGTGGCCCTGACACACCCCTGCCTCTCCCACTCTTCCTTGGGCCCCTGTGTCAGCCTACCCACTTGGTCTCTCGCTCTGGGCAGTCGCCCCGTCCGCTTCCTCTCGGAGGCCTTGCCGGGTGCCTATCTGCCTGCAGCCCTGCCTCCTTGCTTGGAGCTGCTGGCTCAAGTCTCTCCTGAGCTGGCGGGGTCTGTGCTGCTATCCCCACTCAGGCCGCTCTGCCGAGCCCCTGCCTTCTACCCCACGCGCGGTCTGGGAGCGCCCTGGTCAGGAAGAGGGCAGTGAGCCCCGCCGGGGCTCAGCAGAGCTCAGGCAGGGCTGCAGTGGGCATAGCTCGCAGGCCGTGAGCTGCTGCTTCCACGCTCCCTCCATCCGCCTGTCTCCGTCGCCTGTCTGCCAGGCCTCCTCCGCAGGCTGGTGAGCATGGTGGGGCCGGCCGTGCTTGCCACGCAAGTGCCCGGGGGGTGCACGCTGTCTCCTCGGCTCGCCGGGACTCTGTCCTCCCTGCCCCTGCACCGTGCTGTGAACTGTGGTGGTGCCGTGTCACGTGAGCACCCTGCACCCGCTGCTCGCTCACGTGCTCTCTGGTCTCTCCCTCCTCGCCGCGGCCGCAGAGGCTGGCAGAGCAGCAGCGGGCTGAGGAGCGGGAGCGGCTGGCCCAGGTGGAGGCTGCGCTGGAGAAGCAGCGGCAGCTGGCCGAGGCGCATGCCCAGGCGAAGGCGCAGGCAGAGCAAGAGGCGCGGGAGCTGCAGCAACGCATGCAGGAGGAGGTGGCTCGGCGCGAGGAGGCGGCAGTGGATGCGCAGCAGCAGAAGCGCAGCATCCAGGAGGAGCTGCAGCACGTGCGGCAGAGCTCGGAGGCCGAGATCCAGGCCAGGGCACGGCAGGTGGAGGCCGCAGAGCGCAGCCGCCTGCGCATCGAGGAGGAAATCCGGACCGTGCGCCTGCAGCTGGAGGCCACGGAGCGCCAGCGTGGTGGGGCCGAGGGTGAACTGCAGGCACTGCGTGCGCGGGCGGAGGAGGCGGAGGCACAGAAGCGGCAGGCGCAGGAGGAAGCAGAGCGCTTGCGGAGGCAGGTGCAGGATGAGAGCCAGCGCAAGCGGCAGGCAGAGGCAGAGTTGGCCCTGCGCGTGAAGGCAGAGGCCGAGGCGGCGCGGGAGAAGCAGCGGGCCCTGCAGGCCCTGGAGGAGCTGCGGCTACAGGCCGAGGAGGCGGACCGGC
Organism: Tupaia tana; assembly: GCA_026018925.1. Classification (NCBI taxonomy): domain Eukaryota; kingdom Metazoa; phylum Chordata; class Mammalia; order Scandentia; family Tupaiidae; genus Tupaia; species Tupaia tana. The sequence continues at coordinate 93,543,160 of JAKSZU010000008.1, read as the reverse complement.
GCCTGAAGCAAGCTGAGGCAGAGCGCGCACGCCAGGTGCAGGTGGCGCTGGAGACAGCGCAGCGCAGCGCAGAGGCAGAGCTGCAGAGCAAGCGCGCCTCCTTTGCGGAGAAGACGGCCCAGCTGGAGCGGACCCTGCAGGAGGAGCACGTGACGGTGGCCCAGCTGCGGGAGGAGGCAGAGCGGCGGGCGCAGCAGCAGGCCGAGGCTGAGCGGGCCCGTGAGGAGGCAGAGCGCGAGCTGGAGCGCTGGCAGCTGAAGGCCAACGAGGCGCTGCGGCTGCGGCTGCAGGCAGAGGAGGTGGCACAGCAGAAGAGCCTGGCACAGGCCGAGGCCGAGAAGCAGAAGGAGGAGGCGGAGCGAGAAGCGCGGCGGCGAGGCAAGGCGGAGGAGCAGGCCGTGCGCCAGCGAGAGCTGGCCGAGCAGGAGCTGGAGAAGCAGCGGCAGCTGGCAGAGGGCACCGCGCAGCAGCGCCTGGCCGCAGAGCAGGAGCTGATCCGCCTGCGGGCTGAGACCGAGCAGGGGGAGCAGCAGCGGCAGCTCCTGGAGGAGGAGCTGGCCCGGCTGCAGCATGAAGTTGCTGGCGCCACGCAGAAGCGCCAGGAGCTCGAAGCCGAGCTGGCCAAGGTGCGGGCTGAGATGGAGGTGCTGCTGGCCAGCAAGGCCCGGGCCGAGGAGGAGTCGCGCTCTACCACTGAGAAGTCTAAGCAGAGGCTGGAGGCCGAGGCCGGCCGTTTCCGCGAACTGGCTGAGGAGGCTGCCCGCCTGCGTGCCCTGGCCGAGGAGGCCAAGCGACAGCGGCAGCTGGCGGAGGAGGATGCAGCCCGGCAGCGGGCGGAGGCGGAGCGGGTGTTGGCCGAGAAGCTGGCCGCCATCAGTGAAGCCACACGGCTCAAGACAGAGGCAGAGATCGCCCTGAAAGAGAAGGAGGCGGAGAACGAGCGCCTGCGTCGGCTGGCAGAGGACGAGGCCTTCCAGCGCCGGCGGCTGGAGGAGCAGGCAGCGCAGCACAAGGCCGACATCGAGGAGCGGCTGGCCCAGCTGCGCAAGGCCTCGGAGAGCGAGCTGGAGCGGCAGAAGGGGCTGGTGGAGGACACGCTGCGGCAGCGGCGCCAGGTGGAGGAGGAGATCCACGCACTGAAGGCGAGCTTCGAGAAGGCCGCTGCCGGCAAGGCGGAGCTGGAGCTGGAGCTGGGGCGCATCCGCAGCAACGCCGAGGACACCCTGCGCAGCAAGGAGCAGGCCGAGCTGGAGGCTGCGCGGCAGCGGCAGTTGGCGGCCGAGGAAGAGCAGCGGCGCCGCGAGGCAGAGGACCGTGTGCAGAAGAGTCTGGCTGCTGAGCAGGAGGCTGCACGGCAGCGCAAGGCCGCACTGGACGAGGTCGAGCGCCTCAAGGCCAAGGTGGAGGAGGCGCGGCGCCTGCGGGAGCGCGCAGAGCAGGAGTCCGCGCGGCAGCTGCAGCTGGCCCAGGAGGCTGCCCAGAAGCGGCTGCAGGCAGAGGAGAAGGCGCATGCCTTCGTGGTGCAGCAGCGTGAGCAGGAACTGCAGCAGACGCTGCAGCAGGAGCAGAACGTGCTGGAGCGGCTGCGTGGCGAGGCGGAGGCAGCACGGCGGGCGGCTGAGGAGGCAGAGGCGGCACGGGACCAGGCTGAGCGCGAGGCAGCGCAGTCCCGGCGGCAGGTCGAGGAGGCAGAGCGGCTGAAGCAGACGGCGGAAGAGCAGGCCCAGGCCCAGGCCCAGGCCCAGGCCGCCGCGGAGAAGCTGCGCAAGGAGGCAGAGCAGGAGGCGGCGCGGCGGGCACAGGCGGAGCAGGCAGCCTTGAGGCAGAAGGAGGCGGCGGACGCAGAGATGCAGAAGCACAAGAAGTTCGCGGAGCAGACGCTGCGACAGAAGGCGCAGGTGGAGCAGGAGCTGACGACGCTGCGACTGCAGCTGGAGGAGACCGACCACCAGAAGAGCATCCTGGACGAGGAGCTGCAGCGGCTGAAGGCGGAGGTGACGGAGGCGGCCCGCCAGCGCAGCCAGGTGGAGGAGGAGCTCTTCTCTGTGCGGGTGCAGATGGAGGAACTGGGCAAGCTCAAGGCGCGCATCGAGGCCGAGAACCGTGCGCTCATCCTGCGTGACAAGGACAACACACAGCGCTTCCTGGAGGAGGAGGCCGAGAAGATGAAGCAGGTGGCAGAGGAGGCTGCGCGGCTGAGCATTGCTGCCCAGGAGGCCGCGCGGCTGCGGCAGCTGGCGGAGGAGGACCTGGTGCAGCAGCGGGCCCTGGCTGAGAAGATGCTCAAGGAGAAGATGCAGGCGGTGCAGGAGGCCACGCGGCTCAAGGCCGAGGCCGAGCTGCTGCAGCAGCAGAAGGAGCTCGCGCAGGAGCAGGCCCGGCGGCTGCAGGAGGACAAGGAGCAGATGGCGCGGCGACTGGAGCAGGAGACACAGGGCTTCCAGCAGACACTGGAGGCCGAGCGGCAGCGGCAGCTAGAAATGAGCGCCGAGGCCGAGCGGCTGAAGCTGCGTGTGGTCGAGATGAGTCGGGCGCAGGCCCGCGCCGAGGAGGATGCCCAGCGCTTCCGGAAGCAAGCCGAGGAGATCGGCGCGAAGCTGCACCGTACGGAGCTCGCCACGCAGGAGAAGGTGATGCTGGTGCAGACGCTGGAGGTCCAGCGTCAGCAGAGCGACCGCGATGCGGAGCGTCTGCGGGAGGCCATCACAGAGCTGGAGCGTGAGAAGGACAGGCTCCAGCAGGAGGCCAGGCTGCTGCAGCTCGAGTCCGAGGAGGTACGGCTGCGCGCGGGCGGGCCAGGGACCATCCTGGGTGGGGCGGTGGGTGCCTGGGCCTGGGAGTCCATGATCGTGCCCTCCCCACAGATGCAGACGGCGCAGCAGGAGCAGCTGCTTCAGGAGACGCAGGCTCTGCAGCGGAGCTTCCTTTCAGAGAAGGACAGCCTACTGGAGCGGGAGCGCCTCATCGAGCAGGAGAAGGCCAAGCTGGAGCGGCTCTTCCAGGACGAGGTGGCCAAAGCGCAGCAGCTGCGCGCGGAGCAGCTGGAGCAGCAGCAGCAGATGGAGCGGGAGCGGCAGCAGCTGGTGGCCAGCATGGAGGAGGCCCGGCGGCGGCAACGCGAGGCGGAGGAGGGTGTGCGGCACAAGCAGGAGGAGCTGCAGCGCCTGGAGCAGCAGCGGCAGCAGCAGGAGCAGCTCTTGGCTGAGGAGAACCAGCGGCTGCGTGAGCGGCTGCAGCGCCTGGAGGAGGAACACCGGGCCGCGCTGGAGCAGTCCGAGGAGGTGGCCGCCACGCGGGCCTCAGCTGCCAAGGCCCTGCCCAATGGCCGGGACGCGCCTGACGGCCCCGCTGAGGAGGTGGAGCCAGAGCATGCCTTCGACGGCCTGCGCCAGAAGGTGCCGGCCCAGCGGCTGCAGGAGGCAGGCATCCTCGGCACAGAGGAGCTGCAGCGGCTGGCACAGGGCCACACCACAGTGGCAGAACTCGCGCGGCGGGGCGACGTGCGCCAGTACCTGCAGGGCCACAGCAGTGTCGCGGGGCTGCTGCTGAAGCCCAGCGGCGAGAAGCTGAGCGTCTACGCGGCCCTGCAGAGACAGCTGCTCAGCCCCGGCACTGCCCTCATCCTGCTGGAGGCCCAGGCAGCCTCGGGCTTCCTGCTGGACCCTGTGCAGAACCGGCGGCTGACTGTCAGTGAGGCTGTGAGGGAGGGGGTGGTGGGCCCCGAGCTGCACCACAAGCTGCTGTCGGCCGAGCGCGCCGTCACCGGCTACACCGACCCCTACACCGGCGAGCGCATCTCCCTGTTCCAGGCCATGCAGAAGGGCCTGATTGTGCGGGAGCACGGCATCCGCCTGCTGGAGGCCCAGATCGCCACGGGCGGCGTCATCGACCCCGTGCACAGCCACCGCGTGCCCGTGGAGGTGGCCTACCAGCGCGGCTACTTTGACCAGGCACTGAACTCGATCCTGGCGGACCCCAGTGACGACACCAAGGGCTTCTTCGACCCCAACACGCACGAGAACCTCACCTACCTGCAGCTGCTGGAGCGCTGCGTGGAGGACCCCGACACGGGCCTGCGCCTCCTGCCGCTCACGGATAAGGCCGCCAAGGGAGCTGAGCTGGTCTACACGGACTCAGAGGCCCGGGACGTCTTTGAGAAGGCCACCGTGTCCGCACCTTTTGGCAAGTTCCAGGGCAGGACGGTGACCATCTGGGAGATCATCAACTCGGAGCACTTCACGGCGGAGCAGCGGCGGGACCTGCTGCGGCAGTTCCGCACCGGCCGCATCACGGTGGAGAAGGTCATCAAGATTGTCGTCACCGTGGTGGAGGAGCAGGAGCGCAAGGGCCAGCTCTGCTTCCAGGGCCTGCGTGCCCTGGTGCCTGCCGCCGAGCTGCTGGAGAGCCGCGTCATCGAGCAGGGCCTCTACCGCCAGCTGCAGCGGGGTGAGCGCTCCGTGCAGGAGGTGGCCGAGGTGGACGCTGTGCGGCGGGCCCTGCGGGGTGCCGGTGTCATCGCGGGCGTGTGGCTGGAGGAGGCGGCGCAGAGGCTGAGCATCTATGAGGCCCTGCAGAGAGAGCTGCTGCAGCTGGGGGTGGCCACGGCCCTGCTGGAGGCCCAGGCCGGCACGGGGCACATCGTCGACCCCGCCACGAGTGCACGGCTGACCGTGGACGAGGCAGTACGTGCCGGCCTGGTAGGCCCTGAGCTGCACGAGAAGCTGCTGTCTGCAGAGAAGGCTGTGACAGGCTACCGGGACCCCTACTCGGGGCAGAGCGTGCCCCTGTTCCAGGCCTGGAAGAAGGGCCTCATCCCCCGGGAGCAGGGCATGCGCCTGCTGGACGCACAGCTGTCCACGGGGGGCATCGTGGATCCCAGCAAGAGCCTCCGCGTGCCCCAGGATGTCGCCTGTGCCCGAGGCTGCCTGGACGAAGAGACCAGCAGAGCCCTGTCGACACCCCAGGACGGCACCGGAGCCTACCGGGACCCCAGCACAGAGGAGCCTGTCACCTACAGGCAGCTTCAGCAGCGCTGCCGGCCCGACGAGCTGACCGGGCTGAGCCTGCTGCCGCTCTCAGAGAAGGCCACCCGCGCCCAGCAGCGGGGCCTCTGCTCAGAGCGCCAGGCCCGCGAGGCCTTGGAGAAGGCCACCGTGGAGGTCCCCGTGGGCAGCTTCCGGGGCAGGACGGTGACGGTGTGGGAGCTGATCAGCTCTGAGTACTTCACCGAGGAGCAGCGGCAGGAGCTGCTGCGCCAGTTCCGCACCGGCAAGGTCACCGTGGAGAAGGTCATCAAGATCCTCATCACCATTGTCGAGGAGGTGGAGGCCCGGCGGCAGGACAGGCTGTCCTTCAGCGGCCTCCGGGCGCCCGTGCCGGCCAGCGAGCTTCTGGCAGCCGGCGTCCTCAGCCAGGCCCAGTTCAAGCAGCTCACAGATGGCGGGACGTCGGTCAGGGAGCTCTCAGAGGTGGGGTCTGTGCGGACGCTCCTGCAGGGCAGCGGCTGCCTCGCCGGCATCTACCTGGAGGACTGCAAGGAGAAGGTGACCATCTACGAGGCCATGCACCGTGGCCTGCTCCGGCCCAGCACGGCCACGCTCCTGCTTGAGGCCCAGGCAGCCACTGGCTTCCTGCTGGACCCCGTGAGGAACCAGCGCCTCTATGTCCACGAGGCTGTGAAAGCGGGTGTCGTGGGCCCCGAGCTGCATGAGAAGCTGCTATCCGCCGAGAAGGCCGTCACCGGCTACCGAGACCCCTACTCGGGCAGCACCATCTCCCTGTTCCAGGCCATGCAGAAGGGCCTGGTCGTGCGGGAGCACGGCATCCGCCTGCTGGAGGCCCAGATCGCCACGGGCGGCATCATCGACCCCGTGCACAGCCACCGCCTGCCCGTGGAGGTGGCCTACCAGCGCGGCTACTTCGACGAGGAGACGAACCGTGTGCTGGCGGACCCCAGTGATGACACCAAGGGCTTCTTCGACCCCAACACGCACGAGAACCTCACCTACCGGCAGCTGCTGGAGCGCTGCGTGGAGGACCCTGAGACGGGCCTGCGCCTCCTGCCACTCAAGGGGGCAGAGAAGGCTGAGGTGGGGGAGTCCACGCAGGTGTACACGGAGGAGGAGACCCGCAGGGCCTTCGAGGAGACGCAGATTGACATCCCTGGTGGCGGCAGCCACGGCGGCTCCACCATGTCCCTGTGGGAGGTGATGCAGTCGGACCTGATCCCCGAGGAGCAGCGGGCCCGGCTGATGGCCGACTTCCAGGCTGGCCGCGTGACCAGGGAGCGCATGATCGTCATCATCATCGAGATCATCGAGAAGACCGAGATCATCAGGCAGCAGGACCGGGCCTCCTATGACTACGTGCGCCGCCGCCTCACGGCCGACGACCTGTACGAGGCCCGCATCATCTCTCTCGAGACCTACAACCTGCTCCGGGCCGGCACCAAGAGCCTCCGCGAGGTCCTGGAGGCAGAGTCCGCCCGGCGCTACCTCTACGGCACAGGCTGTGTGGCCGGCATCTACCTGCCCGGCTCTAGGCAGACGCTCACCGTCTACCAGGCGCTGAAGAAGGGGCTGCTGAGCATGGAGGTGGCGCGCTCACTACTGGAGGCCCAGGCGGCCACGGGCTTCCTGCTGGACCCTGTGAAGGGCGAGCGGCTCACCGTGGACGAGGCCGTCCGCAAGGGCCTGGTTGGCCCCGAGCTGCACGACCGGCTGCTGTCTGCTGAGCGGGCCGTCACCGGCTACCGTGACCCCTACACTGAGCAGCCCATCTCGCTCTTCCAGGCCATGGGGAAGGAGCTGATCCCCGCCGAGGAGGCCCTGCGGCTGCTGGACGCACAGCTGGCCACCGGGGGCATCGTGGACCCCCGCCTGGGCTTCCACCTCCCCCTGCAGGTGGCCTACCAGCGCGGCTACCTTAACAAGGACACGCACGACCGGCTGTCGGAGCCCAGCGAGGTGCGCAGCTACGTGGACCCCTCCACGGACGAGCGCCTCAGCTACACGCAGCTGCTCAAGCGCTGCCGCCACCACGGGGACAGCGGCCAGCTGCTCCTGCCGCTCGCGGACACCCGCAAGCTGACCTTCCGCGGCCTGCGCAAGCAGATCACTGTGGAGGAGCTGGTGCGCTCGCAGGTCATGGACGAGGCCACGGCACTGCAGCTGCAGGAGGGCCTGACCTCCATCGAGGAGGTCACCAAGAACCTGCAGAAGTTCCTCGAGGGCACCAGCTGCATCGCCGGCGTCCTCGTGGATGCCACCAAAGAGCGGCTGTCGGTGTACCAGGCCATGAAAAAGGGCATCATCCGCCCCGGCACGGCTTTCGAGCTCCTGGAGGCGCAGGCGGCCACGGGCTACGTCATCGACCCCATCAAAGGGCTCAAGCTGACCGTGGAGGAGGCCGTGCGCATGGGCATCGTGGGCCCCGAGTTCAAGGACAAGCTGCTCTCTGCCGAGCGCGCCGTCACCGGCTACAAGGACCCCTACTCCGGGAAGCTCATCTCCCTCTTCCAGGCCATGAAGAAGGGCCTGATCCTCAAGGACCACGGCATCCGCCTGCTGGAGGCCCAGATCGCCACGGGCGGCATCATCGACCCCGAGGAGAGCCACCGCCTGCCCGTGGAGGTGGCCTACCAGCGCGGCCTGTTTGACGAGGAGATGAACGAGATCCTGACTGACCCCTCGGATGACACCAAGGGCTTCTTCGACCCCAACACGGAGGAGAACCTCACCTACCTGCAGCTCATGGAACGCTGCGTCACGGATCCCGCGACGGGCCTGCGCCTCCTGCCGCTCAAGGAGAGGAAGCGGGAGCGGAAGACGTCCTCCAAGTCCTCGGTCCGCAAGCGCCGCGTGGTGATTGTGGACCCCGAGACGGGCAAGGAGATGTCGGTGTACGAAGCCTACCGCAAGGGCCTCATCGACCACCAGACGTACCTGGAGCTGTCGGAGCAGGAGTGTGAGTGGGAGGAGATCACCACCTCGTCCTCAGACGGCGTGGTCAAGTCCATGATCATCGACCGCCGTTCCGGCCGCCAGTACGACATCGACGACGCCATCTCCAAGAGCCTCATCGACCGCTCGGCGCTGGACCAGTATCGCGCTGGCACGCTCTCCATCACCGAGTTCGCCGACATGCTCTCGGGCAACGCCGGTGGGTTCCGCTCCCGCTCCTCCTCGGTGGGCTCCTCGTCGTCCTACCCCATTAGCCCGGCTGCCTCCAGGACCCAGCTGGCCTCCTGGTCCGACCCCACTGAGGAGACGGGCCCCGTGGCCGGCATCCTGGACACAGAGACGCTGGAGAAGGTGTCCGTCACGGAGGCCATGCACCGCAACCTGGTGGACAACATCACCGGGCAGCGGCTGCTGGAGGCCCAGGCCTGCACCGGAGGCATCATCGACCCCAGCACTGGCGAGCGCTTCCCCGTCACCGAGGCTGCCAACAAGGGCCTGGTGGACCGGGTCATGGTGGACCGCATCAACCTGGCCCAGAAGGCCTTCTGCGGCTTTGAGGACCCGCGCACCAAGACCAAGATGTCGGCCGCCCAGGCACTGAAGAAGGGCTGGCTGTACTACGAGGCGGGCCAGCGCTTCCTGGAGGTGCAGTACCTGACAGGCGGCCTGATCGAGCCCGACACGCCGGGCCGCGTGCCCCTGGAGGAGGCCTTGCAGCGAGGCACCGTGGACGCCCGCACGGCCCAGAAGCTGCGTGATGTCAGCGCCCACTCCAAGTACCTCACCTGCCCCAAGACCAAGCTCAAGATCTCCTACAAGGACGCCCTGGACCGCAGCATGGTGGAGGAGGGCACGGGGCTGCGGCTGCTGGAGGCCTCCGCACAGTCCAGCAAGGGCTACTACAGCCCCTACAGCGTCAGCGGCTCTGGCTCCACCGCCGGCTCGCGCACTGGCTCGCGCACCGGCTCGCGGGCCGGCTCCCGCCGCGGCAGCTTCGATGCCACCGGCTCCGGCTTCTCCATGACCTTCTCCTCTTCCTCCTACTCCTCCTCAGGCTACGGCCGCCGCTACGCCTCGGGGCCCTCCGCCTCCCTGGGGGGCCCTGAGTCCGCAGCAGCCTGACCCCCACCCCTACCCCCACCCGCCCGCTCTGCATGTGGCCAGTCTCCCGCCACGGCTCCGGGGCCTCCCTGATGCTCAAGGTGTCTTTCTCCTACGCGGTGCCTAAAATTGAACCAAAAAGACCAGTAATGCGCCCTTGATCTCTGCCACCAGGACTGCCGACGCAGGGCCGGCTCAGCCCGGCCCTCGGGCTCCCCACTCCCCCTGCCACTCACCACAGCCAGCCAGGTGCCTTGCGGGGTCCAGCTCTGGGACAGCCCACCCCCGTCCTCCCAGGAGGGCTCCCTCTGGGCAAGACCCTCGGCCCGGCCATACTGGAGGCTCGCCCACCAGTACTTGTCACCCAGGGCGGCTGGTGCTGGTCACGCCCATGGAGAGCCCGACCAGTGTCCCCATCGCATCCTGGGGACAGCCTGCCTGTCTGGTGGGCTTTGCCGGGGAGGGAGGGCGACCCGGGACGGCTCTCTCCGGTCTGCTCAGAGAAGCTCCTATCCCGTGGGAAGGTGAGGGTCCAGTGCAGAGCCAGTGGCCTGGGCCGGACCCCTCCCGGTCCCACCCCCTGCTAACTCCAGGGGCCCTTGTCACCTCTGTAGCACGCTGTCCCCTACGCCCTGCCCCCAGGCCCCCGCTGGCTCAGCGTCCAGCCTCCGCTCCCCAGCAAGTGCCTTCCGTGTGCTCCCTCGCACCCAGTCCCTGAGACCCAGGCTCGGGTGGAAGACGGAGCTCCGGCTGGGCGTGGCCAGGCGGATCGGCAGACCTGGCCTCCCCTGGGGGTCCGGGGGCCCACTGAGCCTGTGGAACCCCACTCCGGGTGCTTCCTGCCTCTCTCTCCGGGGAACAACAGCCCAGACCAGTCTCCGCCCCTTTCTGGCCCAGGGCCACCAGCTGGGCTCTGCACCCCTCCCTCTGAGCTTTGCATGTCCCACTAACCCGGGCTGGCGGCAGGTGGAGGTGCCAGCCTGCCAGCCGCCTGCGAGGGCAGAACACTAACCCGACCATGGGCGGGGCCCTGTGGCGCCGCCCCAATAAAAGCAATTCCAACCTCCCCCTGGGTCCTGCCTGGTTTCGTCACCTGTCCTGGACTTGGTGTGTGCGGGGAGGGTTGCTGCTGCAGCCCCGGGCCCCGGGCCGAGCTCTTCCACTGTCCTGGCCACGGCTGGAGGACTGGGTCCCGGTGAGGACACTGCTCAAGGCCGGGTGTCTGTGGGCAGGAGACGCCCAGAGTGTCCCCCGGGGACAGGACCTGCGGGCCCGCCCAGCTCAAAGGCAGCTCGGGCAGCGCACGGCCCTGGCTGGGAGGGCGGTAGGGGGCCTCCTGCCTCCACCCTTGGGTCCTGGACCTGTGTGGCCCGACTGGTCCCATGACCTGACATAGAGGCCTTGAGGACAGCACCACAGCCAGGAGATTCGTGGTCCGAGAGCTGCAAGTTCTTGCTTTTTTTTTTCTTCCCACTTTATTTTTTGTTTTTTGTTTTTTGTTTTTTTGTTTTTTTTTTTGGTTAATTTTGTTGCTTGCTTTCTCTCAAGCTAGAGGAAGACAGGCCCCTCCAGGGTCCCTGGATCTCAGTCCTGCCCGTAGCCAGCCAGGGTCATGGGTGCCCCTGGTGAGTTGAGGTGGACCCTGGGCCACCTGCCGGCCCCTGAAGTTTTATGTTTCCTTTATTCATGACAGAGTGAGCGTCCACGGGGCCTGGCCATGCTCCTCCGTCCTCCAGTCTGTTGTGTCCTAGACACTCGTGTGCACACCTGGCATATTCCAGGCTGACCAGGGATTTGAACCAGTCACTACGTGGGATCTGGATCCTCCTGAGTGGGGGCGACTGCTGCCCGCTGCCTTCTTCAGAGGCCCCCGCTGCGGCTGGCAGCTTTCAGGGTGGTGTGGCAGCTGTTCACTGCCGCCAGCCTCCCACCCAGCCGCAGTCCTCCACGGGAAGCATGACTGGCGGCTCGGCACTCTGGCCGGGCCATACCTGCCGGAGGGGGCCAGCCTGTGCTTTGTCCTCTGCTCCCTCTGGGCTGTGATGTGGCAGGTGTGTGGGGGCCGGCCACCTGCTCGGGTAGCCTCTGGCCCTACGGGAGCCCAGGGCTGCACCCGTCCTACCTGCGATGCCCGCTGAGCCCACAGCCTCGTGTCTCGGTCTGGGGGCACGAGTCCCACTAGGAGCAAAGGCTGTGCCGTCCCCACCGGCCCCTGGGCTGTCCCCTCTGCAGGTGGCCCCTTGCTTCAGAGCTGAAGGCCTTGTGGCCTGGCCACGCAGACCCCGGGACCTGCTGGGCTTTGAAGGGGTGGGACGGTCTCTCTTCCAAAATGGGAGCTGCCCATCTCCCCAGGCCCACTCGGACAGGCGCCTTCGTGCGTCCACTAAGCAGGCTGCTGTTGCCCTCCGGTGCACAGCGTCCAACCTCTGGATCCGAGGGGCTTCTCAGAGGCGGCGCTGCTTCCATCCCGGTAGGACCACGAGGCTCAGAGCTTGTCCTCCACCGGGACTGGGTGTCCTGCCCGTGACCGGCCCCCAAGTCCTGGCGTGGGTCATCATCCGTGCCCTGGAGCGAGTGCTCGCCTGGCTCTCAGCACGCTGGCCTGGTGTCCGCTCTTCCCAGTTTCGCCCAGGTAAGGCCTGAGTCCCTCCAGGGGAGGGCTAGGGCAGCCGCGGTCTACACTGCGTTGTGGCGAGGCCGTCTGGCACAGCCCGGCCTCTCCAGGCTCTGGGACTGAGACCTGGCTCGGACGAGGGAACAGAGCCAGCGCTGTGGACAGTGGCCTGGCCGTCGGGCCCTAGGGGTCTGCCGGGCAGGACCATGAGCCCAGCCTGCGCCTCGGCCAGCCCGTCAGCTACCGCCGTGTGGGCGAGCGTGAGGCTGGGCTACGGAAGGCCCTCGGGCTGCCATCCCAACCTCACTGTACAAGGCCTCCTTGGCCCGTGAGGGCGTTGGGCGGGTGTCAGTCACCATGGCTGGTGTCGCCGTCAACCCTGTGCCGCCCAACTCCGGCCCACCCCGCCTGCCCCACCAGAAGCAGAAGCGGGTCCTGGTGTGGAGACGACCAGGTGGGCGGGTGGGGCCCGAGCAGGAGGGCGGGGAGCTGCCCAGAGAGGCGGCCACAGCCTGTGCCACGGCCGGACCCCTTGGAGCTCTCGGCACGTGCCCTGCCTCAGGCTTCCTGCCAGGCTGGGCTCTGGGCCGAGCCCTGTCGCTATGCCCTGGCCACAGGCCGCCTTGGGTGGGCAGGTAATTCGTGGGCCTCTGAACAGGCCGGGCAGTGCCCTGGGCAGGTGGGGGCAGGTGCCAACCCAGAACGGGATTGGAGCGGCTCCAGTAAGGCCGTCCTGGGGAGGCCGCAAGTCCTGGATGCCAGCCCTGACGGGCATCCCAGACACAGACCTGGAGCGCACAGAGGGACTCCGGGCCGGGCCGAGCGCCCTGTGCCAGTGGTGAGCTCTGCTTGAGCAAGGCCAGAGCCGGGTGCCGACATGGCGCGGATCCCAAGCCGGCCTGGAACGTTCCGGCACAGGCAAAGACCCAGCGGGCTGGAGGACTAGGGAGGGGTCCTGGGATGACCGGGCCCGTGGAGGGGCCCCCCTTCTCTCACCAGTACGCACCCCGTCACGAGTGCGGGGACTGGTGTGATAGCTGACGCTTCCTGAGGAGCCCGCCCGTCCTAGATGCCCAAAACCTTAGGTTTTGTTTTTTGAGAGTTTTGCTATTGGCATGTGCACTCGCTGGAGAGACACCGTGAGGGGTCGCCCCAGGGTCGGTCATGCCACAGCCCCTTCTCTTCTCGGCGGTTTGGGCACACGTGCACTCGCACCTGGCGTGAGTTTCTAGCTGCCAGGTCTGGAACTCGAACCACTGTCAGCCACGTGGGAGTCCAGCCACAGAACACCTACACCACCTGCTGGCCCCAAGCCTTGCGTTGTAGCAGACCCTCGGGAGAGGAGATGAGGACTCCGCCTGTGTAAGCAGACTGTGGAGTCCAGGTCCTCCGAGGGTTGTACTTGGCTGCAGGGTGAGGAAAACCCCAGCAGGGACGTGTGGAGGCAAGAAGAGAACTCCCGGGGCTCTGGGCTCTGGCTGAGGGACTTTCTTTTTTTTCAAGAATTATTTTACTTAACTTTGTTTGTTTGTTTGTTTGTTTAAATTTGACCAGGAGGGATAGCGTGAGAGAGAAGGGGGAAAGTGAGAAAGCACGCCATCAGGTCCAGGATTCGAACTGTGGTCAGCCATGTGGGAGTCCATTGCCCTTAACCACCACACCACCTGCCAGCCCCCCAGCAGGTATTTCCAACCCCAGGTGTTCGTCTGTGTGGTCTGGAGAAGCCCGTGTAGAGACATGATAACAAACGGCTCCAGGGGAGCTGCTGCCTGGTACGTAGTGTGGGGCGGCGCTGCCTTCTTCCAGCCGGTCCTCCCAGGGTTCTAAGACTCAAACTTGGGCTTCCGGGGCCAGCTGGCAGTGTGGTGGTTAAGGTCGCTGGGTCCCATGTGGCCAACTGCAATTTGAATCCCGAACCTTGCGGGTGCGTGCTTTCTCCTCTCTCTAGCGAGTGCATGTACCCTACAGCAAACTAAAAAATAAATAAATAAATAAATAAATAAATAAATAAATAAATAATAAAATTGAAAGAAAAAACACCATCAATTTAGAATTCTTTTTTAATTATTTAATTTTATTTATCATTTTTTTTTAAATAATTATTTTAACTTTCCAGTTTGATCAGAGAGAGACAGAGAGAGAGGAAGTGAGAAAGCAAGCCACCAGGTCCGAGACTTGAACCGTGGTCGGCCATGTGGGAGTCCAGCGCCTTTAACCACCATGCCACTTGCTGGCCCCAATTTATCATTATTTTTTAATTTGACCAGAGAGAGGCAGAGTCAGAGGGAAAGTGAGCAAGCAAGCCACCAGGTGTGGGTCACAACTGTGGTCGGCCGTGTGGGAGTCCAGCGCCTTAATTACCATGGCACCTGCTGGCCCCAACCTGTAATTTTTTGAGACGGAGACGGGGAAATCACCCCCAGTGGGGGTGTGGTCATGCTACAATCCTCTGTGTCTCCATACTCTGGGGATTTGGGGCATGCACACACATAGGCCCAGCACATTTTCGAACTGCTGGGATTGAGATTCAAATGGCAATTGACCATGTAGAATCTAGCTCATATGGCCATAGGGCCAAGGGGCTGGCCCAGAATTCTTTACTAAGTGAAAACATATTTCAAAAATGAAGATGAAATTTTAAATATGAAGATAAAAGCTCACCCAAGAAGAAATAGATAGCCTGAGTAGGCTTGTTTCTATGAAAGAATTTGGATCTGTAGTTTAAAATCCTTTGTGCAAAATAAACTCCAAGCCCAGATGGCTTCACTGGAGGTTGCTACCAAACATTTAAGGAAAATGAATACGAATTCTACAAAAGTCTGTCCAGAAAATTGAAGAGGAGGGAACTTCCTTAACTAGATAAAAAGCGGCTATGACAAAATTGCAGCTAGTATCATGTCTGGGGACCAGCAGTTAGTGTAATGGCTATGTTGCTGGACTCCCATGTAGTCAACCACAGTTCAGGTCCCGGACCCGGTAGCTTAAACTCACACCAGGCGTGTGTGTATGTGTGCCCAAGATCCCGAGAGGAGAATGGAGGAGAAGGGATTGTGGTGTGGCCATCCCCCCTGGGGGGTGATTTCTCGCTTTCTGTCTCTCTGTCTCTCTGTCTTTCTGGCGAGCACATGGGCCCTATAGCAAAAACCTCTCCAAAATAAATAAATAAATAAAAGCAGCTAACCTTGCAAATCATTTATAAAATATATCATATGTTACACAGTCTTTACTTGATAGTATACGTAAACCATACTAAAATATCTTTAACCAAAAGGCAATATTTCACATACAGGGAATTCTAATTAGATTGGCATAGTTAAGATCAAAAACATAGGGACCAGCAGGTGGCGTGGTGGTTAAGGTGCTGGACATTCCCACATGGCTGACCATGGTTCAAGGCCTGGACCTGGTGGCTTGCTTTCTTTCTCTCTCTCTGTCTCTCTCTGGGCAAGATAAAATAAGTAAATGAATAAATTAAAAATTAAAAATAAATGATTATTAATAAAAGATTAAAAAACATAAAGTAGACATCACCAACTTATCTTCAGCCCTTCCCTTTAAAGACTAAGTGAATAACAACAACAACAACAAAAAATCATGTTTGAGGGTATAAGATTAGCTGCTTTCCCCCTAAAATCAGGAAAAAGACAGTGTCATGTTGGCAGTTCTAGACAGTGGGAAAAAAAAAAAATAATAATAAATAAATAAAATAAGTAAATCAAAGACATCCATATTGGAAAGGAAGAAAAACTACTTGCCAATAGCATGATTGCCTGTGAAGCATCTAATAGAAAAACACTAATAGAACTATTTTAAGAGGTTGGAAATGTTATGGGACACAAGGTCAAGATACAAATCAATTGTACTTCTCCCCCCCCCCCCCTTTTAAACATTTATTTATTCATTTATTTAGCTATTTATTTGTCGTGATTTTTCAAGTCACCAGATCCGGGACTCAAACTGGTCGGCCATGTGGGAATCCAGCACTTCAGACACCATGCCACCTACTGGCCCCCAAATGAATTGTACTTCTATGTTTAAACAATGACCAATCAGAAGCTGATCTTTAAAATATCATTAGAAATAGCAAGTTGAAATACTTGCAACTATTTCCAATAAAAGGTGTATAAGACAAGAACACTGAAAGCTATAAAATACTGCTGAGAAAAATTCAACACTTATGTCAACAGAGAGATGTACCATGTTCATGGATCCAAAGATTCATTGTTTTTTGGGTTTTTTTTTTGGAGAGGTTTTCGCTATAGGGCGTGTGCGCTCACCAGACAGACAGAGAGAGACATAGAGACAGAAAGCGAGAAATCACCCGCCAGTGTGGATGGTCACGCCGCAATCCCTTCTCCTCTGTTCTCCTCTCGGGATCTTGGGCACGCACGCACACACGCCCGGTGTGAGTTTTAAGCCACCAGGTCCGGGACGTGAACCACGGTTGACTACATGGGAGTCCAGAGACATAGCCATTACGCTAACTGCTGGTTCCCCCAAAGATTCATTGTTAAGATATTCTCCACCTTGATCTATGGGTTAAATGCACCTCAAAGTCCCAGCAAGGTCTGTTTGTTTGATTTTGTAA
Source organism: Tupaia tana (assembly GCA_026018925.1). Classification (NCBI taxonomy): domain Eukaryota; kingdom Metazoa; phylum Chordata; class Mammalia; order Scandentia; family Tupaiidae; genus Tupaia; species Tupaia tana. The sequence goes on along the minus strand of JAKSZU010000008.1, from coordinate 93,526,896 downwards.
GAATTTGAGAATCTGACAGGAAGCTGATTCTAAAATTACTGTGGAAATACAAAGGACCATGAACAGCCAAGATCACCTCAAAAAGTGAATTTAGAAGAGTTGCCCACCACAGCTGGGCTGACACCATGCTGTGATTGCATATAGTAGGTCTGTAAGTCAGATGACACAACTTATCTTTTTTTTTTTTAGATTTTGCTATAGGGCACATGCACTTGCCAGAGAGACAATTAGAGAGGCAGAGAGGGACCGGCCGTTACCATAATGGCTATGTCGCTGGACTCCCATGTAGCCGATCGTGGTTCGAGTCCTGGACCCGATGGCTTAAACTCAAGCCGGGCTCCTGTGCATGCGTGCCCAAGATCCCGAGAGGAGAATGGAAGAGGAGGGATTGTGGCATGGCCATCCCCCCCGGGGGGAAGATTTTTCACTTTCTGTCTCTGTCTCTCTCTGTCTGTCTGGCAAGCGCACGCGCCCTATAGCAAAAACCTCTCCAAAAAAAAAAAAAAAAAATGTCGGGGAGCAGAAGGTGGTATGGTGGTTAAGGTGTTAGATACCCACATGGCCGATGGAGATTTGAGTCCTGGACCTGGCAGCTTTCTTTCTTTCTCACTTTCCCTCTCTCTCTCTCGTCAAATTAAAATAATAATAATGATAAATAAAATAATGAAAAAGAAAATAATTCTTTCTCTTTTCTTTTTTTTTTTTTTTTTGGAGAGGTGTTTTTGCTATAGGGCACGTGCGCTCGCCAGACAGAGAGACATAGAGACAGAAAGTGAGAAATCTCCTCCCAGGAAGGATGGTCATGCTGCAATCCCTTCTCCTCCATTCTCCTCTCGGGATCTTGGGCACGCACGCACACGTGCCCGGCGTGAGTTTAAGCCACTGGGTCCATGACTCAATACGCGGTGACCATGTGGGAGTCCAGCGACATAGCCATTATGCTAATTGCTGGTCCCCAAAAAAAAAAATTCTTTTTAAAAAAAGAACGTCGGGGCGGGGGGCGGGCAGCAGGTGGCATGGTGGTTAAGGTACTGGACTTCCCATGTGGCTGATTGTGGTTCGAGTCCCAGACTTGGCGGCTTGCTTTTTTCACTTTCTCTCTCTGTCTCTCTCTGGTGAGTGCATGTGAAAAAATAATGATAATTATAAATAAAATGAGATAAATCTTTTTTAAGAGAGTAGAGCTGTTTTTTAAAAAAGAATTGTTTTTTAATTTTATTTTATTTTATTTATTTATTCATTAATTTCAGTTTGATCAGAGAGGAGAGAACGAGGGAGGGGGGTGAGAAAGCAAGCCGCCAGGTCCAGGATTCAAACCACAGTCGGGTCATATGAGAGTCCAGCACCCTTAACCACCATGCTACCTGCCAGCCCTGAAATAAATAATTCTCTTAACAACAACAACAAAAGTCAGAGGGAGCCAGCCCCGACGCCCAGAGCTGAGGGGAGCCAGGTCCCATCTGGTGACTGTGGCATGAACCCTGACAGGCCAGGAACACGGAGGAGCGGGGAGTGTGGGTGACCATACCACTGGGGCCCTCTCTGTCTCAGGTGAATGCAGGCATCCTCTGGCAATTAAAAAAAAGGAAGGAAGAAAGGGGCCCAGCGGATGTAGCAGTCCCTTCTCTGGACTCCCACGTGGCTCACCGTGGTTTGAGTCCTGGAGCTGGTGGCTCAAACTCCCACTGGGCGTGTGTGCCTGCGTGCACAAAATCGTGGGACGAGAATGGGGGAGACAGGATTGTGGGGCGGCCATCCCCCCTGGGAGTGAGTTCTCACTTTCCCCCTCACTGTGTCTGGTGAGAGCACATACCCGAGGGCAAAAATTTAAAAGAAAAAGAAGAAAAGAAAACGAACAAGGAAACCCTTATGTACCCGGAAAGGACTGGCAGGGGGGTGGGGGTGGTCAAAGCGCTCATTCATGGAGCCCTGGGTGTGGCGGGCACACGGGGCCGAGAGCCAGGGCGTCAGCTCTCTGCCAGCAGTTGCAGACCCTGGGCAGGCGGCCTCTGCCCTGTCTCCAAGGGCGTGGCATCTGCAGTTAGCTTGCCTTCTGCACTGGCCCCAGGTGACAACTGGGTGACAAGTTTGCTGTCCAAACAGCTGCCCCATCAGGGAGCGCCCAGGCCAGTGGGCGTCACCTGTGCGTGGCCGCCCGCCCTCTGTCCCTCCCTGGCCAGCACACGTGCCCCTGGGCTGTGGGGACCATCAGCACTCGGTGCTCGGAGTGCGTGCAGCCCAGCAGCGGCCGTGCCCTGGGCAGGGCTGGAGCTCGGACAGGTGCAATGGGCCCTCCTGTCCTGGCTGTCCTGGGGGTCACGTGTGTGGCCTGGGGTGACGTCCTGTGTCCTGCTGGCCCCATGCAGGCAGGATGTCCTGTTTGACCTCCAGGGTCCAGGCACACCCTGCCCCCCCCTGGGCTGGGTGCAGCTGGGCCACCCTCGATCCCTGGGGCCCACAGCCCCACCTCAGCCACGTCTCCCGACAGCCGGTGAAGGTGGGCAGAGGAGTGGACGGCCAGGTGCCACCTGGGGCCCAGGGCTGAGGGTCCCCAACAGCCTGTTCTCTCGCCGAGACCCCCGGGGGGGGCCTTAACTTCGGTCTCAACCTTCGTTCCCAGAGGACCCAGCGTGAAGTCAGGGCCCCAGGCAGGCAAGATCAGGCGTGCAGAGGCTGTCTGGAAGGGGTCTCCCCGCCCCCAGAGCTGTGGGGGGCCCTGCCCGCCTCCTCACAGCAGGGAAGCTGCCTCAGCCTGGGGTTGAGAAATGCCCCAGGTCATGCCGAGTCCATGGCCCGGGACTGGCTCCCCTGACTGGCCTTGCGGTTCGAATCCAGCCCTGCAGCATGAGGACATGCCAGACGTATGTGCATGCGTGTGCGTGCCCCAAGTCCTGGCTGAGGAACACGTGGGAGGGACGTGGTTGTCCTCTTTCAGCCAGGCCTGCACTCAGCCCTCTGGCTCTCCGAGGGTCGTGGGAGCCTGCTCAGCCTTGCGGAGCAGAAAGGAGGAGAGGGTGGGCTTCGCCGCTCCCGTCCCAGCTGGCCCTGAGCAGCCAGGGAGCGGGGCTGGGAGGCCCTCCTGGAGGCCCTCCTGCTGGTCACGGGTGACGGGGGAACTTGTGCAGAGGGGCACCTCCGTGGTGCACGCGGCCACAGGGCCCAGCTGCGATGGGGAACCCGAGGGTGAGCAGAGCATGCACCCAGTGGGGGCTCCTGCCGTGGGGCGTGGGCAGCCCCGGGAACCACGAGGCAGGGCTGGGAGCCAGCCAAGTGCACCGCCACTGGGCTTCCAGCAGGGGGCAGTGAGGAGCCTCGTGAGGCACCAGGGTCCCAGTGCCTTCGTGTGGGCGCGCAGGATGGCCAGGAACCTGAGACGGCTTCCCGCCTCCGCCTGTCTTAACGGGGGCCCTCCCTCAGAGTGGTAAACCCCGGAAGGTGGTCGTGAAACACCCCCGTCAAATACGGCAGAGGCAGGTAGGTTGCTGGGGAGCTCCCTAGCACACAGCCTTCCCGTGACTGACGTCTTCACGAGTCTAGGTGCCCGTTGGCTCAGAACGCACAGTACCGAGGCCCACCCCACGTGATGCTCGGTGCCGGTGGGTCCCACGTGGCCGACGGCCGTTCAAGTCCAGACCCAGTGGCTTGAGTGTGAGTGTGCCCAAGATCCCGGGGGCAATGCAGGGAGTACAGCGTGGCCACCCCTACAGCCACTCCCAGCGAGGCAAAGCAGCGTGGCGCTGGAAGTGCGAGACCTCGTCTTCCCGCTCCCAGTGCGAGAAGCCAGCCACGCGGCCCCCGCGAGGTGCTTGTCCCCACTCTCGGCAACCAGGTCCATACGGTACTTAGTATCAACAGTTAAAAAGCAAGTTTGAAAATGACACTGCGTGGGGCCAGCAGGTGGCGTGGTAGTTAAGGGTGCTGGACTCCCACGTGACTAACTGTGGTTCAAGTCCCGGACCTGGTGGCTTGTTTTTTCGCTCCCCCCACCCCGGAAATAAATAAATAAAGTTTGAAACAATAATTCTTAAAAAAAAAAAAAAAAAGAGAGAGAAGAAGAAGAAAAAAGAAGAAGAAGAAGAAGCCAGCATGCTCCGGGGAGGCGTGGTTTGAAAGCTATGTTCTGTGCTGCCCCGGGTCCTCGCACAGACATCGTCTCCTTCCACTTACTCCGCCCGGGCCGTGTGCGCTGGCCAGAGATGCAGAGAGGAGAGCCCCCAGCAGTGTGGTCACGCCGTGGCGCTCCACCTCCACTTCTCCCCCGGCGGGGCCTGGGGGCACGCACAGGCCCCTGGTGTGTCTTTCAAGCTGCCGTGGCGGGGATTCAAACCAGTCATGTGGGCTCCGGCTCCTTTAACCAGCAGGCCACGGGCAGGCCCGTCTCCTCGTAATGTCGAGAATCTACCCCTAAGTATCAGACGTTCCCTGGGAAAATGTCCGTAGAGCCAGCACCCAGGGAACTGCCGGGGCGAGCGGGCCTGGCTCTGCGAGCCGGGCTCTGGCCGCGAAGCCCAGGCACCGTCGCGGCTGCCTGCCTGTCGCTTCCAGGCTCCAGCTCCAGACTCTACCCACTCCCTGCTTGGTTAAGATTCTCGTATTGATTTGGGGGACCCAGACACAAAACATTCGTGTTGAAATACTGCCACGAAGCATGTTGAGGAATACGTGTGCTCTTTGACGTGTGGGTACTGGGGACCCAGGAACGCCCCGGCTCTCTAATCCCAGGACGTCACAAGCAGAGACACGCACACTCACACGGGTGGGGTGGGGACGCGGCCCGAGGGGTCTGGCCGTTGGCAGCGTCCGGTCAGCCCTCAGGGCAGTGCCTAAGGGAGCCAGGCCTGGCCCTGGCAGCTTGAGAATACGCCGGTGCATGTGCGTGCACGTCCTGGCCGGTGGAGAGGTGGAGGGGGGCTGCAGCACGGTCACGCCCATCTGGTCGGTCCCTGGCAAGCGCACATGCCTTCTGGGAGGAGGAGGCGCGGGCAGTGAGCAGGGTCTCGGGGCCCAGGATCCCGGACGTGCGCAGGCTGGGCGGGCTGTGCCACGCAGGTGCGCCCTGGGAAGGCAGAGCTGGGGTTCCGCACGACGGGGACCAGGCACCTGCCCCTCACCTGGCAGGAGTGATGACGCAGTGCTGGGGACGCTGTCTACACCGACTCTGCTGCTCACTGCTGGGGCGTAAAGGATGAGGCCCGGCACCCGGCACAGGGAGGCGGTGACACTGAACGAGGCGGGCGGTCCCCGGCCTGTCCACTGCGCTGCCTGCTCCCCCAGGGCCAGCTGGGCAGTGGCCAGGCCTGGCCCACGAGGTATGAGAGGAAGCCTTGGTGCGGTCGCTGAGCACGGAGCAGTTCGGCACCACCAGGAGGCCCTCTGGCAAGTGCCGCTGGCCATCCAGGAGGGACCAGAGTTCTAGGAGACCGCTGGTCCGCCAGCCTGGGCGGTGAGGATGGAAGAGCGCAGCCCGGCCAGCCCGCCCAGTAGTGAGAGGGAGGCAGAAGTGTGACAGCCACGGAGGCCACACGGTGTTTCAGCCCGGCAGAGGCAAGCCTCTCCCAGGGAGCAGGCTGACCGGAGGGGTCCACAGTGCCCCCCCACCCCTGACGGGAGGCCTGACAGCCAGGCGCCTGTCGTGAGAGGTGGGAGGGCCGGGTCCCTGTGATACAAAGCTGCTGGCAGAGCTGCTGGCGGGTAACTGGCGAGCTGGTTTGTGCCCATTGGCCCTGTGCCCAGAGAACAGGGTGGGATGAAGTTAGTGGAACACGGGGCCCGTGGCCACAGCAAGTAGAGACAGCAGCTGGGCAGGGCGGCGAGGCTGTGGCCCTGCGGCGTGGCCCCGTGCTGTGGCCCCGCGCTGTGGCGTTGTGGTGCTGTGTCTGGTTCTCAGGAGAAGTGCGACAGAGCATGTGCTCACACCCTCACCGATCCAGGCTTTGTTCGCCTGAGAGTGTGGACAGATGCACTCAAGAGAGACAGAGACAGAGGAGGGAGGGAGAGTGAGAAGTCGCCCCCTGGAGGGATGGTGCTGCTGCAGTCCCTTCTCCTCCATTCTCCTCTCCATATTTTGGGCATGCATGCACATGCACCCAGCAGGGGTCTGGGACTTGAACCGTGGTCAGCCATGTAACCTGGCTGGCCCAGTTTTCTGTTCATTTTGAAGAATGATTTTGCTGGATATGGAATCATTTGTTGAGGGCTAGCCCGTGGCCTGATGGTTAAGGCAGCTGAATCGCACATGGCTGTCCACACGGATTGAGTCCTGGACCCAGCAGCTGGAAAAACACCCTGGATGGGGACCAGCAGTTGGCGTAATGGCTGTCGCTGGATTCCCACGTAGTTGACCACGTTTTGAGTCCCGGATCCGGTGGCTTAAACTCACATCAGGCGCATGTGTGTGCGTGCCCAAGATCCCACGAGGAGAATGGAGGAGAAGGGATTGTGGCGTGGCCATCCCCCTGGGGTGGGGGATGATTTCTCGCTTTCTGTCTCTCTGTCTCTCTGTCTCTCTGCCCGAAACCCCAGCAGGAGGGAGAAGTGGAGGAGGGCTGCAGCTTGTCACGCCCGTCACGCCCGTCACGCCCGGTGCTTTCTCCCCAGCCCTGCTGCGTCTCTCTGTGAGTGCACACACCCTCTGGGGACAGAACCATTGGCTGCCCGGCTTCCTCTCAGCACTTGGCGCACACGGCTCCGGCGCCTCCTTGGCTCCCGCGTGCCTACACTGCCCGTCCGTCCCTGGCGGCTTCCTCAGCAGCAGCGTCTTTTTTTTTTTTTTTTTTTTTTTTAACAGCAAAGATGTTTTTTTTTTTTTTTGGTAAAATTAAGAGACACTCATTTGTACAAATCCTTTTGGACAATGGTACAAATACTTTTGTTTATTCCATAAAACAAGGAATAGTCATCCTAAAATAACTTTTAGCAAGGAATTTATTCCGTGGAATAGTTTGAAAATAGACAGATTTGGTTAGGTGCTATCTTTCCTCTGTAATTTACCCATCTGCACCCCATCGCACCACCATACAAAGAAATGTCATCAGAATATTTTAGTTTCTTCAAAAATATAGGCTATAACCGACTTCATACCCAATCTAAATAGTGATTTTCTTCAAATGAATAGAAAATCCACAATATTCTACTATTATTTTTCCTGCAGCTCTGTTGTTACTGAAAAGAATGGAGGAGAAAGGATTGTGGTGTGGCCATGCCCTGGGGGGTGATTTCTCGTTTTTCTGTCTCTCTGTCTCTCTCTGTCTTTCTGGCCAGCGCACGTGCCCTATAGCAAAAACCTCTAAAAAAAAAAGTAATGTATTATCGGGCCAGCAGGTGGCATGGTGGTTAAGGCACTGGACTCTCTCACATGGTTGACCATGGTTCAAGTCCGGGACCTGGCAGCTTGAAAATCATGCCAGGTGCATGTGCACGCATGCCAAAAATCCCAGGAGGAGAATAGAGAAGGGCTTGCAGTGTGGCCACCCCCCTGGAGGGGTGATGTCTCACTTTTCATCCTCAGTGTCTCTCTCTGTCTCGCTCCAGTGAATACATGTACCCTATGGCAAAAACCTTTTTTAAAAAGGAGAAAATACTTAGGAATACATTTAACCAAAGCGCAAGACTTGCACACTGAAAAGTGTACAACATTGTTGGAAGAGACCAAGAGGACATAAATCAATAGCACGTCACCACATGTCCACGCCTGGGGGCACCATGCATGAAGAAGGTGACACTCCCCAAGGTGCCTGGAGACTCAAGACAGTCCTCACCAAAAGTCCAATCCCTTCCTCACACCGTATCTAAAACTTAACTCCAAATGGATCAAACCCCTGAGCATAGGAGCTAAAACTATTGACTTCTTAGAAGAAAACAGGCATACATTTTTGTCATTTCAAATTCGGCCACAGCCTCTCAGCTACGACATCAGAAACACACGCACCCTGTTCAAAGGGAAAATAAACAAACAGCCTATGTGAGTGGCATTCTAATTGAGCAAATCTTAACACGATTTAAATTGATTTAAATCTTAACCAACAACTCCGGGCTTCATGGTTGATGGTATTTTAAATTCCCAAAAGGGAAAGTGACCTACAGGAACAGAAGAGGAGGGAGGCAGAGAAAGGGCTGGCTGGGTCGGGGCGGGAAGCGCAGATGGCCTGGGGGGCTTTGTGACTGGCAGCTGCAGCTGCGTGCTGGGCCCACGGTAGGGAAGGCTCATCCATAGGGGTCCAAGCGTGGGTAAGCGGAGATTTCAGGGCAAAGCAGTTTAGTTTAACAGCTTGTAGGGAGGAAAACAAATTAAACTTTATCAAATGAAAAACTATTGCACTTCAAAGGACACGATCTAGAAATGAAGAGACAGCCCGTGTGGTGGTAGCATTTGGGAATCGCCTTTCAAGGACGTATCTAGAGCCCTAAAGAACACCTGTGACTCCACAATAGAAAGACAGCCTGGTTTTCAAGTGGGCGGAGGGTCTGAGCAGACACTTTCAGCAGAGCCCGCGGCAGTCGAGGCACAGAGACAGTCGGGAGCCACAGGGAGATGCAGGCTAAGCGGCCAAAGCCACGCGGTGCCACGCTGTGCCTGCTAGGGTGGCCGGAAGTAATTTTCACAAATGGGAAACACGAGGTTGGTGCAAATGTAGAGAAATGGACGTTGCCGGGGAAGATGAGCGCGCGGCTGCCTTTGAAGCAGGGGCAGTTCTGGGAAGTGACACCTGCAGCCCCACTCCTGGCCGTGCGCGCACGAGAGCCCCACGTGTGTGCTGTGGACTCAGACCTGGGCAGTGCCTGGCAGCTGGAGGGCGGAATGCCCAGATGCCCAGCCTCTGGGTCCGGGCCGGCCACGTGCCGAATGGGCCACCACGCAGCCGGAGAGGGCCGGCGCCTGTCATTGGACGTAGGCGAGAAGCCAGACTCGAAGTCCTCGGTCTACTTCCGTATGAGATGCCGGGAGCCGGCTGGGCTCCCGTGGTTTCCGGAGGGTTTCTTTGGGGGTAACAGCAACGTTCCGGGCCTGGAGAGAGCTGATGGCCGCGCCACTGAGCATCAGTCCTGCAGAGCTGAGGCGCGGCCCGTCCTGGGACACGCACCCTCCACCATACCCGGACAGCCACATCGACGGAGGGAGGGGTGCGGGACCATGCAGAGCCAAGCCGGGAGTTAGTCCTCCATGCTGGGGCTCTAGACCCTCCAGGCACCGACAGCTAAGGGGGCTTAGGTGGGGACAGGGAGGTGGCGGGGACTCTGAGGCCCTCAGACTCGCTCCCCAGGCCGGCCGGAAATGCCTCAGGTGGAGCAGACCCCTGGACAGTGCAAAGCTACCTGGAAAGGAGGGTCCCGTCCGTCCTGGTGGCTTGGCTGTCGTGGGAGGGGCCACATGGAGCGGGAGCGGGTTCGGGAGGAGCCCGAGCGCAGGGGTGGGGCGCCCTGTCTCCAGGAGAGGGTCAACCCCTGGGGGTAGTGGTTAGCGCTGCCCACAGGAAGCCAGATCCCACGTGGGGTGGAGTCCCAGCCTGGGCAGCTTGGAAAGAGCACAGCAGCGGGGTGGAGGCCGGGAGGTGCGAGGGCTGCGGCACGCGGCACGCGGGGGGGAGGCCGGGAGGTGCGAGGGCTGCGGCACGCGGGGGGGGAGGCCGGGAGGTGCGAGGGCTGCGGCACGCGGGGGGGAGGCCGGGAGGTGCGAGGGCTGCGGCACGCGGGGGGGAGGCCGGGAGGTGCGAGGGCTGCGGGCTGGAGGCCGGGAGGTGCGAGGGCTGCGGCACGCGAGGGCTGCGGGGGGGAGGCCGGGAGGTGCGAGGGCTGCGGCACGCGGGGTGCGGGGCTCCCTCCCCGGGGTGGAGGCCAATGTGCGTTTGGTCCACAGATGGTGGAGTGGCTATGTTACTGGACTCCCACGGAATCGCCCGTGGTTCAGGTCCTGGACCCAGTAACTTAAAACTCATGCTGGGCCGGGCGTGTGCGTGCCTGCCCAGGATCCCGAGAGAAGAACGGAGGAGAAGGGATTGCAGCATGGCCATCCCCCCTGGGGGGTGACTTCTCTCTTTCTGTCTCTGTCTCTCTCTGTCTCCTCTGGCAAGTGCACACACCCTAGAGCAGAAATCTCTCAAAACAAAAAACAAACCAAAAGAAGGAACTCAGGGGGCCAGCAGGTAGCACAGTAGTTATGGTGCTGGACTCCCACATGGCCGACAGTGGTTTGAGTCCCAGACCTGGCAACTTGCTTTCTCAATTTCTCTCTCTCATTCCTCTCTGGTGAACACATGTGCCCTATAGCAAATTAAAAATAATAAATGAAATAAATAAATAGGGCCAGCTGGTGGCATGGGGGTTAAGGGCACTGGACTCCCACTTTCTCTTGCTCTTCCTCTCACTCTGTCCCGCTCTGGTCAAATTAAAACAAAGTTCAATAAAATAATTATGTTTAAAAATACAAATAAAATACAGTATCACTTTTAAAATAAATGAATAATTTTAAGTTTTTAATTTTTTACATTTTTTTGGGAGAGGTTTTTGCTATAGGGTGCTTGCACTCGCCAGACAGACAGAGACAGAGAGACAGAAAGCGAGAAATCACCCCCCAGGGGGATGGCCACGCCGCAATCCTTTCTCCTCCGTTCTTCTCTCGGGATCCTGGGCACGCACGCACACGCGCCCGGCGTAAATTTAAGCCACCGGGTCCAGGACGCGAACCGCAGTTTACTACATGGGAGTCCAGCAACATGGTCATTACACTAACTGCTGGTCCCAATAATTTCAATTTTTTAAAAAAGGAACTCAAAAAAAAAAAAAAAAAAAAAAAAAAAAAGGAACTCAGAGCATGGTCTCCAGTGGCACCCACTGTCCCCTGCAGCGGAGTCTGCATGTCCAGCCTGGGCCATGGGAGCACCTCTGGGCCCAGTGTGTTTCCTCTGGGGCATGTGGCCCAGCAGCTGGGCCCTGGCCTGCAGCATCTCCACCTGCCCACTCACGGGTGCTAGGGGCTGCAGATGGACTGGGCTTCAAGTCGCTGCTGCCTCCTATTTGGCATCTGCTGGGAGGTCATCACCCCTCCCACAGCCCGCTGCCCTCCGACCCGGCTCCCAGGACAGGACTCCACACCACCTGACTCCCAGTCACAGGCACCGCCGGCCACTTCCTCCCAGCCTCAGCCTCCCAGCCTCCCAGCCTCTCAGCCTCCCAGCCTCCCAGACTCCCAGCCTCCCAGCCTCCCAGCCTCCCAGCCTCAGCCTCTCAGCCTCCCAGCCTCAGTCTCCCAGCCTCCCAGCCTCTCAGCCTCTCAGCCTCCCAGCCTCCCAGCCTCCCAGCCTCAGCCTCTCAGCCTCCCAGCCTCTCATCCTCCCAGCCTCCCAGCCTCCCAGCATCAGCCTCTCAGCCTCTCAGCCTCTCAGCCTCCTAGTCTCCCAGCCCCTCAGCCCCCCAGCCCCCCAGCCTCAGCCTCTCAGCCTCCCAGCCTCCCAGCCTCCCAGCCTCCCAGTCTCCCAGCCTCAGCCTCTCAGCCTCCCAGCCTCTCAGCCTCCCAGCCTCCCAGCCTCCCAGCCTCCCAGCCTCCCAGCCTCCCAGCCTCAGCCTCCCAGCCTCCCAGCCTCCCAGCCTCCCAGCCCCCCAGCCCCCCAGCCTCCCAGCCCCCCAGCCTCAGCCTCTCAGCCTCCCAACCTCTCAGCCCCCCAGCCTCCCAGCCTCCCAGCCTCAGCCTCTCAGCCTTGCAGCCTCAGCCTCCCAGCCTCCCAGCCTCAGCCTCCCAGCCACCCAGCCTCCCAGCCTCTCAGCCTCCCAGCCTCCCAGCCTCCCAGCCTCCCAGCCTCCCAGCCTCCCAGCCTCAACCTCTCAACCTCCCAGTCTCCCAGTCCCATCTCCCAGCCTCAGCTTCCCAGCCGCAGCCTTTCAGACTCCCAGCTTCAACCTCCAGCCCCTGCCTCAGGGGCTGCTGCTCCCCAGCTCCGGGGACCAGCTGACATTGGGCCTGGGGCTGCCAGGACAAGGGACCATGAACTAGATGCCTTAAAACAGCAGAAGCGGCCTCTCACAGAATTGGGCCAGAGCCTGAAGCCAGGGTGCCAGCAGGGCGTGCCCGGACGCCAGGGCGAGCCGGGCTCTGCCTCCAGACTCCAGTTGGCTGCCAGCCCTTGGCGTCCTCCAGCTCTCGCTGCGCTGCCTGCCCTGACCATGTGGGCGCTCCCGAGCGGCAGGCCTCGCAGGCCTCACGACCACTTGCTCACGGCCACACCTGCAGACCTTCCAAGTGCGTCCAGTCCTGGTCCGGGCTCTGGGTCAGGCCCAGACGCCAGCCTGTTTGTTTGCGGGGAAATGCAGGCTGCCCAACCGTCCTCAAGCGGCTGGGAGGAGGCTTCCCTGCGCAGCCTGGCCCTCTCTTGCTGGCCCGGCCCTGCACCCCGCCCCGCAGCCCACAGCCTTTGTGCTCTGTCTAAGCCGGTTCCAGCCTGCCTCTGCCTGTCCCTCGAGGGGACCCAGGGCCCTGGGGCACAGGCTCTCACAAGCTCTACCACAAACACGTGTGCCTGCACACACAGTCCCTCCCACCACCCCCCTCCTACTCTTGCTCGCCCGCCTTGGCCTCTGCCCAGCCAGCTCTCCCGCAGCCCGGACCCTCGCAGCCTTTACTTGTGGCCACCCTCACCTGGCCCTAAACCTGGTGTGCTGGGGCCTCACCGGGCTCGCCGTCCATGCTGGCTTTGGCACGCTGACTTCTGTCCGATGTGCCGAGGCCGTCCACAGCCGAGACCCACTCTGGGCAAATCTTCAGACCTCCCCTGCAGTCTGAATCCAGCGCCAACCGCCCTCAGGCTCAGCCCGTGTGTCTGCGTGTACCTGCGCCTGTACGTGCCTGCGTGCGTGCATGCTTGTGGGGACTGGGCGTATGACGGCCTGAGTGTGCTGCCCGTGTGTCTGCGTGTGCCTACACCTGTGCATGCCTGCGTGTGTGCATGCTTGTGGGGACTGGGCGTATGACGGCCTGTGTGTGCTGCCCGTGTGTCTGCGTGTGCCTACACCTGTACGTGCCTGCGTGCGTGCATGCTTGTGGGACTGGGCGTATGACGGCCTGAGTGTGCAGGCAGGTGGAGAGAGTTGGGGAGCCTGAGCCCAGGCCAGAGCATGGGGGGGCCCTGGAGGCGCCCTGGGTCTGTGAGCATGAAGGCAAGGCCCGGAGAAGGAGGCAGGTGGGGAGGTGGCCCTGGCAGAGGTGGGCTGCTGCAGGGAGGACAGGCAGGGGGGTGGCCGGGTCAGGACCTCCCCCAGAGCCAGCCCCACATCCCTGCTGCCTGGACAGGGTCCTTATGCGGACAGCCACGGAGCAGGCCCAGCTGCCGGGGACTCTCCACAGGGAGGGGCCTCCAGTGCCCCTGAGAGCAGGGTGGGTGACAGCCATCTGGGTGGGTGTCACTGCTGCCCAGGACAGTGAACGCAGCCCAGGACCCCGCCTAGGTGTGGACGGGAAAGGCCGGAGGCTGAGGCTTCCGCAGGCCCTTGGGCCTCCACTTGTCAGGCAGCGTCCGCGGGTGCTAGGAGGGGAGCAAACCCAGACCAGGCGCCAGGACCCCTCCCCACCACAGGCCTGGATGAGGGAGCGGGCCAGCGTGTCTGGCCAAGGGCACGGCCCAGGTTAAGACACGGGTTGGGTGGGGAGGCCGCGCCAGGAATTGTCTCTCCCTGGTGAGGACACTCTGGACATGGAGCCGAGGTGTGGGGCGAGTGCTCCCACGGACGCCCGCTGCTCTCGCTTTCGCTCTCGTGTGTCTGCCCCTGCCCTGGCCTGCCCGCCCGAATACCACACCCAGCACTTTCCACGGAAAGTGCCCGGGGCAGCAGCAGCACCGCCCTGAGAAAGGACGCGCCCAGCAGGGACAGGTGGGCTGCTCACAGGCTGCAGCGGGAGGGGGGCAGTGTCGGCCTCGGACCCAGGGACGCCCTGCCACACCCCTCCCCACACAGGCAGAGACGGCTCCTGCAGGGGCTGGGGCCCAGCGTGGCGGGGCCCCCATGGGAGGGCCCTTGGCTGCCCAGTGGACAGTGCCCGCTCCTTGGGAGAAGCCAACGCCGGATGAAGGAAATAGGTGGGTGAGTGGACGGGTGGTTGGTGGACGGGCGGACGGGTGGCTGGGTGTGTGGGAGGTGGACTGTGTGTGGAAACAAGAACCCGCACTGCTGTCCTCCCACCATGAAGCACACCACCTCCTCGAGACCCAGGAGGCCTGCTCTCTGCCGAGGGGATGGCAGCCGCAGGAGGAGGGCGTCTAGCTGGAGGAGGGCAGGTCCATTGCAGGCCTGGTGAGGAGCGGCGTGGCCGGGGCAGAGGCTCCTGGAATCAAGACCGGGCCAGTCTGGGGTCCAGTCTTGGGTGAGGTGTCCAAACCCCGAGGGTGGGTGGAGGAGGCTGGAGGGCTGGGGAGGGCCTCGTGGGGTAGAGCCAGGGCTCCCGGGTCTGTGTGGTTGTGGAGGAGACGGCTGGAGAGCCGCGTGGTTCCCAGCCCTGGCTCACCCTCTCCGGGGCTCCAGGAGCGCACAGTGGGCGCCGGGCCTGACGGGGAGAGGCCAGCCCTTCCCCACTGCGGCTGGGGCCAAGACGGCCATGGCAGCCGGAGGCCCCAAGGAGAGGCCGGGCCCTGCAGGCTGGACTGGCCAGGCCCACGACTGTGGACAGGACAGGTACCCGCTCTCAGGCTCCGGGCTCCTCCCCCTCAGGCCAACACCCATGACCCCAGAAGGTAAGTCCCAGGTGCCGCCCAGGACCAGCCTCGCATGCAGGGTGTGGGAGCCTCTGGTCACGCCGCGATGCCCTGCGGGTAGGCTGCCTCAGAGCAGGGAGGAGGGAGCACCTGGGGCACCCCTCCTGGGCTGGCAACCTGGGGCCTCTCCCCCAGGGTCTCCTGGGCCCAGTGAGGTGACAGAGACAGTGACAGAGGAGAGGCCGTGGTGGGGCGAGGGGGTAGCTGGCCTGGGGAGGCGGTGTGACCAAGTGCGTCCCCAGGGCCTCTGGACTCCCCGGCTGCTGGCTGGACCGTGTGGAGGAGCTGCAGGCCGCAGGGGCCCTGGCCCACAAGCCACGACGGCCGTAGTGCAGCTATGGCAGGCGGGGCGGGGAAGGGCAGGGCCGGGCACCCGTGGGCACCCCTCCTCGATGCAGGAAGGCCCGTGGGGCCAGGCTGTAGCAGAGCTCCTGGAGGCCCCTGTGGCCCGTGGCAGGAGGGCCTCAGCCCCCGGGCTGGTTTCAGGAGGATGGTGGGCAGCAGAGCTGTGCGCGGGTGCTGGGACTGCCTGGTGCAGCAGGCAGAGGCCTCAGCCCCGGGCTGGTTTCAGGAGGATGGTGGGCAGCAGAGCTGTGCGCGTGCTGGGACTGCCTGGTGCAGCAGGCAGAGGCCTGGTGAGGCCGCGCGGGCAGCCGGGGAGGGCAGGGCCGGCTGATGCCTCGCGACACTGGCAGGAACGACTCAGGCCCAGGCAGGCGGCAGGCTCAGACCGTGTGGCCACACTGCGTGTGAAAGGAGGCTGCGGTGTGGGCCCAGGGCTGGACATGGCTGCTGGAGTGCAAGAGGGCGAGCGGCCCTGGGCAGGGTACTCAGCCTGGCAGCTGGCCTGCCACAGTGTCCTCAGCGTCCACCTCCCTGCCCTGGTGTGACACCGAGGACAGAGGGCAGCTGCTGGGGCAGCGGCTGGAGTGGGTCAGCTGGGAGATGCCGCTGGCCTGGCGGAGCTGTGTGCCCTGAGGATGCCCCGAGCCCTCGGTCCAGCAGGCCTGGCTCACACAGGACAAGGCAGCCGCGAAAGCAGGGGCTCCAGCGCCAAGAGCAGGTGGTGTGAGCCATGGCCACCACAGGAGGGTCTCCCCGCCAGGCCCCCAGGCAGGGCCAGCTGGGACGATGCAACCTCTGCCCCGGCTGGGGCCGGCTGGCTGGGCTGGCAGAGTGGCTGGGGCAGGTGGCCGTGGAGGAAGGGCTGCAGCCTGAGGGCAGCCGGGCCACCTCGGTCCTGTCTTGGATGCCAGGACAGGGGAGGTCACCCCAGAGTCCCTTGGGAGGAAAGAGGTGAGCACAGGGAGTCTGGCGACTGGGGAGCAGGGGGAGGCGTGGGGCAGCAGGGCCATCTGGGAGGGCTTCTGGTCACCACTACTCATTTATTTTTTCCACGAGAGCCAGCGAGAGGAGTGCCGACGGGGGGCCCACTCGGCGACCCGCGTGCCTCAGCTGCCCTGTGTGCAGGGGAGGTCTGAGATGCGGTCCCAGGAGCCTCCCAGGGTCCGGCTGGGTCACTGCTGCACTGCCAATCATAGCGAGCCGTCCGGGCACTCACGGCAACTTGGCGTCCTGGTTGGGGCGGGGCTGGTCACTCTGGCTGCTGGCCCTAAGGTGACCTGGACACCCTAGGACAGCACGTACGGGACCTGCCTGGCCTCTGCACTGTGCCGGTGGCACCGAGCCCGGGCATCCCAGAGCTCCAGGGACATGCGGCTGCCGTGACTACAGGGAGTGAACGTGCGTTTGGAACAAAACAGAGAAATCCAGCCCTGGGCTCCGGGCTGGGGCCTCTCCTGCTCAGCACACCCACAACCCCAGACTGACCTTTGCCTTGGCTCAGCCCGCGCCTCCCCCATGGGAGAAGCTGGGTGTGCTGGGGGTGGCCTTGGGTCCTGCCCTCCCAGGTTCCTTTCTCACTCCCGGGGCTGGGTCAGCCCCCTGGGCAGCAGCGACCAAGGCCACCAAGCTGCCCACATGGCGTTGGCCCGCCTCCCCTTTATGCCCGTCTGCCTGTTGGAAGTTCCGTTTTCATAAGGACAGCAGTCACGTTGGCTTGGACGCACCATGAGGAGTCCTGTCTCTAAACAGGGCTGCACTCACAGGGGGCTGGGGGGTGGGGAGTCTGCCGTACAAACTCGGGGACACAGGCCCCACATCGGAGTGACGCTGGCTCCACCGGCCCTTCCTCAGCGGGGCAGAGGCTGTCTCCCACTGACACCGTCAGAAGGGACTGGGCCAGCCTGTGTCCCTCCTGGCCGCCGGAGGGTGGCATGAGGCGGACGACGCGGTGGGTACAGGAAGAGTCCCGGGCGCCTGGGAGCAGGTCCAACCTCCACATCCATCCCCTCGGAGCAGCCTGGCCCCTCTGATGGCAGGAACTCACGGGAGCGTGCGGAGCCAGACCCCTGGGGCATCTCCATTGCGGGCCCTGCAGCGGGAAACCCTGTGGGCTTGCTGCGGGGCTGCAGGCTGCTGGGTCGGCCCTTGGAGAAGGGCAGCCCTACCCTGCGCCATCCTCTCTCTCCTGTCCTCTGGGCTCTTGGCGCACCTAGAGGACGCTGCTGCTCCTGGGCCCCTGTCAGAGCGGCTGCAGACGGCCATAGGCCCCTCAAGACCCAGACCCAGTGGGGGCTGTGCCTCAGGGCTGCCCTAGGCCCCCTCCTTGGGCCACACCCCCGAGAGCCCTTCTGACAGGGTAGCTGCAGCAGCCCAGGGAGGTGCCAGGCTAGGCCTCAGAGCAGGGCCTCCTGCTCCCAGGTGGGGGAGGCCTGCCCTCGGCTCCCAGGCAGGGCTTCCAGCCAGCTGAGGACACAGAGACCCCAGCTCCTACGAGGCCAAGGTCAAGGAGAGAGGAGGAGAGACAGGACTGCAGGCCCCAGGGCAGGGCTGGAAGCAGGTAGAGCCACCATCCCGAAGCAGGAGGGGCTGGTCTGGCTGGAGGCCCAGCGCCAGCCCAGGCAGTGATGTCGCCTTCGGGAGTGCCACCCGCGTGCTGGCCGTCTGCATTTCCCTTGCAAAGTCTATTGGAAACCGGCAGGGCCGGTGCTCCCCGCCCGCCCGCGCCCCCGCGTTCCTTCGCGGTGACGGGGCGGTGGGAGGGGCCTGCAGCCCTCTGGGCCTCGCGCTCGGCGTCCGCCCCGCCCCATGCCTGTTCCCGGCACCTGCCGGCCCCGCCCAGCTCAGGGGTCCCCACCTGGTCGCCGCCCCCAGACGGAGGGCGGGACCGCTGCCTCGGGGAGGGGCCCGAGTGGCTTAAATGCGGGCGGCGCGGGCCGAGCAGAGGGACGGCGGACGGGCGGCTGACAAGCGGCGGGACTCTGGGCGAGCAGGTGGGGAAGGCGGCGGGCGGCGAAACGGAAACCCCTGAGCCAGCTGGAGTCGCAGGGGCTGGGCGGGGGCGCGGCAGGTCCGCAGCTCTGGGCTCCGGTCCGGCTGGTTCCCACCCTGCGCCGACGTGGGCCCCTGACCCCCGCGTGCGGTGGGGATACTGAGGGCCCAGCTGGGTGGGAAATGCGATCCATACGCGGGAGCTCCGGACAGAACGAGGTGCCGCTGCGGGCGGGCCACGGGGTCCGCCTCCTCCCTGCCCCGCACCCCTGCATGGCAGAGGGCAGTGTGCGAGCGGCCGGGCACCCAGGGCTTGGGCCAATTAGGCTGACAAATTGTAGGCCGCGTCCCTGGCAGCTGCGCCAGCTCTGGAGAAGCGGTGCTGGGCCAGCGAGAGCTGCCTGCTGTCCAGGTGGCCTGGCTTGGCCACTTGGGGCAAGACCCTGGGAGGCAGGGCAGGAGGGCCTAGGCCACCAGGCTCTGCCTGTATCAGGGCCCTCGCCTGCTCAGGCAGCGGGCAGGGTTTCCCCAGCGGCCCCAGTGGGGCAGGAGCCTCTGTCCCTATCGCCGGGTGGTCAGCCCGGGGCCACCCTGGTCACAGGCTTGGTTGAGAGGGCTGGCCCAGGGCTGACTGGGCAGCTGGGCCGGCCTCCCTCTCCCCTCAGCTCTCCGCGCTGGGCTGGCTGGGCTGGCGGCTGTGCTCAGGGGTACACCCTTGATCCCTCACCCTCCCCCAACTTTGCCTGTGCCCCGCCCCCAGCTCCCTTGCCGCTCTCCCCCACTCTGGTGCCCTGCCTGTCTCTCCAGACCCCTGCTGGCGCCTTCCCCAGGTCCCCGCCACACTCATCCTGCTGTGGAAGACAGACCCAGAATCACAGCTCCCGGGGCGCGACCAGCCAGGCCCATACACACAGCCGCCCAGCGCCCGACGCTAGCCTCCCTTCTCAGGGAACTTGAACTGCTGCTCCACGCAGGCCAGCACCCTCTGCCTGGGTAGGCCTGTGTCCAGGGCCAGAGCTGCCTGGGGTGAGGCCCGCCCTGCTGTGCCCACAACGCCCTCCTGCTGTGCTGGGTGGTGGGGCACATGTCCTGACTCCTGGGGACAGGCAGTTGGCCCTGACCAGTGTCCCCTCGACCACAGGCCCTGCAGAGCTGCAGAGAGGGGGTGACCCGGGGGAGGCCGCCCTGGCGCAGGTGGGCTTTCCAGAAGTAGAGTGAGACCTTCTGAAAGGGAGGAGCGGGGTGGGCCATGGCTGTGTCCCTGCCTTGCACGGCCCTGGAAGCAGGTCTGGCAGCCCCGTGTCTACCAAAGTGCCCTGTGCCCTCCAGCTGGGCCTTCGGGAAGCTGACTGGCCCTGGAGAACAGGAGGGAAGGGTGTACAGGCCGGCCGGCTTGGCCTCGCTCCGGCCACCCACTGCCTCCCCACCCCCGTCCAGGCCAGATGCCCTCATAGTGCCGAGTCGCTGGCTCGGGGCTCGCTGGGGCACGACCAGGCCCTCCGCTCTGAGGGTGCCCTGTGCGGCCAGGGTGGCCCTACCTCCCGTTTGCTGTCAGAACTGGGCGGGACAGACGCCGGGGACACAGGGCCTCCTCCTGGTGTTGGGGCTGCCCACTGCTTCCCGGCGACTCCTCTCCAACCTCTTGGTCCCTGGACACGAGGCACCAGGGTGCCCTGAGGGCCGCGGGGCCGTTAGCTCAGTGTCCTCCGGCCGAGGCTCTTCCCCCGGAACCAGGACTTGTAACCCCGCCATCCCCAGAGCTGCGGGTCCTGGGCTTCACCTCCATGCTGCCCAGAGCCCTGCTCTGGCAGCCGTCTCTGGAGCTCCGCACACCAGCTCCCATCCCAGGCTCTGGTCAGGGGCCCCGGTCAGTCCACCTTGGGCTCACTGCCCAGCCCTGATGGCAGTCTGTCCCTGCCCCACCTTGCAGGCTGCTCCTTTCTCTGGGTGTCTAGGTGTTGCCGAGGGGCTGGGTGAGGTGAGCCAGGAGTTGCCCGGGTGGGGAGGAGCTGAGCCCGTGCAGCCCTGCGCCCTGGGCTGGTGGGGAGGAGCTGAGCCCGTGCAGCCCTGCGCCCTGGGCTGGTGGGGAGGAGCTGAGCCAGTGCAGCCCTGCGCCCTGGGCTGGTGGGTGCGTCTGCATAGAGCCCCTGAGCTGAGCCTGCAGCCAGGGGGCGGGCACGGCAGGCTGGGGTGCAGCCTGGCCCTCCAGCTGCAGAGTGGGCCATGCTCGTGCACCCTCCACAGGCCTGGCTCACACGCCCGCTGGCCTGCCCTGCCTGGCACATTCCAGACGTGCGGGGGCTTGTGGGGTGTGGCCAGGGAGGCGCTGGGCCACGAAGCAGTGGGGAGGTGAGGGAGGCGTGGCCGTGGCCCTCATGAGTTGGTGACTTCAGAGCCGGGAGGCCAGATGTCTCCCAGGTGGGGGTACCGCATCCCTGGGGCTCCATGGCCCCCCGTCCTCTGCTGGGTGGGCTGGTGGGCTTGCTGCTCTGATCACGGCCTGTCACTGCGTGGTGCCGTCTTCCTGTGTCTCCGCTCTGGGAAGGATGCTGGGAAATCAGGTTGGGACAGCCTTACTCTGGAGTGGACCGTCCCAGTGTAGCCTGTTTGTCACACAGACTGTGGGTCAGGGCTGTGACACATCTTTTGGGGCACACGGTTCAGCCCACATGGAAGGGCCAGGCTTGGCAGCTGTGGCTGGGTTGAAGGTGACAGAGGGCCAGACTGAGCCACCTGCTGCCGCTCAGGGGCCCAGGGACCGCCCAAGGAGTGCTGACATGGAGCAGAGGAGCGAGGGCCCTGGGCCTGGCCTGGGTGTGGCCCCTGCAGAGCCAGCACGTGCCGAGTCTGTGACCCCAGGACGGGGTGGGGGCAGAGGAGCCGCAGCCTGTGTGGCACAGTGCTTGGGGAGTAGGGGGTCGAGGGCAGGGTCCCAGAACCCAGTGGGCAGTCAGGGGCCAGCTGGAGGGAGGCCAGAGCAGTAGGGCCACAGGGGGTGGAGGTTGTGGGAGGTGGGAGACGGTGAGGTGGGTGCTGGCTGTGGGGTCAGTGGGTGGGGGGCAGACCAGCTTGTGCTGGGAGCTGTGATGTGGGGCCCCAGAAGTGCCAGGAAGGGTGTGTGTGTAGGGCCTGCCTCACACCGGACCACCCTCACACCCCAAGCCAGCTTACACCAGGCAGCCCCTCTCCTTCCCTCCACGGAGACCTGCAGGGCCAGCAGGACCTCACCTGCAGTCGCGGCTCTGGGCTCTGGGCTCACCGTGGCAGCGGCGGTCTGGTTCCGTGCGTGGCACTCAGGGCCCTGACCGTCTACTCTTCCTGTAGCACTGGTGGACCGGCAGGCTTGCACACCGACGCGTGATGAACGGCCACGCCCCTCTTCCTGACGCCCTCACCAATGGCACCAAGCTGGACAGCACCCCCAGTACCAGGAAGGCTGCGCCAGGAGCTGGCATCCCACCTTGGCCCCAGGCTGAAGCAGCCCCGTCCGCCGAGGCCAAGAGCATTGCGGGGGTGTATGTGGAGGCCTCTGGCCAGGTCCATAGCCTCTACGCGGCCATGAAGCAGGGCCTCCTGCCCACTGAGCTCGGGCTGGCTCTCCTGGAGGCCCAGGCAGCCACCGGGGGCCTTGTCGACCCCACCCAGGGCCAGCTGCTCCCCGTGTGTGAGGCCCTGCGGCAGGGCCTGGTGGGGCTGGAGCTACAGGAGAAGCTGCTGGCCGCAGAGCGTGCGGTTACTGGCTACCCTGACCCCTATGGGGGCGCGAAGCTGTCCCTCTTCCAGGGCATCGGGAAGGAGGTCGTGGACAGGGCCTTGGGCTGGAGCTGGCTGGAAGCCCAGCTGGCCACAGGGGGCCTGGTGGACCCTGCCCGGGGCATACGAGTAGCCCCCAAACTGGCCTGCCAGCAGGGTCTGCTGGACCAGGAGACCTGGCACCGCCTGGTGGGGCCTGAGCCCAGCACGGATGTCCCAGGCTTCCTGGACCCCAACACACTGGAGAGGCTGCCGTACTGTGAGCTGCTGAGCAGGTGTGTGCAGGGCCCCGGGTCAGGCCTGTGCCTGCTGCCCCTCACACCCACCTTCCGCACCCTGGACAGGGCAGTGAGCACAGCTGTGCTACTGCAGGCTGGGGTCCTGGACGAGGAGACAGCCCGAGGCCTGCAGGAGGGCAGGCTGGCGGTGACAGATGTGAGCTCACGTGCCGAGGTGCGGCGTTACCTGGAGGGCCTGGGCGGCGTGGCGGGGCTGGTCCTCCTGCCCGAGGGCCAAAAGAAGAGCTTCTTCCGGGCTGCTGCAGAGCACCTGCTACCCCTGGGTGCTGCGCTCCCACTCCTGGAGGCTCAGGCCGCCACCCACACCCTGGTGGACCCAGCCACAGGCCAGCGGCTGTGGGTGGACGAGGCAGTCAGGGCTGGCCTGGTCGGCCCTGAGCTCCACGGGCAGCTGCTGGTGGCAGAGCAGGCGGTGACGGGCTACCACGACCCCTTCAGCCAGTCCCGGGTGCCCCTCTTCCAGGCCATGCAGAAGGAGCTGGTGGACCGGCCACTGGCACTGCGGCTCCTGGATGCCCAACTGGCCACGGGTGGGCTGGTGTGGCCAACCCACAGGCTCCGGCTGCCCCTGGAGGCTGCGATGCGCTCCGGCTGCCTGGACGAGGGGACGGAGCAGCAGCTGTCGCAGGTCGCAGGCTTCTTAGACCCTCGCACGCACGAACACCTGCGCTATGGGGAGCTGCTGGCCCGCTGCGTCACCGACCTGGAGACTGGGCTCGCCTTCCTGCCCCTCCCAGGGGTTGCCCATGGAGAGAGGCCGGGGCCCCTGTTCATTGAGCACCGCATGCGGCAAGCCCTGAGTGCAGCCACCATTGCTGTCTCCGTGGGGAAGTTCCGGGGCCAGCCTGTGTCTCTCTGGGAGCTGCTTCTCTCCGAGGCGGTCCCCGTGGAGAAGAGGGTGGTACTGGCCAGGCGGCACCAAGAAGGGGCCCTCCCAGTGGAGGAGCTGGCCATCGAGCTGAAGGCCATCGTTGAGCAAGCCGCAGCCACCTCCAGGGCAGCCTTCACCGGGCTGCGAGACCCCGTGTCTGCCGGAGAGCTGCTTGCGGCCGGGATCATCGACCGAGAGCTGTACGAGCAGCTGGAGTGTGGGCACGCCACGGTGCAGGACGTGAGCAGCCTGGGCACGGTGCAGAGGTTCCTGCAGGGCACGGGCTGTGTGGCAGGCCTGCTGCTGCCTGGCACCCAGGAGCGGGTCAGAATCCACGAGGCCCGTGGCAGGGGGCTTCTCAGGCCTGGCACCGCCCTCATCCTCCTGGAGGCGCAGGCCGCCACAGGCTTCATCGTTGACCCCAAGGACAGCAAGAGGTACTCCGTGGAGGAGGCGCTGCGGGCTGGCGTCATCGGGCCTGACGTGTATGCGAAGCTGCTGTCGGCCGAGCGCGCCGTCACCGGCTACACCGACCCCTACACCGGCGAGCGCATCTCCCTGTTCCAGGCCATGCAGAAGGGCCTGATCGTGCGGGAGCACGGCATCCGCCTGCTGGAGGCCCAGATCGCCACGGGCGGCGTCATCGACCCCGTGCACAGCCACCCCTGCCCGTGGAGGTGGCCTACCAGCGCGGCTACTTTGACCAGGCACTGAACTCGATCCTGGCGGACCCCAGTGACGACACCAAGGGCTTCTTCGACCCCAACACGCACGAGAACCTCACCTACCTGCAGCTGCTAGAGCGCTGCGTGGAGGACCCCGACACGGGCCTGCGCCTCCTGCCGCTCAGCAGTGAGCAGCCCCAGCGGGTAGACAGCGCCACCCGGCAGGCCTTCCAGAACCTACTGCTGCCCATGAAGTATGGACGCTTCCAGGGGCAGATGGTCTCTGCATGGGAGCTGGTTAATTCCGAGTACTTCCGCGAGGACTGGAGGCGGCGGCTGCTGCAGCGCTATCGACTGCGAGAGGTCAACCTGCAGCAGGTGGCCCAGCTGCTGGAGAGTGAGAGCCAGCGGTGGGAAGACGTCACGCTCCCTGCGCTGCGAGGCCGGGTCACCGCCCACCAGCTGCTGGAGGCCGGCGTCATTGGACAGGAGCTCCTGGCGCAGGTGCTGGCCGGGACGGTGAGCCCCGAGGAGCTGCTCTGTGTAGACAGCGTCCACAGGTGCCTGCGTGGCTCGGGGGCTGTGAGCGGCGTGCTGCTGCAGCCCTCTGGTCAGTGCCTGGGCCTCTACCAGGCTATGAAGCAGAAGCTGCTAGGGCCTGGCGTAGCTGTGGCACTGCTGGAGGCCCAGGCGGCCACTGGGGCCATCATAGACCCTCACAGCCTGGAGACCCTGTCAGTGGACGAGGCCGTGTGCAGGGGAGTGGTGGGGCCAGAGCTGTATGGCAGGCTGCAGCAGGTGGAGTGCGCTGTCACCGGCTTCAGAGACCCTTTCTCTGGGAAGCAGGTATCCCTGTTCCAGGCCATGAAGAAGGGCCTTGTCCCTGTGGAGCAAGCCACCCGTCTTCTGGAGGCTCAGGTGGCCACAGGAGGAGTCATTGACCCCACAGGCCACCACCACATACCCACGCCCGTGGCCATACAGCGTGGCTATATCGACCCTGAGATGGAAGGGGCCCTGTCCAGCTCCCCCGAGACCTTCCCCACGCTGGACGGCCACGGGCGCAGCAGCTATGCCCAGCTCTTGCAGCAGTGTCCCCGGCACGAGGCCTCTGGACTCCACCTCCTGTCCCTGCCAGAGGGCGCTCCCGCCGTCCTCACAGAGGAGCAAGTTAAGGACGCCCTCCAGGCCACTCCAGGGGCCGGGGATGGCCTGTCCCTCTGGGACCAGCTCTGCTCCTACCACTTCACAGAGGGGCAACGCACAGGCCTCCTGGAGGACGTGCTGGTGGGGAGGGCCACCGTGTCACAGCTGCAGGCCACCGTGCAGAGGTGGGTGCAGGCGGCAGAGCTGGCCCGGGCCCGTGTCTCAGTGCCTGGCCCACGGGGTGAGGTCCCTGCTGTGTGGCTGCTGGATGCTGGCGTGATCACTCGGGAGACCCTGGCGGCACTGGCCGAGGGCACACGGACGCCCGCTGAGGTGGCCGAGCAGCCTGTAGTGAGGGACTGCTTATGGGGCACGGGCTGCGTGGCCGGTGTGCTGCTGCAGCCTTCCGGGGCCAAGGCGAGCATCACGCAGGCTGTGAGGGATGGCCTGCTGCCCCCAGGCCTGGGCCAGCGGCTGCTGGAGGCCCAGGTGGCATCTGGCTCCCTCGTTGACCCTCTGACTGGCCAGAGGCTGTCAGTGGAGGACGCAGTGAGAGCCGGCCTGGTGAGTGTGGGGCTGAGTGAGCAGCTGGGGCAGGTGGAGAGGACCGTGGCCGGGTGCACAGACCCCTGCTCCGGGAGCCCGCTCTCACTGTGGCAGGCCATGGAGAAGGGGCTAGTGTCCCGGGCCGAGGGCCTCCCACTCCTGCAAGCACAGCTGGCCACAGGAGGCGTGCTGGAGCCTGAGCATGGGCTGCACCTGCACCAGGCGCTGGCCTGCAGGCTCGGCCTCCTGGACCAGCAGACGGCCCGGGAGCTGGCCGCCACAGACGAAGGCAGCAAGTTCTTCTTTGACCCCAACACACAGAAGAGGGTGACCTACCAGCAGCTGAAGGCACTCTGCGTGCAGGACCCTGACAGCGGCCAGTGGCTGCTGCCGCTCCCCGAGGACGCTATGCCGCAGGTGGACCGCCACACTGCGGTGGCACTGCGGGCCATGAGGGTGCACATCAGTATGGGGAGGTTCTGCGGGCACAATGTGTCGCTCTGGGACCTGCTGTGCTCTGAGTATGTCAGCACCGACAAGCGGCAGGAGCTGGCAGCGCTCTGCCGGTCCGGGAGGGCGGCAGCCCTGCGCCAGGTGGTCTGTGCGGTCACTGCTTTGGTTGAGGCCGCGGAGAGGCTGCTACCACAGGCCACCTTCCCAGGGCTCCGGAAACAGGTGTCAGCTGGGGACCTGTTCAGGGCCCAGCTGATCAGCAAGGAGATCCTGGACGAGCTGCGTCAGGGGAAGAGGACTGTGCAGGAGGTGGCCGGGATGGACAGCGTGCGGCAGGCCCTGGAGGGAAGCCGCTACATCGCTGGGGTCGTCGTCCGGGCTACCCAGGAGAGGCTGAGCATCCCAGAGGCCCTGCGGAGGCACATCCTGAGGCCCAGCACAGCCCTGGTGCTGCTGGAGGCCCAGGCGGCCACGGGCTTCATCATCGACCCCGTGCAGAACCGCCGGCTGACCGTGGAGCAGGCGTTCCAGGCTGGGATGTTCGGCAAGGAAACCTACACCAAGCTGTTGTCGGCCGAGCGCGCCGTCACCGGCTACACCGACCCCTACACCGGCGAGCGCATCTCCCTGTTCCAGGCCATGCAGAAGGGCCTGATCGTGCGGGAGCACGGCATCCGCCTGCTGGAGGCCCAGATCGCCACGGGCGGCGTCATCGACCCCGTGCACAGCCACCGCCTGCCCGTGGAGGTGGCCTACCAGCGCGGCTACTTCGACGAGGAGATGAGCCGCGTGCTGGCGGACCCCGGCGACGACACCAAGGGCTTCTTCGACCCCAACACGCACGAGAACCTCACCTACCGGCAGCTGCTGGAGCGCTGCATGGAGGACCCCGAGACGGGGCTGTACATGCTGCAGATCATAAAGGAAGGAGACGCCTGCACGTGCGTGGATGAGGACACGAGGCAGGCTCTGCAGGCGACAACCACACATGTGCCCGTGGGGGTGTTCGCCGGGCACACGGTCTCGCTTTGGGACCTACTGTCCTCCCCGTACTTCACGGAGGCCGAGAAGCGAGAGCTCCTCAGGGCATTTAGGGCCCAGGACATGGGCCTGGACGAGCTATTGGCGACCGTCACCAGAGAGATCGAAGAGACGGAAAGGAGGTACCGAGCCGTCAAGGTGGAGGGTCTCTACGGGGAGGTGACAGCTGCGGAGCTGCTCAACTCTGGGGTCATCGATAAAAAGGCCCTGGAGATGTTTCGTGAGGGGGCAGGTGGGGGGCGGGACCTCGGCCAGCTGCAGCAAGTGAGGGCCTGCCTGGACGGCCACAGCTGCGTGGCAGGAGTGGTCGTGCCCTCCACCCAGGAGGTCATGTGTGTGGACGAGGCCAGCAGGAACGGGCTCATCCCTGCGGAGTTCGCGGCTCGCCTGCTGGAAGCACAGGCGGCCACGGGGTTCCTGCTGGACCCCCA
Source organism: Tupaia tana (assembly GCA_026018925.1). Lineage (NCBI taxonomy): Eukaryota > Metazoa > Chordata > Mammalia > Scandentia > Tupaiidae > Tupaia > Tupaia tana. The sequence goes on along the minus strand of JAKSZU010000008.1, from coordinate 93,499,626 downwards.
CACCCACCAGAAGCTCTCTGTGGACGCGGCGGTAGCGGCCGGCTTGGTGGGTGCAGACCTGAAGGACATGCTCCTGGACGCTGAGAAGGCCGCCAGAGGCTACAGTGACCCGGACACAGGGGAGTCCCTGCCACTGCTGCTGGCCATGGACAAGAAGCTGGTCAGCAGGGAGGATGCGCTACGGCTCCTGGAGGTGCAGGTGGCCACAGGGGGCGTCATCGACCCGCGGCACCACCACCGGCTCCCGCTGCAGACGGCCCACAGACACGGCTGTCTGCGTGAGGACGTGTACACGCTGGTCTCCGACCAGAAGCACATGAAGAAGAGGTTTGTGGACCCCAACACACAGGACAGGGTCACCTACCAGGAACTGCAGGAGCGATGCCGCCGGGAGGCGGGCACAGGCTGGGCTCTGTTCCCACTGCTCAAGGACGCAAGGGACTCGGAGTACATCGAGGAGGCCACCCAGAGAGCCCTGGAGGCGGAGCAGGTGGAGGTGACAGTGGGGAGGTACAGAGGACAGAAGCTCTCGCTGTGGTCACTGCTAAACTCGGAGTACGTGACGGAGGAGAAGAGGCGAGAGCTCGTGAGGCGCTACCGGACGGACACGGCGACGGCCCTGCGGGAGGTGGCGCAGGCTGTCCTAGGGATGATCGAGGAGGAGGAAAAGGCCAGGAGGCGGCTGTGGTTCCCAGGGATCCGAAGGCAAGTGACAGCTGCCGAGCTCCTCAGCTCAGCTGTGATCACCAGGGAAACCCTGCGAGACCTGGAGGAGGGCAAGCGAACCGTGCGACAAGTAGCAGAGGAGAGCGAGGTCCAGCGCTACCTGCAGGGCACCAGCTGCATCGCGGGCGTCCTGGTGCCCGCCAAGGACGGGTCGGGCGGCCAGGAGAAGATGAGCATCTACCAGGCCATGTGGAAGGGCGTGCTGAGGCCCGGCACGGCCCTGGTGCTGCTGGAGGCCCAGGCGGCCACGGGCTTCGTCGTGGACCCCGTGGGCGACCGCAGGCTGTCCGTGGAGGAGGCCGTGGCCGCGGGCGTGGTGGGCGGCGAGATCCAGGAGAAGCTGCTGTCGGCCGAGCGCGCCGTCACCGGCTACACCGACCCCTACACCGGCGAGCGCATCTCCCTGTTCCAGGCCATGCAGCGGGACCTGATCGTGCGGGAGCACGGCATCCGCCTGCTGGAGGCCCAGATCGCCACGGGCGGCGTCATCGACCCCGTGCACAGCCACCGCGTGCCCGTGGAGGTGGCCTACCAGCGCGGCTACTTCGACGAGGAGATGAGCCGCGTGCTGGCGGACCCCGGCGACGACACCAAGGGCTTCTTCGACCCCAACACGCACGAGAACCTCACCTACCTGCAGCTGCTGCGCCGCTGCGTGCGTGACCCCGAGACCGGGCTGTACATGCTGCAGCTGGCGGGCCGGGGCTCCCCCGTGCACCAGCTGAGCGAGGAGTCGCGCCGCGCCCTGCACGACGCCCGCGTCACGCCGGGCTCGGGCCCCCTCCGGGCCCAGAGCGTCTCCGTCTGGGAGCTCCTGTTCTACCGCGAGGTGTCCGAGAGCCGGCGGCAGGACCTGCTGCGGCAGTACCAGGCGGGCACGCTGACCGCACAGGAGGTGGGCGCCGCCCTCGCCGTGCTGCTGGCCCGGGCCGAGGAGGACGCGGGCCCGCGCCCGGACCCCCGCGGGGCCCTGCGCGCGGCCACCATGGAGGTCAAGGTGGGCCGCCTCCGGGGGCCCGCGGTGCCCGTGTGGGACGTGCTGGCGTCCGGCTACGTGAGCACGCGCACCCGGGAGGAGCTGCTGGCCCAGTTCGGCTCAGGGACGCTGGCCTTGCCCGGGCTGACCCGCAGGCTGGCCCACATCATCGAGGACGCCGAGGCGGCCCGGCCGGGGACGGCGGAGGCCTCGCCCGGGCAGCGGGAACCAGGGGCGGCCGCCGGGCGCCAAGACGGCCACTCGGGGCCCGGCCAGGGCCAGGGCCAGGGCCAGGGCCAGCACGACGGCGAGGCCCAGGACGCCGGGGGCGGCCAGGAGCAGGCCCTGCGCGCGGCCACCCTGGAGGTGCGCTCCGGGCTGTTCGGGGGCCGGCCGGTGTCCGCCTGGGACGTCCTCTTCTCCGCCTACCTGAGCCAGGCCCGCCGAGACGAGCTGCTGGCCCAGCACGCGGCCGGCGCCCTGGCCCTGCCCGAGCTGGCCGCCATCCTCACCCGGGTCGTCGAGGACACCGAGGAGCGGCTCAGCAAGGTGTCCTTCCGGGGCCTGCGGCGCCAGGTGTCCGCCTCCGAGCTGCGCACGTCCGGGATCCTGGGCCCCGAGACCCTGCGGGACCTGGCCCAGGGCACCAAGACCCTGCAGGAGGTGGCGGAGATGGACTCGGTCCAGCGCTACCTGCAGGGCACCAGCTGCATCGCGGGCGTCCTGGTGCCCGCCAAGGACGGGTCGGGCGGCCAGGAGAAGATGAGCATCTACCAGGCCATGTGGAAGGGCGTGCTGAGGCCCGGCACGGCCCTGGTGCTGCTGGAGGCCCAGGCGGCCACGGGCTTCGTCGTGGACCCCGTGGGCGACCGCAGGCTGTCCGTGGAGGAGGCCGTGGCCGCGGGCGTGGTGGGCGGCGAGATCCAGGAGAAGCTGCTGTCGGCCGAGCGCGCCGTCACCGGCTACACCGACCCCTACACCGGCGAGCGCATCTCCCTGTTCCAGGCCATGCAGCGGGACCTGATCGTGCGGAGCACGGCATCCGCCTGCTGGAGGCCCAGATCGCCACGGGCGGCGTCATCGACCCCGTGCACAGCCACCGCGTGCCCGTGGAGGTGGCCTACCAGCGCGGCTACTTCGACGAGGAGATGAGCCGCGTGCTGGCGGACCCCGGCGACGACACCAAGGGCTTCTTCGACCCCAACACGCACGAGAACCTCACCTACCTGCAGCTGCTGCGCCGCTGCGTGCGTGACCCCGAGACCGGGCTGTACATGCTGCAGCTGGCGGGCCGGGGCTCCCCCGTGCACCAGCTGAGCGAGGAGTCGCGCCGCGCCCTGCACGACGCCCGCGTCACGCCGGGCTCGGGCCCCCTCCGGGCCCAGAGCGTCTCCGTCTGGGAGCTCCTGTTCTACCGCGAGGTGTCCGAGAGCCGGCGGCAGGACCTGCTGCGGCAGTACCAGGCGGGCACGCTGACCGCACAGGAGGTGGGCGCCGCCCTCGCCGTGCTGCTGGCCCGGGCCGAGGAGGACGCGGGCCCGCGCCCGGACCCCCGCGGGGCCCTGCGCGCGGCCACCATGGAGGTCAAGGTGGGCCGCCTCCGGGGGCCCGCGGTGCCCGTGTGGGACGTGCTGGCGTCCGGCTACGTGAGCACGCGCACCCGGGAGGAGCTGCTGGCCCAGTTCGGCTCAGGGACGCTGGCCTTGCCCGGGCTGACCCGCAGGCTGGCCCACATCATCGAGGACGCCGAGGCGGCCCGGCCGGGGACGGCGGAGGCCTCGCCCGGGCAGCGGGAACCAGGGGCGGCCGCCGGGCGCCAAGACGGCCACTCGGGGCCCGGCCAGGGCCAGGGCCAGGGCCAGGGCCAGCACGACGGCGAGGCCCAGGACGCCGGGGGCGGCCAGGAGCAGGCCCTGCGCGCGGCCACCCTGGAGGTGCGCTCCGGGCTGTTCGGGGGCCGGCCGGTGTCCGCCTGGGACGTCCTCTTCTCCGCCTACCTGAGCCAGGCCCGCCGAGACGAGCTGCTGGCCCAGCACGCGGCCGGCGCCCTGGCCCTGCCCGAGCTGGCCGCCATCCTCACCCGGGTCGTCGAGGACACCGAGGAGCGGCTCAGCAAGGTGTCCTTCCGGGGCCTGCGGCGCCAGGTGTCCGCCTCCGAGCTGCGCACGTCCGGGATCCTGGGCCCCGAGACCCTGCGGGACCTGGCCCAGGGCACCAAGACCCTGCAGGAGGTGGCGGAGATGGACTCGGTCCAGCGCTACCTGCAGGGCACCAGCTGCATCGCGGGCGTCCTGGTGCCCGCCAAGGACGGGTCGGCGGCCAGGAGAAGATGAGCATCTACCAGGCCATGTGGAAGGGCGTGCTGAGGCCCGGCACGGCCCTGGTGCTGCTGGAGGCCCAGGCGGCCACGGGCTTCGTCGTGGACCCCGTGGGCGACCGCAGGCTGTCCGTGGAGGAGGCCGTGGCCGCGGGCGTGGTGGGCGGCGAGATCCAGGAGAAGCTGCTGTCGGCCGAGCGCGCCGTCACCGGCTACACCGACCCCTACACCGGCGAGCGCATCTCCCTGTTCCAGGCCATGCAGCGGGACCTGATCGTGCGGGAGCACGGCATCCGCCTGCTGGAGGCCCAGATCGCCACGGGCGGCGTCATCGACCCCGTGCACAGCCACCGCGTGCCCGTGGAGGTGGCCTACCAGCGCGGCTACTTCGACGAGGAGATGAGCCGCGTGCTGGCGGACCCCGGCGACGACACCAAGGGCTTCTTCGACCCCAACACGCACGAGAACCTCACCTACCTGCAGCTGCTGCGCCGCTGCGTGCGTGACCCCGAGACCGGGCTGTACATGCTGCAGCTGGCGGGCCGGGGCTCCCCCGTGCACCAGCTGAGCGAGGAGTCGCGCCGCGCCCTGCACGACGCCCGCGTCACGCCGGGCTCGGGCCCCCTCCGGGCCCAGAGCGTCTCCGTCTGGGAGCTCCTGTTCTACCGCGAGGTGTCCGAGAGCCGGCGGCAGGACCTGCTGCGGCAGTACCAGGCGGGCACGCTGACCGCACAGGAGGTGGGCGCCGCCCTCGCCGTGCTGCTGGCCCGGGCCGAGGAGGACGCGGGCCCGCGCCCGGACCCCCGCGGGGCCCTGCGCGCGGCCACCATGGAGGTCAAGGTGGGCCGCCTCCGGGGGCCCGCGGTGCCCGTGTGGGACGTGCTGGCGTCCGGCTACGTGAGCACGCGCACCCGGGAGGAGCTGCTGGCCCAGTTCGGCTCAGGGACGCTGGCCTTGCCCGGGCTGACCCGCAGGCTGGCCCACATCATCGAGGACGCCGAGGCGGCCCGGCCGGGGACGGCGGAGGCCTCGCCCGGGCAGCGGGAACCAGGGGCGGCCGCCGGGCGCCAAGACGGCCACTCGGGGCCCGGCCAGGGCCAGGGCCAGGGCCAGGGCCAGCACGACGGCGAGGCCCAGGACGCCGGGGGCGGCCAGGAGCAGGCCCTGCGCGCGGCCACCCTGGAGGTGCGCTCCGGGCTGTTCGGGGGCCGGCCGGTGTCCGCCTGGGACGTCCTCTTCTCCGCCTACCTGAGCCAGGCCCGCCGAGACGAGCTGCTGGCCCAGCACGCGGCCGGCGCCCTGGCCCTGCCCGAGCTGGCCGCCATCCTCACCCGGGTCGTCGAGGACACCGAGGAGCGGCTCAGCAAGGTGTCCTTCCGGGGCCTGCGGCGCCAGGTGTCCGCCTCCGAGCTGCGCACGTCCGGGATCCTGGGCCCCGAGACCCTGCGGGACCTGGCCCAGGGCACCAAGACCCTGCAGGAGGTGGCGGAGATGGACTCGGTCCAGCGCTACCTGCAGGGCACCAGCTGCATCGCGGGCGTCCTGGTGCCCGCCAAGGACGGGTCGGGCGGCCAGGAGAAGATGAGCATCTACCAGGCCATGTGGAAGGGCGTGCTGAGGCCCGGCACGGCCCTGGTGCTGCTGGAGGCCCAGGCGGCCACGGCTTCGTCGTGGACCCCGTGGGCGACCGCAGGCTGTCCGTGGAGGAGGCCGTGGCCGCGGGCGTGGTGGGCGGCGAGATCCAGGAGAAGCTGCTGTCGGCCGAGCGCGCCGTCACCGGCTACACCGACCCCTACACCGGCGAGCGCATCTCCCTGTTCCAGGCCATGCAGCGGGACCTGATCGTGCGGGAGCACGGCATCCGCCTGCTGGAGGCCCAGATCGCCACGGGCGGCGTCATCGACCCCGTGCACAGCCACCGCGTGCCCGTGGAGGTGGCCTACCAGCGCGGCTACTTCGACGAGGAGATGAGCCGCGTGCTGGCGGACCCCGGCGACGACACCAAGGGCTTCTTCGACCCCAACACGCACGAGAACCTCACCTACCTGCAGCTGCTGCGCCGCTGCGTGCGTGACCCCGAGACCGGGCTGTACATGCTGCAGCTGGCGGGCCGGGGCTCCCCCGTGCACCAGCTGAGCGAGGAGTCGCGCCGCGCCCTGCACGACGCCCGCGTCACGCCGGGCTCGGGCCCCCTCCGGGCCCAGAGCGTCTCCGTCTGGGAGCTCCTGTTCTACCGCGAGGTGTCCGAGAGCCGGCGGCAGGACCTGCTGCGGCAGTACCCAGGCGGGCACGCTGACCGCACAGGAGGTGGGCGCCGCCCTCGCCGTGCTGCTGGCCCGGGCCGAGGAGGACGCGGGCCCGCGCCCGGACCCCCGCGGGGCCCTGCGCGCGGCCACCATGGAGGTCAAGGTGGGCCGCCTCCGGGGGCCCGCGGTGCCCGTGTGGGACGTGCTGGCGTCCGGCTACGTGAGCACGCGCACCCGGGAGGAGCTGCTGGCCCAGTTCGGCTCAGGGACGCTGGCCTTGCCCGGGCTGACCCGCAGGCTGGCCCACATCATCGAGGACGCCGAGGCGGCCCGGCCGGGGACGGCGGAGGCCTCGCCCGGGCAGCGGGAACCAGGGGCGGCCGCCGGGCGCCAAGACGGCCACTCGGGGCCCGGCCAGGGCCAGGGCCAGGGCCAGGGCCAGCACGACGGCGAGGCCCAGGACGCCGGGGGCGGCCAGGAGCAGGCCCTGCGCGCGGCCACCCTGGAGGTGCGCTCCGGGCTGTTCGGGGGCCGGCCGGTGTCCGCCTGGGACGTCCTCTTCTCCGCCTACCTGAGCCAGGCCCGCCGAGACGAGCTGCTGGCCCAGCACGCGGCCGGCGCCCTGGCCCTGCCCGAGCTGGCCGCCATCCTCACCCGGTCGTCGAGGACACCGAGGAGCGGCTCAGCAAGGTGTCCTTCCGGGGCCTGCGGCGCCAGGTGTCCGCCTCCGAGCTGCGCACGTCCGGGATCCTGGGCCCCGAGACCCTGCGGGACCTGGCCCAGGGCACCAAGACCCTGCAGGAGGTGGCGGAGATGGACTCGGTCCAGCGCTACCTGCAGGGCACCAGCTGCATCGCGGGCGTCCTGGTGCCCGCCAAGGACGGGTCGGGCGGCCAGGAGAAGATGAGCATCTACCAGGCCATGTGGAAGGGCGTGCTGAGGCCCGGCACGGCCCTGGTGCTGCTGGAGGCCCAGGCGGCCACGGGCTTCGTCGTGGACCCCGTGGGCGACCGCAGGCTGTCCGTGGAGGAGGCCGTGGCCGCGGGCGTGGTGGGCGGCGAGATCCAGGAGAAGCTGCTGTCGGCCGAGCGCGCCGTCACCGGCTACACCGACCCCTACACCGGCGAGCGCATCTCCCTGTTCCAGGCCATGCAGCGGGACCTGATCGTGCGGGAGCACGGCATCCGCCTGCTGGAGGCCCAGATCGCCACGGGCGGCGTCATCGACCCCGTGCACAGCCACCGCGTGCCCGTGGAGGTGGCCTACCAGCGCGGCTACTTCGACGAGGAGATGAGCCGCGTGCTGGCGGACCCCGGCGACGACACCAAGGGCTTCTTCGACCCCAACACGCACGAGAACCTCACCTACCTGCAGCTGCTGCGCCGCTGCGTGCGTGACCCCGAGACCGGGCTGTACATGCTGCAGCTGGCGGGCCGGGGCTCCCCCGTGCACCAGCTGAGCGAGGAGTCGCGCCGCGCCCTGCACGACGCCCCGCGTCACGCCGGGCTCGGGCCCCCTCCGGGCCCAGAGCGTCTCCGTCTGGGAGCTCCTGTTCTACCGCGAGGTGTCCGAGAGCCGGCGGCAGGACCTGCTGCGGCAGTACCAGGCGGGCACGCTGACCGCACAGGAGGTGGGCGCCGCCCTCGCCGTGCTGCTGGCCCGGGCCGAGGAGGACGCGGGCCCGCGCCCGGACCCCCGCGGGGCCCTGCGCGCGGCCCACCATGGAGGTCAAGGTGGGCCGCCTCCGGGGGCCCGCGGTGCCCGTGTGGGACGTGCTGGCGTCCGGCTACGTGAGCACGCGCACCCGGGAGGAGCTGCTGGCCCAGTTCGGCTCAGGGACGCTGGCCTTGCCCGGGCTGACCCGCAGGCTGGCCCACATCATCGAGGACGCCGAGGCGGCCCGGGCCGGGGACGGCGGAGGCCTCGCCCGGGCAGCGGGAACCAGGGGCGGCCGCCGGGCGCCAAGACGGCCACTCGGGGCCCGGCCAGGGCCAGGGCCAGGGCCAGGGCCAGCACGACGGCGAGGCCCAGGACGCCGGGGGCGGCCAGGAGCAGGCCCTGCGCGCGGCCACCCTGGAGGTGCGCTCCGGGCTGTTCGGGGGCCGGCCGGTGTCCGCCTGGGACGTCCTCTTCTCCGCCTACCTGAGCCAGGCCCGCCGAGACGAGCTGCTGGCCCAGCACGCGGCCGGCGCCCTGGCCCTGCCCGAGCTGGCCGCCATCCTCACCCGGGTCGTCGAGGACACCGAGGAGCGGCTCAGCAAGGTGTCCTTCCGGGGCCTGCGGCGCCAGGTGTCCGCCTCCGAGCTGCGCACGTCCGGGATCCTGGGCCCCGAGACCCTGCGGGACCTGGCCCAGGGCACCAAGACCCTGCAGGAGGTGGCGGAGATGGACTCGGTCCAGCGCTACCTGCAGGGCACCAGCTGCATCGCGGGCGTCCTGGTGCCCGCCAAGGACGGGTCGGGCGGCCAGGAGAAGATGAGCATCTACCAGGCCATGTGGAAGGGCGTGCTGAGGCCCGGCACGGCCCTGGTGCTGCTGGAGGCCCAGGCGGCCACGGGCTTCGTCGTGGACCCCGTGGGCGACCGCAGGCTGTCCGTGGAGGAGGCCGTGGCCGCGGGCGTGGTGGGCGGCGAGATCCAGGAGAAGCTGCTGTCGGCCGAGCGCGCCGTCACCGGCTACACCGACCCCTACACCGGCGAGCGCATCTCCCTGTTCCAGGCCATGCAGCGGGACCTGATCGTGCGGGAGCACGGCATCCGCCTGCTGGAGGCCCAGATCGCCACGGGCGGCGTCATCGACCCCGTGCACAGCCACCGCGTGCCCCGTGGAGGTGGCCTACCAGCGCGGCTACTTCGACGAGGAGATGAGCCGCGTGCTGGCGGACCCCGGCGACGACACCAAGGGCTTCTTCGACCCCAACACGCACGAGAACCTCACCTACCTGCAGCTGCTGCGCCGCTGCGTGCGTGACCCCGAGACCGGGCTGTACATGCTGCAGCTGGCGGGCCGGGGCTCCCCCGTGCACCAGCTGAGCGAGGAGTCGCGCCGCGCCCTGCACGACGCCCGCGTCACGCCGGGCTCGGGCCCCCCTCCGGGCCCAGAGCGTCTCCGTCTGGGAGCTCCTGTTCTACCGCGAGGTGTCCGAGAGCCGGCGGCAGGACCTGCTGCGGCAGTACCAGGCGGGCACGCTGACCGCACAGGAGGTGGGCGCCGCCCTCGCCGTGCTGCTGGCCCGGGCCGAGGAGGACGCGGGGCCCGCGCCCGGACCCCCGCGGGGCCCTGCGCGCGGCCACCATGGAGGTCAAGGTGGGCCGCCTCCGGGGGCCCGCGGTGCCCGTGTGGGACGTGCTGGCGTCCGGCTACGTGAGCACGCGCACCCGGGAGGAGCTGCTGGCCCAGTTCGGCTCAGGGACGCTGGCCTTGCCCGGGCTGACCCGCAGGCTGGCCCACATCATCGAGGACGCCGAGGCGGCCCGGCCGGGGACGGCGGAGGCCTCGCCCGGGCAGCGGGAACCAGGGGCGGCCGCCGGCGCCAAGACGGCCACTCGGGGCCCGGCCAGGGCCAGGGCCAGGGCCAGGGCCAGCACGACGGCGAGGCCCAGGACGCCGGGGCGGCCAGGAGCAGGCCCTGCGCGCGGCCACCCTGGAGGTGCGCTCCGGGCTGTTCGGGGGCCGGCCGGTGTCCGCCTGGGACGTCCTCTTCTCCGCCTACCTGAGCCAGGCCCGCCGAGACGAGCTGCTGGCCAGCACCGGCCGGCGCCCTGGCCCTGCCCGAGCTGGCCGCCATCCTCACCCGGGTCGTCGAGGACACCGAGGAGCGGCTCAGCAAGGTGTCCTTCCGGGGCCTGCGGCGCCAGGTGTCCGCCTCCGAGCTGCGCACGTCCGGGATCCTGGGCCCCGAGACCCTGCGGGACCTGGCCCAGGGCACCAAGACCCTGCAGGAGGTGGTGGAGATGGACTCGGTCCAGCGCTACCTGCAGGGCACCAGCTGCATCGCGGGCGTCCTGGTGCCCGCCAAGGACGGGTCGGGCGGCCAGGAGAAGATGAGCATCTACCAGGCCATGTGGAAGGGCGTGCTGAGGCCCGGCACGGCCCTGGTGCTGCTGGAGGCCCAGGCGGCCACGGGCTTCGTCGTGGACCCCGTGGGCGACCGCAGGCTGTCCGTGGAGGAGGCCGTGGCCGCGGGCGTGGTGGGCGGCGAGATCCAGGAGAAGCTGCTGTCGGCCGAGCGCGCCGTCACCCGGCTACACCGACCCCTACACCGGCGAGCGCATCTCCCTGTTCCAGGCCATGCAGCGGGACCTGATCGTGCGGGAGCACGGCATCCGCCTGCTGGAGGCCCAGATCGCCACGGGCGGCGTCATCGACCCCCGTGCACAGCCACCGCGTGCCCGTGGAGGTGGCCTACCAGCGCGGCTACTTCGACGAGGAGATGAGCCGCGTGCTGGCGGACCCCGGCGACGGACACCAAGGGCTTCTTCGACCCCAACACGCACGAGAACCTCACCTACCTGCAGCTGCTGCGCCGCTGCGTGCGTGACCCCGAGACCGGGCTGTACATGCTGCAGCTGGCGGGCCGGGCTCCCCCGTGCACCAGCTGAGCGAGGAGTCGCGCCGCGCCCTGCACGACGCCCGCGTCACGCCGGGCTCGGGCCCCTCCGGGCCCAGAGCGTCTCGTCTGGGAGCTCCTGTTCTACCGCGAGGTGTCCGAGAGCCGGCGGCAGGACCTGCTGCGGCAGTACCAGGCGGGCACGCTGACCGCACAGGAGGTGGGCGCCGCCCTCGCCGTGCTGCTGGCCCGGGCCGAGGAGGACGCGGGCCCGCGCCCGGACCCCCGCGGGGCCCTGCGCGCGGCCACCATGGAGGTCAAGGGTGGGCCGCCTCCGGGGGCCCGCGGTGCCCGTGTGGGACGTGCTGGCGTCCGGCTACGTGAGCACGCGCACCCGGGAGGAGCTGCTGGCCCAGTTCGGCTCAGGGACGCTGGCCTTGCCCGGGCTGACCCGCAGGCTGGCCCACATCATCGAGGACGCCGAGGCGGCCGGCCGGGGACGGCGGAGGCCTCGCCCGGGCAGCGGGAACCAGGGGCGGGCCGCCGGGCGCCAAGACGGCCACTCGGGGCCCGGCCAGGGCCAGGGCCAGGGCCAGGGCCAGCACGACGGCGAGGCCCAGGACGCCGGGGGCGGCCAGGAGCAGGCCCTGCGCGCGGCCACCCTGGAGGTGCGCTCCGGGCTGTTCGGGGGGGCCGGCCGGTGTCCGCCTGGGACGTCCTCTTCTCCGCCTACCTGAGCCAGGCCCGCCGAGACGAGCTGCTGGCCCAGCACGCGGCCGGCGCCCTGGCCCTGCCCGAGCTGGCCGCCATCCTCACCCGGGTCGTCGAGGACACCGAGGAGCGGCTCAGCAAGGTGTCCTTCCGGGCCTGCGGCGCCAGGTGTCCGCCTCCGAGCTGCGCACGTCCGGGATCCTGGGCCCCGAGACCCTGCGGGACCTGGCCCAGGGCACCAAGACCCTGCAGGAGGTGGCGGAGATGGACTCGGTCCAGCGCTACCTGCAGGGCACCAGCTGCATCGCGGGCGTCCTGGTGCCCGCCAAGGACGGGTCGGGCGGCCAGGAGAAGATGAGCATCTACCAGGCCATGTGGAAGGGCGTGCTGAGGCCCGGCACGGCCCTGGTGCTGCTGGAGGCCCAGGCGGCCACGGGCTTCGTCGTGGACCCCGTGGGCGACCGCAGGCTGTCCGTGGAGGAGGCCGTGGCCGCGGGCGTGGTGGGCGGCGAGATCCAGGAGAAGCTGCTGTCGGCCGAGCGCGCCGTCACCGGCTACACCGACCCCTACACCGGCGAGCGCATCTCCCTGTTCCAGGCCATGCAGCGGGACCTGATCGTGCGGGAGCACGGCATCCGCCTGCTGGAGGCCCAGATCGCCACGGGCGGCGTCATCGACCCCGTGCACAGCCACCGCGTGCCCGTGGAGGTGGCCTACCAGCGCGGCTACTTCGACGAGGAGATGAGCCGCGTGCTGGCGGACCCCCGGCGACGACACCAAGGGCTTCTTCGACCCCAACACGCACGAGAACCTCACCTACCTGCAGCTGCTGCGCCGCTGCGTGCGTGACCCCGAGACCGAGGCTGTACATGCTGCAGCTGGCGGGCCGGGGGCTCCCCCGTGCACCAGCTGAGCGAGGAGTCGCGCCGCGCCCTGCACGACGCCCGCGTCACGCCGGGCTCGGGCCCCCTCCGGGCCCAGAGCGTCTCCGTCTGGGAGCTCCTGTTCTACTACCTCGCGAGGTGTCCGAGAGCCGGCGGCAGGACCTGCTGCGGCAGTACCAGGCGGGCACGCTGACCGCACAGGAGGTGGCGCCGCCCTCGCCGTGCTGCTGGCCCGGGCCGAGGAGGACAGGTGCTTCGTGTGACCTCCACTCTGGACTGTTTTCTGCCTGACGGCCAAAGGGTCTTCATAGTCTCACTAACACTTTTTATTGTGTTGTGTTTTCCTGTTGCAGTTGGCTTATTCTTTTCGCTAATATTTGTTGTTTTGTATTTTTTCTCCATATTATCGTTTCCCCTACTGGTGTGTCATGAGCTCTCCTCGGTCGCTCTGCCATTCCTCCAGCCCATTCTCCTGACGGGTTCTCAAGGCCGTCCCCCAGGACGTGTTCGTGCTGTTCATTCCCTCATCGTGTCAAGACGCTCCTCGTGCCCACTGCGTGAATGTGAAGAATCTTTGCCCTGTGCCCCGCATCTTCTGTCCCTGGCGGTGGTCTGTGGGTGCGCTGCGCTGTGACTGCGTTTACGTGGGTGCACTCCCTCTGCTCGGGCAAAGGCCTAGTGTCCAGGCTGGCCCATGTGTCCCCCTGTGGGTTTCCCGGTGAGACTGGCCTACTCTCTTGCCCTCAGCGCAGCATGGCGGCTGACCCGCAGCGGGCGGGCTGTCCTCGTTTCTTTCATAGCAGTGTCTTAGGGAGCGGTTTATAAAGAAATGCGAATGTTTGAACAAAATCCACCATTTCCGGTTTTCCAATCAGCCGTGAAAGGCACATCTGTACCGTAGGTGCTGGAGCGACAGGCCCACCAGCCCGCCCTTGGCACTGAGGGAACAGTGCCCTGCGATGCTGGCGACCACACAGCGCCCGGGACCCACAGCCACACGTGCGTGCTGCTCACCCTGCTGGGAAAGGCGTGGGGTACTTTGGTGGGACCTTGTGTGCTTGTCTCGTTTCCTCTCTCTCGAAGGAAATACATACGTTTTAAAGTTGGACGTCATCCAGTCTGAGTCCTTGCCCACCGCCTTCGTCTCCTGTCAGACCGCGGCACTCCTGTCGGTCCACTCTGACGTTACTCACCGTCCCCTGCAATCTCCATGCTTCTGCACAGCTTAGTGTGCTTTCACGCCTGGTACCTGTCACTGCGCACACCTCGGCGCAGCCCTCTTCCCACGTGTCTGCTGAGCATCCTCCCACTCGCCTCGGGTAGCCGGGGCAGCACGTGTGGAGTGGCTGCCCCAAGTCTCCCGACGGTCCGGTCGCCTGGGTCAGCATGGCCTTGCCGTCCACTGCTTGTCTTTTCCTGGAACTTGGTCGGATTCTCAGCTCTCAGAGGGCTGAGTATCAGGAGTCACACCTCGGGTGTCACTAGGCACGTGCGTGGGGCTCTGTGCCATGTGGCGCGCCCCCTTCGGCTTTGCCAGCCCTCGGTTAGGACGACCATGGGCCTTGCCCCTGTGCACTCTCAGTTCCTGGTCTGCGGGCTTCGTGTTCTCTCTGTTGTCCCCTCACTGGCGCCACACTTGGCCCATGAGGGAGCAAGACTGACGCTGGGTCCTGGTGGAGCAAGGACCCCTCTTCCAGCTCCCACTGTTGGGATTCACACACACCCGGCTCCTGTGGCCTGTTTTTGGCCCTCCAGCTGGAAGCCAGGGCCCTTCTGAGTCATGCAGTTCCACACAGCTGGGGCCACACCCCCTGCAGGCCGGAAGGGAGAGACTGGCAGGAGAGGTGTCCTGCAGACACCGCACGCCAGCCCAGAGCCCAGCTCCTCTGCGGCAAAGTGGCATCTCACAGGGTCTCGGGGCCCTGCCCACCTCCTCCTGGGCAGCCGCAGACAGGTGGGGGAGCAGGGGGGCACTCTCCTGAGCCTGTATGAGGAGACGGTGGGTTCTCCCCGTGCACTGCAGTCGTGAGACTCGCCCCTCTCTCGGCTGGCTTGGTACTGGAGCAGCAGGGTACGAACACCGTCGTGGGCCACTCTTCACCTCCTCCCTCCCTCCCATCCCACAGCTACTCGCCTTTCAGGGTCCAGCAGCAGTAGCAGCGTTCGTGTCTCTCCAGAGCCTGTCCCCTAGGAGAGATGGGGCACCACGTGGCACCACGTCATCTCGGCCAGCCCCTCGCAGCTCATGGGTCCATTCAGGTCTCACAGGCCAAGAACCTGGGTCCTGGGACCCTAACCTGCAGGTCTCCCATGACAGCAGTGGGGAACCAAGAACTCCAACTGCCAACTTGCACCTGTCCCCAAGGTGCCAACACCCACCATAAGTGCTTGCAGGGCAGGAGCGCAGCTGGGAGCGGGGTCTCAGACCCGGGCAGGGCCGGCCGGGGTCCCAGGCCATCTGTGACTATGCTGGCTGGGCACCATCCACGGCAGCTGGCAGAGGTGAGCAGTGCCCACCCAGAGCCACACGGGCCGTCGGACCAGGCAGCAAGACCAGAAAGGCCAGAAGGCCATGGCGAGCTGCCCACGGGTGCTAAGTGCCCTGGCCAGCAGCTAGGGGCCTCCCGGCGACAAGGGGGGCCCTCACACTCGGGCGCCATCTCCAAGCTCCACTCTGGCTGCTCACTGCATTGAGTTTCAAACCAAAACAGGTTTGGAGATCCCGATCCTCGGGGTTCCCGGAGAACACCCCCCTGCAACTAAGACCCCAGACACAAAGGCCAGACGAAGCTCGGGCTGGCTCTGCAGCCTGCGGGTCAGGGCGCGGCCAGCCACAGTAGCTTGAGAAAACACTTCAGGTGCCTGCGCACGTGTGCCCCAAATCCCGACGGGGGAAGTGGAAGAGGGCTGGTCACCCAGTGGGCGTGTGCTTTCTCCTCTATCTCCGCCCCTCCGGCAGGGACATATACCCTTTGGCAACTAAAACACAAACATAAACAAACGAACCAAAAAACAGAGAGAGCAAGCATACAGCGTGAGGGTTAGGTCACTAGACTCCCACACGGCCAACTGGCTGGAGTCGTGGGCCTGGAGGCTTACTTCTTCGTATTGCCCTCTCTCTTTTTCTCTGTCTTTCATTGGTGAGCACATGTGCCCTATAACAAATTAAAAATAATAATTAATTTAACTAAAAAAAAAAAAAAGAAAGTGTATTTAGAGGGTCAGCACACAGGCTGTAAGATTAAAGCCCTGCGTGCAAAGCCCAGCACCACGCTTAGCCGCACTCTGGCAAGGGCCTCCCTAAGGGCCTCCTCTCCTCTGGGGGCATGATCACACTAATTCCCGCGGTGGCTGTGAGTGCAGCGGGGCTCTGCACACAGCCTGGGGACAGCACCGGGCCCTCTGCAGTGATGGGCTGTGTCGCTAACACCCTCCTGGTTCCCTGCTTCTCGGCTGCGAGCTGCTCTCCCCGTCAACCCAGGCAGCCCAGCTAAGCAGGAGTGGGGGGTGCTGCAGAAAAGAACTGGAAGACGCAGGGCCCTGGGCAGACATCTGCGTCCAAAGCAGACCGTGGCGAGGCCACAGGCTTCGTGGTTGGAGAGGGGGTCTGGCTTCCCTGGCCACTTGGTGTGCCCTGACTTCCTCAGCACCCCCACAGGCCCTGGTTCGTCACCCCGTCCTGGGGACAGAGAGGAGACAGAAACTGACAAGGTCAAGTACCCGGCTTGCCCTTCCCTCGACCTGTAAGGGGCTGCTTCCAAGCTGTGCGCCAGGCGGGCGGCACCCAGGGCAGGGCACGCCTGTGCCAATGGTCACGGTCTCGCGTGGCCGCGAGGCTGTGCTGGGCCTCTTGGTACTGAGGTACAGTGGGAGCTGCCACACCTGCCTCGTGGGTGCAGAGAGCAGGGGGCACTGAGCTACCTCCAGGGGCTTGGGCCGCCACCTCCAGCCACAGTGCGCATGGCACTGCCTCTGGGCAGAGGGCGCCGGGTGCCGTGGGCTTTGGGCCAATGCAGTGGCACCAAAGACAGGGAACTCGATGGGCCCGCCCGTTAGACAAGGTCCTCCAGGCCTCCCCACAGACCCCGAGCCACCGGCCGCACAGAGCCACAGCCGGCATTCCGACGTCACACCTCCAGAGCGACAGCACCCAGACCTCGTTGGGACGGCGGCCCCTGGACAAGGCGAGGCGTGGGCTCAGCTTGTTCCCGGCAGTGCTGCTCGCCATGGTGCCAGACGCTCAGCCCTGGATATGGGCACACAGGTGTCCCTGCAGAGGGCAGGGCCAAGCACACTCAGTGAGTGGTCATGTGGACAGGCAGGTTCTTACCTGGGGTGGTCCAGGGAAGTCCCCAGGAAGGTGACACGGGCAGAATCTCAGAGGCTTCAATCTGTGCCCTCTCACAGCCAGATGCGTACGCTCTAGGGGCAGGTCTAGTACATGGCACACGGGGCTCCCTCGGCACCGCACAAGCACGTGGTGTGTTTGAGGACACGCAGGGGACAGAGGGGAGCAGACCTCCCAGGAGCCTAAGAGCGGTCGTCAGCGAGGACACAGGCCCCGAATCTGGACCCTCTGCTTGAAGGCCTCTTCTCTAGACAAAGGCCCCTCCTGTCCACCCGCCTCCTCATCTGACTGCCTTGTGGCACCTGGGGGTGCAGGACCGCACGCAGCAGGGACAAGGATGCGCCTCTGTTCAGGTCTGGACGAAATAAGCTCAGCGCTCGGGGACAGAAGCAGGCGCTTGATGTCTTTGATGGGGTCTGGCCTCGTGCTGTGTGATGTTCCCTGTGGCCCACCCTCTGGCCCCCTCCCTCCAAGACTCCGGTGAGGTGTCCCGGGTGCCCCGGCCTCTTCGCCCTCGGGCCCTGGGCTGTCCGCTGGCTCTGTCTTCCTGGTAGGCTCTCCATTCTCCTCCACTTCCAGCCCCCATCCTGCTCAGGAGTGAGGGCGCGCTCCACTGTCCTGCTGCTCTGGTCCTGGAGCTGCTCTGGGCCACGCGCTCACCTCCCCACGACCTTCTGTGGTCTCCTCGCTGACCTGGGTGGCCAGGCCCGTGCAGGGTCCACAGAGGCTCATTGGTTCTGTTGCTCCTAGGGCTCCCACCCACAGGCTCCTTGCTCCTGGGGAGCTCTGGTTTCCCGACTGCGTCTGGCACCATGGCGAGCAGCACTGCAGGGAACAAAGAGGCCCACGCCTCGCCTTGTCCAGGGGCCTCGCCTTGTCCAGGGGCCGCCGTCCCAACGAGGTCTGGGTGCTGTCGCTCTGGAGGTGTGACGTCAGAATGCCGGCTGTGGCTCTGTGTGGCCGGTGGCTCGGGGTCTGTGGGGAGGCCTGGAGGACCTTGTCTAAAGGGCGGGCCCCATCGAGTTCCCTGTCTTTGCTGTGGACGCATGGCCAGGAACAGGTCACAGCGGGCAGACCCTGCCAGGTCCTTCCTCTCTCGATCTCAGCGGGCGCTCCTGGAAAAAGCTAATGAGCTAAGAAGCTGGCGTCCAGGCAGGTGGAAAGAGAGCGCGTGGGAACCCACCAGCAGGTGGAGAGATCCGGTCTGGCTAGCCCCTCCGGTGGGTGTGTTTGGTGCAGGCCGAGAGGGCTGACCCCAGCTCTGGGACTGAGGCCTCCTGCGGCTGCGGTCCCCTGGGTGGGCCCCACGCGGGGCCATTGCTGAGCAGGGCCTACCAGCGGGCCAAGGTTGTGTGTGGCAGGGAGAGGGTGGGAAAGCGGGGCAGGGCTGCGGCGCCGACAGGCGGGCAGGGTGGCGTGCAGAGCCCGCGGGCCGGTCTGGGCCTGCTCTCCCCGACCCGGCGCCGAGTAGAGGTGGGCGCCGGCGGCGGGGACCACGCCCCTCTGGGTGGGCCCAGAAGGCAGCGGGCGGGGCCACCCCTCTGCGCCCCGGCCAGCCCGGAGCCTGCCACCGCCTGCCGCGGGCCCGCGCCTCCCGGTTCCCGGAGCCGGCTCGAGGCTGCGGCGGCTGCTCCGCTGCTCCCGGCCGGGCGGCTGGGCGCAGGGCCAGGGCGGCCGGGAGCAGCGGCGGCGGACCCCGCGGAGGACAGCGGCCTGGCCCGCCGAGCCATGGCGGCCCCGGAGCCGGCGCCAAGGCGAGGCCGGGAGCGGGAGCGAGAAGAGGAGAGCGAGGACGAGAGCGACATCCTGGAGGAGAGCCCGTGTGGCCGCTGGCAGAAGCGGCGGGAGCAGGTGGGTTGGTGCGACGGAGCCACCCTCTCGGAGCGAGGGGTCTTGGGGACGCTGGAAAACCTCTTCGCCGCCGCTCAGGCGGGTTTAGGCCTGTCCCTGGACCCCTTTGGGCTGGCGCCACGCCCCTGGCGAGAACTGCAATTCTCTGAGGTCCTGTCTCCTCCCGGACCGCCTACCTACGCCCCTGGACCAGCCGCTCGAGCCCCCTGGGGAGCCTCCTGTTCCAGCCCCCGCCCCGCTCGCATACCACCCAGGCTCCTAGGGGCGGCCCCCACGCAGACCCGTTTTCCCACGGAGACGCAGGGCCCGAGCGCCCCCGTGCACACAGCCCGGCACGTTTCCGGGCGCGCTGAGCCCTCGCACACCCGCAGGTGAGCCAGGGAACATGCCGGGCGTCCAGAGCGCCTTCCTGGCCATGGACACGGAGGAGGGGGTAGAAGTGGTGTGGAACGAGCTGCACTTCGGCGACAGGAAGGCCTTCGCGGCCCACGAGGTGAGACCCCTGCTCCCGCCTGCGGTCTGTGGACCACCGTGCCCCTGTCACCGACCGGCTGAGCGCCGCCCTCCCCAGAGAGATCCAGACCGTGTTCGCGCAGCTGGCCCTGGTGGACCATCCCAACATCGTCAAGCTGCACAAGTACTGGCTGGACACGTCCGAGGCGCCCGTGCGCGGGTGAGCCACGGGCCAGGCCCCGGGTGGGGCGAGGCCCCGGCCCAGCAGGGGTGGCTTCGGCAGCCCCGGGAGCCCCAGGTCCGCCCGCAGGTCGTTTTCATCACAGAGTACGTGTCGTCGGGCAGCCTCAAGCAGTTCCTCAAAAAGACCAAGAAGACCACAAGGCCATGAACACGCGGGTATGGGAGGGGGCCGGGGCGGGGCGGGCGGGGCGGGCTGGAGCGGCGGCTGCCACCGCGGCGGGGCGGGCGAGCGGGCGGGCGGGCCGCGCGCGGGCTCCGCAGGCCCGCCAAACGTTCTCGCGCCCCACCGACGGAGCCGCGCGTCCACCGCCAGGCCTGGAAGCGCTGGGTGCACGCAGATCCTGTCGGCGCTCAGGTGAGGCCCCCGCCAGCCGGCCCCCGCGCCGCGCCGCCTCCCCCAGGCTCAGCCTGACCCGGCCGCCGCGCTGCCCCCCTGCGCCTGCAGCTTCCTGCACGCCTGCAGCCCCCCCATCATCCACGGGAACCTGGACCAGCGACACCATCTTCATCCAGCACAACGGCCTCATCAAGATCGGCTCGGTGCTGGCGGGCGTGGGAGGGCGGCGGGGGGCCGTGCGGGGAGCGCAGGACGCTGACGCCCACTCTTTCCCCCTGCGGCGGCGGGCAGTGTGGCACCGCATCTTCTCCAACGGTGCGTGGGGCCCCTGGGGTGCGGGGCGGTGGGCGCCGCGGGGGCTGCTCAACGCCGCTCCTCCACACTCCACAGCGCTGCCTGACGACCTCCGGAGCCCCATCTGCGCGGAGCGCGAGAACCGGGGAACCTGCACTTCTTCCCCCCCGGAGTACGGCGGTGAGTCCCGAGGCCCCGCCCCCTGCCCACCCCCTGCCCCACCCCACCCCCCACCCCACCCCCGCCCGCTGCCGGTGCATCCGTCCACCCTCCTGGCTCTGGCCTTGCAGAGGTTGCCGAGGGGACAGCCGTCGACATCTTTTCCTTCGGATGTGTGCGCTGGAGGTACCTGCCCGCCTTCTAGCCCTGGCCTCACCGCTCTGCCTTGTGCTGGCCCGCCTACTGACCTGGCCCATGCCCAGATGGCTGTGCTGGAGATCCAGGCAAACGGGGACGCCCGGGTTACAGAAGAGGCTATTGCTCGTGCCAGGCACTCACTGGTGACCCCCAACATGCGGGTATGCAGCATGCCCGGCCCCCTGGACTGGCTGCGGGTGCAGGATGAGAGGGCCTCCTTGGTTGGGTGGTAGAGGCCTGCAAGCCCCGAGGGGTCAGCGCCCCTCAAGGACAAGGAGGCCAGAGCTATGCTGCCCTGTAGGAACTGTTAGCATGCCCGTCCGTGGATAGAGACCGAGGCTCAGAGGCTACCAGGCCCCCTAGTTCCAAGACCTCACCTCTGAACTTCCAGGCTGTCTTGGTGGCAGGGTTCGGTGGGTGCAGGCTGGCAAAGGAGGTAGAGGGTACCAGCTGCATCCACACCTTGGCGGAGGTTTGGCGTCTCTGCTTAACCAGGCAGCCTTGGCCGGGGGCTGGCGCCAAGATGGATGTGATTGTGGGGCAGGGACCCATCCAGGCTGTCTCCAGAGCCAGGCCTGTGCTGGGCAGAGCAGGGGGGCTGTGCTCTGTGAAGCGGGGCCACGACTCCCCAAACTTTAGCAAGTGGGAAGGAATCTGAATTCTGAGCCCAGGACCTAACTGTCCTCAAATTCGTTGGATTAGGTAGGTCCTGGCCTGGACCCCGGTGGGACACTTTCCTCTGTATGCGTTCGATGTGAAGGCTGCCTCGGTGCCCCTGCAGAGGGAGCATGTGGCATTGGACCCTGGGGTCTGGGGCTTCAGGGGCCTCACCTCACCTGGCCTGTCTTCCCACACCCCAGGAATTCATCCTTTCCTGCCTGGCCCGGGACCCCGCCTGCCGGCCATCGGCCCACAGCCTCCTCTTGCACCGTGTGCTCTTCGAGGTGCACTCGCTGAAGCTCCTGGCCGCCCACTGCTGCATCCGGTGCCAGCGTGAGGGCAGCGGGGGGGCGGGGGGCTGCAGGGCCACACTCGCCCAGCGCCCTGAGTGCCCCTGTGGTCCACAGACCTCATTCCTGAGAATGTGGTGGAGGAGAAGGCCAAGGCCGTGGACCTGCACGCAGTCTTGGCGGAGATTCCCCGGCCCTGCCGGCCCCCACTGCAGTGGCGGTGAGCAGCCCGCCCCCCAGAGCCTGTCCCCTCGTCTCCCTGCAGCCCGCTGCCCGGCCTCCCTCACTGCCCCTGCCCTGTGCCAGGTACTCGGAGGTCCCCTTCCTGGAGCTGGGCAAGTTCCTGGAGGATGTCAGGTGAGCACAGGCGAGCCTGGGGAACAGGCGGCCGGCAGGCGGGGCCCACAGCCACGGGTGTATCTTCAGGACTGGGCTCTACCCGCTGACGAGCTTTGCAGCTGCTCGACCCCTGGGGCTGCCCCGGGCTCTGGCCCCACCCCCTGAGGAAGCCCAGATGGCCAAGACCCCCACGCCAGAACTGTTTGACTTGGAGACCAGAAGGGTGAGTCCCATCCAGCTGTCACTCGCTCTGACCCATGCCCCTCTGAATAAAAGGGCCTTTCCCTCTCCTCCAGGCTGGCCCTGGGACACCCCAGGCCCCCAGCCCACCCTGCTCCAAGCAGCCTTCCACTGGGGCCCTCGCCCCAGCACTCACTGACCCCTCGGCCTGCAGGTCCTTAACCCTTCCTGCTGCTGTCACCCAAGGCCGTCAGTGCCTGCTTTTCCAAACCTCTCCGCCCACAAGCCTACCTCCTGGCTTGCCTCCGCCAGGCGCCGTGGCCCTGCCCTCCCTTTGCGTGTTCAAGCCTGTGGGGCTCCAGAGGCTCTGCCTGCGGCCTTGGTGTGTCCCTCACCACCACCCTGATCTGGGCCACCTGCTTCCTGCCCGACTCTGCACCAGCCCCGCCCCGCCTCCCCTCCCCCATGGTATAGCCCGAGTCCATGCTGACGGTCAAGCTGCTCGGCCTCCAGCTGCCCGCGGCGATGGCAGGGGCTTCAGATGCCTCCTGACCCCAGCTCCAAGGCCTGCTCCTGCTGGTGCCACGCCCGGCTCCGCTCCAGGTGTTCTACCTGTGAGCAGCCTACCCCATGTCAGTGCCCACCCTGGGCCTGCTCTCCTAGAAGTTTCCTTAGCACTGCGGCTACCAGCATGCTGTGCTTTTCTGGGCTGCCCGCAGAGACAGTCCCATCAGGCGTCCGCTGTCCCAGCGGGCCCCTCTGAAGTAGCGCCTGCTCTCTGCTGGCGGCCGAGTGCCACCTGTGTGGGTAACCTCGGCCTCCCCTGCAGGTGACCCAGATGCAGTGCAGCCTGGAGAGGAGTGAGGACAAGGCACGTTGGCATGTGAGCAGAGCTGGTGCTGGGATGGCGGGCGGGAGGGTGTGGGCCAGACACCCCTGCCAACTGCACCCCTCTGCCCTGCAGCTCACTCTGCTTCTGGTGCTGGAAGACAGAATGCACCGGCAGCTCACCTATGACCTGCTCCCAAGTAGGCTGGGAGGCTGGGGGTCATGGCCGGGTGTGGGCCACGGCGCTGGGCCTCACGCGGCCCTGCACCCTCCCGCAGCTGACAACGCCCAGGAGCTGGCCACAGAGCTCGTGCACTACGGCTTCCTCCACGAGGTGTGAGGGCAGCCTGGGCACTGCAGGAGGGCAGGGATGGCAGGCAGGGTGGGCTGCACCCCCTCCCCCAGCCTGCCTCCCTGCATACCCACTGCCCTGCACAGGACGACCGGCTGAAGCTGGCTGCCTTCTTGGAAAGCACCTTCCTCAAGCACCGTGGGGCCCAGGCCTGACCCACCCAGCCCAGGACCTATGGAGCACTGTCCTCTGTCCATGTGCCTGGGAGCTGGTGGACAGTGGCCCTGCCACGGGGAACCTCGCCTTCCACAGCAGTCTTTGGTGACCCCACCCCTAAGGAGGCCCTGGAGTGGGAATGGGGAAGGCTGAGGCCCTGCTTGCCCTCAGGGACACGATTGTCCTGCCCTACCCTGGCCACCCTCAGCCATCCTCCCCTCCTTGTCCACTGTCCCTCCCACGAGTGCCCCCACCAGGCTGCCTGGCAGGAGGCTGGCACTTGAGTCCTCAGCAAGCAGGGGTGAGCAGGTACCCAAGGCAGGGCCGTGGCCGGGTGTGGGCGACAGGCCATAGAGAGCGCTGCGGTTGGGGTCATGGTCGACAGAGCTGTGGGCCCACGCAGGCCACCTGGAGCCCCTGACCTTCCACTCAATCTGAGCACAGGCCCTGCCGCCCTCTGCAGACGCTGCTGGGCCCTGCAGCCTCTTGCCAGTGGGCTCTTTTCTCCTGCACCCCTGGCCTGGTGAGATCTGCAGTCAGGGGTCCTCCCTGCTCCCTCCCTGGGGCAGCTGGGAGGTGGGCGACTAGCTAACTCCCTCTCCCACTCCACCCCTGACCGCCCTCTCCTGGATCCTGCCCCCACCTGGCCTCTGGGCTCTCAGGCTGCCTCTGCCAGTCCCTAACAGTCACACAACCTCAAACACGTTAATTACATGGTAAAATCAGCGCATTTGAGTTTCTTCTTAAGAATTTCGGATGTCAAGCCAGAAAAGCTCCACACAATTAATCCTGTATTGCTGCTGCAAAATTTACTGCAAATATAGTGGCTTCAAACGGCCCAGAGTAGGTGGGGGTCTGACGCAGGGCTCCGTAGACTAAGGCCAAGGCCGTGCACCCCTTTCTGGAGGTGCGCGGGGGAGACTGCCTCCTGCTCCTTCAGGCCAAGGCAGGATTGTCTTCCTTGCAGCGGTAGGGCCAAGGCCCCTGTACCCTCGCTGGCTGTAAACAGTCTGTTCTCAGTTCTAGGGCTGCCTATGTGCTTTACCGCTGGACCTCGGCTCCGCCTCCATCTCCACAGCCGGCTGAGGCCGAGCCTTTGTCATGAAGCCTCTCGCTGGTTCTCTGCAGCCAAGAAAGTTTCTCAAGAACTCACGCGATTAGGTCAGGTCCACCGAGATAATCCAGGGTAATCTCCCCGCTCAAGGGCCCTGATATCAATCACATCTGTTAAACCCCTGGCCACGTAAACGGACTCGCTGGTTCTGAAGATCAGGGAATGGGCATTGTGGAGGGCAGTGAAGGCGCCCTGCTTCCCGCACCACCTCTGCTAGAAACCAAAGCATTCACCACACTGTGTATACTGTGTCCACACCTGTTCTATACCATCCCCGCCATTACAAACTGTTCAGGGCCTCCTGCTGTCCGTCCACAACTGCAACCTGAAATAGCTCGTCCACACCGGGCAGAGTCCTGCAGGCAGCTGCTATGTGCGGCCTGCGGCAGCCCCAAGGCAGGCACGCCAGTTACACTAGTGCTTAGGTAGCTGCGAGGCGTCAGTGCCGGTGCTGCTGCAGCTGCGCTTAGCCATGCTGGCATGGGACTTTTCACCTGAAATCTCTCTACATATTGTTCTAAAAGTGGACTAGTATTCGAGAATAAATAAATGCAGTGTCCTACCCTGACTCTCCCCAAATTAAACTCAGCTGTTTGCTCAGACATTTCAGCCATTCCTCAAAACCACGACGAGCACGCTGTCAGTCCTTGTTATAGGTGTTCATTAGGTGTCCTGCTGCGGGGGGTGGGGCCGGCACCTGCCTCGGTCCCCAGACACAACCTTGTTCCCGCTGCCTGGGGATCACTGCAGCGCCATCAGCCCAGGCCTTGGCAGAGAACAGGGTGTCCCAGGGTATCTTCTTTCTTGCACAACTTTTTGTTTTCCCTGGAGTTAATCATTGCTTTTTGTCTTGTTGCTGCTTAGTTTGCCGTGTGTACCTGTCACCCTCACCTTCGGATGCCCGGCAGAGATGTGGGTCTCTTCTCATGCTCACATCTCGGTCTCATGCTCCCATGCAAGCCCTCTGCCTGGGATGCTCTCGTTGCCTGGAGGCCCAGCGTCTGTCTGGGTTACCCCTTTACCAGCCTCCTGGACTCTCTCCACGCTTTCCTCCTCTATTCACCCTATTTGAGGAGGAACACCCTCCAGGTTTCCTAGAGAGGACCCATGTGGAGTGGTGGAGGCTGCCTGCTTTCTTTTCTGGCCTCGCGTATACTTGAACATGTAAATAGGTACAAGAAAGCTTGGCTCAGCTGAAAACCATTTCTCTAGGGTTTGGAGGGTATCCTGTAATTTTCTTCTAGTTCCAAGAATTCTCAGGCCTTGGAGGATTCTGCTCTGCCTATGGCACCCGCCCCCATCCACCCTGAGCTGTTCTTTGCCCAGTGCTTTGGAAATCTTCACCGAAGCGTCTTGATGTTCTCTCTCTCTCTTTTTTTGGAGAGGCTTTTGCTATAAGGCGTGTGCACTCCCCAGAAAGACTGAGACAGAGAGAGAGAGAAAGTGAGAAATCACCCCCCTGGGGGGATCACCATGCCACAACCCCGTCTCCTCTCGGGATCTTGGCCACGTACGCACACGCACCTGGAGTGAGTTTAAGCCACCGGGTCCGGTACTCAAACCGTGGTCGACTACGTGGGAGTCCAGTGACATAGCCGTTACGCCACCTGCTGGTCCCAGGTGTTCACCGTGTCTCCCTTCCGCAGCCCAGAAACCCAGACTTTGATTCTAGGAAACTGTCTTGGGTTATTTCCTTGCTGATTTCTCCCTTTTCCTTTTTTTTTTTTTTTTTTTTTTTTTAACATTTGTTTGGTGCAATGTTGTGGTTTAAGGCCCAGGATCTGGAGCCCTGCTGTGTGAGGCGGGTCTGCCTCAATTCCTCATCTGTGAGTGACAGCACCCTGCAGAGGGTTCAGAAGGGCACGTGGTTAGTGCGGAAGACCGTGCCTGGCACCAAGCACTGTGCAGAACTCCCCCCACTCGATGTGTGCATGCGCTGCCATGCTGGTGGCTACCCCTGGTGGTGGGCTCCGTGAGACCCCTGCATGGGGGGCCCTGGCCCTTGGCTAGTAACCTTCTCTAGCTATCTGGTTTGTTGCTGCTATATATTATGGGAGATTTTATCTTTGTTTCAATCCTACTGAATTCATTTTCTTTCTTAAAAATTCACTAGGCAGGTGTGCTTGTTGGAGAAAGTCAGAAATGGAGAGAGAAAAAGTGAGAAAGCACCCCTAGTGGGAATGGCTGTGCAACAATCTCTTTTCCACGCTCCTCCTCGGAATTTTTGGAAACGCAGGCACACACTGCCTGCATTTCTTATCCCGCAGTCAGCCACGGGGATCCAGAGGCCGGAACCACCGCCACCTGCTGGCCCTGCTCACTGTCTCAGCAGGCACTCCCTTTGGAAGCGCTGTCTCGCATTCGCCGAACGTCCTTTCTTTTTTTTTTTTTTTTTTTTTGAGAGGTTTTTTCGCTGTAGGGCGCGTGCGCTCGCCAGACAGACAGAGACATAGAGACAGAAAGCGAGAAATCACCCCCCAGGGGGGATGGTCACGCCGCAATCCCTTCTCCTCCATTCTCCTCTCGGGATCTTGGGCACGCACGCACACGCGCCCGGCGAGTTTTAAGCCACCGGGTCCAGGACGCAAACCGCGGTCGACTACGTGGGAGTCCAGCGACATGGCCATTACGCTAACTGCTGGGTACCCGAACGTCCTTTCTCCGTGCGCCCGCCCTGCTGTTTGAATACGCCGTCTCCGCTCTCTGAGGGCAGCAGTTAGCTTTCCTTCTGCTGCTCCCTTCCTGGTCTCTGTTCCTCCAAGCCCTCCCTCCTCTTCCTCAGCGGTCTGGTGATCCTGGGCTGTCCAGTTGCATTTAAGAGTGAACCTCTGCTCCAAAAAAAGAAAAAAGAAAAAAAGAGTGAATCTCTGTTAGTGACTGCGACCCGCTGCCTGGGGAGCTTCCAGGCTAGGGATTGAGAAGGGCCATTCTGTGGACGAGACTCCGGGCAGGAGCGGGTCGGCTGAGAGCGCGGGAGCCACCAGA
This sequence comes from Tupaia tana, assembly GCA_026018925.1. Classification (NCBI taxonomy): domain Eukaryota; kingdom Metazoa; phylum Chordata; class Mammalia; order Scandentia; family Tupaiidae; genus Tupaia; species Tupaia tana. Next base: position 93,472,430 of record JAKSZU010000008.1, on the reverse strand, counting down.
AAAATGAGGCCGCCGCCGCGCGCCCGCGCCGCCCGCGCCTCTCGGGGACGTTAACGGCGCCGCCCCGCCCCGGAAGCGCGTTCAGCTCTCCTTCCACGTCTCTGGCGGAAAGACCTTGTATCGCGAGAACTCCGCCTGCCGGCGCCCAGATCGCGCGAGACCGCAGAAGAAGTAGGAGTGTGTGGCGCGCGCTGCGGCCGCGACGGGCGCAAGATGGCGACGGCGACCCTAGCTCTCGTAAGTGAGCCCCGTTCCCGCGGGCGGGAGTGGGTGGTCGCCGGGCCAGGGCGCGGGGGGCCGGAGACGCGGCGGTCTGCCGGGCCCTCGCCTGGTGCGCGAGGTGCGGACGGCGGGCGCGCGCCGGCGGGAGGCCCGGAGCTTCCGGCCCGCGGGCTGCGGCTTCCGGCGGGGCGGGCCGGGCCGGGCTGGGCCGGGCCGGGGGCGGGGGCGCGAGCTGGGCGCGGCCGGAGGCGGTGTCCCGGGAGTGACGGCCGCGCCGTTGCCGGCGGGGCCCCTCCGCCCCGCGTGTCTGGAGCCGTCGCTTGTCCCCAGCGCTGGAGGACGTGGGGCGCAGAGGGCCTGGGGGGCCTGACGCGGCGCGGGTCCCGGTTACCTGCGTCCTCCCCGCGCGGCGGGGGCTGCCGCAGGCCCTGCGGGGGCGCGGCCGCAGATGGGGCGCCTGGGAAGCCGCAGGGCCGGGCCGCCGGGGCGCTCTCGGTGCCGGGCAGGCCGCGGTCCCGGGCGCTTCCCAGGCGCTGCTCGCGCCCGGAGTCGTGTCTATCCACACACGTCTTTAGCCGCCAAGGCTCTCGGCAGGGACGCAGCACGAGCCTGGGTCTAACAGGCGCCCTTTCAGTCTGGGACGGCGGGGTCGCCTGTTCCCTTTCTGCTCTCCCCGCCAGGCCTGGTGCTGGGGCCGCTGGGGGAGGCGGCTCGGAGCCTCCTGCCTGGGCTCGTGGGGCTGCTCTGAGCCGCTTCGAGCTTGCGGACAGCTCGGCCCTGCTGCCCGCCGCCCCTGGTGCCGGGCTCTGTTGCGCAGCGGCTGCCCGCCAGGCCCGTTCTGCCGCCGCTGTGCCAAGCAGGGCCCCCCCGCAGTCGAGGGGCTGCGCTGCCGCGGGGGTCTACTGGGAGCCAGGAGTATTTAAAGTATCTACACCAGCTCCAGGCGGCGGCCAGGAGCAGGAACTGGCACAGCCGAGCCAGGCCTGCCCTGCCCCTGTGGGTCCCTGAGAGGCCCCTGGTGCTGGGCATCGTGACCACTGAGCCTCCTGTTCTCGTCGGAGCGTGATGCACTGGGAGGGAAAACAGGGTGCCCGCCCGGGCTCATGGGGCTGCCGGGGAGCCTCCGAGCCACAGCCCGCTCCCGTACTGCCCCGTCCCGGCCCTGTGCTGGCCTGTGGGCGATCCCCAGGGGTAGCAGTCGTGGAAGTGACCTTGCAGTCACTGTGTCTCAGGCGTCTAGGGGCTGGCCTACAGCTAATTGCCGTCGTTGAGGGTTACCCCGTGGGTGTAGCCCGAGTCCTGTGGCTGTCACTGGGGGCTGGGGACAGTCAGGCCCTGGCTGTGTGCGCTGGCGGGGTGAGAGCCTTCTGCCCTCAGTGCCCGGCCTCTGAAGGTGCCCACGCACTCCCCACCATTGCCCTTGCTCTCGAGACGGACCCAGGCTGTGCAGGGCGCTGGGGAGGCTCCCTATGCCTCCCGAGGAGTGAGGGGACAGCCATCCTCTCGCCTGCCCGGCCCCCCTTGGCCCGGAGCTCAGCTTGCTCCCACTCTGCTCCCAGCCGGGTTCGGGTGGGGTGGCGCGTGCCGGGCAGAGTGCAGGGCTGGTGGGTGGGCGCCCGCTCACGGTCTCCTTCCTGCTGCAGCAGGTCAATGGCCAGCAAGGAGGGGGGTCGGAGCCCGCGGCGGCCGTGGCAGCGGCGGCAGTGGCGGCAGCGGGAGACAAATGGAAGCCTCCACAGGTACAGCCCTCCAGCTCCTGTCCCTCAGGCCCGCCCGCCCGCGCCCAGGGCCCAGAGTCCTAGCCTGGCCTCTCTGCCAGATGCTGCCTGTCCACTGGCCCCCCGGCCCAGCTCCGGCCTTGGGACAGCGGCCGGCCGCGGTGGCCGGCCTGGTGGGGGGCTGCAGGGACCTGCGCGAGGCGGCTCTGTGCCTCGGTGTGCGCGAGGGTGTGCCTGGGTTCCGGGCCATGTGGTTCGTGAGGAGCCGGAGGCACAGGCGCCCTCGTCATGCTCAGTGGCGGTTGGGAACGACAGGCCTGCAGGGAAGCAGTGCAGGGTCTGTGGGCCTCGGCCTCCGTGCCCGGCCGCAGGCAGCGTGGTCTGGGCCCTGGTCTGGGCCTCCAGGCACACGGCGGGCGGGGACAGGGGCGCCGCTGGATCCAGGGATCTGGGAATGCCAGAGAGCTCCGGCTGGCCGGCTGGCCTTGCTTGGTGGAGAAGGGCCTTTTGTCCGCCCAGACAAAGGGGAGCTTGAAGAGGTTCTGGAGGCAGAGGGGGATTGGCATTGGTCGCCATGGTGACAGCCTGCCCCAGAGTCAGCTCTGGCTCCAGGGGCCCTCGCCCCCACTGCTGAGGACTAGGCTTGGGGCCAGCTGGGAGCACGAAGAGGATGGCCTAGTGTGAGCCAGGCTGGGGCGTCTGGGCTCACTCGCAGCCAGCCTGTGGCCCTTGGGGTCTGCTTGGGTCTCCAGTTCCTTGGGGAGGGCCCTGTAGGGCTTCTTAGTCTTCGACCCTGGGCTGGAAACCCTGCACTTGGTCAGCCAAGATGGGGGTCCTTGGGGTTGGGGTCAGCAGGCTCCTTTCTGCCTTCTCTGCCCCTCCCCTTGCTGGGCTGTCTGTGGGTCCTTCCTCTGCGTGCACCTCGAGGCTGCATCTGCAGGGGCTGGCCAGTGCTCTGATAGCTCTGCTGCCCCGGCCGTGCCTCTCTCCTGCTCCCCCTGTTGCGGCCCTCCTGCAGACAGCCCAGCCCCGAGAGGGGCAGCATGTAACATGCCCCCCACATCTGCGCGGTCTGCAGCATGCCATGGCCTCTGTGGCCAGCGTGTTCCTAGCCTCTGCCCCTGCGCCTTGCACCCCCATGCAGGAGTCTGGAGGGGCGGCTGGGTCCTCTCGAGGGTTCCCGTGGCCTGGGGGAGCGCCCTGATGGTCCAGGAGGTGTGCTGTGTCTGGGGTGAGGGGCTGGCCTTTGCCCAGATCTGCTCCTTGGGTGGTTTCAGAAACCCCAGGAACATTGCGCCTGTGTCCGGAGCAGGGCCCCAAAGAGACTGGAGAGGCCTGGGTGCTGCAAGCCCCAGAGCACTCAGAGAGCCCTGGCCCTCATCTCCCCGTCTGGGAGAAGCTGAGGCTGGATGTCCAGGGGGTTTGGGGTGGAGGCCCAGGCTCCTCCCCTCCCACCATCTCTCTCTCGGTGACGGCACAGTGCTCCGGGTTGGCCCAGGATCCCAAGGTACCAGCCTCCCTGCGTTCACGTCCTGCCCGTGTGTCCTGGGAGAGAAGTGCTGGCAGGGCAGGTCGCACAGGCCAGGCGGGAGCCACACCTGGGCCTGTCTCCCTGAGGAGGGGCTGTGGCCCACCCGAGCCAACTGCTCAGCAATGCCCCTGCTCCCCCCAGGGCACGGACTCCATCAAGATGGAGAACGGGCAAAGCACGGGTGCCAAGCTGGGGCTGCCTCCCCTGACGCCCGAGCAGCAGGAGGCCCTCCAGAAGGTGAGAGGACTCGGGGCCGGGGCCTGGGCTGGGGGCAGAGTGGTCCGGGCTTGTCCCCTCAGGCTGTCCCCAGCGCCCCTCACCATCATCCCTTGCAGGCCAAGAAATACGCCATGGAGCAGAGCATCAAGAGCGTGCTGGTGAAGCAGACCATCGCCCACCAGCAGCAGCAGCTGACCAACCTGCAGGTGAGCGCCACCGCCCGCCACCGTGCCCCCGCCGCCGCCCCGCGGGGCTGCCTCTGCTGGGCCGGGGCACCTCCGCCGCCCTGCCCGCACCTCCACCAGCTCCTCCTCTTCGTGCTCTTCCTCCTGTGCCTGCGGCCGCCCCAGGTGTCGCGGCCGTGACTCTCCAGGACTCCGGGGCGTGCCCTCCCTGAGCAGGAGTGGCCCAGCCTCCCCTGCTGCTCGCGGGAGTCCCCGTGCCCTCGGCCCCGCCCCGCCCTGCTCCCCTCCGTCTTCACGCTGTCGCCTCTGGGTCGCCCCAGGCTGTGCACAGCTGGTGATGGCAGCACGAGGGTGTGTTCCTGGTGCCTGTGGCCTCGGACGAGGGGTCGGCCTCCCCACAGTGAGTCCAGACCACCTGGACAGAGGCCCAGGGCCGAGGGGACAGGCGGGGAGCGCCTCTGCTGGGCCCTGCCTCTGGTGTGGGCCGCAGGCCGCCATAGTTGTGCAGGAAGAGGCAGCGCAAGGCTGACAGGTTCCTGGGCCTCGAGCCTCCTGCCCCCGCCCAGCCCTCAGACATGCACGCTGCTGGCAGATGTGCACCACCGCCCTTCTCCTCTTCCTGTTCCTGCCTGGCCGGCAGGCTGCCACAGCCATGGGGCGGGGCCCCTGGGGCTCTGCGGCCCCCCTGGGCAGGTGCCGGTGGCCGGCCAGTCGGTTGGCAGTATGGGCAGGCTAGCGGCCTCCCTGGCAGGGCGGGGACTCCGGGCCTTGCCGCTGTCTGCGTGAGGTGTTGACGAGAGCGGGAGACTGCTCGGCTCCAACAGACTGAACTCTGTCTTTACTGTCTTTCAGATGGCAGCAGTGACAATGGGCTTTGGAGATCCTCTCTCACCTTTGCAATCGGTCAATAGACATGCTCACTTCTTCCGGGGCTCATGTCCTTAGTCAGGGCTAGAGGGGGGCAGTGCAGCCACGGGCTGGGGACCTTGCTCCCCGAGCCGGCCCTGCCCGCCAGCTCTGGACGAGCGCAGCAGAGCGCCAGGCGTGGCGGGGCCAGTGGTGGGGCACGACCCGGGACCGCCCTGGGGAGGCCTCCACCTGCTCTGAGGGCCCGCCTTAAACTAACCGGCCAGGTAACCGGAGGGCAGCCGCGGCAGCCGGCCAGGGAGGGTAGCTGCCAGTGCCAGGCCCGTCGGCGCCCACGCCCCCTGCATTCAGCACACGCCGGGCCTCCAGTGCCGTCAGTCTCCAGGCTGCCTGGGCGCTTGGGCTGGGGTCAGGCCCTGAGGAGACCCCATCAGACTCTGGAGGGAGGATGGATGGGGGTGGGGGCTGCGGGGCCCAGGTGAGAGAGAGGGAAGGACCAGGACGCGGGCCTCGAGCCTGGCTATCAGCAAAGGCAGTGGCCGTGCAGCCAGAGAGGAGGCTGTGGCCATGGTTCTGGCGGGCAGGGGAGTCTGGGGAAGACACCCCTCCTGCGCGGCACAGGCTGCGGCCAAGGCCCTCCTCTGGGAGCTTGAGGGGGAGACATGCTCTTGCTCGGGGCTTCACAGGGGTCCTCCCCAGGCATGCTGGAAAGCGTCTGTTTGAAAGGAGGAACCCTGGAGCCCCTGACCCTCGGGGGCCGGGGCTGTGGGGAGATAAGGTTGGGGAGAGTGCCGCTGCACCCTGTGGCCAGGCGGCCCCTCGCGAAGAAGAGACTGGCCTTGTCTTGGGGGGCTTGGTCTGGGTGGTTCTGCTCTCTGCCTGGGGAGCCTGCTGTGAGTGGGGTTGTGGCTCCGCCTCTGGGACCTTGGGGCCTGAGGCCTATTTGTTGGGGAGCCTAGGAGAGGAGGGGACAGTCCCATTTTGAGGGGATCCCTGAAGGTTGGAGGAGACTGGAGCCCGCCCGGGCATCCTGTTGGGTGTGGACCTGTATCTGGGCCCACCTTGGGGTGGGGAGCTCACCCTGCTGTGGGCCAGCCAAATGAGGCGGAACTGGTCTCTGGCCCTAAGGACCTTAGTGAGGGCCAGAGGGGCAGGGCTCTGGCTTTTCTCCAGCTCTGGGCCCGTGGCCCTCACCTCCCTGCTGTGGGATCCTAAAACCCCTTGTCTGGCATGTCCTCTGGGGAGTCCCTCGGCACAGTGGCCAGCCAGGGTCCTGGGCCTGCCAACCTAAGGAGCCCTGGGGCTTCTCCACTTGGGCTCTCTGCTCCCTTGTGTGTTCAGGGGGACTTCACCCCAGGCCATGGGCTTGCCTGGGCAGTTCTCCAGGCTGCAGGCAGGAGCTCCAAGCAGCTCTTCCCGTGGGGGCTCCAGGGAACTAGGAGGGTACAGAGTGCCCAGGCCTGCCTGCCAGCCCACGTGAGGCGCTGCTGCTGGGCTCCCTTCTGGGCATTGCTGCCCTGGGCTGGTGGAGAGTCTCCCAGCCCAGCCAGGACATCTGGCACCAGACTGGAGGGCTGGGCTGGTGGGAGGGCGCACAGCCCTGCCCTGCCCACCTGGCGGCCTTGCTGCACAGTCTATCCAGGCCCCAGGTAGACTGGGGTATGTCTGGCTCCTGCTGTTGGGCCTGGTCTGCCTTTCTGGGGGCCCTGACTGCAGGGACTGGGCCTGCACCTTGCTGCCGCGTGGGGAGCCCTCCCCACGGCAGGGCTGGGTGGGTGGCCAGGAGGGGAGCGGGCCGCCTGTCCCTGCACTCCTGATGAGCTGGTGGCTCTCTCCCCTCTCCTGCTGCAGATGGCAGCTCAGCGGCAGCGGGCACTGGCCATCATGTGCCGGGTCTACGTCGGCTCGATCTACTACGAGCTGGGGGAGGACACCATCCGCCAGGCCTTCGCCCCCTTCGGCCCCATCAAGAGCATTGACATGTCTTGGGACTCTGTCACCATGAAGCACAAGGTGAGCAGTCCTGGCCGTACCATGCCGTCCCTCCCCACCCCTCCCCTCCCCAGCAGGGCTCCCTAGCCTGACAGGCACCCTCCTGTGTTAGGGTTTCGCTTTTGTGGAGTATGAGGTCCCGGAAGCTGCGCAGCTGGCCCTGGAACAGATGAACTCAGTGATGTTGGGGGGCCGGAACATCAAGGTGAGGCACAGCCGGGGCGCACCACAGCCCTCGGGAGCCCAAGTGACTGGCCCGGGCCCGTGGGCTACTCTTCACCCTTGTCTGTCCTCCCCAGGTGGGCAGGCCCAGCAACATTGGGCAGGCCCAGCCCATCATAGACCAGCTGGCTGAGGAGGCTCGGGCTTTCAACCGCATCTATGTGGCCTCCGTGCACCAGGACTTGTCAGACGACGACATCAAGAGTGTGTTTGAGGCCTTTGGCAAAATCAAGTCTTGTACTCTGGCTCGGGACCCCACGACGGGCAAGCACAAAGGCTATGGCTTCATTGGTGAGCACGGGAGTTTGAGGCAGGGGAGGGTCTGCTTGGTGCTGGGGCTGGCCCTCCTCACTGCTGCCCTGTCCCACAGAGTACGAAAAGGCCCAGTCGTCCCAGGATGCCGTGTCCTCCATGAACCTCTTCGACCTGGGTGGCCAGTACTTAAGGGTGGGAAAGGCTGTCACACCCCCCATGCCCCTGCTTACGCCTGCCACGCCTGGAGGGCTCCCCCCTGCTGCCGCTGTGGCCGCAGCCGCAGCCACAGCCAAGATCACAGCTCAGGTGAGAGCCCATGTGGCGGTGCGGGGACGAGGGCAGATGTGCCGCGTCCTTTGGGCGAGGACTGAGCACAGTGGCCTTTTGGATTGTAGGAAGCAGTGGCTGGAGCAGCGGTGCTGGGTACCCTGGCCACACCTGGACTGGTGTCCCCGGCACTGACCCTGGCCCAGCCCCTAGGGGCTTTGCCCCAGGCTGTCATGGCTGCTCAGGCCCCTGGAGTCATCACAGGTGAGCCAGCTTGTCCAGGCCCTATCTGCTTCCACTGCCCTCCAGGAGCAATCCTACAAGCCCAGGGCAGACCTCTGTAGCCCAGTAGCTCTGCTCCCTCCCCGGGAAGGGCCTGTGGATGGCAGGGAGTGATCGCTGGTCCTCGTCGGTGTTGCTGCAGGTGTAACTCCCGCCCGCCCTCCCATTCCGGTCACCATTCCCTCTGTGGGAGTGGTGAACCCCATCCTGGCCAGCCCTCCCACCCTGGGTCTTCTGGAGCCCAAGAAGGAGAAGGAGGAGGAGGAGCTGTTTCCCGAGTCCGAGCGGCCGGAGATGCTGAGCGAGCAGGAGCACATGAGCATCTCGGGCAGCAGCGCGCGCCACATGGTCATGCAGAAACTGCTGCGGAAGCAGGAGGTGGGCCCCGCCTCGGGAGGGCGGGGGCGGGGGCGGCCGGCGGAGTGGGCAGTGCCCTGCGCCGGCGTCGAGGCTCAGCTGCCCCCTCTCACAGTCCACAGTGATGGTCCTCCGCAACATGGTGGACCCCAAGGACATCGACGACGACCTGGAGGGGGAGGTGACGGAGGAGTGTGGCAAGTTCGGTGCTGTCAACCGCGTCATCATCTACCAAGAGAAACAAGGCGAGGAGGAGGACGCTGAGATCATCGTCAAGATCTTCGTGGAGTTCTCCGTCGCCTCAGAAACTCACAAGGCCATCCAGGCCCTGAACGGGCGCTGGTTCGCGGGCCGCAAGGTGGTCGCGGAAGTGTACGATCAGGAGCGTTTCGACAACAGTGACCTCTCTGCCTAGCCCCGCCGGGCTCCGGACTCGTACTCGCTCCCACCCCTCGGGTCTCGCAGCCCGAGCGGTGTTCCCGGGCCTGCCGGCTCTCCGGCTGCCCTGCCTGTAGTGTGGATAAAGGTGCACGTGCTGCCGCCCCGAACCTGCTGCGTCTGACGTTGGTCCCGGGGCCCGGCCAGTGTGCGGGGGTGTGTGTGTGGGGGGGGGGGGGGGGTGTGCGCGCGCGCGCGTCTCCGTCCGTCCGTCTGTCCGTCCCAGATGCCAGGGCGAGGAGGCGGGACAGGAGGGCTGGTGCAGTGCGGGGGCGGCCCGGCCGGGCGATCGGCTTCGCTGTTGAGGTGGACGGGCTCCCGCGGGACCCCTGGTGCTGGGCGGTGAATCGGAGGTGGGCCCGGTGTTCCCCGTGGACTTCAGTTCCCAGAGGTCTGTGCGGCCGGGGTGGAGCCAGGCTTCCCAGCAGGCTGTGCGCAGCCTACGGATCCTCGCTAGCGCGGGCGCCGCAGGGCCCTCTGGGAGCTGCAGTCGGCAGCGAGGGCGGGACTCGGCTTCCCGGCGGGCAGCGCGGCGGCCGGCGGTCGGCGGCGGGGCAGTCCGGCGGGCAGCGGCGGTGGTTCCGGCTGCGGCACAGCAGGGGACGAGCGCACGGGCCGAGCCGAGCCGAGTCGAACCGAACCTGGAGCGCAGGATGCGAGGCCGCCGCGTCCCCGCCAACCCCTAAGCGCCGCGGGCCGCGCCCCCCGCCAATCCCTAAGCGCCGCGGGCCGCGCCCCCCGCCAATCCCTAAGCGCCGCGGGCCGCTGCAGTCCGAACGTTCCGCGCGCGGCCGGGCCGAGCCGCCCTACGCTCTCCGGCCTGCTCCCCTGCCTGCCCTGCCCGTGGCCCGGGCTCATGCAGCCGCGCCCCGCCCCCGGCCCGAGCCTGCCCGCACCATGCTCAAGTGCATCCCGCTGTGGCGCTGCAACCGGCACGTGGAGTCGGTGGACAAGCGGCACTGTTCGCTGCAGGCCGTGCCGGAGGAGATCTACCGCTACAGCCGCAGCCTGGAGGAGCTGCTGCTCGACGCCAACCAACTGCGCGAGCTGCCCAAGGTGAGCGGCCGCCGGCCCGAGGCCGCCGGGTCTGCCCGCTGTGGCTGCCGCGGGTCCCAGTCCTCCGTGGGCGCGGCGCGGCAGCCTCCAGCCGGCCCTGCTGGTTTCTCCTGGCCAGAGCTCCACCCCGTCCAGCCCCACCCTCCCTTCCCAGCTGCCCGCGTCGGTACCTGGTGGCAGCGGTCCTCAGGTGCTTGTCTGGGGGGGGGGGGGGGGGGGGATTCGCTGCGCCTAAGAGGAACTGCTGAGTGGGAGGGAGCAGGGGCAGGGGCAGGGGCGGGGCGGTGGGTGATTGCAGCCTTCTGGGCTCCCCTGAAAGTGGGGGCCTGGCTCTCTCCTTTTCCTCCTGGGTGCAGGGGTGTGGTGGGTGCGGAGCCTGGTAGGTTAGCTCTGCTGGAGAGCCGCCCGATGCACCCAGTTCTATGTCCACTCGCTGTTTCCTGGGTTCTCTGGAGAGTTCGGAAAGAAAGCAGGCTTTGCAGGACTGGGTTTTTCAGGCGGTGCTAGTGGCCCAGGGCCTTTGGGCTCTGAGCCGCCACCCCTGTCCTTCCCAGTCCCCACAGGCTCCTGTGTGTCCCTGCAGGTCCTTGCACAGCACTGTGCTGGTCGGACACTTTTTCTGGTCTTGGAGGAGTTTTTTTGCCTTGTTACTCTTTTCTTTCTGTCTCTCTCTCTTTGTGATCACTTGTGAGTTCTCACCGCAGGCTCAGGTGGGGTTGAGGTGCAGTGACAGACCCGCGGGGCGCCTAGGGAGCTCATCCGCTGGGGGAAGCGGTCAGGTGGTAGGTGTGGCCGGGAGGGGAGCAGGGCCTTATCCAGCCGGGCTCTGGGCATGGCTGCAGCTGCTCACCTTCAGCTAGCACACGGGAGGCACGAGTGGCGGGAGCACCTGGGAGAGGTCGCAGAGGGGCGAGGCATCAGGTGGAGGTGGTGGCCCCGCGGGCCTGGAGTAGGCAGAGACCCAGGGACACGGGACCCGTCCGGGGCTCTGTGCCCTCCGATGGCCTCTGCGATGTGGCTGTGCCTGCCCACAGCCATTCTTCCGGCTGCTGAACCTGCGCAAGCTGGGTCTGAGCGACAACGAGATCCAGCGGCTGCCCCCCGAGGTGGCCAACTTCATGCAGCTGGTGGAGCTCGACGTGTCCCGTAATGGTGGGAGCCTGGGCACGGGGGGCGGGGTGGGGGCGGTGCAGAGCTGGGCCATCAGCATTTCCTGGGCGCTCCCTCACAGACATCCCTGAGATCCCTGAGAGCATCAGGTTCTGCAAAGCCCTGGAGATCGCGGACTTCAGCGGGAACCCCCTGTCCAGGTGGGCGGCAGCCGGGCCGGGGTGTGCGGGGGCTGCAGCCCTGTCTGGGGGCTGAGGGCCTTGGCTGCCTCCCACCAGACTCCCTGAAGGCTTCACGCAGCTGCGCAGCCTGGCTCACCTGGCCTTGAACGACGTGTCCCTGCAGGCGTTGCCTGGGGACGTGGGCAGGTGTGTGCCGCCACCCGCCGGGGCAGGGGAGCCACAGAGGCTCGGCATAGCCCTGGCCTGCCGGCCTCAGCCTGGGACCCTCGGTTGTCTTTCAGCCTCGCCAACCTGGTGACTCTGGAGCTCAGGGAGAACTTGCTCAAGTCCCTGCCCGCGTGAGTGTGCTGGGCTGGACAGGGCTGTGGCCGGGCAGGCCTGGGCTGGGGGCCACATGAGACCTTGGTTCTTAACAGGTCCTTGTCATTCCTGGTTAAGCTGGAGCAGCTGGATCTGGGAGGCAACGATCTGGAAGTGCTGGTGTGGAGGAGGAGCCCGAGGGGAGGGGGGAGGGGTGCGCCTCAGAGTGGTGGTCACACTCGCCTGTCCTCCCTGTAGCCTGACACCCTGGGGGCTCTACCGAGCCTGCGGGAGCTGTGGCTGGACCGAAACCGGCTGTCTGCACTGCCCCCGGTGAGTGGAGGGGGTAGGGTCCCGCTCGGAGCCCACTGTGCTCTGACCCCAGTGTGCCCACAGGAGCTGGGCAACCTGCGACGCCTAGTGTGTCTGGACGTGTCGGAGAACCGGCTGGAGGAGCTGCCTGTGGAGCTGGGCGGGCTGGTGCTGCTCACTGACCTGCTGCTGTCCCAGAACCTGCTGCAGCGGCTGCCCGACGGCATCGGTCAGTGGGCGAGTGGCGGGGCGGCTTGCCCACTGCAGGTGCTGCACAGGGTCCCTGGCGCAGGTCTCTGCCCACCTCGAGCGTGTCTGTGTGGGCAGGCCAGGCCGAGGGGCCAGGTGTGCCGCAGGACTGGGGCAGCTGACGAGGCCGGCAAATTCAGCTCCAGAGTCCTAAGGTGGCCCAGAGGCGGCCACAGCCACCCCGGGGCCCGTCTGCACAGCACGACCACACCTGGCCCTCGCACAGTTCTGGCCAGCTCCACTCAGCCCCTCACGGTGTCCCGGTACAGGTCAGCTGAAGCAGCTGTCCATCCTGAAGGTGGACCAGAACCGGCTGTGTGAGGTGACCGAAGCCATCGGGGACTGTGAGAACCTCTCTGAGCTGATCCTCACGGAGAACCTCCTGACGGTGGGCCCGGCGGCCCGGCTGAGGCCTGGGGAGGAGGCTCTGCCAAGTGGGGAAAGCGCAGTCGGGGCAGCGCGAGGGAGAACCCCGACTCCGGCCTGAGGGCGGCGTCACTCGTGACGTGGCGTGAGGGCGTGGGTGTGAGGCAGTAGTGTATGTGGCATGCTGTTGGGGAGGGACCGGAGAGCCGGTGAGTCAGGCCTAGAGGCAGAGCCACATTCAGGCGTACCTGCCCTGCACGGAGCAGGCGCAGAAGCCGCGGGGCTGTGGCCGGGAAAACAGGGCCTGCGGCGGGGCAGCATTTGCGGGACGTGTGCCTGCGCGAGGTGCTCAGGTGGCTGAGCCCCAGAGGGGCACCCCCAGCAGGCCAGCAGGCCCAGGGCCCTCGGGAGCCCTGCAGAGAGCAGGGGGAGGGCCTGGGGCCACTTAGGACTGGCACAGTGTGGACGGTCAGGGTCTAGGGAACCCACGGGAAAGGGCCAGGGGCACCGCCGCCCTAAAGGGGCATGAGGGCTGACCGTGTGGGGGGTGCCATGGCACAGGGAGGGAGGGAGGCTGGCCCCTGCTCAGGTCCCAAGAGCCACAAGGAGCCCACTGCACCCGCCCCTGCCTCCTGCCGTGGGGGTCCCGTGACCCCGGCCTCTCCTCTCCGGGCCAGGCCCTGCCTCGCTCTCTGGGGAAGCTGACCAAGCTGACCAACCTGAACGTGGACCGGAACCACCTCGAGGTGCTGCCGCCCGAGATCGGGGGCTGCGTGGCCCTGAGCGTGCTGTCGCTGAGGGACAACCGCCTGGCCACCCTGCCCCCCGAGCTTGCGCACACGGCCGAGCTCCACGTGCTGGACGTGGCGGGGAACCGGTGAGTGCCCCCCACCCAGGGGCCTGGCATGCCCTGGCGCCCACTGACTGCCCGCTGCCCCCAGGCTGCAGAGTCTGCCGTTCGCGCTCACGCACCTCAACCTCAAGGCTCTGTGGCTGGCCGAGAACCAGGCACAGCCCATGCTGCGCTTCCAGACTGAGGACGACGCTCGCACTGGCGAGAAGGTGCTCACCTGCTATCTGCTGCCCCAGCAGCCCCTGCCCAGCCCTGGTAGGTCGCCGTGGCCTCCTCCTGGGGCGGTGTGGCCTTGGGCAGGACAGGCTGCCCCCTGATGCTGGCCTCCCACAGAGGACCCCGAGCAGCAGGACAGCCCCGCGGAGAGTTGGAGTGATGCTCCTCTCAGCCGCGTCAGTGTCATCCAGTTCCTAGAAGCCCCCCTGGGTGACGAGGATGCCGAGGACGCTGCTGCCGAGAAGCGGGTATGGGGTTGAGGACCCTGGGTGACGCGCCTTGCCCCACCTGGCCCCGCCCAGCCTCTCATCCCCCTCCCCACCGCAGGGCCTGCAGCGTCGAGCCACACCTCACCCCAGTGAGCTCAAGGCGATGAAGAGGGGTATTGAGGAACGCCGGGGCGAGGCTCGCTCTTGCCAGCCAGGCCCTGGGCCGCCGTCACCTTGCGAGGAGGTGGGTGTGAGGGCCCAGCAGGGCATCAGGCCCCTGGAGGGCAGCCAAGTGGACACGAGGAGGGCAGGGTACCAGGGGAGCCGGGGTCAGTGTGCCACACCACAGCGCTGGCCCGGCAGGTCTGGGGTTGGCCGTACAGGGCAGGCCTGGCTGTCTGGCTGGGGAACATCTGCCGTCAGGGTTGACAGAGGCTTCAGCGTAGGGCTGCAGGGCAGGGGCTGTCGGCAGGGTCCTGGGGGTCCTGGTCCTTTTACTCTGTGTCTAGTGAAGTGGAAGCGGCCTCGGCTTAGGGTGGTACGGCTTCTCTAGGGAAGACGGAGTGAGGGCGAGCGCTGTAGGACACCATTGGACAGCGGGCCCTCCTGCAGCCTGACCCTCCACCCACTGCAGGGGAAGAGGCTGAGTGCCGAGTCTGGCCTGAGCGAAGACTCCCGCCCGTCCCCCAGCACGGCCTCTGAGGGGGAGCCAGAGGGCCCGTTGCCCGAGGTGCAGGAGCTGGCCCAGCCAGGAGCCGTGGCGGGCGGGTCGGAGGAGGACGTGGAGGACTATGAGGAGGTGAGGTGGGCAGCGGAAGGCAGGTGGCCGCTCGCCCAGCAGTAGTGCCTGCACCTCCCGAGCAGGTGCAAGACTGGGGCTGGCCTTGGGCTGGCTGGGCCGGCAGGTGCCGCTTACGAGGGATGTGTGGGGACCCCTTACAGCTCCACTGGGGCCGCAGACCGATCCCCAGGCTCAGGCAGTGTGCCGCCCCACGTCCCCCTCCTCTTACTCTGACGGATGACTCCTGGTGTCAGCCTGGTCCCGCCCGGGGCGAGAAGAGCCCCACCCCTGCCCACCTCTAGCTGCGCGGGAAGGTGCCCTCGCTGGGCAGTTGTGCCAGGACATCATTCTTGGTGCAGCAGGGGCCTGACTCCCCTGGGAGGGGGACGGCAGGACCCAGCCACCCGCACCCTCACTCCCAGGCCTCACAGCCTACAGTGCACTTCGCAGAGGACACGCCACTACCCAGGGAGGACGGCGGGAGCGAGGAGGGGCAGCGGGAGGGGCCCTGGCCCTGGCTGGGCGGCAGACAGCGTCTCACCCGCAAAGACACGCCCCACTACAAGAAGCACTTCAAGGTCTCGAAGCTCCCACAGCCGGAGGCCGTCGTGGCCCTGCTGCAAGGGATGCCACCGGAACAGGGCTCTGCGGGGCCTGGGGACTGGCACAACGGCCCTCACACGCCCTGGGCGCCTCGGGCACCGGTGGAGGAGGAGGAAGCAGCAGGCAGGGCAGAGGAGGAGGGTGAGGCTACCCCTGAGGAGGAGGAGGATGAAGAGGACGAGGCAGAGGACAAGGAAGCGGCCGCGGCTGCCCCACCTTCTGTCAAGGTGGGTCTCCACCGCTCCTCTGCCAACCCTGGTGCTCCTCCCTGACTCCCATACTGGGCCAGGCCTTGGTCTCCTGGCAGCCGGAGAGGCCAGGTCTGCCTGTGCCGGGCACCGGCATCACCGTGCTTGCCTTGCTCCTTGGGCCTGCCCTGGCATGGTCTGGCGATGCTCAGGTCTGCTCTGGGCCAGCGTCACTTGACTTGCTGGCTGGCAAGGGGTGCTCGTAGGAGCCGGGCGTGCACCCTGCCCCTGTGTGCGGTGGCCCCGGGTGGGCCTGCTCACCCTCAGGGCTGCCGGCCCTCACAGCGCCCTCCTCGTGCTCGGCGCTGGCCGTGGCTCTCCCGGGAGCCTGGCTGAGCCTCCTCCGGCCCCAAGGGTCTCCTGTGGGGCTGGGCTGCCACGGGGCTGGCGTCCTCTCCCGGCCTTCCCGTTTGCCTGGTTGCTGGGCGCTCAGACACCGGGGCCACCCTGATGTCCGTCCGCCGGTCCCTGCAGCTCCTCTACCCTGAGCACAGGCTGGTGACGTGTGGCAGCTGAGATCAAGTTAGGGACAGTCTGGCCTGGGCTCAGCCTGCTGTGGCCCTCCCCACAGCCACGCACCCAGGTCTGCAGTGTCCCTATCCTCGGACCACAGGGACCCCTGCCTGGGTGGCACCAGGCCAGGCAGGGCCAGGGCAGCTGGTGCGGAGCTCGGCATGCTCGCCCTGCCCTCCTTTCTGCTCGCGGGCGAGGCGCGGTGGCGGTGGCGCGGTGGTGGTGGCGCTGGCGGCGGTGGCACTGGTGGCGGCAGTAGTGGCGTGGTCGTGGTGGCTGACCTGCATGCCTCGCTGGTCCCGTCCGACAGGGGGTATCGTTCGACCAGGCCAACAACCTGCTGATAGAGCCAGCGCGCGTAGAGGAGGAGGAGGTCTGTACTGCCCCGCCCGCTCGCTCGCTCAGCCTCGGGGCTGCTGAGCTGCTGCTGGCTGCAGTGCCTCTCCCCAGCCCCTGGGGCAGACCCTCCTGAAGGGGCTGTCCCTGCTTCATGGGGGCTGCTGAGCTGCTGCTGGCTGCTACTGCCTCTCCCCAGCCCCTAGGGTAGACCCTCCTGAAGGAGCTGCCCCTGTGGCCCTGGCCATCGGTGGGAGCGGCCCTCAGCTCCTGTGGGCCCGCGCTGCCCACACGCTCCCCTCCCAGACGTCACGTGCCTGTCCTCTCTCTAGCTGACTCTCACCGTCCTGCGGCAGACGGGGGGCCTGGGCATCAGCATCGCTGGGGGCAAGGGCTCCACCCCGTACAAGGGCGATGACGAGGTGAGCCCCAGCCGCCATGCACCACGCCGCGCCCGCCACCTCGCCTTGGGCCCCCTCCCTCGTTCCCCGGGGAGCAGGCCGTGTGCCCTCCACCCCTCTTCTCACTGCAGTCGGAGCCAGGCTTGGGACCAGAAGCCTTTCCTATGGGGTGGTCTGCTCCTGGGACCCAGGACCCCACAGAGCCTCCACTCCCACCTGACCCTACCCTATGCCCTGAGGTCCTCGTAGCTCCCAGAGTAGCCAGGGTGTGGCAGGCCGCAGACACGCACACCCTGCCCAGTGCTGGACAGCCCTTCTGTCTCCAGGGCGTGTTCATCTCACGGGTGTCTGAGGACGGCCCTGCTGCCCGGGCTGGAGTCCGAGTCGGTGACAAGCTGCTCGAGGTGAGTCGTGGTCCCTCTGGGGTCCACGTCGCCCTCAGGCGGGGGCCCTGCCTCTCAGAGCCCCGGGTGAGACTCCAGAACATCAAAGGGAGGCCTCGGGAGACGGTCTTCTGAGGACACCAGAGGCCATGGGGTGCTGGGGCGGTCTCTGCTGACCTGTGCCGGCTAGGCTTGTACCCAAGCCTCTGCGTGGGGACTCGTGTCTCCGGACAGCCCTGTTGGTGACCTGGTCATCTCAAACGCTGTTCCCCAGCCGGCAGATGGCCGTGGCTGTAGGTGCTCTGAGCAAGGACACGGCCCTTCCTCATGGCTCATGCAGGCCAGGTGCCGGGCCCCCAGGAGCCCTGCGCCTCAGCTTCTCTGTCAGCGGCGGGTGTGGAGACTGTGCGAGCCCGGGATGCGGCCGGGCTCTGACTGCACCGCGGCCCCGTCTCTGCTGCCCAGGTGAACGGCGTGGCCTTGCAGGACGCAGAGCACCACGAGGCCGTGGAGGCGCTACGGGGGGCAGGCACCACTGTGCAGATGCGGGTGTGGCGGGAGCGCATGGTGGAGCCTGAGAACGCTGTCACCATCACGCCCCTGAGGCCTGAGGATGATTACAGCCCCCGGGAGTGGCGGGGGGGCAGCCTGCGCTTGCCCCTGCTGCAGCCAGAGGCCCCCGGGCCTGCCCGCCAGCGTCACGCGGCCTGCCTGGTGCGCAGTGAGAAGGGGCTGGGCTTCAGCATCGCCGGTGGGAAAGGCTCCACGCCCTACCGGGCTGGGGACGGGGTAAGTGTGGGCCGGCGGGGCAGAGCCACCCACACACCCTCCCCAGCTCACAGCGCACCTCCCTGCCTGCAGGGCATCTTCATCTCCCGCATCGCCGAGGGCGGTGCTGCCCAGCGGGCGGGCACTCTGCAAGTGGGCGACCGCGTGCTCTCGGTGAGTGGGCGGCGGGCCGTCCCGCGGCCTCCTGTCCACCAAGCCCACCCGAGCCTCCCTGACCCAGCCCGCTCCCGCAGATCAACGGCGTCGACATGACTGAGGCCAGGCACGACCACGCCGTCTCCCTGCTGACCGCCGCCTCCCCCACCATCGCTCTGTTGCTAGAGCGGGAGGCTGGGGGGTCCCTCCCCCCCAACCCCCCACCACACTCCTCTCCCCCGTCTGCTGCCGCTGCCTTGACCACTGTCGTTCCTGGCGAGCTGGGGCTGCCAAAGCCAGCCTCCAGCCTGCTGGCCACTGCCCTGGAGGGGCCGTACCCAGTAGAGGTGAGCCCTGCCCAGGACCCGGCTGACTGCAGCCCTTTCTGGTGGGAAAGCTGGTGTGGACTCCCACCCGCTGGCCCCAAGAGCCCACAGCATTGCCCCACAGCCGGTCTAGCATGGCCGCCATGGACCCAGACAGCCTCCCCGCTGGTGCCCGGCTGGCCACACGGCCACCGTCAGCGAGAACCCAGGCCTCGGTGTTTGTGCATCAGCCCTCCCGGGGGTGCGTCCAGGCAGCCCTCTGCACCCCTCGTGCCCCGTCCCACCCAACCAAGGCCGTCCTGTGTCCCAGGAGGTCCGTCTGTCACGAGCTGGGGGCCCGCTGGGGCTGAGCGTCGTTGGGGGCTCCGACCACTCCAGCCACCCGTTCGGGATTCAGGAGCCCGGCGTGTTCATCTCCAAGGTGGGCGGGCCGCCCTGGCAGCTGGGCTTGGTCAGCACTGCGGCCGCACCCTGCACACCACCCTCCTCCTACAGGTGCTCCCGCGTGGCCTAGCTGCACGCAGTGGCCTGCGGGTCGGGGACCGCATCCTGGCTGTGAACGGGCAGGACGTAAGGGCTGCCACACACCAAGAGGCCGTCAGCGCTCTGTTGCGGCCCTGCCCGGAGCTGTCGCTGCTGGTGCGGAGGGACCCGCCACCCCCAGGCATGCGGGAGGTCTGCATCCAGAGGGCCCCCGGGGAGAGGCTGGGCCTCAGCATCCGCGGGGGCGCCCAGGGCCGTGCAGGGAACCCCTGCGACCCCACGGACGAGGGCATCTTCATCTCCAAGGTGAGGCTCACACCGGCACCCTGCCCCACCCCCTGGAGTGGCCCCCGCCTCCATGCCTGTGTCCCGTAGGTGAGCCCCACGGGTGCGGCTGGACGTGATGGGCGGTTGCACGCGGGGCTACGGCTCCTGGAGGTGGACGAGCAGAGCCTGCTGGGCCTGACGCACGCCGAGGCCGTGCAGCTGCTGCGCCGGGGGGGTGACCGCCTCACCATGCTCGTCTGCGATGGCTTCCACACCGATGCCGGCACCACAGCCACCTCGCAGGTCAGTGCCCCCCTCCCCGGCACAGCCACGGGCAGGCAGGGGTCCTGCCCACCAGGTCCTGTGGCAGCCACAGCGCAGAGGGCAGCCCCGCTGCACACTCATCCTCGTGCGGCTGAGGGTCTCGGGTCAAGCAGGGAGGCCCGCGTGTCCTGGTCCTGAGAAGAGATGGCCCCAGTGGCCCCAGGTGGTGGCACGCAGAGGGTGGCTGCCAGACCAGGATGGCGGTGGCCCGGGGCCACTGGGCCTGCCTGCAGGTGCATGCGAGGCTGGGCCCTCGGGTCCCTCCTGGCGGCCTTCAGCTGAGAGCACGCCCCTAGGTCTGTGCTGGCCTCTTGCACTCTGTACCCCAGAACCACAGCCAAGGCCAGGGGCGGGGGCACAGACCGGGGCCTGGATGGCCTGCTGCCCCCTGACTCAGACCCCACTGTGCCTCTCACTAGCTCAGTCTCCTGTCCTCTCCCTCCTCCGGTACCTGGGCTCAGCATTGCCCACCTTCATGCTCTGATGGGCCTCCGAGGACTCTGCCTTGCAGCGACCGCTCATCGCAGCGCAGGCCACAGGTCCTGGTGCAGTGCCGCCCTGCCCGGCAGCACGTGTGCACACAGCCCCACTTGTCACAGCGTGGGCTCCGCTCCATCGGTTGGGTCTGTGGGATGGGGACCGACTGCCAGGTGGCAGTCAGATGGGCAGCAAGTGGCTGCACTTGGGTCCCACTCCCGCCCCTCCCGGGCTGCCCTGATGGGTTCTGGGGAGGTGTCACTCGGGATGTCAGCCCTGGCCTGCTGGCCCCTGAGAGGACCTTGCGCTGTGCTCCGTGGAGCGTGTCTCACCCCACTGCTCTCTCTAAGTTGCCGTTGAGGAAAAGCGCAGCTCTTTGCAGTGCTTAAGCCCCCGAGAGCAGGGCGGGCTGTGCACCCGTGGCCCTCTGAGTGTGCAGGAAAAGGCTGGAGTGGGCACGCTGCCCTACCCAGCTAGCACCATGGGGTGGAGTGGGGCTGTCACAGCCTCGGGCCTGGCCAGGCGCCGCGGCCACCCCCTTGTCCTCGCTCCCGCTTGGGTGCTGCATGAGGCCTTGTTGGTAGATCCCCCGCCGTCCCTTCTGTGGAAACGTCTGTCACCCCGTGTGGTCCTCCAAACCCGCCTGCTGGGTGGTCTCCGTGGGAAGCTTTTCTCCCGGGCGTTCGGGCTGCTCTGTGTCCTGGCTGGTTCTGGTGACTGGTGTCCCGGCAGAACCCTGCCGTCTACGGGGGCCTCTGCCTGCGTCTCCGGCTGTCACACTGGCCTGCCCCATGGTGAAGCAGGTGGTCCCAGCCACTCGGGAGCTGAGGCTGAAAGATTATGGCGAGCGGCACTGTGAATTTCTAACTCGGGACCGGCACAGCTGGCCTCGTGGCCACAGGGCCACTGTTCCCGGTGCCGGCGTGCGTCAGGGCCACGCCCAGGCAGGGTGTGCAAGCACGCACCCGTGCCGTGCTCTTCCTTGGGGCTCCTGCGTGCTGGTAGGACCGGGCCCTCAGTGACCCAGGGCCCTACCTGTGCGAGGGAGTGACAGCAGCGCCCGCTGCCCAGAGTGCTCAGGCAAGGCCGTGCACACGCCCCAGGCCCTCAGAGACCCAGGCTCTTGTGTGTCCTGGGGCTGCGCATGGTCTCTGCACGTCGGTAATGGGAAGGAGAGGGTGCTCTCTGCTCCTTCTTCTCTTTGGTAGTTCTCTCTTTTTTTTTTAGAGAGAGATTTTTGCTAGGGCGCATGCACGCGCCAAAGAGACAGAGACAGAGAGACAGAAAGCAAGAAATCACCCCCTGGGGGGTGGATTCCACACCATAATCCCTTCTCCATTTTTCTCTTGGGATTTGGGGCACGCACGCATCTGCGTTCAGTGTGTTTTAAGCCGCTGGGTCTGGAACTCAAACCATGGTCTACCATGTGGGAGTCAGCCATGCAAACGTTACAGTCTTTACTGCTGCCTTATCTCCTTTTTTTTTATAAAAAAAAAAAAATTCTTTGATTTGTAGGGGCCCTTGGCAGGCCTCATCACTGTGACACTGCCCTTACCCTCTGGGCCCTCAGGACCCTGGGTGAGCGTGCACTGGCGTAGGGCCCACGCGGCCCTGCAGCTCGCTCCGACGCCTCTTTCCAGACCCTGTTTGTGTTCTCTTTGTCCAGACTGGCCAGGGCTTCATGTATTTTTTTTTTTTTACATGTCATCACTGTCTGTCCTAATAATATTGAAAATGAGTTTTCCTAACCCAAATACCTGCTTGTCGGTCCAGTCAGAAATTACCACACACATCGTCACCAACAGGTAATTTTCCGTTCTTCTCAACCCATCGAATATTGCGCTTTTCCCTCCGTCTCGAGCCCCCCATTTCCTGCCCCCCGTACCGTCCCCGATGCCCGCAGCTGCTTCCCGTGCCGTCATGCCTCCCAGTCTCACACGTTAGCGGCTTGTCAGAGTGAGGCTCTGGGTGTGGATCAAGACCACCTTGCCCGACCCTAACGATTTGCCAACTAAACGTAGACTGGCCGCCGTGGCTGTTCTTTTGTTTTTGGGAAGTTTAGGTATTGGGCTGTCAGAGAAGTCGTGAGGTATCTTATGTATAGAAAAACAGAAAGAGCGTGTCATGAGTTTTTCAGCAACCCAGTATTATTTCCATGGGCGAGTCGGACGGCACCGCAGCAGGGTCCGCACACCAGCTGCACCCTGCCTCGCTGGCCTCCCGGGCACATGCGTGGGCCCTGCGTGTTCGGGAAGGTCTGGGCACGCACCTGGGCTGTCCCCGTGCTGCGCGTCACAGAGCACGTCCCACTCTGGCCCCTATCCTGGTCACGTTCCCTGTGAGGAGGGCACCACAGGTGCCTGGTCCTTCCCTTCCTTTCCAGGGTTTTAGAATGACAAGCTGGTGCCTTAGGGACTTCCACAAGGGCTCCCGAGGGGTCTTCCTGGGTTTTGGAGTACATGAGTTCACAAGTCTTTGTTTTCTTTTTCTTTCTTTCTTTTTAAAATTTGCTACAGGGCATGTGCATGTGCTGGAAAGAGACAGACAGAAGGTGAGAGGTTGCCACCGAGAGGAATGGCCAAGGCGCAGTGCCTTCTCCTGCATTCGCCCCTCGAGGTTGGGCACGCGCACACACGCCCCGGTGACTTTCAGGTCGCCAGGCCCAGGACACGAACCATGCAGTCAGCCATGTGGGATGAGTCAGCACAGCCCTCGAGCCACTGACTGACCCCTCGATGTGTTGCAGCTCCTGTTTCTCCTGGCTCAGCCCCGGTTCCTCTCAGTGGCTGTGTTGTTTTTTCTTTTGTTTTTGGTATAGGTTTTTGCCTTAGGGTACATATGCTCACTGGAGAGAGAGAGAGACAGTGAAAGGGAAAACGAGAACTCACTCCCCAGGGGGATGGCCACGCCACAGTCTGTTCTCCATCTTCTTCCGAGAATCTTGGGCACGCCCACATAGGTGCCTGGTGGCAATTTTTTGTTTTTGTTTTTTTTTGTTTTTGTTTTTTAGAGAGGTTTTTGCTACAAGGTGTGTACGCTTGCTAGAATGATAGAGAGGGAAAGCAAGAAATCACCCCCCGGGGGGATGGCCATGCCGCAGTCTCTTCTCCTCCATTCTCTCGGATCTTGGCACGCACGCACCCGCGCCCGGCGTGAGTTTAAGCCACTGGGTCCGGGACTTGAACCATGGTCGACTACATGGGAGTCCAGCGACGTAGCCATTATGCCAATTGCTGGTCCCAGCTGGTGTGAGGTTTGTTTGTTTTTTTTTAAAGAATTATTTAACTTTCTTTTCTTTTCTTTTATTGTTTTGTTGTTGTTGTTGTTTTGTTTTGTTTAAAAAAAAAAAAAAACAGGGAGAGAGAAAGAGAAAGAAAGGAAGCTGCCAAGTCTGGAACTCGAACCACGGTCATCCGTGTGGGAGTCCAGCACCCCTAACCACCATGCCATCTGTTGGCACCAGTGGCTATGGCATTTAAGGCCCCCACCTCAGCCAGAGGCACTTACAGCTCCTGAGTTGTCCCAGCCCCAGCCTCTGCAGCAGGTGGAGCGGGAGGTCAATGTTTCCTGGAAGAAGTGTGAGTGCGTGCTGTCCTGTTTGGTCATTTAAGGTTCCAGGTGTGGGGGCCGGCAGATGTTGTGCCGATTGAGGCACTGGGTCCCACATGGCTGACTACGATTTAAGCCCGAGACAAGACCGTACCAGACATGTTCATGTGTGCCCAGAATCCTACGGAGAGAAGAGGTAGTTGTGTGCCATCCCTCCTAGGGGTGATTTCTCTCTTCTCTTCTGTCTCCAGCAAACACACATACCCTATAGCAAAAAAAAAAGGTTTTTTCCTAACTTTTAAAATTGTATACACATTTCTTTTTTGCACATGAAGTCTTGTAAGTAGCCCCAGTGGCCCCACATGCAGCACTGACAGGGTTACCACCTGGAGCGTGAGGACGGGGTCAGGGCTGCGGCCACTCTCGGCCTTTTCTGTCTAGTGGGGACTCACGGCCAGGAGTGGGCCATAGAACACTTTCACAGGTTCTTTTCTTTCAACTAAAGGCTTTTGCTATAGGCCGTGTGCACTCGCCAGAGACAGACAGTGAGGAGTGAGACGTGCCGGGAGACGGCCTCGCGGTAGCCCTTCCCCTTTCTCCTCGGATCCGAGGCGCACGTGCACCGACCGCTGTGCTTCTCAAGCCACCAGGTCCTGGGCTCAGACCTCGCTTCCTCGTGTGGGAGTCTAGCGCTTGAACACTAGGCCACCTGCTAGCCCTTAGGAATGACTTTAAAATAAAAAAAATTTAAAAATCCATGCTTCATGGCCAGCAGATGGTGTAGTAGTTAAGGCGCTGGATTCTCACATGCCCACCATGATTCGAGTCCCAGACCCGGTAGCTTGAAACTCACACCAGGCGCGTGTGCATGGGTGCCCAAAATCCCAGGAGAAGGGGCCGTGGCCGTTCCTCTGTCCCTGTCTGTGAGCTCACGCACCCTGTAACAACCGCGTGCTCGGCCACGGAGGTCTCAGTAGCTTACGGCCCTGCGTTTGCTCCTTGGAAGGTAGCAGCAGCATGTCCCTGACACAACGGGGCCAGGAGCGCAATCCTAAACAGCACAGAGCCCGGGCCCACCCGCTCACGCCCCCTGCTGTCCGGGCTTGGGCCTGCCCACAGGGCGCCGGGCCGCTGTCTTCAGTCTCAGCAGAGTGGGCCTCGTGCTCGCTGCTGTCCGTCACCGGTTTGTCCAGCCATGTCCCTAGCAGGACCATGGAGAAACAACTGTACGTCTTTAGCGCCCGTGATCCGTGGAGTGACCGCATCAGCCTGGCTTTCCCACGCCATCCCCTTCCGCGTGTGGTCTGCCCAGGCGCTTTGTGGCCCAGCCCCATCCGTGTGCCCCAGTGAGTCTGAGGCGGCTGCTGACAGTGCCCCACTGCCCTGCCCTGAGCTGGCCCTCTGTCACTGCTGTGCACCCCCAGGCTCTTGCTTTGTTTCCTGGGGACAGTTCACCCTGCCATGGCCCATGATGGTGTTCAACGTTGTCCCTGCCTTCAGTGTGGCCTGCCCTCGGCGACGACGCCTCACCCAAGAGCACAGCATTGCGGCTCCTGCACAGCTCGGCTGCTTCTCCAGGGAACGCCGGACCTTGTGGTGGGGACAGATTCTCGGAGCTGAGGCCTGGGCAGGGCTGCGTGCTTACAGGCCAGGCAGTGGCCAGAGTGGGAGATGTTTGAGTCTGGCCGTCCTGGAGTGGCAGGGAGGGCTGAGTGCTACGTGGCCCTGTGCACCCCTGCACCAGCCACCTGTCCCTACCTGGCCACACCCCGGCTCAAGCTCTTGCCGTTGTGCTCTGCACAGATCCCCCACTGACTCCGCGTCTTAGGGCTCGCTCCGTGGCCCCAACCAGGTGGTCCGGGAGGCTGAGCAGGCAGCGCGTGGCTGGCTGTCCACCTGCTGAGCCCGCCGAGGTTCCCTACCGGGCAGCCTGCGCTCTCTCGCTGTGCGAGGTTTCCAATGCACCCGGCTGCTGCCTTGGCTGCATCCGGGCGAACAGCTCCTGTACCTCGAGCTTCTGCCCACGCCTCGCTCGTCACCCCGGCTGGGCCTTGAACAGCACCTGGTTTCCGCCTGTGGCGACGGCACTGCTCTCTGGCAAGGGCCCCCCCACGCGAGGGTGGCCGTCCCCATCCTGCTGTCTGCCCGCCCCGGCACCATGTCCAAGTGCCTCCTGTGTCCCAGCCACCACTCTGCTGGCCCCACGCTGCCTCCAGGGCCCTGCCCACCCAGCCCTGCCAGCCAGACCAGAGGTCTGGCTTGCGCTCCTTTCTGCCCTGCCAGTGCCAGGGTTTCTGCAGGGGCTGAGCCTGCTCCGGTTCAGAACTGGTTGGTTTTCTCTTGCAGCGTCTGTCCCAGTTCCCTTCCAGCACCTACGCGGCAGGTCTGCGTGCAGCCATGCCCAGACCAGCCACCCCCCATTTGCTGCCCCTGCCTTCACGTCCCAGTGCCTGTGGGCAACGGTAGGGTTAGCCTGCCCTGCCCCACCCCACCCCCAGACAGCGGAGTGTCTTGGCCTGGCCTGCCAGGTGGCAATATGGCCGTTGCCCACGGTGGCTCTGAAGCAAGATGATCAGATGCTCCCTCAGCCACACAGGTGGCTCACGCCACAGGTCGGTCCTTGGACCCACAGCATGGCACTCCAGGACTGGGCCTCACCGTCGGCCTCTCCCTCCTTTCAGGTGTCCCCAGGTGTCATTGCCAACCCCTTCGCAGCAGGCGCCGGCCCCCGGAACAGCCTGGAGAGCGTCTCCTCCACAGACCCGGAACTGAGCCCTGAGGGCCCAGGCAAGGTGGGCACTGTGTGGCCAGCCCTGGGCTGGGAGCCTGGGGCCTTGGTCCCTGACTCGCTCTGCTCACAGGAGGAGGAGCCTGGACAGACCTCACCCTGGGGGCCTGAGGCCCTGGAGCCCACGGTGAGTGCCACCCGGCCTGGCCATGTCCCTTATAGCAGCAGCACCCCGGCCGCCAGGTGCTGTCCCCACCAGCAGTGTCCTCTCTCCCCAGGGTCACAGCCTACAGCCCCTGAAGCTGGATTACCGCGTCCTGGCAGCTGTGCCCAGTGCCAGCAGCCTGCAGAGGGTCAGTCAGCATGGGCACAGTGTGCTCACCCTGCCTGTCTACTGCCACAGCCGGGAGGGGAGGCGGGTGTCTGCTGCAGGCTGGGCTCAGTGAGCCTGGGCCCCTGGCCTGGAGTGTGTTCTGTCCCCTGAATTCCTGCCCCAGCTGTGTGACAGGTGCTGTGGTCCCTCAGCAAGGACTTGCCCAGGGCATGGCCAGACACGGGTGCAGCTCCACCCCGTCCTTGCTTCCAGGCAGCTGGGGTGGGGGAGCAAGACTCCGCCTGCTGCCCACAGAGGGGCTGCCCAGCAGACTCGTGGGCAGAGACAGCCGGAGGCCTGTGATGGGCTGGGGCAGCCGCGAGGGTCAGGGGAGGCACAGTGGGTGGGGAGGGCTCTGACAGCTGGGCTGGAGGCGGCTGTCAGGAACATGAGGGCCTGGGGGTAAGCAGGAAGGGCATAAGTACCCTCTGGGGGAGCCCCACCAGTGTACCAGGAGACCCGCAAACGTGAGTGGTTGAGTGGGCTTGGGGCGCAGGGAGGGGCAGGGCAGGGCCACCTGAGTGGTCTCACTCCGAGGCTGTGGTCACCAGCCCTCCCTGTGACCAGGCACCAGAGGGAGGTGGGGGAGGTGGGCAGCATGCCTAGAAGGGGCGTCCGGTCTCCCGGGCTCGGCAGGGCTGCAGGCGGGACCTGTCGCTCACACTCAGGGCGAATGCCCAGCTGGTTGGAGGGGAGAGCTCACTGGACCCCGGCCCGGCCACTCCTTGGGCTGGCCGGTCATCAGCTGCGGCCACTTCTTACGGCTCCGGGCTAGTGCCCAGCCCCTACCCTCCTGACGGGCTGCAGCCTCCTGGCCCTCACCACCCACCCTGCCTCATCCAGGCATCTCCTGGGGCAACTGGAGGGAAGATGGCAGAAGCCCCCCGCCCTCCTCGTGGCCAGCAGGTGAGTCGTGGGCAGCCGCAGGGTGGGGGCTGAGCGAGTGCAAAGGCTGCTGGGAGCCCGCAGCCAGCAGCTCCCTCCTGCTCCAGGGCTCACCCTTCTCCTGTCCGAGGGCGCAGTCCAGGGACACCTCGCCAGCCACGGGGGCTGGAGGTGCTGTGCGGGGGGTCTGACCTCTCCTGAGGCCCTGACTGGCTTCAGTCCCAACACCGTCACCGGCTGAGCTCCCTGGGCCTGCCCTCACAGGGCCCAGCCCGTCGCACCCTCTCGCTGCCCTGCAGGAAAGCCCAGCTCCCCCAGCCGCCCACCCTGACTCCATCTTCTGTCCGTCTTCCCCTCTCCCCACCTTCACGGCATCCCCCGTCCTGCTCTGGTCCCGACCCCTGCCCTTTGTAGACAAAACCAGGGGTGATCCAGCCATTGGCTCAGGCCTGGCTCAGGGGCTCCCTGGGCCCCAGGGGCAGAGGTGGTGCCCACCCTGTGAGTACCCTGTCCCACCAGGGTGGGGCATGGCCTCCCTGCATTGCAGAGGCAGTCAGCGGGGGGTAGCTGGTAGTGGCACAGGCAGCACAGCGGCTGCAACTCAGACAGCTGCCCCAGCTGGCCTCACCAACCGCTCACCTCCCTGCCCGCTGCCTGCAGCCGCCCTCCCCACCCTCCCCGGACGAGCTGCCGGCCAATGTGAAGCAGGCCTACCGGGCCTTCGCCGCAGTGCCCAGCCCACACCCTCCTGAGGACACCCCCACCCAGGTAGTGGTGGGCGGGCACATCCACAGCCACCTGCCTGGTGTGGGGGGCCACAGGGGCGGCGCCCGGGAGGAGTGCTGGCCAGGTCTCAGGGCCCGCTCCCCACAGCCTTCAGGACCTGGACCCGCCCCCTCCCCGGAGCAGCTGTCCTTCCGAGAGCGGCAGAAGTACTTCGAGCTGGAGGTGCGGGTGCCCCAGGCCGAGGGGCCCCCTAAGCGTGTGTCACTGGTGGGTGCTGACGACTTACGGAAGATGCAGGAGGAGGAAGGTGAGTGGGCACAGTGGTGGCAGGGGCCTGGGGCCTGGCCTTGGTGCAGCCGTGCCCGCCCACCCTGACCCCTGACCCGCTGGCTGACCACTCACCTCCCGCCCCCCCCGCCAAGCCCGCAAGCTGCAGCAGAGGAGAGCACAGATGCTGCGGGAGGAGGCCGCCGCAGGGCTCGCCCGGGACGGGGAGGCCCTGGACGAGGAGGAGCAGGACGACGAGCCGTCCTGGGCTGGCCCAGGCCCTGCTGCAGGGTGAGGGCCACGACACCTGCATTTTGCCCTGCATGCACTGCTCGTTCCCAACACAACCTGTCCCCCCCCAGGCCTGGCCCAGCATCCCCTCCGCTACCGGGAGGCAGTGCCCCGGTGCGGACCGCCAAAGCAGAGCGGCGCCAGCAGGAGCGGCTGCGCATGCAGAGCCCAGAGCCACCACTGCCACCTCCGGAGCGGGCTCTGTCCCCTGCCGAGCGCCGGGCCTTGGAGGCTGAGAAGCGGGCTCTGTGGAGGGCGGCCAGGTGAGGCTGGTGCCCCCGTACTGCCCTCCAGGCCCTGCCTGCCCGCCCTGGCTGCAGCCCAGCTGCTCACTGCCCACTCCTGCAGGATGAAGTCCCTGGAGCAGGACGCCCTCCGCGCACAGATGGTCCTCTGCAAGTCCCAGGAGGGCCGTAGCAAGCGTGGGCCCCTGGAGCGGCTGGCCGAGGCCCCTTCACCCGCACCCACCCCATCGCCCACCCCTTTGGAAGGTCTGTGTCAGGGAGGAGGAGGGCTGACCCTGCTCCATGGACTTGTCCCAATGGTGGTTTTTTGTTTCCCCAGACCTCAGCCCACAGGCCAGCACCTCCTCTCCCGGACGCTTGGTGAGGAGCCATGGGCTGTCCCCTCCCTCCCTCTCCCCCTCGCAGCCTTGGGGAGGGGTCCACACCCACCCCGCGGCCCTCACCTCTTCCTCTCCCTCTCTGCCTCTCCCCCTCACGCTGTCCTTTCAAGCCCTTGTCTGGAAAGAAGTTTGACTACAGGGCGTTTGCAGCCCTCCCTTCTTCCAGACCTGTCTGTGACATCCAGGTACCTCTGCTTCCAACCCCAGCCCTCCTGCACTCCTGCCACCCCACCTGTGCCCATCACCTGCTCTGTCTTGGGTGTAGGGCCTCCCCACTACGCCCATCCTTCATCCGGGGCTCTGCCCCCTCACACTCAGCCCTGAGGGCAGGCAGCCACCGAGGCCTGTGCATGGTCCCAGCCGGTGCTTGGCCTGCCCTGATCAGCCCTTCTGCCTACCACAGTCGCCCGGCCTCGCAGAGGAGCTGCGGCCCTCGGAGCCGTCTCCCATTCCCGGTGAGTTGGCAGGGGGGGTACCAGGCTGTCCCCTGCCCACCTCGTCCCCGCACCTCCCCCCAGGCTGCCCCCTGCCCACTGCATCCCCGCACCTCCCCCCAGGCTGTCCCCTGCTCACTGCATCCCCCCCAGGCTGTCCCCTGCCCACTGCATCCCTGCACCTCCCACTAGGCTGTCCCCTGCCCACTGTGTCCCCCCAGGCTGCCCCCTGCTCACTGCATCCCCGCACCTCCCCCCAGGCCCACAGGAGGAGGACCGGGAGGTGGCCCTGGTGCTTCTGGGCAGGCCCTCGCCCAGCACGTTGGGCCCGGAAGATGCGACGCTGTGCAGCAGCCGCCGTCCCATGAGGCCTGGGCGCCGTGGCCTGGGGCCCGTACCCTCCTAGAGGGGCAGGCACTCCCCCCCCACCATGACTTGGATGGGGGCCTTGCCAGCTCCAGCACCAGCCAAGCCCTGATCTTTTAGCCTGGGTGTTAGCATTTTAAAGAGACCCCTCAGGAGCTCTGGCCTCACTAACTGCCCCTCCCCTGCAGGACTTCTTGGCGAGACTGTAACTAGTGATGTTTGTACAACCAAAGACTCTATTTTGTGGTTTAAGGATAATAAAATTGACTACGTTTTACCTCTGTCTGTCCCCCACTCACCAACACCCACCCATCCTCCTTCCTTGGTTTGCGGGACCGGAGAGCGGCTCCCCAAGAGCGCTGCCCACCAACGCGCTCTGGGTGCAGCAGGGGAGCGCGCGCAAGCCCCTCCCCGCACGGCGCGCGGACTACGTCGGGGACTCAGCGTCCTAGGCCTCGCTCTTTATTGGGGCCCAGGCAGGAGGCCCGGGCCAAGCAGCTGTACGCGCACCGGGAGCAGCGCCTGCAGCTGCTCGGTCGGCGGCCACCGGGCCTTGGTGACGAAGAAGAGGCGGAAGTGCTCCAGGCGCGCCTGCTGGAACTGGGTGGGGTCGTACTCGGGCCCATCGCAGGGCCTCAGCAGCGACAGGTACGCCTCCTGCTCCAGCACCCCACGGCTCAGCAGCGCCTGCGCCAGGCCCGGCTGCACCGCCTCCAGCTGCCGCTGCACCACCGGGAACAGGTCCGCGTCGCCCATGTCAAACACCAGCGGCTTCCCGTACCTGCGGGTTGGTCTGGTCGGTGAGGGCCAGGGGCGGGGCCCCCGGGGCGGGGCGGGGCGGGGCGGGGCGTGCCCGCAGCCTCCACACCTGAGCGCTCCCAGCAGCGCCAGCCGGATCCTCTCTGGCCTCAGGTGCTCCGGGTTCACGGTGTCCACGTAGTTGGTGTCCTGGTAGCGCAGAAAGGTGGCCGCCTGACCCGAAGGATCGATGACAAGAGGCCACCTAGGAATATGGACGCCAGGTCATTGTCTGCCCCGGCCGCGATCCACCCCTCCCGGGCCCACGGCACCCACCGGCCATCTGCGCGAATGCGGTCGCCCACGTCCTTCATCAGCACGTCGTGCAGCTCGGTGACCTGGCACTTCAGCCCGGGCGCTGTCTCCTCCTCTGTGGGGATGGCTAGGGTTGCAGCCACCAGGACGGATGGGCCTCCTGGGCGTCGCCCTCCGCCCGGCCCTGCCCGGCCCACCCACCGTCCTGTGTCTGTTCCCGCAGCTCCAGCCGGGCGGTAGCCAGTGTCTCCTCGGCCTTCCGAGCCTCCTGCCGCAGCCTGTCCACCTGGGCCTCTGCGTCCTTGATGGCCTGCAGGGGCACGCCCACTGTGGCCTGCTCACCCCCACACCTGCCTCAGCCCACCAAAGGCTTCACCCCCCCCCCTGCACCCAGCACGGCCTGGTCCCCCGCCCCAGGGCGGCCACTGCTGGAGGACGATGCCCCGCGTTTCCCAAAGGCGCCAGGAGGCACAGGCCTGGAAGGGAGCCACTGGG
Organism: Tupaia tana; assembly: GCA_026018925.1. Lineage (NCBI taxonomy): Eukaryota > Metazoa > Chordata > Mammalia > Scandentia > Tupaiidae > Tupaia > Tupaia tana. The sequence goes on along the minus strand of JAKSZU010000008.1, from coordinate 93,441,164 downwards.
CTGCCGCCACCCCCACCTGCAGCGTGAGCTCCGTCTTGCCCGTGCGCCGCGCCTCACACTTGTCGTGCTCCGCCAGCCTCCGGTTGAGCTCGCAGTAGGCCTGCTGCAGCTGGGTAGGACGGGGCGGCCTGGCTAGGCTCCCTGCCGCCCTGCAGCTCCCGGTCCACCTGCTGCTCCGCCCGCCTGTGCTCCTGGCCCACCTCCTTGTGACACAGCTGCTGCACCTTGCAGGTCATGCTGGAGGGCAGGGCAGGTCAGAGGCCTCCCGGCCACCTGGCTGCCACCCTCCCACCACCAGGTCGCACCGCTGGGCCTCCGCCGCCTTGTGCTTCTCGGTCTCCTGGGCTCGGCGCTGCCGCTCCGCCGCCATGCTCTGCAGCATGGCCTCGGTGAGGCTCAGGTCCCATGACTTCAGCACACTGACCACTGCGTCCAGCGAGGCCACCTAGCAACAGATGACATTGGTCAGGCACCTCAGCCCTCCCAGTTTCGAGCGGAGGTCACCACCAGGCCTGCCACTTCATGTGGCTGCCCCACAGCCAGGGACAGGAGGGGCCCGCTGGGCCTCTGCCACGTCCAGGTGGGCGCCGGCTCCCACAGGGGACTTCCAGGGGCTTCCCTGCCCGCTCCCAGCCCCCAGCACAGCCCCAGCTGCTACTTGAGCAGAGGCCAGTGCACTCGGGGGCCGCCCAGGGTGCCCTCTCCCTGTCTCCCTCCAGAGCTCCCCCTGCAGGACACAGTCCCTGCTGCCACCACCACCCAGACCACCTCTTCCAGGAGCCCCCCGCAATCCCTGCCTGTGCTCGGCTGTCCCGGGGTAAAGCGGTGGTGAGGCCGGAGGACTCAGGACGGAGTGGGGCAGGAGAGCTCAGAGTGGCCGGCGTGCTCCCTCACACCGGTCCAGGCTGGCCTCCGCCTGACCCAGGCTGTTAGCTCATGGATGGGCTGTGTTCCACGTGCCCTGTGCCTGCCCCGGGGTTCAGGGCTGACTGGAAGAGGGCCCTCCTCATGGGGCACCTGCTGTCCAGGCAGCGGCGTGGGGAGGGTGAAAGGCCATCTCCCTGGCAGGGCGCTCCGTGAGCACTCACTGGCCACGGGTGGGAGCCACGACGGAGAACGTGTCCGAGACATGTGAGCAAGTGCGAGCGGGGACGCAGGTCAGCGGGGAGATGGGCGGGTGGGTGGACGCCCAAGTGACCGTGTCAGTGTGAAGGGACACCGTACCGGGCACCGGTAACCGAGAAACAGGTAGAGAGCCAGACCACGCGGCCGAGCTGCGGCCATGCCTGCGTAGGAGGGGCGTCTGAGCAGAGGGGACCCGGCAGACGGGGTGGGCAGTGAGGCGAGAGCTGGCTGGGGTGACTCCACGGCAGGCGGCAACGAAGGGGTGACCACAAGAATGTCGGAGTGCACAGCTCGGGGTAAGGACGGGGCGAGGGGAGGCGGAGAGACATGGGCCACACACGTATGGACATGTGCCCAGTGACGTCTCTGGGAACGGCGAACCGAAATGCTGAGCGAAGTGCGCAGATTCCACGGCTCGCCAGCTCCGGCCGGAGAGCTATGAGCTGGAAGGCGTGGTAGGAGGAGGCACCCAGAGCAGGCTGAGACAGATGGCGGGAAGAGGAAGGGGACAGCGGTGGCTGGGCGCCGCCCGCTCAGCGAGGGCTGCGCCCCTGGCCCGGCGGGCAGCGGAAGCCGCTCCTACCTAGGCGCCCCCGGGCTCTTTCGCTCTGGCTTAGTGGCCCGCGCTATTCGGGACGGTGGGCCTTGGCAGAGTGGCCCTTAAGCCACAGTGAGGAGCAGCCCCTGCCAACCCGCAGTGAGCAGGAGCGTAGGAGGGAAACGCCCTCGAGGAGGGGTCGCAGCACGACGCGGGCACCCAGCACAGCCGAGGTCCGAGGTCCGCACCGAAGGACTCTAAGTAGGAAAGCGAGGCGGGCCTAAGAGAGGAGAGCCAATGGTGTTGGACTGCCACTCAGACCGCCGCCGCCCGGGGCCCACACCCGCGCAGCGCACCGAAGCGGGTGGTGGCCAAGACCTGAGAGGGGACAGGCCGCATGCGGAGGCCCCGCTCGGAAGCACTGACTTTTCTAGGATAAAACAGTGTTCCAACTTTAAAACACATAATTCTAACAAACATCCTGGAATTGCAGACATTTTTCTCTAAACTGGCAGGTTGAGAGTGAGTGAATTAATGAGGTTTCATAATTAAATTTTATAATACATTAAAGGGTATTGCTGAGAACTGCAGAACATAGGTATTTATTTTTTTTGTTGTTTTCTGAGATCTTTGCTATAGGGCATGTGTACTCACCAGAGAGACAGAGAAAGAGAAGTTGCCCTCGGGGGGGGGGGGGGGGGGGTGGTCAAGTCACAATCCCTTCTCCTCCATTCTCCTCTTAGGATTTGGGGTACACATACACATGTGCCCAGCATGATATTTTTTTAAAGAATTATATTAACTTTTAAATTGGTTTATCTTAATATGACCAGAGAGAGACAGAGAGGGGGTGGAAACTGAGAAAGCAAACTGCCGGGTCCAGGACTCGAACAGTGCTCAGCCATGTGGAAGTCCAGTGTCCTTAACCAGCATGCTACCTGCCAGCCCCCTAGCATAATTTTCAAGCTGCCAGATTCAGGATTTGAACACAGTCAGCCATGTGGGAGTCTAGCACCTTAACCACTATACCACCTGCTGGCCCCAAAATAGGTATTTCTTTCTTTTTTTAGAGCAAAATTTTTGCACTCACTGGAGAGACAGAAAGCGAGAAATCACCTCTCAGAGGGGATGACCACACCACAATCCCTTCTCCATCCTCCTCCCAGGACCCTGGACACACATGCGCCCAGCGTGAGTCTCAAGCTTCCAGGTTCAGGACTCAAACCATGGTCAGCCATGTGGGAGTCCAGCAACGTAACCATCACACCACCTGCTGGTTCCTGAAAGGAGGTATTTCTAGTGAACATTAGATAAGAAGGTATTCCATTTTCATTGAAATTCATTGGGCCAGCAGATGGCCTGGCCGTTATGTAGCTGGACTCCCACATAGCTGACCACAGTTTGAGTCCCAGATCCAGTGGCTTGAAACTCACGTGTGTGCGTGCCCAAGATCCCAAGAGGAGGATGGAGGAGAAGGGATTGTGGCATGGCCATCCCCCACCCAGGGGGGTGATTTCTCACTTTCTCTCGCACTGTATCTATTTCTCTCTCTCTCTCTTTCTCTCTTTCTCTCTCTCCCCAATAAGCATATGTACCCTAAGGTAAAAACCTCTAAAAAGAAAGAAAGAAAATCAAATTTCCTGAAGTGAAATAAATGCTTCAGGAGGTAAAATGAATGAATGAGCTCCTGTTTTAAGCTGAGACCTGTGCCTTGTCCCACAGCACAGCCTGTCTGTCCCGCCTGCTACGGCAGTGGTGACGAGTCTCCCACACACCGTGTAGACGACTAGAACAAGGGCAGCACATGAGGAGGTGGTGACTGTGAACTCCCCAAGCCGGGAAGGCCGCCTCACCTGGTGCACGGCTGTGACAAAGCTGCTGTACTGAAGACACTGGTGTCGGCACACAGAGCGACAGCCTGGGGCAGGCCAGACCCAGCATGGGGCTGTACAGACACTTGATTTAGGATGCAGGGGTGATGCAGAGCAACAAGGGAGGTGCCACCCTCCACATTCATTCTCGGGACAAGTGTGCATCCATGTGAAAAAAGCAAACTCCCACCAAACACAAGAATAACACACACAATGACAGTGTACGGTAGAGCTGAGTGAAAATGGGAAGACAGGGAAGAGGGGGGCGGGCCAGCCGGTGGCGCGGTGGTTAAAGGCGCTGGATTCCCACATGGCCAACTGTGCTTCGAGTCCTAGACCTCGCAGCTTGCTTTCTTGCTTTCCCTTTCTCTATCTCTCTCTCATCCAATTAAAAAATAATAACAAGGGACCAACAATTGGTGTAATGGCTATGTCACTGGACTCCCATGTAGTCAAATGTGTTCGAGTCCTGGACCTGGTGGCTTAAACTCATGCTGGGCACGTGTGCATGCGTGCCCAAGATCCTGAGAGGAGAATGGAGAAAGGATTGCTGTGTGGCCATCCCCATGGGGGGTGATTTCTCGCTTTCTGTCTCTCTATCTCTCTCTTTCTGGTGAGTGCACGTGCCCTATAGCAAAAAACCTCTCCAAAAAAAAAAAGGAATTAAATAATTATTTTTAAAAGAGTAAAGAAAATGGAAAGATAAAAAAAAAAAAAATGGCACACCAAACATGAAAAGACTGATAAAAGTACTCTAATAAAAAAACGAGTCTTTCCAGCGAGTAATGACATTAAAGGAATGGAAAGGCAGTGTGCATGGTCACACGTGCCTGAGAAGGCTGTGGTCCTGAACACGTGAAGGTCTACAAACCAATAAGAAAAAATAAAGCCCGGGAGAAAGTGGCCACTAACCTGGCACTTGGTAAAAGAACATCTCTAAATGGCCACCAGGGACAGAGCTCTCCCCGTCCTTAATCAGCAGGAGGTTCAAGTTCAGCACAAGGAGATGCCACTGCACACTCACCTCAACTCTGCATTAGAAATGACGCTGGACCCCCACATGGCCAACAGCAGCTAGTCCTGGACCTGGAAATCATGCTGGGCACGTGTGTGTGCATGCCCAAAATCTTTGGAGGAAAAGGTGTTGCAGCATAGCCATCCTCCCTGAGGGGTGATTTCTCACCTTCCCTCTCAGTGTCTGTCTCTGTCTCTCTCCAGCAAGTGCACATGCTTTGGGGCAAAAACCTTTAAAAGATGCTGACGGTCAGCTTGGTGGTGTGGTGCTAACTCGAGTGACGCCACGTCGGAAGACTGTGGACCTGGTCCCCTGAGGACCTGCATGTGCTGCGCATGCGTACCACGACCCCATCTGGCCAGGAAGGCTCAGGGCAGGCCCGCCGGGGGTGCTTGACTTTCTCTTACAAATGAACTTTTAAAAATACAGTAAAAGGGGAAAATGCAAAATAATAATAAACAAATACATGAAAACATTCACGAGAAAGTGGGGCAGTGGATGACGGCACAGGGCAGCTGGGAGTGGGTCATCCGACGGCCGTGCTGGAGTGCCCACTCCTCACAGCACCACCAAGGCCACAACCGGCAGCTGACGCTGGCGGCCGCAGGCTGGCAGAGATGCCGTGAGCGTGCATAGCGGGGTCTCTGCGGCAACACCAGTGAGCGGCTGCAGCTTTGGGCAGCAAGACTGAATCCCACAGACACGATCTGTGACAGAGATGCCAAAGCATTCATGCAAGTTCATTCACACGAAGTGCAAAAGCTGACACGAAGCTGCAGCGCGGAGGCGTACACGCTTGGGAGTGAGCGGCGAGCGACTCATGGGGCTGGTGAACGGGCGGGACGTAGAGGCAAGGAAGGGTAGGAGAGCTAAGGAAGGCAGGGAGGGCCTGCTGGTGGCATGGTGGGTAAAGTGGCTGGATCGCACAAGGCCAACTCCGTAGTTCAAGTCCCAGATCCAGCGACTTGAAAAACATGCTGAGCACATGTGCATGCCCGAAGTCCTGAGAGAAGAATGGGGAAGACGTTGCTGTGTGGCAACCCCCTGGGGGGTAATTTTTCACTCTCTCTCTGTCTCTCACCTGTAAGCACGCGTGCCCTACGGCAAAAATCTAATAAATAAATAAAAGTGATATAAACAGCTGGCAAAAGAATCTTTTTGAGGAAGGTTCTTGCTATAGGGCACGTGTGCTCACCAGAGAGACAGACAGAAACAGAAATCACCGCCCGGGGGTGGCCGCCACTGTCCCTTCTGCTCCATTCTCCTCCGGGTTCTGGACACGCACGCACACATGCCCGGCGTGAGCTTTAAACCACCGGGTCCAGGACTGTCCAGCGACATAACCATTATGCCATCTGTTGGTCCCGGCACGTGAAATTTTTAAGCAAAATATCTAGAGAGCTGCATGGTTACCTGTAACAGCTCCTTACAGTGAAACGAGAGTACTGAGATGACTTCCAGATAGAACTCATCACCGGAAGAGAAAAGGACCAGCAGGTGGCGCAGTGGTGAAGGCACGAGACCCTCGGGGCTGACTGCAATTCCAGTCCAGGACCTAGCAGCTTGTTTCCTCTCTCTCTGTCTGTCTCTGGTGAATGCCTGTGCCCTGTAGCAAATTAGAAACTAATAATAAATGGGCCAGCAGATGGTATAATTATTCCATCGCTGGACTCCCACTTAGTCGACCACAGTTTGAATCCTAGACTGGGCGACTTGAAACTCACACCGGGGATGTGTGCACGTGTGCCCAGGATCCTGAGAGGGGAACAGAGAAGGGATTGTGGTGTGGCCCCCTGGGGGAGTGATTTCTCACTTTCTGTCTCTCTGTTTCTCCAGTGAGCACATGTGTCCCGTAGCAAAAATCTCTCTCAAAATTAAAAAATAATAATAAGTAAAATTAAATAAATAGGGGCCAGCAGGTGGTGTGGTTAAGGGCTCTGGACTGTCACGTGGTCAACCGCGGTTTGAGTCCCAAACCTGGCAGCTTGCTTGCTTGCTTTCTCACTTTCTCACTTTCTCACTTTCTCTCTTTCTTTCTTTCTCACTCTGTCCCTCTCTGGTCAAATTAAAATACATAAATAAAGTTAAGTGAAATAATTCTTTTTTAAAAATTGAATAGGTAATTCTAAGAAAGGGGAGGGACAGAGCGAAAATTTGGGAAAAATTCAGTCTGGTTATGCAATGAAGGAAAAAGCTTGTTTGGCAAAGAATGCTAGCACTGTGGCCCAATAATCATTACTGCAGAGATTAGGATTAGCATGGACAAAAGGGAGCCAGAGGGTATTCATTAAACCGGTGTGGGAAAGACCCCGAGGGCATTTTTAAGATCTCTGAGGCAGCCCTCCCATCATAGGCCTAGAGGCCTAGGACAGCTGAACGGCTTTAGGGAGTGGGACTGGGGTGCTCTCCCGAGGTCTGCTGCCCGGCACCATTCTGGAACGCGATGACCCACACGCTGGTGAAGTACTCCTTGGCTGCTGCAATGACTCAACAGCCCTAGCTGAGGTTCGACCTTCTGGCTCACCTGCTGCTCCAGGACACGCATGCAGCAGGCCTTATCGCAGCAGGCCTGTACGGGGAGATATTTCTGCAGGCACATGGGAACAAGGAGGGCCCCACCTACATTTCCAAGGATGTCTCAGACAACCTGAGGCCCGAGGCAGAGCCGTCACAGGGGTGCCGCCTCAGTGAGTCTTCACCAGGACAGTGGCTAGTGGCGCTCCAGGAGTGGGGCTGCCCTCTGGACTCCAACTTCATTTACCAGTGTCCCACGCCAGGCCGGAAGAGCTTCCGGGCAAGACTCCAACCCAAGAGCACTGCAGCGTGGACAGTCTGGCAAAGCTCTAGGGCAGGACACCCCACTTCCACAGCACATCCAAGGTGTGGCACGTGGAGTGGGAGATTGCTGTGAGGCTGGACTTAGGTTCTTACCACAGGACACGTGCACTTGCCAGAGAGGGGGGAAGTGAGAAATCACTTTCCATTCTCCAAGGGGGATGGCCATGCCACAATCCCTTGTCCTCCAGCCTCCTCTGAGTTTGGGCCCAGCCCAGACACACGTGCCCGTCATGATTTTCAAGCTGCGGGGCCAGGATTTCGAACCATGACCGACCGTGTGGGAGTCCAGCACCTTAACCACTACACCACCTGCTGCCCCCATACTGTGGAGCTTAAAGGCAGAGTCTGTCCTCTTGAGTTTCGGAGTTGCTTGGGGCCTTTACCCCTTCATCTTTCGGAACTGGAATTTCTACCCTAGGACTACCCACCGCTGTATTTTTGGAAGCATGTAATTTGTTTTGCTTTCCTAGGCTGACTGCTGTCTTTGGGTTTTTGAGTTGATGTTGAAATAACTTAAAGACTTTTTAAGAGATTTTTGCTATAGAGCAGAGAGAGAGACAGAAAGCAAGAAATCCCCCCTACCCAGGAAGGATGGCCACACCTCAATCCCTTCTCTTCCATTCTCCTCTCGGGATTATGGGTATGCACACACATGCGTCCAGCGTGAGTTTTAAGCTGTGGGTCTGGGACTTGAACCACGGTCGACTATGTCAGAATCCAGTGATGAGACGACACACAGTTAGGGGGCCAGGAATGGCTTGAATGTGTCTCCCCAGAATCCATGTATTAAAATTTAGTAAGCCATTCTAACAATGCAAAGAGGGTAAAATTTTACTCCAATTATTGGATGAAGAGATGGAACCTTTGGGAGATGATTTAGGGCTAAGGTCATTAGAGTGGGGCCCCGATCAAATCTTGATGGGCTTACGAGGAGGGGAATGAGACAGACACTGACAGGCCCTGTCCCCTGTGATGCCCTGCAGGGTCCCCACCATCACGAAGGCGCTTGGCTGGTGTGGGCCCTGGGCCCTGGGCCTCACAGCTCCAAACCGGGAGCTGAGTACACAGGTCACCCAGCTGGGGGTTCGGTTATGGCGAGCAGCAGAGAACGACCCAGGCAGGTGTCGGGCGGGGCCGGACGGTAGAGCTGCGCTGGGAGAGGGACCAGCGCTGAAGGAATGGGTTTAGATAAAGTTAAGGCGGACACATCTCCTGATCAGGCTTCCCGCTGCTCCCGCAGGCTGTCTGCCTGGGGAACCGGGGTCTTCCCCGCCTGGCTGGCGTGTTTCTACCACCCACCCACCCCCACCCTGCCCCAGCCTCTGGGGAGGCCTCAGGGCTCTGGGCAGGTGTGGCTCCCACCAGCCTGGGGCCAACCCCCGAAGCACTCAGCTCAGCTTCCCCATTTACCGGAGGAGGGCTTCCTGGAGGAGGACGCCATTAAAGTAAGCCCCCCACCTCCCAGGAAGGGGCTTAAAAACAGGAAGGAGCTGTCACCCTGATTTGAAGTTCGGACTATGGGAAGGGGACAGGAGGCAAGTTTAGGGACCGGCCTTGGCTGTCCTAGGGCCACCCGCTCCCAAACGGCCGCAGGAGGACCTGGGCTGGTTTGCTGCCCATGCGCCCAGCGGCACCCGTCTGCCCACACCTGCTCGGGGGTGCTGCCGTCGTCCGCGTACACCCGGGGGTCTGCTCCAAGCTTCAGAAGCACCTCCACAGCTTCCAGGTGGCCCCCAAAGGCTGCTCGGTACAGCGGCGACCGCCCGAAGGCGCCCTGCAGGAGGGGCTCCCTGAGCAAGGCCCCGGCCCACCCTGGGAGGAGGACTGCCCGCGGGCCCTGGAGCGCCCCTCGGGCTCTCGGCCGGAGCCGCGCGCCCACCTTGCTGTTGGGGCTGGCGCCCAGTTCGGCCAGCAGCTGGATAGCCAGGGGCTGCCCGCCTGCCGCCGCCTCGGACAGTGGCGTGTTCCCGTTGCTGTCCTCGCACTCCACGGTGGCCATGCGCCGCTGCAGCCTCCGCGCCTCGCCCGCCTCGTCGTGACCCACGCCCTCGCGAGTCAGCAGCTGCTCCACCTGCAGCGCCAGGCGGGCTCGCCTTCGCCCGGCCGCCCTCCTGAGGGTCCCGATCCCCCCGCCCGGCCCACGGACCTCCTGCAGCACCGCCTGGATCTCGCTCAGGTCCCCGTCGAAGGCGGCGTCCAGCAGGCGGCGGCGACGCTGCAGCTCCTCCTGCCGCTCCCGCTGCGCCGCCTCCTCTCGCTGGCGCTGCCTCCGCGCCGCCTCCTGCTCCTGGCGCACCAGGGATAGGAATGCCTGCCAGGGGCGGGCAGGTCACTGCCCCGCAGCTACGAGGCCACTGCCCTGCGAGCGGAGCTCACTGTCCACAGTCCTGAGGTTACTGGCCTCACACTCTAAGGGCACTGCGCCTGAGTGCGGTCCCTGTCCCAGCCCAGCTCCCGGGCCCTGACCCGGCCTAGGCCCCTCACCTCCTGCTGCAGCCTCTCCATCTGCTCCAAGTACGCTCCTCGCTCCTGCTGCCGGCGCGCCAGCTCCTTTCTCGCCAGGAGCTGCCGGAAGGCACACTGGATGGCCGTCGCTGCTCTGTCCTCCCTGGTAGGCCCTGGGGTAACAGGGTTCAGGTGGACTCCTGTCCCGGCGAGCCACTGGCGCCCCAGCAAGGCCAGGTGTGCCCCAGCTCAGACTGTCCTGGAGAGGAGCCCGCACCAGGCTCTTGTGCCCTCTGCAAGGAAAGGGCCAGCGCCCGTCTAAGACCCAGAAAAGGCTGGCAGAGCTGTCTCCTGGCAGAGGAGGTCAGCGAGTGGTGGCAGGATGGAGAGGACCAGGCCTCGGTGGTTTCCCCCTCCGGGACCCTGACAATCCCGCGAGGCACAGGCTTGAGTAGGAAACCCCGGGAGGAGAGCAGGTGGGCTTCAGCAGGAAGGCTCTGAAAGCGGGCTCATCCCTGCCGGCCCAGCCGGGCGCCCTCGCTGCTCCAGACCTGGCCTCCCCGGAGGCCACAGGGCACCGGGAGAGGCCTGAGCGCTCAGCCGGTGCTGCAGCCACGCCCGCCTGCGCCTGCCTTCAGGTGCACCTTCAGCCTCCCGGCCTTGCACCATCACGTGGGCCTAGAGCAGCTCTCACACGGCCGGAGCGCTCACCAAGGTGTGCACGCGCCCACTCTGTCCCTGGGCTGAGTGTACTGGGTGGGGGGTCAGCTGCCAAGCGCTGGCCAAGAGAGCCGGGAGCACGTGGGAGTGACGGGTGTGGCGGGGGAGGGCCCTGGCCAGGAGCACCAGTTCCCCAGGGCCTCACGGGCCTCGCAGCGAGGCAGAGCGAGGAGACAGAAGTTCCACGTCTCCCGGCCGGCCCGGGAGTGGTACGGCGCTGTCTTATTCCTCAGGGCTCCCTGGGGCAACAGAAGCAGTCACAGACTGGGGTGAGAGAAAACGGGCAGGGTGATTGGCAGGCCTCTGCCCTGAGGCCCTGGGTGCTGCGGGTAGGGTCTGCCGAGGCTGGAAGCCTCAGGGGCCATGCAGAGGCAGGCGAGCCTTGACTGCCGAGGTCCAGGCAGCAAGAGGGCTCTGCTCTCTCAGGAGACCCCTCCTCCTCCTGCGTCTGCTGGGGCCCGGGGCCTGGGCTTGCCCACCTGCACTGTCACTCTTCCCCCAGCTCCGACACAGCACGGCACCTGCCGGGAACACCCACACAGACACGCCGGCCAGGGCTTTGCCCAGTCTTAGCAGGCAGACCCCCCAAAGCCATCACCAGAACGGAGTCAGCGAGACGAGGGGCAGACGCAGCTGTGGCGAGGCCGAAGCTGTGGGCCAGGCGCAGCGCAGCGTCTGGGGCTGCTGTGAGGTGCCTCTCCCGCTCTGGCCAGGGCGCGCACACACTCGCTGTTGTTAAAAGCCAAAGACAAGATAAGACGAAGGGAGACAAAGAGACCCGCCTGAAGACCCAGCCCGGAGGTGAGCAGGGACGGAGGGAAGTGGGCGCCTGTCAGGAGGGGTGAGAGACGCCGCAGGCAGGGAGGAGGGGGGGCCAGGCCACGGGGCGGCGGCGTGGGCATGGAAGGTCTTTGGGAGGCAGAGGCGACAGTGGAGCAGACGGTGCAGAGATCGAGCACACAGGCCGAAGTGTGTCTCCAGGCGGCGGGGCAGGAGGGTCTGGTCCCAGAAACCCTGCGGAGGTGGTGGCTTCGCAAGGGAACGGCGCCCTGGAGCCCGGCCACGTCGCCACAGCTGCCCCCTGAGCACTCCGCCACGCTGCGGGTCAGCCCACTGGATCCCATGCGGGCGCCCACGGGCCACGCCCTGGACTCGGGCCCAGGAGCCACGCTGGCCTAAATCTCTAAAGGAGGAATGGAGAAGGGTCGTGCAGGCCGAGCCTCACGGGAGGGGCTCTCGCTTCTCCGCCTCTCCTCCGTGTCTCTCCGGCAAGCTTGTGTACCCTCTGGCAAGGTTAAGAAGCAGGACACAGGTGCGTCCACGAACTTTTGCGCGGCCCACGGAGCTGCGAAGGCGCTGCACCCGCTGTGTAGGCAACCCGGCCTGGACTGCGGGGACAGCGCGCCAGGGTGGAAGAGAGAGGCACATTCTACCATTTTCTAAAGTTTATGTATTTCTTTCTTCCATGAGAGAAAGAAACAGAGAGAAAGAAATAGAGCACCCCAACGGGGTCTTCACGCCACGGCCCACTCTCAGCCTCGGCCAGCCCCAGGCCGTGGGCGCACACAGCCGAGGGCTGGGCGCTGAGGAGCGGTGTGGCCCGACGTAGAGACCGTGACATTCCCTGCGTGGGCGTCCCTCTCCCTCTCTTGCATGTGTACGCTCTCTGTCATGAATAAAACTAAATAAGCCTTAGACACAGAGTAAGAAGCCACCCCTCTGAGAACAGCAGCGGCTGTCCCCACACCCCACCTGGACCGAGGCAGCGTCGCTGTCGACTGGGCTTCAAATGAGCCTCTGCAGGACGACAGCTGCGCCCAGAGCGAGCACGCCCCAGAGCCCACATGCACGCCGCCCGCAGCCCCACGGAAGGGCAGAGGCGCGGGACGGAGAGACAGACCCCCGCCAGGTGGGAGTCGGCCGCATGGGGTTGTTGGAGCCCTGGACTGCGCGAGGCACCTGTGAACCGTGACCCGGCCGCTGCGCCAGGCGGGCTGTGCTGTGGGTAACTGGCTGCCACCCTCGCTCATGGAGGAAGTAAGGAAACTTCTCTTTAAAGAGAGCGGCCTGTTCAACTGCCCGGAGACATACAAATGGCCACCTCCCTCTCCATCAGGGAAATGCAGTGCAGACCTCAAGGGGGCGCCAGCCGACCCGGACACCACAGACCCAGCCGCAAGGCGGAGGAAGGGGCCCTTCTGTCCTGCGGGGTGATGGAGACGAGCAGTCACCGTGGGGACCAGTTCGGGAGTTCCTCGGAAAGGCACAGGTGGAGCGGCTGTGTGGGGCCAGCCCGTGGTGTGCAGGTAAGGCACCGGGTCCACACGGCCAACTGGGAGGATCGAGTCCCAGTCCCTGCAGCTTGAGAGCCACACCAGGCACATGTGCACATGCCCCAGATCGCAAGAAAACAGAAGAGGGGGACTGCGGCGTGGCCACCCCGTCGGGGTGATTCCTCACTTTCACTCCCCCTCTCTCCCTCTCTCCCCGGCAAGCACACGCACCCTGTAGCAAAGACAGAAACAACAAAAAGAAAGGAAGGAAGAAAGAAAGTACAGAACAACCAAAAGGAAGTTCTAGAATGTAAAAATGCAAGTCCTGAAATGAAGAGCTCGTGGACAAGTCCGACAGCACGGCAGGGTGCGAGCAGAGTGGTGACCGGGCACAGCTGGGACGGGGGCCCTGCCCAGGGCAGAGGCGCAGGGGAGGCCCGGTGCAGTGGGACTGCGGTGGCAACTACCGGGAAGCGCGGCAGAGGGAGCAATGTCTGCAAATGCGGTCAGACCTAACAGAGCAGGGGCCAGCAGACGCCGTAGTGGCTGACACCGAGCTCCCGCGTGGCCGGCGGTGCAGTTTGAGTCCGGAACCTTGCAGCTTGAAAATCCCACCTGGCTGGGATCAGCAGTTGGCGTAATAGCTATGTCGCTGGACTCCCACGTAGTCGACCGCGGTTCGAGTCCCGGACCCGGTGGCTTAAACTCACGCCAGGCGTGTGTGCGTGCCCAAGATCCCGAGAGGAGAATGGAGGAGAAGGGATTGCGGCGCGACCATCCCCCTGGGGGGTGATTTCTCGCTTTCTGTCTCTGTCTCTCTCTGTGTTTCTGGTGAGCACATGCACCCTATAGCGAAAACCTCTCAAAAGAAAAAGAAAAAGAAAATCTCGCCTGGCACATATGTGTGTGCTCAAAATCCCCAGAGAACGGAGGGGAAGGGATTGCGGCATGGCCATCCCCCCAAGGGGTTATTTCTCACCTCCTCTCTCTTGGACTCTCTCTGGTGAGCTCATGTGCCCTAGAGCAAACAAACAAACAAATAAGCACATCTTAGGTATAAAAATATAGAAATAATAACAATAAGACGACATACATTATACAGGACCAGCAGACGGCGTGACGGTCACATCCCTGGACTCCCGCGTACAGGACCAGCAGACGGCGTGACGGTCACATCCCTGGACTCCCGCGTACAGGACCAGCAGACGGCGTGACGGTCACATCCCTGGACTCCCGCGTACAGGACCAGCAGACGGCGTGACGGTCACATCCCTGGACTCCCGCGTACAGGACCAGCAGATGGTGTGACGGTCACATCCCTGGACTCCCACGTAGTTGACCACAAGTCCCGGACCCAGCGGCTAAAATCCTGCCGGGCGCGTGTATGTGTGTGCCCAAGATTGCAAGAGGAGAATGGAGCAGATGGGCTTGCAGCGCGGCCATCCCCGGGGGGGGGGGGGTGATTTCCTGTTTTCTGTCTCTCTGTCTTGCTGTCTCGCTGTCTCTTTTGCAATCACATGCGCACTATAGTATAAATCTCTCTTAAAAAAGAAAGAAAATACGAAAAAACAGAAGACATATATTATCCAACAGTGGATAATTGGCAGTTTCGTAGTGTCGGGTGAAATGAACTTTAAAGCAGTAAGTGTTACTAGAGGTAAAGGAAAAGAATTAAGAAGGGTGAAGGCCGGCACTGGCGTGGTGGCGAGGACCCTGGGTCCCACGTGGCCGAGTCTGCAGCATAAGCACTGGACCCGACAGCTTGCAAAGTATGCCAGGCACATGTGTGTGGGTGCCCAAGACCCCGAGAGGAGAGTGAGAAGGGCCTGCAGCATGGCCATCTCCCCGGGGTGATCTCTCACTTTACTCTCTCTGTCTCTCTTGGGAAGAGAATGGGCCCTGTGACAAAAATTTAACAAAAAAAAGGGATTAATTTACTAAGATAATAAAACACTGACAACTATGCATCTAATATCAGGGTTTGAAATACAGAGGAGAAGTTACCAATAGAAAGGTATCTGTAACCATGGTAGGGATGTTAACACGGTCACGGTCAGAAAAAACAGGTCACTCAATCAGCCGGGGCACAGGCAGCACGTAGGACATGCTAACACACCCCACATAACACACACGCTTTACAGCCGTGCATGGGAGGCTGAGCAGGGCAGACCGCGTGGGGCCCTCAGCATGTGACAGAAGTCACACGGAACATGCGTCAGCACAGCCGGAGCAGGCCTGAAGCCAAACCGGAGTATGGGCCAGAGTCGAGTGCCTCCTCAGAACCCAGGAAGGACACTACAGCAGCACTGCTGTCTCACGGTCTATCGGCACGGGGGCTAGGACGTGGAGGGGACATTGCGCAAGGGCTAAGGGCCCCCCGGGTGTCACTGGGCTTCTCCCTCATGCTGAAGGAGCAGGGCCTGTCTGCCAGCCCTGGTCCCGGAGCAGAGCCGCGGCCACGATGAACACACAGTCCGAGTGAGAAGTAAGTTTGTCACTTTCAGACGCCGAAGTGTTTCTGAAGAGCTGACCTATCCTGACTGGCTCAGAAACCGGTCTCGGAAGTGAGGGTCTGCCGAAACGGCAACCTCACGGAAGTATGCGGCCCACTCGGCCGGTCCGGCCTGGGCCTGGTGCAGGGCTGAAGGGCGCCGGCCAGGCCACGCCCAGGACAGTGGCATTGTCTCTAGGTGAGGGGACAGCACATCTGCACACCGGCGGTTACTCGTGGAGAGCTTGTTTCTTCCGTGAGAGGGGTGCGCACTCACAGAGGCACTGCACTGGGCCTTCAGCTGGACACGGGCACGCCCAGGTGTCCGGCCTGCACAGGGGACGCGGAGAGCAGACCTGGGCCCCGGCCTCAGCGTCTCGGACCGTGGCACTGCGGCTGCACTGCTGCGGCCGGCCCCGCTGGCTGTTGTCGGCTGGTTTGACAAGGTCCCTGACAGACAAGCTCTGAATAAAAAGGCTGTTTTGCAAGGAAGAAGGAAAAGCAACCAAGTTCAGAAATATGGGGCTTCCTAGTTAGAAGTGACAGCTCCCTCTCATCCCAAATAGTAAAGGAGAAAACTGAAGACTGCGAGTGACAAGGCCAATGAGAACTCAGACTTACATCGAGGATGAAGGGAAGGAGCGGGCCACCGGCGCCGGGACTTGAACGGCGTGGGCTGCCTTGTGGGATCTGGTTCCTTGGGCCACCAAACCATGGGCCAGCCCAAACAATACACTTTTTTTTTTCTTTAGAGAGAGTTTTGCTATTGGGCACGTGCACTTGCTGGAGAGACAGAGGCAGAGACTGAAAGTGAGACATCATCCCCCTGGGAGGATGGTCACATCACAATCCCGTCTCCTCTGGGGATTTTGAGCATGTATGCACAAGTGCCTGGCATGAGTTTCAAGCCACTGGGTCCGGGACTCAAACCATGGTCAGCCACATGGGAATCCAGCACCTTAAACACTACTCCGTTTGCTGACCCTCAAACAACACACCCTTAACAACTAATGGAGAAAACAAAACAAACACACACCAATGGATCAAAGAGGAAATTACGAAGGAAATTAGAAAATGCTTAAGAGACAAAAACAACACAGCAAAACATGTGATGCCCCAACATCAGGGCCATAAATGCCGACCGTAGTGAGCGGGAGAGATCTGGTTTATCAAATCAAGATGACACTGCAACTTCAGGAGAGGGAAAAAGGCCAAGCTAAATCCACAGCCAGAAGGAAGGAAATCTTAAAGACTAGAGAAGGGTCCAGCAGGTGGCATGTTAGTTAAGGCGCTGGACACTCTCACATGGTCGACCACAGTTCGAGTCCTGGACCTGGTGGCTTGCTTTCTCACTTTCCCTCCCTCTCTTTCTGTGTCTCTCTCTGGTCAAGTTAAAGTAAATGAATGAATAAATAAAACTAAATAAGTAATTCTTTTAAAAAAAAGATTAGAGAAGACATAAGTGAAATAGAGAATAGGAAAAAAAACCCAGAAAATTAATAAAAACCAAAATTTGGTTCTTTAGTTGTTTAAACCAAAGATCATTGAAAAGATTAAAAAAAATTGACAAAATTTAGCTAAAAAGACTCAAATTATTAAGATCAGAAATGAAAGTTGGGGGACCAGCAGTTAGCATAATGGCTATGTCGCTGAACTCCCATGTAGCTGGACGTGGTTCGAGTCCCAGACCCAGTGGCTTAAACTTATGCCAGGTGTGTGTGCGTGTGTGCCCAAGATCCTGAGAGGAGAATGGAGGAGAAGGGATTGCAGCGTGGCCAACCCCCGGGGGGTGATTTCTCGCTCTCTGTCTCTCTGTCTCTCTCTGTCTTTCTGGCGAACGCACGCGCCCTATAGCAAAAACCTCTTAAAAAAAAAAAGAAAAGGGACCAGCAGGTGGCATGGTGGTTAAGGCGCTGGACATTCCCACATGGCCAACCACGGTTTGAGTCCCGGACCTGGTGGCTTGCTTTCTAACTTTCCCTCTCTCTCTCTCTGTGTCTCTCTCTGGTCAAATTAAAATAAAATGAATGGATAAATAAAATAAAATAAATAATTCTTTAAAAAAAAAAAAAAAAAAAAAGAAAAGAAAGTTGGGACATTACAGATCATACGTACAGAAAAAGCATTATTTGAGAAAACTAGGAACAACTATATGCCAACAACCCATCTAAACTTCCACTAAGTAGACAAATGTCTAGAAACACAAAACCTACCATGACTAAATCATGAAGAAATAGAAAATCTGAATAGCTCTATAATTAGTAAGAAAATAGACTCAGTAATTAGAACTCTACCAATGAAAATAGATCTTGGGGGACCAGCAGTTGGCGTAATGGCTATGTCGTTGGACTCCCATGTAGTCGACTGCCGTTCAAGTCCCAGACCCAGCGGCTTAAATTCATGCTGGGCGCGTGTGCGTGCGTGCCCAAGGTCCCAAGAGGAGAATGGAGGAGAAGGGATTGCGGCGTGGCCATCCCCCCGGGGGGTGATTTCTCGCTCTCTGTCTCTGCCTCTCTCTGTCTTTCAGTGAGTACATGTGCCCTATAGCAAAAACCTCTCAAAAAAAAAAAAAAAATCTTGGTCCTGACAGCTTCATTGAAACATTTAAATAAAAACAAAAATAAATCTTTCTTATCTTTTTCAAAAAATTGGAAAGAAGGGAAACCTCTTCATTTATTCTGTGGAGCCTGGTCCCGAAGCCAGACGAGGACACCACAGAAATAGGAACTACTGCCAACATCTCTTAGGAACATGGACAGAAAAATGCTCAACCAGATTTCAGCGAACTGAAAACAGCAGCGCGTGGAGCAGGTTGTTCCCGCCGCCCCACTGCCCCACCGCCTGGAGCCTGGAGGCTCTGAAAAGGCAGCTGTGCTTAGGAGGCTGCGGGCCAAGGCCAGCCTTGCTGGCTGTAAGCAGGGTCTCAGGGACCAAAGGGCGTGTGCAGCTCTTAAAATGGAAGGTGTGGAGTCAGCAGGGGGCATGTTGGTTAAGGTGCTGGACTCCCACATGGCCGACCGTGATTCGAGTCCCAGACCCAGAGTCTTGAAACTCACTCACGCCGGGCACATGCATGCCCCAAATCCCGAGAGAACAGAGGAGAAGGGATTGCTGCGTGGCCATTCCACGGGGGCGGCGGGGGGGTTCTCACTTCCCCTCTCACTGTCTCTGTC
Organism: Tupaia tana; assembly: GCA_026018925.1. Classification (NCBI taxonomy): domain Eukaryota; kingdom Metazoa; phylum Chordata; class Mammalia; order Scandentia; family Tupaiidae; genus Tupaia; species Tupaia tana. Next base: position 93,422,675 of record JAKSZU010000008.1, on the reverse strand, counting down.
TCTCTCCAGTGAGCACACATGTCCTATGGCAAACACCTTAAGAAGAAGGGGGTGGTGGAGATGAAGGTGTCCATGGCTGAGAGGGCACAGAACCCCGCGCAGGAGAGTGTGCGTACACGCACAGGCAAGGATCGGAACGGTGACTCCCGGCGGCAGGCCAGGGCCAGCGCGATCTGGGGAAAGTTACTCGTCCCGTGGAAACAGCGGCATGGTTCAAGCCAAACTGTAAAGCAACCTCCCTGCTAAGGCCGTTGAACACAGAATCTGTGTGCTGCTACCCCCTCCAGGATTTAACATGATGAAAAGTAAATAAATAAAAATGGATTTTAAAAAATCCCATGACCAAGTGGAAGTTTTATTATGAGATTGTAAGGGTGGTTCAACGGAAGAAACTTGGGCAGCCGGCAGGTGGCGTGGTGGTTAAGGCACTGGCCGTCACACGGTCAGCCACGTCACAGAAGAGAACAGAGAAGCCACTGCAGTGTGGCCCTTCCCCACTGGAGGGTGACTTCCCACTTTCCCTCTGTCTGTCTGTCAGGTGGGTTCACACGCCCTATGGCGAAAACCGGAAAAGAAGGAAAAGGAAAAAGAAAGCTGGCCACTGAGACACGCCACATTATCCACGCGCGTGGGCGCACACTGCCGTCTCAGCGGCAGCACAAGGCGCTGGCCAGACCCGGCACCTGCTCACAAGAACGCGCAGCAGGGACCAGGGCCAGCAGACAGCATAACGGCTACGTCACTGGGCTCCTACATGGCCAGCTGTGGCTCAAGTTCTGGATCTGCAGGTTTGAAACTCGCACTGGGCGCGTGTGCGTGCGTGCCAGAGATCCCAGGAGGAGAATGGAGGAGAAGGGATTGCGGCGTGGCCATCCCCCCTGGGGGGTGATTTCTCACTTTGGGTCTCTGGCAAGCACATGCGCCCTATAGTAAAAATCTCTCTCTCAAAAAAAAAAAAGCACACTCAATAAGGGTCAGCAGGTGGCATGGTAGTTAAGGTGCTGGATCCCACAAGACTGACAGAGGTTCGAGTCCCAGACCCAGTAGCTTGAAGATCATGCTGGGTGTGTATGTGTGTGTGCCTAGGAAGAGAACAGGAGAAGGGACTGCAGCGTGGCTGTGCCCCTAGGGAATGATTTCTCACTTTGCCTCTCTCTGCCTCTCCAGCAAGCCCACATGCCCTATGGCAAAGATCTAGAAAAACAGGAACACAACAAACTGGAAGCAGAAAACGCCCTCAGCCACAGGGAGCGCTGCTCCCGGTGGGGAAGACGGAAAGCCTTTCTCTAGTCGGGGACACAGCAGGGTGCCCGGCGCCTGCACTCCTGGCCAGCACGGTGCTGGGGGGCTAGAGAGACAAGGGGTGTCCAAGCTGGGAAGGAAGAGCGAGACCACCGGGGCTCCCCGGCTGGCTGGGGGTCCACAGAACCTGGACAGCCCAGGACACTGGGGTGGAAGACCTGCCACCCATGTGCCTGCGCCCAGCAAGAAGGGCCTGGTGGGACCTCAGGGCAGCACATCCACAGCCGGGGACACTGCGCCGAGTCCCCTGCTGAGACCGGAGGGCTGTCCTCAGCGGGCCCAGAGGTTCCGACCGAGTGACAGGCAGATCCAACATGCCAGAGGTGCCTGGGTGGGGGTGCCGTGTGGAGCCCCTAGCGGGCCTCTCGGGACAGTCGTGGCACAGACCTGAGCCTGCGGCAGGCCAGGCCTTGGGGCAGAACGCCGTCCTGCGTTTGGGACGTGGCCCCCAGCATGCTGCGGGGCCCAGGCAGCGCGTCACTCCACAGCTCCCCCGAGCTCCCTCGACTTGGACGTCGGCCGCACCGCCACAGGAGGAAGGCCTGCGCTGGGGTCAGGCCACCCACTCCGCCTCCTCTCCTGGATGGGAGGGGCAGGGACAGCTGCTGCACACGTGGCCAGTCCACGCTGACACCGACTCTGCCACCACAGCCACCACACTACAGCTGTGTGGGAGGCCCTGGCGGGTGGCAGCCAGGTCCCAGCCAGGGACACCAGCGACAAGGTGGGCTGGGAAGAGACGTGAGGGTGGGATGCAAAAACACCAGCACACGGGGCTGGCTCTGTCTCTTGGTGACACCCCCAGAATCAACAGAGGGACACTGGACACCAGGTGGGCAGCACGACCGTGCAGTGGCTATTGGCCAGCAGCCTGTGGACAACGCCATGGTGGCAGGAATGGTGGCTGCACACTCCCTCCGGTCCAGCCTGACCCTGCCAGGGCCCGCCCTTGCCAAACGGGCTCATCAGCTCAGGACGGACACTCTAGAGATGGCACCCAGAGACAGTGACCGGAGCTGGGAAGGCGCCATCTGGAGGGACTTCTTGCAACGGTCCCAGTGTGTCCATGTGCTGGTGACCAGGTGTCCCATCCCAAAGACGGACACCTGGAGCCAGCCAATGGACAGGAGAACTTGCCCATGCGGCTGCGGGTGCAGGGTGGTGCCGCCGTCGGCCCCGGCTGCTCCGAGGGCTGCCCTGTGCTAGCCTGGGCAGAGCGGTCCGCCTGGCGCTGTGTGCTGTGATGGGGACACAGCGTATTCTGGCTGGACACTCCCACTTAGCTTCGTGCCGACCCCGCAGTCCTGGCGCCCCCGCACCCTACTTCTGAGCTCTGCCTGTGTAGCGTAGAGGGGTGTAGGGCCCGGGCCCCTGGGCTGATTTCTCCTGTGTCTTTGAACGGGGCACAGGGGCCTAGGAGGGTGGGCCCTAAGCCCTCGCCTGTGGTGGACGCAGAGCTTCCTGCCCGGCCACCAGGCAGGGCTGTGACACCTGATTATCAGTGGGCGTCGGGATGCAGAGGACAGGATGCCAAGACAGGGAGCAACAGAGAGCATTCCAGAGAGCCCAGCAGTGGGGCTGGCTGCCAGGCAGAGGCCCCCCAAGAGAAGCCTGGCCTTGCCTGTGTTCTCCCATCTGCCCCTTCCCAAGTCTGCCTCCAGCCACTGCCCGCCGTCCAGTGTGCTCTGCGCCCACATGTGGAGCACGGAGCCCTGACAACACACGTGACACAGATCAGGGCTTGCAGACGGGGTCCGGCCTGTCCCAGAACAAGTGGCCAGCGCATACCCATGCACCTGAGGAAGGCCCGTGGTGACGGGGGTGCTGGGCCCTTGCCCGGAGCATGCCCAGGTGGGGCAGCGCCGGGGCAGCCCGGAAGATGGTCCAGCCCCTGCTGCTCCAGCTGAGGAGCCCCGAGGTATGGCCGCCAGATGTGGAAGTGGGACCAGGAGAGGTGGAGATCGCTGGCCCTCTGCTGGGCGGTCTGTGGGCCTGGCCGGCTTGGGGCATGGGGCGCAATCGGGAGAGGTGCGGCTGAGCAGAGGACCCCTGCAGTGGGTTCTGTTGCCGCTGAACACGTAGCATGAACCGGCAAGGCTGGTGCAGGGCAGTGAGGACGCAGGGGGGCTCCAGACCCCAGGACTCGGGTTCACCCGGGCAGTGAGAGCCTGGGCCCGCCTGAGGTTGGCTCTCTTTCCTGCCACCAGAGGGCGACACACAGCGGACATCTCTGAGGAGGGTCCCAGCCCAGGAGGGCAAGAGGGTGAGCAGGCCCCAGGGCCAATGGGCACAGAAAGCATTGGCGGGTCAGTGTCAGAGCAGGCTTGCTCCACGGACAAGCATGTGCCCGTGCACATGCGCACACGCACACGCACATGCACACACACACACCTTGTGAGTCCCAGCTTCAGGCAGCCTCCTTCCTGACTGCCCTCCTCCCCAGGGGCCATGGGAGACGCAGGCTCTTACCTGCGGGGACTTCCGGGCTCTCTGGGGACGCAGGCTCCCTTACCCCCACGCCCGTCTTTCTCTGCGGCTGCCGGTTCACTCCAGGCTGCCCTGGGGGAGGAGGACAGTCAGCGGGCGGGCAGGAGGCATTTACAGGGCACCAGGAGGACCACGCCCTGGCTACTAGGAAGTCCTTCTCCCCAGCCTCCTCTGGGGGCCAGCACATGCCAGGGTTAATGAGTGGCCAGGCGGCGTCCTTCCGTAGCTGGGGTGTCCGCGGGCCACTGGGAGGGCCAAGAGGCAGAAACACCCCTGCACTTGAGTACCCTGGGCCGCGCTGAGGCTGGGAGGGCGGGCCCAGCTGCTGGCTGTACCCTACCTTGTGATCCTCTCCCCACTAACTGTCCCCACCGCTCTCCTGGGCTCTCTCGGGCAGGGGCTGCCCAGCTCCCCAGGAGGCCTCTGGGGCAAGGGCTGAAAGGAAGGGGTGCTGGGCTGGGCCAAGCAAACCAGTCCAGCCAGTGTGGCAGGGATGCAGCCCTGGGCGTGGGTGTGAGTCAGAGGCCCCCGGCTGGGGAGACGCTGGGGGGGCACCCACTTGGGGCCTCGTTCTCCCAGCAGGAAGCCCAGGGAGGGAGAGCCAGCATCTGGGGTGGTCCTTACCCACCTCTACACCTGACGGCAGGCCTGGCAAGGACAGGCAGCCGCACTCCAGCCAGGACAGCAGGAGGAGCCCCTAGCCGGCTCCTGGAGCAGGACTCTCCCTTTCTGCCCTGTCTCGCTCCCAAGGCTGCTCCTCCCACAGGCCCAGTGCTGCCCAGCAGAGCCTATACTGGGCCCAGCCGGGATGCCAGGGAGTGCGAGGTGCCCAGGGACAGTGGGGTGGGGCTGGCTGGGGCCAGTGCAGTCAGGAGGCCGCCTGGGCCGCGCAGTTCGAGTTTCCCGCGCCAGCCGGGCAGGGTGGAGCAGGACCAGGCAGCTGAGCGCACACAGCGTGGTCTGGCTCTGACGGCCGCCTGCCGTCTGCCCGGCCTGTCTCCCTCCCCGCCTGGCCAGCAGGCCCGCGAGCGTGAAGCCCTACGCCGTGTCAGCGTTAGTCAGCCGCCCCAGCCTGGTGAGCAGCTGTGCCAAGTCCCCATAAACTCCCGGCGTGGCCCAGCCCCGTGAGTGGGGCCGTGAGGCCCGGAGGCAGAGCCAGGGCCAGAGCCAAGGTGCTGCGGGCAGCGGCCGAGAGGCAGGCCCTCCGGAGCAGGAGAGACGGCCCCCACAAGCGGGGTGCCCTCTGAGCTGGCCTGCCTGGGGCCAGTCAGCCGATGAGCCGGGCCCAGGAGCAGGCACCTGGTGGAAGAGGTGGGAGCCGGGCCATGTCTGGGAAACGAGGTCGAGCTCGCAAATCCAGAGCCAGGAGGGCAGGCCGGGCCCGGCGGGCACCTGGACAGCAGGGCCTCGAGGCCGAGCCCCCACCCCCTGCCGGACAGGGCCTTCAGGATGAGGCAGGGGTGGACCCCAAAGGGCACGTGACCAGCATCAAGCCAGCTCCCCAGGGCGTCCCGGGGGCGGCCAGGCCAGAGCAGCCACAGGCAGCCTTGGGGCCAGTGCAGGCCACCACTCTGGGGGTTGAGCTGGCACTAGCCCGCGTGGAGCACATGGAGGGCTGGGAGGCAGGGTGCCCTGTGCCGGCCCTGGGTCCCGACCTGCTGCAGCTCCCCGAAATCCAGCTGTGCCTAGCCCAGGAGCAGCTACGGGAGGAGCAGGCCTGGCTGCAGCAGCTACGGGAGGAGCAGGCCTGGCTGCAGCAGCTGCGGGAGGAGCAGGCCTGGCTGCACGTGGAGGGGCTGCAGCTGGCTGTGGCCCTGGAACAGCTGCAGAGTGAGGGCTTCGGAATGCTGCAGACCCCAGGCCAGGTAAGGCTCGGGGAGTGGGGTGGGGCCTGTGGGCCTGGAGGCAGGGCTGGCTGCAGTACACATGTGGGTCCATTTCCACATTTGCCCAGAGAGGCTGCTGCCCACGCGGGCCAGCACAAAGCCCGGGCACAGACAGCCGACCAGTGCTTGAAATGCAGAGGGTGTCAAGGAGGGTCCTCGTTCTCCCAGGCCTCCTGAGCGGGGCCAGCCAGGGTAAGGGCCGGGGCGCACGAAGGGCCCAGGTCCCTGCCTGTCCAGGCATTATGAGTGACGTCTTGGGGCCTCCATACCGCGGAAGCTGTCAGGCCCATTATCCTCATTCCAGGAGGCCTGCCGGCCTCAGACGCGGCTGGGGCTATTTTGGGGAGCTAGGATTTACCCAACGTGGCGTGGAGAGACGGTCGCCACCCTTCTACCAGATTCCATGAGTTGGGAAGCTCTCCAGGATCCAGGGGCCTGGGCCAGGCCCACCCCAAGCAGAGGGGCTGCCTCTGAAGGACAGGAGAGGTGTTACGTGCAGGCCTGGTGCTGGGGGGTGCAGCCAGGACAGGGAGAAGGGGGCTCATGGCAGGCGAGTGAGAACCAGGGAAGGAGAGTGGGCCTGAGGGTGCCCTTCCAGACCAAGCAGAGGCCAGCTGTCCCTGCTCGCTTTGGAAGTGGCCCCAGCAAGGAGGCCTGAGGACCAAGCGTAGACAGGGATGAGCATGAGACTGCCCCTGGAGCAGTCAGGGTGGCCGTGCCCAGCCTGTGTACCCCTGCTTGTATCTGAGCCCTGCTTGCTTTCCAAACCCATTTGGGCCACCTGGGCCGTCCCAGCCGCCCTGCCCCTTCCCATCTCTGCTCGAGCACTGCCGCCGGGCCCACCTCGCCCTGTGGCAGGGGACAAGCCTCGGATCAGGCTCTGGGGAAGACTTAGCAAGGCCCAAGCCCAGCTCAGTGGTCCCTGAAGCCACTCTTGGAAGGAAAAGCCTTCTCAGGGGACGGCCCAGGGTGGCTGCACAGAGGGCTCACTGCCATTGTAGGCGGGGGTGCCCTGGAGGCCGGCGGCCACTCACCAGCAGCGGCTCTGGGCTTGGGCCCGGCAAAGGGGTTCTGCCGCTTCCCCGCCGCTGCTGTGGACCCCTGCTTCTTCCTGTTCATTCTCCTGGGGCTGCAGGGAGGTCCAGGGAGGGTCTTCTCAGAGCAGCAGGGACAGGTGCAGCTGGCACAGCATGGCGCACGGCCCTGGGCCTGGCGGATGGTCCCCATGCACTGTGTCCCAGCCAGCCTCCTGGTCCACCTGCCTGCCCTGGTTATTGAGGTTTTGCACACTTGACCTGGGACGAGTGGCAAGGATGTCTGCCAGAGCCCACCCCTCGCCTACGCCTGCCAGTCCTCTCCACCCTGGGCTCAGCCCACCCTGCTGGGACCCCAGGTCCATTTCCCTCTCCAAACCACTAGGCTGCCCACGGGCTGCCTCTGTCCTGTGCCCGAGCATGCAGGAACACCCTCTGCAGGCCTCAGGTCACTCCTTGGCCTCGGAGCCTGGCCCCTTCCCCCCTTCAGATCCTCTCTGACCCTGGTGGTCCCGGAAGCATCACCCCTCCCCAACCCATGCAGCTGACCTGAGTGCATTTCCTCTTGGAGTCCTCCCTGCTGGTGCTGGGGTCCCAGTGAGCCCGCACAGCGCTGGCTCGGCCCCTCACCTGTGCTCCGCTGTGACGGCAGGGCTGGAAACGACCTTAGAAACCAACACATCAGGTCACATCAGCGGCAAGGGTGATGAGGAAGGACTCTGCAAGGCGGTGGGAGGGGTGGGGTGTGCTGGCCTGCGGAGGAGGTGCAGAGCAGGGCAGGCCTTGGTGGGGGTCTGCGGCAGAACAAGGGGAGGGATCAGGCACCTAGGGGCAGCTGAGGGCCTGCCGCAAGCTGGTGACATGTGTGCCAGCTGAGGAGCTGGGGAGCAGTCCGTGCACCGGCCCAGCTGCGGGGTCCCAGTCCCGGGTGTGAGAAAGTCTGAGCTGTGGGTCTCCCACGTGTGCGCCTCTGATTGGCACACACAGGCTTGCGTGCTTGCAGGGCTGCGTGCATGGGGTAGGGCACCCGGAGCCCACGTGCATGGGCTTCCTGTGTGCCTGTGGTCCCAGGGGCATGGCGGGGGTGGGGGTGCCCTCTGTGTAAGTGTGGGTGTCAGCCGGGGGCAGAGTCAGTGGGGGGAGGAGGAGCGCTGTCACAGGATCCCTGAGTGCCTGTGGGTCCAGGTATTTGTGAGCATCTGTGTGTGTGAAAGCCGTGGGTGTCTGGGGGGCCCTGTGTGTGGGCAGGGTCTCCTATGCGTGTGGGCATGGGTGTGATGAGTAACAGTGTCGTGGGGGTCCCCTGTCTTCGCAGGGTCCCCGGGCCCCGCCACCCTGGTCCCGGCCCCGCCCCACCGGCCTCACCTGTCTCACCTGCCTCCCCCCCACTCGCCCCGGAGGTCAGAAGCCCCGCCCCTTGCGTCGGGCTGGCTGGTTTCCTAGCGACTGAGCCGGAACTTGCGATCACCCTGACTTCCGGGGCGAGGGTCAGGGGTCAGATGTGGGGACTTGGAGCCTTGGGTTAACGATGGGTGCCTGGGGGCTCGGGGTCCTCGAAGTAGGGGCCTTAGTGGTCCTCGACGGCGCTGGGCCAGGGTCCCGGGGCGCGCGGCTCCAGGCCCGGCGAGGCCGAGCCCGGGCGGGGGCGGGAGTCCGGGGGGCGCGAGCCAGGGCCCCGGGGAAGGGGCGCGGGCCGGGGTCGGCGGCCGCGGCGGGCGGCGGCGGCGCAGGAATGCGGGCGCGCCGGGTGGGGCCGCCCCGCCCCGCCCCCAGGTGCTGCCCGGGCAGGCAGGGGCAGGAGCAGGAGCGGAGCAGAGCGGCGGCGGGCGGGGCGGGGGCGGGCGCGTGAATCAGGCCGGCGGGCGGGCGGGCCGCGCCAGGGAGTGGCTGCCGGACCGACCGGACCGCGAGGCCGCTGGGCGGCGGTCGGCTCTGCTGCCCTGTGCCGAGACCCCGCGCACCTGGCCAGGTAGGGCCCCCTGCACGGCCTCGCCTGGGCCGCCCGCACCTGTGCAGGGCCGCGGCGGGGTGGGAGTGGGCCGCGCGCCGGGACCAGACGGCGCCTGCAGGGCGGGGACCAGCTGCCCCCGGCTGCTAGGTAGGGGGCGCCGCCGCGCGGATCTCGCCCGACGCGGGCCAGGGAGAGCTGAGCGGAAAGGGGTCTGGGGCTGCGGCCCGCGATCCGGGTAGGGCCAGCCCGGCCTTCTCGACTCGCGCCCGCGGCCTAGCTGGAGCCTGGGGAAGGTCTCGGGCCCCGCCTGGACCCTGTTCTGAAACGCCTGCCCAGGCCGCCAGGATGAGGGTGGCCAGGGCGCGGAGGCCCCGGCCTGGGCCTCATCCCTAGGTGAGGTGGGCCGCTGGGACACCGCGTCCAGGCACAGGTTAACTTCCTGGGCGCACCAACTCCTTAGGCCCACGCCGAACTGGGGTGGGGGAGGCTTGGTGTGGAAGCCCTGGGCCTTCCCATGGGGTCCTCTTTCCAGACAGTCAGGGGCCACACCTCCTCCCAGAGTGAGGAGGGCCTTGGCGTCCAGGGGAGAGCCCTGCAGACCCAGCTGGCTTCAGGTCAGAGGTCAGCAACAGAGGCGGTCCTGCTGAGTCACAGGCTCAGGTGGGACAGCACCTCTCCTGCCACCGCTTTGGTCGGCGCCTGTGGGGGGAAGGGCTGCCGAGTGCTCCACTGTGAGCGGCAGCCGCAGCACCGTGATCACGGGCCCTGGCCAGCCCTGTCCGCTGAAAAGCTCCCCGCAGCGCCAGCCCCATCACACAGCCCTGGGCAGTCCGTGGCGGGCAGGAGTACCCCCTCCAGCAGGACAGCACCCCACACTGCCAGGCTGGGTAGTGGCCAGGGACAGGGGAGACACCCCCACCCTGCAGCCAGTGAGGAGGCTGGGCCCACAGCAGGGGCCCTGACCATGCAGGGGGAGCAGGTGGTGACAGCCTCCAAGAAAGCTGCTGCAGCAGCGCCACACCTGGTGTCTGGAAGGGAGTGCCCTGTCGCCCTGTGGGAGGGGCTTCCCGGGAGGGATAGTGGCAGGGCAGGTCAGGGGTGGGCCACGCACCTGTGACCTCAGCTACTGGGGAGGGGAGGCCAAGGCAGGAGGAGGCGGTGGAGGGAGACCCTGTCTTAGGTACCACACGCACATACCAAGGGGTCCTGGTGGGCAGAGACAAGTCGGGGTGCAGAGGGCTAGGCGGTCAGCTTGGACCCCCGAGGGTGGGAAGGAAGCAGCCTCACCCCTGTGCTGCGCTCACCCCAGCCGGGCAGGCACCTCCCAGGCCACAGCCACTCGTACCGTGGAGGTGGCGGCCACAGCCCTGCGGCCAGTAGGCAGCGAGCGGGCGCGGGCCCGTGGGCATCGGGGTGATGAGGGCGTGTCGAGGCCCGCAGGACTGCCAGCTCTGAGCCGAGTGCCACGCCGTGGTAGACCTGCCCTTGTGGAGGAACCCACAGCAGGTTCTGGGGCCACGGGGTGAAGGAGCCCTGATGGGGTAGGGTGTGAGGCAGCCCTGGGTTCAGGTGAGGCCAGGGCCCAGCCCGCAAGGCCAGGAGGGGAGGCAGGCTAGAGCAGCATGCACTCTGCTGGTGCCCCAGATGGGGGCGTCCTTAGCCCAGCTGCACGGGGCCATGGCCCTGGCAGGCCTGCATTGAACCCCGGCCCACCCAAGGAGTACCCACGTGTGGGGCAGTGGTGGGCCCCAGGGCCCTGACCCCTAGTGATGTGTCCCCTGCCCTCTAGGCCCCTGGCCCCGACATGGCCCGACGCTCCCAGAGCTCCTCGCAGGGGGACAACCCACTGGCACCAGGGTACCTGCCACCTCACTACAAAGAGTACTATCGCCTGGCGGTGGACGCCCTGGCCGAAGGCGGGCCAGAGGCCTACAGCCGCTTCCTGGCATCTGAGGGGGCCCCCGACTTCCTGTGCCCCGAGGAGCTGGAACATGTGAGCCGGCACCTGCGGCCACCACAGCACATTGCCCGAGAGCCCCCCGAGGGCAGTCCTCCTGATGTGGACATGGACGGCTCCTCCGGCACCTACTGGCCGGTGAACTCGGACCAGGCTGTGCCCGAGCTCGACCTGGGCTGGCCCCTGACCTTCGGCTTCCAGGGCACCGAGGTAACCACCCTGGTGCAGCCACCACCGCCCGACAGCCCCAGTATCAAAGACGAGGCCCGGAGGATGATCCGCTCGGCCCAGCAGGTGCGCCAGCATGCAGCGGGGAGGGCCTGAGCTGTGCCCGGTTGGCCTGGCACTGGGGGGATGCACCTGGCCAGCCTGGGAGGGGTGAGCCCAGCGCTAAGCTGAGCAGGCTCCCTGGCAGAGTTCTACAAGGTCACCAAGGGCTGGGTGGTCACAAGCTGCAGGCCCTGCCCAGGTGAGCTCACCTCTGGTCACAGCCAGTGCCCAGGGCTTGGCGCTCTGGGGCCGCAGCCCCTGCTGGCCTGGACTCAAGCCCTAGGCAAACGGCTAGGGGCTGTTACCATGGAGACTGGGGCACCAGGTCCAGATGCTGGAGACCCTATCCCCCCACCGCTGAAGGACAGCCCTGCAGGCCCCTTCCCAACCACCCCCACAGGCCCCGCCCCGTTAGTGCCATGGTGCTGGCTGGAGGGGCTGGGGCAGTGGGGTCTGGCCTCCTGACACGCCTTGGCAGGTGGTGGCCGTGGTGATGGACATGTTCACCGATGTGGACCTACTTGGCGAGGTGCTGGAGGCTGCCGCGCGCAGGGTCCCAGTCTACATCCTGTTGGACGAGGTCAACGCACAGCACTTCCTGGACATGGCCGACAAGTGTCGGGTCAACCTGCACCACGTGGATGTGAGTTGCCGGGAGGTGGGGAGGCCAGGAGGGGGCGTCCTCAGCACCTGACTCCCCTCCCTCCCCAGTTCCTGCGCGTGCGCACGGTGGCAGGACCCACCTACTACTGCCGCACTGGGAAGTCTTTCAAGGGCCACGTGAAGGAGAAGTTCCTGTTGGTGGACTGTGCCGTGGTGATGAGCGGCAGCTACAGGTACACTGGCCCAGGTCCTTACAGACCTGTCCATGTCCCCAGGAGCCTTCCCCTCCCACCCTCACCCTCTCGGGCCCACCCTCCCCCTGACCCCGACTCTGCCCCTACAGCTTCATGTGGTCCTTCGAGAAGATCCACCGCAGCCTGGCGCACGTGTTCCAGGGCGAGCTGGTCTCCAGCTTCGACGAGGAGTTCCGCATCCTCTTCGCCCAGTCCGAGCCATTGGTGCCTTCCGCTGCGACGCTGGCCCACATGGACACCTATGCCCTGGCTCCCTATGCCAGCGCTGGGCCCCTTGTGGGCGTCCCCGGGGCGCCGACCCCGTTCTCCTTCCCTAAACGGGCACAGTTTCTGTTCTCACCGCCCCGGGAAGAGGGCCTAGGCTTCCCCTCCTTCCTCGACCCTGACCGGCACTTCCTGTCGCCCTTCCGTCGGGAGGAGCTGCTGCGGGTGCCGGGAGGCGCACTGGAGCCGCACACAGGCCTGCGGCCACTGTCTCGGAGGCTGGATGCTGAAGCTGGGCCGGGCGGGGAGCTCGCGGCCCCACGGGGCTTCTTCCAGGCGCGGCACCTGGAGCTGGACGCCTTCAAGCGGCACAGCTACGCGACGGCCGACGGCTCTGGCGCCGTGGAGAACTTCGCGGCCGCTCGGCAGGTGTCACGACAGACGTTCCTCAGCCATGGCGACGACTTCCGCTTCCAGACCAGCCACTTCCAGCGCGACCAGCTCTACCAACAGCATTACCAGTGGGACCCGCAGCAGGCACCCGCACGGCCGCAGGGCCTGTTCGAGAAGATTCGTGCCGGCCGACCGGGCTTTGCAGACCCTGATGACCTCGCACTGGGTACTGGGCCGCGCTTCCCCGAGCTGGGCCATGACGGGACCCTGCGGCTGGAGTACGTGCCGTCCAGTGCATCCCGCGAGGTGCGCCATGGCTCAGACCCTGCCTTCGGGCCCACCCCCCGTGGCCTGGAACCCAGCGGGGGTCCACGCCCCAATGTGGGCCAGCGCTTTGCGTGCCAGGTGGTGGCAAGGCCGGGCCCGGACAGCACCTCGGAGCCAGAGCCTGAGCGCAGGGGCGGACCCGAGGGGCGGGCCGGGCTGCGTCACTGGCGCCTAGCCTCCTATCTGAGCGGCTGCCATGGTGACGGTAACAGCGAGGAGGGCCTGGCCGCGCCCATGGAGGCCGAAGCCCACGACGACGATGTGCTGGCACCCGGGGGCCGGCCCACTGCTGGAGACCTGCTCCCTTCTGCCTTCCGCACCCCGGCAGCCTCTTCAGCCAAGGGCCTGGTGCCGGGCCCAGGCAGCGACAGCGCAGAGCGCGAGGGTGCGGAGGACGCAGGCTTGGCCAAGCAGGACTCCTTCCGCTCGCGCCTGAACCCGCTCATCCAGCGCAGCTCACGCCTGCGCTCCTCGCTCATCTTCGCCTCGCAGGCAGAGGGCACGGGCGGGCCCGGGGCGGCGGGCACCGAGAGGCTGCAGCTGCTACACAAGGAGCAGACGGTCACCGAGACGGTGGGTCCCGGCGGGGAGGCCACACGCTCCGCAGCCTCTGCCAAAGTGGCCGAGCTCCTGGAGAAGTACAGGGGCCCAGCTCGGGACCCCGGCGTTGCAGGGGGAAACGTCACTGCCTCCAGCCACAGCAAGGCTGTCGTATCCCAGGCGTGGCGGGAAGAAGTGGCGGCACCAGGTGGCTCGGGGGGCGAGCGCCGAAGCCTGGAGAGCTGCCTGCTCGACCTGCGGGACTCCTTCGCACAGCGGCTGCACCAGGAGGCCGAGCGGCAGCCCGGGGCCGCCACGCTCACTGCTGCGCAGTTGCTGGACACGCTGGGCCGCAGCGGTGCTGACCGCCTGCCCTCCCGCTTCCTCTCCTCCCAGGGCCGCTCCACCTCCCCGCAAGGGCGAGACAGCCCTCCGCCAGAGAGGCCGGGGACGCACCAGATATCCCACTCTGAGCCAAAAGGAAGCCCCACTTCGGCCTACCCAGAACGGAAAGAGAGCCCTACACCTGGGTTTCCCACTCGAAGAGGCAGCCCCACTGCAGGACTGGTGGAACAGAAGGGGGGCCCCGCCTCTGCCTATCCCGAGCGCAGGGGCAGCCCGGTGCCCCCAGTGCCCGAGCGCAGGGGCAGCCCGGTGCCCCCGGTGCCTGAGCGCAGGGGCAGCCTCACCCTGACTTCCGGGGAGTCAAAGCCTGCGGTGGTGGAGGAGGCGTCAGGCGGCCCCATGGAAGTCCTGCGCAAGGGCTCCCTGCGCCTCAAGCAGCTGCTGAGTCCCAAGGGCGAGCGGCGCCCGGAGGATGAGGGTACCTTCCCACTGCCTCAGGAGAATGGGCGGCCCGAGAGTCCCCGGCGGCCATCCCTGGGCCGGGGTGACAGTACTGAGGCTGCAGCAGGAGAGGAGCGGGGTCCACGGGCTCGCGTGGCCTCGGCCACGGCCAACGCCCTGTACAGCAGCAACCTTCGGGACGACACGAAGGCCATCCTGGAGCAGATCAGTGCCCATGGCCAGAAGCACCGTGGGGTCCCGGCACCGGGCCCAGGCCCTTCCCACAGCAGTCCAGAGCTGGGCCGCCCACCAGCTGCCGGTGGTCTGGCCCCAGACATGTCCGACAAAGACAAGTGCTCGGCCATCTTCCGCTCAGACAGCCTCGGGGCGCAAGGCCGGCTGAGCCGCACGCTGCCCGCCAGCGCAGAGGAGCGCGACCGCCTGCTGCGCCGCATGGAGAGCATGCGCAAGGAGAAGCGCGTTTACAGCCGCTTCGAGGTCTTCTGCAAGAAGGAGGAGGCAGGCGGCCCCAGCGCGGGGGAGGGCTCAGCAGAGGAGGATGCCAGGGACAGCAAGGTGGGCAAGTTCATGCCCAAGATCCTGGGCACGCTCAAAGGCAAGAAGTGAGCCTGCAGCTGTGCCCACGGCGGCACTGCCAGGTCTCCCAGGGCTCAGCAGCTCCATGGCAGCTGCCCGGCTAGTCATGGGCTCCGGCCCCTGCCTGCCGGGCAGCCTCCCCCAACTCTCCTCTCAGCACCTTAATCCTAGGGCACAGCCTGCTGCCCCTGCTGTGTCCACCTGGGCCTCCGAGCCGTCCTGTGTCTCAGGGGCCCCATCTCTGTGCCTTAGGCCCCATTTTCTCGGGCCTTGTGCTTCCTCAGGGCTTCTGATCTCAGGGTTCTCTCCTCTGGCCTCTGCAGGGCCTGCCCTCACTGGCCGCCTCCCGCGTCTTCCATGTAGGCAGCGGCCACCAAGGCAGGGCAGCTGTGGGGCTGCTTATGGGTAAAGGTGGAGTCGGACCCCGAGGGTGCCCCTCTCAGGGAACGGGGAGCTGCCTCAGCCCCGGTGAGGGCCGTGGGCTGGCAACACAATAAATCGTGGTCTGGATGGACTCCCAGCAGCCCCTGGCCTTGTGGAGCGTCCCTGCTCAGGTGCCCCCGGAGACGCGCGTGTGTGTGTGTGTGTGTGTGTGTGTGTGTGTGTGTAGGCACAGGGCTAGGGAGACAGGGCTGCCTGACTCCAGCCCCCACCCTGAAAGGCCTGCAGGCCTGGCCTCCACCTGTCTGCAGGTCGTCCCTCCTTCCTCTTGGTCAGCAACCCAGAGCCCAGCCAGCATTGTACACATGCAGTCACTAGAGTGGCCGTGCCATAGTCCTTTTGCCATTCTCTCAGGACTTCTGGGCACCCATGCATGCATGTCTAGAGTGATTTTCAAGCCTTCGGGTCTGGGACTCAGACCACGTAGTCGGCCATGCGGGATCCGGCCACCATAACCTCCACGCCCCTGATGGCGTCCCACAGTAACCCGAACTGATTGGGAGGGTGCATCTCGTCCCCCGGGACTAAGAAACCCCTCACGTTAGATGTAGAATTGTGAGGTTAGTATTTCTGTATTCTGTTTTTGTTTTTAAGATTTACTAATTTATTTCCATTTGTTGGTATTTATTCTTAATTTGACCGGACAGAGAGAGAGAAAGGGAAAGCGAGAAAGGAAGCGCCAGGTCCAGGACTTGAACCACAGTCGGCCATGTGGGAATCCAGTGCCTTTAACCACCGCACCACCTGCTGGCCCCATTATTTCCTCTCAAATTGTGGTTGGGTGGGGTTCGATTTTTTTTTCTTTTTTCTTTTTTACAGATAAGAAATCCCAGGAGAAGCCAGGCAGGGTGGCTTGTGCTTGCCAGCCCGGCTGCTCAGGGGGCTGAGGCAGGGGGTCGCAAGTGCCACACAGACCTGCCTCAAAAAAAAAGAAAAGAAAAGGAACCCCAGAGGGAAAGAGTTTGAGAACCAGCCATTACCCGGCCGTCCTGACCCTAGCCCTGGAGAAGGAAGGCGGGCCTTGGACTGTGGCCAGGTCCCCTCCCTCCATGTGGGGAGCAGCCTGGTGTCCCCACTCTGGGAGGGAGGTCCCACTAAGGGGGAGTGCAGCCTGCTCCTCGCCTGGCAGGCTCCGGTATTAACAGAAGGCGCACGGTATGCAGCATGCCCCAGACAGGTGCCCGCGTCTCCCTGCGCTCGCCAGCACCCTCCCCGGGGGCACTGTGGCACCTTTGGCAGCCAGGCAGTTTCTGCTGAGCCTCACGGTGGGCGAGCCCCACAGCACTCTCTCAGGGCCCCTGCTCTGCCTCCCAGTCCCTCCTGCCACACCTCGCCCCGTGCCAAGCCTGGAAGTTGCCTGGCCTCTGCCCTGTTTGTCCTGCTGGGTGGTCTCCTTGGATCCCCTCCCGGTGTGCCCAGCCCGGCCCTCTGTCCCCTGCCAGCTCCTCTTTGGCCAATCGCTTTTGTTTTGTTAAGAGTTATTTTATATATTATTATCTTAATTTGGCCAGAGAATGAGAGACAAGGAAAGAGAGAGCCGACTGCCAGGTCCAGGACTAGAACTGCAGTCAGCCGTGTGGGAATCCAGCAGTCCAGTGGCCACCTGCTGCTGGGCTTATGGCGTCTAAGGTGGAGCCAGCTCCGTGCTCTGGACGGCCGGCCTGTGAGGCTCCGCCTGACCTTTCTGGGCTCCGCCAGCGCCCTTGGGTCCCTGCCTCGCTGCGCTGGGGCTGGGTGGGCGGCCCATGGCCAGTGGCGCTTGGCACGGGGCTCTTGTCCCAGATAGAGGGTGCCCAGACAAGGCGGGATGTCAGGGACCCCAGAAGATGGGCCCTCAGGAGCAAGTAGACAGCGGAATCTCTGCTGGCACAGACGACTTTATTGGCGGTGCCACCACTAGGCTGGGGCTTCTGCTAAAGAGACCCAGGCAAGCTCCCGGGAAGCCGAACGTGACAAAGGGGCGGGGGCTGGGGGCGCCTGAGGAACTGGAGACGGGACGTCGGGTTGCCGCTCCCGAGCCGGACTAGGGCTGGGGCTCACGCGCGGGGTCCGGGGAGCAGGGCCAGGCGACCCAGTGCTGAGTGGCAGACGGTACCGTAGGCTTGGGAGTAGCCCCCGAGCGCGGCCCTGGCTGCCCCCTGTGCCCCCTGCGAGGCGGAGGAGCCAAACATCCTGCGGCCCGGCCTGGGCAACGCCGCGACCTCTCGGGAAGGCGGCGGTGGCGGCGGCACCTGCGGGGCCGAAGGTCACCCTAAGAGGCAGGCGGGTGGGAGGGGCAAAGGGGAGGGCCCCGAGTGGTTCCTATAGGGTGGGACGGCGAGGACGCGGAACCCGGGCCGCACTGGAGCCGTGGCGCCGGCCGTCCTTACCCCATCGCCCCTGGGCGGGTCACTGCGGACCAGGGCTTGGTTGGTCACCTGGGCCGCGGCCTGCGAGGTCAGAGAGGCCACCGCTCCTCTCAAATTTGCCTTCACCTGGGAAGGGGTGGTCGCAGGGTCACTGACGGGCAGAGCGAGCATTCCTTCGGTGCCCACAGCACCGCGACTCACCCAGGAGGGTCCCCAGGGGAATTCCACCGTCGGTGTAGAAGGCCTTTTCCCCCTGTCTGCGAGCCGAGGGGGTTGCAGGGGAGCCCAGTTCTCCCCAGGCATGTCCCTGGCTGCGGGGGCGTCTGGAGGGAGAGGGGAAGTTAACCCCCAGAGCTGGGGCCCAGCGAGGGGCCCACAACAGAAGGGGCCCGGCCGTGGGCGGTGTGGGTGGTGGGTGGAGATCACACACCGGGCCCCAAGTCTTGGCTGGGGCTACTGCGAGGTCTGAATTTGGGGTTCCGCACAGGCGTCCCAGGAGAGCTGGAAGCAGCTCTGGGCTTGGGCAGGTGTGCCTGAGACCTGGCCACCCTGGGCTCTGTCCCCAGCGGGGCGTCCCCCAGGCCTTCTTCTGCTGGTGGGGCAGGGCTGTTGCCGCTGCGCTCCAGGATCATCTGCAGGAGGGAAGGAAGACAGGTGCCCTGCGTGGCCTGGGGGGCGCTGGAGTGGTTGAGGTGGAGGCGGCCTGGAGGGCACCCAGGGTGGGGAATGAGCAGGGCGGGGCACCTGGTAGACCATGCTGCGGTACTCCGGGCCGGAGAGCTGGGCTCCATCGGGCACCTGGAGCGGCGCACGTGCCTCCCGAGTCCACTCATGGTCAGGGCAGTGGAATCTGCAGGCGACGGGAGAGGCAGGGGCGGAGCGGTGGGTCCCGGCTGTGGCCAAGCCCAGGCTGTCACCGCAGCCAGCATTTCCAGGCCCCACCTCCGCACATAAGGGTGCTGCAGGGCTTGGGCGGCGCTCAGCCGCTGGGCGGGGGCGAACACCAGGAGACGGCTCAGGAGGTCCAGGGCCTCTGGAGGGGTGTCTGGGGGCAGGAGGTCACCCAGTGTCCGCCGTGGCCTGCAGGCAGATGTGGTTGTCTCGTCTCCCAGGTGGTGACCCTGTGGCCCTTTCCCGCTGTCTGTGGCCCAAGGTTCAGGCTTTCCTGTGTCAGTGGACTCCCCCGTTTCCAGTCTGCGTCAGGACACCCCCCACCTGCTGGTCTCCCCTGTCCCCTGGGGTGGGGCTGGGCCTGCGCTGGTTTCGTTTCTCTAAGTGACCATTCTGAGGGCAGTCAAGGACAGTGGGGGACTCGGTTCCCCTGCACCACCCTCCACACCAGGCAGGGGCACAGGCCTCCTGGGGACCCTCCTGGGTAGGCCGTGGGGCAGTGGACATGAAAGGACCCCTCCCAGTGGAGTCTGGAGTGGCCAGTCCTTGCCGGCAGCCAGCCTCTCTGACCGCGGAGAGGCACACTCACCGGGACCCCAAGTGCTGCAGAACCGAGGCACTGTAGCCTGAGCCCAGAGTCCGGAGGTCTGCGGGACGGGTGGCAGAAAGGGGTGTGACAGGGCCTGGGGGTTTAGCCCCACCTTGGTGCTGGTCCCAAGGAGTGCAGCCTCTGCAGGGTTCCCACCCTGGGTGCGTACACGCCCATGTGGGAAGCTTCTGTGCACTTACACCCTGCACCCAGTGAGCCCACGTGTGGACACGCCCTTGGTCCCCACCCATCCAGTCCTGCCGATCTTCCTCCTGCCCCGCCCCCCAAGATGAATGATGCCCACAGCCCCACTGCGCCGCCTTGCCGCACCTCAGCCCTAGCCCCTCTGCCAGCTCTGCACACCCCAGCTCCCTACACAGCAGCGGTCCTTGCACCTGCCGGCCCTCAGCAGCCTGGGGACCTTACCGCAGTCCGCTGGCCCCTTGCAGCCACAGCGTAGCTTCATGATGCTGGGGCCAGGCCCGCCTCCCCGCAGCCTCTGTGCGGCTGCACCTCTCCAGCCCTGCTCCAGCTGCAGGCTGGCCTCTGCTGGTCTTCCTGGGCCTCGAGCCCATGCCTTCCTTTAGCTGCCTCCCCTGACTTTGGGGCCCGGGGCCCAGCAGACGGCTCACCCTCCTTGGCCGGGGGCGGGATGACCTCCAGGATCAGCTCCAGCTGGTGGAGTGTGGACGTGCCCGGGAACAGGGGCCTCCCTCGGAGCAGCTCTCCCAGCACACAGCCCAGGCTCCACATGTCCACCCCCGGGGTGTACCTGGGCGAGGGGGTGGGGACTCATGCAGGGCCACGCAGCCTGAGGCACGGGAAGGCCTGGGGCCTGCCGGGAGAAGGTGGGTGGGTGGGCGACTCGCCATTACCAGCGTGAGGAGAGCAGCACCTCGGGGGCCCGGTACCAGCGTGTGGCCACATACTCCGTCAGGGCCTGGCCCTCGGGCCCCTCGGCCAGGCTGCTCAGGGAGCGGGCCAGGCCGAAGTCACAGAGCTTCACAGAGCAGTTGGCGTCCAGGAGCACGTTGGCGGGCTGGAGACAGGAGGGGCGGGCTGAAGCCAGGGTGGGCAGGGTGGGGGGGGGGGGGGGGCGCGGGGGCCGCACCTTCTGGTCCCGGTGGATGACGTGCCCTGCGTGGATGAACTTGGTGGCCTGCAGGAGCTGGTAGAAGATGTAGCGCTTGTGAACGTCCTTCAGCACCGTGCCCTTCCGGATGACGGCGTTCAGGTCTGTGTCTGGGAGAAGGCAAGCGCGTCGGTCTTGGGGTGTGGAGCCAGGGAGGCCGGGAGAGATGTGCAGGGTGGTCTGCGGGCCCAAGGGGAGCCCTGGCAGAGCCAGCAAGTCTCCCACCCAGAACCTGCCCACAGCCACACTGCCCGAGCCCCCCGCAGCCCTCGGCGCGCGCTGCCTGGCCCCCTGCGGGCTTCTCAGCTTGCTCGCGGGGGTGGCAGCAGTGAGCAGGGCTGTGGACCGGCTTAGCCCTGCCACGTTGCCGTTTGTAGCAGTGAGTGGGCAGGGAGAGGCTCAGGCAGGCGGGCTCAGGGTGGTCACTGCGGGCTCTGGACACTGCATTTGCCCTTAGGTACAGGATGCGAGGTGAGGGGCCGGCCACGGTGGGGACCCTGCAGCACGGGGACATGCAGAGGGGGTCAGGACCCCTGTGGACTCTGGGGCCAGGCCCCGTTGAGGCGCTCTCACCCATGGCCTCGAACACCAGGTAAATGTCTCTGTCGTTCTCTGCCCGGATCACATCGAGGAGACGGATGATGTTAGGATGGCCCCCAAATTCCTGGGGAGAGTTGGCTGCTGCTGGGAGGCAGGGGTGCTCTGGGAGGCCCAGCCCCCTGTTTTGGAGAGACCCACCCTGGGGCAGGGAGCCTGGCCACTCACCTGGAGGAGCAGAATTTCCCGGAATGTTCTCTGGAAAAGACCAAAATGGGCGTGGGGCAGATAGAGTGAGCAGGACCCAGCGCCCAACTCGAAGAGGGGCTCTGGAAACACCTCTCCCAGGCCCCAGCCCGCCTGCTCCCAGGCCCCAGGCAGGAGGCTGCCCGCCCCACCCACTCACCTGAGCATCGGTCTTATCTCTAAAGGCATCGAGGATTTTCTTGATGGCCACGACCTCGCCAGTCCTCCGATCCACTGCCCTCCACACGATGCCGTAGGCCTGAGAGGAGCACGCTCAGCTTGAGGCACAGGGCCAGCCCCCAGCCCAGCCCAGGCCCCTGGCCACCACATTGCCCCCTGCCGCCTGGAGACTGCTCCTTCCCACTGTGTGTACTGGGAGGGGACAGAGGTACAGACCCGGACCCCCACCCTGCAGCTGCACTAGACACTGGCACCCTCCAGAGGACGGCGGAGGGAAGCTTGGGGAGGCAGTGGCAAGGAGGACCTGAGAGGCTCCTGGGAGAGTGAGGCTACACTTTGCAGGGCCCTCCCACCCGTGCAGCCTGCCAGCAATCCTGCTGGCTCCACCTCCGACCTGGGGGGTCTGACATCTGACACTTGGTGGGTCTCTGGCCTGCCTTGGCCCAGCTCGGAGTGCTCACTGACGTCCTTACTGTCCCTAGGCCACTCTGCCCCCGGGGGGCGCTCAACAGTGTGGAGGGCTGGCCTTGTAAGGCGGTGCCAAGGACTCCCAGTGTCTGTGACTGTACCCTTCGCCCACCCCTCAGACCCTCAGCCGCTCCGTCACACACAGATCTGGGGCTTCTGCGACAGCCACCCAGATCTTTGCTCTCCCTGGACCTTCCTCTCTCCCCCCATACATTCCAACGCCCAGCACGATCACAGAGCGCCCTGTGCTCACACATGCACGATCAAATACACACGCGCTCACACCTGGCCCGGCGTCCACTACACATCCAACCCACATTCCTATGCTGAGCCTGGGAGCTCAGCCGGGTTGATCCTGGGGGTCTCTGCCTCTTTCTGGCTGCTGAGGTGGTGGTCCCAGCCTCCCCAGCACGTGAGTGGGTGTGGGGGGTGGTGAGCTGGTGGAGTACCAGCATCGCTCCACCTGCTCCCGCAGTCCGGGCCCGCGCGTGGGCACTGCCAGGGCCCCACCATTCCACGAGGAAACAGGCTCAGCGGTCCAGGGTTTGTACAGGAGGAGGCACAGGGATCGGAGGACACAGGGCAGGGGCGTCCGGAGCTCACCCCCTTCCCGAGCCGCCGCTGGAGAAGGAATCTGTGCGCCACGTGGGGGTCCACCTCGGCTGCGCGCATGGCAGGTGGCCTGCTTGCCGGTGGCGGGGACCCTGGATAGCTGGAACTGTTGGGTCCGGTTGCCTAGGGAACCGACCAAGGCACCGCGTCCACTCCGCACCTGCGCGAGGCGGGGTCTGCAGCCCAATCGGCCCAATCGGGGGCCGCAGCGGAGTCCCGCCCGTGGGCTCCGCCCCCTCGGTGGGTGGGCCAGAGCCGCGGCTGACTGACTGCGCCCGCCTCGGCCCCTACGGCTCTGCGTCAGAGCAGGTCTTTTTTTTTTTTTTTTTTTTTTAATGGAGGAATTGAATATTTTATTATGTCTTATTTTGCTGCAAAGCTGTTGCTTCAACTGTATAAAATAGCACCAGCAAATGCAGTATATGGGGAAACTACAACAGTACTGCTCTTTAACACTATACAACTAACAAACACTTTTCTCCACTCCCACTTATTTCCAATGGGGAGGAAATGAAGTATTGTGACCCACATCCAGGGATGGTTATACAGTGTTCTATAAGGCTTAGGCGAACAGTGTTATCACTAATTACATCATTTTTATAACTAGTTTTTAATCACAGATAATTTCACGAATTCCGAATACTTGTGCATAGACTACGAATCATAGAATATTGTGAAAAAGATACATTTTGTGTTTATTAAAAATATGATTATTAGAAAGTTAAGGGGTTTTTCTTTCCAGTAGTGGTGTTCAGAGTAGTTTCTTTTTCCACTGGTATTGCTAAAAGTTGCAATTTAAGTCTTCTATCCACCACTAATTTAAGACAACTATGCCTGGATTAAGTTGTTTCACACTACTTTATTTAAGGGTTCTACTTTTACTCTTCAATAGACTTTACCTATTTCTCATAGGCATCTTCACTCATTAGTTCATCTAGTTCTGAAGGGTTACTCAGTGTCATCTCGATCAGCCAACCATGTTCATAACAAGATTTGTTGACAAGTCCTGGATTTTCTGCAAGAGCTTCATTAATTTCAGTGACTTCTCCTGACAGAGGAGAATAGAGTTCACTAGCAGCTTTTACACTTTCCAAAGCACCAAACTCATCTTGTTTGTTCCGTTTTGTCCCAACTTCAGGCAGACTACAATAAACATCTCCCAAAGCTTCCTGTGCAAAATTGCTGATTCCCACTGTTCCAATACCGTTTTCTGTTGTTATCCACTCATGTTTCTCCGTGAATTTACGCACTGACAGCAGAGCCGGTCCCATGCGCAGCGTCCGGATGGGGCCCACCCGCAGCTGCCAGGGCCGGGGCGGACAGGGCACCGCGGGTGCCGGCCGTGCACAGGCTGCAGGCCACGGCCCGCACGCGACAAGCCGCTCGCAGCGCCATGTTCGCAGGGACGCGGAGGGTCTCCGAGCTCGCGCGGGAGCGGGTCTTGTGCGACCCGCGGGGAGAGCGAGGCTGGACCCGAGGCCACGTGCGCAGACGCCGCGGTGGGGCAAGCCCAAGGTGGGTGTGCCCGCAGGGAAAGGCCTGGCCCGAAACCCAGGGCAGCAGACCCGTGGGCGCCCCGCGCGAGGGCCGCGCCTGTGAGTGAGAGGACACGCAAGGCGCACGCCAGGACCAACCAGGGCGAAAGCAGGTGGGAGGGACGGCCTGGCCGCCGCCCCGGCTGCCAGTGCGATGCGCTGCAGCGGTGAGATGAGCCGGGCGGGGACCCCCTGAAGGGCACGGAGATGGGGAAGGCGGCGGGCATCGCGCTTTCCGTGGACTCGAGCTGGGACGCCGGAAGTTAGGGTGCTGACGAGGCGGCGGCCGAAACCCTGGGAGGGTCAGGCCCTGGAGGGAGGCCGTGACACACTGGGTCAGGGTAGGGTGTGGCCTGGAGCCCTGGCCAGGAGGAGCGCCAGGTGAGGGACCGCTGCACTCAGAGCGAGCTTCCCAAACTGCCCTGGGCCAGCTCCAGCACGGGTTGGGTTTTCATTTGTTGCAGACCAGTAATGTGCAGCTTTTAAGAAATTCGTGAAGGACCAGCAGATGGAGTAATGGTTATGTCACTGGACTCGCATGCGGCCGACCAGGGTTCGAACTCTGGACCCGGAGGCTTAAAACCTCACATCTGGCTTTCCAACCTGCAGAAGGGTGGCGAGGAGAAGCGCCTTTCTGCCCGCAGCGGGGCAGTGACCCGGGAATTCGTCATTAGCATTCACAGTGCGTCCATGGCTGGCTTCAAGAATCTCCGGCACTCAGAGAGCTGGAAAGGTGCCAGGAAGGAGCTGGGGACCCCAGAGCTGCTCACTGGTGCCAGGCTCACAGCTGTCTGGGCTGTACCCCATGTGCGGTCATCCGGAAAACGTAACGAGGGTGAAGATTCAAGCTCTGCGCTCTGGTGACCTGTGTACCTGCTACCACTTCCAACACCTAGTGTCGGGACCAGCAGTTGGGGTAATGTCTATGTCGCTGGACTCCATGTAGTTGACCGTGGTTCAAGTCCCGGACATGGTGGCTTAAACTCACACCAGGCAAGTGTGTGTGCGTGCCCGAGAGAATAGAGAAGGGATTGTGGCGTGGCCAACCCCTGGGGTGACTTCTCTCTTTCCATCTCTTTGTCTCTCTCTCTCTGTTTTTCTGGTGAGCACACGCGCCCTATAGCAAAAACGTCTCAAAAAAAAAAAAAAAACAAAACCCTACAGTGTGGATGAGAACTTTTCAAATAAAGTTATAAAACCCAAAAGAAAAAAAGATAAAACTTCACACTGGGCATGTGTGCATGCGTGCCCAAAATCCCGAGAGAAATGGAGAAGGGATTGCAGCGTGGCTACGCCCCGGGGGATGATTTCTCGCTTTGTGTCTCTCTGTCTCTCTGGCAAGCATACACATCCTATAGCAACAACCTCTCTTAAACAAAACAGAAAATCATGATGGAGGCCAGCAGGTGATGTGGTTAGGGCACTGGACCCCACCTGGCTGGCCAGGGTCACAGCCTGGACCTGGAGGCTTGATGTTCCCACTGGGTGCATGTGTGTGCGTGCGCAAAACCCCCAGAGCAGACTGGGGAGGGGGGTTATTGCTCCCTCTCCCTTTCTCTCTCTCCCGCAAGCACATGCACCCTATGACAGAAAACTTTTCTTTTTTAAGAAAAACTAGTGAGAATGCCTGAAAGAGAGCTAGACGTCAGCAGGCCCCGAGGGGCCACGGCCATCCCCCAGCGGTGCTCCAGCCCTTCAGCTAAGAATGCCAGGGGGCCAGGTCCGGGCTCTGTGGCCCTCAGCACTGCAGCCCAGAGTATCACCTCCCAGGCTGGGCCAATCGTTTTGTAAAATACAATAAAAATGAATTATTAGAAGTAACATTTGAGGGCCAGCAGGTGGTGTGGTGGTTGGTATACTGGACTCCCACATGGCCGACCTCGTTCAAGTCCTGGACCTAGAGGCTTGCTTTCGAACTTTCCCTTTCACTCTCTCTTTCTCTCTCTCTGATAAAAATTTTAAAAATAATAACAAATAAGGGACCAGCAGTCGGCATAATGGCTATGTCACTGGACTCCCATGTAGTCGAGCATGGTTTGAGTCCCAGAACCGGTGGCTTAAACTCACACCGGGCGTGTGTGCGTGCGTGCCCAAGATCCCGAGAGAATGAAGGAGAAGGGATTGCAGTGTGGCCATCTCCCCTGGGGGTGATTTCTCTCTTTCTGGTGAGTGCATACACTCTATAGCAAAAAAACTTTCAAAAAAAAAAAAAGTAAAATTTGAAACCATAGACATGTAAGATCAAGCCT
Organism: Tupaia tana; assembly: GCA_026018925.1. NCBI lineage: Eukaryota > Metazoa > Chordata > Mammalia > Scandentia > Tupaiidae > Tupaia > Tupaia tana. The sequence goes on along the minus strand of JAKSZU010000008.1, from coordinate 93,396,856 downwards.
CAGTTTTTATTTCTCAAATTCACGTAGACCACACGTGCACACACGGGGATGAAGGGAGCCCCGTGCAGGACGCAGCCGGGCCACTGCCTGCCTCAGGCCCGCAGCCTGCCTGGGGCCTGGCCCAGGCACCCTCCCCGCGTGTCCAGGCCGGGCAGGCTGGGGCTGTGGCCAGCTTGATTCTGGCTCTCAAGTCCAGTGTGCCACCATCAGTGCCATGGAAACTGGGCCATTCCAGATTATTTCCATGGATCAGCCCGGTGTCTCCTTACGGGCTGTGCTCATGGAGCTCGGTCCATACCCTGGCCCCAGCAGCTCAGACCCATGCCAGGCGTGTGTGCACCCATGCCCCAAATCCTGGCAGGGCAAAGGACTGCAGCATGACCGTGTCCCTCGGGAGGGTGCTTTCTCCCCAGCTCTCTCTGGTGAGTGCAGCTTCTTGCAATCAAAGGAAAGAAGGAAAAGGGAAATAAATGAAATTAGACTCAGTCATGAAATTACCCTTGAGAGGGAAAGTGAGAGATCACCTCCTGGGGGATGGCCCCACTGCAATCCCTTCTCCTCCGTTCTCCTCTCAGGGACCTGGGCACAAGCACAGGCGCCCGGTGTGTTCTTCAAGCCTCCTTCAAGCCCCGGGGTGGTGACTCCAACTGCTAGTCGGCCACGTGGGATTCTGCGCCTTCGCTGGCCACCTGCTGGCCGTTCTCCGACAGTTCTTCGCCCGCTTCCCAGTGTGCGCTGTGGGCCCGCAGCAGCTGCCTGGGCGGTGCTAGACCTGCGGATTCCTGGGCGCAGGGCCCGCGGAGCCAGCCCGAAGGGAAGGTTAGGGTGCACAGTGGGGCCTGCCCGGAAGACAACCGAGTGCTGGGAGCAGGGCAGACCTGACGCTGTCTGCTGTGGGCGGGGCTGCCGGCAGGCCTCCTGTCGGGTCAGCCTTCCTGCCACCACACTTCCCCACGGGAGATGGAAACATGGGGCCAGGCGAAGAGGGGTGCTCCTAGGCCAGCTGTTGGCCTGGAGGTTAAGGTAGCTGATCCCACGTGGCAGACTGTGCAGTTTGAGTCCTGGGCTTTGCAGCCTGAAAAACGCTGGGTACACGTGTGGGTGCCCAAACTCCGAAAGAGAATGGAGGAGAAGGGATTGCGCCATGGCCATCCCAGGGTGCTTTCCCACTTTCCCTCTCCCACGTGCGCACACGCCCTCTAGCAAATTAAAACAATAATAATAATCAACAAAAACACGTGTGTGAACATGCACAGCAGCCGGGCGGCACCCCACCTGGATACAGCCTGGTCGTTGCTCCACCATCTGAAACTCACAGTAGATAGGCTGTGCCGTCCACGGGTGTAGACGCAGCAGTGAGGGGGCTACTCACGCACAGCTGGGCAGCTCCCACTGTGCAGGCTGACAGCCAGACGTGCCCTCCCAAGGCCGCTGTCCCACCCATTCCCACAGCACTGGTGAAGGTGCCCACGGTGCAGGTGGGTGCAGGCGGTGGGGCAGGAGCAGCGGAGTGGAGGGAGAGATGGATTGCAAGTGGTAGCAGACCTCTGGCAGGGATGGAAGTGTTCCGTGTGGCGGTGGCCTCAGGAGATTCGCTTCCTTTCCGAGAGCAGCTACAAACTGCGAGAAGTAAAAGCCCAGCCATGCGGGAGCCGGCCTCACAGCCTCGTGGTTAAGGCCCCGGATCCCACATGGCTGAACACAGGTCATTTGAATCCTATCCTGATGACTTGAAAAACATGCCAGGTGGCTGTGCTCGAAGTCCTGACGGTGGAGAAATGGGGGAGAGGGCTGCGGCGTAGCCACAGCTCAGGGCCCTCTTTCCTTTTTTCTGTCTTAAGCAAACACATGCACTCTCTGGGAATTAAAGAAATCATTTAAATAAAAGGCAAACATTGTATGACTTTTTTTTTTTTTGAGAAAGGGATTTTTGCTATAGGACATGTGTGCTCTCTTGGAGAGACAGAGACAAACAAAGAAAGTGAGAAATCACCTCCTGGGGGTGTGGCCACGTTGCAATCCCTTCCCTTCTACTCCCCTCCTGGGATTCTGGGCACTCCGGCCTTCCCAGTGTCAGTTTCAGGTCGCCATGTCCGGGACTCAAACTGTACTCAGCCACATGGGAATCAGGGCCTTAACCACCACGCAACCTGCTGGCCCCCATATGACTGTTTTGTTGTTGTTGTTGTTGTTGTTAGTTCTTTCTTTCTTTCTTTCTTTCTTTCTTTATAATTTATTATCATCATAATCTTGTTTGTATTACACTGGATTGCATATAACTTTACAGTGTATTCCATTGCTTTTTCAAAAGGGAATGCCATGGGGAACCAGCAGTTAGCGTAATGGCTATGTCGCTGGACTCCCACGTAGTCGACCGCGGTTCGCTTCCCGGACCCAGTGGCTTAAAACTCACGCCGGGCGCATGCCCAAGATCCCGAGAGGAGAATGGAGGAGAAGGGATTGCGGCGTGACCATCCCCCCTGGGGGGTGATTTCTCGCTTTCTGTCTCTATGTCTCTGTCTGTCTGGCGAGCGCACGCGCCCTGTAGCAAAAACCTCTCAAAAAAAATAAAAGGGAATGCCATGCATGTCAGTCAATACAGAGACATTCATCTCCCTGCTTCATCATTCAGTATCTTTCCATTGTTTTTCCCAATCATTATTATTGTTATTCCAGTTATGTTTTAACCAGTCCATCACTATTTCTCATTTTGCTTGTAAAAAGACTTTACCCATCATGAAATTCTTCTCAGACCAATCCAGTTGAGAGTACTATACATGTCATCAACAGGTAATAAGCCATATCTGTGTTTCACTAACGTCCTGCCTCTCTATTGTTCTCTTGCTATCTTTCTCTATTCTCTTCTCTTCACCCCCCCATTCTGCACTGTCCTATTCTCGTTAAGTACTTTCACTGCTTTTATGTCCTCCACTTTTTCGCTCTCTACCATAGAGTGCGGATAGTCGGTATATATTGAGTGGATACATACAATATCTTTCTTTCATAGCCTGGCTTACTTCACTCAGCAATAGATCCTCCATATCTGACCACTTTCTATCAAATGCCAGGGTCTTGTTATTTTTTATGGCTGAGTAGTATTCCATGGAGTATATATGCCACACTTTTCCAATCCATTCATCAGTTTGTGGACATTTAGGTTGGTTCCATGTCGGGCAATCGTGAATAATGCTGCAATAAACATTGATGTGCAAACACTTTTCTGACTGAGTGTTCTCCTGTCCTCTGGGTAGATACCCAGAAGTGGTATTGTTGGATCAAATGGTAGTTCTATTTGTAGATCTTTGAGGAACCTCCATATTGTTCTCCACAGTGGCTGAACCAGTTTACATTCCCACCAACAGTGTAGGAGGGTTCCCTTTTCACCACGTCCCCGCCAACACTTATCACTTTTTATATTCTTTTTTTTTTTTTTTTTTTTTTGAGAGGTTTTCGCTATAGGGCGCATGCGCTCGCCAGACAGACAGAGAGAGACATAGAGACAGAAAGCGAGAAATCACCCCCCAGGGGGAATGGCCACGCCGCAATCCCTTCTCCTCCATTCTCCTCTCGGGATCTTGGGCACGCACGCACACGCGCCCGGCGTGAGTTTTAAGCCACCGGGTCCAGGACGCGAACTGTGGTCGACTACGTGGGAGTCCAGCGACATAGCCATTACGCTAACTGCTGGTTCCCACTTTTTATATTCTTAATCTTTGCCATTCTGACAGGGTTAGGTGGTATCTCATTGTGGTTTTTATCTGCATCTCCCTTAGGATGAGGGATGTTGAGCATTTCCTCATATGTTTTTTGGCTGTTCGTATGTTTTCCTTAGAGAGATTTTTGTTCAGCTCATTTTCCCATCTTGTAATTGGGTTAATCATTTATTTTCGCATAAGGTGCTTGAGTTCCCTGTGTGTTCTGGTTATCAGTCCCTTGTCTGAGGCATATTTAACAAAAATATTTTCCCATTCTGAGGGTTGTCGGTTCACACTTGTTACTGTGTCCTTTGCTGTGCAGAAACTTCTTAGTCTGATATAGTCCCACTTGTCTATTTTAGGGATTATTGCCTGTGCTTTGGGAGTCTTATTTAAGAAGTCTTTGCCTACTCCAATGTCTCCCAGAGTTTTCCCAGCATTTTCCACCAGTAGTTTTATTGTTTGAGGTCTTAGGTTCAGATCTTTGATCCATTTTGAGTTGATTGTTGTTAATGGTGAGAGATGGGGGTTCAGTTTCATCTTTCTGCAGATGGATACCCAGTTTTTCCAGCACCATTTACTAAAGAGGTTTTCCTTTTCCCAATGGATTGACTGATATCCTTTGTCAAAGATCAGTTGGCTGTAAGCTTTGGGGGTTATTTCTGGGGTCTCTATTCTCTTCCATTGGTCCACATGTCTGTTTTTGTGCCAATACCATGCTGTTTTGATGACCACAGCTTTATAGTATATCTTGGGATCAGGGAGTGATATGCCTCCTACTCCATTCTTCTTGCGCAGGATTGCTTTGGCAATACAGGGTCTTTTATGATTCCAGACAAATTCTATGATTGTCTTTTCTAGATCCGTGAAGAATACTTCTGGTATTTTGATTGAAATTGCATTAAACATGTAGATTAATTTGGATAGAATTGCCATTTTGATTATGTTAATTCTTCCAATCCAGGAATATGGGATGTCCTTCCACTTTTTTATGTTGCTTTCAATTTCTTTTTAAAAGATTTTTCATAGTATTCTTTATAAAGGTCTTTGACTTTCTTAGTTAGGTTTATCCCTTGGTATCTTATGCATCTTGTGGCTACGGTGAAAGGGATTCCTTTCTTCAGCTCTGCTTCATTCACCTTGTTGCTCATATATAGAAATGCTATAGATTTTTTGGATATTGATTTTGTATCCTGCCACTTTACTGTATTCACTTATTACTTCAAGAAGCTTTTTCGTGGAGACCTTTGGGTCTTCTAAGTATACCATCATGTCATCTGCAAATAAAGATATTTTCAACTCTTCTTTGCTATTTGAATGCCTTTTATATTGTTCTCTTCTCTGATTGCAATAGCTAAGACTTCCAGTACTATATTAAAGAGCAGTGGAGAAAGTGGGCAGCCTTGCCTAGTACCCGTTTTTAGCGGAAAAGCTTTCAGCTTTCCCCCATTCTGTATAATGTTAGCTGTAGGTTTTTTTTTTTTTTTCTGAGATGATTATTTTAATTATAATTTACAGAGAAATGTTTAAAAATTTATAGTTATAAATTTATTTTAAAAAGACAAATTCACAACTGTAAGAAGTGTCCCTCCAAATGAGATTATAAACTATACAAATCTGTGATTTAAAATAAAAAAATAAATGAATGCCAGCAGGTGGTATGGAGGTTCAGGCTCTGGATCCCACATGGCTGACAGTGAGGTTAGAATCCCAAACCCAGTGACTTTAAAGATGCTGGGCATGTGTGCGTACAATGCCCCAAATCCCAAGAGAAATGGTGGAGAAGGTGCAGTGTGGCTATGACCCCAGGGGTGATTTCTCACTTCCTGTCTATCCAAGAAGTGCACACGCCCTATAGCAATCGAAAAAAAGGGAAAGAGATGATAAGTTACACTTAACAGTGTAAGAATAATAATAGTACTACATTTTTATATTTAAATTATCCTAGAAGCTGTTTTGCGTGAACAATATTAAACCTTTCCTTTGTGTGTCTGGCTGAGAATGGAAGAAGGGACCAAAGCATAAAGTGACTGAAAATTCTTCAGAGTTTCTTTTGACCACTTGTAGAGTGTAAGGTTTTTTTCCCCTAGAGTTAGAGTTCAAAGACAAGGTAAAGTCTCTTGTTTGAAATCAGAACCGATCCGCTGATCTGCTAGCCACAGCTCGAATGTTGCCATAAACCTTGATGGAGGATGAGGGTGCAAATGGCAGTTCTTGCCATCTTGATGTTTTGGAAAGAGCCAAGGATGTGAACTTTCGCATCAGCCAAAACTACCCGCGTCCGAGTCACGTTCTCTGTGGTGAATTTGGTCTTTCCTCCTTTGCCAGCAATTCTTCCTATTGCTCTGGACAAGTGGTCTCCCTTTAGAGGCTTAACATCTGTAATTTCAAAAGACCCTTGGAATAGACCATCCAGCCTGATCAGGGCAAGGGCATCCTCCACCTGAAACCCGAGGATACAGGCTTTCACGAAATCGGCTGCTTTGGTCAGAGCACTAACATCCTTGGTTTCTTTACAAGTCCTGATTTCTACATTCCTTGATTCAAGGTAAAGCGTATCTGAAGTCCCAAATGTTCTACAATAGGGGGTAAAGATCTTCATCCAGTTTTCTTTTAACGGTGTGTATCTGTTAGCTGGGACGGAAATTTTTCTTGTTTCTTCTTTCCCACTCAAAAGCCCGTCCCGGGGCGGGTGGAAGGCCCTCTTGGTGGGCCGGGCCCACCCGGCCCGCGTCCACGCCCTCCCCCGCTGCGGACAGCTGCTCAGCCTGCCGTTTCTTTGCCCGCCGGGCACCCTTATGGGTGACCTGGGTGAAGCCGACCTCGCACCGGCGCTCTGTGCCTCCATTCGGTTTCCATTCCCAGGACTCTGCAGTCTGGGTAGCCGCTGCCAGCTTCAACACGTGCGCAGCCGCACCGCGCCTGAGCCGGTCAGCTGTAGGTTTTTCATAGATGGCTTTTATTGTGTTGAGAAATGACCCTTCTATACCAATCTTACTGAAGGTCTTAATCATAAAAGGATGTTGTATTTTATCAAATGCTTTCTCCTCATCAATTGAAATAATCATATGGTTTTTAATCTTTCTTTCTGTGAATGTGGTGTATTACATTTATGGTCTTGCATATGTTGAACCATCCTTGCATCCCTGGGATAAAGCCTACCTGGTCATGATGAATAATCTTTGTTACATGTTGTTGGATACGATTTGCGAGTATCTTGTTGAGAATTTTCGCATCTGTATTCATCAATGATATTGGTCTGTAGTTTTCCTTTTTTGTCATGTCCTTATCTGTTTTGGGGATGAGGATGATGGAGGCTTCATAAAATGAATTTGGAAGGTTTCCTTCCTTTTGAATCTTTAGAAATAATTTTAGTAGGATAGGGGTTAACTCTTCCTTAAAAGTTTTGTAGAATTCACAAGTGAAGCCATCTGGGCCTGGGCTTTTCTTTGTTGGGAGGTTATTTATTACTGATTCAATCTCCTGGCTTGTTATGGGTCTATTCAGGTTCTCTATGTCTTCCTGATCCAATCTTGGTAGATTATATGCATCCAGGAATTTGTCCATCTCCTCCAGGTTACCTTGTTTGTTGGCGTAAAGTCGCTCATAGTATCCTCTAATGATATTTTGTATTTCTGCTATGTCTGTGGTAATATTGCCTGTTTCATCACATATTTGATTAATCTGGTTTCTTTCTTTCTTCTTCTTGATCAGTCTAGCCAATGGTGTGTCGATCTTGTTAATCTTTTCAAAGAACCAGCTTTTGCTTTCATTTATTTTCTGTATGGTTCGTTTATTTTCTATTTTATTTATTTCTGCTCGAACCTTTATTATTTCTTTTCACCTGGCATTTTGGGGGTTTGTTTGTTGTTTTTCCAATTCCCTGAGGCATGATGATAGGTTATCTATTTGCCATCTTTCCATCCTTTTCTTATGTGCACTAATTGCTATGAATTTCCCTCTTATGACTGCTTTGACTGTGTCCCATAGATTATGGACACTTGTCTACTCATTATCATTTGTTTCCATAAATTTTTTGATTTCAGCTTTAATTTCTTCAGTAGTGAAGAACTCATTCAGAAGTAGGTTGTTCAGTTTCCATGTGTTTGTGTATTTTCGGGGTTGTTTCTTGAAATTAATCTTGAGTTTAATTCCATCATGGTCAGAGAAGATGCTGGATATAGTTTCTATGCCTTTGAATCTGTAAAGGCTTGATTTGTGTCCTAACATATGATCAATCTTTCAAAAGGTTCCATGCCGGGTTGAGAAAAACATATATGTTGTGGCCGTAAGGTGGAAAGTTCTATACATATCTGTCAAGCCCATTCGATTTATAGTATCATTTAGGTCCTGTATCTCTCTATTTATTTTCTGCCTAGAAGATCTGTCTAAAGTAGATAATGGGGTGTTGAGATCTCCAGCAATTATAGTATTTCTCCCTATCTCTCCTTTTAGCTCCAGCAGTCTTTCCTTCACATATTTAGGTGCACCTGAGTTGGGTGCATAGATATTTATAAGGGTTATGTCTTCTTGCTGGATTACCCCATTTACTATTATATAATGCCCTTCTTTGTCTCTTCTTACAATCTGTGTCTTGCCATCTATTTTGTCTGAGATCAATATGGCTACTCCAGCCCTTTTTTGATTTCCATTTGCATGGTATATCTTTTTCCAGCTCTTTACTTTTAGCTTATGTATGTCTTTATCCATAAGGTGAGTTTCTTGTAGGCAACAGATAGAGGGTTTCTGTTTTCTTATCCATTCAGCCAGTCTATGTCTCTTAATTGGAGAATTTAATCCATTGACATTCAATGTAATTATCGATATTTCTGTACCTGATCCTATTGTTAAGTGAGCCATTTTCTTGGTTGCTTTTTGTTCTCGTATAACTGTCTGTCTGACTTTTTAGTTTTCCTAGTATAGTACTCCCTTCAGAACCTCTTGAAGAGCTGGTCTGGAGTTGGTAAATTCCTTCAAATTTTGTTTATCCGAGAATGTTTTTCTCTTTTTTCCCCATATGAAAGATAATCTTGCCGTTATAGTATTCTTGGTTGAAATTATTTTTAATTCAACACTTTGACTATATTTCCCCATTCTTTCTTTTTTTTTTTTTTTTTTTGGAGAGGTTTTTTTTTTCGCTATAGGGCACGTGTGCTCACCAGACAGACAGAGAGAGACAGAGAGACAGAAAGCGAGAAATCACCCCCCAGGGGGGATGGTCACACCGCAATCCCTTCTCCTCCATTCTCCTCTTGGGATCTTGGGCACGCAAGCACACGTGCCCGGTGTGAGTTTTAAGCCACCGGGTCCGGGATACGAACCGCAGTCGACTATGTGGGAGTCTAGTGACATAGCCATTACACTAACTGCTGGTCCCAGTATTCCTCATATATTATCCTCATTTTTCATGGTTGTTTTCTCAATCTTCTTGATATTTTTTTCTAGGTCAGATGTATTGTCTTCTACATTAGAGATTCGATCTTCTGCCTGATCTAACCTACTTTGAATACTTTCAAGGGAGGTTTTGATTTCCTGTATCACATTCTTCAACCCTACAAGTTCCATCTGGTTCTTGTTTAAGGTATCTATTTCTTCTTTCAAATCATGAAAGGACTTCTTCATCTCCTGGAGCTCCTTGTCTCTTTTCTCTTCCATCTCAGTTAGTTTGGTCACTACAAATATTCTGAATTCCTTATCAGACATGTCCATGACATCCATTGTATTGACTGTGGGTGATGTAGGCTTGATGATTTCCCTTGAGGGAGAGGCCTTTTGTTGGTTGCTCATACTTCTTGAGCCTCTGCCACTCATTCTTTATTTTTGGAGAGGTTTTTTGCCATAAGGCGCATGCGCTCACCAGACAAACAGAGAGACAGCAAGACAGAAAGCGAGAAATCACCCCCCAGGGGGGGGATGGTCAAGCTGCAATCCCATCTCCTCCATTCACCTCTTGGGATCTTGGGCACGCACGCACACGCGCCCGGCATGAGTTTTAAGCCACTGGGTCCGGGACGCAAACCGTGGTCGACTACATGGGAGTCCAGCGACATAGCCATTACGCTAACTGCTGGTCCCAAGATTGTAACTTTAAAAAGCAAAAATGAAAACCTCGTGGCACAAAACCAGTACTTCACAGCTGAAGTACAGTACCCATATCAGGATAGGCCTGGCTTTGTTGGTGCCTTTCCTAAATGAAATGAGGAAAGGCACCAATTAACCAAGTCTCTCAATAAAGGACAGGCTTGAGAGCCCAGAGAATACTTTACTTTAAAAAATTTTTAATTAAAAGTCACAGGGAGACACAGTGAGACAGAGAGAGACAGACATAAATGGAGAGAGAGACACAGAGCTATCTCTACCCACTAGAAATGAGTCTGGAGGGGGATGTCTTCATTTTTGGTGAAGGAAACCAATATTTCACAGCTGAAGTATGGTATCCATATCAGGATCCCATTCATCTTTTTTTTTTTTTTTTTTTTTGGAGAGGTCTTTTTTTGCTATAGGGCGTGTGCGCTCACCAGAAAGACAGGGAGAGACAGAGAGACAGAAAGTGAGAAATCACCCCCCGGGGGGATGGCCACGCCACAATCCCTTCTCCTCCATTCTCCTCTCTGGATCTTGGGCATACACGCACACACGCCCGGCATGAGTTTAAGCCAGCGGGTCTGGGACACAAACCGTGGTCGACTACGTGGGAGTCCAGCGACATAGCCATTACGCTAACTGCTGGTCCCCTCCTGTCACCCTTGATGGACTTCTTGCGGCTCTCTTGTGAGCCTGGTTTCCTGTAAGCTCATGACAGGGTCAACCCAGTGACTCCTGTGAGTCTGGTACCTACGTCCTTGGGGCCTTTGGAGGAGGCATTTCCACCAAGTGAGTCATCAGTGTCACCCTCTGCCCTACTGACTGGCTCCCCCTCCCTCTCCCCCTCCAGGCACAGCCCCTCCCATCGATCTCGGATCGGGCCTTGTAGATATCAGAGAACATCTACATTTTCAGTAGGTCATCATGACGGCTGGAGGGAGACGATGGTGTCATTTTTCAAAGCTGATTTCCGTCTTCCACGAGCGAGGGACAGTGATAGAGACAGTATTCCCAAGGCCCTCGGCCCTGCGACTCGGCCCGCCTCAACCAGCCCCGACCAGGGGAATGGCACCCCTAAGGAGGTCTCTGCAGGGAACCCAGAACCTCTCGGTGTGGGTAGGCCTCGGAGAGTGTCCCAACCCGGTTCGGGTGCCACGTGTCCTGACCCGGTGGGACAGTCGAACAGGTTTCCTGAGGGAAGGAGTGAGAGCCGGAACAAGCGGCACAGTGTCACAGCACGGAGTTGACACAGTGTCGTCTGTTTATTGTGGGCAGCACGGTACAGCATGGAGACGACGCAGTGTTACAACTCTTTAGGGTCGCGTCGTCTGTTGTGAGCAGCATGGAGATGACGCGGTGTCACAGCTCTTCAGGCTCGTCTGGAGATGATGTAGTATTACAACTCTTCAGGGTCGTCTGGAGACTGTGCAGTGTTTCAGCTCTTCAGGCTCTCCAGGGTCGTCATCTTCCTGGTCTTCTGTGTCGTCTTCATTGTCTTCCTGGTCATCTGGCTATTGTGGGCCAGGCATGGCGGTTATATACACGTTGGTGGATCGTAAAGGGTGGTTATGATTGGTTGTAAATGGTGGGCCGTGATTGGTTGTAAACGGTGGGCCGTGATTGGCTGCCTTAATCTCTTTTACCATAAACCTACTGTGACGGCGCCAAACCTGTCCTTGGAGATCTATAGTTTCCATAACAGGGAATGTCTCAGAGTCTGTCTTGTGTGATCCCTGAACTAGTTTTGTCTCTTTGTCTGTATTGGTTTTTAGTTTCTCTAATTGTGATACAAAAGGTATCTGCATGGATAATATTAAACCCACAATGCAGAAAATGCTATATGCTATATAGACTCTTTTGCTATATCTCTGCATCAGTAACAACACAAACACGTGCAGTGGAATAAGGTTGATGATAAACACATAACCACCCCAAGCAGAGACCATATAGAAATATGATAAACAGCAGCACATTGTCCAAAAAACTGACTCAGTTTTTGACTCGTTTTTCTTTGGCTCTTGTAGAGACTTAAGGTTGTTTTTATTTTTTAGTTTTTTGGATATTTTGGGTTTTGTCTCACCTTCAGGGCTTTTAACTTCTTCCTCACTATCTAGGGAAATAAGATCCTCTCCCTGTTCTTTTTCAATTTTAGAATCCTTGGTTAGATCTGAGGTGGCTATAGCCTCCTCCTGGGGTTGATCATTTTGCATGATCTGCTCTCCCTTAGTGACCATAGCGACAATTTTTGGGTCACTGGTGCGGAGCCTGAGAATTTCGTCTATTAAGTTCCAGTACGAAAAAGTAGTCATGGGAACTTTTTCTGGGCCGAATGTGGTATAATAATCTTTTAAAGCGTCCCGTACTCTTTTCCACATTTTCTCATCCATGGTTCCTTCTTGAGGGAACCATGGACAAACTTCTTTTAAGAAATCAAAAAAGGAGAGCAACTGCTTAATCTTAATCTTAACTCCCCGTGTCTTGAGGGTTTCTTTCAAGCCCTGAACAAATAATTTCTGCTGACTAAGCTTTTGTTCGTGCTGACTAAGCTCTTGTTCATGCTGGCTAAGCTCTTGTCCCATTATTACCCTTATTACTTGTCCCATTATTACCCTTATTACTTATAAGTAAGCAATCTTTGTTACTCACCAGGACAATTCTCTGCCGTTCCCTCTCGGATGATTCTCTGCTGTTCTATCTCGGGACGATTCTCTGCCGTCCCCTCCTCAGACGATTCTCTGCCGTCCCCTCCTCTGCGGTCCCCTCCTCGGACGATTCTCTGCCGTCTTCGTTGTCTTCCTGGTCGTCTGGCTATTGTGGGCCAGGCATGGTGGTTATATACACGTTGGTGGATCGTAAAGGGTGGTTATGATTGGTTGTAAACGGTGGGTTACAATTGGTTGCCTTTGGACCAATCATGAGGTGCCAGATATGCAAATCTGAGGGATTCTAGTGGCCAATCATGGCAATTGTTTGCTCTCTGAGAAACCTGGGCAGACTCGCTGGTGCGCAGCCTCCCACAGGAGAGCACTGGGTACCCCTGCACCACCACCCAGCCCCCAGGTGGTGGCATTTCACTTGCACTCATAAAATACACTTTTTACAAGGAGGAAAATGCCTCAACTGAGTTTTTTAATTTTTTTAAGGTTTTTGCAATATGGTGCCTGTATTTATTAGAGAGACAGAGATAGTGACAAAGAAAGTGACACGTCACTCCCCAGGGGAGAAGGCCACACCACAATCCCTCTTCCTCCATTCTCCTCCTGGGATTTTGAGTATGCAGACACACATCCGGTGTGATTTTCAAGCCGCCAGGTCTGAGACTCAAACTGTGGTCAGCCGTGTGGGCGTCCAGCACCTTAACCACTACACCACCTGCTGGCCCCCTGAATTTCTATTTTGAAGAGGCCCTTTCAGGCAGATATAGCTGACTAGAACAAATCCAGCAATGTGACTGAGTTGCCAACGCTCCGAAATCAACCTAAGACAGTTTTTAATACAGACCTTTGTGCAAATACGGCTTCCAAAACCCATTCCCTCACAAAGTTGCAAGTCAAGGCTCCTTGAATCTGCCCAGACCCCTGCAGAAGTGGACAGACCCAGGCGGAAGCACAACACAAGGACAGGAAACAGAATGGGTGTTTTTGTTTGTTTTGCTAGAGGGCACCTGAACTCACCAGAGTGACAGGGAGAGGGAGAAAGCACCCCCAATGGGGAATGGTCACCTACAACCCCTTCTCCATCTCTCCCTCCGTTTGGGATCCTGGGTACACATGTTCCCAGAGGTCTAGGACTCAAACAGCTGTCAGCCATGGGGGATCCGCCTGCCTCAACCTCAGGCCACGGAGCCCAGTGCACGTCCCGGGCTGCCGCCGCCCTCTTCCTGAGGCACTTGACAGGGTGAGGAGCTGGCATCACCAGTGTGGCTCAAAGCACCACTCACGTTTTCTAACCAAGATTGAGTAAAGTAATGTTTCCCCAAAGTCAAAAGCAAGAAGAGGCCCAGCCACAGCTCCTGAACCCCTTAGCCCCTCCGGCACCCAGAATGGATGCTTGGGAAGCTCAGAGAAGCTGGGCCCCGGGCTGCCAGCAAGGGGCGGGTGGGGGGGGGGGGGGGCGGCGGCTCCAAACTCCCGGTACCCAGAACTGCACAGGCCTCTGAAGGCGCTGGAGGAGTCAGCAGACGCTCAGGAAGAGCAAGGGTCCCTGGACACCTGTGAGCTCTAGGGTGAGCACAGGAAGAGCTTGCACAGGCAGGAGGGGCAACAGGTGAGGGCCCATGCTGGGCAGAGGCACAGGCCGCTGAATCCCTGGCGTGCCGCCTGCCGGCTGCTGGGCATTGTTAGACTCCCACGCGATGCCGCTCTGAAGTCGACGTGCGGCCGGTCTCGCCCTTCCTCTGCCGGTGCAGGCACAGACCTCTCGTGCCCAAAAGGACAGAGGCGTGGGAGACCGTCTCCCAAGCAACCTGGGGGAGAGCGACTACGATCTGTCTCCTTGGAGACCGTGCCAGCTGAGCATCAACATTACTGATGTAGGCGCACCCCAACGGGCAAGGTTCTGGGGGGAGCCGGTGAGCAAAGACTGGTGACGCTGCCCTGAGCCCTGAGCCCCTGTACCCTGACTCTGTGTACCCCAGACCTCCTGACCCAGAGATGTGTCCCACCCCTGGACCTGGGGTCTAGCACAGGAGGTCTGGGGAAGGGGAGGGGGTGAGCTGCCCTCACAAGTCCCAGTGCCCAGGCCAAAACCTATGGGGCCTAAGAAGAAGCGCTGGCCGAGCGCGAGCGCGGGGCGCCGGCCAGGCGCTGCGGGCGAGGCGGCGGAACCACAGCTGTCGGAGCGCGCGCAGTACCTGCAGCGTGAGTACGCGCTGCTCTCGGAGCAGCTGAACGCCAGTGAGGAGCGCGTGGACCGCGTGTTGCAGGACAACGCCTTCCTGGACCGCGAGGCGCAGCGCCTGCGCGAGGAGAATCGGCTCTACGCTAGCTACGTGAGCGCGCGCGCGCAGCGCTGCGCCCACGCCATCGTCCGGCTAGATGAGCAGAACCGCGTGGACCTGGCGCAGATCCACTGGCAGCGGGGGGAGCTGGCGACTCTCTACCACGGGCGCGAGGAGGGGGTGCGCGCGCAGCTCCTGGAGATGGAGGCGCGCGCCGCGCAGATGGCGCGGCAGGTGCAGGAGCTGCAGCCCTATAAGGCCAGTGCGCGCGCCCGCGACCCGGGGAGCAGGGTTGGGCGAGGTAGGCTGGCCCTGGGCTGACCGGTTCCCTTGCTGCAGGAGTTGCAGCTGGAACAGCTGGCGCGAATCCGGGCTCTGGAGCGCGAGCTGCTGCACATGCGCGTGGAGCACACGCAGCTGCTCCACCGCGTGAAGCGCCGCTTCCTGGAGGACAAGGCGACCTTCGAGCGCGAGGCACGCCAGCGTGTGCAGTCCCTGGCGCGGCGCGCGGAGCGGGAGGCGGCACGCGCGCTCGTCGCGCACACACAGGCCATCAAGGCGGACAACGGACGCCTGCGGCAGGAGCTGCTGCACCTGCTGCGCCGGGCCCAGTTGCTGCACGACACGCGGCGCCAGCTGCTGGAGCAGCGCGAGCAGCTGCGGCGCGAGCACGAGGACACGCGGGACCTGGCGCGCGTGCACGGCTGGCTGCGCAGGGGCCCGGGGGGCCCGCGGTTGTGGCAGCCTCCCCTCCCGCCCCCGCCCGCCTCTCGCCCCGCGTCAGTAGCCGCCCCTTCAGGCCGGCCGAGCGTGGCCTCCAGGGTTCAGTCGCCGAAGGCCTCTCTGGCCCGGTCTGGGACTTCGTCCAGGGTCTCGTCCAGGGTCCCATCGTTGGTCCCACCGCACGTGGCCCCCAAGGTCCCATCACTGACCCCGTCGCACATGAGCTCCCGGGCCCCATCCTTGACCTTGTCGCACGCGAACTCTCGGGTCCGGTCCCTGACCCCGTCGCGCACGAGCTCCCGGGCCCTGTCGCTGGCGCGTTCACGCGAGGGCTCTCGGCTCTCGCGGCACTCATTGCCCGGGGCCTCCCGGGACACACTGCCCGCTGCATCGTCTAGCCCCAAGCCTCCCTCGGGTGTGTCCCGGGATCCAGTCGTCCTCACCCCGCAGTCGGAGACCGTGAACACTGACGCTGCAGCCGAAGTCGCCCAGGGGAGAGCCCGCACCTCCCGGGACGGAAGCCGCTGAGGCCTGGGTCGGGGAGACGCGCGTGACGCCGAGCCCCGGCAGCTCTTAATAAAGCTGAGGCCCACGCCAGCCCGCCTGCCTGCTCTCTGCTGGGCTGCAGGCCGGCCCCTCGCCGGTGCTCGATGCCTCTTCCCGTGGCCCTTCGCGGGCGGCGGCTGCGGAGAGGGCTAGGGCTCGTTTTTAACCCATTCCGGAGTTTGGGAGCTATTTTCCATTTTGGCACCATTTCCAACTTAGAGAAAGTTGCTAGAATAGCGCCGGGAAGTCCCCCGGACCGGACCGTCGTCGGGATGCACAGGCTTCTGCGTGCGCAATCCCGCCCCAGAGTCAGGCTGGAGACCCTGACTCTAGTCACTGCCCTGACTACGAAACACTGAAGTATTTCCGGACCTGAGAAGGTGCTGCGCCACTGCGGCAGGGACCAAAACTGGAGCACTCTGGAGCAGACACTGCTCCCTAAATCGTACCTCATGTTAAATGTCATTTGTCCCAACAGTGTCCCTTGAAAGTGCCCCACTCCCCAAGGTCACGTCTTGCATTTACAGACCACTTATTAAAATGTCCAGCTGAGGACCAGCAGATGGCATAGTGGTTAGTCGCTGTATTCCCACATGACCAACCGTGGTTCGAGTCCTGGGCCCTGTGGCTTCAAACTCTTGCCCACAGCCTGTGCGTGCCCTAGATCCTGGGAGGATGGAGGATAGGGATTGCAGCATGATCTCCCTCCCCCCTTTGGAGGTGATGTCTCGCTGTCTCTCTGTCTCTTTGGTGAGTGCAGACGCCCATAGCAAAAATCTCTCCAAAAAAAAGTACAGTTGAGGCTCACATTTAAAGACCTGGGCACAGCCTGCAGTCGGGCTCCGCGCCTTTGGGGCAGGTGTGAGCGGCACGAGGTATGCCCAGGAAGGCCTCTGTGACTAGGGCAGCCACTGCACTTCACCCAGCTCCTTGTGTGGCTTTTGGGCCCCTCCCTGCTCAGCAGCTGCTGGCCTTCAGCCCTGGGTCCGCTTCTACCCAGGCTCCGCCACTGCCACTGCTCTGAGTCTGGCCGAGTGAGCACCCCGGCTGCCCTGGACACCTGCAGCCGTGCTCTCTGGCCTGGGACAGTCGACACTGGGAACATGAAGGGGTTCCCGCAGAGATGATGGCATGGTAGGACCAGCAGAGGGCATAATGGTTACGTCCCTGGACTCCCATGTTGTCGACTGCTGTTCAAGTCCTGGATTAAAACTCACACTGGGTGTGTGTGCCTGTGAGCCCAAGATCCCGAGGAGAATGGCAGAGAAGAGATTGCGGCATGACCACCCTCCCCCCAGGGAGGTCATGCCGCTTTCTGTCTCTCTCTGTCTCTCCAGCAAGTGCATGAGCCTTATAACAAAATCTCTCAGAAAAAAAAAAAAAAGATGATGTGGTGGTAGTTAAGGTGCTGGACTCCCACGTGGTTGAATCAAGTCCCCGAGCAGGTGGTTTGCTTTCTTACTCCCTCTCTGTCTCTATCTCTCTCTAGTGAGCACGTGTGCCCAATAGCAAACTTCTAAACAATGAATAAAATATTTTTAAAAAATAATTATTCACTTTATTTTTTTATTTATTAATTCATTTATTTTTGGAGAGGTTTTTTTTTTTTTTTTTTTTCTGCTATAGGGCGCTTGCGCTCGCCAGACAGACAGAGAGATACAGAGAGATAGAAAGCAAGAAATCACCCCCCAGGGGGGATGGCCACGCCGCAATCCCTTCTCCTCCATTCTCCTCTCGGGATTTGGGGCATGCACGCACATGCGCCCGCGTGAGTTTAAGCCACCGGGTCCAGGACTTGAACCATGGTCTACTACGTGGGAGTCCAGGAACATAGCCATTACGCTAACTGCTGGTCCCTTATTTTTTAATTTGACCAGAGAGAGACAGAGGGTGAGAGTGAGAGAGAGGAAGTGAGAAAGCAAGACCACCAGATTCAGGACTCGAACCAGGCTAGGCAATGTGGGAGTGTCCAGCGCCTTAACCACCACCCACCTGCTGGTCCCTAAAATAGATATTTTTAAAAAGTACAAACGCACTGGCTAGAATAGCTGAGATCCAGAGTGCTGCCCACACCACAATGCTGGAGGGTGTGGGCTCCAGGGACTCCCAGCCCCGCAGGAGAGGCACGGAGTGGACGCCACCAGAGCGCATTTGCAGAGAGTTAGGCACGCCATCACAGCAGGCTGGGATTTACCCAGAAGAGCGGAACACTTACTTTCTTTCCTTTTTTTTTTTTTTTTTTGGAGAGGTTTTTGCTATAGGACATGTGCGCTCGCCAGACAGACAGACAGAGAGAGACAGAGAGATAGAAAGTGAGAAATCACCCCCCAGGGGGGACGGCAACGCCGCAATCCCTTCTCTTCCATTCTCCTCCCAGGATCTTGGACACGCATGCACATGCATCCGGCATGAGTTTTAAGCCCAGGGTCCGGGACGCGAACCGCGGTTGACTACGTGGGAGTCCAGGAACATAGCCATTACGCTAACTGCTGGTCCCGAAACACTTACTTTCACACATAAACCCACACAGGATGATTACAGCAGCTTTACTCAGAAATGCCCAACCTGGGCCAGCAGGTGTCATGGAGACACTGGACCACCACACAGCCCACCTTTGTTCAAGTCCTGGACCCAGTGGCTTGAAAATCACACCAGGCACATATATGCATGTGTGCCCCAAAATGGAGAGGAGATTACAGGGTGGCCATGCTCTGGGGGGGTGGGGGGGTGATTTCTCAGTCTCCCTCCCTCTCTGGCAAGTGCACATGCACTACGGCAACCCCCACCCCCTGAAAAAAGGCCCAAACTTAAGCAATCAGGACACTCCTCAGTAAGTGGGTGGGTAAGGGGACGGCGATCCAGAGAGAAGTCGAGTCATGAGGAGACGCAAGGAAACACACGTATATTACTTCCTTTTCAGTTTGCTAAGGACATGTGCGTTCACAAGAGAGAAAGTGAGAAAGCAGCCTCAGGGCATGACATGCTACAACCCGCCTCCATTCTCCCGAGGTTTTGCTCACAGGTGACTTCTCAAGCTGCCGGGTCTGAGGCTCAGTGAGACGGGAACCTTCAGTTACCCATGCGGGCTCCCGCCACCCGGATCCCCGTACAGCTAACCCAGAGGGCACTTTTTTTCCCCGAAGTTTTTTTTTTTGTTTTTGTTTTTTTTTTTAGAATTATTCTAGGGAACCAGCAGTTAGTGTAATGGCTATGTCGCTGGACTCCCACGTAGTCGACAGTGGTTCGCGTCCCGGACCCGGTGGCTTAAAACTCACTCCGGGCGTGCGTGCGTGCCCAAGATCCCGAGAGGAAAATGGAGGAGAAGGGATTGCGGCGTGGCCATCCCCCCTGGGGGGTGATTTCTCGCTTTCTGTCTGTATGTCTCTCTCTGTCTGTCTGTCTGGCGAGCACACGCGCCCTATAGAGAAAACCTCTCCAAAAAGAAAAAAAAAAAAGAATTATTCTATTTAACTTTATTTATTTTAATTTGACCAGAGAGGAACAGAGTGAGAGTGAGAGAGAGAAAGTGAGAAAGCACCAGACCCGGGACGCAAACCATGGTCGGCCACGTGGGAGTTCCCACACCACCTGCTAGCCCCCAGGATGCACTCTTTTAAAAACGTGGGGACCAGCAGTTAGCGTAAGTCCTAGACCCAGTGGCTTAAACTCACGCTGGGCCCGAGTGCGTGCAGCCCCAAAATCCCAAGAGGAGACTGGAGGGGGAGGGATTATAGTGTGGCCATCTGCCCTGGAGGTGATTTCTTGCTTTCTGCTTTTCTGTCTCTCCAGTGAGAACATGAGCCCTATACAAAAATTTCTCTTAAAAACAAACAAGCGGGGACCAGCAGTTGGTGTAATGGCTATGTCGCTGGACTCCCATGTAGTCAACCACGGTTCAAGTCCTGAACCCAGTGGCTTAAACTCAACATAGTGCGCGTGTGTGTGCGTGTGCCCAAGATTCTGAGAGGAGAATGGAGGAGAAGGGATTGTGGCGTGGCCATCCCCGAGGCGGGGAGGGGTGATTTCTCGTTTTCTGTCTCTCTGTCTCTCTCTTTCTGGTGAGTACACACGCCCTATAGCAAAAACTTCTCCAAAAAAAGAAAAAGAAAGAAAGAAAGAAAGAAAAGAAAGAAAGAGAAAAACAAACAAGCAAAACAGAGGAAACCTTCATCAAGCAGCAAGATAACCTGAAGTGCAGGAGGGACTACAGCTCAGCCCTGGACTGAGCCCTGCTCCGTGGGACAGCTATGACTTCGCGGGACACACTGAGACCTGTGGGGTAGGCAGAGGCTGCCTCTTCTGTCACATGCCTGTGCTGACACGCCATGCACCCTGCTCTGAGTCTCACTCACACTCACCATTTGGGGGCATGCCAGCTCCCAAGGCTCCAGCTGACAGAGCTGGTGCAGGCAGCTTCCAGGGACAGTGGTGGCCCTGATACGTCAGTTCCTCGGCAACCCCGCCGTCCAGCCCATGGCTCCCGCAGCTGCCATGAGACCTGGAAGGGCCCCAGCACGTGGTGGCTGCTGTCAGGCTTCATCCTACCTAGGAAACTCCTAAGGCAGCGGTCCAGGGCTGAGCTGACGTCCTGGCCAGCAGGCCCAGGCTGAAGGCCTGCTCAGCTGCAAAACTGAACCACGGCACGCAAAGCCACGTGACTGACCGTAGGCTGAGGTCCTGGGCCCAGGCGGGCGTGTGCACGTGCCCAGGTTCTGAGGAGCCAGGCTGCTAGGAACAGAGGACAATGACCTGAACTGCAGTCAACTATGTGAGAGTCCACCAACATAACCATTACATCATCTGCTGATCCCCACAGAATAGGGTTTTTAAAAATTACTTTATTGGGACCAGCAGTTAGCGTAATGGCTATGTCGCTCCCACGTAGTCGACCGCGGTTCGCGTCCCGGACCCGGTGGCTTAAAACTCATGCCGGGCGCGTGTGCGTGCGTGCCCAAGATCCCGAGAGGAGAATGGAGGAGAAGGGATTGTGGCGTGGCCATCCCCCCTGGGGTATGATTTCTCGCTTTCTGTCTCTCTGTCTCTCTGTCTCTGTCTGTCTGGTGAGCGCACGTGCCCCTATAGCGAAAACCTCTCCAAAAAAAAAAAAAATTACTTTATTTCTAACTTTATTTATTCATTTATTTTATTTTAATTTGACCAGAGAGGGAGAGAGAGAGAGAGAAAGCAAGCTGCCAGGGCCAGGACTTGAACCATGGTCAGCCATGTGGGAGTCCAGCACCCATAACCACCACGACACCTGCTGGCCCCTATTTATTTATTTTTTAATTTGACCAGAGAGGGACAGAGTGTAAGAGAAAGAGAGAGAAAGCGAAAAAGCAAGCCACCATGTCTGGGACTCAAACCATACTCAGTCACATGGGAGTCCAGCACCCATAACCACCACACCACCTGCCAGCCCCACCACAGAAAAGTCCAGGTGGAAGGAAGTTTGGCCACACCTCCCACCCCCAAGAATGCAGAGGTGTTGGTGCCCATCCCTTTTGGGGCCTGGAGTCTGACCACACACAGGCTGTGCTGATTGTGGGGACAGCAGAGGATGGCGACCTTTGCTAGACTAGGCCAGTGTGCTCGTGTGATGTGGCTGGAGGCCCTGGTAGAGAACATTATTTCAAAACTGTTAGGAGGGGGGCCAGTAGGTGGTGTGGTTAAGGCACTGGACTCCCACACGGCCAAACATGGTTCAAGACCTGGACCTGGAGGCTTGCTTTTTCACTTTCCCTGTCTCTCTGGTGAGTACATGTACCCTATATAAAAGTTTTAAATAAATAATACTTACAAAAGAAAGAAAGAAACTCTCAGGAAGAGGAAAGCAGCAGTCTAGGGCTGGCTCCATGACACAGTGATGATATGCTGCTTGGGAAGCTGCGTGCCACATGGTGACCTCGTTTTGGATCCCGGGGTTATGGCCTAAGGCAAGCAGGGAACATGCTCGAGGGCCCAAGATCCAGCGGGCGGCCGGCTGGAAGGGAACCACACGCGGCTGGGCCCCGTGGGGGGTGCTCGTCTCTCACGGCACATGCTCTCTCTATCATAAAATGACTGATTTTCAATTGCTATAGGGCACATGTGCTTGCCAAAGACAGACAGAGAAAGGGAAAGTGAGAGATCACCCCCAGTGGGGGCTGGCTGCACTGTTGTCCCTTCTCCATCCTCCTCCCAGGGTTTCGGGTGTGCACATATACGCACCTGGTGTGTTTTCCAAGCTGCTGGGTCTGAGATTCAAACTACCCACTCAGCCACATGGGATCCAGCCACCCTAACCTCCACACTGCTTGCTGGCCCAAAAGCACTTTTTTAAAGATTTTTTTTTATTTAACTGTATGTTTATTTATTTATTTTCTTTTTCTGGAGAGGTTTTCGCTATAGGGCGTGTGTGCTCGCCAGAAAGACAGAGAGAGACAGAGACAGAAAGCGAGAAATCTCCCCCCAGGGGGATGGCCATGCCGCAATCCCTTCTCCTCCATTCTCCTCTCCGGATCTTGGGCATGCACACACACACCCGGCGTAAGTTTAAGCCACCAGGTCCGGGACTTGAACCGCAGTAGACTACATCAGAGTCCAGTGACATAGCCATTACACTAACTGCTGGTCCCTTCATTTATTTTTAATTTGACCAGAGAAGGCCACAGAAAAAGAGAGAGAGGGAAAGTGAGAAAGCAAGCTGCCAGGTCTGGGACTCAAACCGCGTTGGCCATGTGCAAATCCAGTGCCCTTAACCACCATGCCACCTACTGACCCCCGAAAAGCATTTTTGTAAATTAAAAAAAAAAAGTGGAGCCAGCAGGTGGCATGATGGTTACAGGTGCTGGGCTTCCATGTGGCCGACCGCGGTTCAAGTCCTGAAACTGGTGGCTTGCTTTCTCAGTTTCCTTTTGTGTGTGTCTCTCTCTCTGATGAAACTGGAAAATACTACTACTACTAAATATTTTTAAAATACTTAAATTCTTAAAAAAAAAAAAAATGAAAAAAGTGCATCTTCCTGTGGGTGGACAGTAGCGTCTGATAACAGTCTTGCTGCAGAGCTGGGTCCAGTCAGCTGTTGAGCTACAATCGGAAAGTCCTGGCCATTGGTACATCCCACCAACAAGACGTCAGCCCTGGGTTGGCGACTTAACGCTAACTGGACTTGCACAGGGGGAACACGCGATCTGGATGGCCGCAGGACACAGCTTCAGAGGGCAGAGGCAGGCCCGCAAGGACCCGAGGCCTGGCAGCATGCCATCTGTGGGCTGGCAGCCTGCAGTGCGCTGCATTCTCGATGAGCTATGGGTTCCAAGCAGCACGCTCTGCGCCTGGCGGGCGGCCCTCCCCTTCGCCAAGTAGGTCAGAAGCCCTCCATTTCCAGCACTGCCCATAGCAACAAGGGCCCTGAGGCGAGACCGGGTCATCCACCCGCAAGACCCCAGTGCCAAGGAATCCACGGTGAAGACCCAGCGAGGTCTCTGATAAGCCTTGTGAGATGCGCAGCACACGGAAGGAAATGAGCTCAGGTAGGGGAAGAAACAGATGCTTCAGCGAAGTAGAAAACACAGGAACAACGGGGGAAGCCGCAGGAAGCAAAAACTGGCTCTCCTGGAGAAGCGGTAACACTGGGAGATCTCCAGCCAACCTGCTCAGGGAAACAGGAGGCCCAAGCCACTCAAGCCAGGAAGAGACTGACGTTGCTCTAAACGTGAAAACGGAATGTGTTCGAATACAGCGCAGGCAGCTGGTGGTGTGAAGGCAGCTGGATCCTACATTGCCAAGTGCGCGGTTCAAGTCCCAGACCTGGAGGCCTGAAAAACACACCAGATATGTGTGCACGCATGCCCCAAATACCAAATGAAGGACTGTGGTGTGACCATCCCCTAGGGGGCATTTTCTCACTTTTCTACTCTCCCCCCCAACCCTGTGAGTGCACGCACCCTAAGAGAACTCAAAAAATAGGGTGGACCAGCAGTCGGCATAGTGGCTATGAGGGACTTCCACATGGCCAGCCACGGTTCAAGTCCTAGACCTGGCAGCTTGCTTTCTCACTTTCTCCCTCTCTTTTACTCTGTCCCTCTCTGGTCACATTTAAATAAATAAAGTAATAAAGTAATGTAGTAAAAAAAATCCTTTAAAAAAGAAATTGAGGGACCAGTAGTTAGCATAATGGCTATGTCGCTGAACTCCCATGTAGTTGACCACGGTTCCCGGACCCAGTGGCTTAAACTCACACCAGGCGCATGTGCATGTGTGCCCAAGATCCCGAAAAGAGAATGGAGAAGGGATTGTGGCGTGGCCATTCCCCCTGGAGGGTGATTTCTCACTTTCTGTCTTTCTGGCGAGCGCACGCACCCTATAGCAAAAAAACCTCTTAAAAAAAAAAAAAAAAAAAAAAACTAATAAAAATTAAAAATTACCTGTCAATCAATAAAAAAAAAAAAGAAAGAAATTGAATTTGTAGTTTTAAAAACCTTATGGGGACCAGCAGTTGACATAATGGCTATGTCACTGTACTCCCATGTAGTCAACTACAGTTCCAAGTTCCGGACCCTGTGGCTTAAAGTCATTCCGGCGCATGTGCATGTGTGCCCAAGTTCCCAAGAGGAGAATGGAGAAGGGATTGCAGCGTGGCAATCCCCCCTGGAGGGTGACTTCTCGCTTTCTGTCTCTGTCTCTCTCACAAGCATACGTGTGCTATAGCAAAAATCTCTCCAAAAACAAACAAAACCGTTCTTATGTGAGGCTGGCTGGTGGTGTGGTTATGGTGGCTGGATCCCACACGCCAGACTGCAGTTTGAGTCCTGGACCCACAGATTGAGAAACAGCCAGGTGCATGTGCCTGTGTGTCCAAAATCCCAAGACAAGGAGACCAGCAGGTAGCATAATGGTTACATCGCTGGACTCGACCACAGTTTGAGTCCCAAACCTGGCAGCTTAAAACTCACACTAGGCACATGGGTGAAAATGCCCAAAATCTCAAGAGGAGAATGGAGGAGAAGGGACTGTGGCATGGCCATCTCCCCTGGTGGTGTGTGTGGGGGGTGATTTCTCCCTGTCTGTCTCTCTGGCAAGAGAGAGAGAAGAATGAAGGGACCACAGCGTAGCTATCCCCGTGTTTTCTCTTTCCCTCTCTTTTCCTTCTCTCTGGCAAGTGCACTTGCCCTATTCCAAAAACAAGGATGCACTCTCGGTACAACTAACAGAAATTGAACGAGAGGGGCCAGCAGGTGGTGTGGTGGTGAAGGCTGGACACTCCAACATGGCTGACCACAGTTCGAGTCCCAGACCTAGTGGCTTGCTTTCTCACTTTCCCTCTCTCTCTGGTCAAATTAAAATAAATGAATGAATAAACAAATAATTAAATAAATAAATCTTTTTTAAAAAGATTGAACGAGATACCCCCATCAGTGCAGTAGGACAAGAGAGAGGATCGAAGCCCACATAAATGGGAAGGGAGAAGTAAAGCCCTTTTCGGGTGGATGACCCATCGTCTACGTAGGCAATGTACAGAATCAAGGCTGACTACGGAGTGCCGTGGCAGCTGCCTGAGTGGATTGAGACTTATCGCCAAGATTAAAGTCCTAGGTATCTGTCCAAGAGAAATAAAGACGCATCTGCAAATAAATGCTTCTACACAAATCTCATAGCAGTTTTATTTTTAAGAGTCCAAACTGGAAACCCAACTGTCCATCAGCAGGTGGATAAATGCCAGTTTGTCGAGACAATGGAACGCTACTACAGACAGACAACGTGACTGAGTCTAGAAACACGCCACCATGAAGAGGTCAGACACGAGCACACACTACACGCTTCATTTATAGAGTTCTAGAACAGCAAGGCCGTCTGCACTGAGACGCAGTCGCCCAAGGCCAGCGCGGGGCTAACTGGAAAGGCAGGGGACGGTTCGTGGCGATGGGACCGCTCTCGTTCTTGATTGTGGTGGTCACACAGCTGAGTGGACTTCATAAAACTATGCACTTAACATAGGTGTCTCACTGCATGGAAATCGAGCCCCGATGGCCACCGAAGTGACCTGGCACCATCTGCTTCCGCGCTTTCTGGAACATCTTAGTCCCGGCCAATCTGTCAGAGAATGGCATACCCCATCCTTCCTGAATTACCTGTCCCCGAGGCTCCTATGGCTACTGGAATATGCTGAGGATTCAAAATGTGTCCTCCTGGGACCAGCAGATGGTGTAGCTGGGCACGTGGGTGTGCCTGCCCAGGATCCTGAGGAGGATGGAGAAGGGCTGCTGGGCTCCCATGTAGTTGGCACGGTTCGATCCGGACCCAGTGGCTTAAAACTCACACTGGCCACGTTTGTGTGTGTGCCCAAAATCCCGAGAGGGATCGTGCATGGCCATCCCCCAACCCTGGGTAGGGGCTGATTTCTCGCTGTCTCTTTCTCTCTGATGAGTCCACATGCCCTATAGCAAAAATCTTCTCTAAACAAGTAAACAAAAGCACCATTGTGGAAAAGAGCTTATCATTTCAAAACTGGTTGTTCTAGTTGATGTTCAGATAAAAGGTCAGAGACGACCAGCGGTGTTGCATCTGCCTCCCTTGAACAGGCCCCTAAGGAGCAGCCTGCCACGTCCCCATCTGCACACCCCTCTAAATTGTTCTTCCTTCCCTCACTGGTCTCACCAGCCAGGAAATGTCACCTCTCCTGCGCTGCGCCCTGGTCCTCAGAGCCGATGCGTATCTCCCGGTCACGCTCCCACACAGCGGAGACACCCATCTTCACACCAGCCTCACTGTCCTGGGGCCCTCCTGCTACTGCAGGCTCAGCTTGAGGAACGCAGGTCCAGCCTGTCTCCCCAGTACTCCGAACCTCCTTAGAAACATCAAACACGTGAGCCAAGGAGCAGGGAACTTACAAGGGGCGCGGCCAGCCCTGGAATTGCCAGGACAGAAGGAACTCTGGCGCCCCAGGACAGCCCCCTCTGCGTGGGCCGCACTCACGGACAAGCAGAAGGCAGCGGGCAGTGCTGTGGGCAGTGTGCCTGGCAGGGCCAACTGAACGGGCTGCTGCCTGCGGCTTCTGAGCCAAGCAGGGCCGAGACTCAGACAGGCTCTACTGAAGGGGCGCTCCAGGACCGCAATGGCCCTCACCAGGGCTGAACAGCAAGGTAGAAATGACAAGAGGGGAACCCGGCACAGATGCCGAGTAAAACGCCGAGTTCTGTGAACTGAGCACTTGGGGCCACAGCTCACCTCTGGAGACCTCCCTGGACACGGCAGGCAGGCACTCACGTCCATGACCTAGGGGCACTCACATCCATGACCTAGGGCTGGCTTAGCTATGGGTGGATCATGGCATGAACACTCTGGTGGGGACGCCTGCCTCTCTGTCTCTTTCTCTTACCTCTCTCTCTTTTGTTCATGGGAGAAATCAACTATTTTTAAGCCACTGAGTCCAGGACTTGAACCATATAGCCGGCCATATGGAATCTAGCCACCTTAACCACCACGCCACCAGCTATCCCCTAAAAAATTTTTTTTAAAAAGGACAAAGCAAAAGAGACGCCAATTGCAAGACTTAGGTGTAGCTTTTATTGCCTTGTGCTAGGCACTGGGCCACATGAGCCCCTCGGTGCGCAATGGGAGCCCAGGCACGGCAGGAGCAGGGAGGGCGATGAGGGACATGTTCTCAGGCACCGCTAGCGGGGACCCTTCACACAGCGAGGCAGGAGGCCAGAGCACAGGCCAGCTGGCCAGCAGCAGCAGGCGAGGCTTGTGGGGCGGAGTGCCAGGGATGCGGACAGCGGGGACTGACACAGGACAGCACCCTTCTCCAACCTGGCAGGTCCATGCTCGTGACACGACACGCTTTTACATAGTAAAACACGCAGTTCTGCTTTAAAAGGGACTAACTCAAAGACAGGCTGTGGTGATTGTGAATAAAGTACAGAAACTCTCTCTCTTCTCGAGACCTTTCCCATACCCACCCTCAGTGTCCGCTCAGTCAGCAGTGAGGTCCCAGGGCGAGGTCCCAGGGGCCATCACAGCTGAGGAAGAGGACAGCTGGGCGGGCTGTAGGGTGGGAGCCGGCGGGCAGCCCATACCCAGAGCAGCCCCGTTGGAATCTCAGAAGCCTCAGGGATCCACAGCCCACCCATTTCCAAACCTCACTGGTGGAGCCAGAGCGTAACCACCTCACAGGTTACCTGCATGCTTCCCCTCCCCTCCAGACTGCTCGCCCAGAGGCGTGGGGGCCGTGCTGGGAGGGGGCCTCTCCCGGCCCTGTCCACTGTGTTTATAGGCAGGGCTGGGGCTGAGCGCCTCCCCGAGCTGACCACACTCGTGCAGCTTCTCGCCCGTGTGAACCTTCTGGTGCTGGAGGAAGTTGGACCTCTGGATGAAGCCCTTCCCGCAGTGACTGCACACGTAGGGCTTCTCCCCGGTGTGGGTGATCTGATGGAGCAGCAGCTTGGAGCTCTGGATGAAGGCCTTGCCGCAGTCCTTGCACTCAAAAGGCCTGTCCCCGGAGTGGATTTTCTGGTGCTCGGTGAGGTGCGCTTTCTGGAGAAATGCTTTCCCGCACTCCTTACACTCGTACACCCGCTCCCCGGTGTGGATCTTCTGGTGCCGGATGAGGTAGGAGCTGAGGAAGAAGGCCTTCCCACACTCACCACACTCGTACAGCTTCTCCCCCGTGTGGATGCGCTGGTGCTGTGTGAAGTTGGACGTCTGGCTGAACCGCTTCCCGCACTCGCTGCACACGTAGGGCCTCTCCCCGGTGTGGATGCGCTGGTGCTGGATCAGCTTCGAGCTGCGGATGAAGGCCTTCCCGCACTCACCACACTCGAAGGGCCGCTCCCCCGTGTGGATCCGCTGGTGCTCGATCAGGTCTGAGCGGTGGCGGAAGGCCTTGCCGCACTCGCTGCACTCGTACTGCCTCACCTCGGTGTGGACCTGGTAGTGCCGGATGAGGCTGGAGCTGCGGATGAAGGCCTTCCCGCACTCATTGCACTCGTAGGGCCGCTCCCCCGTGTGGATCCGCTGGTGGCGGATGAGCAAGGAGCTCTGGCTGAAGCCCTTTCCGCACTCTTTGCATTCGAAAGGCCTCTCCCTGGTGTGAACGCGCTGGTGCCGAAGCAGGTCCGAGCTGTGACAGAAGGCTTTCCCACACTGAGCACATTTGAAGGGCTTCCCTCCTGGGCGTCCGCACTGGTGCTCAGAGAGTCCCGCACAGTGGGCAAAGTCCGTCCCGCACTCCCTGCACGCGTACAGCCTCCCCATGCCGTGCGGGCTCCGGTGCTCGGTGAGCTGTGGGCCCTGACCAAGTCCCCTCCCACTCTGGTCACACTCGTAAGGACTCTCGCCAGCATGAGAAATCCGATGCCTAACTAGGCCTGAATCTAGCGGGCAGCCTGTGCCATGAAGGTCCCCAGGATGGGCCTCCCCCGAGACAAGCTCTCTCGGAAGCAGGAGCAGGTCTGTGCCGAGCACAGGGCTTCTTCCTGCCTGGCCGCACACCTGCGCGGCCGCTCCTGTTTGGATTCTCCAGTGGCTCACGGTCACCTGCTTGAAGCTCCCCTCTTCAAAGGGGCGACTCCGCAGGTTGTGCCGTTCTGCGTCCTCCAATGGGCCCCCTACGCTGGGCTCCAAGACCTGCGCAGGCCCGGGAGAGGATGGCTCCATCACTGTGGGTTGGTCTGACACTGTTCCACACAAGTTTTCATCCTCAGAAAGTCTGGCCTCGGAGTCACCGTCTTGTCTCCAATTCCTACGCTAGAATCTGAAATAAAAGGACAAGATCCCCTTTGTTAAGAGACAGCACAGCTGAAGCCAGCAGCTGTAAGACTCTCGTCTCACGTGGAGAAGGGAGAGGCCAGCACTCCCGCCTGACTCCAGACCCAGAGAGCTGCCACTCTCTCCAGCACACAGGGAGGCTGTGGGGCCCCACACCTGATTTTGAGACAAGCTGCCCCAAGGTGCACTCCTCTGACGCTCAGTAAGTCCCACAGGGGACAGGCTGGATGCCATTAAACACTGAGACATGCACGGCCGAGGAAGCACACCCACACAGCAGCCCTGTACCGTCTTGCCCTCCCTATGCCAGGACGATGCCGGTCTGTGGGGGAAGACACCAGCTTGGCTAAACCTGCTGGCTTCTGCTCTGAGTCCACTTTCCTGCTCATGGGGCCAGGGCTGTGTGGCTCCCGCACTGCGTAACTCTCCCGCAACACTCTCCTGCCTTGTCCTCCCTTTGTAGATGTCCAACACCCACCTTCCTCAGCTCTGGGCTTCACTTCTCCTTTCAGGATAAAAACAGGAGCAACAGGATGACAAAGTCCACTTCCTTCCTCGGCCACCAGCCGGCCCCTCTGGGCCCAGCCTCTGCCCACCCTCTGGTTCTGTGAGTTCACTAGTCTGGACCCAGTGTCAGTCAGCAGTGAGACTGCTCTGGAGTCAGCTCTGCCACGCAAGGACCTCAAAGGAGCCGTCCTCCCGTCTGCTCAGTCATGAGGCCTCGCCCCTGCCACCTTTCCCACTGTAATGCCCGACCTCTGTCCTCAGAAAGGTGGGATGCGCTGCCACAATGACAGGCCCGGGGAGGAGTGGGGCTCGACCCAGCCTCGTGCCCTCTGTGAGCCAGCCGTCTCCAGGGCACACATCCGCTCTGCACTGGGCCACAGGGCTCTGCAGGGCGTCCTGACAGGAGGGCCTCGGTGGACGGCCCTCGGTCTGCGGGAGCCCCACGTGGCCAGCACGGAGGTGACCGTGCCTTACACCTCTGTCCCAGCTGACGCAGAACTCGGGACGGGAGAGGCCACTGTCTCAGGATGAGAAGGACTGAGAAGCTGACACCCCATAGCAGGGGGCACTAAGGTTCAAACCAGGTCTGGCCGCTCCAGCACCCTTTCCCCCCTGCAGGACTTTCTCACCCTTCTGAAGCAGGAATGAACGTTCACAGGGTATTGTGCTTAGTGACCCACTGGGATTCTTATTATAGAAGAAAACTTACCAGCCCCTGGGACTAGCAGTTAGCATAATGGCTATGTCGCTGGACTCCCACTTAGTCCGCGGTTTGAGTCCCAGACTTGGTGGCTTAAACTCACACTGGGTGTGTGTGCGCATGTGCCCAAAATCTCGAGAGGAGAATGGAGAGAAGGGATTGTGGTGTGGCTATCCCCCCTGAGGGGGGGGGGTGATTTCTCTTTCTGTCTCTTTGTCTTTCATGAGTACACAAGCCCTATAGCAAAAACCTCTCCAAAAAAAAAAAAGAAGAAAAGAAAACTTACCAGCCCCATATCACTGTGGTTAAATGCTATGCATTGGGAGCCAAATCCCAAGAGGAACCATGGTTTGAATCCCAGCCCAGGCAGTTTGAAAAACACATCAGGTGGGAGCTGGCAGGTGGCATGGTGATTAGAACACTGGACTCCCACATGGCTGACTGTGGTTCTATTCCTGGACCTGGCAGCTTGCTTTCTCCCTCTCCCTTTCTCTGTGCAACTCCCTCTGATAAAAATGAATAATAATAATTAAATAATTAATTTCAAAAAAATAAAAAAGAAAAACACATCAGGTGCGTGCATGTGCGTGCGTGCGTGCACACGAAACCCTGACAGAACAGCGAGATGGAAGAGAAGGGACTGAGGTGTGACCACGTCCCTTCAGGAAGTACCTGCTCCCTCTACCTGTTTTTCTTCTCTCTGGTAAGAGCATGCACCCTCTAACAAAGGGGAAAAAAGGGGGTGGGGAGAGGTGCCAGCAGGTGGGATGGTGGTTAAGGCCCTGGACTTCCACATAGCTGACCGCGGTTCAAGTGCCGGACCTGGTGGCTTGCTTTCTGACATCTCCTTTCCCTTTCTGGTCAAAATAAAAATAACAACAACAGGGAACCAGCAGTTAGCGTAATGGCTATGTCGCTGGACTCCCACGTAGTCGACTGCAGTTCGTGTCCCGGACCCAGTGGCTTAAAACTCACGCCGGGCGCGTGTGCGTGCGTGCCCAAGATCCCGAGAGGAGAATGGAGGAGAAGGGATTGCAGCGTGACCATCCCCCCTGGGGGGTGATTTCTCGCTTTCTGTCTCTATGTCTCTGTCTGTCTGGTGAGCTCACGCGCCCTATAGCGAAAACCTCTCCAAAACAAACAAAAAAAATCCAACAACAACAAATAAAGTTAAATAAAATTTTTTAGAAAAGGAAGGGGTGAAATGAGGATGTTGGTTTCCTGTCTGGGAGTCAATGCCACTCTTCTGACTCTCCTTTTCAGATAACTGCTACAGCACCTGGGGACATACTTGCTCGAGGGCGTGTGCACGAGGGTGAGGGCCATGCACCAGTCCCTTCTCTTTCTCCATCCTGCTGGGACCTTGGGGACACATGCACACACTCTACACTCAAGCTTCTGGATCAGGAACTGAACTGCAATTGGACACGTGGGATCTGGCTCCCTTAACCACTAAGCTACAAGGCTGGCCCCACTTCTGGTAATATAGTGGTTAAAGCACTGGACTCCCACATGGCCAACTGTTGTTGGAGTCCTGGACCTGGCAGCTTGCTTTCTCACTTTCCATCTCTCTCTCTCTGCCTCTTTCGAGTCAAACTGAATAATAATTAATTAATTTAATTAATAGTAGGCCAGAGGGTGACATAGTAGTTAAGGCATTGAACTTTCACATTGCTGACTGTAGTTCAAGTCCCAGATCTAGTGGTTTGAAACATGCCAGACACACATGTGGGCATTCTTAAAATCCCAAAAGGAGAATGGAGAAGGGATTTCATCCCCACTAAGGGGTGCTTTCTTACTTTCTCTCTGTCTCTTCTTTAAGTGCACATGCCCTATAGCAAAAATCCCTCTCTAAATAAAGACAATAAATAAATAGGGGTCGGCAGGTGGCATGGTTGTTAGGGGTGCTGGACTCCCACATGGCTCAAGTCCAAGACCTGGTGGCTTGCTTTCTCACTCTCTTTCTGTCTCACTCTGTCCCTCTCTGGCCAAATTTAAATAAATAAATTAAGTTAAATAAAAATAATTCTTTAAAAAATAATAAATAATTCTTCTGAAAAAAATCAAACATATTGGGCTAGCTGGTGACACAGTGGTTTAAGACAGTTGGACTCCACCTGAGCAACTGCACGGTTTTTGTTTTTTGGGGGGGATTTTTGAGAGTTTATTTATTTATTTATTTTCCTTTATTTTTATTTTTTTATTTCTTTTTTTTATACATTCAATCACATTATTATTTGTCTTACAAAATGGATATTTCAACAGGTGAATATTTCCCTCTAGTACAGTTGATAAAACTACAAAATATCGGGAACCAGCAGTTAGCGTAACGGTTGTGTTGCTGGACTCCCATGTAGTTGACCGGGGTTCGCGACCCGGACCCAGTGGCTTAAAACTCACGCCGGGCGCGTGTGCGTGTGTGCCCAAGATCCCGAGAGGAGAATGGAAGAGAAGGGATTGCGGTGTGACCATCCCCCTTGGGAGGTGATTTCTCGCTTTCTGTCTCTCTGTCTCTCTGTCTCTCTGTCTGGCAAGCGCACGCGCCCTATAGCGAAAAAAACTCTCCAAAAAAAAAAAAAACTACAAAATATCTTCAACACATAATACCACATTTCTTTGTGCCATTAATGCTTTGCCTATTTTTTTTCTTTTAAATGTCCTTCCTCAGACCCTCCTCTTTCACACACACTATATCTGGCATTTATATCTATATACTGTGTCCAACTGCACGGTTTAAGTCCCAGACCTGGCGGCCCAAAGAGTATGCCTGGCAAATTTGTCTGCACACCCAAAATCCCGAGATCGTGCCCCGGGAGGAGCTCCCCAACCCTTGTCCCTCTCCATCGAGTACATGCGCCATCTGGCAAACTTTAAAAATAAAAAAGCTCATAGGAAAGTGGAATTACAGCAAGAGATTATCTTTAAAAACAAAATCAG
Source organism: Tupaia tana (assembly GCA_026018925.1). Lineage (NCBI taxonomy): Eukaryota > Metazoa > Chordata > Mammalia > Scandentia > Tupaiidae > Tupaia > Tupaia tana. Next base: position 93,362,979 of record JAKSZU010000008.1, on the reverse strand, counting down.
GGCCAGCAGGTGGCATGGAGGTTACAGAGCTAGATCCCACATGGCCAGCTTCATGGTTCGAGTTCCTGACCTGGAACTCGGACCACAGTCGACTACTACATGGGAGTCCAGTGACAACCATTACGCCATCTGCTGGTCCCCCACACCATAGTTTCAAACCACAGGGTCCAGAACTTGAACCATGGGGGAATCCAGTGAAGTAACTGCTATGCCACCTGCTGGTCCCCACTTCTTTACTATGGACTCCTCTCAGCAGTCCCCAGGAGCCACCCCTGCAGGGAGGTGACCTGCTCAAGGCCAGAGAAGTGGAGCCAGCTGCTTCTTCACCCCCACCCCACCTCCCAGTCCCCAGCATGCTGTTCTAGGGGACCTGCCCAAGGACCACATGGAGCTTCTCCTTTTTTCCTGTCAAGCCCAGTGTCTTTTCAATGGCCAGATCCCGGCTGTGTCTGTGATGGCCCTTCCAACTGCTCCAGCGCCAGTAGCAGCACTTCCCCACCTCTCCTTCCACTCTGGCTCTGCCCTTTCTCCTGCCATCCCCAGCCCTCCCTGAGAGGCAGGAATGCATCCGGGTCACTGGGAAGGCTGGAGCAGTGCAGGCTCTGCAAATCCACTGACACAGTCAGAAAGCGACCCAGCGGCAGGGACAAAAGGCCGTCATCTCTGGACGAGGGCAGACATTTCTCTCACTCACCGAGACAAGCTCAGCGAAAAGATTCTGCTGCTACAGCGGGGAGATGAAGATGGGCTCCACAGCCAGCGATATGAACACTGGCTCCCAGCTCGGTCCGCGGGCACTGGCAGCTCCTCAGGCCCCAGCAACCCTCCAGGCTGTGACAGCGTGAAGGGGGCAAAACACCTCGTCTGCACTGCGTCGGTTACTGTATGAAAAGACTTCTAGGGAAACCTCCCGGCGAAAGCCAGGCCAGCGCCTTCGAACCACCTCTACGCACCTGGGAGTGGTCCTTCGGCCTGGGCGTTGGGGTGACTCCCGTGCATCCCCTGCACCTGGGCCTAGAACCCCACAGCGCAGAGGCTGCCGGCGCTGCTGCTCTTCCAGCAAGGAGGCCTCGGGCCCCAGGATGAAGCATCTGGGGCAGCGCTGCGTGCCTCTCACCTAATGTCCACGCCAGCTTGGAGGCCGAGACCAGACGTCTGCGCCGGCGCTCTGCGGCCGGGCGTGTGGCCCTGGAAGCCGCGAAGGGCCGGGGATGAGGCGGAGAGGGGCCAACAGAAAGACGAGCATTCACCCTCGGGCCGCGCTGGGCTTGGCAAGGGCTCGCCGAGGCCCGGCGCCCGGAGCGCACCCCTCCCACCGCGCCGGCAGAGACCGCAGACGCCCGCCCGCAGGCCGCCACAAAGCCCGCAGGCCGCCACAAAGCCCGCAGGCCGCCCGCCGCCACGGCCGGAAGCCGGCTCGCGCCCCGCCCGGGGGACTTCCGGTGCCGCTCTAGGCGCGCCGGCGCCGCGCCCTCTCGGTGGTGCGGACTTCCGGCATGCGGCCGAGGACCGACCAGGAGAGGCAGACCTGTGCGTGCCCGGCTGCCGACCGAGCCAGCTTCGGGAAGCGGGCGCCTGGCAGCCCGACGAGTGGGTCGTCCAACGGGCCGCGCTGCACCCCGAAAGGCGGGAGGGCTGCGCGTTCCGCAGACGTGCAGAGGGGTCGGCAGGGAGCCGGTGTGGGGAAAGGCCGGGGTTGGCGGAAGTGCTTTCCGCGGCTACGCCGTCCCCGTCTCCCCGGACGGCGGAGGTCGGCCTGAAGTTCAGACTCCGAACTGCTCTGGACGCCTCGTTTCTCTGGGTTTCTGCTGCCCATGTGAGGTAGACACGTGGGTACACTTCTGCCGTTACTCTTTTAATACGTCCTTTATGAGGGCCGGCAGGTGGCGTGGTGGTTAGGCGCTGGACTCCCACACGGCCGACTGGTTCGACCGCCCGACCTGGCGGCTTGCTTTCTCACTTTCTCTCTCTTGTATGTGCCCTATACCGTTAAAAATAATAACCATCATAAATAAAATTCCTAAAAAAAGAATTTGAAAACAATAACGTCCTTTATGGGGAAACTGTTGTAGAAGTTAACGACCAAAGTGAAGGCTGGCCTGGCCACAGCGCACAAGGAGGTGGGATATGACGCTGGAACCACATGGGCGGCTCCGGTTCTGATCCCAGGTCAACCTGGGCTTGCAGGGTGTACCTGCCTGTGACCCTAGCTAGCTGAGAGCCTGTGGGGAAGATCCCAGCGTGGCAGGACTCTGGCAAGGGTACCTGTCTCAAAAAAGAACGGCCTGCAGGTGGTGTGGGAAGACTGTAGGACTCGACCACGGTTGGAGTCCTCGACCTGGCCGCTTGCTTTCTCACTTTCCCTTTCTCTCTCTGTCTCTATCTAGTCATAAATAAATAATAATAGGAAATAAAAATTTTTTTAAAAGAAACAGAAAAGATCACAGCAGGTGGTGTGGTGGTTAAGGTGCTGGACTCCCACCTGACCAACCACTGTTCAAGTTCTGGACCTGGTGGCTTGAAACTCAACGGGGTATAGGTGGAGTAAATCCCAGGTGGAGGATGGGGAGATTGCCTCATGGCCAGCACCTGGAGGCAGTCGTTTCTCACTTTGTCTTGCTAGTGAGTGCATGCACCATATGGCAAAAACTTAAACCAAACAAACAGGGTGCAGGGGTGACTATAAAGGAATTCTGGGGGCCAGCAGGTGGCAAGGTGGTTAAGGGCGCTGGACTCCCACATGACCGGCCACAGTTCAAGTCTTGAACCTAGCGGCTTTCTCTCACACACTGTCCCTTTCTGGTCAAATTGAAATAAACAAAATTAAGTAAAATATTTTTTTAAAAAAGAGTTCTGGGGACCAGCAGTTAGCGTAATGGCTGTGTCGCTAGACTCCCATGTAGTCGACCGCCCTTCAAGTCCCGGACCCGGTGGCTTAAACTCAGGCCCGGCACGCGTGCATGCATGCCCAAGATCCTGAGAGGAGTATGAAGGAGAAGGGATTGCGGCTTGGCCATCTCCCCCCGGGGGTGATTTCTCGCTTTCTGTCTCTCTCTCACCCTATAGCGAAAACCTCAAAAAAAAAAAAAAAAAAAAAAAAAAAAGGAGTTCTGGGCCTTCAGGTGGCGTGGTGGTTCTGGTGGCTGGATCCCACATGGCCAATTGCATGTGGTTTGAGTCCCACCAGCGGGTTGAAAAATACAACATGCACGTGCACACGTGCCCTCCCCCAGAGATGACCTCTTTTTCTAGCTCTCTCTGGTGAGCACCTGTGCCTTATAACAAACTTGAAAAATGGCTCTGGGCCCAACAATGGTGAGCTGGTTAAATCAGCTGGATCGCACATGACTACGTGGTTTAAGTCCCTGGCTTGGCAGCTTCAAAACAGGAGGGAGCAGCAGATAACGTATGGTTATGTCACTGGACATGATTGTGCACTTGGCCATGGTTCAAGCCCTAGATCAGCAGTTTAAAGCTCACACTGGAGGGGCCGACTGGTGGGGCGGTGGTTAAAGTGTTGGACTCACACATGGGTGCCTGCAGTTCAAGTTCCAGACCCGGCTGCTTGCTTTCTCACTTTCCCTTCTCTTCCTCTCTCTCTGGTCAAATTGAAAAAATGATAATAATAATAAGTAAAATTAAAATAATAAATTTTTAAGGGACCAGCCGGTGGCATGGTGGTTGAGGTGCTGGACACTCCCACATAGCTGACCACGGTTCAAGTCCTGGACCCCGTAGCTTGCTTTCTCACTTTCCTCTCTCTCTCTCTCTCTATGTGTCTTTCTCTCTCTGGTCAAATTAAAATAAAAGAATGAATAAGATAAAATAAAATCTTAAAAAAAAAAAAAAAAAAAACTCACACTGGGTGTATGTGCATGCATGCCCAAAATTATGAGATGAGAATGGAGAAGGGATTGGGGCGTGACCAATCTCCCCTGGGGAGTGTCTGGCAAGCGCACTCACCCTATCACAAAGTTTTGTCTCAAAAGAAAAATACACATTGGATGTGTGTGCCCAAAAATCCTGAGAGGAGACTAAAGGAGAAGGTTGTGGTGTGGCCCTCCCCCCAGGGGAGCATACTTTGTCACTTTCTGTCTCTGGTGAGCACTCACACCCTAAAGCTCTGTACAAACATAAATGAATGAAAGTTTGGAGCCCAAGGAAGTAGTGTGCTATGTCACCCCAGCCACTCAGCAGGCCTAGGCAGGAGAGTCGTGACTGATGCCAACCTGGGCACCACAGCCCGACCCCATCTCTAAAAACTTAACAAAGAAAACAATTAGAAAGTCTTTTTTTTTAATTTAAATTTATTTGTTTACATTCATTCACTGTACATCATTACAGCATAAAGAGATTTTCCATCCAGAGTACACTGCATATTGGCTCAATCAAGCACATCAACAGGCATGTTATCATCAACAAATAATTTTCCATTTCTTGTTTCCTGTATGTTTTGCTTTCTTCCCCATCCTTGCTTCCCTATCTCTTACCCTCTGCCATCTCCCACTCTCCTCCCACACGGTCTCTGGTATCTACGTTTGCTTTCTATACTTTTTATCCCCCACATTTTATTGAGTCACTAAAGATCTTAATTAATCTAAATATTTTCATAGCAAGCACAGACGATATATACATTTCCATGAACACAAGTCCAACTTTAGGCATAAGCCTCAATGAGTAGAATGAACATCCTATAAAGTAGCACCTAGCTGGAGCTATATATCTTACTGCAGTCATCGAATAAGTATTTTTAATGCATTTTTTAAATTTCAAAACCAGTTTTATTATTTTTTTTCTTTTTTTTTTTTTTTTTTGAGAGGTTTTTGCTATAGGGCGCGTGCGCTTGCCAGACAGAGAGAGACAGAAAGCGAGAAATCACCCCCCGGGGGGATGGTCATGCCGCAATCCCTTCTCCTCCATTCTCCTCTCAGGATCTTGGGCACGCACGCACATGCGCCCAGCGTGAGTTCTAATCCACCGGGTCCGGGACGCAAAACACGGTCGACTATGTGGGAGTCCAGCGACATAGCCATTACGCTAACTGCTCGTTCCTTATTATTTTTTTCTGAACCTTTTTTTTAACTTGATTTAAATCCATTCCCTAAACATCGTCACAGCATACAAAATGTGATTTCCCACCCAGAGTATACTACATAGTGGCTCATGCATGTTATTATCAAAAGTTTTCCATTTCTAGTATTTTTTTTACCCCTATTTCTAACCCTCTGTCCTTTCCCACCCTCTCCTCACACTATCTCCGGTGTCTATAGTTGTCTTCCATTCCTTTCCCCCCACATTGTATTGATCACACAATTTCTTAAATAATCTAACTACTTTCAATAGCAAGTTCACTTAGTACTATTAAGAAAACCACTTTTAACTTAAATCAAAGAAATGCTAAGGAACTTTGCTTAAAACTTAAAGCCAGGAAACAGATTAGGATTCTGTTCACATGGTAGGTACATGAACCTATCCATATCTCAAGACAGGACACAAATCCTTACAACCAGATAACAAAGTCTGCAAGAAAATCAGCAATGTTTTAGTCAAAAGTAATAAAATTATACTTCACCAATTCAGTCTCATGTACTTTATCTTCTGCCGTGGTTCAGTTTTCCCGATTAAATTCTGGGATATAATATTCCACTCCAGACTTGTCCCTATGATTCAATTGGCCATTTTCTTAGTTTTTGAACTCTTATTTCTGTGTGTCTGTATTTAATTTTCCTGGTATAGTACTCCCTTGAGAACTTCTTGGAGATCTGGTCTGGTGTTGGTAAATTCTTTCAGGTTTTGTTTATCTGAGAATGATCTTTTTTTTTTTTTTTGGAGAGGTTTTTGCTATAGGGCATGTGCGCTCACCAGACAGACAGAGACAGAGAGATAAAAAGCGAGAAATCACCCTCCGGGGGGATGGCCACACCACAATCCCCTCTCCTCCATTCTCCTCTCAGGATCTTGGGCACGCACGCACACGCACCCAGGGTGAGTTTAAGCCACCAGGTCTGGGACGTGAAACGTGAACCACGGTCGACTACGTGGGAGTCCAACTACATGGGAGTCGTAATGGCTATGACATAGCCATTACGCTAACTGCTGGTCCCCCGAGAATGTTCTTGTCTTTTCTTCCCACATGAAAGATAATCTTGCTGGGTACAGTATTCTTGGCTGAAATTGCTTTTCCCTTAACACTTTTTTTTTTTTGGAGAGGTTTTCGCTATAGGGCACGTGCACTTGCCAGAAAGACAGAGACAGAGAGACAGAAAGTGAGAAATCAACCCCCAGGGGGATGGCCACGCAGCAATCCCTTCTCCTCTATTCTCCTCTTGGGATCTTGGGCACGCATGCGCACGCGCCCGGTGTGAGTTTAAGCCACTGGGTCCAGGACTCGAACCGTGGTCAGCTACATGGGAGTCCAGCGACATAGCCATTATGCTAACTGCTGGTCCCTTCCTTTAACACTTTGAATATATTTTCCCGTTCTTTCTTCGTTCGCATTGTTTCCGATGAGAGGTCTGCTGTTAGCCTGATGTGATATCCTTTGTAGGTAACTTGATGTTTTTCTCTTTGCCAATATTAGTATCTTGTCTTTGTGGTTTTGGTCAACCTGGCTATAATGTGTCTTGGAGAAGATCTTCTTGTGGTGTTACTGCTGTGCTACTGCCTAGTGCCCTCTCTCCTTGTAAAGCCACCAGGACTTAATCACAAGGCTCGCCTGATGGCCTCATCTAACCCTAACCATCTCCCAAAGACCCCACCCTTTAGCCTTACTTGGATTAAATTGGCACCTAGTAATACTTTTTTAAAAAATTTAATTTGGGGGCCAGCAGGTGGCCCTGCATCTCATAAAACTTTCATCATCCAACTCAGTTTCTGGATATGAATGTTAGGGAACAGTCTGACTCTAGCAGGGTCTTTCTGTCCCTGCAGTATGACGACACAGAAGGAAACAGACCATCTTCAGTTAGAAAATGCCACTTCTGGGGCCAGCAGTGGTTGGGATGCTGGATTCCTATGTGGTCAACCATAGTTCGAGTCCCAAGCCCAGTGGCTTAAAACTCATGCTGGGCACATGTGTGTGCATGCCCAAAATCATGGCCATCCCCTTTGGGGGTAGATTTCTCTTTGTCTCTCCAGCAAAGGTACATGCCCTATGGCAAAAATCTCTCAAACAAACAAATGCCACTTATTATTGGTCCATACTGAGACTTGCTAGGCAAAATGTGGGGAGGAGAGCCCCCAGAGTAGGAGCAACGGGGGACTTTGGAAAGAACAATCATACAGAAGAGAAAAGCAGGGTCGGTAGACCAGACATCTCTGATGGAGAATGCTACAGCTCTGTGTCTTTCTCAGCTTTATTCTTTTATAGAGCAATGGGGGAGGGAGAAGCGGAGGGTAAAGCCAGGTGTCTTCTTTTTTTTTTTTTTTCTTTTTTTGGAGAGGTATTTTGCTATAGGGCGCGTGCGCTCGCCAGACAGACAGAGAGAGACAGAGAGATAGAAAGCAGGAAATCACCCCCCAGGGGGGATGGCCACGCCGCAATCCCTTCTCCTCCATTCTCCTCTCGGGATCTTGGGCACGCACGCACACGCGCCCAGCGTGAGTTTAAGCCGCCGGGTCCGGGACTCGAACCGCGGTCGACTACGTGGGAGTCCAGCGACATAGCCATTACGCTAACTGCTGGTCCCTCCAGGTGTCTTCTATAACCCACTGCACCTATGGAGCACCTTGCTTCCCTTGGTCTGAATAAGCCCCACCTCTGCCTCTGGCTTTCCTCTAACCTCCACTGGCCCTGCAGCATCCACAGAGCGAGTCTGTGCTCTGCTCCTATTTAAAGGTCGCTGTTACTTAGCTCAGATTGGCTGCTCCCTACAGGAACAGTCGCCCTGGACGGATTTAAGATGCAGTGACTGAGTATGCCTTTCCTCTATCTAAGCGACAAGCTGAAATCCCCTCGCCTGCCCCGTCCCAACACCTGTCAACTGTTACCCACGTAGGCTGTGGCCAGCCTCTAGCCTTCCTGTCGTCAACCAATTGCCTCTCCTTTTTCTGCTCTCTCTTCCTTTGTTTCTTTTCTTCTTCCCTCCCTCTCCTGTTCGACAGAGCTGTGCCAGCGCCAATCCCAGGCCCTGGGGGACAACGATGGGTTGCTCGCTAAAATGTGTGTGTGAGACACACTAGCCTCTCGGATCAGGGACAGGGCAGTGCCCCTCAGACTGTCCCAAGAACAAGAGAGTCGTCACGAGGACTCCTAAGCCTGCCTGCTCAACGGTCTCTAGCAGAATGGGATGAAATTGATCCCCGACCCCACTGCAGACCCACTGAACCAGAACCCCACGGAAAAGGCCCGTGATCCGTGCCACTAGGGAGCATCTCAAGTGACCCTGAGCAGGTATCAGCGGGAGGCGGGGCCAAAAGCCAGTCCACGGCCTGATGTGACTGCCCACATGAAGGAGGTGGGGCCTGAGCGGCTACGCAAGCGGAGGAGGCGGGGCCTGAGCACAGGCACGTGAAGGAGGCGGGGCCTGGGCCTCTTCGGAAGCAGATGGGGCGGGGCCTCAGCGCACTCGCTTAAGGGGGCGGGGCCGGCAGCAGACACAGGGCGTGGCCTTGCGGCGTGCTTACAAAAGAGGCGGGTGACAGCCGGGTTGGGGCGGGGCCGGGCGGGGTGCCCCGCCCCCCCGAGCTCTGGCTTACTGGACCCGGCTGGGCTCCGCTCTCTGGCCGACGCCCGGCGCTTCCCGAAGGCACGATTCCGGCGGCGCAGCTCTGCGGCTGCTCTCCAGGTAGGCTGGGCCGGGCAGTGCCCTCAGATCCTGGCTCGTCCTTGTCCCGCGGCCCGTCCCCTCACTGAGATGGCCCGCTGTGCTTTACCAGCGCTGCCAGCCCGGGTGTCCTGGCCTCCACCGTGGCCACCTCTCCTGCTCGCGGGGTCAGCAATCCCTCCCTGTGCTGCTTGGCATTATTTTGGATCGGCTTGTGCTGCCAGTGCTTATGTTCGTCCAAGTGTCGCTTTATCACCCCTGCCGACTCGTCCCCTGACACCCCGCGCTTCGGCCATACCCCATCTGGCGGACCCAGATTCCAGGATGGCTGGCAGGAATGTCAGAGTCCTGGCTCCCAGGCTTTACCCGTGGTCCCCATTACACTGGGGCCTGGCACCTAAGTCCTCTCCAGGACCAGGGACTCACAGAACCTCCTGAGGCTCAGGAGAGGACTCTCACCAGGGAGGACAGAGGGAGCAGGTCAGGGAGGAGGAGGTGAGGTCAGTGGTGGTGAGCGGGGAGTGCCAACTCTCCTTGCCATTAGGGGCCTCCTGGCAGTCAGGTTCCTGGAATAACGTCCTCAGGTCTCCCAGTCCCCAACAGCCCACCCTCCCCACACACCAGCTGCAAGGCCTGATGTGAGCCCTGAGCCAGCTGCTCCCCTCAGCCCGTCTAGTGTCCTTTCCCCACTCCCAGGCTGGTGACCCGTGGGCCACACAAGCGTGTGGTTTCAGGGCCTGCTGACCTTTGGGGATATGCCCTGTACTTACTCAGGAAAAGGGGGGCATCTGCTCCCTGGGCAGAGGGCTCTGTACAGGAATGTCACCTGGAGAGCAGCGGGAACCTGGTCTCTCTGGGTGAGGGGTCTCAACTCCGCCTTTCCCTGTCCCAGCCCAGCCCCATGACTTCAGGTCCTTCAGGGGCCTGCAGAGGCCACCTGGTTGTGACTTAGGGGTCAGAGCACCCTTCTCCCCATCAGACCAGGCCATTCCTGGCCAGGAGACAGGTGACGGCAGGGGCTCCCCTCCTGTCCCAAGGTAGAGCTCTTGGTCTGAGGGCCCTCTGTGCAGGTGTGTCGGCTCTCACTGTAGACCTCAGTGGTCTCCTCTCCCTGAGGCTGCGTCCCTTTCCTGCTCCCCACCCAAGTGTTAGTATTTTTAATTATAATCATTTTGGCTCTTTTTTTTTCAGTTCCCAGAGGATGTGTGCATTTGTCAGAGAAGACAGGCGCCCCGGGAGCACAGTCACATGGCAGCCTTTCTCCACGCCTCTCTCCAGTCGGGGTTCCGGGCACGCACATGTACATGCCTGACGTGTCTCATGCTGCTGGGGCTGTGACTGCAACACTGCCGGCCGTGGGGGGCCAGTCTCCAGTGCACAGAGCGGAATCCCTGCGCTGCGGGCTGGCCTCCGTCTTAGCTCTTTAATGACCCTTATGCCTACCGATAAAGCGACTGTGAGAAGGGGCTGGTGGGGTTCACAGCTACAACTGAAGAAAACTTTTCTGGAGTAAAGGAATATCTGATCTCTAGCTGGCTCCATGGCCTGGTGGTTAAGGTGGTTGGATCTCACAGAGTGGACTGTGGTTCAAAGCCTGTACCCGACAGCTTGAGAAGTACACTGGGCATGTGTGCATGCCCAAAGTCCCGAAAGGTGGGAGAAATGGAGAAGGGATTGCAGTGTGACTAGTCCCCATGGGGATGCTTTCTCCTCTCCCTTCACCTCTCTGTCTCTGACGAGTACATATGCCTTCTAGTCAAAGCAACAAACAAAAAGGGATATCTGGTCTCAATGCCTGAAAAGCCTCATTGTACACTAAGACAATAATAGAGAACTCCAGGGGTCAGCAGGTGGCATGGTGATTGGGGGCACTGGATTCCCACATGGCAGACCACGGTTCAAGTCCTGGACCTGGCAGCTTGCTTTCTCACTTTCCCTTTCTCTCTCACTCTGTCCTTCTCTGGTCAAATTAAATTTTTAAAAAGTAAATAAACAAAGTTAAATTATTCTTTTAAAAAATAGAGACCTTCAAGTCTAATGAAATGACCGAACTTTAAGATGAGATATTGGGGGACCAGCAGTTGGTGTAATGGCTATGTTGCTGGACTCCCATGTAGTCGACCATGGTTCAGACCCAGTGGCTTAAATTCATGCCAGGCGTGTGTGCGTGTGTGCCCAAGATCCTGAGAGGAGAAAGGAGAAGGGATTGCAGTGTGGCCATTCCCCCTGGAGGGTGATTTCTTGCTATCTCTCTGTCTCTCTTTCTCTCTAGTGAGCACATGTGTCCTATAGCAAAAATTTCTCCCCCAAAAAAGAATTATTTATCATTATTATTATCCTATAATTTGCCACAGGGCACATGTACTCGCCAGAGAAAGACAGAGGGAGGATGTGAAAGCAAGCCTCCATGTCTGGGACTCAAACCACGGTTGGCCATGGGGAGTCCAGAGCCTTAACTACCATCTGCTGGCCCCAGGAAACTTATTTTTAAAGAATTTAAATTTTACTTATTATTATTATCATTATTAAATTTTCTTATAGAGCACATGAACTCACTAGAGAAAGATAGAGACAGAGACAGAGAGAGAGAACGCGCGTTTGAGAGAGAGAAAGCAACTTGCCAGGTCCGGGACTTGAGCTGCAGTTTGCCATGTGGGAGTCCAGCGCCCTAACCAACATGCTGCATGCTGGTCCCAGATAATTTGAAAAAGAAAAAGCCTTTTATTCAAAATGGTGCTAAGAGGCCACCAGGAACACCGGACACAGGCATGTCCTCTTGGCCTTGAAAATAAGACATCTGGGAAGCTCAGGATGCAGGTGAAGCCAAGCCGGCGGCCTCCTGCTTGCTGGCCACCTCCCTCTGCTCTCTAGTACTCCCCATGCGCTCTCAACACTTCACCCCAGGCCTGCCTGTATCGCGCAGTGAAAACGTAACTTTTCACATATAAAAAGGCTGACCCTCACTTTTACTTTTGGGACACTGACTTGGTGTTCTCCTGGATCTGCTGCCCCCAGGTCACCATCCTCACACAACCCCAGACAAAGCTCTTTGCCTCAGGCTGGACCCTGGAGCATAGCGCAGTGCAGGTGTGCAGAAGAAGCCAGAGCCCACGTGGCCAACAAGCCAGACACTGCCTGCGCGCGCCCGTTGGAGGGAAAGGACTGACTGCAGGTGGCCAGGTCCGTCCTGCCACCCCACCCCCACCCCCGTCCCCGCTGTGACTCTGGAGAGTGACTTGGTGCCTATAGCCTAGTGTCCCCATGGACCGGCCCCCAAACAGAGCGCGTGCGTGTGCTCATTTACAATCGGGGAGCAGGACCGAGATGGTGCGTTAGCGGCTGGGTTTCGAGGGGCCCGGCTCAGCACAGGTCTGCAGCTGATGTTAGGATCCCTCACAAGACACCCCACCCTGCACCCAAGGCCCGAGGCCGTCTCTCCAGGGCCCGTCCTTCCTCTGTTCACAAAAGCAGCTCCAGGCCAGGGGTCGCAGGTCTTTCCTCGGCGCCAAAGCCGCGGGTGGCATCTGACCGCCCGAGTAAGCAGAAGCAGCGGCCCCTCCCACCCCGGTCCAGCCACCCTCGCCGGTGCCTCCTCGCTCGCTCAGTCCCAGTGCCCGGAGGGACTCCATTTCCCGGCAGCACCCGGTCTCGCCGGCGCCTCGAGGACTCCACTTCCCAGAGTGCTGCGGGCCGGGGCCGCCCCTCCACCTGGCCGAGCGGCTGGAGGCTTCGCCGGCTCCTCCTCCGGAAACAGCCGTCCGCGCGCCTGGCAGGTGGGCGCAGCGCAGGTGAGCCGGCACCGGACACGGAGGGGACGCCGAGGCGCGGGGGGCGTGGCGGCGAGGCCTGGGCCCTGGGCGCTCGTGGGAGTTGGAGCCCCGGGGAGGCCGTCCGGTGGGATCCCCACGGCCTGCAGGCGAGGTTGGCAGCCCGGGTGTTTGGGAGGGCCCTCCTGCAGGCGCTGGCTGTGGGGCCCAGGAGGGCAGCTCCCAGGATGGGGTCCTCAGGGCAGTGGCGCCCCGAAGCCTGTCCAGTTCTGAGCCCCCGCGACCTGCAGAGGGAAATCAGGTTCCAGCGTGGGCGGCGCTGCAGGCACAGGGCTTTGGCTGGGAAACTACCCCCCCCCCAACATTCTGTGCTGCCAGGAGCCCCCAGCCCCAAAGTCGTCTGACTCCACTCTTGGAGTGGGGGGTCGTGGGCTGGTCTCCTGCCTGTCCACGTGGCGTGTAGGCCGGAGGCTCCCTGGGGAACAGGACTGTGGGGGGGGGCACTCAGTAGCCTGTGCCCCCTCCTCACTCTGTGCAAGTTGCCCCAGGGACCGGCAAGGTCAGAGGGGTGGCCCCAGAGGGTCAGGGCCTCACCCTCATCCCCTTTGGCTTTTCAGGTGCAGCCAAAATGGGGGAGCCTCAGGGGTCCAAGCGGATTCTAGTGACAGGGGGCTCTGGGCTGGTGGGTCGGGCCATCCAAAAGGTGGTAGCGGATGGCGCCGGCCTGCCTGGTGAGGACTGGGTGTTCGTCTCCTCCAAGGATGCTGATCTCACGTGAGCCCGCCCACCCCCAGGGCACCTCCCCATGCCCTCTCCAGGGAAGAGCCGGGCCAGCCAGGCCAGGTGGCTGGCCTGCCTGGCTGGGCTGGGCCATGCTCCTGGGCAAACAGCCCCCACCCCTTCCCGGAAGCCCAGGCCCTCATGCAGCCAGACACTGACGCTGGCCGCTTTCCCTCCTGCCCCAGCCCCACTCAGCCTCTCCCCAGTACCTGGACCCCTGCTTACTCCCGTAGGCCCCCACAGGGCCCCTGAACCCCGGCTCCCCCCAGGGATGCAGCACAGACCCAAGCCCTGTTCCAGAAGGTCCGGCCCACGCACGTCATTCACCTCGCTGCCATGGTGGGGGGCCTGTTCCGGAACATCAAGTACAATTTGGACTTCTGGGTAAGTGAGGGGCCACCTCCAGCCCTGGAGCCCAAGCCCAGGTTCTGGGACCTTTCTGGAGAGCCACCAGCCTCACAGAGTCAGTTCCTGCCCCAGGAAGCCTTTGAGGATCAGGGCCTGGCGCAGCCTGGTGGGAGCAGCTCCCAAGGGCCTGGTGACCCGTACTTGGCACTGTGGCCCAGGGCACCTTGCTGGGAGGGAAGCCTGTAAGCTTGCAGAGCTGGCAGTAGCAGTGTTCACAGGTGACATGGGCTGGTCCCTGCCTCCTGCGTCCTCGGTGCTTCTGGAGCCTCTGACTACACAGGCCCACCATGAATTCTGGGTGCAAAAGCATGCCTGGGGGTGTGGTCTAAGGGCTCTGCCCTCATCAGCTATGTCCTGAGGGTTAGACTTGTCTCTGGGCAGCAGCCCCACCTGGCTGGCTTGAACCAGGCAATGGAGTCAGCAGAGGCACAGACCAGATTCTGCCCAGGGGCCTTGCAACCTCAGGCTCTTGTCCCTGTCTGCCTTCCTAGCGGGCCGCCTGGCCACTCTTCCCTCATGAGGCCAGTCCAGAGCCCTGGCCATCTCATGTCCAATCAACCAAATGGAGAGTGGGCTTGGGGAAGGAGCAGCTGGGTGGGGAAGTTCCTGGGTAGGGCTGGTGGAGCCGGTGGATTTCTCCCTGTGGGGTGATCCCCCCCCCCCCCCCCCCCCCTGCCAGCTTGGGGCTGTGCACCTTCCTCATTCCCAATGACCTGCTCTGCCCTTAGCAGCCAGCCCTGATGGGGCGTGGCCTCTCTCCTGCTGGGAGGGGAAGGCCAGCTCGAGCCCTGCAGGGGCTCCCAGCCTGCTGGGGTGGCTTCTGTAGAGTCCGCATCGGGAGGCTTTGCCTTGGCCCAGGAGCAGGCCCAGGTACTGCCCGTGTCTGAGGGGCTGGGGTGTGTCCCTACTTCTGCCACTGGAGAAGCAGGTGATGGCTGGGGTCCTGCCTGGGGAGCCTGACCTGCCCCGCCCCCTCGGCAGAGAGAAAACGTGCACATCAATGACAACGTGCTGCACGCGGCCTTTGAGGTGGGCGCCCACAAGGTGGTCTCCTGCTTATCCACGTGCGTCTTTCCTGACAAGACCACCTACCCTATTGATGAGACCATGGTGAGGGCAGTGGCCTGAGTCTGGGTGAGGCCTGGGGCGGGGCCTGAGATGGGAAGCAGGGCCTCAGTGCACCGCCCGCTCCTGCAGATCCACAATGGGCCGCCCCACAGCAGCAATTTTGGGTACTCGTATGCCAAGAGGATGATCGACGTGCAGAACAGGTCATCCTCATGCCATCCTGTGCGGCCCAGCCAGAACTGGGGAAGAGGGCACAGGCCCTGCGGGTGGGTGGGGCCGGCTGGGCAGCCCCGCCAGAGTCTCCTTGGGTCCCTGGTGTCCCACCTGTAAGGAGTGGCAGCCCTGGTGGAATGGGGTCAGTGGCCCGGACTGAGGGCAAGGGACGCGGCCCTGCAGGGCCTATTTCCAGCAGCACGGCTGCACCTTCACCGCCGTCATCCCCACCAACGTCTTCGGGCCCCACGACAACTTCAACATCGAGGATGGCCATGTACTGCCAGGCCTCATCCACAAGGTGCACCTGGCCAAGAGTGAGTGCAGAGGCCTGCCCGATGGGGTCCCGGGGGCTCCACGGGGAGGAGGTGGCGGCTGCTGGCGTGGTACCCCTGACGCCCGCCCCGCCCACAGGCAGCGGCTCGGCCCTGACGGTGTGGGGCACCGGGAAGCCGCGGAGGCAGTTCATCTACTCCCTGGTCTGTATGCAGCTTCCCCAAGCCCTGGGTGTGCAGCTGGGCCGTGGGGGAGGCGGCAGCACCAGGAAGCCTGAGACTGAGGCGAGGGTCTGGGCAGAACCCCAGGAGGAGCGTCCTTGGGCTGCATGAAGTCCCCTGGGCTCCTGCCCTTGAGAGTCGGGGACAGTGTCAAGCCCAGCTGGAGAGAGGGCTTCCCCGAGGAGGGGTCCCAGGTGGGCCCTGTCCACGCCAGCTCCGAGCAGGGACAGTGGTATGGGGTCACTGAGGGCACTGGGGGAGGCAGCCTGCAGCCTGTGGCCACGGCTGGCGGCCTCTGACCCTGCCCTCTGACCCCAGGACCTGGCCCAGCTCTTCATCTGGGTCCTGCGGGAGTACAGTGAGGTGGAGCCCATCATCCTCTCAGGTGGGTGCCCTCTCCATGGTGGGCGGGCCTGGGGCGGGGCGTGGGGGCAGGGGACCCCCAAGGTGGAGGGGCCTGAGCTGGCCGTGGGCCCTCTGCTCCCCCAGTGGGTGAGGAGGACGAGGTGTCCATCAAGGAGGCGGCCGAGGCAGTGGTGGAGGCCATGGGCTTCCAGGGCGGCATCACGGTATCCTTTGTTCCAGTGATGGGGGTGGTGCTCCCTGGTGCAGGAGGGGAGGCTGGCCGGGCGTGGGGCAGGGTGTTCCCCCGTGGCCTTGACTACGGCGCACAGTTTGACACGACCAAGTCGGACGGGCAGTTTAAGAAGACGGCCAGTAACAGCAAGCTCCGGGCCTACCTGCCCGACTTCCGCTTCACGCCCTTCAAGCAGGGTGAGTGCTGGCCCCTTGCCTGCCCTGGCTCCTCTGGCTCCTGTCCCTGCTGCCCTCCTGCTGTGTCCCCTACTGTGGCCTCAGCATCCTTGCTCCCACCGTGAGGGCAGTCACCCTGCAGATGAGGCCTCAGGACCCCCACCACAGCCTGCACGAAGCTGGAGGGGCCTGCTGATGTCCCGGGGCCTCCCGGTCAGCACAGTTCTGCCCTGACCACTTCCCCACTGCCGCCTGCACCCCGAGTCAGCACAGCCCTGCCCTGACCCTCTCCCCCCATGCCTGCCGTAGCTGTGAAGGAGACCTGCACCTGGTTCACCGACAACTATGAGCAGGCCCGGAAGTGAGCCCCGTGTGGGCATGGACACCACGGCCCAGCAGCCGGGAGCTGAGGGTCCTGTGCACCCCCAAGCCGGGTGCTCCAGGCTGCTATCCAGCGGGGTCCACTCATGTCCATCCTCAGGGGAACCAAGGCCTGGGCAGGCCTGGTCCTGTGCTTGCTGGTGCCAGCCACTCCAGAGTGTCCCCTCACCCTGCTGTCCTCGTCCCGGTAGCCAATAAAATGCATTTTTACAGGCCTGGCCTGGGCAGCTCTGTGGCAAGTCATCCCGTGCACCCAAGCCCTGCCTGCCCAGCCCAGGACAGGAGCCTGGGGACCCTGGCCCTGCTTGCTGTTCAGCTCTGAGAGCTGTTGGAGGCCAGCCTGAGGCCTGGTGGTCCAGGGTGCAGAAGGCTGGTGCAGGCCGTGCAAGGGCACGGTGGGGCGAGGTAGGCTTCTGCCAGGTGGCGGTGTGGACACCATCCGGAGGGGAAGCACAGGCGGGCCCAGGGACCTATGGCTGCTGCAACCCTGGACGGTCGAGCTCCCGTCCTCTACCTCCATGCTGTGGCCTTGGGAGGCCCAGTGCCTGGTGGCGGCAGTGGGCTCCTGGGGTCAGGGCTGGGCCTGACTATCCCTGGCGTGGGTGCGGAGCTCAGGCTGGGCCCACCTGGCCTTGGCCTTGGAGGGCCAGAAGGCGGGCGGGTTGGCTGTGGGCCCCAAGCCCATGGCCCTCACATCCTGGCTCTCCAGTTCCCTGCTCCTAGCAACAGCTGGCTGGTGGGGTTTGGGGGTCTCCAAAGCCCTGCTCATCCTCCGCCTCCTTGGTGCCTGGTGTGGGGAGCCCACCAGCCAGCCTCCCCAGGACCCAGACATGGCTGGTGAGCACGTGGGTGCCAGCTCGCTCCTTGGTCTCCTTGGGCAGTGCTGGGGGACCTGTGCCTGCACCGAAGTGCTTGGGCCAGCTGCCCTCCCTGTGCGTGTCACCACCCTTCTCCCCCAGCCTCCCCAGAGCTGCCCTTCTCTGACCCCAGGCTTCCTGACCTTTTATTTTTTTTAAAGAATTATTTACTTAAGCAATAATAAATGAACTAAATTTATTTAGTATAGTATGTACTAAAAAGTATATATTTTTAATTTGACCTGAGAGAGGCAGAGCAGAGAGAGACAGTGAGAAAGCAAGCTGCTAGGTCTGGGGCTCGAACCATGGTCACCCATGTGGGAGTCCTATACCTTTAACCACCATGCCACCTGCTGGCCCTGCTCCCCACCTTTTCTTAAATTTGCTATAGGGCAAGTGTGCTCACGGGAGAGAGATGGAGAGAGGAGAGAGAGAAAGGGAGAAATCATCCCCCAGAGGAGATGGCCACACCAGTCCCTTCTCCATTCTCCTGGGATTTGGGCACATACAGACAGACATGTCCAGCGTGACTCTCTAGCCACCAGGTTCAGGGCTTGGAGCATGCAGTTGGCCATGTGGGGCCAGCTGCCTTAACCTCCACTCCATCTGCTGGCCCCAAGGCCTGCCCATGTGTTAGCTCTCACTGAGGTGACCCCACCTCCGAGAAGCTTCCCTGACTGCCCCTCAGTTCTCCCCAGCAATGCCCTGCCCTGACACCCCTCCAGGTTTGGGGCTCCAGGACGCAGAGCGTCACAGTGCACCTGGCTCTTCATGGGTCTGGGCTCTGTCCAGGGTGGGGCTGGGGTTTCGGGGAGGCTTCCAGGAGAGGGTGGCAGCTGAGCTGGTGCTGTGCCAGCAAGGTGAGGAGCTGGCAGGAGTGAGTAGTGGGGTGCTCCGGATATGGCACGGTCAGGTGTCAGCTGAGGCACCCACTAGTGCTGAGACCCAGGCTGCAGGGGACAGACCTGTGCTGCCCAGCCAGGGGCTGTGGGCGCAGCAGGGTGACCCTGGGCAGTCAGGAACGCTGGCCCTCCCTTACCTCGCTGCAAGTCACCCAGGGAACCAGGTGTCCTTTAGGGTGACGTGTCGGTGTCACAGCCACCGCACCTCCCACAGCCCGCTGCCAAGCCCTCATTCTGAGGTCCTGAGAGCCGGCCTGCGTTCCATCCTGGGGGTTTGCAGGAGGGGGCTGCAGGACCCCGGGGCTATTGTAGGGGCAGCTGCAGGTGGGCAGTGGCATTTAACCTGGTTCCCCAGGTGCTCGGCTCATGAGGTCCCCGGCCCCATGGCTAAACGGACAGCTGGCCTCAGCCTGAGCCTGCCTCCTGTCTTGGCCTTGAAGACCCAAACCTTCCCCCCCCCCCCCCGCCCCCCAGCCTCTTCCTGATGCCTGGCTGAAGCCGAGGTGCACTTCCATTTCTCTGTGCATAGCTCCCTGTGCGTCCTAAGCCACAGTGTCCCCTGGCTGGCTGCCCCACCCCCACCCTTGGCCTAGAAGGCAGCCTCCCTCCAGGGCCCCAACTGACCCCTCCTGCATCCCTCCCCTTTTCCAAACCCTGCTCAGCACTTCCGCCTCACCCGCTAGGTCCCTGCAGGGCCTCTGCCTGGCTGGTTGCCACGGACACCCCTGAGCCCCATGGCCCTTTGCTATGCAGAGAGCATTGCAAAGCAAAGATGCTGCCTCTCCTGCACACTGACCTTTGAGCTATCACAGCGGCCTGTGGCCCGGAAGCGGGGACTCTCCCCATTTTACACGGGACAGAAGGCTCAGGACCCACAGAGCGCGGAGAGGCTGCACTGCTGACCCCACGCTCAGAACTGTTTCTCGTGCAGAGGCCGAGACAGCCGCTGGGTCACCTTCATCCCCGCCCCTTGCCATTGGCCTCAGAACCTTGACCATCCTCTGGGGTATGCCGGGCATGTGTGCGGCCACACAGGGACTCCACAGTTGGCAAGTAGGCCCGCTGGCTGGGGGCCCTCCTGTCCCTGCTGCTGCCACGTGGAGGCCTCCTGGACCCAAGGCAGGGCCCAGGAGCTGCAAGTGTACAAATGTAGGTTGCATGAAAGAGGGAATTCCATTTTTTTTGGAAAGGTTTTCACTATAGGGCGCGTGCGCTCACCAGATAGAGACAGAAAGCAAGAAATCACTCCCCGGGGGGTGGTCACGCCGCAATCCCTTCTCCTCCATTCTCCTCTCGGGATCTCGGGCACGCACGCACACGCATCCAGTGTGAGTTTTAAGCTACCGGGTCCGGGACACGGACTGCGGTCGACTACGTGGGAGTCCAGTGACATAGCCATTACGCTAACTGCTGGTCCTGGGAATTCCATTGTTAAAGAGCTTAGAAAAGGTCAAATGGGGAGGCTGGCAGGTGGTATGGTGTTTGGGGTACCGGACTCCCACATAAGGGACTCGGGTTTGAGTCCAGGACCTGGTGGCTTGTTTCTCTTTCTGAGTGCATGTGCCATATAGCAAATTAAATAAATAAATAAATAAATAAAATTAATAATTAAACAAAAACAATAAAATGCCAAATGGGGCCAGCAGAGGCTAGAATAGCTGGACCCCACATGGCTGACTGTGAGGTTCATTTTCTGGACCCAGCAGTGTTAAAAAGCACACTAGGCATGTGAGAACATCCCCAGCGAATGGAGAAGGGATTGAGGCATGGCCATCCCTCCAGGAGGTGCTTTCTTGATCTTGCTCCCTCTCTGTCTTTCTCTGGTGAGCACAGGCACTCTATAGCAAATTTTAATAAATAAATAAATAAATAAATAAATAAATAAATAAGTAAATAAAATGGAAAAGGTTTTAAAAATGTAGTCACACAGGATCAGCAGATGGCATAATGGTTATATCGCTGGACTCTCAAGTAGTTGACTGGTTTGAGTTCTGGACCTAGTGGCTTAAAATTCATGCTGGGCACACGTGTGTGTGTGCCCCAAATCCTAAGAGGAGAACAGAGAAGGGACTGCTGCATGGCTATGTCCCCAAGGAGCTGAGTTTTGTTTTCTGTCTCTCTGTCTCTCTCTCTATAGCAAACATCTCTCCTCAAAAAAATGCAGTCACACATTAGGCAAAGAATAGAAAGCAACTACTATCGGCTTTTCTTTCATGTCAATTAAAAACCACAAGCATCCCACCCCATCTTCCTCTGCGGTCAGAGGAAGCCCTCCTTTTCCCCCAGGACTGGAAACAGGGCCGGGCCTCGCTGTGTGTCGTTCTCTCTTTTTTTTTTTGGAGAGGTTTTTGCTATAGGGCGCGTGCGCTCGCCAGAGAGACAGAAGGCGAGAAATCACCCCCCAGGGGGGTGGCCACGCCGCAATCCCTTCTCCTCCATTCTCCTCTCTGGATCTTGGGCACGCACGCACACGAGCCCGGCGTGAGTTTAAGCCACCAGGTCCGGGACACGAACCGTAGTCGGCTACATGGGAGTCCAGCAACATAGCCATTATGCTAACTCCTGGTCCCTCTGTGGGTCGTTCTCAAGAAGGGTGATCTCACGTTTCCCCGCGCCCCGCAGCTGACTGGAGAATCGGAACTGGCTGGAAAAATCTAACACCGTAGCTGTTTCCAACAAGCACGCTGGCTCATTTTATGCAGTCTCAGCAGCGTTGGGGAGGACCCGCCTCCCGGAAGCCCTGTGACTACCAGTTGGTGGCCTGTCAGCATCATAGCGAGGGACACTCACCTTGAGGAGCGGGAGTTAAGTTTAGCACGAGCATCCCCTCTCCAACCTTAACCTTCAGAAAATCAAAATCGCAATTACACGCACTCCTAGCTCAACCTTGCGGCACCGCCCTCTGTTCGAGCCCCGCCCCCGGAATACCTCAGCCAATAGGCGGCGAGGGGCGGAGTTGCTTTTTTCGAACCAATGAGCAGCGAGGGGCGGGACCCGTTCCTTTGGGAGCCGATAGAGCACGGATCAGGAGCGAGAAGGATGTGGGGGGCGGAGTGCAAGTTCCTGGCGGCCAATTGAGAGAGAAGGGGCGGGGCGATGTGTCCCATTGGTGGGACTGAGGGAGGCGGAAACCGGCTCGGCCTATGGTTGGGCAGCGAGCACAGCGGGTTCCTACGGCGAGATGGCTGCTGTTGGGCCTGAACTCCCGCGCGTGGGCTTCGTCGGTGCCGGCCGAATGGCGGAGGCCATCGCGCAAGGCCTCGTCCGAGCAGGTAGGGCGGCGCGGGGCTCGGCCCGCGGCCTGGTGTGGGAGGAGCGCACTTGCCGGGAGGGGTGGGCGCACCTGAGCTTCGCAGGTGCCCGCAAGGTGGAGCCCCCAGAATCCTGGCCAGAGGCGGGGCGTCTGGAGTACCTGGGGTAGAGTAGGACCCTGCCCCGGGACAGCCAAGGGGCTAGGGAGCGCTGGACCGCGCTGGGCCCCGTCAAGATGTGCGGTGGATGTGCAGAATGACCCTCGGAAAAGAGTAAGTTGTAGGTGTTTCGTTTTTGTTTTTAAATTATTTACTTATTTTGTTTTATTTATTATTATTTTTTTAAAGTTTGCTATACAGCACATGTGCTCATCAGAGAAAGAGAGGGAAAGTGAGAAAGCAAGCCACCAGGTCCGGGACTCGAACCGTGGTCACCCATGTAGGAGTCTGGCACCTCAACCACCATATGCCACCTGCTGGCCCGGTAGTTGTTTTTTTAATTTAGGTTATTTGTTGAACAGATAATGGACACTGGGTTGAATTTGATGTATTATCATTACCGTTAACCTTCTTTCTTTCCTTTCCTTTTTTTTTTTCAAAGGTTTTTGCTATAGGGAGCATACGCTCTCTGGAGAGAGACAATGAGAAGTCACCACTCAGGGGAGATGCCTACACTGTAGTCCCTTCTCCTCCATTCTGCTCTAGGGATTGTGAGCACTCATGCCCAGTATGATTTTCAGCCACCAGGTCTGGGTCTTGAACCCCGGTTAGCCATGTGGGAATCCACTACCTTAACTACCATGCCACCTGCTGCCCCTGCTTTCTTATCTTTTGGCTGTGGCTCCTAGAAACCTACAGTTACATATGTGACTTACTGCCCTGGCATTGCCAGCGTAGTGCCTGCATCAGTGGCCAAGTTCTGTCAGGCTGACCGCACCCAGCCTCTGATCCCCTCTGTCTGTGTCCCAGTCACACTCCTGTTGGTGAACACCAGGGTTTTTGGACGTGGGCTCACCCTGGGGAGCAAGTTTACCACCCTTGGCTCCTCTAGATGCCAGCAGCACCCACCAAAATGGTCTCCAGACATTGCCAGATGTCTCTTGGGGGCAGAGAGCAGAGGGCAAAAATGTCCGTAGCCAGGAGCCACTAGTGTGTGGCCAGCGGTGCCCGGGCTCCCCAGTGCCACTCAGTGCTTAGAAACTGCTGCGTCATACCGTGGGGTGCAGAACGACGTGCAGCTCTCTGCCGTGGCCATTCTCCAGGGCTCGAGTCAGACAGGTGCCGGAACTGAAGCCCGCGGGCGGCCCCCACCCAGGTCCCCTCCCTCTGCCTGGGCTCTGAAGATTAGCGTGTGTCGCATGTTGGGCCCAGCACTAGTCCCTGTCCCAGGTTATCAGTCCTGTGTTCAGGTCATGGTATGCATGTCTGTCTTCTGGTTTGACTTTACTGAAGTCCGACCCAATACTCTTACGCCTGGACTCCACATAAGCAGATGATTTCTACCCAATGGGCCTCTGGCCTCTCCTTGGAAAGCCCAGCAGGGACCACCCCTCCCGAGGAAGCTTGGCCCCGTTGAGCCTTTGTGGTAATCAGTTGCCTGTGCTCAACGGGCCCACCCCTACCTGGGGCTCCCTGGGTACTGCCCGGCCTGCAGCCTGTGTTCCGGACATCCTTTTCTTCTCTGGATACAGAGTCCTCAGGGACCAGTGTCCTCATTGGATGAGGCCAGGGCCTGGCAGGTGGTGGTAACAGCCAGGGAGAACTGATGGGTCTGGGTGCCTGGTCCTGGGCGGACAGCTCACACCCACTTTGGGTTCCTGCAGAGTCTCAGGCCAGTGGGGGAGCCAGGGGTAGACCAGGGGTGGCTGGTGGCTGAGCCTGAGAGGCCAGCGAGCGCTTCCTCCTCTTCTCCCTGTGCAGCCCCTCGCCCATGCTCTGCTTGTGCCTTTGCAGGAAAAGTGGATGCTCAGCGCGTGCTGGCCAGTGCACCAACGGACAGGAACCTCTGCCGCTTCCGGGTGAGCATAGGCCCAGGCTATGATAGGGCAGCTTCCTCTTGGGGCTCAGCATGGCCCCTCGTGGCTCCCGTTTCTTTGAGACACATACCAGGACCAGGGAAGTGTGGCTTGTTTAGCTGAAGTTTTGAGATTGTCTGGGCTGCAGCAGGGGAGGTCAGAGGTCAGGAGGAAAGTCAGGGTCATGGGGCCAGAGCAGAGCAAAGTGCAGCTGTGTGCATATGTGCATGTGTGTCTGTGTGTGTGCGTGTGTGCACGTGTCTGTGAGGAGCAGACCTGAACCTTGGGCCTTAGAATGGAGAGTGGTGCCGACACTCGTGGTGGGAGAGGCCCGTGGGGATGCGCAGGAACGCACGGGGTTGCAGGGTGCCTTGCAGCCGGCGGGGCATGGTTGGGGGCTGCCTCACTCATCTCACCCTGGTCCTGGTCCCGGGGTCCCCATGCAGGTTCTGGGCTGCCAGACCACCCACTCCAACCAGGAGGTGCTGCAGAGCTGCTCACTGGTCATCTTTGCCACTAAGCCCCATGTCCTGCCCGCCGTGCTGGAAGAGGTGGCCCCTTTGGTCACTGCCGAGCACATCATAGTGTCTGTGGCTGCTGGAGTCCCTCTGAGCACCCTGGAGGAGGTGAGTGGCCCTCGGGCCAAGGCATGACCTTGGTGCAGGCCCTCCTGGCCAGCCCTCAGGTACCGTCGGTGGATCTCCTGGACCAGGTGGCTGGAGTCGGCTCATGCCCAGGAAGCAGGCATGGACCCTGTGGCTGGCTGGCAAGGTCTGACTCCACAGGGTCCCTGATCCCACCCTCTCTCTGGCCAGCTGCTGCCCTCAGGTGCACGGGTGCTGCGGGTCTCACCCAACCTGCCCTGCGTGCTCCAGGAGGGGGCCATGGTGATGGCGCGGGGCAGCCACGCTGGGAGCAGTGAGGCCCAGCTCCTGCTGAACCTGTTGGAGGCCTGTGGACAGTGTGAGGAGGTGCCCGAGGCCTACATGGACATCCACACAGGCCTCAGTGGCAGTGGTGTGGCTTTTGTGAGTGTCCCACCCACCCCAGCAGGCCAGTCCTCAGCAAAGGGGGGGTCCCCCAGTCCCTGAGACCACCTCTGCCCTCAACCCAGCCCTCGGTCTCTAGGCGCTGTGGGGTGTGCTCTAGGTGGGCCTGTGAGGCTCCCTTGGCAGGCCCTTGGGCTCAGGCCTCAGCTTAGGCATCTGTCAGCCACTCCAGGGCTCAGTCCTGATGACTGAGCGTCCTGCAGGCTGGTGCTGCCTGCTGGGGAGTGTCAGCCTTGACAGTCCCCCACACTGCTTCTGCAGGTGTGTGCGTTCTTGGAGGCCCTAGCTGATGGCGCTGTCAAGATGGGGATGCCTAGTGGCCTGGCCCACCGCATCGCTGCCCAGACCCTGCTGGTGAGCGCAGGAGGCCCAGGGAGATGACAGGGCTGGGCCTGAACCACTTCGGGTGGGCGGGTCACCAGCAGGCCTGAGGAGCCTGGGATGTGGTTGGGGCAGTGTTCCAGTGGTCCCTGTACCAGTAGGGGCTGCTCTAGCTCCCAAGCCACCAGTCCCATGCCCCCTCCCCAGGGCACAGCCAAGATGCTGCTGCAGAGGGGCCAGCACCCAGCACAGCTGCGGACAGACGTATGCACGCCGGGCGGTACCACCATCTACGGGCTCCATGCCATGGAGCGGGGTGGGCTGCGAGCAGCTGCCATGAGTGCTGTGGAGGCTGCCACCCGCCGGGCCAAGGAGCTCAACACGAAGTAGGCCCCAGTGGCGCCGGAGGCCTCCCTCCTCCACCAGCCACACTGCAGCTTCCTGCTGCCCTGCAGTCCCTCCATCTTGCATGAGTGTCTGATGCTGCTCCCTCCCCTGCAACTCGCTGCCAGGGGACAGGGCCTGAGGGGGTGCAGGGCTGCGGGCTCTGGGTGGTGAGAAAGGCCCGCTGTCGGGGGCCCTACCCCTAACGACCTAGAGCTACCTAATGGTGACAATGACTCTTGGAGTCAGCTGCTTACACAGTGGGGCAGTTGGTATGGCCAGGGGCCAGCCAGGGACAAGGTGACAACACTGCAGCTCCAGACTCCAGGGAGGCCCGGCGTCACATCTTGAGGCATCTCTGTAGAGGCCGGTGTGCACAGGTGTGCTGTGACCCAGGCTGGGGGAGGCTGTGAGGGACCACAGTGTAAAGACAAGGTGGCCCATGGAAGGAAGATGTAAAATAAACTTAAGGAAAAAAGAAAAGGACCAAGTGGCCCGTGTCCAGTCTAGCTTTGTCCTCGGATGTCTCTGCCACGCTCTTAGCTCAGCTCTTGTGGGGGGGTGCTGCACTGGAACCCTTTCCTCAGTGAACCCAGGGGCCTGCTACCCTGAAGAGCAGGAGCACCCAGGCCATGGGCAGAGCTGCACCCTCCGTGCCCAGCAGCACCGTACATTATGGGCTGGGCTGAGAGCAGGACAAGGGGATACTTGAGGTCTAGGAGGGTGACCACCTGATGGCTCTGCCCTGGGTCTGGAGTCCTGGCAGGCCTCTTGGCCCAGGCACTGTGTGCTGGCCTCTGACCACAGGCTGTGGCTTTCTGGCATGGCCTCTGTGGACTGACACATCAGGGAAGCTAGGACTTGGGGGGGATGCAAGCCTGTGGGATTTAAGGCCAGGGCTCGGGCCTTTGGGGGGGCCTCATGGGGTGCCAGCTGCAAGGCTCACCTGGGCCTCCCCTCCCATCATCAAGTGCTGTAGCCTCTCTGGCCTCCACCCAGCAGCCTCCTGAGACACCTGGCCAGGCACTGCAGCAGCCCCCTGTGCTGACTGTGCTATGTGACCTCAGGGACTGATGGCTCCCACAGAGCAGGGACAAGGCCTGGCCCTGCTCCACACCTGCAGGCCCAGCCTCTGCCCTCACCCCTGCCAGCCATCAGTAGCTCTCCGGCCCTGTTTTCCTCCCTGTGAAATGGGAGTGAAGACGCCCACCCAGAGCAGTGAACGAACCAGTTCGATCAGAGGTTGAGGGGCCTCTTCCAGGTGCCTGAACCCCATGTCAGCTGAGCCCAGATACCTGGGCTCAGAGATGGATGTCAGAGCCCATGTGCTCAGGGGGTGAGGGCGGAGGCCTCCCGCTTTGCAGCTAGCCCAGAATGTGGCAAGGACACAGGCACCAGCTTCCCCTGCACCCCAACTGCCACTCCAGGGTGTGTGCAGGCACCCCTGAGCTGCCTGCACTCAGACCTGCCCAGGAGCCGCCAGTGGAGGTTCAACACTGGAACTGAGAGGCACGGTCTCCTTGAGACATCTCCCTGGGGGCCCCAGCCTGCTCAGCCATCAGCCCGTCCTGACCTTATGCAGGCCATGTCCCAAGAGAGGGGCTCAGTTGCTCCCAGGCCCAGCTGGGAGGGCAAGGGCATGTGTTTACTAATGCTAACTTTGGGGTCGAGCCTGTGGGCCAGCCAGCGGCTGTTCCTTACTGTGGGCGAAGTTCCGCTTTCAGGGTTGAGCCTGGTGGGTGTGGTGGTGCACTGTCGATCAGTACTACCCCACCTGTGCACCTTCAGTCTCGATCTGTGGGGAAAGTCCACATGGGAAGTCCTGGGTCCATGTGCCGGGACCTCCCTGAGACAGGTGCACACCCGTGGCCATGGCACAGGCTGGCTGCGACGAGAGTGTACACTGTGGCATGAGACCTGCTGAGAGTGCCTCTTGTCTTTTTGGCTCTATCTCGTTGAAGAAATAAGTAAACTTAAAAATAGCTCAAAAAAATATTTTAAAGTGGAAGCTTAGGAAGTTAACATGATCAACCTTTATTATGTGAGACACCACTGGACTCCTCCAACCAGGTAAACTGAGCGATAAGCAAGGCTGAATGTTAGAGGCACAAGGTCCCACCGTGGGGGCTCACAGCTCCCCCTGGGGTGTGGCCAGGCCCTAGCTGGGCTCCTACAGATAATTCAACCAGGCAGTGTAAGGGGCTGGGCCCCAGTGTGCGGGAGCCGCTGACAGCTCCTTTTGCCCGTGGCACTTAGGCTCAGCTCAGAACCCTGCACGCTCCTGTCTCTGTCCTCAGCGCTTTCCCTTCCCAGGCCACGGGGACCCCCACATGCCTCGGAATGTGCAAAATCCTCAAGGGTGCAAGGCCTGGTTTCTACCAGGGTACCTGGACTCTCCCTTGTGGTCACCGCAGAGCAGGGTGCAAGCTCCAGGGTCCATGGCCCAGCAGGACCAGCACAGGGGCAACCAAACGAGGGCACAAGCTTTCCTGATGCCCTGCCACCTGCCTGGGGTCTGTCACGTCACATGCTGAGCCGGCCTGGGGACCTGCCGGTCCTCTGTACTGTGCTGCAGGTTCCAGGGGTCACAGGAACCCACCGCTGGAGCTTCCCACAGGCCCAGCCCAACAGCCTGCCTCTGCCTCCTGGCATGCGACCAAATAGCATGTCCCCTCAACAGCACCTTCCTGGCCTCTGGCCAGGGTCTGCCCAGCAAACACATGCACAGACCCGTGACTGACAGGCAGCCCTAAGGGGCTCTCACACCTGCCTTGGGGCTGCTGGTCTCCTGACCCTGGGTCTCCTAGCTGCTCACCCCAGCCCACACCAATAGAAAGATTGAAACTGGGAGGCTGGAGTTGGAAACCTCACCAAAGGCTGCAGGTGGAGGCTGATGGCCTTGGACCACCTCTGTCTTGACTTCCACCTTCCAAAATGTGAGGCCTATTCGTGATTGTTGACTACAGCAGTCTCCAAAGAATGGCTCACTCCTAGACTCACACACAAATCCCTTTTGGGGTGCTCCCTTAGGCACCCCACTGCTGAGCCAGGCAACGCTTCCCTTCTAGGGAGGCAGCATCTGGTCACCGGCCTGGCACTCACCAAGGCTGCGTTTTCAAGGCTCGGCCCTTTAGGATGCTGGGCATGGGTGACGATGGGGAGGTGCCAGGAGGAAGTAGCCCCCTGACCTGACCCCTGCCCCTCGAGAGTGCCCTGGCATCTCTGCAAAAGCAGGCTCCGCCTCAGGCATGGCTTGGCCCCAGACTGACGGAGTGGAGGGATGGTCACTCAGGCACTCTCTCCCCTTTCAAACGGGGCTGTGCAGAGGCTCCTTGGTCACACCCTTGGCAGTGCCAGGAGAGATGGAAGTTGGGGTGGAGTGCAGCAGGACAGCCCCTGAAGGGCAGCACTAAGGCACTGCGGTGATGCTGGGGCATTGGCCCGGCCCTGGGGCTGGACAGGTGGTCTGTGAGGATGGAGACTCGGGGGGCTCATCCGCTCTGTGCCCACTCATGGTATAAAATCTGTTCAGCATGGAGTTCCCTTAAGGAAGACTAAAAAGCCAGTGGACAGAAAGCTATCCCCTGGCCGTACCCCGAACCTCAAGAAGCTGAGTCTGGGCCCCTCTTCCCTTCCTACTCCATAAGGCCCCGAGCTCAGAAACAGCACCCTGGTCCTTGTCTCCAGAACACTGGCAGGAGACAGCCCAGAGGCCACCCTGCCCTACTCTGTTTTCACGGCCCTTCTGAAGATTCTATTTAAAAACAGATTTATGGGACCAGCAGATGGTGTAACATTTACATTGCTGGACTCCCACGTAGTCAACCGTGGTTCAAGTCCCAGACCTGGCGGCTTGAAACTCAGTTTGGGTGCGTGTGCATGTGTGCCCAAGATCCCGAGAGGAGAATGGAGATGGGCCTGTGGTGTGGTCATCCCCTTGGGGGTGATTTCTCACTTTCTATCTGTCTCTGGCGAACATGTACACCCTATAACAAAAAACCTCCCTCTCTGAAAAAATCCAAAACAACAAAATGGATTTAACATGTGAAAAGCAATGAGCCAAGTGGTGTGCTTCTGCTGAGATGAAGCTGGCCAGGCACCCACAGCACCAGCGCCCTCTTCCAGTGCATGATGGACAGGTGGCTGGGGGGACCAGAGTGGGGACAGCCAGCGACTAAGGTGCCTGTGCCCAACTTGTGTGAGGGAACCCTGTGAGCGCTTGCCTGGGGAGGAGCTGGGCCTCTCTTCAGCCACCGCACAAGTGGGACAGGGGGACCCTCCACCAACAGAGCCCCTCCAGGTCATGCTGGGCCTGGATTCTTGGGATCCCTGGACCCTGGGGCGGACCACAGGGGGGCAGCAAGAGGGGGATGAGAAACTAGTGTACCAGCTCTCTAAGTGCAGCGGGCGCCATGCTGGCCCAGTCACACGCCAGCATCTGGGCCAGCCGAGGGGCGCCCAGGGCCCCCAAGCCTGCGGGCCACACTGATGAGGGAGCGCAGCTGCACCAGCCTGAGCGGCCCCACCTCCCTGGGGTCCTGGCACTCCAGCCACCGCAGTGCTGTCTCCAGCCCTCGGACAGCCTCCCCAGCCGTGGGCACCGAGGAGCCTCCACGCTCAGTGACCTCCTCCTCCTCTCCAGTCCCCATGCCAAGGGACAGGCTGACTGGGGCTGCAGGGGCCAGCAAGGAGGGCCGTGCAGGGGCCTCCTCTTCTCGGCAGCCCTCAGGCAGAGCCCCGTCATCATCCAGGTGCAGCCACTCAGCCACCTCCTCAGGTGCCAGGCGCTCATAGGCCAGGGCGGCAAGGTGCGTCAGGTCACTGAGCACTCTGCTGTGCTCAGCCGCCTCCTCCGCCTGGCGGGCAGGGTACCCAGAGCCGTCGGGGGGCCGGGGCTCAAAGGCCGCCCGCAGGCCCAGCAGCCAGCAGCGCTCAATGCTGCCCGCCTGCACCAAGTCCCAGGAGAGGCCGGCCAGGTAGAGCATGTCTTTGAGCATGAAGCTGCGCATGAAGTCCAGCGGGGAGCCGCCGGCACAGGACACGGCCAGACGGAGTAGTTCCCGCTTGTAGAGCCGCTTGAAGGCGGCCACCACGCCCTGTTCCAGGGGGGCCGGGATGTGCGCACGGCAGCTGCCCTTAGATAAGAACAGCACACGCACGGCGCCGTCTGGCGTCTGCAGCTCCTCCGGGGGGCCCAGGGGTTCAGGCCGGCACCACTTGGGGGTCTCTTCGCTCTCCTCCAGGGAGGGCACCCTGGGGGCCGGACTGGGGCAGGGAGGGTGGGCCACCAGCAGCACCGCCTTCTGCTGCAGGCAGCTTCTGCGCAGGTAGCGCCTGACTCCAGGAACAAACTCCTCGAAGAACCAGCCCCGCAGCAGCGGGCGGCTGAGCCAGGCGTCAGGGCTGTAGCGGTAGGAGGCTGGGAACTTGTCTTGGTTGTGGTGGCGCAGGCTGGGTGGGTCAGGCAGCTGCCCAATGACCAGCGGCTTCAGCTTGTGGCTGCCGGTCAGGTTAGCAGCCAGCAGCACCGTTACCCGGTCACCCCGCCAGCGCTGGCCACAGCCCCCTGCCCCGGAGTCCCCTGCACCCAACGGCGCAGCTCGCTCTGGGAGCAGCTTCCAATAGAGACCAGTGACGTTGGCGTTGTAGATCTGCTCGTCGTCATAGCCGCCCTCGGTGGACGGCGGTGGGGCAGAGGCGCGGTCGGTCAGGGCACCGGTTCCAGGGGGCAGTGCGGGCTCCTCCTTGACCGGTGGGCCAGGCACAGGGCCCGGGCCTGAGGGCTCTGCTTCGCCATAGATGCGCTGGCTGGAGATGCCATGGCGTTTCTGCCAGCGCCAGAACCATCCGTGGCTGGCCTTGAAGGTGCACTCAGGCCCGTAGATCTGACGCGCGAAGGCCTCGGCCTGCGCCTGGATGAGAGGCCCCGACAGGGGCACGCCGTGCTGGCGCAGCGCGAGGAACCACGAGTACACCGCGCGGTCGATCTCCTCCTCGTTGGCCAGCCGCATCTTCTTGCGCTGTGTGCCCACCTCGCCACCCAGCTGGTCCAGGAACCAGCGCAGCTTAGGCTCGTCCTTGAGCCAGCCGCGCAGCGTGCCTCCGGGCACGCCGAAGTCGCGGCACACGCTGGCCTGCCGCTCGCCGCCCTTGACGCGCTCGATGGCCTGAAGCTTGTCCTTGATGGAGTAGGCCTTGCGGAAGGCCATCTTCACAGCCACGCGGGGCCGCGGCGCGGAAGTGGGGGGCGACGGGCGGGCTGCGGGAGCCGGGCCGGGTGCTGGGGACCGGGGCGGCTCCGCCGGGCGCCCGGGCAAAGGGCGGCGTGCGCGGCGTGGGGCCGGGTCTGGCGGGGGGCTCGCAGGGTACATCTCAGCAGCTGCGGCGGCGGCGGGGCTCGCGGGGGCACGGGAGCCATACGCCCGACCGCGCCGGCCGCTCGGGGCGGGGCGCTGGGGGCGGGGCCGCCCGGTCCCTCCCTTTTGTCTCGCCAGCCCGCGGGCGCACGCGCGCTGTGCCTGCCCGGCCCGGCCCCGCCCCCCAGCGCACCGCCCCGCCCCGGCCCCGCGCGGCGCCTGCGCTCTGGTTGCCTCGCCGTGTCACCCGCGCTTGCCTGCCCGCCAGCCCCACCCCGTCGGTGCGGCGACTCCACCGGGCGAGCTGCAGAGGGGGATCAGGCGCACCGCGGACCCCTTCCCGCCTCGTGGCTCCAGCTCCTCTGAGAAGAGCGACCTCCGCGGTCGTCTCCGTGTGGCTGCTGCTTTGGCGGTTTCGTGCCGCGTCCCGCTGCGGGCCCCGACGGCGAGTGGGGCGTGCGCGCTGCGCGGACCCCCGCGGCCCGGTCCAGGGCACTTGGTACAGCCTAGTGCTTCATTTCCCGTGCGCGGCCCGCGCTTCCCTTCCTTTCCTGAGCTCCCCGGCGCCCACCGGTTTCTAGTCAGTGGTGGCCCCGTCCTCGGCCAGCGTGTAAGTACTGCGTCCCCCGGGAGGGGCCGCACGCGCCACGGAGGCCCGGGAGGCGGGGAGGGCGGGCGGCCCAGGGTGCGCCGCGGATCTGCGCCGTTAGGGGCCGGGCGCAAGTCCGCCAGCTTGCCGGCTTAGGGGCCGTGGGCCAAGTGCGGCTGTCCCGCAGAGCGCAGAGGGGCGGAGCGGCGAAAGCCACGTGGCGGGTGCGCGCGGCGTCAGCAGACTGGGGGCTCCGGGCCGGCTGGTCTACCGGCGTCCGAGCTAGGCAGACCACGTGGCGGCCGGAGGAGAGGTCCCGGCCCTCGACCCGCTCTGCACGCTGCAACTGGCGGTGCACCAGGGTCGTGCAACCAACCCCGCGGCTGGACTGCCGGAGCCAGGATCGGTTTCCGTCTCCGTGGGCGAGGATCCGTTAGGCCTGTCGTTCAGCACGTGTTTATTGAGCAAGCACTGCAGCCTGGGTTCTGGACTTGGAGAGTTCAGGCACGGGTACAAGGCTGGTGGACCTTTGACCATTAGTGAACACAGAAGAGAAAGCTCGTGCCGTGCTGGGGTCCTCCCGATTTGCATAAGATGATCCTGCAGTCTCCAGAGAGGTGACTGAAGCCCCTCTTTGAAGGGGATGGTGGCATTGTTCCAAAGAGGCTGTAAGTGGAAAAGGGAAAGACTTGGGGCAGAGCAAAGGGGAGGAATGATGGGGACCTGATGGGACGTCAGGACGTCAGGGCTGGTTCCCATTACGCTGGGTGGCGTGGCCCTTGGCACACAGGCTGTCTGCTTCTTAGGCTGGCACTACCTGTAACTCAGGAAGGCAGGCAGGGCAGGCCTCTGCTGCGGCTGTTCTACTCACCTGTGATTGGTCACTTCCTGAGTCCCTCTGGGCACACTGGGGCCCCACCTCTGCAGGGTCTCTGCGCCCTGGGTCAGCCCTGTGGCAGCACAGGCCAGGATGCATCTGGACGCCAGGAGGGAGCTCTCTGCAGGGGCCAAGTGTCCTCCCAGCTGTGTGGTGCCAGTTCTGCCCGGGGCTTTGGTTCCTCATCCTGGGGTGTGGGTTGGGGCTGTGGGGCTTGGGCTGAGGTGGAGCCTGGGACCTTCCTGCTGTGAGGCCCTTGTCAGGCTCCCTGGCCCTCTGGAAGAGGTGGGACAGGGCTGGTCCCTGGGCTTTGCACCCAGTAGCTAGGCCAGGCTGCAGGGTTTAGCACAGATGTGCTTGCCAGGCGCTTGGGAGGGCTGAGTGCAGGAAATGCTGGCCCCGGACATCCGCGGGCAGCCTTGGAACAGCTGTGATCCCCAGCTCTTCTCACCTCCTCAACAAGGAAGTCTTAGCCACGGGCACTCGGGGCCTCAGTTTCCCCCGCATGTATAGACCATCACTGGGCCCTGACGCAGGTGCATGTGTGTATGGGGCAGGGTCGACAAAGCACCCGCGGTACTGGAGCTGCCAAGGAGGTGCCACAGCCGGACTGGGACAGAAATAGAGGTGGCCTGCGGTAGCATTGCAGGCAAGGATGTGTTGGGGCTGGCCGGGCCTGGGGAGTGGCCCTAGGTGGCTGCTGCCTGAGTCCTGGGTCTCAGGAACGGGGCCCCTTCGTGCCACAGGCAGGCTGCGGCTTGTGTGCGGGGCGATGTAGCGAGAGTCGGCAGGAGCACAGGGCAGAGACCCTGCACAGCCCTGGAGAGAGGCCTTGGAAGGCTAGCCATGCCACCTCTGCTCAGAGATGCTGGTGTGGCCTGCTAAGGTGCCCCACCGTATTTTGTGTGAGGGGGGAGCTGCCCTCGTAGACACTGGAGATACAGAGGCTCTTCTGGCAGGGCTGGCCCACCCAGGCCTGGTGAGTCCAGAGCGCTCTGCCGGCTCGTGGGGGTGCTCAGGCCGAGCTGCCAGCAGGTTCCGTGCCACCAACCTCTTCAGTTCCCAGGCCGCGTGGAAGGTGGACTGTCAGACCCTGCTGCATCCACGACTGGTGGGCACGGGCTTCCCAAGGCAGCATCCTGAGGGTGGGTGCTGGAGTGTGTGTGGGGGGGTGCATGGAGACTCCAGGCCACTTCCTCACCTTCCTCGGGCCCCGCAGCCAGGTCCTGCTGGTGCTGGGAGAACTGCCCCCCAGCTTACAGACCATGGAGCCTCATACCCAGGGCCAGCTGGCCACAGAGCCAGGCCTGGGCTCTGCTCAGGAGGCGCATAGTCAGTCTGTGAGTGTCCCAAGGTTGCTGGCCTTGGCCAGAGCCCCACAGGGCTCACTGGGCAGGCTGCGAAGACCAAGGGCCCAGCCGGGGTTGGAGAGTGTCCCGGTCCCCTGCCAGTGAACCCCCAGGATCGAGAGCGTCCAGCCATCCTCGGTGGACCACTGTGAGCTTGTACTGGGTCCTCGGGCGAGTGCTTCAGCTCAGACTGACTTTTCTGCTGAGAGGGGTGTGGTGGGCCCTGTGCCTGAGGGTGCTGGGGCCCATGGCCACCAGGGCCTCCCTGCAGCCTGCTTCTGGCTGCTGCTGAGCCCAAGACAGTGCTCCTCTTGGAGAAGAAAGGCGGGTCCTGGGCCGGGCGGGGTCCCCACTGGCTTTCCCAGAACTTAACTGGGAGCGTGAAGCAGCTCTCTTGGCTTGGGGGCAGAGTCCTGGCGTTTGCAGCCCCGCGGAAGGGTCCACCCTCCCGTGTGCGCTGGGGCGGGCATATGGGAGGACTGGGAGTCTCTTGAAGCTCACGCCGGGCTCCCCTTGCAGCTCCAGGGGCACTGGTGGGTGCTGGCTCACCCCGTCCCTGGTTGCTTGGGCTCGGATGGGCATTGGGTGGCTCTGACAGTGCCTCCTGCCTGTGCCCAGGCCCACTGGGCTCCAGCCGGCAGGAGCTCCAGGAGCATTCCTGTCAGGCTGGCAGCAGGCCCCCCGGTGGAGGCCGCCTGCCTGGTGCTGGCTTTACCAAACCTGCCTGCTCTGCTGTGTGCCAGGCGCCCTCACTGGTGCCCACCTTCTCAACTGCCCTAACCTGCTGCTTTTCCTTTACGCTGCCCCAGGAGGTTGGAGCAAAAGTAAGTACCCACCTGTCACATGTCCCGGCCTCCTTCACCTCGGCTGGGTGTCCTTATGTGTCACCGTGCCTGAGGCGCCCCAGCCCCTGCCTGGCAGGGCGGGGGGGGGCCTTGTGCACCCTTAGGTGGAGTCCTCGGTGCCACGCAGGTCTGCCCGCGGGCTCTGCTCCCTGCAGGAAGTGGTGGCGCGCATGGGGACACGGCCATAGGGCACACCGGGCCCCTTGTTGGGGTGTCTCAGAAGTGGCTTTCCCTCCCTGGCTGCAGTTCCTGTGGGAAGAACCCGCCCCAGGAGCCTGTTCTGAGATCACACAGGCCAGGGAGGCCTGTAGGCTCAGCCTGGGGTCAGCCCACCTGCTCTGCCGCGGGGCCTGGGTGCTCGAGGGCCAGGCCCTCCACGACAGGAGTGATGTCACAATGCCCAGCCTCCTGGCGCCCACTCCCACCTCCCAGTCCTCACCCCTGCCTCTGCCCTGCAGCCTGGCCTTGGTAAGTGCTGCCCAGCTTGGGCAGGAGGACTGCGGAGGCCAGGGCCCCTCGGGACTCCTCAGATTTGGGCAGGGAGCCTGGCCGCACCCCTGGGAGGGCACACCGGTACAGCAGGCCGCTCTTCCGGCCCAGGGCCCTAAGCACTGCGCGGGGGGACCACTCCTCTGTGCAGCGGCAGGCCCAGCAGCCCTGGGTCTACCGGGGGGCAGCAGGTTGCCCCAGGCAAGCTTAGCTTGGGGCCCTCCCTGCCTGGGGTGGCCCTCCCACATGGAATGGTACTGAAGTCCAGGATTCCGGGACACCCTGCCCGAGTGGCCGACCACCACCCATTGGAGCCAAGGTCTCCTTTCCTTGGCATGGCCGGCCTCCTCTCCGGGGTCTCCTGTTGGTGCTGCCCTCAGGTGGGGTGAAGGCTGCCTCGGCTGCCGACCCTTCCCTGGTGAGTGCCACACAGGTAGCCCCTTGCTAAGGCCTCTGTGGCCATGCTGGACAGGGCAGTGGCTTTGTGGGCACAGGTGACATGCCATGAGGAGGCTGCTGTGGGTGCCTCTCTAAACGGGAGCACTGGCCCCTGGGCGGGAGAGCGGGGAGTGCAGCAACCCCTCCACCCCCACCCCCCCGCAGGGGACGGGACAGGCCCGCACAGTCCCTCTTGTGCGGGATGTGGTTGTTCTGGAAAGCCACCGTCATTTATAGTAAAGGCCAGCTCGGACTGGCCACCCCGGAGGGTCTGTGGCCCTCGGGCGGCTCCAGGGCAGGTCTGCAAGCAGTGCCAGGCCATGGTCAGATGCAGAAACCCACCCGCTCACCCACACGCTTATTTCTGGCTTTATGGAAAGGCCCCTTAGGCTGAACGCTGGAGTCCTTGCCTCGAGGCTTGTGGAACCCCCACTGGGAAGCGTCCCCCAAAGCCACTCCCCCAGGCTTGCACTGCCTGCTGCTGCAGGGTGGAGGCCGGGCCGCCCGCGGTGTTGCAACTGCCTTCTTGTGCTTTCCTTTCCCGCTGCACCTGGAAGATGAGGAGCGGGAAGGCCGCAGGCGCCCTGGAGACCGTCTGGGAGGACAAGTGCAAATATGAAGAGGCTGAGCGGCGCTTCTACGAGCACGAGGCTGCCCAAGCCGCCGCCGCGGCCCCACAGCTCCTGGCCGAGGTGCCAGCCGTGAACGGGCCTGGCCAGGACAGCAAGGACGCTGACGAGGCAGAAGCCCCTGACCCTGGCAGCAGGAGTGACCCCAGGGACAACCATGAAGGCAGGAGGCCCCTGCAGAAGAGGAAGCGCTCCCCGAAGGGCTGGCTTGGCCGGGCGGACTTGGCCCTTGTGGGCCTCTCGGCCGACCATGTGTGGCTAGACAAGCCGCTCTTCGACCAGGCGGAGAGCTGCTACCGCCGGAGGCTGGCCGACTTGGCCGCCCAGGCATCGCGGCTGCCCGCCCTGGCCCCTCGGGGTTCCTGCACCCACGGCAGCCAGGTGGCCTGCCACCACGTGACCTGGGGGGTCTGGGTCAACAAGTCCTCCTTCGACCAGGCTGAGCAGGCCTTCATGGAGTGGTCTCAGTCCCTGCTGCTGGCTACAGAGGGCACCAGTGGCCACGGGCAGGGCGCTCCTGACACCGGCCAGCAGGCGGCCCCATGTGTCCTGGCCCTCCAGCCCATCCCGCCAGCCAACGGCCGGCCCCCGCTGGGCAGCCTGCAGGCCCTGGTGCGGGAGGTGTGGCTGGAGAAGCCCCAGTATGACGCAGCTGAGCGGGGCTTCCATGAGGCCCTGTCTGACGGCCACCCACCCGGGAAGGTGCGGCTACAGGAGCGGGCCGGTCAGGCTGAGGGGGCCCGGCGGGGACGCAAGGACCGGCGGGGACGCAGCGGCCCAGGAAGCAAGCGGGCTGGGCCTCGGAGGGTTGACGGGGAGGCCCCCCCTCCCCTGCTCTACTGGTGCTTCCTGCACAAGGACGCCGAGGCCCCCTGGCTCAGCAAGCCCGCCTACGACAGCGCCGAGTGCAGCCACCACGCCGCCGAGGCCCTGCGCGCGGCCTGGCGCCTCGAAGCTGCCAGCCTGGCTCACCGGCCAATTCCGCGGTCTGGCGCGTCCCTGTCCAGCCTGAGACCCAAGTAGGAGAAACGCGCAGGGCGGATGCACGACCCGGCCCGGCTGCCGGCCCAGGGACAGCTGCTCCAGGCGGGGGCTCCGTGCCCCTCCTCGGGCCTCGCAGGTCCTGGGCCCGGCGGCACAGAGTGCAGGCTGTTGGGCCGCATGCCTGTGCTGTCTTTCTGTGGGGTCTCTGTTGTGGGCTGTCGAGGGGGGAAGAGGTGACCCCTGGCTGAGACCTGCTCTGTGCACACGGATCCCTGCCCGGAGTACCTGTCTAGTTGTCAGACTCCAGGACTTGAAGGAGAAGCACTGAAGCCGGGGTTTGGCCTGAGCTCTCCAGGGTCCAGGAGTGACCAGGGTGTTCCTGGCTGCTGCTGTCCACCCCCAGCTTCCCTTGTCACCTGGCCGCTGGTGCTGCCTCGGCTCTGGGCTCACGCAGCTGAGTGGCTTCCCTGGCTAAGAGTGTGGGGTGGGGGTGGGTCGGGGAGGAACCAGGGGCCCCAGGTGGGAGCCTGGGCCTCCAGGGAAGCAGTGTTGACCTGAGTCCTGGCCTGCCCAGGAGGGTGGGCTGGCTTTTCAGGTTCGATAGATGGGGCTCTGGTCTGAGCCCTGGGCCCCACGCCCTGCCTGCCCGCCTAGCTTCCCTATGCTCAGGTAGCCCCAGTAAGGGTAGCCGCCGGGCATGGGGAGCTCCAGTTATGGCTGGGGTCCTTGGCACAGATTGCTGATGGCAGAGCGGGGCCACGTGGCCCAGAGTGGGCCGCAGACTGTTAGGGACCAGGCGATGTGGGCTCTGACCACCATGTGCCCTGGCTGCTGGCAGGGTGCGCAGCCTGGGGCATGGCTCGGGCGGCCTGGGCTATAGCAGTATTTCCCAGATGCTTGGGCCCCAGCCGTGTGAGTGGTGAGACCCGAGGAACGCGAGGCCCTAATCACCTTTACTGCAGGACTGCAGCGGGTTTTGTCTCCTGCCGACGTTGCCGTGCTGTGCCTGGTCCCACTCCGGGTTCCCAGAGGCCGATAGTAGTGTCGGGTGCAGGTGGCGGCAGCTGGAGCCCCACAGCACTCAGGCTGCTGGCCCTGCAGTCTGCGGCCTCTGGTGGTTGGACAGGGAGGCTGCTTTCAGAACCACGGTCTGTAGGGCCGGCTGGGGGCCTCCCCAGAACGGGAGTGTGCTCCCAGGGCCCTCTGCAGGGAGGGCTCACGTCCTCTCTGGGCTTGAGCCTCGGGTACCCAGAACCATGTCCAGGAGCTGTGGGGGCTGAGGCTGGGTGTCTTGGTTCCTCCCCGGCAGGGCCACTGAGCCTCTCTTCCCCTCCCGGCAGAAAGATGGCAACGAACTTCCTAGTCCACGAGAAGATCTGGTTCGACAAGTTCAAATACGACGATGCAGAGAGAAAGTTCTACGAGCAGATGAATGGGCCTGTGGCCGGCTCCTCCCGCCAGGTGGGGGCTGCAGCAGGCGAGGAGGCAGCGGCGGGCGGGCGGGCAGGCAGGCAGGCAGGTAGAGGGCCCTCAGAGGCACCAGACATCCAGGTAGCTCGTGGGTGCTGAAGTGAGGGCCTGGGGCCTCGTGGTTCCTGAAGCAGTCTGCTCGAGGCCTGCTCCCTGCATGCCGCAGTGGCACACGCACTCCACTGTGCCCAGGTTGGCAAGGCCAGGCCTCAACACCAGGCCCCCAGGGTGCGCAGCGCCCCCCGCACCACCCCAGCCGTCCGCCTTGCTGTCCAGCCGAGCTCTGTTCCGCGCAGCGCTGCTTTCGCTCTCTCTGAGGGTTCTTGGTTTTTCCTTTGTTTTTAAGTACTTTTTTTTTTTTATGTAAAAAAAAAGACTGGTTCTTTCTGCACTGTCTGCAGGAGAATGGCGCCAGCGTGATCCTCCGTGACATTGCGAGAGCCAGAGAGAACATCCAGAAATCCCTGGCCGGAGTGAGTACCGTGGCCCACGCCCCACGGGCGCGCAGGCTGGTGCTCGGCCACGCAGCACGCGTGGTTCTCCCCCGTCCTGCCGGCCACATTGGCTCTGGGGGCAGGCGGGGGAGGCGGGACCTGAGCTCGGACTGTCACCGGAGACGTCCCCACCTACACCTGTCTCATCTCTTACCTGCTTGCTGGCTGTGGTTGAGCCGGGCTGAGTGGGGTCGCTGGGCAGGGTGCACACTGCAGCCACACCCTTGGGAGGCCTGCTGGTTCCTGCTTGCTCCCTGCGGGTAGAATG
Source organism: Tupaia tana (assembly GCA_026018925.1). Lineage (NCBI taxonomy): Eukaryota > Metazoa > Chordata > Mammalia > Scandentia > Tupaiidae > Tupaia > Tupaia tana. The sequence continues at coordinate 93,322,780 of JAKSZU010000008.1, read as the reverse complement.
AGTGCGTGTCTGCTGGGCCTTCCTCCTCCCCTCCTAGGTCTCACTCTCCCCAGAGAGGGTCCATGACTTCACGGGGTGTGTGGGGCGCAGCCCTGCTCAGCCTACAGGCTCTGGACCGAGCTCAGGTGTAGAAGGTGCGGTCATGTCTGCTTCTGCCGCAGCCTGACCGGGGACGCCACGTCCTCCGGGAGGTGGGTGGGCGTGCTGTCCTGGCTTGCTGCCCCTGCCAGCGTCTCCCTCCCTCCCGGCCGGCCCCTGTGTCCTGCCAGCAGCAGGTGCTCCGGCCAGCTGCTGGCTTACCGCTCTTCTACTTAGCCAGCCCTCCTAGGCCTTGGGAAGGAGTGCAGCGCGGCCCATGCAGGATTTGGTCCTGAGCCTGAGGTAGCACCTGCGTTGCCTGCAGATTGCAGGGACACCACAGCGAGGCTGCTGTCAGGCTGGGCCCGGGGTCCCTGTCCTGTTTCCCCAGCTGCTGCGGGGTGCCCACCTTCCTGGACTGGGCTCGGCTCCTGCTCTGCCCCACTGTCCCCGGCGCCATCCCCCTCCGCGTCCCTCACAGGGACTCTTGGACTCTGGCGATTGCATCAGGCCCACCAATGGCCCACGGGCTCATCGCCATTCCCGTCCCAGAACCCTGACTTGTACCTGCCGACCTGCTTGTGCTGGCTGTCTTGGTCCCGTGTGCTACTGGGCAGGCAGACCTGGACCGGGGCTCACAGGAAGCGGGCCTGGCTGGAGGGCCAGCAGCGTGGGCCAGCACCGGCTGCCTTCAGGCCTGCGTCCGGACTGGAGGTGGAACAGCCGTGGGGGTGTGCAGAGAGGGACAGGCCTGAGGGCAGTTTGTGCTTCTGTGACGGCTCACTCGGGCTCAGCGGCCTGAGACCAGGCGCATCCGGGAGGCCTCGCCTGCCACCACCCTTACTTGACGGACCAAATCCTAGCACCTGTCTACTTGGCGTGGTCTGCCCTCTGGCCCCCAAAGATGCATGTCTTTCTCACGCGTCAGATGCAGCTGCCCTCCGCCTCCTTGGCAGCCTCGGCTGTAGGAGGCGCGAGAGTTTGTGGAGTGGTCCTCCTGAGGCAGAAGGGGCACACGGCTGGGGAGCCTGGGAACCAGTCGGCTGCCCCAGCCCATACCATGCGCTCAGGAAGGCAGGGGGCAGCGTCACAGGCCTTCCTGTTCCTGGAGAGAGGAAGAAGGGGGTCCCAGTGGAGCTGGGCAGGGCTCTCAGGCAGGGAGTGCTCTGCCGCGCTCTGCTCCACCCTGAGTCCTCTGCTGTGAGCATGCTTTGCAGCTGAGAGGCCCTTTGCTGTTCAGCATCTGCCCCCTTGGTTCTGCCCAGCCTCTGTCCCTCTGGTTCTGGCAGTTTCTGTTAGCAGAAAGTTGTAAGAACCCTGGGTCTTTCTGTAGCCACAGGGGTCCTGGCTAACAGGAGTTTCCTTGGGTGCTTACTAGGTAATCTCGCCCTGCCAGCCTCTACTGCAGTAGCTGAGGGGACAGCCGACCTCTGATGGCCTCGACCCCTCCCAGTGTGAGCAGTAGACTGGCCAGCCGCCCCTTCTCTCCAGGCCCGGCTCCCTGATAGCTGCCGTACTGTGGCTTCCCTGCAGGCTGAGCGTTTTCCTGGCCCGTTGAGATGACAGTGTACACGTATAGGAGAAAGCACCCTGGGTGGCTCTTGTCCCATCACCACCCCCCCACCCCCACTGTGGGAGTCCAGCGACATAAGCATTACACCATCTGCCGGCCCCTCCTCCTGTCCTGTCAGCTGGAAGAGAGCAGGCTGCACCCTCCGCACTTGCTGGGGAGCCTCAGCTAAGACCCAGGTCTGTAAGACCTGGCCCTGCAGCACAGCCAGCTCCACGCTGTGCAGAGGGAGCTGCACCCCATGCTGCGGCCATGCTCGTGTTTTTTTGTTTTTTTTCCTATAGGGCATGTATGCTCACTTGAGAAATCACTCCCCAGGGGGTATGGCCATACGGCCATCCCTTTTCCATTCTCAGGATCTTGGGTGTGTGTGCACATGTATGAGTTTCAAGCCACCAGGTCTGGGACTTGAACTGTTTTGGTCACGTGGGAGTCCAGTGCCTTAAACACTATGTCACTTGCTGGCCCCTCAAATCCCAGCCCTGATGGCTGAAAGCCACTGCATGTGTGTGCCCAGGACCTTGATGGGATGCAGACATGAGAGAGAAAAGAACTGCCCCACGACCAGGCCCTGCGGAGCATCCCCCCCACCCCAGGGGCACACCACAGGTCCGAGTGGGTCACTTACGGATTCTGCTGCCCACACTGCAGGACAGCTAAGCCGTGCCTCTGCCACTACTGTTCACAGCGGTTCTCCCCTAGTCTAGCCTCGCTGTGCCACCACCCATCTTTGCGGCTGTCTGGGGGGTGACCTGAATGTCCCCTCATCTCAAGCTTTTACTAGCAAAGTTCTTGGCCCTTCGTGGCCACGTTCCTGCCAGCCATCTGTAGGAGGTGGCCTTAGTTTTCTCCTGTGCTCTGCGCGCCCACCCCTGGCCCCTCTGGGTCCAGCAGGACCCTCCCCTGGGGCTGTTGATGAATCACCACAGCCTATCTTCCAGCCAGGGTCAGAGCTCGGCGCCTGGTGCTGTCTAGAGCTGGCAGGGCCATATCCTGCTCTGTCCCAGCGCCTGGGGCTGTCCCTTGCCTCTGCTCAGCTCCAGCCCCCATTGCTGTCAGCCTCTCCACCTGTCTTCCTGCCTCTGCTGTGGTCCTGCGGCAACATGGGGTCCCCTCTGGAAGGTGGATGTGCTGGTTCCCAGACCCCAGGCTAGGCCCCCCGAGACCACAGGCCAGTCCTGTTCTGTGCGGCCCGTTTACGGCCCGTGCACCCAGGCAGGCGTGTTGCACACTTAGTACTCTAGTGCCCAGGTGGCCAGCAGGCCCTGGTCCCAGGACAGGCAGGTGGACATGCTGGTGGGATGGTGGGGCTTCAGGCTGGCTTGCATGGGGCGCCATAGCACAGTAACACTGTGGCCTGAAGGGCCGAAGCTGCCTCCAAGCCTGTGGCAAGAGTCAGAGCCCAGGGTGTGAGCAGGACCAGTTCCCCAGGCCTCCTTGGTCTGCAGCACCCACTGTCTGCAGGTGTCTGGGTGCGGGCATCCCGCCACCAGCCTGTATATCTTGCCAGATCACCTTGGGCCAGGGCCACCATCTAACCCTGTCTTCAAATGCTCCCAGGCATGGGGAAGGGCTCTACTCATGAAGTCACTCAGCCCTGACAGCCCCAGGCCCCACTGAGCCAGCCTCAGCCCCGTTGGGCGGTGTCACCCCATAGTCCCAGGCCCCATCCTGAGGGCAGTATGGGAAGTAGGGGCTGGACACGGAGTTACTGCCCATGGTGCTCCCAGACCATGAGGTGGCTCTGACCCGTGCAGGCTCTGGGTAGCTGGGGCCTGCCCTGTCAGAACTGTTAGGGTCCTGAGTCTTCACTCCCCACCTGACGGGGTGGGTGCTGGCTTGGGCACACGCCCCATCCCCTTCCTGTCCCACTGGCCCTAAGCTGCTCCCACTCAGCCCCTCCCCTGCCCCAGCCGAGGCATGCTGTCTGGCTCTCAGAGGCCCCGCGCCAGTCACCTGGGACCTGAAAGTCCCACTACCTCCACCTAGCTCCTGAGCCCACTGGTCCTTAGAGCCCTGTGGGCAGCAGCCATTGGCTCAGATCTCCTGGCCAGCCTGAACTGCCCTGGGGCACCTGCCTGGTTCTGGTTTCGACATGGCCAAGAGCGTTCCTTGATCCCTGGCAGCCCCTTCCCCAAGGCCAGCCTCTTCAGGCTGGGGGCAGGGCTGGGTGGGAGGGACCTCCCGTTGTCTTTGGGGTGGTCTTCTGTGAGTTCCAAGCATGGCAAGTGGACCCAGCTGCCCAGCCTCGGGCTCTCCTGAGTGGCCAGGAGTGAGGGGGCCCAGCAGCAGCCTGGGGTGCTGAGCCTTGCCTTCCTTCCTTGCAGAGTTCAGGTCCTGGGGCCTCCAGTGGGCCTGGTGGAGACCACAGCGAGCTCACCATTCGGATCGCCAGTCTGGAGGTGGAGAACCAGAGCTTGCGAAGCGGTGAGGCCCTGGACCTGCTGGGTGGGGGCCCACCCCAGCCTCTGCCCCGATGACCAGTGCGCCTTGCCCCTACAGTGGTGCAGGGCCTGCAGCAGGCCGTCTCCAAGCTGGAGGCCCGGCTGAGTGTGCTGGAGAAGAGCTCACCCCCCCACCGGGCCACAGCCCCCCAGACCCAGGTGAGCACCCTCCCCGGACCTGGGGGCTTGCCCAGGCAGCAGGGAGGAGTGAAGGCCAGCCTGCTAGCCCTGCAGGCTTCCTGGAGGGTTTCTAGCGATGGCTGAGCTGGCCTTGCCCCTGGGTGAGGGCCGGGCTGGGCTGTCCAGCCAGGCATCTCTGGCCCAGGGTGGGCCTCAGCCTTCCTCCTTACACAGCACGTGTCTCCCATGCGCCAAGTGGAGCCCCTGACAAAGAAGGCGGCCACACCGGCGGAGGACGACGAGGACGATGACATCGACCTGTTTGGCAGTGATGAGGAGGAGGACAAGGAGGCTGCCCGACTCCGGGAGGAGAGGCTGCGGCAATACGCAGAGAAGAAGAGTAAGAAGCCGGCGCTTGTGGCCAAGTCGTCCATCCTGCTGGACGTCAAGCCCGTGAGTGGGGGGCCGGGCTCCCAGCGGCCGGCGTCGTGCTCTGAGGGGGGTCCGGGTTGGCCTCCAGAGTACACTGGGCATGTGTGCCGTGACGGTGAGGGCTGAGGGTCATGGCGTCGGGGTCCTGTTGGGGACGCTGTCTTTGTTGTTCATGGAAGAAATTGCTTAAACTTAAAAAAGGGACACGCTGAGGCAAGTTAGGTGGAAACCTGGCCTTCCGAGGGTCCTTGGGGGGCCAGGAAGACAGGTGCTCACAGTAGTCCAAAGGTGGGGTGTTCAGAAGCTTCTGCTGATGGCTCACCCAGCCTCTCCTGCCCACCCTCCGGCCCTTCCCCCTGCAGTGGGACGACGAGACGGACATGGGCCAGCTGGAGGCCTGTGTGCGCTCCGTGCAGCTGGATGGGCTGGTGTGGGGTGGCTCCAAGCTGGTGCCCGTGGGCTACGGCATCCGTAAGCTGCAGATCCAGTGTGTGGTGGAGGACGACAAGGTGGGCACTGACTTGCTGGAGGAGGAGATCACCAAGTTCGAGGAGCACGTGAGTGGCCACCCAGCCCGGTGGGAGGGACCGCTGGCCCTGGGGGCCCTGTCGGGGAAGGGCAGCCTGTGACCGCTGCCTCTACCCCAGGTGCAGAGTGTTGACATCGCAGCCTTCAACAAGATCTGACCCGGCCCGCCTGAACCCTGCAGTGATTAAAGACTGGCACTCACACTCCGGCTCCTGGCTTGGTCATTTCATGGCAGTGGTGGGCCAGGTCCTGGCCCTCTCCCTGGCCAGGGTCTCCTGCCGTGTCCTGTTGCTCCCGCATGGTGGTCAGAGGAGCTACCATAGCTGTCCTTCCTTGGCCTCTCCACAGCCCTCCTGGGCCCCCTGGGTTACCTGTGCCAACCCCCTCCTCCTGCTGTCCCAGCCGTCTTGGTCTGGGTCTGTTTCAGTTGGAAGTGACAAGGCAGCTCTGGCTGGGCAGCCGGAGATCTGTTAGCCTAGTAACCACTCTGGCTACCGCTGCCTCTGCTGGCAGCCACACTGTCCCCCCAGGAGCAGAACGAAGCCTGGTGCTGCCCAGGGAAGGAGTCTCGGAGGGCCTGCTGCAGCATGCCCACCTTCCTGGCTCTGGAAGGGCCCTGCCCCCTCTGCCTACCGCCCTTTTACCACTCTGCTTACCTGGGATGGACAGGATAAGGCCAGCTGTGCGCTGGGCAGTGCCTTGCTGGCCCCTCACCCACCACTTATATGGCCAGGGCTGTCCTTGGAGGTGCCGACGCTGGATCGCAGGCGAGACCTGCACCTGCTGTACATGGTGTGGTCGCCCCTGCACTACTGGGGCCCTCCTCCGTCATCAGGGCTTTGGGGAGTTCCCTGTGGGGCTCACAGTGCAGACCCCAGAGCCACTTCCCGGGACTCTGGTCTGACACAGCCAAAGAAAGCCTTTTTGGTGCCAGCTGGGTGGGGTGAACAGCCTTGTCGCTTTCCTGGGCCATGCCCTGTGAACCACAGGCTGGGGACCCCATTTGGGCTCTGGTCCCAACCAGAAGCTGCAAACTGCCTCTAGATTCTGCCAGTCCCCGCCACCCCCCCCCCCAGGCCCGCACCAACCGCTGACTTCTGGGTAGGGCTGGTTGAAGTCCAGCGGGCCTGAGCTGCACCTGGTTACCCGGCCAAGGGGAGGAGACTTGGCCATGGGTGCGGGTGGGGGCTCCTCAGAGACCAGAGAGGCTCGGCTCCGGATTGGGGGTGGGGTCGGGGTTAGGGTCGTGGGGGACCCAGACAGCGGTTATGCCCCCCTCCCGTCAGTGGAGACCATCGGGCCGCCCGCCCTTCCTTGCTGTCGGGAAAGGCGTTCGCACCCAGCGTGGTCACCACGCCCTCCCAGCGCCGACACAGTCCCATAAGCAGCTGCGCGCGGGCGCAGGTCCCAGGTCGCGGGGGGCGGGGCGGCGTGCCATTGGCGGGGCGCGTCACGCGGCTGGGGCGCGGGGGCAGGAGTGCGGGCAGCTGAGGCGGGATGGCGGCGGAGTGGGACCCCGAGTGTCGTGCGGCGGCTCGGCCGCTGCTCACCGACCTCTATCAGGCCACCATGGCGCTGGGCTACTGGCACGCTGGTCGGGCGCAAGACGCCGCGGAGTTTGAGCTCTTCTTTCGCCGCTGCCCGTTCGGCGGCGCCTTCGCCCTGGCCGCCGGCTTGCGCGACTGCGTGCGCTTCGTGCGGGCCTTCCGCCTGCAGGACGCAGGTAGCCCGCGCCCGGCGCCCCGACCTCACGACCCATCACGACCCGGCGCGCGCGCCCGGCGCTCAAGTGCCTCTGTCGCCCCTAGACGTGCAGTTCCTGGCCTCGGTGCTGCCCCCAGACACCGACCCTGCGTTCTTCGACCACCTTCGGGCCTTAGACGGCTCCGGGGTGACTCTGCGGGCCCTGCCGGAGGGCTCCCTGGCTTTCCCGGGCGTGAGTGCGGGCTGAGCGGGCCGGAGCGGGCCCAGGTGCCAGGCTGCGCGCTGACTGCCCTCCCTCCCCGCCAGGTGCCGCTGCTGCAGGTGTCTGGGCCGCTCCTGGTGGTGCAGCTGCTGGAGACCCCGCTCCTGTGCCTCGTCAGCTACGCCAGGTGGGCCTGGCAGCCCGAAAGGCGGCCGGTGGGGCTCTTGGGGCCGGCCGAGAGGGGCGAGGGCATGGGACTCCATGGGTGCATCTTGTGGGGGACCTCCCACCGTGGAGGGTCTCGAAGAGAGACTGGTGAGGGATGAGGGTGGAGCTCTGGGCTGGAACTCCCACCGCTTGGCCGTCACCCGGGTCCCTGGCCCTTGCTCCCACAGCCTGGTGGCCACCAACGCAGCACGCCTTCGCCTCATCGCGGGGCCCAAGACTCGACTGTTGGAGATGGGCTTGCGGAGGGCTCAGGGCCCAGACGGGGGCCTCACAGCCTCCACCTACAGCTATCTGGGTGGTGAGGGCAGGGGAGCCAAGGGCTGGGGAGGAAGGCCTCACCCCATGCAGCGCAGCGCTGGGAGTCTCCCAAACCCCCAATTCCTCAGGCTTCGACAGCAGCAGCAACGTGCTTGCTGGGCAGCTCCGGGGCGTGCCGGTGGCCGGGACCCTGGCCCACTCGTTTGTCACCTCTTTCTCAGGCACCGAGGTGCCCCCTGACCCGGTCAGTATCTTTTCTCCAGCCTGCTATGCTCGGGAGAGCAGACCCCAGGGCCTGAGGAGGTGGCCAGGCCTGCTGTGCACGCTGGCTGTGGCCCTTGGCCGGCAGCCCCAGAGCCACCCCAGCAGCTGGCCTGCAGCTGCCAGCCCCTCCCAGATCTCGCCCTGCCCCCTGAGCTGCTGCCCTTCCCAATCCTTCTATGCAGATGTTAGCTCCTGCTGCCGGCCAGGGCCCCAAGGTGGACTTGGCTGCTAGTGTCGAGGAGTGGCTGGGCCGCGTGTGTGCCCATCTGGGGCTGGAGGTCCGGGAGCCGCACCCAGGGGAGCGGGCAGCCTTTGTGGCCTATGCGCTGGCTTTCCCCCGGGCCTTCCAGGGCCTGCTGGACTCCTACAGTGTGTGGAGGTGAGCGTCGGGCCTGCCAGGGTGGACTGGCAGTGCGGCCACAGCCCCATCACTGTCTGTGCCTGCAGGAGTGGGCTCCCCAACTTCCTGGCCGTAGCCTTGGCCCTGGGGGAGCTGGGCTACCGAGCAGTAGGCGTGAGGCTGGACAGTGGAGACCTGCTTCAGCAGGCCCGGGAAGTCCGCAGGGTGTTTCGGACCGTGGCGGCCCAGTGAGTCCCCAGAGGGGTGTGCCCGTGGGATTTGGGGTGGGGCCGGACAAAGAGGGTCAGCTCTCCTCTCACACAGTGAAGAACCTCTAGCCCAATTTTGGGGTGATGGTGCAGGTCCTGGGAGGAAGTGGGGCCACCCAGGGTCTCCTATGCAAGAGGTGTGTAGGTTTTGGCAGACTGGGGCAGGGGTGAGGTCAGGGTGAACCCGGGATCTGCAGAGGGGCTGCCTCACCCACCCCCACCCTCGGCAGGTTCCAAGTGCCCTGGATCGAGTGGGTTTCCATCGCAGTCAGCAACGGTGTTGACGAGAAGGAGCTGGCCCGGCTGGCCCAGGAGGTGGGGCAGGCGGGGGTGGGGGGGATGAGGGGGGAACGACAGGCGGGAGGTGGCTCGGAGGGTCCTGTGGCTCCTGGCTGGGCCAGCGCCACCTTCTCTCCCACCAGGACAGTGAGGTGAACATCATTGGCATTGGCACCAACGTGGTCACCTGCCCCCGACAGCCGTCCCTGGGCTGCGTCTACAAGGTGGGGGGACAGCATCTGGAGCCCAAGTGGGGTGGGCTGGGTACAGGGTCAGACCCACAATGCCCGCTCCCCGCAGCTGGTGTCTGTGGGAGGCCAGCCCCGAGTGAAACTGACAGAGGACCCGGAGAAGCAGACGCTGCCCGGGAGCAAGGCGGCCTTCCGGCTCCTGGGCTCTGATGGTGAGCCCCCGCCCCCGGCCCCGCCCCGGGTCCCGGCCCCGGCCCGTGATGCCTGCCCCGCCCCCACACAGGGTCTCCCATGCTGGATCTGCTGCAGTTGGCAGAGGAGCCCCCGCCCCGGGCTGGGCAGGAGATGAGCGTTTGGCCACGGGCGGCCCAGAAGCCCTGCATCGTGAGGCCAGCCCAAGTGGAGCCGCTGCTGCGACTCTGGGTCTGGCAGGGACAGGTGACCACACCACCTGCCCACACCTCAGCCCCAGGGGCCTAAGCCCACTGGCCTTTCCAGCCTGCTCTTCTCCTCTTGTCTGCAGCTGTGTGAGCCGCTCCCGTCTTTGGCGGAGTCCAGGGCCTTCGCCCAGCTGTCCCTCAGCAGCCTGCGCCCTGAGCACCGGCGGCCAGATAACCCTGCACCGTATCAGGTGGGCAGGGGCACCAGCTGGGGCTGCCCTGTCCTGCATGCGCCTGCTCGCCCGCAGCCGCCCACCAGCCTCTCCACTGCTCCCTGTAGGTGGCGCTGTCCGAGAAGCTTCAAGCCCTGGTGGAAGCCCTGGGTAGGGGAGGCCTCCCGTGAGCACCCAGGGCTGAGAGCTACCTGAAACAAACACGAGTCACTTGCCATCTGCACAACTTGTCACTTGTTGTTTATTCACTTGGGCCTGTAGGGCCTCCCTGGCTGGGCTTGGGGCAGGTATCTGAGCAAGGGTTTGAGCCCCATGGCCTGAAGTCTGGGGAGCCAGACCTGGCACTAGAGCAGGTGGGGCCACAGGTGGGGGGCTCTGGTGTCCCCTGGAAGTAGAGTACTGGACAGGATCTTTCCCTGCTGGAGGTGGGCTGCAGAGGGTGGAGCCTCTGGGTGGCTCAGGGTGTTGGACAGTGTGTCCAAACTTGGGGTCACTGGGGACATCTCTAGCGTCCCAAGCCTAGAAGGAGTCCAGGTATGACCTGCAATTGCTGCCGCCAGCCCTGTGTGATCTTGGCATGTCTTGGGCCAGCCAGGCCTGGCCTCAGGGCTTCAGCTCCTGACCCAGAAGCTAGGGAAGGGGGAGGAGGTGAGGCTCTGGACACCCCTGTGGGGCCTGGCCAGGCTGGCTCTGTCCCCATACAGACAAGCAAGGCAGCACGGGCTCTGCGAGCTTGGGCACACCAGGCTCCTGAGCGACAGCCCGGGAGAGGGTCTAGATTGGCAAGAGGTGGCAGGTGGGGCCTGGGCCCTTCCTGTCCAGGCACCTGACGTGGCACAGGCAGGCAGAGGTGGAGAGGGAATGTGGTCTGGGAGCTACTGGAGCACTTCCGCCTCCCCAAGTATTCTGCAGGACCAGCTCTTCTGGCTCCCCGGGCGCAGGGCTGGGCAGCACCCACTATTGGGCGAGGATGGTGAGTAAGGATGTGAGGCAGAGGTGTGGACAGGCCAGCCCTGGTAGCAGGAGCTTGAGACAGACACAAACAGCCTGGCAGAACATACCATGTTCCAGACACCCACAGGGCACTGGCCTCCTCTGGGCCCCCCGAGGGGCCCCCTAGAGTGAGGACACCAGCCTGGAACTGGCCAGGGCCAGAAAGTGCCACCCCGCTGGACAGACTGCCTCAGCTCCACCCCCAGGCTGCCTGAGCTTAGAAGGGACAGCTCACCCAGGCATGCCCAGGCGTCAGATGCCCAGCTGGGCTGAAAGGCAGTGCTGGGGGTGGTGGGAGGAGCATCCGACTGCTTCTCTAGGACTCGGCCAAGGCCCCAGCTCAAGACTGGGCCCTGATTCCTGGGCCCTCTTGGGGCTGCTCAAGGCTGACCACGACTGCCCTGGTGCCTCTCTCCAAGTGGGGCTGGCAGTCAGGGCTGGGGACCCTCCTCCCTTCTCGTCTCATCCATGGTATATCAGGTAGCCTGGCCTGCCCAGTCCGGGAGGCACAGCCAGACAGACGCTCTGACCAGGCAGGCTGCTCACCCCGCAGCCTGTCCAGAAGGGCCAACAGCAGCCACCCCGCTGCACCCCGTGTGGCCCCCACCCCCCACGGGCCACACACACACACAGGCATGCCACCCGCCTGCCATGGTCCCGCCCAGGGCCCCGCCCAGGGCCCACTTCTAGGTCAGGCCTGGGCATGATTTCCTGGAGGAGCATTGGCAGGTACAACAGCTGGGGCAGCCATGGCTGGGGGTGTGTGGGGCCGGGCCGGGGGGGCACCTGTGGGGGCCCTGACCTTGACGGCGCTGGCTGAAGGGATCCGGGCTGGCCAGGAGCAGCCCCTGGGACGCCCTTCCCCAGGTCCTCAGCATGAGCCTTGGGAGCTTGAACCTGAGGCTGCACCTCAGGTCCCGGCCCCAGCCTCCGAGGCTGAGCCTGGGAGTGGAGCTGCTGCCACCACAGCTGGCCGCAAGGTCTGCTCCCCACACAGTGCCCAGGAGCCAGTCCCTGAGGGGCTCCCCCAGGTGAGCGGTGAGGGCAGGGACACTGTGGGGACGGGCCTGGGGGATCCAGGCTCCTGGACACTGATGGCCAGAGGGTGAAAGGGGGGGGCTAGAGGGTGGAGTTGCACAAACGCAAGGCCCTGAGACTGAGCCACAGGGCTTGGTGGGTTGGCCCAGAGCTAGGAAGTGATACGTGCGGGGACTGGGAGCAGAGGGGTGTGGGGCTTTGTAGGAAACTGGGAGTGACTGAGGAGGGGTGAGGGAGGCTTGGAGACCAGACACCCGCCTACCCTGTCTTGGGTCCTGCAGAGTTCCTGGGAGGAGGGGGTCCTTGCAGACCTCGCGCTGTGTACGGCTGCCTGCCTGGAAGAGGCTGGCCTTGTAGGGACTCAAGCAACAGCGCTCACCCTGTGCTCAGCTCTGGAGGCCTGCGGGAAGCGGTTGGAGGACCAGGTGAAGCTCCCACTCACTCCCTACCTTAGTGATGCCTTACAGGACCGCCTCCGAGTAGGGGTTGGAGCGCTCCCTGGAGGCTGCTCCTACCGGGTGCTTGCAAGAGGGTAATTAGAGGTCAGACCTGACTGCTCTGCTCACTTCTGCCTCTTCCGAGCCAGGTGCATGCCCTGGTGCGCGGGCTGCTGGCGCAAGTACCCAGCCTGGCCGAGGGGAGACCCCGCCGAGTGGCCCTGAGGGTGCTGAGCGCACTCGCCCTGGAGCATGCACAGGACGTGGTATGCGAGCTGCTGCCACGCTCCCTACCCGCAGACCGGTAACAGCGTGGACCCGTCCTGCGGCCCCGCCCCTCAGCCTGGTCCTGCCTTGAGGACCCCACTCCACTTCCTTCTCCTTCCCGCTTAGCTGCGCAGGCTGGCCACGACTGACATTGGTTGTGGGGGAGCTGAGCCTTCCAGTTTCCTCCAGTCTCCTGCTACCCCTTTCATCCATCCTGCTCTGGTGCAGTAAACGCCCTAGCTATCCTACCTGGGGCCCTGGGGGGGCGGGCTTTTGTGCCTGGAGCCCAGGCCCTGGTTAATTTGCCCCAGAAGTTATTAGGTTTTATACTCCAAGTGATCTCCTATGCCAGGTGTATTTTTCTGTCACTGACCCAACAGGGCTCTGAGTGACCTAGCAGCTGACCGCAGGCCCGGCTCTGTGGTGGCCTGCGCAGTTGCCACTGAGCTGGTTTCTCTGGGATTTGGGGGAGTCAGGGGTGCTTTACCTGCCCCTTACCCTGCTGGAGTCCTAGAGGCTGCCTTGGCCCTGGCCTGGGAAGTCTGCACCCCTGCCTGGCTCTGCGTGGGACCCCATCTCATGCTGCCCCCACCTGACCCCAGGGCAGCAGTGGAGCTGTGGCGCAGCCTGAGCCGGAACCAGCGTGTAAATGGGCAGGTGCTGGTGCAACTGCTGTGGGTGCTGAAGGGCGCAGCAGGGCCCGAGCCGCAGGCACTGGCGGTAGGTGACTCCAGCCAGCCTAAGGGGCAACAGTTGGGCTGTATGTGAGAGCGGCAGGCTCACGCCTGTCACCTGTGTTGGGAATGTCACGCATGTCTGAGCCCTCGTCCTTATGGCACAACCATCCTCTGGTGCCCAACAGGGCTTCGACAGCCGGGGTCTGAGTGGGCCCCTTGTTCCACAGGCCACGTGCGCTCTCGGGGAGATGCTAGCTGTGTCAGGCTGCGTGGCAGCCACCCGGGGCTTCTACCCGCACCTGCTCCTGGTGCTGGTTACACAGCTGCACCAGCTAGCTCGAGGCCAGTGCTCCCCCAAGATCTGGGCTCCTTCCCACCGAGGGCCACCGCCCAGCCACGCCAGGTGAGAGACGTGACATCAGGGCAAGTGGGGGTGGGCCAGCACCCTCCTGGCCCTCCCTGCCTACCTTCCCATTGCCAGCTGTGCTGTGGAGGCCTTGAAGGCCCTGCTCACCGGGGACGGCAGCCGCATGGTGGTCACGTGCATGGAGCAGGCCGGAGGTTGGAGGAGGCTGGTGGGAGCCCACACCCACCTAGAAGGAGTCTTGCTGTTGGCCAGGTGAGGGCACCTAGGGGCAGCAAGCCTAAGCTCCCCGAGGGCAGGGGGTGAGGTAGGAACTAAGAATGGCCGAGCTGGGAGCTCTTCCGGGGGTGAGGCCCCAAGTGGAGGGAGAGCTCCCATGTCTGCTCCACCCCAGTGCCATAGTGGCGCACGCTGACCACCACCTGCGAGGCCTCTTCGCAGACTTGCTTCCCCGGCTGCGCAGCGCCGACGACCCGCAGCGCCTCACCGCCATGGCCTTCTTCACGGGGGTGAGCCTGCTTCCCAGACGGGGGTGACGGGTGACACTGGCCTTGATAACCTAAGCGGCGGGGGGCTGCAAGCGTGCTGAGCCCTGTACCCTCGCCTAGCTGTTGCAAAGCCGGCCCACCGCAAAGCTTCTGCGGGAGGAAGTCATCCTGGAGCGGCTCTGCATTTGGCAGAGCGACCCCGAGCCCACCGTGCGCTGGCTGGGTCTGCTCGGCCTAGGCCACCTTGCGTTGAACCGCAGAAAGGTGAGGGCGGGCCCAGGCCGGGCTGGGGGCCCGCGGGGGGAGGGAGTCAAAGACTAGACCCTGCGCGCGCCCGCCCGCAGGTACGGCACGTGAGCACGCTACTACCCGCGCTCCTGGGAGCACTGGGCGAGGGTGACGCACGGCTAGTTGGCGCAGCGCTGGGCGCGCTGCGAAGGCTCCTGCTTCGGCCGCGGGCGCCGGTGCGGCTCCTGAGCACCGAGCTGAGGCCTCGCCTCCCGCCGCTGCTGGATGACGTAAGCACGCCCCGCCCCGCCCCGCCCCGCCCCGCCCCGTGGGCTCCCTCAGGCCCCGCCCCACAAGCCCCGCTTCGCCCATTCGTCCCGCCTCTTCTCCCTAGCGTTTCCTCCAGGCCCCGCCCCGCCCGCGGTAGCCCGGCTCCCCCACGGTCTCTCTCCCCCGCCCAGCCCCACTTCGTTCAACTGCGGCGCCCGGGTTCCTATTCCCTCTCCCTCTCCTTCCGTACTGACTGCGTCCCCCACGCAGGCCCGGGACTCGGTCCGCGCCTCGGCTGTCGGGCTCCTCGGAATGCTAGTGCGGCGGGGCCGGGGCGGGCTCCGAGTGGGTCTGCGCGGCCCTCTGCGGAAGCTGGTACTGCAGTCTCTAGTGCCGCTGTTGTTGCGCCTGCACGACTCCAGCCGGGATGCTGCTGAGGTCAGCCGCCCCCGAGACCGTCCTCCCCTGTGCTCCACCCCGCCGCCCCAGCGGAGATTGCGGGACGTCGGGGGCAGGGTCACGGGCTTCCACGTTCTTGGTCTTCCTTAGCGCTGCTGTGCTCAAGCCCCCTGCCCTGGCTTCTTCCCCCAAGCTAGCTATCTGCCCCTACCTCCGGGCTCTTTCTGAGACCTCTCACCCTGCTCCCTCCCCCCCATCCCAGAGCTCTGAGTGGACTCTGGCCCGCTGCGACCAGGCACTTCGCTGGGGCCTGCTGGAGGAGGTGGTTACTATGGCTCATTACGACAGCCCCGAGGCCCTAAGCCGCGTCTGCCACCGCCTGGTCAGTAGGGGAAGCACGTGACGAGAAGAGGGTGGGTCAGCGGCCCCGCTGGTTCCAGTTCTCCAGGGCCACGCCCCCAAGCTGAGTCACCTTCCCCGCCGAACCTGACCATCAGGCTGCGAGTCGGGGGTCCTCGCGGGGCGGGGTCTAAGCCCTAAGGTTGTGCAGTCCTGTCCTGGGGCAGCCCCTAGCTTTATCTCTGCAGTGTCCTCTCCACTCAGAATTGGCCCTCCCATCGTGCCATGAGCCCATCTGTCCCCAGGTCCAGAGATATCCGAGCCACGTGCCCAGTTTCCTGAGCCAAACCCAGGGCTACCTGCGGAGCCGGCAGGACACCCTCCGCCGTGCGGCCATCATGCTCATAGGTGGGACAGCCCTGGGGTGGGTTTCACGGTCCCTCCCGCCCAGGGCTTTGGGAGCTGGACCAGCCCCCCTCTGCCAGGGCGAGGAACCAGATGGTCACATGTTTACTTATGTCCAGGTTTCCTGGTCCACCATGCGAGCCCCAGCTGCATCAACCAGGACCTGCTGGACTCTCTGTTCCAGGGTGAGGACCCGGCTCACCAGGGCGCAGGGTCCTGGGGTGGTGGCATGCCCTAGGGTGGAGTAGATGGGAGTGGATGGGTGGAGGTCCTGGAGCCGTTCTGGGCACCCCCCACCCTCCCACTCTTTACAGACCTCGGGCTGTTGCAGAGCGACCTAGAGCCCACGGTGGCTGCGGCAGCGCAAGTGTCGGCCCAGCAGGTGGCGCTGCTGGCCTGTGCACAAGGCCCACCCGTCAAGCCCCGCCTCCTCCGTCTTCGGCGCCGGGGCGGGGCCCGACCCCAGCCGGTCTATGCTGACAGCTCATTCCAGCCGCAGAGCCTTGCCGGCCGCTGGGGCTGCTCCCGACCGCGCTGCACCTGACCGGGGTCCCCAGCAGCAGGGTCAGGGCTGAGGACTGGGGCCTGGTGCCAGCATCCTGCCGACACTGTAGCAGCCCTTGTGGAGCAGATGTGCAGAAGAGGTCCGTGGTGAACCGTGCCTCCGCCTGGAGCTGGGTTCCAGTACCCATCTTTCCCAGAGGCCCTGTCATGGCAGCCACGTGGTGGAGAGGGACAGCTGCACCTCCAGGAGTCTGAGCCATTTCACCCTCACCCCCCTACCTCTTGCACCTGCCCCTCCACCTGTCCCTGGTCAGAACTGGCTCCCAGGCACCTGGAGTGTGCCCTGCAACCCAACCTTGGGTCTGGTACCTGGCCTCCCGAGCTGGGGTCTGGTGTGGAGGGGTCACTGTCTTCCGGCCCCTCCCTGGTCCAGGCATTCCATCCCCTGTCAGGTGCCACATCTGTCGCCAGCGTCCCGAGGTTCCTGGCTTGTGTCCTCCCTGCTCAAGAGGGGGTTCTGTCCACGCTTGCTGGCCCTCAGCCCGGCTCCACGTTCACCCCCATCATGTCAGACCGCACCGTCCCTGACCTCCCCCTGGACAGCACAGGCTGGGGTTACACCTATGACTTATGCAGGGCTGGCACCCCACTACCCCGAGGCTGAGCACGGGTGGCAGCTCCCCAGTGCCCTGCTCAGGGCTGACCGAGGATAGTATGGCTGGACATCTGAGGCAGAACCCCTTGGGGAGCCTCAGGGCTGTGACGTCCCTCAGGGTAAATGCCTGCTGCAACATGTCCCCACCCAGCGCCCCTCAGACAGGCCTGCTCACACCCCCCGGGACGTGCAGCCCTGTGGAGACCTGGGGCTCCACCTGCCCACCCCCAGCTTCTATCCAGAAAGCTTTTAAAATAAACACGTGTGGGTCAAAGCTGCGGACATCTGAGCCACCTGGAGGAATGAGCTAGGCCCGGAGGCCCTGGCCCAGCGGGCTGGCAGATAAGGCAGCTGTGGCCAGAGGCTGCATCAGCCTGGCGGTCCGGGCCCGGGCTGTGGCTGGGGTTGGGCCGGGTAGGCCCTGAGACAGGGGAAGCTGTGCTGTGGCCCAGCACGCCACATTGACGGGGCTAGAGCTGGGTGGGTCTGAGGTCTCAGGGTGGTCCTTGGGGCAGGTTAGGGTCAACCCAGGGCACGGGTACTGGCACCAGGGGCAAAATTCAGAGCCTCGGGGACAGATGCAAAATGGGGTCACAATAGGAGTGGAGTAATGGGGAGATGCCAGAGGGATCAGGAGGCCGTGGGGCTGCCATGAGGGGAGAGGAAGGAAGGGAGGGGGCCTGATGCCCAGCTGGCCTTCAGGGCCTCTCCAGCCAGTCGCCTGTCAGGGAGCCGGTGCCTCCCACAGGTGCTCCTGCCTCTGCACCAGCACTGGCCCGGGTCAGGCCAGCCCGTGGTCTCCTGCCTGGGTCCCATGCTGCGTCAAGCAGCCAGGTCCTGCTGAACTCACTGGAAGCACAGGCCTCCCTGTGTCTCTCGTCTCCGTCTCACTTCACCACCCAGGACAGGCCCCCCAGGCCCCCGGGGTGAGTGTGCGTCCCTGCCTTCTCCCAGGAGCACCAGAGTGCCAGCCACGTGCCAGCACGCAGAGCCTACCTGGGGAGGCCGGGGCAGCTGTGGTGAGCCCTGAGGGCCGCCCCTTCCTGGTGGCTGGTGTCTGGCTCAGGGCCGCCCCTGCCCTGCCGGGGAATGAGGCGTGTTTTGAAGTCCACATGGCCTCTGGGAGTGACTCCTCATGGGGCCCTCTACTGGGTCCCAGGGAGCTCGGGGCACAGTGGCCAGCCCCAGCCTCAGCCCATCTGGCTGTGGTAAGTCTCCCGATGGGCCAGCATGGGGGCTGACACAGCAGAGCCACACGCTCACTGCTTCCCAACCCTCCTGAGGGTCAGCCTCTCAGATGGGCTGTTGCTGGAGATCCTGCAGTGGTCCTGGACCCAAGGGCCAATAGCTGGCTTCTGAGTGGGGCTTGAAGGGGGCTTGCAGGGTCTGTGCCGTGGCTGGCCCCAGGGCTGGGTGCTTATGAGCCACAGGTGAGGTTCTTTGGGCCCAGGGACCTTCTCCCATTGCTGGTGTTATCTGTCCAGTTCCCTGAGAGCTTTCAGAGAAGGCCCATGGCCTGAGGGCCTCTGAGCCTCCGTCTTCCTGCATGGAGGGCTGGTTTTGCAGGGACCTCTGTGGCTTGCATCTTGGGGTCACGCTGACATCTGTCCAATACTAACTTCCCTGCTGGGCTTGGTCCCAGCTGTGCTGGGCTGCTTCCCTGTCCCCTTTGGCAAGCCCTGTGATGAAAGGTATGGTGGCCACCCCACCAGGTGAAGGCTGGCGGCCCCCATGCGCAGGGATGACAGCCCCTCTGGCTGCAGCGGACATGGCCCCACCTGCTGCTGAGCCCTCCAGGCGAGTACAGTGCTGCCCCGGGCTGGCTTCTCAGGTGCATCTGTGTGCACTGCCCCCTCCAGGCACTGTCACCTCTGGGTAGATTCACGAGGGGACCTAAGGCCAGTTATCCCTTGGGTCCCTGCTTCCCCGGGAGCCTCTTAGCAACCCAGGCATGCAAGGTGCGTGCCCAGCAGCCACCTCACACCCCTCGCCCGTCGCCGGGGCTGAGCCAGGCCCACCACCCTCAGACGCAGGTGCACCGTGTGAAGCCAGCCTCACTACGTCAGTGCTCACCTCCCACAGGCAAGCAGGTAGGAGGGTGTGCCCTAGTGCCGTGGGGTGGGAGGAGAATGGCGGGGAGACGTCTGCTCTGGGCATTGATGTGCCCCCAATCCTGTGTGGGCAGGCCCCACCCCTATGCCCCCTACCCCAGAACCAGGACTCCTCAAAAGGTCAGCAGCCAGTTTTTTCCTCGTAAACTCCATTTATTGGGTTTCCGAGCTTCCGGGCCTGTGCTGAACTGCCCACAGGGCTGAGGGGCTCCTGGCCTTCCTAGGGCTGGCAGCTGCTGGGCACAAGCTCAGCCTGATTGGAGGGCTGCCAGGCTGCAGATGTGCAGGTTTAGCTGGGCTCCTGGCCCAGTGCTGACAGCAGGACCAGGGAGGCGTAGAGCGCGCAGGTGGGGTCCTGAGCCGGCGGCTCCCAGCACACGTGGGGAGCGCCCACCTGCAGCTCCAGGCCACATTCCTCCAACAAGATCCAGGCAAGCGCCTCCTGGCCCCAGTCGTGGCCCAGGAGCTCAGGAGGCAGGGATATGGCTCTGCGCTGCTGCCAGGGGCTACCCTGCTGGAGTACGCTTGTCACCTGCCAGGACAGGGGACCTGGTCAGACAAGGGTCTTGAGAGCCTCAGTCCTGAGCCTCTAGGCCCCCTGTGCCTGCCACGCCACCCTTCCCCGGCTGCACCCAGAGCCCTCTCCGCAGGCCCAGGCCGTCCCCACATCCCATGGCTCTCACCAGGTCCAGCTGCCCTGGCAGGGCCCCGGTCTCCAACGCCATGGCCAGCAGTGCACGCTGGGTGTCATTCAGCACTGTGGAGACAGCTCAGGTCAGCACAGGCTCTGGAGGCAGGAAGTGGAACCATACCCCTCCTTTGCCCAGACCAGCCCCCTGCTCAGGGTGCTCACCGGCCAGCGCGCCCACAAGGTAGCAGACCGGGACTGCAAGTTCCTGCACCAGCTCTCTGGAGGGGAGCACCAGGCACTCGAGGACAGCACCTGCCGGGCCATCCAGGGGCTCAGCCCGCCCGTAGCACAGGCCCTGCTCCAGCTGGCGCAAGGTACAGGTCAGGGAGCCCGGCTGCAGGGGCAGGCCTGCCCACTCTGCCCGGTGCCCCTTGCCCACCCCACCCCACGCCCCAGCTAACCGACTCCTCCAAGGTTCGCAGGGCCGGCGGGCTCCGCAGCGCAGCAGCCAGGCCCTCCTGCAGCTGCCTGCTCAGCTCCAGCTCCATCTGCTGCAGCGCCTGGGCCCCGGCTTCCACCTCTGCCTGCAGGCCTTGGAAGTCTTGGGTGTCGGCCCACTCCTCAGAGGCCCCGTCTGTAGAGACAGAGGACCTGCATGCGTGAGCACCGTGGGCCTGGTGAGGAGGGCAGACCACAGAGGGTCCTGGTGCAGTCAGGAGGACACTGACCTGTCAGAAACTTGAAGTGGTCGTGGAGGGACCTGATCCCAGAGCGGCCCGAGTCCTGCAGCTGGCCGCCTGCGCCACTGGGAGGCTTGAGGCCTGGGTGAGGGCACATGGCCAGGAGAGGGAGGGCAGTGCCGGCCACTGCAGGGCGCTCCTGAGCCCAAGAGGGCTGAGGCCTTCTCTGGGACACACAGCCTCTGGCACCACCCCTAGCCAGCAGCCCAGGGCAAACGGAGGCCGAGGGGACCCAGCAGCAGGCCATCACTGGGTTACCCCTCGCAGGGGTACCTGGGGGGTGTGCACTGCCTTAGAAGTCTGCCTGGCCACCCCTGCTCTGAGCATACGAGGACTCGATGTCCAAGGGGGACCCTGGACAGCTGGGCTGGGGGTCTTACCTGTAGGAGGCGGCCCGAAAGTCCTTTGCTTCCTATCCGGCACGAGGAGGACCTCTGGTGGCCAGGCAGGAGGCTCAGCGCAGCTTCCCACCTCCCTCACAAGCCACCTGCTCCCACCCAGCTCAGGCCTGCCCGCCACCCACACACCAGAGCAAGGACCTGGGCTGCTACCCACGGCCCGACCACTGGCAGCTCTGCAGGCCTCCGCTCTGCCCAATGTCTGCCCTGAGGACACCCCAGCCCTTGCTCACCCCAGTCAGAGCCGATAACCAGCTGGGCCAGCCGGAAGGCAAGGATGCTGCCCGACGGGATGGTGACCGTCTTCTTTTGGCTCAGATGGCCCTGGCCCTCGCCCTGAGGGATGGACATGGGCTCAGGCCTAGTCCCTGGGCACGGGAGTGTGATCTGAGTGTTTGGGACAGGCCTCCCATGGGCAGTGGCCACACAGGCTGTAGGCAAGTTCTACTCACTGACCAAATGTGGGGCTCCTCCCCGGGGGTCTCAGCAGAGCCCACCCTGCTGCTGGGGTGCCGCCCTCCTGCCGCCTGGCCCTCCATGCCACGTATCCCTTGTGGGCCAGGCGTGGCTGGGCTGGCCACACACACCTGCAAGCACATGGCCCCGGGCAGTGCAAACCGGCCCGAGCCCTCCCGCTTCTGGCTCCGGGTGACTTCCACCTCCCTCTGTGTCTGCAGCACCTCCGTCACCACGTACACGTCATCTCCGCGGCTGCGCAGCTGCTGCAAGACCTTGGGCTCGGGCTGCCTCAGACGCCTGTGGCATGGGAAGGCAGGGCAGGCTCAGGCTGGGCCGTGCCCCTGCTGGCCTGCTGCCGCCGGGGCACCCAGGGATCTGTGGATGCTCAAGCCGGGTGGCCTTCCTGGGGAATCCCAGGAGTATCCAAGGGGAGGCTGTGGGGGAGGGGCAAGGCCTAGGAGTGGGTCCCTGCCTTTGCTCACCAGGGGAGGGGGCTCCCCACCCTCCTTGGGTCCCAAGTGAGGGTCAGATTACCTGTGTCCCTGTCTGCTCCACCCCCTCATAGCAGCCTGGGCAAGGCCTGACCCCCAAAGCTTCCAGGGCATGCTGGACTAACTGGCCCTCAGGAGGCAACCCTAGCAACCGTGACCTTTTCAGCCCCCTTTCCAGACCACGTACCCACAGCCTTCCCAGGAGAGGGGCAGTTTGGGGAGGCAGTACCCCCTAAACCGGGCTCCCCTCTCCTGGTGCAGGGCCTCCCTCCTACACCCCCCAAGAGCTCCCCTCTCCTGGTACAAGACCTCCCTCTGCCCCCCAGAGCTCCCCTCTCCTGGTGCAAGGCCTCCCTCTGCCCCCCAGAGCTCCCCTCTCCTGGTGCAGGGCCTCCCTCCTGCACACACACCCCCAGTGTTTCCCTCTCCTGGTGCAAGGCCTCCCGTCTGCCCCCCCACCCATCCCCAGGGCTCACCTCTCCTCATGCAGGGCCTTCCCGACCCCTTGGGTCTCACCTCTCCTGGTGCAGGGCCTCCCAAGTGTTCGAGCGCACACGCAGCAAGCACACGTTCATGGAGACACTGGTGCTGCCCGACACCGTGGCCTCACCCGCAAGCCTCCCCTGTCCTGGGGCTGCCAGCTCCACACTGCCCTGCAGCTGCCCGTCCATGGCGTCGTAGAAGTGGAAGGAGCTGTCATGCTCTGGATCTGGAGCAAGACCAGGCCTGAGGCCCCATCCCACAGCCCTGTTCCACCTCAGGCACTGGGACAGCAGAAAGACCCACCGTCTGGAAGCCAAGGACCCAGAGGCCCAGGGCTGGTGGAGCCAGCAGACTGCAAGCTGGGCCTGGCCTCTCCCCCTCCTCACCCCGGTCTCACAGAGCTGCTGCAGCACTTGGTACCTGGTTCCGGGGCCTCGGGCACCAGGATGTCCTTGATGGACAGGTTGACACACGTGTACCGGGGTCTCCAGAACCAGGAGCTGGAGGGCTTCCTGCTCACCAGGCAGTAGGGCTGGAAGCCGGTGGAGCTCCGCAGGCTCTCCACAGGGATGAGCTCCCCGCCGCGGTCCAGCTCCCGGACCACACTCCGGACCACCCTCTCAAAGGCCGATGGCATCTCCACAGGGGACAGGCTTTGTGCCCTGGGGCTGCGGGAGGGGGGGAAGGGCTGGTTCCTGAGTACCCCCAGCAACGGAGAACCCTGCCTCCTAGGCCACCCTGGTTAGGTGAGACGCTCCTGCCCGGACCACAGCAGCACAGAGTGTGCACCTGTCACCTGCTCCCCACCTCTCTGCCAGGCAGGGGTGTCATTCGTGGCCCTCAGGAAGACCCAGGCATCGCACCTCCATCCATGGCCCTGAAAACAGGCTCTGGGACTGTCATTGGGTCAGGGGCAGACCTCCGCACTCATAAGGCTTAGGGCTGCCCCGGAGGAAATGAGGGCTGGGGGGCCAGGCCTGGCTCCCGCCAAAGCTCCAGAGCTGGACAGCCACGGAGGACCCAGCCTCAGCCCAGGAAAGCTCGAGGCCCTGAGCGACATGGAATGGAGGCTGGGCCGAGAAGGCACTGGGGTCAAAGGGCTAGCACCAGGGCCTGGGAACCCGGAAGTCTGCTGCCCCAGCGCTACCCCTAGTCCTGCCCCAGCGCTGCTCCTAGCTCTGCCCCAACCCCGAGTCCCTATTCCAGCCCTGCTCCTGTCCCTGCTCCTATCCCTGCCCCAGCCCTGCTCCTGTCCCTGCCCCAGCCCTGCTCCTAGCCCTGCCCCAGCCCTGCTCCAGCCCTGCTCCAGCCCTGCTCCTATCCCTGCCCCAGCCCTGCTCCAGCCCTGCTCCAGCCCTCCTCCTGTCCCTGCCCCAGCCCTGCTCCTAGCCCTGCCCCAGCCCTGCTCCAGCCCTGCTCCAGCCCTGCTCCAGCCCTGCTCCTATCCCTGCCCCAGCCCTGCTCCTGTCCCTGCCCCAGCCCTCCTCCTGTCCCTGCCCCAGCCCTGCTCCTAGCCCTGCCCCAGCCCTGCTCCAGCCCTGCTCCTGTCCCAGCCCTGCCCCAGCCCTGCTCCTATCCCTGCCCCAGCCCTGCTCCTGTCCCTCTTCCAGCCCTGCTCCTGTCCCTCTTCCAGCCCTGCTCCTATCCCTGCCCCAGCCCTGCTCCTATCCCTGCCCCAGCCCTGCTCCTATCCCTGCCCCAGCCCTGCTCCTGTCCCTGCCCCAGCCCTGCCCTGCTCCTATCCCTGCCCCAGCCCTGCTCCTGTCCCTGCCCCAGCTCTGCTCCTAGTCCCTATTCCAGCCCTGCTCCTAGTCCCTATTCCAGCCCTGCTCTAAACTCTAACCTAGGCCAGTCCTTCCTCTGAGCAGCTTGGCCTCTGCTTGGGGGGGGGGGGGGGAGGACTCTGCCGCTGGGACAGTCTTTGCCCAGAAGGGCCGACATTCCCCACCCAGTGCTAGCTCGGAGCCCACCTGGTGCTAGGGGGCTCTACCCTGATTGCCTGAGGGCTGTACCCACCAGCAAAGTGAATCTGACGCTGCCCTGAGGCTGGTGGAGGCGCCTGCTCTGCCCAGGCGCTGCAGAGGAAGCGGGGGAGATCCGCCGAGGAAGTGAGTGCGCGCCGCTGGAGATGGCCAGACCCAAAAGTGAAACCCCGGCCTGACTCAGCGGCGCGCCCAGGCCATCCCGGAAACGCCCAGGCCGGCCTGCCTCCCTACTGGCCCTCTCCTCCCTGGACCCCCCCCCCCCCCCCCCCCCCCCCCCCCCGCCCCTCGTTCGTGAGTCCCAAGACCCTGGGCCTCCCCCAACCCGGCAGCCTCAAACCACACCAGGCTTTGTGGAAAATGGGGCCAGTTAAAGGGCGGGAACTGAGGTTTCTCCAAAGCAGGCAGATGAAGTGCTGTGAAAATGCAGCCCTCAGCCGTCAGGCAGTGCGGACTGAAGTCGCAATCTAGCGAGGTGGCGCTTCTCACCGGGCTGTAGCACTTTGCATGCAGGTGGCCTCCCTGCATGGCTGGGTACGCAGTGGGTACCCAGCAGTCCCTCCGCAGGAGACCTGAGTTATCCTGACCCAGCAATTCTGAGTTCAGAAATAAGTGAAGACTTGAGCAGACACTTGGGTGTTGCCAGAGGGCACGTGCGCTCACCAGAGACAGAGACAGACCAAGGAGAGGGAGAGCCTGCTCCTGGGGCATGGCTACTCAGATCCTACCTCCCCCATCTCACTCCCTTTAGGGTTTGACAGTTACCCCCAGAGTATTTCCCACCGTTGCCCGCACATGTGCACACCCAGCGTTTCCACCAGGTCCTGGGTCCGGCCCACAGACGGAGGCCCGTACCCCTGCAGCATCATTGCCCCAACCCTCCTGTGGGGACAGCCCCCACTCCCGCCAGCTGAGGAGGGGGCGGAAGGATGCATGAGCCTGTGGGAACCTGGCCAGCTGTCCTGCGGGACTCCACTCAGCTGCAGGGGGCAAAGCACTGGGCCTGGCACCACGTGGGTGGCCCTGGCCATGTGCTGAGGGAGTGGCCACATGCAGATACTGGTCCCACGGCTCTATTTCTGTGGAACACCAGAAGAGGCAGATTCACAGGCCGTGACTTGGAGCAGTGGTTGCCCGGGTCTGGGGGCAAGGGACAGCAGCGGGGTTCACACTCTCAGTCGCGCGTGTTGACAAGCCTCAGCCAGAGCCCAACGGAGCCTCCCGCGGCGTGGGACTGCTGACTCGCGCGACAGACGCCGGCGACACAAACCGTTCCCCGCCGCCCGCCGCTCCCAGACCCCGGCCCGCGCTCCCGAGGCATCGCCAGCCCCTCTGCGCGTGCGTGGCCCCGCCTCCGCGCCGGGGTTGCCAGGACGACGGCGCTCCCCGCAGAGCGGCGGCTCCGGCTCCGCCCCTCCCCTCCACCCCGCCTTCAGGAAGCGGTCGCGCCGCGATGACGTCAAGGGGGCCCGGCCGGGCTTCGGGGACTCTGGAGATGGAGGAGAAGGAGCAATTACGGCGGCAGATCCGCCTCCTGCAGGGTGGGTCGGGCCGGGGGACCGGGGCTGGGGCCGCGGGCGGCGCGCGTCCCTCCTTCCCCTCCCCGCGAGGCGGGCCCCGCTCTCCTCCCGGTGGTCGGTCGGGGCCCTCACGGCTGCCGGCCGCCTGGCCGGTCCCCTCGGCCCCTCAGGGCGCGGCGCGGCGGGGCCGACGCTCGTAACCGGCGGAGGCGGCGGCCTGCCTGACGCGCAGTCCGGGCCGCCCCGCGCCGGCCTCGGCGTCCCCACAAGCGCTTCTAGACCCCCGTGGGCATTTCTAAACTTCGAACAGAAACGTAGGTAAAGTCGTTCTCGCCACGAGAAGACTCGGGGGTTCGGAAAGTGTAAGGAGCTGTCCAGGCTGAGCTGTCGCCAGGTCTGAGCCCCTGGCCGGGCCGGGACGACGGGGATAACTGGCGGTCGGGCCGCGACCGCCTGCCGTTGCTGCCCACCGCCCCAGGGTGCTCTCCAGGGGCTCAGTGGGAGATGGGCATGGCAGCACCGCGGGGGACTCCAGGGCCAGGTGTCTCTTCTGTAAGGAGGGTAGTGAGAGGGCTGCTGGAAAGAGCCTGTTTCCTGTGTTTTCTTTAAAAAAAATCTTGGCCAGAGGGCATGTGTGCTCACTGGAGAGAGGGAGAAAGTAGTCGACCATTTAGGCGACCACTGTTGGAGTACTGAACCGGGCAGCATAAAACTCGCTGGGTGTGTGCCTGCCTGTCCAAAATCCCGAGAGATGAATGGAGAAGGGATTGCGGCATGTCTATCCCCTCTTGGGCGTGATTTCTCACTTTTGTTTGTCTCTGACAACCATATGCACCCTAAGACAAAAAACCTCTCATTAAGAAGGTGACCAGCAGGTGGCGTGGTGGTTAAGGCGCTGAGCACTCCCACCTGGCCGACCACGGTTTGAGTCCCAGATATGGTGGCTTGCTTTCTCGCTTTTTCTCTGTCTCTCTTTCTAGTCAAGTTGAAATGAATGAATGAATAAATAAAATTAAATAATTATTAAGAAAGAAAGAAAAAAAGAAAAAGCACTTCCCCCATGGAGAATAATTCACCCTTCTTCTCTACTCCCCCCCTCCCACCTCAGTGTTTTGGGTAAACACACACCCAACACATTTTTCAAGCCATGGTCCAGGTCTCAAACCCTGTAGGGTCCAGCTCTCTTCACCACCATGCCATAATTTTTTTAAAATTCTGTTGTCAAGCCTGGACTGCCCAGATGTATCAGCTTTGTGAAGTTCAGTGGAGATTCTTCTTTTTTTAAAATTTGCCAGAAGTTATGTGTGCTCACTTGAGAGAGACAGAGGGAGACAGCGCCCTTCGTGGGGTGTGGTCATGCCACAATTCCTTCTCCATTCCACCCCCTTTTTAAATTTTGTGTGTGTATATACACACCTCTTTTTTTTTTAAGGTTTTTGCCATAGGATGCATATGCTTGTCAGAGAGGCGACCGATGACAGAGACAGTAAGAAAGTGAGAAGTGACCCCCCCGTGGGTGGAGGAGATAGCCGCACCACAGTCCCTTCTTCCTTCCTTCTTTCTTTCTTTTTTTTTTTTTTTTTGGAGAGGTTTTCACTATAGGGTGCGTGCGCTTGCCAGACAGAGACATAGAGACAGAAAGCGAGAAATCACCCCCCAGGGGGGATGGTCACGCCGCAATCCCTTCTCCTCCACTCTCCTCTCGGGATCTTGGGCACGCACGCACACGCGCCTGGCGTGAGTTTTAAGCAACCGGGTCTGGGACGCAAACCGCGGTCGACTACGTGGGAGTCCAGCGACATGGCCATTACGGTAACTGCTGGTTCCCAGTCCCTTCTTTCTCTTGCCAGGATCTTGGGCACGCACGCACATGTGCTTGGCATGATTTTCCAGCTGCCAGGTCCAGGACTCAAAACTGCTGTTGACCACATGGGAGTCCAGTGTCCAACCTCTATGCCATCTGTTGGCCCCCACACCTGTTTTTTTTTTTTTTTTTCCCCCTTCCTTTCTTCTTTTATTAAAACATTTATTTATTTGTTGTGATTTTTGGGCTGCTGGGTCTGGGACTCAAAGGCCATGTAGGAGTCCAGTGCCTCATCCACCATGCTATCTGCCAGCCCCACATATCCTGTGTATATGTGTGGGGTTTTTTTTAAGAGAGACTTTTGTTAGAGGTGCATGTGCTCGCTGGAGGGACAGAGACTGACACAGAGACAGAAAGTGAGAAATTACCCCCTAGGGGGATGGCCACACCACAGTGCCCTCTCTTCCGTTCTCCTCTCAGAATTTTGGACACGCACACAAGCACAAGCACCTTCTGTGAGTTTCAAGCTGCTAGATCTGGGACTTGAACCGTGGTCATATGACCCAGTGCCTTAACCATTATGCCAGCTTAACGTGCTGGCCCACATCCTGTGTTTAAGCTGCTGGGTTGGAGACTTGAACCGTGCAGTCAGCCATGTAGAGTTCAGCACCTTTAATTATTAGATTGTGGACTAGCCCAGGCTTGTTGTTCTTTAAAGTTTACTTATTTCCATGAGCAAGGAAGACAGGAGAGACCGAGATACAGCACCTCTGACAGGTCTTGCAATTGCTGTGTACGCCCTGCTTCAGCTAGCCCTGGGTCGCGGGCACATGCGTGCCAGCATATTCAGTTCTCCAGATGTGACCTGGCAACCTTCCCCTGTGGGCCGGCCTTGCAGAATACTGTGTTTCATCACCAGGCCACCGTCCAGCGCCTTGGAGATGATTAAAGTGCACTCCCGTTCTCTTTTTCGTGTGTGGGCAAGCCAGAGGGCCTCTGTGGCTTACTTGTCCCCTCTGGTCCAGGCATTACAGCACAGGCCCTTGCTGATCTCTTCCTGTGTAGTGACCTTCCTCTCCAAGGGGGTAGGCCCAGAGGTGGCAATAGGGACTGTTGTGCTGCAGGGGTGCCTTTTGGGTAAGAGGCAGAAAGAGGACTGATGTGGGAATGACAGGCCTAGGGGGATTGGGCTGGATTGTCTGTGGTTCCCAGGGTCTGGTGGCTGCCCTTCATGAAACTATAGGGGCTTGGGAGTGGGGGGGGGGTCTTGGGTTTTTCCACCAGTATCGTCACTGATTTTATTTCTCAGTTTAATTGAGCCTGTGACTCTGTTTTAGGTTTGATCGATGATTACAAGAACCTCCACGGCAATGCCCCTTCCTCGTCTGCTCCCCGGTGGCAGCCACCTCCTTACCACCATGGCAGGGCCTTCAGTGCTTGCTACCCTCGGACAGGCCGGAGAGGCTTCTCGCACCATGGGCCTGTGTGGCGCAAGAAATACTCTCTTGTGAACATGCCCCCAGGGCCTTCAGACCCCCCCGGTGACCGTGCTGTACAACTGTCTCTTTGGGGCAGGGGCAGGGGCAGGAGCAGTCAGGGTCCTGATCCCCAGCAGTGTGTTCTTGAGAGACAGGTCCAGCTCAGTCCGGATCAGAACATGGTCATCAGAATTAAGCCGCCATCAAAGTCTGCCTCTGCCAGTGCTTCAGGGACCCAGCAGGGCTCTTTTCAGGAATATGAGGATACCCCTTGGGGTAACCAAAGACCCCAGGGTGGTGAAGGTGAGCCTCCAGGTGGCCAGCTGCAGCCCTCGAGGCCAGGAAGAGCCAGGGGGAGCTGCAGTGCAGACTATCCTGTCCTGGTCTGCCAGGAGGAGCCCAGCAAGCCTCAGGTGGTGAAGTCTGCTGGTAGTGTGAGCCATAGCCCCTCGGAGCCCCGGCGGACAGCCAGTGAGGGTGCAGTCGCAGCCAAGGCCCGCCCCACGCCCTCCACCCTGCCTGTGCGCGCTGCTGAGGCCCCAGGCCGGCAGGCAGGCACGCCCTCTGCAGGCAGCTGTGCTGCACAGCTCCTCGTGGGTGGATCTCCACGTCAGCTGGCCCCCTCTGGCCCACCAGCCAGCCCTCCAAGACCTGCCTCAGGACCCAGGCCAGCTCGAGAGCCTCCGCTGCTCGCACCCTGCCGGACAGACAAGTTCCGGAAGAGCAGCTACAAGTGGGTAGCTGCCTCAGCGAGGAGTCCCCGGGCCACTCGGAAGGCTGGGAATCCCAGAGTGGCCTCAGAGACCATGTGCAAGGTGCCCTTTGGCACAGCAGAAAAGACGGAGAAGCTTCAGCCCCGAGCCGGCCCAGAGGCAAAGCCCAGGAAGCCGGCTGCGTCCTCCAAGCCTGGGCCCTCGCCAAGCAAGTACAAGTGGAAGGCCTCCAGCCCCTCTGCCTCCTCCTCTTCCTCCTTCCGTTGGCCGTCAGAGGCTGGCAGCAAGGAGCATGCCTCCCAGCTCTCCCCGGTGCCATCCAGGTCCCCTCCAGGGGACTCATCAGCAGTGGGACCTAGTGGTTCGAAGTCACCCTTGGGTGACACCTCACTCTCAGCTTACAAAGTGAAGAGCCGCACCAAGATCGTTCGGAGGCGGGGGACCACCAGGTAGGTGTCTGCCCGTCTGCCCTCCATGGTTCCATGGGATCCTCTCTGGGCAGATGGGGCCAGCATTGTCCACTCGGCCCCTGAGTGGAGGAATTCGGGCCATTGTGTAGCCTCTTTGGGCATTTGCTGGGCAGCTTCCGTTGCACGTTCATAGAGCCTATGCACCAAGGGATTGTGAAAGGCCAGGCAGTGAACCCGCCGCCAGTGTAAGAGCAGTGTGTCTGCCCTGGCCTGAGCTATGGGTTGCAGGAGGCCTTGCCCTGTAGGCTCCTGTCCCAGCCCAGGGCTCTGGGAGTCTGCATTGGGCACCCTGGGGGGAGAGCCTTTACCCCAGAGGGAGCAGACTGTTCAGTGTGCCAGCTGACCTCTGTGTCAGGTGACCAGGCCAGCCACTGCCTTGCTGTCTCCTTCCTAGCCCACCACCCTGTGGGGCCACTCAGTCGAATTCAGTAGCGACCTGGTGGTGGTGGTGGTGGTGGCTGCCACCAAAGTGGCACATGTTGTCCCAGCAGGCTCCTTGCAAATTCCCCCTAGGAAGTTGTTCCTGCGGCCTGACCTTGGACTCTGGCTCTGGCCGGTTGTCCTGGCCTGCACTGTCGGGGTCCCCTCTGGAATCGCATGGCCCCCTGCCTGCCATTCCTTCTGTTCCAGGAAGGGGTTTGGCTCTGCCCTGCACTGGTGGGGTGCTGCGTTCAAGGGAGTATGGAGAGGGGGCCTTGAGAAGCAGCCCTCTTACGGGACCTGGGAGGGGGTCTCCTCCCCTAGGCTTGTGCAGGGCCCATCTGGCCTGTGGAGGTTGGGAGGGGTGGGACGTCCCTGACAGAGTTCAAGGGCCTCTGCTCTCTCTGGGGAGCAGCCTGCCCTGGCCCAGGGCCCTCTGTGGTTTTGGAGCCAGCCTGCCCATCACCTGGCTAGGAAGGGGGGAGGGAACAGCTCATGAGATGAGTGGGAACCTCTGAGCCAGGCCCAGCCTGCTTGGGGCCCCTGTGTCTGTGTGGGCCAGGCAGGACTGTCCTCGGGCCTGCTGGGAGCTGCTGTGTCTTGTTCCTATAGCCTTCCTGGGGACAAGAGCAGCCCCTCATCTGCTGCCCTCTCCAAGACCCACCCCAGCCTCCGGAGGAGACAGGCCTCGCGGGCCAGGAGCAGCCCAGTCCTGAGGAAGACCCCCAACAGAGGCCTGCTGCAGGTCTCCAGGCACCGGCTGTGCCGCGTGCCCCCCAGCAAGGCCCATCTCTCCTCCAAGGAAGGTAGGTGGGGAGAGCCCAGGGGAGCTGGGCGAGGACCGCCGCCTGGCTGCACGTGTCCTGGCCATAGAGGCCCTGCCGGGCCAGGCCAGCGGAGGGCAGGGTGGAGAGCATGCTGGTGGCCTTTTCTGCACACCCACTGTCACCCAGTGTCCTCCCTCCTGGGAGAGGAGAGGGCTGCAGCTCATACCTAAGACTTCCCAGGGTGCCTGGGCCCTCTGTGGTCTGCTGTGGGGTGCATGTCTGCCATTTGGAGGCGTCAGTCCCTGAGAGTTGAGGGCCTGGTGGGCTGCAGAGAGGAGCTGCCCGGGGCTCTGAGAGCCCTTTGTGGCGATCTGGGCATGCCCAGCTGCAGGGGTGAGGCAGGCCCTGGCCCTGGTGTGGATCTCAGCACCCCATGCTGGTGGAGTCCGGGCTGGCATGTGCAGGTGCTCCTAGTGAGGGTGGTGCTGGCAGGACCCTGGGTTTTGTGTAGGTGCACCCGATCCCTTGGAGCTGGTGGCTGAGTGCACAGCCAGGTCCCAGGCTCCTGTGAGGTCTGGGGACCATGGCGTGTCGGGGACCAGCAGGCTGGTTGTGGTGGCCTGGGCAGGCTGGGGGGGCGTGCTCCTGACCATGGGCTATGTGTCAAGCTCTGGGAGCCCTGCTGAGGCCAGGAAAGCTTTGGAGAATGCGCTGTGGGTCCCAGGCGCTGGGCTTGGGCCTGTGCTGTGGGGGCTGGCGCTGGGAGACTGCGGCACAGGCTGTTTCTGTCTGTGTGCCGTGTTCCATGGCCGGGATGGCCACCCCAAGGTGCCTGCAGCCAGAGGGCCTGAGCAGGAGGTGGGAGTGCAGTGGGTGGCCCTGGGGCAGGAGGAGCCCAAGGTACCCCAGCCAGGCCCCTGCCTGCTCTTCTCTGGCCGAGAGCAGAGTGGGGCGCTGCTTTTTCCTGTGCATGGGGACCCATAGGGAGCAGCTGGGCAGTGCGGAGTGAGGGGTTCCGTCTTTGCCCTGCCTGCCCAGGGCGCCTTTGCCAGGAGGCCAGGGAGCAGCTTCCGCATGAGAGCCTGTGGGGGTTGAAGGGGCAGCCACCGAGTGGGGAAAGGAGTTGTTGCTCAGGGGCACCCGCCCACTTACTCGCCCACCCCTGTGAACTGCGTGGCACTGTGCCCAGGCAGCAGGCTCCCAGAGACTGGATGCCAGGGAGCCCTGGGGCATGTTCTGGTCATGAGTGCCTTCAAGGAAGAGGGAGCAGACTGGGCCGCAGGTGGGGAGGGAGCGGGTTTGCTGGGTGCGGAGGACACCCTGGAACCCTAGAACCCTGGAGCCTTGGGGCCCTGGAGGCCTGGACCCCCCACCCCCACCACCGCCCTGGAGTGCCTGCTCTGCAGACTGAGGATGGGACTGGAGGGAGCCCTGTGGCCAGCAGGTCGTCCAGGAGCAGTGGGCCAAAGGGGCTGGGGCAGGTCATAAGGAAGGGTCTCGGAGTCCTTGGTAAGGAGAAGGGGTTGCTTTGGGTCTCCAGGGGCGGGAGCCGGGACTCAGGGTCACTGTTCTCGGGTGTGTGTTGGGCCCTGGAATGCCAGCAGGCATGGAGCAGGCCTGCTCAGGCCTGGAGAGGCCTTGAGTGCGGTGCTGGTGCCTGTGTCCTCCAGTAGCCACGTGGGCAGGCGGCCTCAGACAGCCATCTCGAGACCCCAGGCAGGTGGAGGTGACGGTGTGGGCTGGCTGTGGCAGGACACAGGCTGGCCAGGACTTCAGGAAGCCACTGTGGAGCCCCCCCAGGCTCCCTCCCTGCCTATCCTGAGCCCCAGGGCTCCTGGCTCCCCAGGCAGCTGTAGACAGACACAGGAAGGTACTCTGGGTCCTGGGTACTGCCACCTGGGAGGGCTGGGTCCAGAGCCTCTATGGAGCAGAGGGGCCCAGCCAAGGCTGCCCACCCTCCGGCTGGTGGAGTCCTCTCATTTCTCTCCCAGAACATCCAGGGGGGACCCAAGGCTCTTACCCTGGGTGGGAGGGGGAGAGGCTTCTGGGAGCTGCGCAGCCCCGCCGCCAGCAGGGGGCGCACTTGCCCCTCTCAGCCCCTTCGTCCACCTTTTTCTGGTAATTGATCGCCTAATTTCCTCTTTATGTGAAGGAAAGCAGATATCAAGTAATTTGTAGCAATAACCTGCTAATGCTGGGCCAGTATCGAAACTCCCCTGTTCATTTCAAGTGGCAGATAAAACACTAATACATAATTATCCTTGCAAATTGGATTGTTTTAAATAACCAAAAGGCTACGGCCAGGAGAAAGCGATCCCATCTCCCTCGAGTTACTATTGCGGGGTAATTGCCGCGTTCAATCAATTTCCCTGGCATTAGAAATTCCATCACAATCAACATTAAGCTTTATTCATTGTGATGGCTAAGAGCCGGGCCATTTCTCCTCTTTTTCTTAACTGGCAAAATTAATCAGGGAAGAGATTTTAAACATTTACCCGTGTGAAAGAGGTCAGCTCTGCCACTATATTCCGCTATATTGCTTAGCAGATAAGGGGGCTAATAAAAGAAAATTGAATTACTGACGATCACCAGGAGCAGAGAGTGTAAAACCCAGCAATCGCCAGTCCAGGGAAAGGGAGAATCAATTTTCTTGGGACAAGGTGTGCTCATTTTTTATTTTGGCGCATATTATCAGCAATTTAATTTGAGAGCGCATAAACAGGAGGAAGCAGTTAGGGAATAATGAGCCCGGAGGTGCGGAGTGCTGGGGTATATGCTGTACACAATTTATTTGGCACAACAGATAATCGCTTTAATTGAATTCAAAACTGCATTGTTCAGCAGCCCCGTGGCCGCTCAGGCCTGGGGGTTGAGAGCTGAGCAGGTTCCAGGCTGGCTCCTCCCACCCTCCCAGCCCCTGAGCGTTCTCAGGACCCACCTCTTCCTCCCTTTTCTCCTGGG
Organism: Tupaia tana; assembly: GCA_026018925.1. Lineage (NCBI taxonomy): Eukaryota > Metazoa > Chordata > Mammalia > Scandentia > Tupaiidae > Tupaia > Tupaia tana. The sequence goes on along the minus strand of JAKSZU010000008.1, from coordinate 93,288,768 downwards.
GATAGCCACAAGAGACATCCCGGAAAGGGCCCTGGGGCCTGGGGAGGCTGTGTTTCCTAGGGGCTGCCACGGAGACCAGCTTCCTGCAGCTCCAGCAGAGGAGGCATTTGGGCAGAAGGGAGGGCCTCTCAGAGTCTGGGAGACAGCGTGCAGTTGGCACTCCGCAGGCACCATGGAACCTGGCGGTGGCCACCTGTGCTGGGCTCTTGCTCTGGTGTGGGGCCAGGGGCCCAAGGCCATCTATGGTGCTCACCGAGCCATGGCCTGGGCCCAGTGCTCTGACTGGCTGCCCAAGGCCACAGGCTTAACTCTGCTGAGCCTGGCCAGGCCAGGACAGAGGCCCTGCTCTCCCTGGCCGCCCTGTGCCTCAGACCAGGAGACTTCTTGGGGGCCATTTGTCATGGGATGCCTGCCAGCCACCTGGGAACACCTGATATCACGTGTCCAGGGAAGGTCTTTACCCTAGGAGTGTGTTGGGTGGGGGGGCCCTCTGCTTCACCTGCCCAGGGTGGCGGGTGTGGGCAGTAGCCCCGCCTCTCCCTGTCCCTCTTGTGTCGTGCCAGGCAGGCAAGGCAGAGCATGGTGGGCCAAGGTGCGGGCCTGCTAGAGGGCTGGGAGGGCTGGGCGCACCCATGCCCTGCACGCCGGCGGTGGGCAGGGAGGGGCTGGCTTTCAGGGTGCCTGAGACCTGCCAGCTGCCAGGCTCTCCCCCGAGCCAGGCTAGGCATCCACACCCTCCTCTGGCCTAGAGCTTGGTGTGCACACAGCTGGTCCCAAGGTGTGCAGGGACTGCCGTCACTGGTTATGGAGAAGTGGCGTCTCCTCGCTCCGTCGGTGTCTGGCAGGAAGGCAGGACATGGGCCTTGGACTCTCGCCCGGCTAATATTACCCAGTGTTGGGGCCATCCTGCTACCCTGCCTGGGGTTTCTGCTGGGACCCGGGTGCCCATGTGCCAAGCCCAAGACTCTTCAAGGAAGTGGTTGGGGGCCCCTCCCTGCATGAGCTACCTCTTCTTGGCCTCTGCTGCCCTGCCATGTCCGGGTTCCTTGCTACCCACTGGTACATGTCCTGCCCTCTTCGCCACACAGGGATCCGCGGAGAGCCGGGGTCCCTCAGACACACAGTGCCCTGCTTCCTATCCTCTGGCCAACCTGGGCCCCTTTTTGGCCCCGCTGTCCTCTGCTGTCTCCAGCTTGAAGGGCCCTCTGGCCCCTGGTGCAGGTGGATCCTGTCTGCTTAGCCCCTAGCATGTGGTGCGTGCCAGGCTGCTCTGCACCCCATGCCCTGGCGCTGGCCTGCACTTAGCTAGCCCGTGGTCTGTGGGGCTCGAGAGTTGAGAGTCGGCCTGCCTGCCCCAGCAGCCTCTCTCAGCTGCCGTGGGAGCCTTTAAGGTAGTCTGACTTCACCTCATCCCTGAAGGCCCATGGTTCTTTGTGTGTAAGGGAAGGCACACCTTGGACAGGCCCCACCCACCTGGCCACACTGCCCAGTAGGCCCCGCCCACTCTGGCAGGACAGTTCTGAGCAGGCCAGGCCACACCCACTCTAGCAGGCCTCTCCTGGACTAGGCAAGGTCTCCTTTGATCACGGAGGCCCAAGATGAGCCGCGGCTGGTGAGCGGGGTTGCTGGTGCAGGGTCTGGCCCCTGAGTGGAGCTGGGAGGTGCAGGTGGGGGGGTGTGCAGGATTTGCCCCGTCCTCACCGCATCCGACCTCCGCAGCTGGGCTGTGCCCTGGCCAGCGTGTGGCAGGATGGCAGGCCTGGGGGTGCGTGTGAGGGCTGTGGAGCAGGCCCTTGTTGCCTAGGCTGCCCGGGAGTCCCATGCGGCTGGCAGTGGAGGGGCAGCCTGGGGCTGTTGGGAGGCATCGGCATCCCGTGTGGGTGCTGCCCTGCCTTTGCTTCCTGTGCTGGCAGCGGGCAGGGAGCCAGCACCACCTGGACCTTGCGGTGGCATTTGCCCACGAATGCTTACAGGGCAGGTGCGGCGGCTGCAGGGTGCCCTGAGCCCGTGGGACGTGCTGCGAGACGGCCACAGAGGGCAGGACTCCTCACCAAGTAGACCACGCTTCCATCCACTCTGAGCTCATTAGGGTGACCGTATGCACCCCACCCCAACACAGCCAGCTTCCCAGTGGGCCCTCCCAGGTGGGTGCCCGGGGCAGCTGCAGAGCTGTCGTCAGGACCCCAGGACACACCCCTTTGCCCTCAGGCATAGGGCGTGTGGCAGCCCTTGCCCTGCCCCCACTGGACAGGCCCGGGAAGGAGGGCGAGGGGCGTACGGGCCCCTGAGGCGCTGGCTCAGGGTGGGCTCGGGGTGGGCCTGGTGGGTCTCAGCAGGAGAGGATGCCAGGTCCCGGTGGCCCGAGGGGTTCCTGCAGTCTAGTGCTGGTGAGGCTGAGGTCCCCAAACGTGGCCGGCGTCCTGGGGAGCACGGAGGCCCCTGGCACCCCTTGCAGGGAGGCTTTGGGCCCTGTGTTTCCTGCACAGGCGTGGGTGCCGTGTGTCCGTGGGCTGGGCCGTTCCCTGTGGGGGCTGCTCCTGCAGGAGCCTGGGGTCTGCCCGTTGCCGTCAGGCCTCAGTCCGTCGCCGCTGCCATGCAGCTGGGCTGTTGGATTTTCCTATGCAGACACCGTGGAAGGGCGTGGGAGCGGTTAGATGCGGAGTCCTGCTTTCATAAGGGAAAAAGAAAGCGCTGAATTAGGCTCTGTGAAAGGCAGCCGCAGGATCTTTGAGGCCCGCATACACGATTGGGTGCCCGAGGCCTCGGTTTTACGGTTTTACATGAGGCTGCGCTAATGAATTGTTCCAGAACCGGGGTGGGTGCTCACGATGGCAGCTCAGTGGTGGCTGTGAGGCTGAAGACCCGGGTTGGCCTGCCTGACTCCTGGCCTGGGATGACTAGTGCTTGTGCCCTGGGTGGGCCCTGGGCCCCCAGGCAAGGACCTGAGCTGCTGCTTGTGTGAACTGAGTCAAGGTCTTCACGTCCCCATGCTCCTGGACGAGGGTGGCATGCCTCCTCGCCTGGGTGTCCAGGCAGACTCTCAAGGCAGCCCTCTCGCTCATCCAGCCCAGCCTGTCAGCTGGCCCTGGGCTCAGGACAAAGGCCAGGCCCAACCACCTCCAGTATGGGCCGCTCCGAGCCAAGCCAAGCCGACAGCGCTGACTCCTCCAGGCACTGAAGGCACCCCTCTGTGCGACCCGGCTCCTGAGTGGTCTGGCACTCTGCTGGCCTGGCAGTGGGTGTGACTGGGTCTGTGGGAGTGCTCTCCTGCTGGAGGTGGGACAGGGCTCTCTGGGGTTAGGAGGCCCGCAAGTTTGGCACCGTCTCTGCCTGTCATCAGGGTGCTCTGGGGCCTCCTCCAGGCCAGGGATCCTGCCTTTCCTTCCTGCAGCTGGCAAGCTGCCCTTCTCTCCTCCCCTCCTGCACCTCCTGCATCCCCCCACCATGACCTTGCCCAGGACACCTGCTGTGGCACCAGAGGCCCAGGGCACGGTTGGATGTGGGTCCCTTTGTGATCACCCCTGCCCATTTCCACTGGCATGCCAGGGTGGGAGGCAAGTCCCAGTGCCCCTCGGCCTTCTGCCCAGCCCCTCTGCTGGCTCAGTTCCAGCCAGGGCCCCTGCTCTGTGGCTTCCTTGTCTGTTAAGGGAAGAAGGCCCCAGAGCACCACTGAGCCCCCTGCGCCTTGCTGGGCCCTGGGCCAGACCTCTTGGCGAGCTGCACGGAGTGACTCTGGGGACAGAGGGGTGCAATCTGGAGGCATCTCTCCTGCTGGGAGGAGGGCTTCCAAGGGCAGGATGGGGAGCGACCTGCCAGATGTGGGGGCGAGGAGGTGATGGTAGGGCTGGGTGAGGCGCATCCACCTGAGCCCAGGAGGGTGCCCCAAGGCTGTGGCTTCCTCGGTGCGTGCCTCTGCCTCTGCCCCACAGGGCCCTGGAGCCCAGCTAGGCTGAGTGGGGTCCCTGTGTGGCTGAGGCTGCTGTAGCCCTGCCTGCTGGGCTGGCCTGGGACCCAGAGGGCATGGCAGATCTGGACTGCCCTCCCGGGCCAGGCCTTCACATGGGCAGTGGGAGGAGCCCCCTCAGGAGGTCCTGCAGCTGGAGCGCCAGAGGTGCTGGGTGGGCCTCTCAGGACGGACCCCTGTCTCCAGAGTGTACAGGTTCAGGTTAAAGACTTCACTTCAGCAGAGCTGTAACTATGTCCTCCTTAAGTTAAATCTTGTTTTCCTCTAGAATATTTTCTAATTTGCATTGTAATTTTTTTTTTTTTGACCCATAGGTTCAGAAGGATATTGCTTAATTTCCAGACATAAGGGGATTTTGAAGTTATTTATCTTTAGAGAGAATTTTTTGCTCTAGGGCGTGTGCGCTCATTGGAGAGAGAGAGAGACAGGAAGAAAGAAATCACCCCCGGGGATGGCCACACCATAATCCCTTCTCCTCTACTCTCCCTTCGGGATTTTGAGTGTGCACACACGTGCCTGGTGTGAGTTTCAGGCCACTGGGTCTGAGACTCGAGCCGTGGTTGGCCGTGTGGGAGTCCAGTGACCTTAAGTATTGTGCCATCTGCTGGTCCTGGGTTTTGAAGTTATTTTTTTATTTTTTGGAGAAGTTTTTTTGCTATAGGGCACATGTGCTCGCCAGAAAGACAGAGAGAGACAGAGAGACAGAAAGGGAGAAACCACCCCCGGGGAGATGGCCACGCCGCAATCCCTTCTCCTCCATTCTCCTCTCAGGATCTTGGGCGCACATGCGCCCGGCATGAGTTTAAGCCACCGGGTCCGGGACACGAACCACACTTGACTACATGGGAGTCCGGTGACGTAGCCATTACTAACTACTGGTCTTAAAGTTATTTCTAAGTGGGTTTCAGGCGCAGTTCCTACTGGTTCTGCCCTTCCTGTTCCCTCCGAAGCTCACCAGACTTGTTTCACGGCTCAGCTTATGTGGTTGGTCAGGGTGAACCTCTCGGGTGCATTTGAGAAGTAGGGCTCTCCGCTGTTGGCTGTGAGAGGCAGAAAGTCCAGGGGCTTGGTCATTTCCCCATTTCTGAGTGGGAAAGAGCGAGTCTGGTTTCTCCATGGTTACTGAGAGGTATGTTAAATCTTCCACTGTGCTCGTGCGCTTCGACTCTTTAGTTGTCAATTTGACAGTAATTTTTATCTTTTTTTTTTTTTTTTTTTTTTTGAGAGGCTTTTGCTATAGGGCACGTGTGCTCTCCAGAAAGACAGAGAGATAGCAAGTGAGAAATCACCCCCTGGGGGGATGGCCACGCCGCAATCCCTTCTCCTCCATTCTCCTCTCGGGATCTTGGGCACGTATGCACACAGGCCCGGCGTGAGTTTAAGCCACCGGGTCCAGGACTTGAACCACGGTAGACTACATGGGAGCCCAGCGACATAGCCATTACGCTAACTGCTGGTCCCAGACAGTAATTTTTATCTTTATTTTTTTGTAATTAACAGAGGGGACGTTGCTTACCAGGGAGAGAGAGAGGACCTCTTAATGGGGAGTAGTCCGACAGTCCTTCTCTATCTCTCCATCCTGTCAGGGTTTCACGTCAAGCACTCATATGCCCACTGTGTTTCTCAAGCTGCCAGAGGTGGGATTTGAACCATGGTTGGCGTTCGGGTTCCAGCTCCCTTAACCACTAGCCCAGGACTGGCTCTGGGATGAAGTATTTAGAGACCCCTTTACTGGGCGCAGACTAATTTCCCATTGCTCCAGCTCCCTGGTGGGTGGACCTCTTAGTATCATGAAATGTCCCTCTATCTCCAGGAGCGCTTTTGCTGCAAGTCTGCTTTCCCTAACACTCACACAGCTGAGGCAGTCCCTCGGTTAACATTTGCAGTCCACGAGTACATGTGTGTGATATACGTCCTAGTGTGCAGGTGTTTACCTGTGCTTTCTTTCAGCGCCGTGTTTTGTGTGGACTCCTCGTGTGCAGCCGGTTTTAAACACAGCGAGTTGCTCGGGAGGCGTCTGGCCTGTTCACATTCCGCTAACTAATGCGCTGGGGATCTCCTGTCCCAATGCGTGCATCTTCTTTGTTCCACCTTTTTTGTGTGTCCTTTCGTTTGTTCTTTTTTTTTTTTTTTTTTGAGAGGTTTTTGCTATAGGGCGCGTGCGCTCACCAGACAGAGAGACAGAAAGCGAGAAATCACCCCCCGGGGGGAAGGCCACAGCACAATCCCTTCTCCATTCTCCTCTTGGGAACTTGGGCACACATGCACATGCACCCCAAATGAGTTTAAGCCACAGGGTCCGGGACTCGAACTGTAGTTGACTACATGGGAGTCCAGTGACATAGCCATTACGTCAACTGCTGGTCCACATAAGGTTTTTAAAACTTCAAATTCAATTTCTTTTCTTTTTTTTTTTTTTTTATAATTGACAGGTCATTTATATTTTTATTAGGTTTTTTTTTTTTTTTTAAGAGTTTTTTGCTATAGGGCGCGTATGCTCGCCAGAAAGACAGAGACAGAAAGCGAGAAATCACCCCCCGGGGGGAATGGTCAAACCGCAGTCCTATCTCCATTCTCCTCTCAGGATCTTGGGCATGCACACACATGCGCCTAGCGTGAGTTTAAGCCACCGGGTCTGGGACTTGAACCACGATCGACTACATGGGAGTCCAGCGACATAGCCATTACACTAACTGCTGGTCCCTCAAAAAACTTCTAAAAAAAAAGAAAAAGTTGATGTTTCCTTCATGAAGTTCTTTCTACCCTTTTGCAGTTTCTGCAGAGGTTTTGACGCGCGCTCTGTTGCCGGCCCTTCGGTGTCTGAGCACTTCTGGGGTAGGAATACTCACCTGGTGTCTCCCGCCCTGCATGCTAGAGCAGCCCTGGTGTGCAGCCTTCCTCGTCGGCTCTGGGCAGGCCGTCTGCCCCCTCGCGCAGTCTGTCTCTTCCCTGCTCCTCTCTCCCTCTGCTGTCCGTGGTGCGAGCCTTCTAGGGACGGTGTGTTTGTTTGAAGACTTACTTTTGCCTTAGTTTCTGAAGGGTGAGCTTGCTGGAAGGAGGTCATCAGGGCGGCAGCCGGCTTCCTTCTCTGCACTGCCCTGGGGCCAGCCTGGCTGTTGTAAAGTCACATGCAAAGTCCTGGGGACGGAGGGTGCCTTTCTTCCTCCTCGTGGCTACCGAACTGTCCTTCCCTGTGGCTCTCAGCAGCTCCTGGGAAGGACCGAGGTGCGCTTTCCGTGGGTCCTGCCCGGGGCTTGCAGTAGTGCCCGAACCTGTGTCTTGGAAAACTCTGAACATTGTAGCTTCAAACCCTTCCTGCCGCCTTCTCCCTTCGGGGTCTCAGCTGCAGTGTAGCAAGCTGTGCACCGCGTCTGTGTGTCCCCGAGCTCTCGCTGTGCCGTGGCTTCTCCCCATGCTTAGGTCCAGGTATTTCTCTGCTCTGTTTTCTAGTCTACGTGTTTTCTTTGTAACCTCCTGTAATCTGCCCTGTTTTCTAGTCTGATTCTTTTTTCTTTAATTTGGCTCCGTGTAACTGGCTGCTAAGACTATCTGTTGCAGTCATGGTTTCAGTTACTGTTCTTAAATTTTAAAGTGTTTACCTTTTCTTTTTTTCAGAGTTTTTTGCCTTAGGGTGCATACACTCATTAGAGAGAGAGAGACAGAGATAGTGAGAGGGAAAGTGAGAAATCACCCCCCAAGGGGATGGCCATGCCGCATTCTCTTCTCCATTCTCCTCCCGGGATCTTGGGCACTCACGCACACGCAACTGGTACGATTTTGAAGAACTCACTGAGTCCAGGACTCGAACCGCGTGGGAGACTTAACCACTATGCCATCTGCTGGTCCCTCTTTTCCTTAATAGTTTTTAAGTCTCAGGACCAGTAGTTGGTGTAACGGTTGTGTCACGGGCTCCCATGTACTCGACAGTGGTTCAAGTCCTGGACCCGGCGGCTTAAACTCATGCTGGGCACATGTGCGTGCATCGAGCCCCGTGTCCGAGACTCGAACCGTGGTTGACTACATGGGAGTCCAGTGACATAGCCATTATGCCACCTGCTGGTTTAAAGTCCACTCGGGTATCCATACCCCTGTCTATTCTGTTGAGTGTTTTCCCCTCTTTATTTTGGGTCAAGCCTGACCTGTTTGGTTGTTTTGTACTAGTGGTAGGCATTGTGTGTGTTTTATTTGTTTGTTTGTTTTAGAGAGATTTTTGTTATAGGGCGCATGTGCTTGTGGGAGAGACAAAAAATGAGAAATTACGCATGTTGCACTCTGCACTGAGCTGGGGGTGGGGGGTGGGCCGGACTACAGAGACCCTGCCAGAGTCAAAGCCGAGGGGGCCAGGCCGATGGCAGACAGAGAGAAGAGCTGCAGCCCTGGAGTCCTAGGCCTACAGTGGGTGTGGCCCCAGCAGGAAAGGGGTTGCCGGGGCTGTGGAGGTGGGGCTAGCCCTGCACATGCACTCTCAGGGCTGCTGGGGTAGGCCAGCCAGGTCGGTGTGGGCGGGCCAGGCTGGTGTGGGTGCTGGGGTGGGCTGGCCGGGCCTGTGTGGGGTGGCAGGCTGTAGCCACAGGGCCCAGGATGTCTGCACTTGCTCGCAGAGGCAGCGTGGACTACGGGCTGTGGCCCTGTGCACCCCGCCCAGGCCTGTGCTTACTTCTGCAGGGTCCCCCTTTGCTGCCTGTAGCACTGGCCCCTGAGCCTATGGGGCCCCTTGGGGCAACTGGGTACAGTGGGGTGTCTCTGGAGGGCCACCCCATTTGGCCTCTTCCCGCTGAGCTTTAGGGGCAGGGGCGTGGAGGAAGGTGGCAGCAAGGAGGGGGAAGACCCGCCTCTGTAATCTATAGCGACTGTCACCGAGAGATCCACTCCCATCTCACATGGACGGCCAGGTGTCGCGTGCGATCGATGGCCGCGCACGGCAATTACAGGAACTGGCGGCTGGCGTTGCTTGAGTGACTTTAGGAAGAGTAGGGTCTCAATCTTCCTTCTAATGGGGCTCTGACAGTCTGAGGCGCGGCTGCTTCGGTGGCGCTGCATCTGGGGCTGACAGTGTTGTCATTAAACACCAGGTAGCTCGGAACAACAGGGAACACGGACCCACAGGCCGGGACTGCTGACAGCGGCCGTTTGTCATTGCCGAGCCGGCTTCTCAGCTGCTGACGGTGACTCGCAGCCCGCCGACACGGTCAGGGTGGACCCCCTTCCTGCCGGTGCCGCGAGGATGGCAGATGATGGGCTCCTGTGGCCTGGGTGCGGGGGCCAGGCGAGGGCCCCAGAGGTTGTCCCTGCACTGCACTGGGCCTCCTCGTCCCCAGCCAGCTCCCTGGTAGCCCGCCTCCCCGTCTGGGTCCAGGGTCTCTGGGCATTGAGCCCATGTGCACGTGCGTGTGCGTGTGTGTGTCCGTGGCCTCCTGTCTGACTGGGAGCGAGGAGGCTGCCCTGGGCGCTGCGGTTCCCTCTGCTGACAAGGCTCCGCGGCCCATTTCTGCTGACGTAGGCTTTGGCAGCTGACCTGCTGTGCTCCCCCTGCCTGGTAGCCTGCCGTTGTTGCCGAGGGGCCTGCCAGACACCCAGCTTCTGGTGGTCTGGGGCAGTGCTGAGGTGGCCCCCAGCAGACATGAGGGCCGCATGCCCTCTGCATGCAGTGAGGCCATCCATATTTGGAGGGCTGGACGCCCTCCGGGGCAGGGAGAGTGCAGTGAGGGCACGTGATCTATTAGACTCATAAGAATGCATGCTTTGCGATTCCAGCCGTCCCACATCTGACGCTGTTGGAGCGAGGCCCTGGCAGCTCCTGCCGTGCCAGCGTCGGGCAGGGGTTCACCAGCTGCCATCGCCGCTCATGTCCCTGGAGACGGGGCAGCCACCAGGGGCTCTGTGGTGATAGCACAGCTGCGGGCGGGGCCTCGTCACCTGTGTGTCCCACGTGTCCCTGCACGTTGGCCTGGGCCGCGGTGGGTGGGAGCACAGGTGAGGGCGCAGTCGTCTCGGCTGTCTTGCATTGTGACCAGCCTGGGGACAGTGGGAGCAGAGTCCCCGTGTCCCACCCCCGAGGCTCTTCATGAGGCTCCATGGCCTACTACCCTCTGGCCTGGCTGGCCCAGCCTGCTGCCCCGGGGGTCGTCCTCCAGATCTCTCTGTTACCCTGCTGCCTGTACTGAGGGCCTGCTGTGCCCTTCGGCTCTGCAGTGTGGCTGGCATCGTATTCTCGTCGAGGACTCGAGGGGACTGAAGGTTCCCTATTTCTCATGGCAGGGAACCCTGAGTGCTCCACCTGAGAGGGTGGAGGGGCCTGGCAGGGCTGAGGCTCTCGGGGTGCTACACTGAGCCCCTTCCCCTGCAGCCACAGGTCCTCACAGCTGCAGCGCCCCGTAGGGAGACTGAGCATGCACCCTGCCCTGGGACCTGTGAGCCTCTGTGCTGCCCACTGTCCCCTCGCTGTGCTGCAGCAGGCCTTGCTGCTGCCCTGTCTGCCTGCAGTGGCGGGTGGAGGCTGTGGGGCAGGCGCAACACGGGCTCCTAGCCCTCCACTCTATCCAGAGCAGCAGCCAAGCAGCCCAGCCTGGGTGAGCAGAAGGCCCTGGGGGCCACAGGCAGGCTTGCCCTGGCCCACAGACAGACCCTCTTGTCACCCAGAGGTGAGGCTGGAGCCACTCTGGGCAGGGGAAGACAGCACGTCTGCAGGACGGGGCTCAGGCCGCAGCTCACAGGAGCAGATGCTGTAGCTGCATCCACAGTGGGTGGTGGGGCAGCCCGGATTGCAGGGAGGTGACCATGAGGAGGCCAGAGAGGGATGGGTGGACAGGTGCCAGCAGGCAGGTCAGGAGAGCCCTACGCATGCCTTACCTGTGGCAGAGATGCCGCCGCCCTGGTGTCAGTGCGGACCAGGTGTGGTGCCACACAGTGCCCCGGCACAGCCAGGCAAGCTGGGGCCTTCAGGGCCGGTGTGACATCCGGGCGCGCCATCTGGCTCCGCACAGAGGAGTGTGGAGGATGGGTGGTGGGAAGGTAGGCAAGCAGTGGGCTCGTCCTGTGCAGAGCCTGGGGAGCGGGAGGGGAGCTGGGGAGCAGGGGCTGCCCATGGGCGATGCACGCACGGGGTGTGTCTGGGCAGGTGTGAGCCTGGCTGGGTGCCACACGGAGGGTGTAAACTGGCCAGGGCGGCAGGCTTGGACTGGCAGTGGCAGGGACCACAGAGACAGGGATGGTCTGAGCATGGTGGGCCTCGCAGTGCAGGAGAGGGTCTTTGTGGACCCCCACTCTGTGGGGCCTTCCCTGCTCAGGCTTTTGTCCCCTCGTGGCCTTGTAGGCTCCACCCACTGGCTGTGCCCTGGCATCTGTCCAAGGTGGAGGGCCAGGAGGCCCGTGGAGGTGGGCCTTTGAGCTGCACCTCCAGGGTGGGAGATGGGGCCTGCTGAGGCTGGGAGTGGGGCGAGGCCCTGAGGCAGCACGGGGAGGGGGCAGGCTTCGATCTCCAGCCTCCCCCAGTTTGCCTTCCCACTTCTGCCAGGAGGAGCCGGACTCTGCCGAGTGCTGTCCCCCCAGGTCTCCAGTGCCCGAAGTGTCCCCACTGCCCTTCAGAGCAGGCTCAGAGTCACCTTGGAGAACGTGCAGGGCCTGCCGGTGACCTGCATACAGCTGACCCCTTGGCCGTGGTGGCTCATCAGGCAGCTCAGGAGGAGCACCATGTGCCCCCTACTGTGGAACCAGGTGCCACCCCAAGCAGTGGCCTGGTGGGAGGACGCCCCCTTCTGGTGACCCCGGTGAACTGTGAGGGCGCTCCCACCTCCTGGCTCTCAGGCCACTGGAGACCCCTACTGGAGGCTCTGTTCTCTGTGCTGTTGGGGGCCCAGGTGGGTGAGAGTCCCAGGCTGGCTCAGAGGTGTCCCCTTGTCAGGAGCCATGGCAAATTTGGAGAGTAGGCCTCTCTGGGACGCGTGGTGATGGTTGGGAGCGTCCATGTGGGTGGCAGGAAGCAGTAACGCCTTGAAAAGGAGCTGGTTTGTGGGGCTGGGGAGCAGAAATCAGTACGGCTTTCAGAAGGGCTGGGCTGGGCCACGCTGCTCAGGGCCCTTTCTAGCCAGTGCCAGGTATAGACAGCGTAGACACACGGAGCTCAGTGCCACTGAAGAGCAAGTGCTGCAGGAGGGTGAGTCCTGCTGAGTCAGAGTGGCGGAAGCCTGCGGCCTGGAGGCTGGCCCTGCCCGCCGCCCTTGCCTGCGTCTGGGGACCCCAAATCCTGCTCAGTCCTGGCCCCTCCCATCAGGGCCTCGCCTCCAGGCTGCCCAGTGGGCAGAACACCCTGGCCCAGCCGGCAGGCCCTGTGCCTCCTGCTCACGTCCCTCTGCCCCTCTGGTGCGGGCCCTGCAGGCTCAGGGAGGGGCTTCCAGGAGGACCCTCTCCATCCAGAGGACACTCTCCAGCTGGGCAGGCCCGGTCTCTGCCCGAGGAGAGGGGGGAGGCCAGGGGAGAAGTGAGCAGCCGTCTCTCCTGTGTGGCAGCCCGAGGCGATTCTTTGCACAAAATAGTAGTTCTAGTTTCATCTTATTCATTAACTAATTGTGAAATTAGCAACTCATTTTCTTCCTAGTTATTTCCCTTTGAAATTCCATAAAAATTTGAACTCCCTCTCAACTCCCGTTCTGCAGTGAAGCCGGAGCAGGCTGGGTCTCCTGGGGTGCCAGAGGGCAGGGGGCAGCCAGGGACTCTGCTGGCCCAGAGCGGCGCGTCCAGCCCCCAGCGTGGAGGGCACGAGGCCCTCGGGCCGTGGCCTGTGTGGGCGCCAGGGTAGGCGGGAGCTCGTGCCGTGATCGATGGGGCTCATATTCCATTCACATATGATGCCAGCAGTTTTCCGTGGTCTGGCTTCCACGGCGGTAGTAAAGTTTTTAATTAGGAAAGCTAATGAGATCGATTAGTCATTAGAAGTGACCTCGGGATGGCGGGCGGAGAGGGCTGCGTGTGTGGGCCTGATAACGCGGCGCCGGGGCCTCGTTGGCAATAAAGGCGCGAGGGCTCCATCTGAGTGAAGCGTGCCACGGGGAATGCATCACGCGGAGGAGAAATTACAGTCCTGGGAGCCCGTAATGAAGGGGATTAAACCGACATCCGATCTCAGTAACAGGGCTCTTCACACAGCCCCTCACCGGCCGTGTCCTCGGGGTGCACAGGGCTGGCACACTGACAGGTGAGGAGGCCCGGCCCCGAGGCCGCACCCCACTGCCCCACCCTAGCAGGGAGGTGCTTTCTGGAGCTAGGACAGTCCTGCAGGCGGTGGGGTGGTGGCTTCCTGTAGGAGGCAGCCTCTGCCAGACCAGGGAAAGGTAGTGGGCTTTGGCCCTTGAGGCTGGGAGCAGGTGATTTGAGCCCAAGGGCTGCTGTACACTGGAGCTGGGCCCGATCTGGGGGCTCAATGTGGAGGGGTCGAGGCTGCTGGTAGGGGAACTCGAGCCCTGGGAGCCTAGGACGAGCTGGAGGGCCTTCTCATCTAGCGCCCATCCCGGAGGAGCTGTGGGTTGAGTGTGCGTGGTCTGAGGCCCGGAGCAGTGGCAGGCCAACGCCCTGTGTGTCACTGGTGCTCTGGACTTACGGGAGGACAGGGTGCCTGGCCCAGATGTGGAGGCCAGCCTGGGTGCAGAAGGACTCCTTATACGCTGAAGCCGTTGGTTGATCTTCATTGGTCTGTGCTTCTTGTAAGACCTGGAAAACTCTGTTGACACCACTGTCTGCCAGGTTGAGTAGTCCCAGCACACAGGTGGGGCGCCCAGAGCTGCGGATTTGCTGACTTGGGTCACTCTGGCCCAGCAGTCTCGTCCGTCTCTGACCCAGCATGGTGGCCTCAGCGCCTATGTTCTCCCTGAGCTGCTGTCCTTAGGAGCGCCGAGCCAGTGGGCAGGCCTGGGGTGTGATGGTGGTGTGGGGGCAGCCAGGCTTGGCCTGGACGGGCCGCTGCGCCGGGGCCCTGCCGTGGGCCTGGAGCAGAGGCAGTCCTATGCCCACCGTGGCCAGAATGCTCCCACTTGGGCTGGACTCGTGCAGCCCACTCTTCCCTCGAATGGCCAGCTGCAGGGACAGACCCTCTGGTGGCTCTCGGCGTGGTTTGACCCCATGCCGGGCCCTTACACTGGCAGCTGACGGCAGTTTGGGGCAGGGGGTGCTAGGGAAGGGGCTCTTCACCAACACCAGCCACAGTGGGAGGCGCAGCAAGGCTGGTCCTGCTCGTTGGCCTCTCCACAGGCTCCACGTGGCTAGACGGGAGCAAGGAGGTGTTGGGATCCCTGGCCACGGTGACGCTGGTCCTGTGTGCAGGACAGGGTGCATCCTGGGGCCTGGAGGCAACGGGGAGTCCCAGGACCCGTGGGACCCTGGCTGTAAGGGAGTCTAGGGCTCCTGCTGGGCTGTGCCCAGGGCCGAGGGGGAGCCTAAGGAGAGCGGCTGCCGTGTCTGGCTCTGCGCTGGCTCCGATCGCCCGGGCCGCTAGAGCTGTGCGCTGGGAAGGCTGGGCAGTTAGGTGTGCTCCTCGAAGCTCCGGCCATGCTGGCTGTCAGGTGGGAGAGCCTGAGCAGAGCAGGTCCGGGCTAATTGTGGGAAACGTTCAGCAAGAAGAAGGCCTTGAATACGCCACCCTACGAGGCGTGATGGGGACAGCGATTAAGGACATAAATCTGCCTGGGCCTGGCTGTAGGGAGGTGACAGAGCAGGGTGGGGGTACAGCGCTCTCTGGCACCCTCCCCTGGGAGGTGCCCTGACAAGAGCCCCGCCTGCCCCGTCCCCCTGCCCTGGCTGAGGTGGCCCACACACCTGCTTCTCACTGCCTGGGAATCAGGGTCGGCCTAGGGTCTGGGGGCTTCCTGGTATGGACGATTGCCTGCAGGGGCTAGGGGCTTGGCCTGCATGTGGACCAGGCATCTGGGCCTCAGCTTTCCTTTTGGGTGTCCCTGGCCCGTACCCAGCTCTCCTGGTGGCCTCATGGCAGCTCCTAAAGCCTGGTCTGCCAAGCACTCTGGAGCAGATAGGTGCCGCCTGGGGTGGTGCCAGAGCTGGGGCGGGAAGTGTGAGTGTGGAGCCTCAAGGCCCCGGGGAGTTGGCGGGTGAGGCCAACTTCCAGGGCAGCCTGTGGCCTCTGCCACCCTCTACTGACCTGTGCTTATGCCTGGGTCTCTCCGCAGCACCCAGCCTGCACCCCCTGCGGACTTCACCCTCCAGCAAGGTGATCAAGACCCGCTACCGCATCGTCAAGAAGACCCCAGCTTCCCCTCTCAGCGCCCCACCCGTTTCCCTGGCACTGCCCTCCTGGCGGTCCCGGCGATTGTCGCTGTCCAGGTAGGAGGACTTTATCTGGGCACCCCCAGACTTGGGCTGTGCTGGGCAGCTCAGGCTGCAGGGGGCCTGAGGGTGGGGAGTTAGCCCCCGGAAGCCACCGGTGTGCAGCTCAGCTGGAGAGCAGCCCAGACGCTCTGCCCCAGTGCCCTGGCCAGCCTGTGTGCACCACTGGCACAGAAAGGACTGGCATGCACGTGTGCCTCCACTGGCATCAGCAAGCCTGGAGCTGGGCCTGTGCTGGGGCAGCAGCAGTGGCTGCCCTGGGCTTCCGGGGAGCTCCCAGGAGGGCCCAGAGCCATTGCAGTCAGCGGGCTCCTGCCGGCTCCTCCCCGCCCTGCCCTCTGCTCTTCCTCAGAGCCAGCGCCTCGCCTGGCCTCAGTAGCAGCTCAGGCTGCGGATTGTGGCCACAGCCCAGCCTCCACTCCGGGTCAGCTGCCGGGGCCACCTGCTGCTGCTCAGGGCCTCCGGCTGGTGAGGACCAGGCTGGCCCTGCGGATACAGCAAGCGCACCAGGCAGGGAGGCCCCGCCCTGCGGTGTCTGTCCCGGGCCGCCGCGCTCCGTCCTCACCGTGAGGCTGCACGAAGCCGGGCCCTGCTGCTGACTTTCTGGAGTAGTAGCTGGGAGTGTGTTTTAAATGAATTTTACTGCACTTTTTGTAATATTTTTGTTTTAAATAGATTTATAAGTATCTTGGGGGCTATTTCTACAAATTTATGAAGATAATTTTTACTCTCTCGATAAGGTTAAATTTACACCTGCTATTTCCATATTAATTCACATTGCTAAGTGGATCTAATTTTCTCCCGTCCTCCTATCTAGTGAGCGTGGCCTTTCCTAATGCAATTTCCCCCTCACTAAATCACTGTGATCGGGAGTCGTGATCGAGCTAAATTAACTTAAATTAATTTACTTAATAAGAGTCCCAGATCACTGTGAATGAGGTTCAGATTTATTGATTCTCCACTCCTGCCTCCCCCTCTGTGGTTGGTATTCACCCTGGCCTCTCCTGGGGCATGGCTGGGGGCCTGGCGATGGCTTCTTTAACCCACAGGGCTTCTCCCTTTGGCCTTGAAGGGCCAAGGAGACCCCAGGTTCAGGTTGTGCTGGGCCCGGGTCAGGAGGGCCCTAACAGGGCCACCGTGCAGAAACAGGCTCCAGACCCCAGGGAGATGGCAGGTGCTGCCCTGCGGCCTGAGCAGTGGCCACCTTGCATCTGTAGCCCGAGTGTGGGTCTCGGAGGCCTTGGGGACAGCGACTGCCCCTAGGCTGGGCCTGTGTCACCTAAGGTCACCTGTGCCCTAGTATGGCTGCCTTCTCAGCAGAGGGCCGCCAGCCAGCTGCCCCACCACTGTCAGCTGCGTGTGCCTAGGCCCAGGCTAGGCTTGCGGAGGCAGCAGAAAGGGCCTGTCTCTGGGGCTGCAGCCAGTTTGGCCCCTGCCTCTCTGCCAGCCCCTCGTGGCTCCCTCAGGGCTGGGGCTGCTGCATGTGGTTGCTTGGCTCTCCTGGGCCATGGCCTGGATGCTGGTGGGTTCTTTCACCTTGGGCAGATGGTGGGCCCAGTCGTCACGATGGAAGGGCTGCTCCTGTGGCAGGCACTGGCCTGACCCTGGGAGGGAGGTGCCCTGGAGGGCATAGTGGGGAGTCTGCCTTGGGGGGACGCCACTCGAGGGCCACAGGGGGAGAGCCTTGGAGGCCACAGCTGGGAGCCTGCGTTGGTGGGGTCCTGGAGGGCACAGCTGGGAGCCTGCGTTGGTGGGGGCACCCCTGGAGAGCACAGCTGGGAACCTGCATTGTGGGCGTGGCCCTTGCCCACCCTTTGCAGACAGCCACTCTGATTGGACACTGGTCACTCAGGAAGTTGTGTGTGGGTGTGGGCTGCTGTACCTGGGAGCCCCCTTCTGTCTTGAGCTTCGGTTTCTTGACCCGTCCTGGAAACCGGGTCGGTGTGGTTTGAGGGTGGTGCTGGGCTGTGAGCCTTTGTTGGTAAAGGGTGCAAATGGCCTGGGGCTGGTTGGAAGTCAGGGGAAGGCCTGCAGCCAGAGAGCAGCCACAGAGCAGCTGGCCTGCTGTGCCAGGGCCCGCACTGCCTTGGCCTGCACGACTGGCCTTGGCCTGCTCTGGGTTCAGGGCCTGGGGGCTGGGACGGGGTCAGTCTGCGGCAGTATGTGCCCTCAGTGCCCAGGAGGCAGGCAGATGGGCGCGCTCGTCCAGGCTCCTGGGCACCTGGGCATAGGCTGCCTCTTAGACCCCTTGAGCCTTTCACAAGATCCAGAGCCTGCCATGAAGGTGCGGCCTGGGGCTCTAGGCATAGGGGCCGAGGTCCGCGCAGATGCCCCGGAGCTGCTTCCAGGGCAGAGGCCGATGGTCCTCCAGGACGGGGGTTGTCTCTGAGACGTGGATTCGCCTTGCCTGTGCTGCTCCCCGTGCACTCATTACTCCGAGCTGAAGCCGAGATGTGACTTATATCCCTAACTGCCTGTCACGGTGCCCCTTTCCAAATTCATTTGACAGGAAAGTGCGAAATAAACAGAAGCCGCTATGCGTGAGCAGATGAGTCTGAAGGCTTCTCCATCCTGACTACAGATGGGCCTGTCACAGGCTGCCGCTGCAGGGGCCTCATCTCGCCCGTCCCACTGCTGGTCTCTGCAGAAAACCCTCAGTAACCCTGTGTGGTTGGACGAGGTTTAAGCCGAGGTTTTGAAGGGCTCTGAAATGCGTTTCCAAAGTCACATCTCATTAAAGAGGAACCCAGCCCCGGAGTGGGAGAAGTCCCCACCGTGGTGATCCAGGTTCCCAGGCGTTCCCCTCCTCCTTGGCCAGAAGCCCACCTCCCTAATGAGCCCTGTGCTGGCGCGGACCCTGGGGTCCACTAGCCACGCCCTACTCCACCTCCCTCCTGCTTTCTGGTCTAGGACTCTTGGCCCAGGGCCCCCAGCTGAGTACGCGGCTGAGTGGCCGAGCAGCAGATGTTCATTCCCTGTGGTCCCGGTGGCTTGAGTCTGGAGAGGCTGCTCCCTACTGCTGAGGGCTGGCCTCTGTCCTCACAGGGCAGTAAGCAGGCTCGCTCCTGGAGTCTCTCGTGAGCCAGAGGCCCCACTGCCCTGCCCCATCCCATTGAGTGGCAGGGCTTCTGAGGGGCCACAGCGGGTGCACCTGTCGGGGCTCGTTCCATAGTGTGGGGGCCCTGCTTGCTCAGGGCAGGGCGCCATGTGCAGGCTTAGGGGTGGGTGTAGGGTGCCAGCACTGGGCGGCAAGGGTGGGAGGGCAGCACACACGTGAAGTGCCTGGTTTCCGGGCGCCACTGCCGGGTGCACCCAGACCTGCGCAGGATGGAAGGTCTCGCTGTCCCTGTGAGGGCAGAGCCTCACCTGGGGGGCGGTAGTCAGGAAGGCAGCACAAGCCATGTGGTGCAGGGCCTTCCCAGGTCCCTAGAGAAGGGCTCGCAAAGTTTGCCGAGAGGACAGAGCTGGGGAGGCGAGGCTGAAGGCAAAGCCCGTGGGTCCTGCTGCTGGACGTCGGGGTAGGCCTGTTCCTTCTGCCCGCAGCCCCTCCCAAGGCTCCGGAGGAGCAGGCTGAGGGGGCCGCATTGCCGTGGCAGTCCCAAAGCCACCAGTGTTACCGTGGCTGCGGGCAGCTCCTGGCACGTCCCCTGCTCCCCTCTGATATGGAGCCAGGACTCAGGACCTTGACCAAGAGGCCAGAGGGAGAGCACTGAAGGCCTGCTGTCCAGCTCTGGAGCCTGGGGTGGTGAGGGTGACCTGCCAGTGTCCCTGGCTGCCCAAGGGGGTCTGGCCAGTGAGTAGCTGCTGCGGGCAGCCTGCAGAGGACCCGGGGAGCACAGCTTCAGTGCCCGCACAGTGTTTGCAAACGATGGGGTTGGAGTAGCAGGTTCTGAACGGGCTCTGTTCAAAACAAGAGCATCCATTTCTAGGGCAGGGCACACTGCTCTTGCCCCAGAAGCCATTGGCATGCTTATGCCTTGGCTTGGCTGTCAGGGCCACAGTGGCAGCCCCTGTGACTGCCCAGGCTCTGGGCACGAGGCCCCGGGAATGGGGTGGGGCCAGCCAGTGCCTGGGCAGGGCCGCTGCACTGAGCTGTGGTTCTGTGAGCACAGGGGACTGGAGCCCCAGAAGGCGCCACTGAGGTATGGAGGGACCTCACCCCAGAGGCTTTGGGCACTAAAAACCAGTCCAGCCGAGGAGCCTCACCGCCCTAGCCCACCTTTCCCTTTCTCTCTGGTGAAAGCAGACATTGGTGGCCCTGGCTGGTAGTTGGCTGCAGGTGGCAGGAGGGGCGGCACCTCCGGAAGCAGCGCCCCGCTGGGTGCAGTGAGGCCCTGTTGCTGGCATCTCAGGCCTGGAGCCAAGGCCCCAGAGGTGATGCTGACCTCCAGGCCCTTCGGCTCTTTGCCTGTCCTCTCTCTCCTGAGCTTCCCCTGACCTGGGGTCCCCCTCTGCCGAATCCCCAGTGCGTGAGGCTCTGGTCTTTGTGGGAGCCCTGGCTGGCTGAGGGTCCTGTGGAGGTGGCCTTGCCGGTGGGAGCTCCTGCCACAAGGCAGCTTGGGTGGCTCATCTTTAGGCCTCTACCCTCCCTGTGCCCCACCCACCTTTGGGCATAGCCCAGGAAGCCTGTCCCCAACGGCTGCCATGGCATGGGCACACTCAGCCTGGCTCCTGTGCAGCCATCACAGGGCAGGATCTGCAGGCAGCACGAGCTGGCAGATAGCCAGGGCATCGCTGCGCTGCAGGAGGGTGGGGACTGCCATCACCCTGACTTCCTGGCATCAGCTGGTGTCGGGACAGCAGTGAGGGCCACACGTGGGGTCAGCAAAGCTGGCTGCGAGTGACCCCGGGCTGGGAGGGCAGGCTCCGGCACAGGGCGTTCTGGGAGGGCTGGTCTGACAGCTGGCGCGGGCCCTGCTGTAGCCAGGCAGGGCCCGTGGGCCTCTTGGTTGGGTTTCCTGGCTGTTGCAGCCTAGGTCAGCGCCTGGTGATGGGCTCTTGTTTTCAGGACTCCTGGGCGGTGGCTGTGGGGGGTCTTGGGCCAGGCAACAGCTGCTGTGCTGCGTCTCCGCCTCCATCCTCCCTCCCCCTCGCCTGTGAGACATTGTGGGCGTTCTGGCCCAGCAGGTACCAGACTGAGCAGGGAGCCGGCCCTGGGCCAAGAGGCCCGGCTGACCCGGCCAGTGAGTGGGACAGCCAGGCCCAGATGGGCGTCCCGGCGGGGACGTGCAGGCCAGCGTGGGGAGACCCTGAGGCTGGGCAGGGGTGGACAGCGGTCACTAGGCCTCCAGCTGGGCCCACCTTGAGTGGCCTTGAAGCCCTGGGCCACTCAGGTAACAAGTAAGGCTGGGAACCCACACCAGCCGGCTATAGGGCAGTGGCTCTGGCCCAGCCCCTGCTGCAGGGTGGCTGGCCAGCAGGTATACTGTGTCTAGATTCAAGCTGGCCACTGCTGTCCGGCTGCTGACCACAGCACAGCATCTGCGCCCTGCCCAGCCAGAGCTCCTGCGAGGCCTCAGCCCGCACCTGGCAGCCAGCAGACCCACAGGCCGCAGCTGCCAAGTCCGTGCGGGACAGGACGCTGGCCCAGGGCTCCAGCCTGCCGGCCGAGCTGCTGAGGCCTGGGCTGTGCAGGCTGCAGCTGGCCCTCTCTTCACTGTGTCCATGTGCTGGGGGCAGTGCCCTGGCTGACCCCCAGCCCCAGGCCGGGCTGGGGCGTGTCCGGCACCCCTACTCTTCTGTGCCCTGCGCTTGCTTGCCCAGGCCCTTTCGTTAGGGTTCAGGGTCATTTGTAGCCTGGTGTTTGGCACTTAGAGAGGAGACGGGTAGAGCACAGAGACCAGCTCCTGCCCAGCCTCTCCGGTCACGGCCGTTCTGCAGAGCCTCGGGATGGTGCCACGGTGTCTCGGTGACCACGTGTGATTCTCAGGGCCGGGAGGGCTGCGAGGTGACTGGCGTTTGGTCTGTTGTGACACTGGTGTGTGTGGGGAGCGGGGCAGGTGTTCGTGGACACCCCTCTGCTGGGCCTGCCTGCCGCCGCCTCCATAGGAGCAGTGGCACACTCACTGGCGGTGGCAAAGCCCTGGACGCCCTGGCGGAGGGCGGCTTGGCCAGTGCTGTCACCTGGCCACCTGGACCAGGGTGGCCACGGAAGCTGTGTGAGGACCGTGTGCACTGGCATGGTTTCCTCGTCACCCTTGCCCTGGGCGAGTGGGTGCCTGAGACGGCAGCCCGCGCAGCGGCCGTCCCGGCGTGGGCTCGGGTCTTCCCGACTCGTGGTCCTACCGCCGTTGTTCATCTCGATCGCCGGCCCAGCCCTGCTGTGCCTGTGCTCTCAGGCCCCATCTCTGCACCCTCCCCCTCCTGCCCTGCAGAACCCTGGCCCCTCGGGCCCTTCTCTGCCCTGCTGGGACAGCCCTACAGCCCTGTCAGGGAGCGTGCTGCTGCCACGCTGTGGCCACCGCAGTCACTCTGCCTTACCTGCTTGTGTGCGTGACCCTGCTGCCAGGAAACACTGGCCCCGCCAGCTTCATCCGTCTGCACCTCTGTCCGAGCCTACCTTGGGCGTCTCAGGGCTGCATGGAGCCACAGGGAGAGCTCCGTGTGGGCCGACTCCGGTCTCAGGGACGTCCTTCGGCGAGGTGTGCGCTTGCCTGGTTTGGCCCAGAGCATGCACCCGGGGGGCATGCCCCTCAGCTGAGCCACAGCACAGTCCCCCAGGACGCCCTGCTGCCCTGCCCAGTCAGTGCCTCCACCTTGGGCGCCCTGCCGGCCCTGGTGCCACTGGAGAGCTGGCGTGTTGAGGGTGCTGTGAAGGGAGTGCGCTCTGCTCAGCCCCGGCCCCGGCCCCGGCCCCTGCCCTGTCTGCTCAGCACCAGCTCAGCTAGTGCCATTCTAGGTAGCATCCGTGTGCCCCGTGGCCACCGTTGCCTCCCGGCCCAATGGGGCGAACGCAGGCAGGGGCTGCGCCGGCTCACAGGGCCCTCACTGGAGACCTGCCTTTCCGTGGCCCTTCTGCGTGGAGATGATGGACACCAGACATGGGGAAGACATGGGCCAGCATCGCAGCCCTGTCCGCACCTCAAGGCCTTTGCTGCCTCCGGCCCTCCCACAGCAGCCTCTCCTGGCATGGTGGGTGCAGGGCTCCCAGGCTCCGTCCCATGGTTGTCAGCCTGCAGTGGCACCGACGCCCCCACCTGCCAGCCCTGCCTCTGTGGCCCACGCCCCCTGAGGATGCCAGGCCCCTGGCACACTGCTCTGGAGCCCTGGACTTTCCTGGACCCACAGGGGGACACAGCTCCTGCTTTACTATGGGCTGGGTCCCACGCCTCGCCTCGGACGCCTGCTGGAGCCCTGCTCGTAACCTGGCCCACGTGTCGCTGTCCAGCCCGGATCGCTGCCTGCCTCTGGGGCTCCACCTTCAGGTCCGCTTGGCGGTGGGCTTAGATGTGGGAGTAGGAAGTGTCTCGCGGGTGGCAGCCCTTGGTGAGGTGGGGATGGCACGCCCCGCGGCCCCACGGCCCCACAGCCCTGTGCAGATGGAGCTAGCCCTGGGGAGGGCCCCTCACCTCTGCGGCCCCTAGGCTCCCCCGCGAGGCCTGAGACAGCCTCCTCGGCAGGTCTCTTAGAAGTTTGTTTTATGAGAACAGGCGGGTACGGCTCCCCAAGTGCTGTGAAAGTTAATGTGACGGCCTCCCTGCGCCTGTGCTCATTTTTATAATTTTTTATTTTATGAAACAGGACAGGGAGCTTAGTGACTTATTACTATTCATTTCGTTTCAATGCAGTAAATATTGATTCAGTTGGGGGTTTTCAATTTAAACTACTCGGCGATTATATAAAATATTACTGGCCTCTGAAATTATGCTTACCGATCCCTTCGGCTGCTCATTAAGGAAGGAGGGCAGTTTTTAGATCCCTTTGCCTTCATCATTCTAATAAACGGGCTGAGCCCGTTTCTGCACGGAAGGTGCCACAGAAGCTGCTGGCAGGGGCCTGACAGCACGGCTGCAGCTCTGAATTTGGAGGTGGTTTCAAAGCACGCCTCGAGTCTTTATTTATTTCTCTGCTCGTCTGAGGCAGGCAGGCAGGCCTTTCTGTGGCAGCAGACTGAGCCGGCGTCCTCCTGAGTCCGAATCCCTGCTGTCTGTGCCACATGGGCGAGGGCCCTGGCCCCCCCGCCCCATGGCCTTGCTGGTTTCAGGAAGACAGGAGGAGAGCCAGTGCTCTGGGGGGAAGCTCTGGGGCTGGGATGTCCCTGAGGGACACCTGATCCTGGGACCTCGTCTGGAAGGTGGGAGGGAATTCTTGGAGGTCTGACAGCCCAACAGGTGCCCACCCTGGGGCAGAGCTTCCAGGTGCAGGACCCAAGGAGGACATCCTGGGTGCAGGTGTGGGTGGTCCTCATGGGCTTCCTGGGTCCCGTTCCTACCCCAGTGGGCTGCAGCAGCTAGCAGCAAGGGGCAGACTGAGACCGCCCCAAGCCATCCACCATTCCCTCTGTCCTCGGCCCTCCTAGCCTAAGTGGGGCTCAGGCATCTGAGGGCATGGGCAGACGTGCAGCTGGTGGCTTAAATCTGAGGCCACCTGCAAGCCCTGTGACAGCCAGTCCTTTGAGTGTGTTGTAGCCACCAAGCTACCGCAGTGCGCTGTGATTGCACGAGGGGTGGCAGCTCGTCTGCACGTAGGGCTGAGGCTGGGAGGAGCCCATGGGACGGGGTTGGCGTGCACCCTGCACGTGGCCCAGTGCTGAGGCCCCCGTGGGAGGAGGGGAACAGGAGGCCCTGCACCTCTCCTGGCTCCACCTCAGGCTGGCCCTGCCCCACCCTGTCCCAGCCTTGGCCATGGCTCCCGTCCGCGGTGCTGCAAGTGACTGGCAGGGGAGGCGGCTCCCTCTCCTCACTGCCCTCAGCTCTGCCACGGGGTCCCTGGCAGCCGGTGTCTCTCACCAGTCCGCCCAGTGGGTCCCTCCTGGTCTGGGTCTCTCGGCCTCTGCAGGCTTCAGCCTGTGTCACTGCCTGGCCACCTCGAGGGCGTCTGTGCTTTTCCTCCTCGCCCCTCGCCCCGCTCCTGTGTGCTCCCTTCGATCTGGGGCCTGCTCTCCTTCCCCCACCCCTTCTGTGTCTCTCTCCCTCGCTCACACACTGTGCTCTGGCACTGTTGCCTGGCCCCTGCACCAGGGGCAGATGCCCCTGGGGGCTGCCAGGCAGCAGAGGCTAAGGACTTCTCGGTGCAGAGAAGTGAGGGGGCCAGGTGAGGGTACCAGAGGACGGAGGGTAGCCCAGAGGTCGCTGCACACCCTACCCATCTCCAGAACCTCCCTGGCGTCCCCTCCCGAGCTCTGCAGTGTCACAGCCCTCCGCCCTGTTGCTGGACGACCCCGCAGGTGGGGGCCATGCAAGGGCCCTCTGTACCCATCATCCGCTGGTGTGGCTCCAGGTGGGGCCAGTCCCCAGCAGGCCGGAGGCGGCTTCTTGGCTTCTGGGTTGACTCATGGGCAGCTGAAGCCCTGCCCGGGGACAGAAAGACCAGACAGGTGTGAGCCTTGTCCGGGCTTGGCTCTGGACGGCTATCTCTTGCCCTGTGTGGGCCAGCTGGGGGGTGGGATGCAGGAGCACCCCAGCGAGACTGCAGGTCGCAGCGTGGCCCCGTGTGGCGGGGCAGTACCACAGGGACCTGCCCGTAGCTCTTGGCCTGGGGCTGGCCTGCTCCACAGGGCCAGTGTCCCCGAGCCCTGTGGGGGAGGGACCAGAGGCAGAGGGCACTGGCTGGTGGGAGGAGGTCTGGTGCCATGGCCTGTGCACTGGGCCGGCACCACTCGGCACCGTTTGGCTTGTTGAGGTGTGTGTTTGCTGGAGGGTGGCTGTGCCTGCTGGGGGAGTGAGAAAGCACCCCAGGGGTGGGGGCCACGCCGCAGTCTCTTGCCCTCCACTCTCCTGTCAGGGCTTTGGGCACACGTGCCGGGGTGTCTAAGCCTCCTGCTGTGAGATGGGGTCCGCCATGGGGGCCAGGCCTTGACCGGCCTGCCAGGGCTGGCCTCCGCCTGGTCGGCCCTGGTCTGAGCGGGTAGTGCCGCGTCGCTCAGGCAGTCACTGCTGCCTCTCGGCTCCGAGTACACCAGCTGTCCTGCAGGGCCTTACCTCAGGCCGTGGGAGGTGTCGCTCTAGGCATTGCACCTGCAGCCCTGCTCTGGCCTCACAGGACCGCAGGCTGCCCTGGCGGCTGCAGTGTCAGGGGACAAGCTGCCGCGGGGCTGGACCCAGGGCATGTGCAGTGTCCATGCAGGCTGTGCTGGGGCTGCCTGGGTCCGTCTCACCAGAGCTCCAGGCAGTGATGGGTGGGAAGGCAGCCTCAGGTCGACTGGGCCACTGGGCCCAACTTGGTGGGTGGCCTGGTGACCACTGCTGGGTCCTGGGGTGACAGGGCTGGGTGACT
This sequence comes from Tupaia tana, assembly GCA_026018925.1. Lineage (NCBI taxonomy): Eukaryota > Metazoa > Chordata > Mammalia > Scandentia > Tupaiidae > Tupaia > Tupaia tana. The sequence continues at coordinate 93,263,042 of JAKSZU010000008.1, read as the reverse complement.
CCCAGGCCTATTCCTCTCCCCCGACCTGTTCATTGCCAAGTGCTGTCCAGAGGTGAGAACTGGGCGAGCTCCCACCCACCCCACGGGGGCAGGCCTCCTGGCGGCCCTCCCTGAGTCCTGTGTGCCCTCCGTCTCCCAGCCCCACACCCTGCCTGTCCAGGCTGTCCCGTGCCAGCCAGGGGTGTTGTGGGAACTGCGGACTGTGGGGTGCACCCCGAGACCTCCGTGTGCTGGGCCCGCCGAGCTTGTGGCTGTCCTCCCAGTGCCCTGGCGTCAGCAAGGTTTCCGGGCGCCCCGCCCACTCCCGGACTGGCCGGCACTAATTTGTGGTTGGGTGTCTGTTCAGATCGCGGCCACTTCCCAAGTCAGCACTTAATTGGCAAGACGCTTGATTTAACAGCGTGGGAGCCTCCACCGGAAAAATGGCTGGAGTAAATCACCGCCCGATGCCAGAGAATAGATATAATCTCAGCACTGACTACATTAATAGCAGCAGGAGTCGGATTACGAAGGCCGAAAGCTGAGGTGGGGGCGCATAAATTACGGCCCCTGCTCCAGTAAGCTTCCGGGCGGCGCCGGCCTAGGGCCAGACGGGGGCCACCCGGGCTGGAGAGGGCTAGCCCAGGCCTCCCCTGTGTGGCAGGTGGGTGTGCTGGCAGGGCCCCTGCCCCTCCTGCCTGTTGGGTGCTGACCTCCAGGACTCCCTGGAGAATTTACCAGCACCTCCACTTCCAGCTCCTGCTTGGGGCCCACCTGGCGTGTCCCCAGCCTGACTGGTTGGCAGGTGCTGGTAGGTCCCACATGTGACCCACACGAGTGCCAAGCAGGCTGTGGATGCGGCAGGGCTGATCCCAAACCCCGCTCTGACCCTTCTCTAGTGCGTGCAGCCAGACGGCTTCCTGGAGGCAGAGCCAGTCGGTAGACACGTCTGATCACCAGCTGGGCCCCACGTTGGCCCTGGCATTGAACCCATTCCACCCTTATCCCCATATGTCTGCCCCAGTGAGGTTCGTCCGTGCAGGCGACACGCCTTGCTAGGGCTCGTGCCCTGGGTGTCCTGGGGCTGTGCTCACTCCCACGCACCTCTTCAGGTCTGCCTGTCTCTACCAGCTGCCACTTCCTGCTTCCCGGCCCTGTTGGGGTGCCGAGGCACAGTTCCCTCTAAGGGTCCCCTCACAGCCCAGGGCTTGCCTTTTAGCGAGGTCTGGACTCTCAGCCTCCTCTCTCAGGCACAGTGCGCTCCGTGTCCTGTCTGAGAGATGCCCGCCTTCCCGGGCCCTGGGCCCTGTCCACCCCTACTCTAGCCCACGTCCTTCCTAGGTGAGCCCTCATTGCGCTCCTGGCAGGGCCGGGCTCTGTGTCCGGGGAGACACACTGGAGTGGGCTGAGAGAGCCCGGCCCTCAGGTGCAGGGCATCAGGGTGGGCAGGTGGGTGGCCTGCACTCCCCCACCCCGATGCCCACCTGGCTGTCTGCTCTTCCCCACGGGCTCCAGAAACGTCCCCAGCACACCAGGCAGCAAAACCCCATGCTCCCTTCCGTGGCGGCAGAGCCAGGAGGGCCCAGCCATGCTTGTGGGGGCAAGGGCAGGCTCAGGCTTTCAAGCTGCTGGCCAGGCCTGCCTGGGGTGTTCCCGAGCATTCCGAGCTTGCTGCGGCCCCCAGGGCAGCCAGGCTGGACTTGCTCAGGGAGGCTGGGAGGGCCCTTACTTGGGCCACGGTCACATCTGACTGGACAAGGAAGCTAGGCCTGGCCCGAGGTGGCCGCCTGCACAGGGCTCCCCGTGGCCAGGCCCTCAGCCCCAGGCCCTCAGCCCTAGGCCCCGCCCGATGAGCTGAACTCTGCTCTCCAAATAGGGCCATTAGGGCCAGCAGTACCTGTTCTTTGCAAGTAATGTGCAAAACACCAATAGCTTCAGCTGAAATGGATTTTTAGAGGTGTCATTTTATGGAGAATTTTACTTTCCATCTTGTTGTTTATTAGGCTCTTAAAGGGAAAGCTTGTAATGCTTCCATTGATCGAAATACCAGTTGGATAGATGTGAGCACGGGAAGTACAGAAGGCAGCGCTGGCCCTTGAGAGCAGCGGGTCTGTAATGGAGGCAGTGCCGTTAGTGTCGCCTGCGCCACACCGCAGGGCTGGCAAAGACAGACCAAGTCACTCATTAGTGGGTGCGTGCCGGGCCCCTGGTCATGGAGTCCTCAGGTGACCCTGTGGAGCCTCCACTGGGGCTGGCCAGCTCCACCCTCCCTCCACTCGGCCTTTTGCTCACCCTCTCCATCCTCCTGCACCTGCCGGGTCCGCACAGTCCTCTCGCGGAGGTAATGCCGGGAGGCTCAGCAGCATTGGGCCCCTGGCCCAAGGCCACACAGCCCTGTCCTGGCCTCTTGTGTGGAGGCCTCTCACCCGGCCAGGCCTGGGGAGGCGCACCCCGAGGAGCGGGCCGGTGGCCTCCTCTGCAGCTGCCCTCTGCATCACAGCTTTGCGGGGTGCTGGGCCGGAGCTGGCTCGGGCCTCGGGGTCCAGGAGGGCCTGGGGTGGGAGTCAGACTCAAGAGTTAAGTTTCGTGGTTGGAGGAAGTCCTGTGAGATCAGGTGGCTGCAGCCACCACAAGGCCTTAGCGTCATCAGGTCTCAGACCAGGTGGGCCAGGTCCCAGAGGCTCAGTGGAGGCTGGTGTCCCAGCACCAACACCTCACACCTTCACTAGGCTGTCCCCTCCGTGTGCGGGCCCAGCCAGGAGCACGTATGAGCTGGGGCCTGCCCAGGGCCAGAACCACTCTCCTAGGCCGAGGCCAGGCTCAGGCTGCAGGCTGCACCCTGGTGTACCTGGAGCAGCCTCTCGGAGGAGCACCCACACAGAGGGCGCTCCTGGCTGGCCCACAGCAGTACATGTGCACATGCACGCGCACACACACACGCACACACACATGCGCGCACACACACGCGCGGGGCGCACGCTCCTGCCCTTGCCCGCCCGTCGTCAGCATTTCCGGTGGAAAGCCCACTTAAGCAGTTTAGTGCCTGTCACGGTGGCTCCGCCTGACCTACTTGGGATTCGCCCTGCGAGCTGCGTCCGCCAACTTCTGCTGACGGTGCACTCCCGTGCTCGCCTCTCTCCGCTCCGCTCCTCTCTCTGCTTGCTCTTGCTCGGAGAAGCACCGCTCCAGATCCAGATCCTGAGTGTTCTGGCCGACTCTCCCCCAGCCAGCCCGCCCGCCCCTGCACGGTCAGTACTGGCCAGGTCCCTGGCCCATGCACTGATCCTACAGCAGCCAGAGGAGCCCTTCAGCACTGGCCAGCTGCCCAGGCCCCGCAGACTTCCCAAGGCAGCTCAGAGTGCCTTCCCAGCTGCCGGCCCCTGCCAGCCCACGGCCGCCTTTGTTCTTGGCTGGCCTGTGTCCTGGCCATACCAGCTCCCAGCTGCTACCCCTCCCTCCTCTTGCCCCTATTGTGAGGTCCCAGGCCGGGGTAGCACTGCAGGGCCCTCCACGGCCTGTACCCCAGGCCTGGCCTGTGCTCCTGTGAATGGGTTGATGCAGCTGCCTTCCAGCACAGCCTGGGGCTGGGGCACCACTATGGGCTCAGCAGAGTCCATCTTCAGGGGTCCTGGCAAGGGCCTGGCAGGGAGCAGAGTCAGGCACTGTCTCAGGGCCAGGAGGGTGCCCAAGGACATGGCCCAGGCAGAAGGGGAACATGTGCCACGTCTCAGCATGGGAGGAGCCCGGTGCCCCCCAGGAACCGGGGCTGTGGCCAGCGAGGGCCCAAGGGTCTGTGGCTCCTGGTACTCAACCCCTCGAGTCCATCCTGCGCATGTGCCTGCCCAGGTGTCCTGAAGGGCCCAGCTGCTTCCTGGCCCCACGTGGTCACTCCTATGGCCCAGAGACTCACAGGGTACAGGCGTGGAAGCTACCCCAGGGAGCAGCCGAGGGGCAGGGCTCCAGGGGTGGGTGAGTGGCCTTTAGGACGTTTGTCAGATGTATTTCTGCTGACTGGTGGATGTGTGCGCGCACATATGTGTGCATTTCTGGTCTGGTGGCACAGAGCTGGGCTTGCAGATGTGGGCCTCAGTCTGCGAGGTGGAGCAGAGGCCCCGTACCAGCCCTGCAGGCCGACTGCCTGAGCACAGCGTGTGGGAGCTACAGCGCCCTCAGGGTGGCTCCTCTGGCCCCTGTACGGGCAAGTTGGCAGTCCGGGGCCTCAGGAGGTGCAGAGCCTGGCAGGCAGAGATCGCGACCTCTGCCCACAGGTGTGCCCTGCATGGGCAGCAGGGGCCTGGGCTCGACCGTGAGCTCACAGGAGAGGCTGAAAGACCTCCCTTCTGCCTTCTGCCTGCCTAGACCTCCCCCCAGTGATGCCTCCCTGGTGTCCCTTCCCTTGGCTCTCCCACCCTGCTCTGGGTGGTGGTCAGAGCCCTGCACCGAGAGCCAGGCTCTGCCTCTGGAGTGCCTGCCACTGCCCCTGCTGACCTGGACGGCCCCCGCCTGGAAACTTCAGCTGCTCCCGGACGGTGGGCGGTGGGCGCGCAGACTTCCCACTCTGTGAACCTACCTGGTGGCGTGTCTCTCCTTTACCACTGCTTCCCATTTAAAATGTTATCTACCCCCAGCCGTCCTTCGTGCCCCCCCAGGGGGAGAGGGGAGGCCCGGCCTCACCCTGGTGTAGTCAAGGTTATGGTGATAAATCCTGGGGCATTGTCACTTCTATTCGGAGTAAATTGGCTGGCCGCTTTCGGGCTGAAGGAGAGATAATTTGCTGTAGTATTTCAAATGGATTAGAAATGGATTTGAAGGGAAAGTTCATGCCTCCCATTACAAAGGCGAGAGAGAAGACTATCTTAAGGCACTGTCCCTCCCTGGCCTTCATTATCCACGCTTAATACCTTTCCTATTTTCTAGCGTTAATGAAATTTCCTGGCGGCGTGGGCCTGCCGACCAGACGGGAAAAACCTTTAGATCTGTGGCTCCCTTTGCAGAAAAGGAATTACAGGGCCTAGCCGTGAGGGCAGGCGCACTCGCTGGGTCCTTGGCCCTGCTATTATCTCGTTAATTTTACCCCTCTTCTCAATGCAGTCCGCTTCCAAAGGCTGTCCTCTCCATCAGGGTGACAACTACAGGAGGCTGTGACACCACTGGCCCCCGTCCCTCGCCCCCGATGCTCTCCTCTGCGGGCTCCAGACCAGTGGGGGCCTGCAGGGGCGAGGCCGAGACAGCTGTGCCTGGGCTGCTGAGCCAGGCCTCCCCGAAGCCCCCACCAACCTGTGGCTCCTCTGCAGGTTCCAGCCCCAGGTGTGCCCAGCAGTGGGTGGTGCCTGTTGTCACCCCCTGGGCCCTGGGTCACAGGCGTGCACATGCACAGACCCTGGGCCCACTCGGCTCACACGGACCCACACCCTGACCTGCACTCGCCCTCCGACACTCACAGCCCAGTGACTCCTCCTGGGGAGAGGAGTCGGGGCCAGTGCTCACCTCATGTAAGGGTCAGGTGCGAGCGTCGGCCAGAGAGCAGGTGCCAAGGACTGGGCTGCCCCAGGCCCTTCCGGAGCTCACCATGGCCCCTGGATCCTCGAGGCACGCCCGTCACAGCCCCTGCCCAAGACTGTAACCTCCTGGCCCTACCCCGAGGGTCCTCCTGGCTGCTGTGTGGCTGCCCCAGGGAGCTGTGGGTGGGGAGCAGTTGCCTTCCCCTCCTCTCCTGCATGAGGCCTCACAGGCCAGCCCCCAGGACACCTGTCAGCAGGAGCTGGGCCTTAGCCAGGGGCACATTCCCATGTGGTCTGGCCTGGCCCCGTGCTTCATGGCTGTGAGGGAGCCCCAAGAATCTTTCTCCCCATTCCCTCACTTAGCCTACTGGATGGTGGGCAGGGCCTGCCAGGCCTAGGTGGAGCTCCTGAGTCAGACTGGGCTGGCGCTCAGAGCGACCCTGCGATGTGGACCACAGGCTGGGCCTGTGGCCAGCGCCGCAGTGGGCTGTCCTCCCGCCTCAGACTGTCCCTCTCCCATGCTGCCCTGGCTGGCGTGCAAAGGGGCAGCTGCCCTGTGGGTGGTGAGACCACTGAGGGCCCTGGCAGCGAGGGGATGGTGGGGGTAGTCGTGCTCTGTCAGTCGTGCGCTGCCCACTCTAGCACACCCTTGCCAACCCTTGGGCTGCTGCCACCACCGGGACAGTCCGGGGGCCGTGCCTCAGGTGAGCGAGCTGTGGTGCTCTCTGCCCGGGGCTCAGCTTCTGACTCGGGTCAGGGTTTGGGGCAGTGTCTGCAGCTCCAGGGACGGCAGGCTCCTCAGCTGAGGCAGATGTGCGCTGGCCCACAGGTGCCCTGAGGTCCGATGGTGCCTGTCCTACCCTGCCCCTCTTGCTTTAGGGGCGCCGTGGGGCTGGGCCAAAGGTTCAGCTTGTGTTCCATGTGGGGACTTCCCTCCAAGAGAGCTGGAGTTTTAATGAAGGGACACTGGGTCAGGTGCTTCCTGTGCCTCCTCGGCCTGGCTGCTCTGTGCTGCAGGTGGCCCTGAGGGCCCCGTGTGCTTGGCTCACGTCATCCGGAATGGGCCCATGAGAATCACCCCAGCGTGCAGACGGCGACAGCCAGGCCCCAGAGGCCAGGTGCTAGATGGGGTGACAACGCAGCCTAGACCTGCTGCTCTTCCCAACACCCCCACTGGTGAGTGACTTTCTGCCGAGGGAGGCCAGGGCCATCGGGCCAGGCCAGGCCACCTTCAGCCATGCGAGCCCTTCCTCCATGTAGCAAGCAGTCCTGCGTTTGGGGGGGACCCTGCAGCCACAGGCAGGCTGGTGGTCTTGGTGGCCCCAAGGCCTTGCTTCTTGCAGGAGCTGGGCCTAGGTGGGACGCGGGGGTCCCACCGACCTTCTGAAGAGGGGAAAGAAGAGGCACAGCCCCGCACGGCCAGGGTCAGCTACCCTCACCCCACCCAAGTGCCCCCACTGCCAGCGGAGCTGCTGTTGCCACCCCACCGTGTAAAGGTGCCCAGCGTCTGAGCTGACGTGCACTCACTCCGTTAGTACAGGCTGTGGCTGACAAGACGCAGCACTCAGGCCGGCTCTCCCCAGCCCCCTTGGGCAGCCTACTCATGGCAGTTGGGGTGGGCAGGGCACTGACCTCCTGAATTGGCCTGCTCTCTGGCGTTCTTGGGGCAGGAGGGGCAGCAGGGAGGGAGGTGCCCGGTGGCCTGAGGAATTGAGGCTGTTAGGCCTGCTCTCATGGCCTGGGTCTGTCCGCCATCTAGTCCCGCTGGTGTCCCAGGCCTCACGGCCCTTGACCTTGAGGGCAGCCCAGCATCCTCAGAAAGCCTGGGCTGGATGAGGAGAGTCCGTGCAGCGGCCCTGCGCATTCAGGGAGGGCTCTGTGAGGGGCCGATGGGGGGCGTTTGTGGCACCTGGTGTCCCAAAGGCCCCAGCAGCATGTGCTGGGTGTGTCTAGGAGAGGACCCTCAGCGTGGGGCTTCCCATCAGAGCATGACCCTAGGCCCTCCGCAGCCCAGGGCTTTACCCAGCAATGTGGCTGGGTGGTCAGGGCGGGCGGGCCAGTTCAGGAGGGTGTGTGTCCCCCTCCCTATGGCCTGGTTGCAGGCTGAGGTGGGCCACCTCCTGGAACTACCCCCAGCTAAGTGTGGCCCAACACTGGCTGCTGGCCCTCCAGCCCAGGCTCACTGTGGCTGACGGGAGTTTCCCTGTCTCTGCAGGTCACTGGTGCTGAACCGCTTGCGTCCCTCCACCGCCACCACCGGGGGTGGGAAAGGCCAGCCTGGCTCCCCTCGGTGGCGCAGCAAAAGCTACCGCTGCATCGGAGGGGTTCTGTACAAGGTGTCTGCCAACAAGCTCTCCAGGACCTGCAGCCGGCCGAGTGACGGGGGCAGCAGGCCCCTCATCCGCACAGGTGAGGGACTGTCAGGCGAGACCCGTTTTCAACGACCGGTCCCTACAGGCCGGGTCCCTGAACTCCGCCTCTCCCCCAGGCGTGGGCACAGCCGGTCAGTCAGAGGAGGTCAGGGCCCGTGCTTCAGGGAGCCGATCCACGCGGGAATTAATTTTCCTCTCCAGTGCTCACAGAGCCTGGTAGCCTCCCTAACAAGACCATCCTGGGCAGCCCGAGCAGGGAGGGTGCTGGGGCCTCACCGCCCTGCTGTCCCCTGGGAGGGCCTGGAGCAGTGCCTTTCGCTTGGCTGAGCGGCCCGCTTTGGGGGGCAGACGCGAGCACCGTGTCTTGCTGTTGGACAAAAGATGAGCCAGGTACAGCGAGCACGCCCGGGCGAGCGAGCACCTGGGGCTGCGCCTGTAATCGCATCGGCGATGCCTCGCCGACTGTCTGCCGCTGCCGCTGTGCACCCGTGGTCCAGGAGCAGGAGATGCTCTGGACCCGCTTACTGCGCGGACTAACTAGGAGAGAGTCTGGGTGCAGCCCGGTTTACCCATCCCCTGTCCATCAGCGGGAGACGATTGCAGGCCAGGCGGCGGGAGGCCCAGCTGTGCTCGGCTCCCCCGGGTGGGAAGAGGCTGAGCCGGGAGGGAGCTGTGAACTGCCTGGCCTGCCTAGGATGCAGGGCTCTGGGAAGGGCTCCCTGGGAGCGTGGTCCCATGGAGAGGCGCCTGGAGCCCCCAGGCCGGTGCTGCAGGCAGGACTTGAGGCCCGGCCCCTCTGGTCTTAGCAGTGGTGGGCAGCTGGCCCGTGAGGCCACCTTGGCCCTGGCTACCCTGTACCTCTGTAGGCAGCTGCTGCTGAGGGCCCGGTGCGCAAGGCCTGAGCAGTATGTAAGCCGTGCCAGTCAGGCACTGCGGGCCTTTCTGCCCGGGGAGCCCCAGGCTGAGAAGCTCGCAGAGGGGTGTCCCAGGCTGGCAGTGCTGAGGACGAGGAGAGGCAGGTCTGCTGCATCCGCCATGAAGCCGCTTGTGGCACCGAGGCTGCTGACAGCGGCGAGTAGTGGCACAGCCGAGGCTGCTGTCACTGAGATCGCCTGGCAGTCAGGGCAGGCAGACCGTGCCCACTCTCGGGGGGTGGGGGCCCTGCGCCGTGAGGCCCCTGTGGCAGGCCAGGGGACGCCTGCTAAGGGAGTGGCCTCCAGGGTCAGTGAGCCCCATGTCTGCATGCGGTCCCTGCAGAGCCCCCACCTAGTCGCGTGTGCTGCCAGCTGCCAGGGCACCCCAGGAGGCACCGACTCCTGACTCCACCCCCGGGCCTTCCTGAAGCTGAGCACTGCACCCTCAGCTCTAGCCACACTGTGGGACCCTGGGGCTTTTGGCCAGGGTCTTTTGTGGCCTCTCGGCTGCACAGAGCTGCCTGGACCCCCCAGGCCCCGCCTCGCTCTGGGTGGTGGGTCACTGCTGAGTGCTGACCGACGCACGTAGGTGAGTGGTGTTAAGGAAATAAATTCCCACCCTCGGTGTCAGCAAAACTCTGACTTCTGGAAAGCGCAGCCCACTCTCCTGGCTCTGGGCCTCCTGGGCAGTCTCAGCCTCTCCTGGCTGCTGGGTCCCTGAGGCCAAGACCCCCCTAGACCCCCCCCATCTACCCTGGCACCTGGCCCTGGGTGCCCAGCTGGCCTCCAGCTTAGGCTGTGGGACTGGCCCCGGGCCTTTGCTTAGCCCCCAGAGCCCCCAGGCCCGAGTGAAGTAGATGTTGGTGGAGGTTCCTGGCCAGCTGCCATGTGCCCTTGGACAAGTGGACCTCCCCACACCTGTGTGGGTGCCTTAGGTGCCTCCACCTTCCCTGTGCCCTGGCCAGGCGGGAGGGCCCTGCGCTGACTGGCTGGGGACGGGGCTGCTGGAGCTGTCCCCTTGCTGCCCTTGGTCAGGCTCTGTTGGCCGTGCAGCTGCAGCCCAGTGGCCGCTGGCCAGAGCAAGGGGGATGCCATGGAGCCCTGACCCCAGAGGGCCCACCCTGCCTGCGAGGGAGTGGCGGTCCCTCCTAGCCAGGCGGGGGAGGGCGCTGCTGTCTATTTTGGGAAGGCCATGGAAGCCAGTGCGTCTGGAGTGTGGCGCCTTCTGCCGCCAGGGCCGCCAAGAGCTCAGCTGAACTCCCTAGTGCCTCTTGCACCCTCCCCAGCCAGGCCGGCCTGGCATGCGTTCTCAGCGCTGCATCTGGAAAGGTGCCTCCTGTGCTCATCAAAGCTCGCTGACACGAGCCACGTTGGCATTTTTTTTAAGAGCAAAACAGTGCGAAGGGAGTAAACACTGGTCCTGCCTGTGCATGTGATTCCAGCGCCCCTGGTCGGGAGTGAGTGGCCGGGGCGTCCCTGGGAGCCCGTGGGCCCCACAGCTGTCAGGTTGCACCCCAAGGCCCACTGCCGGGACCTGGCCCCGCCACCACCCCCATGGGTGCCCCAGCCCAGGGTCAGGGGCCGCCCTGAGCTCCCTTGTCCCCCTGCCCCACATCCCACGTCCCCGCGCGTGTTCTCAGCCCACCCCTGCAGTAGAACCAGCCCCTGCTCACACCGGCCACCGGGTCTCGCCGCTGTCCTCACAACTCACACCTCCTGTCAGGTACCGCTCAGCCCAGAGGCTGCCCTTCTGCCCCGGGGGGGCAGGGAGCGAAGGGGGGCATCGGGGCTGGGGAGTCTGGAGGCTGAGGGACAAGCGCTGTCCCTGGCTGGCAGCTCTGGACACCTTCCTAAACCTGGCCACTGGCCTCTCGCAGCCCGGGATTTCCAAGCAACACCATGGCCACTTGTGCCTCGGCCGTGTGTGTGTCGGCTGTTGTGCTGTCAACTGGATCCGGCCTGGGGAGGGGCACAGGCCCGCTCATCTGAGGGGCTGGCCCTGCCCGCATGCCCCGGCCCTGCCCGCACGCCCCAGCCCTGTCTTGCACGTCCCGGCCCTGGGGCGGCTTCACATCTTCAAAGGCCACGGAATCATTAATGTGGTTAGACCGACCCTTATGCTGTGCCCCAGCCCCTCCCCACCTCGGCCCTCAGGGGCCCTCAGGACCTGACTGCCCTCTCCTGGCACTGCACCCTCCCTGGGCCCTGACTGGCTGGGAGAGCCGTGCTCAGCCTTCATACCTGGTTGTGAGGAGGAGCTGACAAGGCGCCTCTGAGATCTCGAGTAAGGATACTAGCCAGGAGCCGTCAAGGCTGGCCTTGTCCAGACCCTGCCCTGCGACAGCAGCCCTGGCCGGGCCCATGTGCGGAATCCCAGCCCTGCCGCCAGACTCCCGTTGCACACCTGTCTTTTGTTTCTGTCTCATAACCCTTGAAGAAATGAAACGGGCTCAGCGCGGTGGCACGGAGATGCTGTGCGACACCGTGCTGCAGGCTGGGCCTGTGCGGGAGGCCCCACCTCGAGCCTGGCGTGGTCCCGTGTGCCTGTGGTCCCAGCAGCTCGGGAGGCTCAGGCGGGAGGTTCACAGCTCGAGCACAGCAAGACCTGCCTGTAATTACTAGGGAAAGTGTAAAGGGCCAGCTGGTGACCTGGTGGCTAAGGCACCTGGATCCCACATGGCAAATGTGTAGTTCAAGTCCTGGACCCAGTGGTTTGAGAAACATGCCAGGTGCACGTATGTGTGCCCAAAATCCCAAAAGGAGGGAACGGTAGAGAAGGGCCTGTGGTGTGACCACTCCCCGTGAGGTGAGTGCATGTGCCTTTGTGCATGTCTCCCTCGTGGTCTGGGCAGTGCCTCGGACACACCCTGGTTCTGCTGAGTCCGTGCCGAGGCGAGATGGGAGGAGAGTCCGTGGCCGGGCCTGGCCTCCGCTGAGGGCCTGCTGGCTGGAGTACGCTGGGGTGCGCCGCCTCGGCCCATCTCCAAGCCTTCCCTGGGGTGGGCCGTCTCGACCCGTCTCCGAGCCTTTCCTGAGTGGCCGTCTCCTCCGTGGAGACCTCCGACCCACTAGCTGGGAGGACACTGCCAAGAGGAGCTCAGAGGCACTGGACATGGCCCTGTGGCCCTGAGGGCTGGCTAAACCCGGGGGGCTCTGAGCTGCTGCTGCTAGGAGGGGCAGCTGGCAAGCTGAGTGCCAGCAGTGGAGGGCCTGGGCCAAGTGGGTCGGTGCAGAAAGGCCTGAGCCTGGGGCCGGGTGCAGGGGAGGCACGGGCTGTGGCCAGCTGTGACTGAGCCCCTTTCCCCACAGGCCGGCCGGACCCTGCTGGCAGCTGCAGCCGCTTCCTGGCCAGGTAGGTTTCTTGGGGTGGGGTGGTAGGGCTCCCGGCACCTGAGCTCACGGGCTCTGCCTTGTCCGTAGCCGGGCCGTTCAGCGCAGCCTAGCCACCATCCGGCAGGCGAGGCAGAGGAGGGAGCGGAAGAAGGAGTACTGCACATACTACAACCGCTTCGGCAGGTGCCACCGCGGCCAGCGCTGCCCCTACATCCACGACCCCGACAAGGTGGCCGTGTGCACCAGGTGCTGCCCGCTCTCCCGCCCTTGCCGCCACGGTCTGCCCACCCGCCTGCCCTGCGCACCACTGTTGCCGCCACGGGTCTGTGCTCCCGCCCTCACCTTGTCCTCCTGGGCTGCAGGTTTGTGCGAGGCACGTGCAAGAAGACGGACGGGACCTGCCCTTTCTCCCACCAGGTGTCCAAGGAGAAGGTACGGCACTGGCTACGGCCTGGGGTGGTGCCCGCTTCCCCTGGCATGCAGACCCAGATGCTGCCCTGCTGCCCGTGTCGGGGTTGTAGCGCTGGCCCCGGGTCTCTTACCCCACACGTCTGCCCTCCCCACGGCCCCACTGCAGCACACCCGCCACTTATCGGGCAGCGGGTGGCAGGTGCCCATGGAGCTGGGGCTGGGGCCTCCCCTGCCTCTCCAGACCTAGGTCAGTGGAGGGAGCTGTGTGTGACAGGCTGGGGCAGGGGCCAGGCAGAGGGCCGCACGGCCAGCAGTTCCTGCAGGGCCCGCACGTCCCCAGCACCAGTGTGGGCAGGGGCACCTCGGGCTCACGTGCCACTCACAGCAGCCCCAGACTCCCCTGCCCAGAAGGGCTGGCGTTCCGGGGTCGGGGCCCGAGGCCGTGTGTCCGCCGCTGCTGGTTGGCCACCGGCCCGGGTGGGGCTGCGAGCTGGCGGTACTGCCGCTGCGACAGCTTTCTCCTTGAGGGACTTGGGGGATCAGCGTTTTCTCCCTGGTAGAGCCTCGAAAGTCTGTGGTGAGCAGTTTGGAGACCGTGCGCGGGTTCATTAGCTCCAGCTCCAAAGCCGGTGCGTGTGCCAAGCTGTCTAATGCGGATGCCCCGCACCAGCGCCCTGAATTAATGTTATTGTTATTTGTGTGGACGTGGCGGGGTGCAAACAAGGTTAATTGAAATGAGAGCGCAGTTTCCTCTCGATAACGGCCGCTCTGACAGCCAGGAGGAGCTGCGTTGGGTGTGAGAGCCGGCTTTATTATCCCTTTTTATTAGAGCTAATTTGGGCTCTATATCAAAAACCACATTAAGGGAGTCTTCTCTGCCGCTCCATCGCCAGCCCCTCCGGCCAGCCCCTCTCCCCTCTGCAGCTGCAGTTAAAAGACAATTAAAAATAAACTCTGCTCGTTAAATCACCCTTTGTTTCCCGCCCTCTCCCGCCTTCCCTCTCAGCTGCCCGCTGCTCTGGGCCTCAGCCTCTCTTCTGACCTCTCCCCTTCTCCCCCCCCCCAAGTGTCTTCTTAAAGCCTCTGGGGGCCAGCAGGACCCTGAGGCCCCATGCCGGTAGCTGGCCCTGGGTGCCTGTAAGCGGGAAGCACAGTGTAGACATGCCAACCTCCGTGGTGCTAGCCTGCTACAGGGCAACTTCCGCCCCTTGGAGCCCACGTTTCGGGTGGTTGGAGAGCCCTCTGGTGGGTGTCCGGTGGTTGCTGGCCTACTCTCCTGCCCACCCTCTGCTGAGGGAAGCCCAGCCCTGGGTTCATGCTCTGGTTCATGCAGGCTGCCCGGGCAGGCCCTGTACTCCGCTCCCGTGGCCGCAGACTGCCATCTCCTGTGCACCTGTGTGGCTGGCATCTGGCCCTGGGCATGCTTGCTCCCAGGGGGAAGGTGGACCCGAGGCATGGCCACCAGCCTCACTGCCTGTCCCCCCAGATGCCCGTGTGCTCCTACTTCCTGAAGGGAGTCTGCAGCAGCAGCGACTGCCCCTACAGCCACGTGTATGTGTCCCGGAAGGCCGAGGTCTGCCATGACTTCCTCAGAGGCTACTGCCCCCTGGGGGCAAAGGTGAGGTGGGCACGCGGGCGGGCAGCTCCCTGCACTGGGCTTTCCATGAGCCTGGCTGGTGCTTCCCTGGCCTGGGGCTTGCCCAGAGGCAGACCCCTCCAGGGCCGGTGGGGGACTGAGGGCCCCTGGGTGCAGTAGGGGATGACAGTGAGACTGATCCACTGGCCTGGGGGCGAGAGCAAGTGGTTGGGCTGGTGGGAGGCGGTGGGCGATGGGATGTTGGAGGCCATGGGGCACGGCAGGTGGTGGTAGGGGCCTGCCAGAGATGGACGGGCTGGGCAGAGCCCAGGGGGCACGCTGAGCAGGGCCCAGCAAGGTTGGGGTGAACTACCTGTATCTCTAGGGTGTACCAGGTGTGTGGCAGGGGTCTCGAGGGCCCGTGTGCCTCTGCCCTCCCCGGGCCATAGCTGTGGCAGGTTGTATGGCCGGGCCTTTGTGGGCTCCCAGGAGCCGTGCACCCTGCCTTTCCTGGCCCCCGCCCAGCTGTGCAGAGGACTCCTCCCCAGCAATGCAGCTGCCCAGCAGACATAGGGCGAGCTGGAGGGGGCCAGGGCCTTGGCGTCCCCAGCAGCCCCTGGGTCTGGGAGACCCCCCAGCTTCCCACCTGTGGCTGCCCCCTGGGCTGGGGAAATTTCAGTCCTGGCACCTTGAGAGCGAGCTGTTACTCAGGGGTAAGGCACAAGGCCTGGCCCCAGGGTGCTCCCTCTCCCCCAGGCAGCCCTCTATAGTTGGCCAGGCCCTTTCTGCACCTTCCCTCCCATCCTGTCCACCCCTCCCAGGTGACCTGACACCCACTTCCCGGAGGGCAGCGGGCAGCAGGTGCCTGGAGCCAGCCCGCCCCTCCTGCCTCCAGGCCAGGGCTGCAGCAGTGCTGCCCTGGGGCCTGACCAGAAGTGGCCCCTCACCTAGAAGGGAAGCCTTTCCTGGGAGGCGGGGTCTGGCCAGAGGCGATTACTGTAAAGTACTCTGGTTCAGATGCAGGGATCAGAGCGCCGTGGAGGCCTGCTGCTGTTAGTGGAAGTGCTTACTGTGTCCCTTTCGGCGTGTCAGCGCTGCGTGGCTGTGGCGTGATGGATAGCAGCTTGTAATTATATATGGGAAAGCGCTGAGCGGGCCAGATCCGGGAGGAGAGCAGCAGCCTGGGCCTGGGAGGGTTAACTTTATTCTCTAAATAATATAAAAAGTGCTGAGTCGTCTCCTTGCGCCTGAAGTAGAAGTCCTCAAATGGGCCCCAGAGAGTTTGTAATATTCCACTGAATCAAGTGAAATTGTTAACCTTGCTTCATAAAGCGATGGCTTGTTAAAGAGGCGCATTCCCTTTTCTTGTGAATAATTTAGGCTGGGAGTAAATCTCTGCTCCTTCCCCTTGTGGGGACCACAAGGCACCAGGGGCCTGTGGCTCAGATGCCCACCTCTCCCAGCGGCACCCTCACTCGGAAGCAGCCAGTCCCCAGGCTCCGGGACAGACCGGCACTGGCCTCGTGGGCGCCCTCCCCCTGGGGTCTGCTCCGCGTGGCCTTGCAGTGAGTCCAGAGCGTCCCTGTGGGGGCTGTTTCTCATGGTCCTGCTGCTGGCCTGTCAGTGACCACTCAGCGCGTAGGCTGACACCAAGCCGTCGCCCACAGCCTGCTCAGCAGCACGGGCTTTCTTGGACTGGAACCCCGACCTTCGCCTGCTGGTCTCACCAGTCTTAGTCTGCAGACTATCGTCCCTGCCTCCTTCCCTGCGCTGGCACCGTGCCTTGTGATCTGCAGTGCCCAGCCTGGCCAGCAGGAGGCCCCGAGAGCCGGCTCCCGTTCCTGGGACGGCGCCCTTCGCCGAGCTCCTTGCTTCCCAGGGACAGGGACAGTCACTCCTCTGTGGGGGCCGGTCCCTTCAGTCTGGTGCCGGGCGTGCTCCTTCCAGCCGGGCATGTGCGGTCGGTGCCCCCACCCTATGCAGAGTTGGGGGCATCTCTGTGTGTGTGCACATGTATGTGCGTATGTTGGGGTGTCCATTAAGTATATGTACGTGTGTGCACGTGTCTGGGTGCATCGTGTGGTTTCATATACGTGTGCACACATGTAAGTGTGTGTTGATGTGGGTTTATGGCGTTCACTGTGAGTGCATACAAATGTGTGTCTGGCATATGCACAGGTCTGCACATGTGTACATGTGTGTGTGGTGTGTATGCATGTGCTTGGTGCTTACAGGTGTGTGCGCATCCACACGTTAGGCACGCAGCAGAGGTGACCGCACTGCCTTCGGCCCCTGCCTTCGACCGCACCTTCGGCAGGTGCGCCATGGCCTTCCTGCTGAAGCCTGGCCCTTCTGCGCATCCCTCCTGCCCCATCACCCTGCCTGTGCACAGTGCCACCTGGTGGGGTCCTAGCCCCCAACGGTGCGCTGAGTCTCCCGAGCCCCGCCCCCTGGCCGTGGCAGCTCCCTCAGGTGGACTCCTGTGTGCTCTGGGGGTGTCCTTCCCTTCCCCATGCTGAGGCTCACCCTCTGCGGGTCGGTCCAGGGGTTACTGAGAGCCTCCTGCACCTGCACGGTGACCGGCTCTCTGGGCATCTGCCCTGTGTGGGGCTGGGTGGCTACAGGGGCAGTGTGTGTCCTGCGGCCTGGCCCACAGGCGTGTGTGTGAGTTGGTGTCCGTTCGGTGCCGTGTGAAGTGCAGAGGGGCTCACGCTTTCTCTGTGTAGGGAACCCTTTCCTTCCAGAGTCGTGTTTGTCCTTAAAGATGTTTTGCTATAGGCACATGTGCTAGAGGAGACACAGAGACAGAAGCAAGAAATCATTCCCCGGGGGGCTGGCCACACTGCAATCCCTTCCCCATTCTCCTCGCAATTGGCATGAATTTTAGGCCGTTGGGTCCAGGACTTGAACCATGGTTGACTATGTAGGAATCCAGCGCGTGACCCTTACACCATCTGCTGGCCCCTTCCGGAGTGCATTCTAATCTATTCCTTCTTTGATTTGTATTGCTGCTTAAAAATCAGCAGTGCTGGGACCAGCAGGCAGCATGGTGGTGAAGACGCTGCACTCCCACGTGGCCAGCTGTGGTTTAAGTCTCAAACCCCCGAGCTTGAGAGTCATGCCAGACGCATGTGCATGCGTGCCCAAAACTCCAAGAGGAGAACGGAGGAAAAGGGATTGTGGCGTGGCCATCCCCCCAGGAGGTGATTTCTCACTTCCCTCTCTTTGTCTCACTGTTTCTCTCCGATGAGCATATGCGCCCTATGGCAAAAAAAATTTTTTTAAAATAATGCAACATTCCATGGGGTCTTTGTGGTGCAGACCCCACTGCAGGTGTGTGCTTGGGTGGCTCAGTGAGTTTGCGCGGCCTACAGTCCCCGCTCCACCTCTTGCTGTTGCTGCAGCTGGAACTCTGACCTCTGTCCCCGTGGCATCCCCCTGTGGGCACTGCGCCGGTGGATCTGTGCTGTGCGTCCTCCGCGTGTTGGCAGTGTGGCGGTGTGCTGGCCCGAGGGGCCGCCCTGTCACTAGGGCGTGCTCAGCACCTTCTGCCTGGGCCATGTTTCGTTGGCCGCTTGTCGGGGGGCACAACAGCGTCTGCAGAGCTGTTGGGAGTGTGACGGCCGTACGGGCTGGCGGACGAGCCTGTGTAGCATGCATGTCGTCTCTGTCGGCTTGAGGAGCGGAGTTGCTGTGGGATGCCTCGAGGTCCCATGTGCTGCCTGCCACCCTCAGACGGTGTCACCGTTCACGCTCTCACCAGTAGCAGCGAGGGCTTCATTGCTTTGCATCACCCTCGCTGGTACCGTCACTGCCTGTCCTCTCACTGCGGCCGTTCCAGGGGCACCACCGGCCCTGCGGCAAAGGGAGCCAGATTCCACACGGCCCAGGACTCGGTTTTATGCCTGGACTTGCTGGCTTGAAAGCACACTGGGCACATGTACATGCACGCCCAGTCCCGCAGGGTGGGGTGCGGGGTGGTTACAGCGTGGCTGTGCCCTGCACGGTGCCGTCTCCCTCTCCCTGTCTGTCTCTGATGAGCAGTGCACTTCAGACAGATGGTCGGGGTGACACTCCTGAGGTGGAGCCCACTTGGCGTGCCCCAGTGGCCCTCAGCGCCCACGCTCCCTGGTACGTGGTAGCACACGCAGCCAGGCTTGGCCGCTCCACCTCTCCCTAGTGTGCGCTCCGCGTGTCATGCAGCCTCATACCTGTGCCCCAGACGTCATCGCCTCGCACAGAAATGGGTGCTAAGCACTGAGCAGTAACGTGCTGCTGCCCGGCCAGCACTCAACCCGTCCCGGTGGGCCTGCACCCCGTGCATTGGAACGTGTCCATCTGTCCACTTGTGTGTGGTGCTCCTGACTTAGCGGAGGTTTTCGCGGTGGGCCCGTGTAGCGTGTCTGAACTTCATTCCACTCCATGGCTGCGCACACCACACTGTTCTCCTGTTCGCCTTCTAGCTGCCGAGACCACTGCCGTACCCACGTCAGGGCCTGGGCCCCGCTTGCACTTCTGGTGTGTCACTGGGCGTGGGACTGCTGGGTTAGATGGTAACCCTGTATTTAGCCTTTCTCCCTAAGCTTTATTTATTTACATTTTTTTTTCTTTGGGGGGAGAGGTTTTTGCTATAGGGCACGTGCTCGCCAGAAAGAGAGACAGAAAGCGAGAAATCACCCCCCAGGGGGGATGGCCACACCACAATCCCTTCTCCATTCTCTTCTTGGGATCTTGGGCACGCACGCACACACGCCTGGTGTGAGTTTAAGCCACTAGGTCCAGGGCTCAAACTACGGTCGACTGCATGGGAGTCCAGCGACATAGCCATATGCCAACTGCTGGTCCCAAGATTTATTTATTTAATTATACTTACTATTTTTTAAATCTGACAGAGAGCATGTGCACTCCCCAGAGAGAGAGACAGAGAGGGGAAGTGAGAAAGCAAGCTGCCAGGTCTGGGACTCAGACTGTGGTCGGCCATGTGGGAGTCCAGTGCCCTTAACCACCATGCCACCTGCTGGCCCCTAGAATTTTATTTTGACTTGTCTATAGTGCTTATTAAAAAAAAAAAGTTTAATGATTTATGTGTGTATATGTTATGATTTTCAGGCCACTGGGTCCAGAACTGACCATGGTCAACCATACAGGAATCCAGCGCCTTAACCACCACGCGCCCTGCTGGCCCCCCGGTATCTCCCAGTACCTGTTCTAGATCGGTTTTGTAGTGTTCACCCTAGATGTGAACTCACGCGTCACCAGAGCCTGCTGGCGGTGCTCTTGTACATCCTCAGTGACATGGGGAAGCCTCCCTTCCGCTAGGTCCCTTTTGCTCTCTCACTGTACTGTCTCAAGTGTCCCCTCTGCACACAAAGCTACGGACGGCCCAAGGCGGCGGGTGCTAAATCTGCGCTTCCCACAAAAAACGAGAAGTGGAACCAGCAGTTAGCGTAATGGCTATATCGCTGGACTCCCACGTAGTCGACCGCGGTTCGCGTCCAGGACCCGGTGGCTTAAAACTCACGCCGGGCGCGTGTGCGTGCGTGCCCAAGATCCCGAGAGGAGAATGGAGGAGAAGGGATTGCGGCGTGACCATCCCCCCTGGGGGGTGATTTCTCGCTTTCTGTCTCTATGTCTCTCTCTGTCTGTCTGGCGAGTGCACGCGCCCTATAGCGAAAAACCTCTCCAAAAAAAAAAGAAAACGAGAAGCGAGGTTTCCACGTTCGCCCCATCTTCCTTTGTGCTGTTATTTCTTCTATTGTTCCAAGGGCACCCCTCACTCTCTGTCCCCAGCCCCCTCTAACCAGGGTTAGGGCACCCCTCAGTCTGTCCCCAGCCCCCTCTACCCAGGTTAGGGTCAGCGTTAGTCTGTGTCCTGGCTTCTTTCAGCTCTTCCTTGTCGGGGGCTTCTGGGTTGACCACTCCTTCCTCCCAACTTGAAAATGCATACAGCTCCCTTTGTCCCCCAGTGCCCGGTGAGAAACGGCTGTCGTTTGCCATTTGTTGTCCCCTCTGTAGCTAAAATGCCCTTTGTCTTTGGCCACTTCTAAGGTACTTGCTGCCTTCAGTGTTCAGAGGTGACTGCGATGCACTCTGACAGGTCCCTTCGGTGTGTTCTGGCGGGGTCACTCCGCCTCTGCGGTCTAGGCTCACCGCGTTGCCAGAGGAAAGGCTCTTCATCTCCGATTGCGGACCCAAGTTCTGCAGGGCCCTGAGGCTCGCTTCGCTTTTTAAGTTTGTTTTTTCTCATGTTCGGATCACTTGACTTCTGTTGCTCCATCTTCCAGGTCTCTCCATTCTGCAGTTGAGCCCCTATGCTGCGTTTTTTTCAGTTCTATGTATATACATATGTAAGTATTATTTTGGGGATTTTTGCCATAAGGCTTGTGCACTCACTGGAGGGGCGGGGAGACAGAGGCAGTGAGAGGGAAAGTGAGTGAGAAATCACGCCCCAGGGGGGATGGCCACACTGCAGCCCCTTCTCCTCCATTCTCCTCCCAGACCTTGGGCATGTATACAGACATGCTGGTGTGATTTTCAAGCTGCTGGGTCCAGGACTCGAACCATGGTCACCATGTGGGAGTCCAGCAACACAACCACTCTGTCACCTGCTGGCCCATACTTTTCAGTTTTAGAATCCCCACTGGGTTTGACTGCGGCTTCTTTTTCTTGGTTAGCTCCGTCTGTCACGCCTGTCCGAGGCGTGGCCGTAACAGCTCACCGGAGCATGCGTAGTGCTGCATCGTACGTCAGGCCCTCGTCGGGCCCTCTCGCACCTGTGTCCCCACCGCGCCGCCCTTGCTGACCGCGTCTGCTGCCGCGCACTTTGCAGTCTTGCTCGTTCTCAGGAGAGTGGGTCATTCCTGTTGTTACAGGGGGCGTGCCATCTCTGCCAGGTGGGGGTAGAAATCCACGTTCCCCACTCGGCCTCCTTGACGCTGTAGGCAGGGCGCCCTTGTTAGTCCTGGTGGGGCAGGGCACCCCCTTTTCATGCCCTCGCTCACACAGTGCCAGCTTTGGCCACCCCCGTGAGGAGGGGAGGGTCCCCCAGTCGGGCGGGGCCTGGTGGGGTAGAGCCCCGTCATTTCTCGCCATGGGAAGGCCCCTGTCTGGCTGGGCTGTGCCTCACCCACCCTGCGGCATTTCTGGCAGCTGCTCGGTCAGCACTAGGTCGGGGTGCGCAAGTCAGGAGGAAGCCGTCCCGCACCCTGGGCTGCCTCTCCCGCTCCTCCCAGAGGCCACGGCACCCAGCAGGGTCAGGGCGTGCCACTCCTCATGCTGGCAGCAGCCCCTGCTGCTCACATTTCGTCGTCGTGGCTCGTCGCCCCACACTGACCTGCATTCCCAGGTTTCCCAGGTGGGCCTGTAGCACCCTCCTTCCCTTTGATTTGATCTGCAGCTCCTCACTCACCGGGTTAGTCTGCCAGAGCCCTGTCTGCCTGGCAGTGTCTGCTTTGGGCTGGCCCCAGCACAGTGGCTGGGCACAGCACCTAGGGAGCCACACCCGCGTGGCCCAGGCCCAGAGCCGGAAACACTGGGCAGAGTGCACGTGTGTCCAGGTCCTGGGGGACGGGGATAGGAGGCGGGACGGCGGCATGCCCATGCCCCGTCATGGGGTGCGTCCTGGGCCATCTCTGACCAGCACACGTGCTCTCTGGCGATGTCGGGAAAGCCACGTGAGAAGCAGTGTTTGGTCCAACGATGCCTGAGGCCTTCCCTCCCACATGCTCGTGTGGCCCCTCTCGGAGCAGCTTCCTGTGTCTCGCGCTGCGTTTTCTGGGGGACGTGCTTTCGTGTCTCCCGCTCTGGAGCCCTTTCCCTCCTCTCCACACGGACTCCTGCGGTCGCCCTGGAGCAGGCCGTGCACCTCTGCTCCCCTCGCACCAGTGCCCCCGCTGCCTGCTCCGGCCTCCATCCACCTCACAGACCTGGCCCTTCGCATGCCATCGCCATCGGTGTCCTTGGGCCACTCCAACCCCACTCCCTGCCCCATCGCTGGAGACCCTAGTCCCACTTACGGCCCCACCTGCCCCTCAGCCCCAGGGCCAGGCCTGACTCGCTCTCCCCAGTGTCCATCCGCTGACATCTCCCACCTCCGCCCCCTGCTCCTGCTTCCCCAGCTGGTGGGCCTGGCACTGGCTGCCAGTCACCCGGCCTTCCCCCTGCCCTTTCCCCACCAGAAGCCTCCCCGGGCAGAGCCCCAGGACCTGCGGGTCACCCCACGAAGCCCTGCCGTCCCAGTGCCTCTGCACATGCTGCTGACCTCCGGGGCTCCCGCAGTGCCTTCTCTCCTGGATCTGACCCAGCCCCTGCTCTCCTCCATCCTCATAGGAACCTTCAGCCCGTCTAGGGGTGGGTATTCTCGTCCTGGCTCCACACAGGCCTCTCTAACCCTCAGCCCATGATGGAGCACGCACGCTCACCTGCCCACCTGCCCCGCCCCACGCCCAGCCCTGCCCTGTGATGGCCGTGCCCGCCACAGGCCCTGGCCGCACCTTCCACGCTCAGGTCCTGCACGAAGGTGCAGTCTGGCAGGGAGCCCTGGTTGTGCCCTGCGGAAGCAGTGCAGGTTTTCCACAGCATCAGAAAGGTGCTCGTGGGGTGCCAGACCCTCCGCTGTCTGCCTGCTGCTCCCTGCAGCTCCAGCTCTTGCCCCCACGCATCGCTGTGCGCTTGCCCCATGCGTCCTCGGACAGCCCGTGCCTGCTGCTGTCCGCCTCCTGTCAAGGATGAGCGACGGTGAGGGCGGGCCCTGAGGCAGGTGCCTTCCAGAGCACATGGGGTGGGCAGTACCTGGGGCACCTCCAGGGGGCAGGTGGGGGAGGGCAGCTCTGATTGTGGACTGAGGGAGGAAGGTGGCGAGTCCGTGGAGTCAGTGCCTACAGGGGTGAGCAGTGGGTGGGGAGGCACTCACGGGCAGCCCTAGGCCTTGGCCGCCCCAGCACGGGGCCCCTGCATCTGGGAGAGTCAGTCAGTTCCTAGCAGGGCACGAGGCCCCATGGGGCCCCACTGAGTCCCAGGCCTCTGTGCCATCTCCTGGCCACTCCTGCCGTCACGCTGCTGGGACGGGCAGGGGCCACGAGAGTGCCATGGCAGCCTGGCTCCCCGGCACCCAGGGCGTGGCTCACAGAGGCGCCGCTGTGCCCCGTGTCTCGGCCTCATAGAAGCACAGCCAGCGGGCAGTTCCTGGGATGCTCTTGCCTCTGCAGCTCCCGGACCCCGACTGCAGGGCCCGGCCGAGGGAAGAGGTGTGCGGTGCATGGGGCTGAGGGTCGTAGGCACCCCACCCCGCAGACGCGGGCCTCCTTGCCACAGTGCTGTTTTTCTTTTCTTAGGTTTTTGCCGTAGGGTGGACAGTGAGAACCACCCCAGGGCGTGGCTAGGCCACAGTCCTTTGTCTCCCTTCCTCGTCTCAGGATTTGGGGCATGCACGCATGTGTCCGACGTGACTTTTGAGCCACTAGAGCTGGGACTCGAACCTCAATTGTCCACGCGGGAATCCAGCACTGTGACCAACACGCCACCTGCTGGCCCATTTTTCTTTCCCTTGGCCAGAGTGCGCATACACACACCACAGAGAGGAGAAAGCACCCTGTGGGGTGTCGCTGCGCCCCAGCCGTCTCCTCGGGTTCTCCGTCACAGTGGGGATGGGGCACAGGCATGCACACGCCCCGTGTGGTTTTAACACATGGGGGCTGGGATTCATACCTGGCTGCCTATTCAGGATCTGGCTCCCCTCCCCTTTTTAAAAATTTGATCACTATCACCATCATTTTGAGACGGCGCCCGTGCACTCCCCAAAGGGGAGGCGGGAGTGAGAAAGCAAGCTGCCAGGTCCAGGACTTGAGCCGGGGTCAGCCATGTGGGAGCACCCCAACCACCATGCCAACTGCTGGTCCCCTTAACCGCTAGGCCCAGGGTCAGCTGGAAAACCAGAATTCTGAATTTTAGCGGAAGTCGTTTCCAGTCTTTGTCATCCTGTGTGAGGGACCACCCACCCGCTGTGCTGCCTGGCTCGGGCTGGGCTGCCCGCGGCCTGGTCTGTCCAGTTTGAGGATCCAGCCCCACGCAGCTGGAGCGGCTTTGCGCGTCGGCATCAGGCCCAGCTGGAGCGGTGCATGGCTCGCTCTGTGGGCCCTCGGGTTACCCGCGGCATGTCAGTCAGGAGCCCGCGGGGCACCGGGAGCGCCGGTGTTACTCGTGACGACAAAGCCCGCCTTCTCCGTGCCCTTTCTCAGGGCGGCTTCTGCCGTTCTCGCCCCCCCCTCGTCAAGGTAAAAAGTTGGAGGGGGACCAGCAGATGGCATAATAGTTACATTGATGGATTCCTGTATAGTTGACCAGGGTTCAGGTTCCAAAAGTCACGCTGGGCGCACGTGCGTGTGTGCCCGAGAGGAGAATGGAGGAGAAGGGATTGCTGCGTGGCCGTGCCCTGGGCGGTGATTTCTGGGAGGGACCAGCAGGTGCTTTCTCACCTCTCACTCTTCCCTATAGCAAACTTGAATAGTAATAACAGAGGGTTTACCTTAGGGTATGTGCGCTCTCTGGAGGGAGAGACAGAGCCAGTGAGAGGGAAAGTGAGAATCACCCTTTGGGGGATGGCCTTGCCGCAGTCTCTTCTCTTCCACTCTCCTCTCAGGATCTTGGGCACATACGTGCCCAGCATGAATTTCAAGTTGCCAGGTCTGGGAGTTGAACTGTAGTTGCCACGTGGGAGTTCATTGACATAATCATTATGCAGTCTGCTGCCCCAATAAGCAATTTAAAAAAAAAAAAAAAGAAAAATAATTATGCTGGGCCTGTGTGCATGGGTCCCCAGAATCCCAGGAGGATAACGGAGAAGGGATTGCGGCATGGCCGTCCCCGGGGGCGTGGTTTCTTCCTTCCCCTCTCTGTCTTTCTGTTTCTTTCCATTGAGCGCACACGCCCTGTGGCAAAAACGTAAAAAAAAATAATAAGTTGGGATTTCAATCGGCTGTGTTGGCTGCAGCCCCCAGTGGAGGCCTTTCAGAGGAGGCCTCGTGTTGTCTTCTCACTGTCCCTGGCTCCTTCCCCAGGGTGGGTGGTGCGCTGGGGCCTCCCATCCCGCCGGTCCAGTGTGCAGAGTCAGTGTGGACCAGCCTGCCGTGGGCCCGCGGGAGCTAGCACTCCTGTATGGGTGCTCAGCCTTTCAGCGTCAGCCACCGTCTCGTGCGACTAGTGGCCGTCTCTCTTCTTGAGTTCAGACATGCCCTGTCTCTCCGGCCCTCCTACACTGGCCGACCCGAGGCATGCCGGCTGTGGTGGGCCCAGCTCCCAGCCCCACGGCCCTCAGCAGTCTCTCCAGGAAGCTCACGTGAAGCTAGGGCGTCACCTCTGCTCGCTCGTACGCCGTGTTTCTCCTTATACGTTGAGTCGATGTTCAATTTTGTCAGATACTTCTTTCATACACCCCAAGGTGATTGCTAAGTGTCCCCTGCATCCACGCTGCCCCCACCAGCTGGCTGGGGATCTCACAAGGTGCACCCCGACACCCAGGTGCGGGACTCGGCTCTGGGGGGGAGCGAACTAGGGTCCCTGAGTGTGTGGCAGCCCAGGGAACTGTGGGCCTGAGCAGGAGAGGTCTGAGGACTGGGACGGCGCCCGGTGCCCATGTCCCCATGAACTGGCTGCGCTCTGGCCTTGGCTGGGCTGGGCTGGGATCTGTGGGGCCTGCAGGGAGTTGGCCCTGTCCCTAGTCCACCTGTCCGTGGTCTGCTGTGAGGAGCAGTGGGGTACCCAAGGCACACTGGACGCCAGGTCCCCCCGAGCCAGCTGCAGGAGGACAGACAGAGGTGCCCTCTCCTGGCACAGCCTCGGCATGAGGCGGGCCCGCTGCAGAGCCATGGAATTGAGCCTGGGAGGGCTGGGCAGGCCCGGCAGGCAGAGCAGATGGTGCTGCGGACAGGGCGCTGGGCCGGCCCACCTGCTGCACCCCACGCTACACCCTTTTCCCAGGCTCACAGCCTGGACCCTGCTCAGCAAGCCCCCCATGGCCTCAAGCCACGCCACGAGGATGGGCAGGCCAGGGTCTGGAGGGGGCCGCGGGGCTCTGACCCACCCTCAGCAAGCCCAGGGTCCATGGCAACGGGGTCTCGTGGGTTGGTGGGGTGTGAAGCCTGCAGGCTGCTGGCCCCTCCCAAGATCAGGCTGCTCGCAGGCCCTGCACACGGGCCCACCCCACCCAGTGTCCTGCTATGCCCTCCTCCCCTCAGTGCAAGAAGAAGCACACACTGCTGTGCCCCGACTTCGCGCGCAGGGGCGTGTGTCCCCGAGGCACCCAGTGCCAGCTGCCACACCGTAACCCAAAGCGCCAGGGCCGCCGGGCAGCCGTGCCCCCTGCCCCAGGACCCAGCGACGCAGCCCCCAGGAGCAGGGCCTCAGCCAGCCGTGGGCCCAGGTGATGGCGGGGGGTGGTGTGGTATGTGAGTGGGGGGCAAGCTCCGGGCCCAGGGCAGCGTCCGTGGGCCCCAGGCCCAGGTGACTGCAGAGGTGCCCCAGCCGGGGTCCCTGCGGCCAGGCCAAGCTATGAACAAGGGACCGGGGAGAGCTGGGGTGTCTGAGCTGGGGTGGGTGGGTCAGGGGGATGGGCAGGGAATGGAGGTGGAGGCCCTGCACAGCCGGGCAGGCTGAGGCCAGCTGGGCCAGGGCCTCGGGCAGCCCAGGGTGTGGAGATGCACGGCACAGCGCCGTTGTGGCTGACACCCGCTGGCCCCGACTGCCCCAGTGGCTACCTACTCATCTGCTTGTCCCCCTGTTCTGCAGGAAATCTGCTGTCCAGCGCCCCGCCAGACAGACTCCCAGCGGCCCCCCGTCGGTGGCTGCCGCCTCGCCCTCCCCAGGACTGTTGGCCTCGGCCTCGGCCTCAGCCTCTCCCTCTCCCTCCTCATCCTCATCCAAGGCCTCCTCCTCCCCCTCCTCCCGCTCCCCTTCCCCCTCCCCCTCCTTGGGCCGGGAGGAGCCATCCGCTCTGGAGGAGGCTACCTCCCCCAGGAAGACGGGCTCCAGCAGCCTCTGCAAGCTGCCCGCCTTCATCTCCCTGCAGTCCTCGCCCAGCCCGAGGGGCACGACCAGGACTCGGGCCCCCCGGAGCCCTCCCAGCAAGGACCCAGGTAGGAGCCCAGGCCTCCCGAGCCCGTCCTCAGTCCCGCTGGGTCGGAGCCTCCAGGTGGGATCTGCACGTGGGGAGTGGGCCTGCATATGCACCTGCTGTCCTCCCGGCCGCTGTGCCCACGTGCAGACCACCCCAGCCGAGGGCTGATTTAATTAGAAAGCACCCATTTCTGTTCATTTGTTCTGGAAGATCACCGCACTCTCCTGGAGAGAACAGATGTTCCCTCTCCCCGATGAACATTTGGGGCTTGGTAAATGGCTCCACTCAGCCTTGTTTAGGAGAGAAAAGAGGATTTTATGGCTGCAAACGACCCTTTCTGTAAACATTTTACAGCTCTCCGCGCGTTTGAGTGACGATAAACCCCACGCAGCTCGGCGGCCGCAGATCTGTGCCCATACGGCCGTCGTTTTATTGTCATATTTCACGGTCGGAACGCTAATGGGGGATGCTTGCCGCAGCCTCTCTGACGGCTCCACCGGGCACACTCAGACGCGCGGAGGGGCCGCCTCCTGTGTGCAGCCTCCGTGTGGGGCCGCCTTGCCACCGGCTGGGTTCAGCCAGAGGCGGCTGTGCAGACACCTGGCTGGCTGTGCCTCTTGGACGTGCCTCTTGGACGTGCGAGCACGGCCCAATGCATGCATGGGTCAGGAGAAGCCTGGTGCCCTGAGCTGGAGCCCCCAGTCAGAACGGGACCCCACACTCACAGGCCCCTGCTCCAGGAACCCCCCAGGCCCGTCTCCTCGCCAGCTGTGCCCACACCACTCTTCAGTAAAGGCACAGTGCCCGCGTGCACCCGCAGCCCTGCCCTGGGCGTGGGCCTGTCTGCGTGACACGTGCACTGCAGTTCAAGCTCAGCTGCAGCTGCCCCGTGCCCGCAGTAGAGCACTGCCCAGGCAGAGACTCAGCTGGCCCTCGCTCACTCCCCGCTGGGCCACGGCCAGGCCAGCATCCCGGCTAGACACAAGGAGGCTCGCTGGGGCCTGGCGGCCGGTGCTGGAGGCACACCCTGCCAGAGCCACCCTCTGCTCCCTGCTGCGTGCCTCGGTTGACAGACCCCGCACCCCGACCCTAGACCAGGAGTCTGCAGGGGCCTGGTGCCTGATCTCTGGCCTCTCCTGCAGGGAAGCATCTGCACATCAAGCCACGGCTGTGAGTCCCGGGCCGGCTGGCACCTACCTCAGACCCTTGCCCAGAAGGAAGGAGGCTCCACCGTCACCACTCTGCCCCGATGCCCGCCCAGGCTGCCTGCCCCACGCCACCTGCCCCACGTCATCTTTTCTGACCCGTGCTCAGGGCCTTGTCTTCCCTCAGGGTGGGCCCTCGCCGCCGGCCTCTCCTACCCTCACCTCTCCGCCCCGGGCCTTGTCCTCCCTTGGGCTGCCCCCCCAACACACTGGCCTCCCCTGCCCCGGGCTTCACACCAGGACTTGCTCCTGGCCCCTACCCCTCATGGTGCCAGGCAGGGCAGCCCTAAGTCTGTCCCCTCCGTGGGTGTGGTAGTGGCCAGACGGTGCATCCCTTGCCCTCCCCACCCAGGACTCCTGCCCGGAAATGGCCAGACCCCCCGGCAGGCTCTGTGTTCAGCAATAAAGGCCTCTCCTGTGTCTGCTTGGCCCATCCTCACTACCCTGCCTGCCCTGGAGCCCAGCGGGAGTGGACGGGTGGAAGGTGTGGCCTCCTCTTTCAGGCAGGAGTAGGAGGGGGCCCTGGCATGGTCCAGAGGGCAGGAAGGCCGCTCTGCCAGGGGGCAGCTGGCAGGCCCTGCCCCACTGAAGGCTGCTCCTGACAGGGACCCTGGCCAGCAGAGGTTGCCCTGCCCATCTCACCACTTCACCTGCAGGCGCGGCCCGTGAGGGTGGCCTTCCCTGTCCCCTTGCTATCAGCCCGAGGTGCTGTGGCTCAGTCCATGGCTAGGCAGTCCGGGTGCCCTGCCCCATGTGGC
This sequence comes from Tupaia tana, assembly GCA_026018925.1. Taxonomy (NCBI): domain Eukaryota; kingdom Metazoa; phylum Chordata; class Mammalia; order Scandentia; family Tupaiidae; genus Tupaia; species Tupaia tana. The sequence goes on along the minus strand of JAKSZU010000008.1, from coordinate 93,233,885 downwards.
CATGAGGAGCTTGGGGTTCCCCTCCCCGCCATGGGCCCTGGTCCTATGGGTGGGGCGACACTGGCTTTAGAGTGGAGGCCACAGACTGACTCACAGAAGGTCCCTCCTGGTCCCTGGGACATAGACGCCACCTTGACCCTGGCTGCCGCTGACCCCACGTAGGGGTAGGTTCTGGACATTGGGACTGCACCGCTCCAGTCCGTGGCCCCTGGGAGTCTGGGCTGGACAGGGACTGCGAGTTGGGTGGGCACAGCTGGCCTGCTGCGCCTGCCCCCTGGCCACCCCTGGGCGCCTTCTCAGCATCCTGGGTGGAAGCCAGGGTATAGGGGCCAGCCTTGAGACACTGCCCGCCTCCTCTTCTGAGCCCGAGGGCACAGACAGCCCTTGAGGGGCTGCAGGGCTGCTTGGAAGTACCAGGCTGGGCACCACCGGGCCACCTCCCGACAGGGACGCCACAGCCACAGGACGGGGCTCAGCCTTCGGGGCTGCCCCTGCCTGCTGCCCTCCTCAGTGCCCCCCGCCCGTGAGCTCGCTTTGACAGCAGAGGAGTCCGGCACAGGCTCTGCCCTCAGGGAGGCGGAGACGCAGCCCTGCTGGCCTGGACCCTAAAGGGCTGTGGCGGCACGTGGGCCCACCGCCGGGGAGAGGAGGGACACAGAGGGCCAGGCTCCCTGGAAGGCCCCAGGGTGGGCACCAGGCGGCACGCTGGGTTCCAGGGCACAGTGCTGCCCTTGCCACCTGGGACTGCACTCGCCAGACTGGCCTGCAGGTCTGTCCCCAGGCTCTTCCCACCTTAGAGAAGGCTTGAGGGCAGGGCCCCCACAGTGCCCCCGCAGCCCAGGCTCTGCAGAGCCAACCGCACCCCACGCTGCTCAGGCCAGGGGGCAGCAGGTGAGGGATGAGCAGCTGCTCTGTCGGGTTGATACCAAGGGACTCAGCGGGACCCGGAGAGTCACTGCCCGGTGATGGCCCAGGTGGCAGTCCGGATGGGATGATTGGGGTTTTTAGGCAGGGCCTGGGTCCTGTCCCTTCAGCCTTCCTTGTCCTGGGCCTGAGTGCGTGACCCTCACTGGTGTTCCTGGTCAGGGCAGGACCTGGGCAGTGACCACAGGCCACTAGGCCGACTGTGGCTCCTCCCTAGCTGGCCAGGGCACCTGCAGGTGTCCAGCTGGAGGCCACTGAGCCTGCAGGAGTGCCAGCTTAGACTGATGGGACAGCTCTTCCGCCTCCCAACTTCCCCGCTGCGGCCGGCTGTGTGCTTCGGGCCTCCCTGGAGGGCGCTGTGGGCACAAGGCAGTCCTGGGCAGTGAAGGTGCCAGGGTAGGCAGGACCCATGGATGTGACGGCTGAGCTGAGACTTGAGTCCACTTGAGCAACAGAGGAAGGAGTGGGCCGTGGGCCCTCCAGTGGGAGCCGAGGCCCTCCGTGGACCCTCAGGGACCAGGGCGTGGTCTTCAGGACCTGGCAAGACCTGGAGGCTGAGGGTGGTGCCTCGTATGGTGGAGGTGTGACCACCTCGGAGGCGGGAGCTGTGGGCAGCTCAGGGCCCCTAGGTGGGTGCTGAGGCGACTCCAGGGTGTGGGTTGTGGCCTGTGCCTAGGAGAGGTGCTGACCAGAGGACGTGCGGATGGGCCGCGAGGGCCAGCCTGGACCCTCTGGGGCTGAGGGAGCTTAGGACGGAGGGTCAGTAGCCTTGATGGGACAGCTGGGAGCCCCTGGCAGGCGCCACGCTGACGGCACCAGCACCGTGCGCTCGCCTGGTCCTGGCCATGTGCACTCGGTGGTGGCTGTGTGCAGCAGGTGCCCCTACGTGTGCAAGGGCCAGCTGAGGACTCTGAGGCCCCAGGGTTTTGCCTAACTGGGTCCACTCACTGGAGAGACAGACAGAAAGTGAGAAATCACCCCCGGGGGATGTCCACACTGCAGTCCCTCCATTCTCCTCTCGGGATTTTGGGCACACACACATGCACGTGTGTTTTTAAGCCACTGGGTCCAGGACTCAAACTGCGGTTGAGTACATGGGAGTCCAGCGACATAACCATTGCACCATCTGCTGGCCCTGGGGTCTGCTTTTTAAATGCACATGAGCCCCCTGTGGAGGGAGGCCGGCCCCACATTTCGGATAACCCTCCCCAGTGACAGGCAGCACCATGGCCTTCAGGGCCTGGCCTGTACTGCACCTTCGGAGGCCTGGTTTCCCTCCTGCAGAGCACTCCTCCTGCTGTGGCCCGAAGCTGGGGAGCCAGGCGGCCCAGGCTAGTGTGCCTGCACCCCTTGGCCCCAGTGGGACAGTTTGTGAAACTCGGGCGCCACGGAGGGCACCACAGCCTCCTGCCCTCTCACATCAGACAGCTTCCCCCAACGGGGCCCCACGTGCTTTCCCAGCCTCCCCACCCCCACTCAGGCCTGTGCTCCTGCTCCCCGGCCCACCCCACTCCTCCCCTGGCATCGAACCCATCCCGGCATCCAGCCCTGGGATGACCCTCCCCATGGGCAGAACTTGAGACTTCCCATCGAAGGACTATGACAGAAATGAGGACACCACATCTGTGACTCACCTGGTGACGCAAGGTCCTTGCAGAGCTCACTGGCCTGAAGGCAGAGGCCCCTGGGAGCCCGTGTGGGAGGAGCCAGGGTGGTGTCCAGCCGGATCCTGTGTGTCCTGCCAGCCTCGCCTGTCCCCTCTGTGCCTGCGCCTGGCAGGTCCTGCCCTCCTCCTGACCCTCAGAGGCCGCAAAGCTGTGGGCACGTGCTGTTGGCAGTGCTGATGTGGGCGGTAGGTGACAGGAAGTACGCACCGCTGTCTCCTTACTGCTCTCCAGTGTGCACTGGGGAGAGGGGAGGTGAGCAAGCACCCCAGGGGGACGGCCACACTGCAGTCCCTTCTCCAGTCTCTGCTCAAGATTTTGGGCATGCACGCACACACACACACCCTGGCGTTTTTTTCAAGCTGCTGGGTCTGGGACTTGAACATGCCGTCGACTATGTGGGATCCAGTACCTCAACCACCAGGTCACCAACTGACCCAGTTTCCTTATTTCACGGCATGTTTTCTGTGCCCTGACCCCCGCCCGGCAGATGGTACGTCCAGAGATGCTACACGGTGTGCCCGGCCATGCGCCACTCCCCACGTGCCCTGGAGGAAGTGCTGACTTCTGGGCGGGTGCAGCCAGGCGGCAGGGGCTGGAAGTGACTGCCATGCTGGGGTGCCCAGCCACCTGGTGGAGATGCCACAGGAGGAGGCCAGGCCCAATGGTTCCAGCCCCAGCCCCCCGAGTCCTCTCAGCTGCCAGGGCAGAGGCAAGCTGGCCACACGCTCCCAGGACGAAGCCCTCCAGAACCCCTAGACATAAGCTGTGCCTCTGCTGCCACCATGCCTCAGGAGGTTGGCTCGTCCACGGGCCTGGCCACCCCAGTGGCGTGCACCCCAGCAGGTGCCGGCATGCAGTGTAGAGACTCGTGGGCCATTTGATTACCAAGCCACACAGCCATGTGGGATCCCCTGACATTTAAGGTGTGAGGCGCCCTTGGAGGTGAGAGCTCCTGGTGCAGAGGGAGGGAGCTTCTCCTGGGCACCAGGGGTCTCCAAAAGCGGACGCAGGGCACACCTACCTGTTCCCACGGTGCCACTCCTGACAGGCGGGGGACAGGCCCGGGCCTTCCTCGCCTCTCCCCCAGAGACCCAGCTGTGAGCACGCTGGGTTCACAGAAAGCACGCCTGACCCCCGACGCCCAGCCCAGATGTGGTGTCCCACTGGCCTCTGCCACAGGCCTGCCCTGCAGGGCGTCACAGGACCCAGCTGAATGGCGAGTCCTCCAGAGCGTTCAGGCAGGGACAAGGAGTCCTTACCACCCCACCCCACCCAAATGGGACTAGAGTTGAGAAGGGGGCTGGGGTCCTGGGAGCAGGTGGGACACTCAGGCAGCAGGGAGGGGCAGGCCTGTCGGACCATTTGGACCAGCAGCCTCCAGAGGCCAAGCCCGACCGTGGAGGGACTTGGCCAGGAGGTGGGGCCGGCCCCAGGCAGCCTTGCCCTGCCTAGGTCGCCCAGTGATGGGATGAACTCGAGCCCCAAAACACCCCAGTGCCTGTCTCCCTGCTCACTCGCCATCACCCTGGCGGGAGCTACAAACCTACTCCTCCGCTGGCCCTGGCCCTTCCCTCTCCTCAGGCTTGATCACCAGAGTGGCCTCTGCTGGGACATTGCAGGAGGGAGGACCGCAGTGCGCAGTGAGAGTCGGTGCGTGAGGAGGCAGCTCTGGCCTGGCTCCTCCGAAGCCCCGCTCTAGGGCCAGGGTGGCAGCACTGCTGGTGCGCTGGAGGCTGAGTGCCGGGCTGGTCTGCAAGGTGCTCCAGCCTGCACCACCTCCTGCACCTCTCTGGGCAGGCTGGGGGCGCCACCCGGACGGAGCCTGGCTGTGGGCTCAGCGTCCCTTGGCCTGGAGCCGGGAGCCATAGCCCTACCAGGTCCCCACGAGACCCCCCGGTCCTCCTGGACTCATGGCTGACCGTGTGGTCCAGTCCAGGCTCTGTGTGGGGACTTTGCCGGTCACTGACCTGGGCCTCCATTGCCTCGTCTGCAGACACAGCCACACCCGGAGGGTGACTACGAGGCCCCTGACCTGGAAAAGGGCCTCGGCCCTTCAGCTCACTCACCCCTGAGTCCTGTTCCTGGAGCAGTGCGTCGGGCTCCCTTCTGTGGCCCTCATGCTCGCCTTGGCCCTGCCGCGGGGAGGACGGTCTGGGCAGGGACAGACACGGGACTCACCTTAGGAAGCTGAGGCTGTCCGCTCCGTGGAGCTTTGCCTTAGGGAGCAGTCGCTGCGCCGAGGCAGCTAGGTCACGCGAGCCCACCTGCTGGTCCTGCCACCGACCTCGCCCGTGCACTCTGCGTGGTTTAATTCTCGATCTCACATGACCATCCGTGTGGTTCGAGTCTCCAACCCAGTAGTTTGAAAAGCACACAGTGTGCGTGCTTGCCCAAAGTCCCAAGAGGAGAACGGAGGAGAAAGGACTGCAGTGCGGTCCCCACCTCCACCCCTCTCCCCAGCCAGCACACACCCTGTATCAGAGCTTCAGATTTAAGTTTTTAATTGTCAAAGTCATGAAACAGCAGTGCAGAGGATTTAGGGAGGGACCTGCTCTGGTCACCCCTGTGGGCTGGGCTGTCAGAGCCCCCTCAGCTCATCATCACCTCTCTTTCCCAGGGGCCCAGGGCTGCCCCTGCACCCCGGGTTTCACCAGTAGACGGTGTCCCTATAGGTGTGGCTGCTTTCGGGGCAGTCAACCCAGACCCAGCATAGTGCCTCCAACCCTGCGGGTCGACGAAACTGGGCGGTGGGCCCAGGGTTCGAGGTTCCCACTCCAGGCCGCGCCCACCCCGGATCCCACAGCCGGTGCCGGCCCTGCACTACCCCGCCTGCTGCGCGCGCCTCTCCTGCACCTGCGCTGCGCGTCCTTGGAGCCCGGCGAGTCCAACAGTGATCCCGCCGTCGGAGGGTGCCAGCAACTTTGTTGACTAAATTCTTGAACCCGCCTGAACTGCGGGGCTAAAAATAGCCGCGCAGGGCTCGGCCTGGCAGGCAGTGTCATCCCGTGTCAGGATGCCCGGAAGGTCCCGCGCTCGGGCGCCGCCGCGCTAGCCGAGCTGGGCGCGGGGCGCAGGGGGGATTGGGGACACGGCCCTCCCGGTGGCCTAAGGGATCGGAGGCCCCTGGGCACACACCCCTCTGTTCCTCAGGACTCTCCATCAGCCTGGTCGCCTACAGGAGGCCACGGTCAGCGTCCCACGCCCACCCGCCTGCCCTCCGCTGGTGCAGTCCCCCGCGGCGGCCACCAGAGGGCCCTGCCCCCTTCTCAGGCCAGCGGCCCATTCCCACCCCTTCCCACAGCTGTTTCCCGCAGGAGATTGACAGCTGGGCTCCGGGTTGCCATGGGGATAGGCAAATGAGGGCGGCGGGGCTGGGGCTCCGATTGGCCCGGGGGCGCGCGCCCCCTCCCGGGGAGGCGGGCCTGGACGCCAGACTCTATAAAGGGGCGCGCGCGACTCGGCGCTCAGCCGCGGGAGGCGGGGCCGGCCGGCGGCGCGGGTGCTGGGCGGGGAGCGCGGGGAGCAGCCCCCGGCGGCCGCGCTGCCACCCGCCGGGCCGCGGGACCGCGGGGAGGAGCCCGGAGCCGCCGAGTGGGAGGGCCTCCCGCGGCGTCCCAGCGCTCGGCGCCGGAGTTAGCGCGAAACTTTTCCCTGCGCCCCTCGGCGCCGCCGCGGCTCGGAGCCGGTAGCCCCCGCGCCCGCCCTGCCGGGACCGCGGCCCGCGGGAGCGAGGGGGGAGAGGCCTGTAGGCCCCCCCGCCGCCCGTCGGGGTGCGGCCGGGCGCGGCGGCGGGGCGGGGGCCCCGGGCGATGGCCGCGGAGCTGGCGATGGGCGCCGAGCTGCCCAGCAGCCCGCTGGCCATCGAGTACGTCAACGACTTCGACCTGATGAAGTTCGAGGTGAAGAAGGAGCCGCCCGAGGCCGAGCGCTTCTGCCACCGCCTGCCGCCCGGCTCTCTGTCCTCGACGCCGCTCAGCACGCCCTGCTCCTCCGTGCCCTCCTCGCCCAGCTTCTGCGCGCCCAGCCCAGGCACCGGCGGCGGCGCAGGGAGCGGCGGCGCGGCCCAGGCCGGGGGCGCCCCGGGGCCGCCGAGCGGGGGCCCGGGCGCCGTCGGGGGCACCCCGGGGAAGCCGGCGCTGGAGGATCTGTACTGGATGAGTGGCTACCAGCACCACCTCAACCCTGAGGCGCTCAACCTGACGCCCGAGGACGCGGTGGAGGCGCTCATCGGCAGCGGCCACCACGCGGGGCACCACGGCGCGCACCACCCGGCGGCCGCCGCGGCCTACGAGGCCTTCCGGGGCCAGGGCTTCGCGAGCGGCAGCGCCGGCGCGGACGACATGGGCGCCGGCCCCCACCACGGCGCGCACCACGCGGCGCACCACCACCACGCAGCCCACCACCACCACCACCACCACCACCACGGCGGCGCGGGCCACGGCGGCGGCGGCGCGGGCCACCACGTGCGCCTGGAGGAGCGCTTCTCGGATGACCAGCTGGTGTCCATGTCGGTGCGGGAGCTGAACCGGCAGCTCCGCGGCTTCAGCAAGGAGGAGGTCATCCGGCTGAAGCAGAAGCGGCGCACGCTCAAGAACCGCGGCTACGCGCAGTCGTGCCGCTTCAAGCGGGTGCAGCAGCGGCACATTCTGGAGAGCGAGAAGTGCCAGCTCCAGAGCCAGGTGGAGCAGCTGAAGCTGGAGGTGGGGCGCCTGGCCAAGGAGCGGGACCTGTACAAGGAGAAATACGAGAAGCTGGCGGGCCGGGGCGGCCCCGGGGGCGCGGGCGGGGCCGGCTTCCCGCGGGAGCCCTCGCCGCAGGCGGGCCCTGGCGGGGCCAAGGGCGCGCCCGACTTCTTCCTGTGAGCGCCGGACCCAGGCCGCGCCGCCGGGGACGAGTTTGCGCAGGACCCCGGGGCCCTGGCTGGGGCGCCGCCGCCGCGCGGGGTCTTCACGGGCCACGCCCGCCACCCCGCGCGCCCGCCGCGAAGCTCAGGCGCTCGGGCGCGGACTCTCCTCCCGGGCCGGGCTCCCGCGCGTCCTCCGGGTCGCCCTGCTGCCGTTGCCACGACGCCCCTGCGCGGAGAGCGGGATTTCCCAGCACGGGGCAGCCAGGCCTCGCTGCAGAGCGGCCACTTGTACATAGGCCCAGCGGGGTCTCCATTCCGGCTGCGACGCGCGGCCGCCCGGCCCTGCCCGCCCGCCGCCTCGGTTTCCCCGCTGCTGCTCCCTTCCCTTGCCCTGTTTACTCCTCCTCCCCTTTCTAAAGCCGTCTTACTTTCGAACTGTTAATATTTATTTTGCTTGAAAAGGAGACCCCGGAGGAAGGCTCCTCTTCCGGCCGGTGCGCCCTCGGTCGCCAGCGAGTCCCAGCATGTGTCGCCCGCTCGGAGGAGCCCGGCCCCTGCCTGTCCCCCTGCCCGCTTGTCCCCCCATCCTGCTAGGCGTTCGTTCCCTAGAGATTCAAGCCAAGGAACCTGTCTATGCTGTCAGTCCTGAGCCCCGCTCTACCGCGGCGGGAGGGTCCGCGCAGCCGGTGGGGGCTGGCCCGACCCCGCGCTGCCGTCTCTATGCACGGATGGGGTCTGCGAGTCCTGGGAGGTCTTCCTCGGAGGGCAGTGAGACGCAACGCAGTGCGCAGTATTTCTAGCTGAAACTTTATTTTAAAGAGGAGGCTTCAGCCTGAACCTCCTGGCATGAAGAGCGTGAAGAAAATGATTTTATTTTAATTTAAATCGCGTTTCGTTGTGTTTATGGCATCTCTTTTAGATCCCGATAGCTTTGGGGACCCGCTGGGAGAGAGCGCAGGGTGTGGGTGCTCAGCCCCCGGAGGCTGGAGGTCGGGTTGTCCCTCGAGTGCCCCGGACTCCAACTGTCCTCGCCCTCTGCCCGCTGAGCCTTTGAGCAGGCCTCCCCAGCCTGTTGAAACTTTTGTTGTGTTGTTGGCTTTTGTTAGGTTCTTTTTTCCATTTGCTATGAAACTGAGGAAAGGAAAAAAATACACAAAATAAATCTGTTTAGATCCCAAAGTGGCTGGAGCCTGGCTGGTCTATCTGTGGCTTTCGCGTTTACTGGGTTTCTCTCGGAGCAGCTGAAGCCTGGGCCTGGCGGGGACTGTCCCCTGGATAGGAGGGAAAGGCAGGAAGGCCACGCCAGGCTTCGCCTCAGCCGGGCGGCTGGCCCTGGCAGGACCAGGAAAAACCTGCCCTGAGCATAACCGGGCACTGCCGGCCTCTGCCCGCCCCACATCCGCCCTCTGTGGTCAGCTCTGACCCGGCAGCAGCAGGCGGCCCTGGGCGCAGAGCGCGGGCACCTTGACAGTGACCCCAAGGGCAGCACCGTTAGGTCCCCAGTTCCTCGGAGCCCTCTCGGTTCCCACTGGAAGCGGTGACAGCTAGGCCTGGGCTGGGGCACCCCGGTGGGGTCCCTCTGTCTCTGGGGAGGGTGGTAGTTTGCAGCTCTGGCCACCACATGCGGGGGCTTCCCCAGAGGCTCAGTCCGGGTTTGCTGCCTTAGCGGGACAGCAGGGAGGCGGGAGGAAAGCCAGGTCTGCGGGGTATGCGCACACTCCCAGGATGAGGGGCCAGGCGGGAGGTCCAGAGGTTCCAGCCAGCCTGGGCCGCCCAGAGCTGGGACCTGGGGCCGGAGGGCCACCTGTCGGCATCCACGGGCAGGCTCTCCCCAAGGCCGGGCTGAGAGCCATGGGCACGTTTGTGGGGCCGCCGGCTTGCATTTGGTAGTTCCTAGTTGTCCAGGGCAGCCGAGGGCAGCACCCTAGTCTTCGTCTGCATCGCCTCTCTGAGAGGCGAGGCGCGTCCTGGGCAGAGAACCGCGGGGCGCAGCAGGACCTCTCCTGGGCTGTCGCTCTGGGGAGGAGGTGGCAGAAGAGCCAGCACTTGGGGGCCCGAACCCAGCTTCCAAGGGCAGGAAAGGGTACCTGAGGGAGCTCTGCTAAAACTCTGGGTTTGGAACCCAGAGTAGCCCCGAAAGCGGAGGGTCGTCGGGTTCTCTGCAGGCCAGGCCTGGGGCCCCAGGCGGCCTCTCCCCTCTCGGGGCTTTGATTTCAACGCCCTTGCCAACCCTCCTTCCCTCTTCATCCCTCCAGCTCTTCCAGGCCAAGGGGGAGCTGAGGGAGCTTGGAGAACCGGGGTCACTGCCCGGCAGGGTCCTCGCTTGTGCTCTGAGGTCTTTCCTCAAACCTTTGGAGGGGGCATGAGCTCCCCCAGGAAGACAGCGTGCGCATGCGGAACGTGCCCTCAGTGCCCTCCCGGGTCTGCAGCTCACCCAGCCCAGGCCTCGTTTTCAGGAGGCCCCGGACAGTGCACACCCCCAGACCTTGGTAGCCAGGGCTTGCTGGGAGTGGGGCGAGGGGCCTGAGGCAGCCAGTGACAGACGGCAGCTCAGGGTGTGGAGGCACAGAATTGGGGTCCTTAGCTCCTGGGGAACTCCTCGATGGGAGTACCGCCTGCATGTGTGTGCGCCCGTGTCTGCCGGTTTCAGAGCAGCAAGGACCGGCCTGAGCCACCCGGACCCAGGTCTGCGAGGGAGCTGGAGGGCAACTGCAAGCCAGGACCTGGGGCTGCGGGGGCCACCGTGTCCCTGGACCTGGTCCCTGCGCCCTGGGCTGCAAGACCCTGCCATCCTCTGCTTGCACCCCTGCTGGGATGCTCTAGAGGGGAGGGGTGTCCTGCCTACCGCTGTCTTCCTGAAGGAGGCACAGGGCACCACAGCCCACAGGGAGGGCTCTGCCTTCCATGCCTGGGCAGCCCCAGCCTCCCATCTGCCTCCTGGGGCCACAGCAGAGACCGAAAGGACTCCGCTCCGAAGGCCTTGAGACCAACCTGAGGACCTGGGAGGGGCAGGCTCCCTGGGAAGTGGGAGGGGCCTGAGGGAGGCCCGCCGGCTCGCCTCTCCTGGGCGGGCGGGCGGAAGGCAGGCAGAGGACAGCTTGGGGCCAGCACAGTGAGGCCAGCGCGACTGCAGCCGCAATGCACTCCCGCCTGGTGTTGGTGGGGGTTCACGCGTGGTGCATCTTCCCCCAGAATTTCCAGGTGCCGCCTGGGAGGGAGGCCACCCGGGAAAGCCAGGGCACCTCCCCACCCCACCCTGCACCTGGCTGCCCTGCCCAGGGCTCCAAGAGACTCCTGGCGGCCTCACTCTAGCTCGCATGCCGGCCGTCTCCCCACCGAGGGCCCTGGAGAAACTTTGGGGACCTGCTTGGGGAGACACTCTAGAGAGGCCAAGCTGGCTTGTGGCCACAGCCATGCAGCGGCCACGCTTCTTCCTGCAGCGCCAACCCCTGCCCCTCTCCGCCCTTACCCTGTCTGTGGTCCCGGCATCCCCACATCCTAGGGCTGGGTCCGAGGTGGGGCCAGGGCAAAGTTCGGTGTGCGTGCGCTTCCCCAGCACCCCCGCTCCGACGGGCACAGGACACATGTGCTCACCGACCGCTGTCGTGTGGACGTTGGCGGGTACCCAGACAGAGTGCCAGACCCCGAGGGAGTGCACTGGCCCGCAGTGGGCAGCACGCGCAGCCTTCACACCACGGCCTGTCCCTGTGGAACCACAGGCTCTGACAGCGGCCCCTCCATGAGGTACCGCCCACCCTCCTCTGCCGCTGACCCCAGACCAGACCCTGCAGGCGCCCCCCTACCCTGCCTCTGCCTGCCACCTCCCTCCCTCCCAGCCATAGTCTTTGGGGCCACTAGAGAGGCCCCCCTTGCTGGTTGCTCAGACTGAGCCCTCCCAGGGTCTCACCTCACCCAGGAACCTGGGCCTGCTGGGGGCCGGGAAATACCCTGCCCACCGATGGGGTGGCAGGCCCAATGTCACCAAGGGGCCACCGGAGGACCCAGGGAGGGAGAAGCTGTCCCCACCCTGCCCAGCCCTGGGACTGCAGAATGGGGTGGGAATCAGGGAGGGGCCCGGTCCCCCTGCTGGTGCTCTGGGGTGTAGGTCCCGGAGGTGCCAGGTTGCCATTTGCAGACAGGGAAGGCCACCAGTCCTGTGGGGGCCACGGCCCTCACCTCTGCTCTGCTCCCGCAGCAGGACCAGCCCTACCCCCACTCCCACCTGGTCCCCTGCCCAGCTGCCTTCAGCTGTTTCTGGAGCCATGGAGTTGGCCAGGGCCAGGGATGCCCAGCCAGGGTGCAGGGATGGGGCCTTGGGTGGCCCTGCTTCCCAGACTCAAGGCCAGCCAGGCCTGGACCCACGGAGACCCACCTCCCTTGCTAGAGACAGCCCGAAAGGCCCCAGTGGGAGAGGAACCTCCTTGGTTCATCCAGAATGGGATTAAGCACCTACCCTGTGCCCTGGGCTCTCACTACACAGGTGGGGACGATGGAGCGAGGGCCAGGACAGACAGCCTGCCACCCGGAGTGGGAGAGACCAGTCAGTGTGGTCAGAGTATGGGAGGGCCAGGGCCTGGTGGGGGGCAGAGGGGACTGGGGGAGAGCAGTGCAGCGGAAGGGTGGATGCAGGGTATGGGGGCTCCAAAGGGGAGGAGAGGATGGGGCTCCATCTTGGTGGTGTGACACCCTGGGGGGTGTCACAGGCCTGCAGCAGGGAGGGCTGGGTATGCTTTGTGTGCTCATGCAAGGGAAACCTGAGGCCCAGTGGCTTGGGGAGCAGGCGCGGGCTGGGAGAGCCCATGGAGCTGGGGTGAGCTTGACTTGGGGTGTCTGGAGGCAGGGGGTGCCCTTTCAGGTCCCGTAGGGGAGGTGTTCAGAGCCTGGAGCTCCCCAGGAGTTGCAGGCTGAGCAGAGGAGCCTGACTAAGTTGGTGCTGCAGGAGCGGATGGCTGTGGGGTTGAGGTTGCAGCAGCTACCGGAGAGCCCAGCTGACAGAGCAGAGTGGAGGAGGGGCGGGAGAGAGCTGGAGGAGGAGAGGAGGGGAGTGGAGGAGGGGTGGGGCAGGGCTGGGGAGGTGGGGAGCCGGGTCTCAGGGCCGGAGGGCCAGGCGCTGGAAGGGGGCGGAGAGGGTCGACGGGGCTGGAGAGTGCTGAGGCTGGCTGAGGCCCCAGGAGTCCTGGAAGGGTGTGAGGCGGGTCCACCCAGGGCCGGGTCAGGAGAGACCTCACAGGTCCTTCCCACACTCTGGTCTGTGTGCACACTCAGGCGTGCACGTGCACATGCAGTGGCCCTGCCCAGCCGGCACTGCTCCACTGCCCAGGGCTCCGGCAGCGGTGGCAGTCACAGCAGGCTGCGGGCAGGGCAGGCAGGAAGCAGAGCCCCAGCCTCGGCCCTGTGCTACCCTCCACACCTGCCCCTGCAGATCTGGCTGATGAGGGGGCAGTTCCAGCTGGTGGTCCCCAGCCCCGCTCTCCCCCTCCTCGACTTGCCAGACTTGTCTGGGCTGTCCCTCCAACTTGTCTGGGCTGTCCCTCCATCCGCACCCCGCACCCGCACCCGCACCCGGGCCGTGTAGGCAGGACCTGGGCCTCTGAGGCCTCCCTCCCTGTCCCGTGCTGGGGAGGGCTAGACGCAGCCAGCAGCAACTGTCCTGGGGTGCTGATCGCTTGCAGGGGCGAAGCTGGTAGGGAGAAGGGAGAAGCTGAGAAGCGGAGGGCTGGACCGGTGTGCCCCTAGTCACTTCCTTCTGGGCTGTGGGTCGTCAGGCAAGCCCTGTCCCCGGGACACTGGTCCCCTCTCAGCCCTCAGCCCTGAGCCTACTGTGGTGGGCACAAGTGTCCCAGAGGGAGCAGCAGGGGCTGGGGCTGGGGGTGGCCGCTGCTGTCCAGACAGGAGGGGTCTCACTGGGCCCCCAGGCTCCCTGCCCAGGCCCCCCTCACTTCCCAGCCAGAGGGAAGTGGCCTTGGCTGCCCAGGGCCCTCCCGCTGTGCGGGACAGACCAAGGCCTTGGCTCGGTTCCCTCTCCTGGGGCCAGGCCTTTTGAGTTTCCCCCACAGCCTTCCAGACTCAGGCCCTGAGCCAGACCCGGGGATAGGAGCGTGGGAGGGCCGAGGGAGTAGCCCCTTGCCCAGACAGGACTGAGGACCCTTTTGGCTGCAGCTGGGGGAGGGCTGTGTTTTGCCAGGGTGGGGCTGTGACTGCTGAGGGCGCGAGGTGGCACTTCCAGACAGATGTGGCAGCAGCAGCAGCGTGTGAGACGCTCAGCTGGGACCTGTCACTCCAGGGCGGTGGGTGTGAGCACAGAGCAGGTGCCTGATGGGAGATAAGAATGCAGCACCGGCACCGCCAGGGCAGGGAGGGGTGCAGGGGAGGGGCGTGGGGGGATCCTGGCTCAGGGAGCCAGGCAGAGGGAGGCAGAGGCGAGACTGGAGACTGGCCAGCTCTGAGCCCCTGCTGTCCATCACTCCTGCCCTGCAGTTGCCGGCCAGCAGGCCCTCAGCCCTGTGTTCTCAGCTGTAAGGGGTGTGACACCGCCTGCCCCCTTGCGCTTTCTCAGGATGAAATGGGGTGCCTCGGCCCCCTGCTGGGCTGGGACGCAGCCTCCTTGTCCTTCCACAGTCCCGCCCCCATCACAAAGACCTCTGGGTTGTAGTCCTCTTGTTAGGGGCAGGCCACACTCCCCAGCCCCGTGCCCTGCCCATGCCGGGCCCCTGACTGCTGCTGTTGCAGGAGGACCAGGTAGGGACCAACCAGCCAAATTAAAAAGAATTTTCTCTGTTTAATAAATAAGTAAAGGGCCAGCAGGTGGCATGGTGGTGAAGGTGTTGGAATTCCCACATGGCTGGCCATGGTTTGAGGCCCAGACCTGGCAGCTTGCTTTCTCACTCTCCCTCTCTCTCTGTCTTTCTCTGGCAAAACTCCTGTGAAAAATAATATTAACAATAATAATAATACATAATTTTTAAATAAATAAGTAAAATGTCCTGAAAGACCTAAAACAAACCCGACGTCCTGCTCCAGCTCCCAGGCCCCAGGCGGCAGCTGCTCTCAACTTCTCAGAGTTTACCCTTCAGGAGAGCCCTCCCGGGTCTGGCCCTGCAGTCCACCCGGTCTGCAGCCAGCGCAGGTCAGGCTGCTCGCTGTGCTCAGGGAGGTCTCTGGGTACGAACCCGGGGCCTTCCCACCGGCCCCTCTCCAAGTATCGCATTTCGCCGCCGCACCACCGTCTGGGCCCTCAGCTCCATTTCTGCTGTTGTTGATTTCTTCTGAGAGAGGCACCTTTAGCGAGGCCCTCACGTCACGTCTGCCTGCCGCAGCCTGGCCAGACCACTGGCATGTGCGCACGCGCCTGGCGTAGACAGGGAGGCCCCAGGATGGGAACCAGGGGCCTTGTCATGTGGGCCCAGTGCGGACTGCACCACCCCCATCTGACCCTGCTTTCGACTCTTCATGCTGTTTCTTTCGGTACTTACCTCTAAATCTCCAAATAAAGTACTGGTACTACTGTTTCTTGATTAATTTTAGACATTGTGTGCTAATTTAAACATGGATAAGGCTTTCACTCTCCCACATGTTCACGACCCCCTCTCCACATCCTCCCCGTGTCTCATGACAATATTCTTAGCTAATAGATACCTCTGCCTACATTAGTATGTCTATATACATATTGTTTTTGGCTGAACAAAGTGGTATGCTTCGTTGGAGGTGAAAGTGCCGGATCACACATGCCCTGCTTCGTGGCCTGAGTCCCGGATCCAGCGGCTTGAGAATCTTACCAAGAGCGTGTGTGTGTGTGCCCAAAATCCCAAGAGGAGAATGGAAGAGAAGGGAAATTGCACTGGGGGGAGATTTCTCACTTTCTTCTTTCTTTCTGACAAGCACACACACCCTATGGCAAAAAGAAAGAAAAGAAAGAAAGAAAGAAAGAGAGAGAGAGAGAGAGAGAGAGAGAGAGAGAGAAAGAGAAAGAAAGAAAGAAAGAAAGAAGAAAGAAAGAAAGAAAGAAAGAAAGAAGAAAGAAAGAAAGAAAGGAAGGAAGGAAGGAAGGAAGGAAGGAAGGAAGGAAGGAAGGAAGGAAGGAAGGAAGGAAGGAAGGAAGGAAGGAAGCGATATACTGTCATTAAGCAGCGGAGCAACTTGTTTGTTTTTCCTGGAATTAATAATCACCTCCTACTTTGCGTTTGTCTGCTGTTTCCGATGTCTATTGTAAATCGTCCCAAATGCTCTACCCGTCCTCTCCTCGTCAGTCCCACACAGAGCCCCGCGTCAGCTCATCTGTTAAGTCCACCCCTCAGGAGCCGCCCGACCTCCTGCTGCAGCTGGCCTGGCCGCTCTGGAGGCCCCTGGGAGTGCCGCGCCTCTGCACAGCCGCCTGCCCCTTCTCCTTCCTGGTCCACTTCTTTTGGAGTAGGAGGTTTGGGGAGCTAAATGTTTTGAGATTTAAAAAATCTACTAGTGTCTGGGACCAGCAGGTGGTATAGTGATTAAGGTGCTGGACTCCCATGTAGGCGACTGCGGTTTGAGTTCTGGACCCGGCAGCTTGAAACTCATGCTGGGCACGTGTGCATGCGTGCCCGCAATCCCGAGAAGAGAATGGAGGAGAAAGAATTGCGGTGTGGCTGTCCCTTCTGGGGGTGATTTCTCACTTTCTGTCTGTCTCTC
The DNA here is from genome assembly GCA_026018925.1 of Tupaia tana. Classification (NCBI taxonomy): domain Eukaryota; kingdom Metazoa; phylum Chordata; class Mammalia; order Scandentia; family Tupaiidae; genus Tupaia; species Tupaia tana. The sequence continues at coordinate 93,217,787 of JAKSZU010000008.1, read as the reverse complement.
CAGTGAGCACATGTACCCTGTAGCAAAAATCTCTCAAAAAAAGAAAACTCTAAAAAAAAAAAAAATGTGATAGCTATTAAAGATTCTCACAATGCCCGAGAGGTACCGCCTTGTCCTGGGACAGTAACAGATTAGGAGATGATGGCATAAGGGGATTCCAGCCTGTCCCTGGCCACTGATGTGTTTCATTGAATCCAGGAGGGCTTTTAGGGCCTGAAGTTCTGTTGTCTCTCTTGTTGACTTTGGTCACAGTCAGTAAAAATAAACGTTTGTGTCTAAAAAAAAAAAAAAAGAAAACTCTATTAGTGTCATTATTATTATTATTACTATTATCATTACTCGTATAGGTTTTTGCCTTAGATACGTGTGCTCACCAGAGAGAGAGAGAGAAAGAGACAGTGAGAAAGAAAGTGAAAAATCACTCTTCAGGGGCAATGGCCATGCTAAAATCCCTTCCCTCCATTGTCCCGGGATCTTGGGCACGCACACACATGTGCCCAGTGTGTGAGTTTCATGCCATCGGGTCCAGGACTTGAACTGTAGTCAGTCAGTGAGGTAACCATGACGCCATCATTATTATTTCTTTCCACTAGATTGATCATTTTTTTTTTTTTTTTTGGAGAGGTTTTTGCTATAGGGCGCGTGCGCTCGCCAGACAGACAGAGAGAGACATAGAGACAGAAAGTGAGAAATCACCCCCCAGAGGGGATGGTCACGCCGCAATCCCTTCTCCTCCATTCTCCTCTCGGGATCTTGGGCACGCACGCACACGCGCCCGGCGTGAGTTGTAAGCCACCGGGTCCGGGACGCAAACCACGGTCGACTACGTGGGAGTCCAGTGACATAGCCATTACGGTAACTGCTGGTTGGTTCCCTAGACTGATCATTTGATTGGGTATCGAATTTGCTGTTGGGGGCTGGCAGGTGGTTTGGTGGTTAAGGGCACTGGACTCCCACGTGGCTGACCACAGTTCAAGTCCAGGACCTGGTGGCTTGCTTTCTCGCTTTCTCTCTCTCTCGCTGGTCAAATTGGAAAATAATAATAATAAATAAAGTTAAATAAAAGAATGGTTTTTTAGAAAGAATTTGCTGTCAGGAGTCCTTTATCTTCAGCACCTCGAAGGCGCTTGTCTGTGCCTTCCTGTGTGACCCCTGAAGTCCAGGCCCATCGCTACTCGGGGCCCTGGGTGTGCGGCTGGTTGCTTTTCTCTGCGGTCCTTGTGAGCTCATTGGCGCCGCTGGCCTGAAGCTCCACGCAGCCGGCAAGTGCGGATACCGGGACTGCGTGGGCCGGGCGGCTTCTGTCTGGAGGCTCCTGTCTGGCAGTTCTGGGCAAGGGTCTTGGTTTAGTTCTTTGGTAACCAAGCCCCCGCCTTCTTCTTTCTTTTCTTTCCGACTCACTCTCGGAAGTTCAGCCTCCTGGATCAGTCCCATCTCGTATTTCTTGCCCGTGTTCTGTGTGCGCGTTGCTTACCTTCTAATCCCGCCATGGACCGTCGTCTGATTGTGTGAGGTCTCTAACTTCATCCTGCTCTTGCTTCACTTTATCACCGAGCTAGGAAATGTCCCCGGGCCGGCCTACCTGGGGGACGCTGGCTCTTCCCCTAGCCACTGACCTTGGGGGCTTTCTGTGACCCTGTTCCCTGTGGTTCTCACCTCCCGGCACCTGCTCCTGGGTTCTCAGAAGTAAGCCAACACCCAGCACAGCGCAGAGCCGGGCTCCTGGGAGGCCAGCAGCGCGCTCGGCTGTGCTGCTCTCGCTGTGGCTCTCAGCGCTCTGTCCCTCCCGTGGCTCCCTCCTGGCTGGGGGAGTCACACTGCGGTTCCCACAGAGGGGCGTGGTCTGGTGCAGGCACAGGAGGGCGTCCAACCTTCGCGGGGAGCCATCATTGCAGTGCCCCCTGAGTTTTTAGAGAGGGGCCCTCTGCTCTCCCGCATGTGCGAGAGAGAGAGTCGGGGTACAGGCTGCTGGTGTCACTGCTGTGCCTGTCACTCGTCCCAGCCAGCTGGCTCCCCTGTCGGGTTGCTCAAGGCTGCGAGAGGCTGCAGGGAAGAGGGCTAGTGGCTCTAGGGACGCCCACCATGGTCCCAGCCGAGCCTCTGGGTCCAAGCTGCCTATGGGCACCCAGCCCCGGTCGCCTTCGCGCTGTGAGACAGGGACTGTGGCCCTACCCTCTGCTGCTCCTCTGGTCCCAGGCCTCCCTGCCCCTCCCTGTCACTCTGGTGGCCTTGGGGAGCCCCGAGCCGTGTGCCCAGCAGCCTGTCTAGCAGAGGTCTGGCTTCCGGGGTTTTGAGGGGCCTCTAGGTATTTCTCCGTGGGCCTGGGTGGGCTGAGAGGAGCCCCGAGGGCTTCCTGGGGGGGGCGCCGTGGTGCTAGAATGGGGCAGGAGAGGGGAACAGGTCCATGAGGGAGCCCGAGCAGCAGCAGGGGCAGTGCACCCAGGCCGACCCCTCTCCTGGGCCAGGCAGTGGGCAGAGGGTGCTACTCCCTCGTCATCCCTGAGCCATTAAGGGGACAATGGGAGAATAAGCACTTTTCGTTCTTCATTTCCTCGCTGTCTGCTAATGTCATATTGATGATAATTTCTCTTTAATGGGCTATTTGCAGTAATTATGATACACTGAGTGAGTAATTGTATCTGACTGTCAGTGCCCACCACGCAGGGAGGCACACCTTCCACTCTCTGCCTGGGGCCAGCTGCCCTGGCCCTGTCTGGGGAGTGCAAGCCTCAGGGGCTGAGCCTCCAGGCCCTCACCCCTCCCAGGAACCCTTGAGGACCAAGGTGGCGCTCCCTCCGTCCCAGCATGGCTCCAGCTTCCGTTTGGGACTAGCGGCCACCAAGACTCCCCAGAGGCCTGGCTATGAGCAGCCCCAGGGCCCCCTGCATAGCAGCCCCGGTCCTGCTTGGCCCCCGTCTGTGGGAGCACGAGCCCTCCGTACAGGGACTCCTGGCCTCGGTCTGTGTGCATGGGGCGCCTGGACTTGGAGGCAGTGCACGGGCCCTTATTCTGCGAATGCTGACAGCTTCTGTCACAGCAGGAGTTCGCAAGGGGACACCCTGAGGGGCCTGCTCACCCGCCTCACTGTTAGGACGTCTCCCATGCATGAGCTGCCCACCCTCACACCCAGGGTCCTCGGACCGAGCACCTACACCACCCTCAGTCCCTGCCACACGGCCCAAAGGACCCCTCTCAGCCTGGCGGCGTGGCGGTATCAGCCAATGAGGTTCATTCGCGGCACCATGACTGCTAAGCGGACACCTTTCCCAGTCCCCGACGTGACGACTGGTGTCAGCGGCACTGACAGAGTACAGAGACCAAAATGACATCTCTTCTTCTTCTTTTTTTTTTGAGAGGTTTTTGTGATAGGGCGCGTGCGCTAGCCAGACAGACAGAGAGAGAGACATAGAGACAGAAAGCGAGAAATCACCCCCCAGGGGGGATGGTCACGCCGCAATCCCTTCTCCTCCATTCTCCTCTCGGGATCTTGGGCACGCACGCACACGCGCCCGGCGTGAGTTTTAAGCCACCGGGTCCAGGACGCGAACCCCTGTCGACTACGTGGGAGTCCAGCGGCATAGCCATTACACTAATGCTGGTCCCGACATCTCTTCTTTTCTTCTCTTTTTTTCGTTTCCCAAAGGATGCAGGCGCTTGCCAGAGACAGAGACGGAGAGAGAGGGAAAGTACCCCATGTGGAGGATTGTCATGCCACAATCGCTTCTCCTCCATTTCTCCTTTCTTTTGGGATTTTGGGCACACAAGCACACATACCTGGCATGTTTTGCAAGCCACAAGGCCTGAGACCAGGCAGTTGGTCGTGTGGGATCCAGTCACCTAACCATCATGCCACTGGCTGGCCCACAAGCCTCTCTTCTATGACCACCACCACCATCACCATCACCACCACCACCATTGTCACTGTTACCACCACCACCATTACTACCACCATCACTACCACCATCACCACCACCACCATTGTCACTGTTACCACCACCACCATCACCACCACCACCACCATTGCCACCATCATCACCATCACCACCACCATCACCACCATCACCACCACCATCACCACCACTGTCACCACCACCATCACCACCACCATTGTCACTGTTACCACCACCACCATCACCACCACCATTACTACCACCATCACCACCACCACCACCACCACCACCATTGTCGCTGTTACCACCACCACCACCATCACCAACATCACCACCACCATCACCAGCACCATCTCTACCACCATCATCACTATCACCATCACCATCATCACTACCACCATCACTACTACCATCACCACCACTGTCACCATCACCATCACCACCACCACCACCATGTATACCACCATCACCACCACCACCATCTCTACCACCATCACCACCATCACCATTACCACCACCACCATCACTATCACCATTACCACCACCACCACTACCACCACCATCACCACCACCATCACCACCATCACTACCATCACCACCAACATCACCACCACCATCATCACCACCACCACCATCATCACCATCACTACCAGCACCATCACTATTACCAACACCACTACTATCATTACCATCGCCACCATCACTGTTACAACCACCATCACACTACCATTACCATCTTGACCACCACCAACCATCATCAGCACCATCACCATCACTATCACCATCATCACACCACCAACACTAGCACCACTGCCATCACCACCATCTCCACCATGACACAGCTCATCAGTGCCTACTGTGGGTGAAAGACTTGTTGATTTCCTGATCTAGTTGGGACATAAGATGCCACCTCTTGAGTTTCTGAGAAAAACTCAGTTTCCAGTGGACTATTTTTGCGCAAGGAACAGTAAACAGGGAGATGCCTCTGGGCTGGGGCTGTTCAGAGGGATCAAGAGGTGGGAGCAGCACGGTGAAGTGACAGTGTGGCCAGCAGGGGTGTGGCAGGGGACTGCCTCTGGAGAGGCTGACTCAGACACCCCTGCTCCCGGCTATGCCAACCCCTGCCAGGGTACCGCCAGGACACGGCAGTCTGAGGGCTGGAGGCAGGTCTGGGTGGAGCTTGGAGGCCGGAGGAGTGGAGCGGGAAGCCTGGGGAACTGACTGACACACGAGGACCTGCGGGATTGAGGGGCTCTTTGCCTGCCTGACCTCTGCTCACCCCTACCCCCAAGTGCCACAGAAAGCAGGGGTCTGGGGAGGGGGCACAGTGCGGGGGCCTCATATGTCTGTTCTGGTCAATAACCCAGCTCCTGAGCAGTGTGGATGGCCCCTCCGCTCCCCCACCCCGCCCCTGTCATAATCAGCACGCACAGCCTAATTAAGTGAGTAGTCAGGACGCGATTGTAATTAGTGCTTTATTGAGACTAGGGGAGGGTGACGGCGACCTTGGCGCTGGGCAGCCTCCCCTGCCTGGGGGGTCTTGCTCCCTGGTACCAGGACTGCCCCTGGCCACCTCCTCCTCCAAGCCCCTTTGGGGGGACGGGGGGAGCTGCCTGTGCCCTCTGAGTGTGCGCCCTGCCCTGAGCTCTTGTGACAGGGACCGCACTCCCTCCCCACAGCCCCCTTCAGGCCCAGGCCTCCAGGGTGGGCGGGTGCAGGGCTCGCCCCTCCCCTCAGAGCAGGAGCCCAGCCCTGGCCGCTGAGAGCCTGGGAGCCCGCCTGCCATCTGGGCCGGCCCACAAGCCCTGGGCACCCTCTGCCAGGCCCAGGGTCTGGGCTGAGGCCCTCACACCCTCCTCTTGAAGGGGAGGCGGTCGCCTGGGCTGGCCGCGCCCCCTAGGCCTCAGTTTCCCAGTCTGTAAGATGAGGCGGGGAGCCGCCCCAGGCCCTTGGCCAGGAGGGCAGGAGCGGCCAGCAGCCCTGAGCAGGGCCCAGCGATGAGCCAGCCCTGCCGCGGGGTGCTGCGGAGCCCCGACCAACGCGGGCTTCGGCGACTCCTGGGGGGCGGGTCGCAGCAGCCCTGGGGGCCTTGGGGAGGCTCAGGCAGGGCTCCTGGTGAGGTCGGGGCCCTGCTCGCCCCTGCGGGTGCTCCCGCCCTCCCCGCCGCCCTCCCAGGCTCAGGGGCGTCGCGGGACCACGAGGGCGGAGCTCCGCTTTCGAGCTGGGCCTGAGACGGCGGGACCCGGTAGGGGCTGGGTGCGCCCGCCCGGTCCCGAGCGCGGCCTGGCGCGGCTCCACAGCGACAGATGGCGGCGGGCGTGCGGGTGGGGGCGCGGCGGGTTGAGGGGCGCCCCCGCCCTCCGCAGAGGAAGAGCGCCGGGGCCTTGGGCTCTGCGCATCTGGAGGGCCGTGTGCCCGCTGCGCCACGCGGGTGGCAGAGGAGGTGACACGCCGAGCTGCCACCGAGGTGCCCGGGGCTGTCCCGACACTGGCGGCGCAGCTGTCTCCCCGCTGCTGCGCGGCCTGGAGGCCGGGGGTGCGCTCGCTCCCGCGGTGGGGCGGGGCGGCGGGGGCGTGTCCCTGGAGCTGCCCGGGGCCCAGGTGAGCTGGCCCGGGCCCAGGCCCGGAGTGGGCATTGGGGACCGCAGGACTGGAGTTGCCCGGGGTCCCCCAGGGGTAGGAACTGGAGCAGAACCGACGGCAGTGCTGGCAGGAGGCCAGCAGCCCTGGACAGGCCATGACACCCAACCGGTCTGAGCCGCCTGGCCGACTGGGTGGCTCCCTCTGCTGTCCTTGTGCGGCTGCTCCGGGTGGTGTTCCGGGACACTCCAAGACGTCGCACATCTGGGTGCACGGGGCAGGCTGGCCCTGTCCTCCAGCGAGCTTCCTGAAGTGGGCAGAGTGCCTGCTCTGACTGGGGCTAGGGGCTGGGGCTCTTCCAGGCCAGGCCCCAGGTGGCCTGTGGGGGGAGCCCCTTGCCTGGGGAGGGTGCGGGCCCCAAGGGGGGCCAGGGTGCTGGGGCTGACACATGCTGTCCTGAATGTGGAGGCTGGGCCAGGGGTCCATCTGGTCTTCCTAGGCCGGTGACAGCAAGGCTGGGGAGGGGCAGGCACAGGCAGCTGCACAGGGCCACCTTGTGGGGACCAGGGCCCTGCTCCAAGGGCCAGCGGCAGGGCCCTCCTCTGGAAGCCAGCCTCCAGTATGGGGGGGCTGGCATGGGGGCTGGACTCCAGGAGGAGGTGCTGCAGGTGCCTGGCCCAGGACAGCATGTAGGCTGGGCTGCCTTGCAGGGGGGCAGGCCTATGGGAAGAGCCACACTCCCTGGAGGAAGCCTCCCTCCTGCCTCCTTCCCACCCCAGCAGCCTCCTGAGAATAAGGGCCCATCCCCACTCCCCAGCCCCCACCCCTACTTCAGGCAGGAATATCGAGAGGAGGGGCCTGTCTGCCACACCCAGAGGGTTGCTGTAGGCAGATGTCCTAGCAGAGTCCTGAGGGAGACCAGGCCAGCCCACTGGGTCTCCGGGCTGACTGCAGACACACTCCTCCCTCCGGCTACAGAGTTGCCCTCCTTTGGGTGTCAGAGCAAAGGAGGGGGTGGGAGCGGGAGCCACCGTCCTGGAGGTGGCTACGACAGTGCCACGGGGGTGTGGGCCCAGGTCCCTGGGGAAAGCGTGGGGCAGGGGGCGCAGTGGGGGTGCAGTGGCCCAGGGCCCAGCAGGACACCAGGATGCAGGCACTGAGAGCGCTCACACAGCCTCCTCACCCCACGCCTGCCCCGGGAGGGCTCTTTGGTAAAAAGCAGCACGTTTTTAAAAATCCCTCCAGCCACTGTACTTATTGAAAGGAGAGCAGGGCCGGCAGGCGGTGTGGTGGTTAAGGCTCTGGACTTCCACACAGCCAACTGCAGTTCGAGCCCCAGACCTGGCGGCTTGCTTTCTGGCCTTCCCTGTTCCTTTCTCTCTGGTCAAAAGAAAGAGAAAGAAAGGAAGAAAGAGAAAAAGAAAGAGAGAGGAAGGAAGGAAGGAAGGAAGGAAGGGAGGGAGGGAGGGAGGGAGGGAGGGAGGGAGGGAGAGAGGGAGGGAGAAAGGAAAGGAAGGAGCGGCCCGGCTCCGTGGCCTGCTGGCTGGGGCGGCCAGATCCCGTATGGCCAGCCGGGCAGCTCTAGTCTGACCCTGGCAGCTTGAGAAACACACCCAGGTGTGTGGGTGCATGCCCAGATCCTGGGAGGGATGGCTCGGGGCCCTGCCGGGGGGCCCTCCCCCTCTCCCCGTCTCTCTGGCAATGAGAAAAGTCCCTAAGCCCCAGTGTGGAGATGCGTGCTCCAGCCGGCAGTCTGCGCAGCCTCGCGGACCCGTCCAGCTAGGCCCTGCCAGTGTGGGGTGGCCGACAGCCCCACCAGCGCAGGTGGGCGGAAGTGCGGTCCTCGTGGCATCACACTCCTTCCAGTTTTGTATGTCTTAACCCCAGAGAGACCTTAGAATATTTTAGCTTTTTGTAAAAGTTTATTTCTCTCTTCCATGAGAGAAATAGAGGCAGACACCCCCACCACGGTCCACACCTGGGCCCTCCTGGGCTGGGCCGGATCACAGGCGTGTGTGCCCCGTGTGTGCAGGCAGACCCGGGACTGAAACTCGGGGCCTTTGCCTTGGCAGCTGCACTCTGCAGCGCCCAGCCACAGCTCGTCACACGTGTTGTCACACACTCGGGCAGCCGGGTGTTCTCACAGATGACGCGGCCGGGGGCGACCCTGGGAGAAGGGCGGCTGGCAGGGCAGCGGTGGCTGCCGGGGCTTCTGAGCTGCTGCCCCAAGCTCCTCCCAAGGCTCTGGTTATATTGGAGTCCCAGTGAGGGTTCTGGGGGGCGTCCTGTGGCAGGCTCTCCCCGAGGCACCCCAACACCCAGGGCAGTGGGCGCCGGAGCTACCCCATTGCCCACTTCTGGCCACGGCCTGGGGCCATCCTGAGGGACCCTCAGCACCAGGTAGGGTCCAGGAGGGAGCAGCAGGGCAGGAGGGGAGGGAGCAGAGACCTTTCTGGGGTTCCCTCCTGGTGGGGGGCTCCCAGCGGGGGCAGCAGGGGGTGGGAGTGGAACAGCAGAGGCCAAGGTCCTGCCCGGAATTTGCCCACAGGGGTCCTGGGGTGCACGGGCCAGGCTGACCACCAAGGCCTTGGGAATGTGGGAGGGCAGCGGCTGAGAGGTCCTCCTGGGGGCGGAGTCTGACCCTGCAGGCCCCAGGGCTAGGCAGAGGAGCCAGAGCCAGGGAAGTGGGGACCGGGCTGGAGAGGGCAGGGCCCCGTCTACCTCCGCCTCCACAGGGACTGCAGCCCTGGGCTGGGTTTCAGGGCATGCTCCATGCAGCTGGTGGAGACTAGGAGGTGGCCCCAGTGAGGGGGCACCCCAGAGCCTCCCGCCTGCCCCAGCCTGTGCCCACTGACCAGGGCGCCGGGGTTCTGGCTGGGGCTGTCTGCACATCCGGCTGTCTGTCCTCCAGCCACTCACTTGGGGCCCCCTCCCAGCAGGAGATGGGTGGGCTTCTGGGGGTGGGGTGATCCAGGGGACCCTCCTCTAGGCAGGGGTGGAGGCCAGAACTTTCGGGAGGGACCCCAGCACCAAGGAGGGGCGAGCCCTTCCAATAACCTCGAGTCCCATAGTTGGGCCATGGGACCACCCTCTGACACCTGTGAAAGAGGCCTGCACACCTGGGTGACGCTTCGCCATCCAAGGACAAGGACGTAGAGTGAGGGTGGCAGACACGGGATGGGGAGAGAGGGAGGAGAGCCCGGAGCCTGCCGGCCCCCGCTGCATGGCCTGGCAAGGCCCCGGGGCGGCCCTCGGGCAGGACTGCAGACCTGGTTCTTCAGGTGGAAGGCACAGCGGCCCCCAGAGCTTGGCCTCAGGACAGAGCTGCCTTGGGCCCCATGTCCAGCCAGCCAGCAGTGGTGCTCCTGGCTGCTCACCCAGCGGGCCGAAAACGTGTGTCCACACTGACACCTGAAGGCAGGGGGGTCACACCTGCCACCACGCAAGCAGCTGGCTGTCCCTCAGCAACTGAGCCCAGCACAGTGTGGCCAAACAGTGGCGTTATTTCGTGGGAAGAAATGAGATCGAGCCACAGAAAGACACGGGGTCCCTAGCGTGTGTCCCTGAGTGGGGGAGCCCTGCGGCCAAGGCCACACTTCAGCCAGCCCGCAGAGGCAGGAGAGCCGCCATGGTTGCTGGCAAGCAGGCAGAGCCCAGAGCTTCAGGGACACTGAGACAGTACCCACAGGAGGACGCAGGGTCCTGACGTGAGCTCAGGCCTTCCGGTTACAGGGCTGGGCCGGCGCTGTAGCCCCCGCTCCTCTAGCCACCTCCCACCCGGCTCTGCAATGCAAATGAGGACTGAGGACAGGTGCAGGGGCCGGGACTCTGCTGACAGGGCCTAAAATTGCTGAAATCCTGAAGTCTAGAAGTCATAGACCTGGAAGGAAGCAACCCAAGGCGTGGAACCCTGGGCCTGGAGCGGGAAAGGGGAGGTCTGAGGGCCAAGCCCCTCCCCCAGACACCCACCCCTCCCCCAGGCCCTGGGCCACAGGCAGCGAGGAGCTGGGTCAGCCCCAGAGGGGAGTGGCCAGGTATGCCCCCCCGCTGGGCCTCCTCCTCTCCCCGCGCCACCCGTGTCCGGCCCTGCACCCCTGACGAGCTGGTCAATGCTCATCACCGCCCTCGGGAGCTTCTAACTCACGTGTGGCATCTTAATCAGTGCCCGCTGTCCCAAGCCCATCGACTGCCTGCCGCCCACAAATGAGCCATTGACCCGCCGCTCGGTCCCCGCCGGCCGGCTGCTCAGCTCGCCGCCTGCTGGCCGCAGGGCGCAGCGCAGCCGAGGGGCCCGGGGAGGACCTGGCAAGGCCACCGGGCGGCCCTGGGGCAGGACTGGAGACTCCCGTTCTGCAGGCGGAAGGCACAGCGACCTCTCGGGAGACCGGGAGGTCCGGCCGCTGGGAGACTGCAGGAGGCGCGGACAGAGGCCCCACTCAGCCGGCCTCACACCCTGCACGCCCTCCTGCAGCAGCCGCCTCAGCCCTGCTCAGCCCCGGCCCGGTTACCCTCTGCCTGTTCCCTGCCCCGGCACAGCAAGTCCCCAAGGCTCCGCCCGGCACCCCCATGGTCCGGTGTCCCCTGCTGCCCGCAGGCTCCTGCCTCAGGACCTCGGCACCTGCAGCCCGTCCACGTCTGTGTCCGCCTTGCCCAGTGAGGCTGTGGCCGCCCACCCCCACCCAGCTGCCCCGCAAGGCTGCCCCTAGGCCCTGGCTCAGCCAGCGGAAGGGCAGGGGCGCCGCGGCTGTGGGCGGGGCTCGGGCCAGGCCCCTCCCCCTCGGGGACGCCCAGTCCTAGGCTGGTTGTGGCGATTGGCGATCGTGGGGACTCCGAGGTCAGGTCTTTCCTGGAGGGGGTGTTGGTGGTATCCGAAGGTGTCACAGGGTTTGGACAGAGGAGAACAGCGCCACCCTGACCTCCGGAGCCTGGATAGGCCTGGCGGTGGGAGCCCAGCCCGTGGGGCCCGGCCTGCTGCCCTCATGCCTGTGGCCCTTGCCAGCACACCCTCAGCTATGCTCTGCCCAGGCTGGCACAGTGGGGCTGGCCGGACAGCTCCCTGGTGCCTCTGTCCCTGCCTGCCCAGATGCCCCAGCTGGCCGGACCGCCCTTTCCTGGTACTAAGGCTCTGCTGAGGCCCATGGACTTGTGGTCGGCTGGTGGCCGTGGTAGGTGCCCTGTGAGAGGGGAGCACAGCTCCTCAGCCTCGACCCTCCCCTGTGGCCCGCCGGGCCTGTGGGGCTGGGCGTGGCCACTGGAGGTGCCCTGGCAGTGGGGGGGTGCAGAGCGCGGCCCACTCCCCCTCCTGTCCCTGCAGCCTCTCCCAGGAGCCCCCACAGAGGCTGACAGGCCCGAGGTCAGCGGTCTGGTATCGACATCGTCCGTCCACCGGACACCGCTCGATGAGGCCCATCTCGTGAGACAATAAATTTGGCCATCGACCCAGCAAGCAGACGTGGATAAATGAATGACTAATATAAACGTTGTCCTTCCCAAATTAATCCGGGCTGCAGGGTCGGGGCCCAGGCCAGCGGACCGCTGACAGTGGGAGGAGGGAGGCGGGGCAGGGACGGTGCCCACCCAGGTTGGGGTCTGCTGAGGCCAGGCCCCTCCTCTCTCCTGGCAGGTGCTGGTCTGGACGGAGCGAGCAGAGCCCCGGGCACCTGCGAGGCAGATTTCAGGGCAAGGGCTGCGAAGCCTGTCAGCAGGGGGAGCAGAGTGTGGGTCACGCAGCAACGCCTGGGTGCCTGTGTCCACCTGGAGCTCCGGCCACCCCACCTTACCCGCCCGTGCCCTGCCTGCTCTCCCTCCCGCCCTCCCTACGTGGGAACCGGCAGGTCCACAGAGCGTGGGGAGAGGCCCGGCCTGGCGCTGGAGGGAGTGCTCAGGCATCAGGCCTGCTGGCCCCCCACTGTGGCCTCGTCTTCCCCACAGAGGCAGAGACAACTGGGGACTGCTTCCCAGAGGGAGGACACGGCCAGGGCAGGGGCCTCGAGCCCTGCAAACACCTGAAATGAGTCTCGGCTGCTGGCACCCCACGGGGCCGCCCCCTGCCTCAGGGTCTGCCTGGAGCCCACGGAGTCTCAGAGGAGCCTCTGGACATCTGCCATGGCCCGGGGGGACTTCTGGAGCCTTCAGACCCTGTTGGGAGCTGAAGGGAGCCTCAGAGGGGCGGCTGGAGCTGTCCTCCCCAGTCCGGCGCCGGCCAGTGACAGTCCGGGTTGATGAGGCCCTGCCGGTGCTCCAGGGTCTGGCTGGCCTCCAGGTACCCTGCAGCCCGACCTGGGCAGGCTGGGCCCAGCACACACTGGGTGGGCTGCGAGGCCACAGCACAGCTCTGCCCCAGCACCCTGCAGCCCAGGAGGTGCCCGCCAGACTCTGCACGGTGACGGACGGGGTGCCAGGCAGACTGGGCCTCTCCCCCTCCTGGCTTGGGAGCTGCCCTCTCTCCTTGGGCTCTGGCATCCGGCTTTTGCCATGGTGTCCTTCCTGGGTGAGTAAGCCTCTCTGGGGACCATGGGGTGGGGGAGGCTGCCCTCAGAGGCCACCGGGCCAGACGGGGGTGGGGAGATGCACACCCCAGCTGGGCAGACGTGGAAGCAGTGTCCACACTTAGCGGCCCTGCCCCTGCCCACTTACTCCACGGTTACCCGCCCATCACTGCTCCGCAGCACCCTGCCATCACGTGTCCTTGCCAGCGCCACTCCAGGCCCTCACAGCGCTCGCCGCAGCAGCCACCCCAGTGCACCGCTGTCCTGCGGTCCACACCGCCGGCCCCGCAGCCGCCTGAGGCCTCCAGGCCAGCCTGCTGCACGTGTGCGAGTCGAGGGCCGGGCAGGTGTCGCTCTCCGAGGCGGGCCTGAGCGCGCGTGGGTTCACCAGCTGACAGCGGAGCCGGCACGTTATGAAGGCTAATGGATTTTTGAAGCCAGATTGATTTTTCATTAATTTGGCAAAAGTCTTTTTCCTCTCTCCTATAATTCTGTCTTAAAATGCTCCCCCGACAGCTCGATAAGTCACTCCCGCCTTAATGCACGTCTGGAGCACGCCTGGCAGGGGGGCAGCAGTGGGGCTGCCCGTCTCCCCCAGGGAAACACCGTCATGCGACCTGCAGAGCCGGCCTTCAGGGGGTGCCCCCCGCCCCCGGGGCCCCCCGCTGTCCTCCCTCACCAGGGGCTCTGGGCCTGCACTGCCTGGTCCCCCGGTGTCTTCGGAGCAGCCCTGGGGTCTACCAGGCTCCCCCAGCAGCCTGGGCCCTGGGTGACACTGCAGCCCTGTCTGGCTTCAGGGAGAACCCTGGTCCTGCCAGCCCCTCACGTGGGTCAGGAGTAGGGAGCAGGCACCCAGGGCCACCTGGGCCGGGAGCGGCGGCTCGGTGATCGCAGATGGGCAGCAACTGGGGTGGGGAGGACAGGACCTCTGACCCCGCTTGGGAGCCTCTGGGCCCCCCTCCCGCTGGTCTCACACTGTTGGAAAACAGCACCTCGCCCCAGCCGGGGGCTGCTGGTTCTGTGCACCCAGGAAGTGTGGGGGCGAGGGAGAGTGGGGCGGGCGGTGAGGCAGGCCCGGCTGACCGTGCCCACGGGCGTTAGCAGTGGGGGCAGGTAGTGAGGCAGGCCCGGCTGACCGTGCCCACGGGCGTTAGCAGTGGGGGCGAGGGAGAGTGGGGCGGGCGGTGAGGCAGGCCCGGCTGACCGTGCCCACGGGCGTTAGCAGTGGGGGCAGGTAGTGAGGCAGGCCCGGCTGACCGTGCCCACGGGCGTTAGCAGTGGGGGCGAGGGAGAGTGGGGCGGGCGGTGAGGCAGGCGGGCTCTCGTCACAGCCTGGACCTGCAGCTGGGGACCAGAGGTGCACTCCAGCTGCGGCCTGAGGTTGCGAGCCCTCCCCCACGGGCCCCGGGCTCTGCCCTGTCCTGTCCCCTGGGCCCACCATCCTTCTTCCACATGCGGTAGTGCCATGGGCAGGGGTCGCGGCGCCACGGCGGGGTCTCGGCCTGGACACCAGGCAGAGAGGGTGGTCGGGCTGGGCCGAGGTGGCACAGGACCCCTGGTGGCAGGGGGGAGGTCTGGTACAGGTGGGGTGGGGGGTACCTGGGTGGCATGGTGGGTGACAGAGCAAGGTGTAGGCCCCGGGCAGTGTGCGGGGCCTCCCTCCTCATCCGTGAGCCAAACCCGCTGTGAGTCCATCTGCAGGGTGAGGCCGGGCCCCAGAGTAGAGCCCCGATCCGGGCAGTGCCCTCTCTCCAGGCAGAGACGAGGCCCCCCCACCTGCCACCCCTCTGAAGGGGGGGGGCCAGGACCCTGACCTGGGGCTCAGGAGGCCCCTCCAGGCTTGTGGTTGACCAGGCCCAGCTGGGCCCATCTTGCCCTCACACCTGGGGGTGGCGGCCATAGGCAGGCTGGGGTTACAGGGGTGGGGGCCACCGTGAGCTTTTGCGCTGCTGGTGCTGGGGACAGGCACACCCACTCTCCTACCCCTGCCCTGCCCCGTCACCTCGCATCCTGTGAGGCCTGCTGCCACGCCTGCCTGCCCCTGCCAGTGGCCAGGGAGAGGCAGAAGCCCACGCTGACCCTGCGGATCCCCTCCCTTTGGGGGCTCCCTCCCCTGGACTCCCCCTACCCTACCCTGCTCTGTGGGGTCTGGCGCCCGTTCCTCCGGCTGGGGCCATCACCCTGGACCCCAGTGCAGGCCCCTCCCCCAGCAGGACAGACGTGCTGCCCGTCAGCACTGTCGCCCGGTGTTCTGACCGTACCAGAACCGCCCTGCCCCATCGTCCCCCAGGCCGGCCTCCTGCCCTCTAGCCCACCAGGTGGACACACCAGCTGCGGCAGTGGGGCAGAGAGGGGGCCTGTGGGGCACATGGCGGGGGCTGGGGAGGGGCGTGGCTGTCCTGTGGGGACTCCCGCCCCTGAGGCACCTGTGGGTGCTGGGACGGTGGGGAGGAGTCAGTTGGGTAGGGGTCCTCCCACCCCACCCGCCCGTCACCTGCAGCTGGCTGTCCCCGGCCCCAGCCCCTGGCCGCCCTGCTCCCCCCCACCGGCTCCCTCTCCCCGTCTGTCCCTGTGGCTGCTGACCCAACCTGACACGTGGGCCTGCACCCCCGCCCCCCGTGGCTTCCGCCCAGCTCTGAGAGTCAAGCGTCGCATGGGCCGTGGTCGGCTTCCAGCTCTGCACACGCACCCCAGCAGCACCCCCACCTCCTGCTGCCCGCCTCCACAGCTCCTCACTCCCGGAGCAGGTGGCACACGTGTGTGGCACACACACCTCGTCACGAGCCTTCCTCAGTTCTCTCCTGGACAAGATGGCACTGTCCCTGCCTGTGGCCACGGACCCAACTGAGACACAGCGACAGAGATGTAGCAGGGCCAGGTGGGCTGCAGCCTGTGACGGGGGTGTGGCCAGACGAGGCCTGTTGAGGCAGGGGCAGTGGCGGTCCTGAGCCTGAGAAGGTGCCAGGGAACGGCTCGGTCACAGCACATGGGCTGGAGCGGCCTAGCCTGCGTGGGCGGTGCCACGGGCTCCAGGCTCACGGCTGAGCGATGCAGGCCAGGCAGGTGGGCACACTGTCCCTGCTCCGTCCAGACTGGATGGCACAACCACAGGGCCTCCCACCACACTCTGGGGCGTGGCGGGTACCCTCCCGCTGGCGCTCTGGCCCCAGCATCCCCTGGTGGGATGCCAGCTGTGACTGGCCACTGGGGAAAGGGGTCTGCTGGGCCCGGAGCCAGGGGCTGGGACCAGGGCCCCCCTGGAGCCGGCAGAGACTCCGTGCACTGCCGATTCCGCTGTCTGGTGGACTCAGGAGACCTGAGCTGGGTGGGCGGCCTGTCCCTGCACCTAGGCCCTGTGCACGGTGTGGGTGAGGACAGCGCTGCGGGCCCTCCCTCGCATTCCCCCGGGGACCCAGGCTGGGCCCTGTCACGGCACCGCTCTCATCTAGAAAGGGCTTTCGCTGCGTTCCACAGAGCAGCCTCCAGTGGAAGGTGCCAGGTGGGGCCGCCTGGTCCAGAACTCTCGCCCAGGAGCTCCCTCGGCACCAGCCCGCTCGGAGCCCCTGCACACACCGGGCGGCTAGTCCCCACCACAGCGCAGACACCCTCATGGGATGGCAGTGGAGGCAGAGGACGCAGGCAGGGCTGGGACCTGCAGGGGTGGAGGCAGTTGTGCAGAGGACGTGATGGTCGGGGGCGTGCACGGCACGGCCAGGCTCTCCGTGTGTGCACAGGGCCGCCGCTGGGACTGAGCCTACCCGCCCTGCTGCCCGATGACAATGACGATCACCAGGCCACCGCGCAGCTCCTTGGTGTGCGGCTTTATTAAATCGGTAAGTGCTGTGACCTGCCAACCTCCTCGCCGTCCTGCTGAGACAGGGGCTCTCCCAGGAGGGCGGGGCAGGGCGGGATGGGGACGCGCCAGGATCCCTACCCCAGGCTCAGGCGGGCCTGGCCCTTCCCTTGTACTTCAGAGGGCTGCGTCACTGAACCCAGACCTCCCCAATGCCCCACACCCGCACCCCACAAGACTACCACGCTCCAGTGCAGTGGAGGAAGCTGGGCAGCATCTCAGCACGGAGCGGCCGCTCCCACCTAGGGACCCGGGAAGGGGCTGGGTGAAGGGCCGGGGATATCAGATTGCAAGGGAGGCTGCGGCGTCTCCCCAGCCCTGCTCCTGCCTGGAACCCGCCTCCAGTGGCCACTTGAGTAGGCAGCAGCTGCCCCCTAGTGGCCGCTGGGAGCCTCATCAAGAAGCCCTCACCTTAGCTCCTCGCGGCACTGCTCTGGCCTGGGCCCTGCTGCCCTTCTCCCTCCCTCCCTTGGGAGCCCAAGTCCTGAGCCCACCCCTCCCGGGGAACTCAGGGACAGAGCTACCCATGTGTGTCTCCATCTGCAACCTGGACACAGCCCACGCCCGGGTGCCGGTGTGGCAGTCGGGTCAGAGGGGCAGCCTACCCGGCAGGGATGGTGAGGGCAGAGGAGGGTCCCGGTCTGAGCAGAGGGGGCAGCAGGAGAGTCTGGGGAAGCTGGCTGGGACCTGCCAGAGGGGGCTGGGGCTTGGGCCCCGGGCAGCCTGGCCGCAGTGGGGAAGAGGGGCAAGGAAGGAAGGGGCCGGGAAGCTGCACGGAGAGCAGAGCCCTGTCCCGCTGGGCTACGGGGCAGGCGGCAGGAAGGGGCCAGCAAGAGCCACTGTGCTGCCCAGATCTGGGACGCGAGGCCCACGGCCAGTCGTGGGGGTGGACAGGGCAGCTGTGCCGAGGCTGGGTGCTCAGGGCCTGGCTGCGCCCCGCTTGGTCTTGAGGTTCCAGCCGAGAAGGGGCCGGGGGCCGGACCGGGCAGGGGCTGGTGTCTCACAGGCACATTCCCTGGGGTTCCTCAGAAGGCCCCCTGGGCCCAGCAGGGCTGGCCGGCGGTCCCCCTGCAGCCAGCAGAGATGGGCTGTGGTCAGCCCTGCTAGCCTTCCCCCCAGGGCCATTGGGGAGGGAGCGCACTTCAGGGCCTGTGGGGCTATGGGCATGTGATGGGGACCATGGGTCGTACTCACCACCCAGCTGACCCTGGCTGGGCGACAAGGCCTTGGGGTACAGGCCCTGACCCAGAAGCCTCAGTGTGGGGACAGAAGGTGGGGAGGCACCTTGTCGGGGGCAGCGCAGTGACCGTCAGGTGGAGGCACAGCTCAGGTGGCCACTACTCGGGCCACCCCGAGGCCACCTGCAGCCCCACTCCCCAGTGCCCCGAAGCACCAGGAGAGGCCCAGGGTGGTGGGATGGGGCGCTGGGGACCCGCAGGGCCTGAGCTCACCGTGCCGGGCAGCTCGGGGCCGGGCAGCAGCGACACCACCTGCAGGCTCACGCCTGCCTCGCCCACGGCCTTCAGCTGCGCCACCACGTCCGCGTGCTTCCACCACTTGCACGGCTGCCCGTTCACCGACACGATGTAGTCGCCCTCCTTCAGGCCGGCCGCCTGCGGGGGCGGGCGGTGAGCAGTCGCAGGCCTCAGCCGGCTCTCGGCTCCTGCCCAGGCGGGGCCCAGGGCCCTTACCGCAGCCCGGCCTCCAGGAATGACCGCAGCAATGAGGACGGGTGAATCTCCCCGAAGGGTGAAGCCAAAGCCGCCCTCTCCTCGGGTCACGTGGACGGGCCCCACCAGACGCCACTGGTTCTTGGTTGAGAACACAGACAGGGGCCCCTGGGGGTCACAGGTCAGAGGTCGGCTGGTTCAGTCTGGAGCCGTCACCCCAACCTGCACAGCCCAGGAATCAGGGTGGTGCATCCTCGAGGGGGTCCGGGGCCTCACTCCAAGGTGGGGCACAGTGAGCCGGACTGCAGTGGCAGGGGCAGGCGAGCCCAGGGGCCGCGGTGGCAGGGGCAGGCGAGCTCACCAGCCGGTGGAAGATGTCGGCCACTTCCACCTGCAACAGGCCAGGGGTCCTGGCCTCTGGCTTCTGGTGGGTCTTGGCTGGAAGGGCAGGGGAGGGGGAGGCGCAGAGGTGAGTGGAGGCTCGAGGGCCCCAGGGCCTGATCTGCCCACCTGGGCACTGACTGAGCCTGGGCGGAGCCGCTGCCCTGGGTCCCCTGGGCACGTGGCCCCACAACCACCCCTCTGGGAGGCGGCTTCCAGAGCTCCGTCCTGAGGCCTGCAGGATCAAGAGCAGACCCAGGGTGGTCTCAGGGGAGCCTCGCGGCCATGCGGAGCTCGGTCCTCCCACCCCCAGGCCCAGTAAGCCCTGCAGGGCCTGACTACAAGGGCGTGGGGGTGTGCCGTGTGAGTGCAGCCACTGGGCCAGCGACCCACTGGTCATCCTGATAGCCCTGCTGCTTACGCCGCACGTCGGGGGCCGCGGCGACCTCGAAGAAGTCATCCTCGCGGTCAAGCTCCGCGTACTTGGCCAGGGAGCACCGCAGCGCCTGAGCCAGCACAGCCTGCAGCTGGTCCACCTCACGTGGGACACGGCATGTGGCGTGCAGCCGCAGTGCCTCCTCCTGCCCCAGAATGGCGTGCTTCAGGTGGGCCTTGCCTGCGGGCGTGGCGGGGCAAAGCCGTCACATGCCGTGTGGGCCCAGCCCCACCCTCACAGACTGGGCTCCAGCACCGCGCCCCCCCAGCCAGCCTGCAGCAGGAGGGGCCAGCGGGGGCTCTGGGCCATCACGTGTGCAGCCACAGCCGGCCCAGGTCATCCCTGGAGGGCTGCGCTGGGAGCAGGGAGCAGGGGCAGAGAACGGAGGAGCAGCCTCTGCCTCTACCCACCTGTCTGGAGGACCCAGCGCTCAGGGCCCTGCCCCCTCTGTGGCCCTCCAGGAGGGACATCTGAGTGGGTCAGTGGCCCTGCTGCCTGCACAGGACACCAGCGGCTACTGGGGGTGCCCCAGGGCCACCTCCTGAGCCCAGAGCCCTCCTCCCCTGCCCATGGGCTCACCCAGCCTCCTGCGCTCCTCTGGGTCCTGCGGGATAGCGGGGCCTCGCGGCTCAGCAAGGGTCGGGGGCTGAAGGAAGACCTGCTCGTGCATGGGGAGCTCCCCCTCGGCCAGTGCTGGGGGTTACAGAGGCCGTGAGCCCCAGTGCCAGAGCCCCTGGGCCACACGCAGGCGCAGGGCGGGACACTCACGGGAGCCGTCGCAGAGGGCCATGGCCGCGTGGTAGTGGGCCAGGGCGCAGAAGTGCTGAGCCTTGACGTGCACCAGGGCGGTCCAGGACACAGGCACATGGTCGCGGACGGGAGGCCGGGCCATGGCCCGGTGCACGAGCCTGTACTCAGCTGCCACCTGCTGGGGCACGGCAGGCATGCTCAGTGGTGTGGAAGCCAAGGGACCCCTCATCCCAGGTCCTGCCCAAGGCCAGCCGCTCCCCTTACAGCTGAGCAGAGCCGAGGAGGGCTCCAGCCCAGGCCCGGGAGGAGACCCGGGCCGGCTCCCAGCAGCCCCCATGCAGCTCGCTGTAGCCCGCGTGCAGGGCATGTGGCCACCTCCCGCCCTCCCGCCTCCTCTGCCGGGAGCCAGGCTGCCACGGGCCCTGGTGCCCTCCTGCACTCACCTGGGCAGCTTCCTGAGCCAGGTGCAGCCGAGCCAGGCAGTCGTGGGGGGCTGCAGAATCTGGCAGCGAGAGGCCCTCGAAGACGCACTCCTGGGCCTGTGCGGCCATGAGGCGCTCCAGCGCGGCCAGGGAGGCGGCACTCATGTCTGGACTGGGCGCGTGGCAGAAGTTCTCCCTCAGAAGGCCGAAGGTGCCTGCACGGAAGGGTGCTCAGGGGACGGTCGCCCAGCAGGGCGGGGTGTCCGCTGAGCCCTGGCTGGGGTGCAGGGCGGGGTGTCCGCTGAGCCCTGGCTGGGCCAGCCCCCCCCCCCCCCCGTTGCATCCTCCTTTCTGGGCCCACCAGCTTGGGGCTGCCCGCGTGGGGCCACGGCCCTCACCGGCAGCCCTCTGGAAGGCCTCGGCAGCGCGGCTGGCACCCTCGGCGCAGGTGCGGTCCTGCCGTGCCCCGATCTGCGTGTGCAGGGCACCCATGTTGAAGAGCACACTGCCCTTCTCAAAGGCCAGAGCCCGCTGCTGGGCCGGAACTCCCGTGAGTGAGTCATACCTGCAGGGGTGCGGGGGTCAGGCTGGTGGAACTTCCTGGCACCCTGGCCCCCACCCGTGCCCACTGCCCAGCCCTACCAGTGGAAGAGCAGCGTGGGGCTCCTGGTGGGGGCAAAGAAGCGGGCTCCCAGGAAGCAGAGCTGGTTGTAGTAGGCTGTGAGCAGCTGCAGGCCCGTTTCGC
This sequence comes from Tupaia tana, assembly GCA_026018925.1. Classification (NCBI taxonomy): domain Eukaryota; kingdom Metazoa; phylum Chordata; class Mammalia; order Scandentia; family Tupaiidae; genus Tupaia; species Tupaia tana. The sequence goes on along the minus strand of JAKSZU010000008.1, from coordinate 93,196,572 downwards.
TCCGGCTGGGGGTCCGCATGGCCTGTGGGGAGGATCTGGCTGTGCCACATGTCACATGCACTGGGAAGGCCCCAGGAAGGCCCCGGGAAGGTGGCAGGGCCGAGGAAGGACAGGCTCAGAGCAGCTATTCCGACGCCAGCAGTGGTGTGCCAGGCTGCCTGTGGGCCCGCCACCACACTGGCGCTGGCACGCTTGGGGCCCTGGTGTGGCCCTCTGTGCCGTGCCCCCCGCCCTCCTGAGCGAGCAGGGATGCAAGGCGGGGCGGGACACACGCACCTGCCGCAGGCGCTCCAGCTCCCTGACCTCTTCCTCATAGGAGGCTCCATCCTCTCCAAAGTGCTGGGAGATCAGCTCCTGGTGGGGCAGGAGTTGTCCTTGGGGCAGCCCTGTGCCTGGCGTCCTTGCCTGGGGTCTCCCAGGCCACCATCGAGGGGTCTGTGCCGCCGAGCTGCCAGCAGCCCGTGTAGGGTAAGGCCGGGGCCCAGGCAGAGTGTGGAGAAACTAGGACAGCCCTGAGACACGGCCTGGCTGGAGAGCCCAGGACACTGGCCGTCCAGAGCGCTCCTCGCACACGCCAGAGCTGCGCACCCCCAGTGCAGGCCCCGAACTCTGCAGGAGGGAGAAGGCCTGACCCGAGGTGGGATGCTGTGACCTAGGTGCCTGGGCGGCCCCGGTGGCCCTTCCCCCTCTGGGTCCCATCTGTCCAACCAGATGGTGGCCCAGGAAGCCTCCCAGGTCCCTGGACACAGGGCAGGCTGGGCACCACCCTCAGAGCCGGGGCTGCACTACCTTCAGGGGCGTGGACCAGTCCAGCTCCGTGGTCTCCTTCAGGCCCAGGGGGATCATGGGGACGGTGACACCCTGGCTAGAACAAGCACAGCTCTGACTCCGCACCTGCTGCGTGCAGCCGGAGCCCGCCCACTCCTCCGGCCGCACCTCTGGTGCCTGTCCCCCAGCTCCTGCGCCCGTTCCCGTGCCACTGTGGCCACGCATGTGGTGCCTGCCCTCCCGCACCCACGCTCCCGTGCCTGCTCCGCGCCCACTTGGCCGTGGCCACACCTCTGGTGCGCGCCCGCCTCTGTGCTGCTCAGCCCCTCCAGTTCCTCCTGCAGCAGTTGCAGGGTGGCGTTGACGTGGCTCAGCTCCAGGGCCACGGTCTCTCTGACGCGGCTGTTGCTGGTGGCTCTGTGGAGGCCCGGGCAGGTCAGAGTCCCAGTGGGACCACAGCCCTCCACTCCCAGAGACCCCCAAGGCCACTGGGGGACTCCTCTTCCCCGTCGTCCCCACAGCTCACTGCCCTGACCCCGTGGTGCAGCTCATCCTCGTGGACAGACCGGGCCCTTCTTGGCACACGGAATCTCCGCAGCAAGTCAAGGCAGAGACATAGACCCCTCTCTGGGCCTCCCTATGGAGCCTGACAAGGACTGGTGTCCTCTGGGAGGCTGCGCGGGCGTGGGGAGGCAGAGTTGGCTGTCTGCGGCTGATCCCTGGCCCCTGCTGGTCCCCACACACCCAGTCGGAGCTCCCACACTCCATGCTGCTGGAACCAGGGCCCTCTCCTGCGGCCTACAGGTCTGAGGCTCACGCGGAGGGTGAAGTGGGCCCTGGGCTGTGTGTGGCTGCGGCGCCTGTGCACACGCTTTGTCACCCACAGGTCACCCAGCAGCCCATGGCCTCCCGGAGGCGGGCGCTGCACAGCCCAGGTGGGAACTCACCTGTAGAGGTTCTCGGCGCCTGTCCTCATCCGCAGCTCCTTGCTGATCTGCTGGTGGATCCGGGCCCTGCGGCTCTGCAGCCGGCCACGCTGCGCCTGCGCCTGCACTGGGGAGCCGCAGACCTGCAGAGAGGCCACCGGTGGTCAGGCCCAGCCCCAGAGGGCCCCCAGAGGGCCGCCTTCCACCAGCAGGCTGTGGGGTGCCCCTGGCCTGTGGGAAAGGGCTGGTCCCCTGGGGGGGACCCCAAGCCAGCCTGGCAGGGAGGGGCCGGGCAGGTCTGGCTGCAGTGGGCTCTGAGGGCCTGCACTTGCCCAGAATGTCATGCTTGGGGCTTGCCAGCAGCCCTGTCGGGGGTGGCTGCCACCTCCACACCCACTTCGGTCATCTCGTTCCATACCCCACGGTCCACCTCATTATTCTAGCGCACGTGTAGGTCTGGGTGGGCAAGCTGCCCAGCTCCTGCAAGGGTGCTGAGGAAGGGCCTGCAGGCTGGCTCCTGGGGACCACTGGCTCCCCAACAAAGCACTCCTCACAGGCCAGCCCAGCAGGGTGGCTGCAGTCTGGAGACAGCTCTGGAAGCAAACAGGTGCAGTGTACCACCGTCCCCGCCTTTATACTCCACTGGAGACATCACCAAACTCGTGCCATGCCACAGGTGGGACCAAGAGGCTGAAAACAGTCCAGTCACGATGCTGAAAGGTGGGGCTCTGGGGAAGAGGTCAGGGCCTAGGGACTGGGTGGGTCCCCTGACCAGTCCCATGGGTTCATGAAGAGAGGAGGTGGACAGAGGCCACAGGACCAGGCCTCGTGGGCTCCCTGTCCTTAGAGACGGAGTGAGAGCAGCCTCCCCCACCCAGAGCGCCACCATGTCTGAGGGTGACGCCAGCAGCCATGAGGACAGCTGACCCATGTGGCGCCACCGCCGCACCATGCCGCAGACCCACGTGGGCAGCCCCTCCCACACGGACACGCTGTGCCCTGGCCCGGGGGGCACTCGGGCCCCGTGGCAGGGCCTGATGCCATGAGGAGCCGCGCTCTGGCCCCTCCCTACGCGGCAGCTCGGTGCTGACACAGACGGGCTCGTCCTCTGCATGCCCACTGCTGTGCTCCATCCACGGCAGACCTCGACAGTGTGGCGAGGGCCCATAGGAGGGACCTAACCCACTGCCAGTCCTGCTGAGAAGAGGAAATTCAGACCCAGATACAACCGAGGCAGACTAGGGGCACGGACAGGCAGACTAGGGGCACGGACAGCGGCACGAGTCGTGGGAGGAGACGCGCAGCCCGGGACCCCACGCCCCCTCCCGGAAAGGGGCGGGGTCTGGAGTGAGAGAGCAGGTGCTTTGCGTGGTGGGGAGCACAGTGCTGGAGGGCCGAGGTGCAGCCAAGTGTGGGGGCTGCCCCCGTGGAGGCCACACAGGGCTCCATGCAGGAGACAGCCCAGGCCCGTGTTCACAAGCCTTCAGCCTGCTCTGACTTCCTGACCGCTCCCGGGGAGGGGAATGCCTTCGGGGCAGCGGCCAGTTTCCCCCACATCCAGGGATGGGTGTGGGGCTCGGGCTGGGTCCATAATGGGAGTGGGGGGCTTGGAGGTGGCAGGAGGCACTGGATCCAAGTCTCCCTGCCCCCTCCGTGGGGTCCTGCTTGCCCAGGACACCTCTTGCACCTGGGCCTGGTGCCTCCCCACTGCAGGTGAGCAGTCAAGGCACAGGGGCCCACCTGGCCCAGGATCCCCAAAACTGGGCTCTGCCCCTCCCTCCCCGACAGAGGAGGCCTGGGCCTGAGACACCCTTCCCCTGCCTGGACCTCATGCCCCTGAACAACATGCTCATGCAGGCCCCTCTGGGGACCGTGTCTGAGCCCTGCCAGGAGGGCTGCTGTCCCCTGTGGGCCCTGAGCCATCCACCCTGGTTCTCCCAGGGAAGGTGGGTGGGGGCTGGGCACCAGGCCAGGGCACAGCCCTCCACAGGGAGCCGGGCAGGGCTCCAGGGCCAGAAGGAAGCACGCCCACCCACTTTGCAGGCCGTCAGCCCTGGGTGGTGAGCAGGCAGCGGGGGGCGGGAGACCCTGTGCTCCCGCCCCCACGGCCAGACCTGTTGTGTACATCGTTGGGAGTGCGTTGCGGTGGGAGCACTGTGGGCACCACACTGCCCGCTGCCCGAGCTGGGCAGGCCCTCTGCGTGGCCAGGCTGGGCTCCACCTCCCCAGATAGGGCCTCAGCCCCCAGCCCGCTGCTCCTCCCAGCCACCCTCCTGGGCCACCAGGTCAGGTCGCCTCCTTGGGCCTCAGCAGGCATGGAGGCTCTGGCACACGGCCACGTGGACCACAACTGAGAAACTCCAGAACGTCTTCTCCAGGCCGTCCGTCATCTGGGGGGCCTTCCCACAGGAAGAGGCATCTGGACGGGGACAGACAAGCAGGTGACCTCTGCGAGGGTGATGGGCGGTGCCTCAGCTCAGCTGTCATTCCATCGATGGGAGGAGCAGCAGCTCAGGGCGGCTCCAGCTGGGGACCCGGGAAGCTCCTAGGCCGGTCTCCAGGTCTCCAGGCACCGGGAGGGATAAGGCAAACATGGCCTGGCTGTGCCGGTGGACAGCTGTCTGCCCAGCGCCTGCGTCTCTTCTCCACGCCCCGCATGCTGATGCAGGGTTAAGGCCGAGGTGTGGGCCTCTTCCCTGTGGGCCTCTTCCCGGGCTGAGCAAACATCAGGAGGGACAGGTCCCAGCAGAAGCTGCCTCCCAGCCGGCCTGGGGGCCTGGTGACCCCTGACCCGGAGTGAGGTTGTGCCCAGTGGGGAGGGTGTGGCCGGTAATCAGTCCTGGTACAGCCTCCTCTGCCCTCTGGTTTCTCCCATGTGACCCTGACTCCCCCCAGGGTGTCGGCCTCGCAGGAGGAAAGAGCTGCAGCACAGAGACGTCCCACAGGGGCAGGGTCTGGCAGGCCTAGGGGGAAGGGGAGGAGTGGCACCCCATGCGGCCTGGCCCTGCACCCACAACAGTCGGCTGCAGCTCCCCCTGCTCAGGGAGCCCCCAGGGCCCAGGCCCCAGAACCCAGGAGGCAGGGTGTGAGCAGCAGCCAGGACCGGGCTGGCCCCATGGCGGACAAGGTGGGAGACACCCCAGCGACGTCCAGAGCAGCACCAGCTCCCTCCTCAGCCCTGGCTGCTGCACCCACTGCTGCCCACACACCTGAGACCTCCCCGTCCTTCTCGAGGTCTCGCCTGGACACCGAGGACTGGAAGCCTCAAGAGGGAGGAGGCCCGGCACCTGGTGACCATACCCTGCCCAGATACTTGGCGGGGGTAGGTCCAGCCAGCATCGGCCCTGGGGGTCTCCTAGGACAGTGGCCAAAGTCGCACACGTGCTAGGTGGGCCACTTGGCCACCCAGACCCCCGCCTCCTCTGTTCTCCCTCTGCCATGGGGCCCCCCTCCTGGGACCTCACTGGGCTAGGACCCTGGGATCTGGGACCTGGACTGTGCCCTCTAGCATGCTGGAGACCAGGCCCCACAGGCGCAGTCCCCCGCATGCTGCTCAGGGCTTCCTAAGCCCTGCTCCTGCCTCCCCTACTGGCCGTCCTGACCCCTTAGTCCCTGACCTGCCAGGAGCCCTCCTGCCTCGGCCTCCCCACTAGCTGGGATGACAGGTGCCCCTATCAGGGAGACTCTGCTAATTATCTGCTTTAGGGACCGGCCCAGTGAGGGAGGGGACTGGCCTCAACGCAGCTTGGTGGCAGGCAGTGGGGATGACTTTCCAGGCAGCAAACTCAGCCTGAGCTGTGAGGTGTGTGGCTTGGCCGCCTGAGTGCACTGGGCTCCAGGTCCCCTCCCCAGGAGCCTGACGCTCCCCGGATGGCAGCAGGGAGAGACACTGGTAGCCCATGGAGAGCAGGCAGCGGGGCACAGCCCAGGGCCTGAGGTGTGGTCCACTGCCCTCCGGAACAGCTAGTCCTGCCATTCCCAAACACCCCACCCAACGGAGGCCACCTGCAGGCAGGCCATCCTGTCAGGGAACTTGCACACAAGGCTGAGGGACAGGTCACCTCTCTACAGCGCCAGCTAGTTGCTTAGCATCTGACACGCCTGGGGGGTCGAGTCACCGTCCCTGGCCAATCAGCGGTGGCCCAAGTCCTGCCTCCTCCCTGACACGCGCAGAGACAGTGGCAGCCTGATGCCCAAGGGGGAGGGAAGCAGAGTGCCATGGCCCTTGCCTGGGGAGGAGCAGCAGCTGGCTCTGCTGGGCAGCCCTGCTGGCGGGAACACCCTGGCTGCAGGCTGAAGAGCAGATTGGGGCCAGCACTGCGACCTTCCTAGCCAGCCAGACTCCCAGGTCTCCCCCACCCTCTTCCCATGCTCCTGGACTGGCGAGGGGGGAGTGGCTCAGGGATCAGAAGGGGCAGGGATCCCCAGAGGACAAACTTTGGCTGTGAAGTCTTCTAGCGATTTTTTATGCCCCAGAGGTTTGGGCCGCCCCTGCCAAAGTGGCATCAAGTGGACGCCCGCTCCGGTGCAGTCCAGAGGGCACACGGTCTCTGGAGAAGGAGGGCGGCCTGAGCACAGGTGCCAAAGAGAGGCGGGTCGCAACTGCGAAGCGGGAACTTCAGCTTCTGGGAAACCGGTGGCCCAGATCCACTCCCACCGATGCCTGGGCTGCACAGGAGTGGCCTGGAAGCCTCCTCTTCGCCCCTACGGGACCATGAACAGGCAGAGGGGAGCCCTGGGGAGGGACGCAGGCCCGTGGCTCTCCGTGGGGGCCTCAGTTTCGCCGATTGCCCCAGGGGGTGAGTGAGCTGCGGGAAAGGAGTCGCCAGGAAATCTCTGCAGCGCCGGGACCCCCGCCCGCCGGCCCCACAGCCCGCGCCCACCTTGCGGACGCTGCCGGCCGCCTGCAGCCGGGCGCTGTTCTCGCCTGCGCCCTGGCTGTCCGGCCTCTCGTCCAGGATCATCGCCGCGCGCCGAGCCGACCCGGCGTGCTCGAGGGCCGGCGACAGCTCAGCTCCCCGGGAGCCCAGGTGGCCAGCGCGCGGCCCACGCCCTCGGTCGGCCGGCCACTCGGGCAGCACCCCGCAGCGGAAACCCGGCCGCCCGCACTGCCCTCGGTGTCCCGGCTGGTCCCGACTGTCCGCTCCTAGGGGGCGGGGCGGCCCTGCGCGACTGGGCGGGGCGTGCGAAACTTGCCGTTGCCCAATCGGCGAAGGCGGCCGCCCCGACGAATGGCAGTGGCGGCCAATAGACAGCGAAGGAGGCTGACTCCCGGGGAAGCCCCGCCCCCACAGCTCGCGTTGTGCGAGGCTGTCGGTAACCCCTGGCAACCGCAGCAGAACTCAGGGGTAGACTAGCCACTCGCATTGCGCATGCGCCGCGGGGTCGGTTTAGCGCGCGGAAAAAGGGGTAAAAAGAGAACCACGCGGAACGTCAAATGCTGGAAGTCAGTGTAGCTCTATGCAGAGGCTCGAGAGTTCTCCAGGCTGAGGTTTATCCCGTCACCACGGCAACGGGGTCCTGTAAGAGGATTGTACCCGAAGTGCGTACAATGGGGTTCTTCAGCGGCCGCACTTGCCGTGCGCCTGCAGGCCTCAGAACAATGCCCGCCTTCGCCGCCGCAGCGGGGTCCGCGCTTTGTCCGCGGCCGGTGCTCCTGCAGCCCTGCGGCGGGGGCCAGGGTGCAGCTTGCAGGACCGGCCCCTCCAGTGTGGGTCCCAACCGTGCCCCCCCAGAGCGTGCCGGCAGCCACCTGCTTCTGATCTTTCTCCACTGCCCTAGGTTGCTGGGACCTGGGCCCCCTCGGACTTCATGTGGGCCGCCTCGCCTGGGCTCACCCTTTGTAGGGCAACACAGAGACAGGCAGTAAGGTGGCTCTTTGCCAATTTCCCCTGAGGCTCCAGTTCCTTCCCCCCTCGGGGCACACCTGACCACCATCCCCAGAGCTAATCCTGTAAATTAAGCTCCCTGGCTTGCCCGCCAGTGCACAGCGGCCGGGCCAGCCCCAGCTCTCCCCACTGGCCTCCTGCCTGCATGCACAGGTCAGAGGACTGCTCTCAGCTCCTGCTGGCCCAGGGCAGAGGCTCCGGCTGTCTTCCTGTGGCACCGGCGTAGGCCAGCTTGCTTGTGTGCGGACTGGCCGGGGCCGTGTTGCACACACCCCAACCCTGTCAGCAGGAGCCTGGGTCTTTCGGCTGTGTAGGCTGTGGGTGTGCATACAGGGGTGCGTAGTGAACCTCAGTGAGCTCCTGTAATCCAGGGTGCCTATGCTACCAGCAGACCAAGCCAGCTTCTTCTAGTCACAGTCAATGAAGTGAGAGGTGGGGCCGGAGGAGAGAAGTTTCTGCAGCCCGGTTACAGGGAGACAGGCAGCAGGCACCACCCAGCTGTCCGGGGAAGCTCTGCGCGGCTCAGGGCTCATGGACAGGAGGAGAGCACGGTGCACTGGGCCTCGCCACCACCCACCAGAGCACCGCTCCCCTCTGAGCAGCTCTGATGCCTTCTTTCCTTCTAGGACCTGCTCCTGCTTCTCATCTGATCCTCCTCACACAGACGGTCCTCGGCGTGGCACTTGGCAGGAACTTTCTCATCAGGGGTCTTCCTTCTTCTTTCTTAAAAAAATTGCTACAGGGTCCAGCAGATGGCACGATGGTTACGTTGTTGGACTCCCACGGATTTGACCATGGTTTGAGTCCTGGACCCAGCGGCTTAAACTCACGCCAGGCACGTGTGCATGCGTGCCCAAAATGCCGAAAAGAGAATGGAGAAGGGATTGTGGTGTGGCCATCCCCCGTCGGGGGTGATTTCTTGCTTTCTGTCTCTGTGTCTCTGGTGAGCATACATGCCCTATAGCAAAAACACCCTCTCTCAAAAAAAATTTGCTACAGGGCATATGTGCTCCCTGGAGAGAGGAGGTGAGAGAACACACCAAGGTGGGAGGCCTGCCACAGTCCCTTATCCATGCTCTTCTCAAGATCCAGGGCACGCAGACACAAATGCCTGGCATGTTTCTCAAGCCACTGGGTCTGGGACTCGAACTGCACAGATGCCATGTGGAATCCAGCCTGCTCAACCTCCACGCCACCAGCTGGCCCAAGGAGGTTGATATCAAATCAGAGGCCCAGTGTGGTGCACATGGTAGTGTGCTGGTCTGCAGTGCAGGAAGCCACATGCTCGTCGGTTCCAGTCTGCAGCCCGGTTGGCCTGGAGCAGACTGGGCTCAAGCTTGGAGGACTGAGGAAGGGTTGGTGGAGTGATGGGACCCTGCCAAGGCTTTGCCTCTCTCTCACCTGTGTGCGCACCTGCTCTCTATCATGAACTGAAAAGGAGACCCAGTAAATCCAGATGCCAGAGAGGAAATAAGCTGAAGATTTGACCACATAAAATTTTAATGTTCTACTTAGCAAAAAACATTTAAAGTCAAAGAAGAGAGAAGGAAAATGAGTTAATACCCCCAATAAAAGAACTCCTAAAAATGGACCTAAAAAAATAGTAAAAGGAAGCATTAGAAAAAAATGGGTGGGCTCTTTCTGTGGTGCAATGGTAATGTGCTGCTTAAGAGAAGCTGGATCCCCATGGTGACCATGGTTCGAATCCCCAGCTCGGTCAGCCTGAAACACACATGTGAGTGAATACCCAGGATCCAATGGGCTGGAGAGCTGGTCACAGCATGACCAGACCCTGTAGAGGGTCTCTGTCTCTGTCTCTGTCTCTGTCTCTCACTTTCACGTGTACATGCATGCATGAATTAAGGGGAAAAGTTACTATTAATGAAACATACAGCACCGTATTTTAAACAAAGGGGAAGAAAACAGGTTACGTATTGGTCCGTGTCTCACAGGAGAGCAGGCGCCACCCAGGTATTTCAGAAAGGGGGGACCGAGCATGAAGAATTGGTGCACAGATGTGGGAAGGGCTGAAGGAGCCAGCGAGGAAGGCGGGATGGCTCGGAGCCCACCAGGCACAGCTGCCATCAGAGCCAGTGTCCTGGCACACTCTCCCAACTGCCACCTGTGTGCCCACCTCACTGGAGCCAGCTAGCCAGGAAGGTAGAAGCACAGCGCCTGGTTGGGGCCCACGGCCAATAAAACAGCTCCCCTGACCCTGACGTAAGTAAGCAATTCACCGCGAGGAAAATCCGCGTGACCGACCTGCGTGGGGCCTCCTGTCCTGCACTCGTAGTCGGGACAGGCAAACCGAGCCATGCTGATGGCCTTCCACAGCCATCGGGTCGTCGAAGGTCTGCAAGGGCGGGCAGCGCCGTGACCCCGCGGGTGCTGTCTAGGAGTCAGGAAGAAGCGACTCCCACCAATATGTGTGCCCTTTGCCTCAGCGCCTCACTTCTGGAAATTGCGCCTCCTGGAATAACTGTCTGCATTAGCAGCGACACGGGACGAAAGGACACGAGAACCTGGGTATGGCCTGTGTCCTCCAACAGAAAAAGGCATGCTACTGGCCTTTCCCACTAAATTAGAGCTGAGTGGGACGGCCCAGGGAGGCGCGTGCCACACTGCTCGCAGACTCCCGTGAGGGGACCCGTGCTGCTCTGGGGGGAGGGAAGGGGAGCGGCTGTGGCAGGCCGCGAGCCTTTGCCGATGGGCAGCCCGGTCTGTCGCTCCGTCTCCGGCTTTGTGTGGTTGGAGGCTGGGGGTGAAGGGCTCTCTCTTTACAGACTTCTGTGCTCTGAGGCCTGTCACAGCAGCTGTGTGTCACTGCACTTTTTTTTTTTCTTTTTTTTTTTGGAGAGATTTTTGCTATAAGGCGCGTGTGCTCGCCAGACAGACAGAGAGAGACAGAGACAGAAAGCGAGAAATCACCCCCCAGGGGGGATGGTCACGCTGCAATCCCTTCTCCTCCATTCTCCTCTCGGGATCTTGGGCACACACGCGCACGCGCCCGGCATGAGTTTTAAGCCACCGGGTCCGGGACACGAACCGTGGTCAACTAAGTGGGAGTCCAGTGACATAGCCATTACGCTAACTGCTGGTTCCCTGTCACTGCACTTTTGAAGTTAACAAAATTAGCAGGAAAAAATGAGACCGAGAAGTGAGAAGGCGAATTCTCGCGTGAAAAGGCAGAGAAACAGGGAGGGGTGGGGGTGGCCGGGCTTTCCGCAGGAGGCAAGTGGTGGTGATGGTGCAGCTGGGGCCACCGACGCCCTTGTACAGACCGGATCGAGCGCCAGCCTGAGGCTTCCGATGCCTGGAAACCTGCAGGGTCTTTGGTCGGAGAAAACGTGGGCTCCCACGTCAGGCAGGGAGACCCAGGGCTCCAGGCAGCCCTGCGGCCCCGTCCACCATCCGAGGTGGCGAGGGGAGAGTGGAGCCAGGGCTGTCCTCGCAGTGCCCAGCTGTCTCCGGGACAGGCCACCACAGAGCCTGAGATGTACTCAGGAGAGTGGAAGAGAACCCGGGAAGCTGCAGATTCCAGAAAATTCCTGGTCCAGCCCCTCCCTGCGGGGGCGGTGGAACACGGCATGCCTCAGGCAGAGCGTGGTGCCTCCCTGGCTGCCGGCCCCGGGGCTCACACGGCTGACACTGCAGACACTGCGTTTCCACTGCAGGGTTTCTGGGCCAGGAGTAGAGGCGGCGCTGTGCAGGCACAGGACTGGAATTAGCCGGCTTCTGCCCGGGCCTGCGCTGTTGCATCGGGCGTGAGGCTGCCCCACATTTAAAGGGCATGGAAACAACACAGCCGGGAGGCGAGCCGCGTAAAGCACATGGACACTTGACGGCTGCCGCGCCGGCCGCTGTCCGTGATTAATGGAGTAGCAGGGACCACAGGGCTGCGAGGAGACCTTAATCAAAGGCGGTAATAGCTGGCCATGCTTCATCCGCAGAGGAGTCACCTAGGGACGCGGGGGCAGGGGACAGAACGGGAAGAAACAAGCTGTTTGTAAAACAATCAGCAACCTCGAGTCCGTGAGAAAGCCTTCCATCATCCGGAAGCCACCTTTGGTGAGGGATGCACCTGCTTCCTGGGAGACAGGGCCATCAATCCCCCACGTCACAGCTGGGGGGCTGAGGCCCTGAGCTCGGGCCTGCGGATTTATTCTTATTCAGAGACAACTTGAGTCATTTAAATACTAAATGGGCCACTGAGAGGTTGGCTGCGTGCACCGCCCTGGGGCCCCGAGGTGGAAAAGGGCCTAGTCCTTCAAGCCTCTCCTCAGGGCACCTCACTGGGCCCCTGGCAGGGGGGACACGCACCACACCTCAGGCTGTGTGTGCTCACACCCCCACCGGACATGAGTGCCAAGGGAGCTCTTGAGGGGGCAAAGTGGCTCAGCACGAGGATGGTGGTGTGCCCACCAGCTTCTGGGGACGGCACGTCTGGGAAGTGAAGGCGGGGGACATGGAGAGGGCACATTACTGTCCTTGTAGGGTTGACACAGGCACCTCCTGGACACAGCGTGGCGCAGTGAAGCGCCTGCTGTCCCCTCACAGGAGCTGCCCAGACTTCCTGCGGCCATAGCACGAAGGCGAGCAGGGTAACTTGGTGTTGGCCTGGGCAGCTCGGAAAAGGGCCATGTACAGACAGGCTGGCCGGGGTGGTCTGGACCGTGGAGCTGCTGCCATCTGTCGGGGCTCGGCCCAGTGCCCAAGGGGTGTCACATGGGCACACAGGGGCCTGGCTGCAGGCAGAGGCCCAGGGCTCGGACGCCGTTGTGCTGCATGGAGGACATCATGCCAGGACGGCTCAGCATCGGGTCCTGAAGAGGAGGGGTGGCAGGGGCAGGGCTGGGTGGCACCCAGAAGCTCAGGGAGGGCACACTCCCAGGTAGGGCCAGTGAACGCTGTGTCGGCCAGAGTTGCCAGTGGATAAGGAGGCAGATACAAGCTCCGGGCAGAGACCAGGCTGAGTGTTCTCCGTGGGGGCCAGGCTGCCCTGGTAGGGTACAGCGAACCCAGGGAGGCAAGACCCTGGCACCTGGGTCGGCAAAGGGCAGGGCGTGAACACCTCAAGCACAGCGATGGCGGGGTGCATGGAGGAGTGCGGCCCCACACGGACACGCGGTGTCGGGAGAGGCTGCCGGTCCCTGAGAGGAAGCAAGGCCTCTGCTGAGTGTGCCGGGATGGTGCGGAGGCCAGAGGGTGGGCAGGACCAGAACTAGGGGGGAGGGCCCAGCAGGTGTGCTTGCTGAGAAGGGCTGGGCTTCACTGGGGTCGGGAGGGAGGGAGGCGGGCAGTGTGCCCAGGATCCCTACTCAGTGGCCAGCAGGGTGGAAAGGTGTGGTCTGGACAGCCGTCGGGGCTGAGCCGGCGGCCGAGTGCTTCTGGGTATGTGTGGGACACGCTCTGTGCCTCCCAGCCAGTCCCGAGGACAGGACTGCAGAAAGCTGGGACCACTGGGGAAAACACGTACCGGCCGGAAGCGCGTGCTCGATTTATCAGGCTGGTGAGAGCGGCATTACTCACTGCGAGCAAAGCCTCCTTCTTTCTGAAAACCTGCTTTTATTTTCCACGTCTGACTACTTTTTAATCTCGGTGACTGAGCGGTAATGCTGTTGTCACTGGTGCTGACAGCGGGTGTTTAAGCAGCACGTGATGTATGCGCTGTCCCCGGCTGCTGTTTCCGGCATTCTGAACACAGCGGGCTCGGCCTCCGGGCTCAGGCACGCGGCGTGCTGGGGCGAGATGCCATCTTCGCGAGAAGGTGGCAGGGTGGGCGGCTGGAGGGTGAGGCATCTCCACACAGAAGCTGGGGCTGGCATCGGTCACCAAACAGGCAAACAGCCATTTGCCTGACGTCCATTTGTTAAGCAGGCAGGAAAACAGCGTCTTTAATAACCGTGGACAGAGGCACTAGAACTCGAGAGGCAGCTGTGAGGGGAGCGGGTGTGTTCCAAACAGCTTCCGCTTTCTGAGTGTGTTTGCCCAGCAGCTTTCCGATGACGGGGCTCTAGGGTCAGAATTCAGTGCCACTCAGCAGCCCACACCCTAGTGGTGACTCTGCAGCCCGCGGTCTGGTTGTGCAGTCTCCTGCCTGACTGAGGGTCTCTTGTAGGCTGTCCTGCCCCGGGTCGGCCTGCCCATTCCGCCACGCCGCCTCTGAAACGCGGGGAGCACCTCAGGATGGGATCTTGCTCACTTCCAGGGCGGCCGAGGCCCTCTGCCCTGCCATTCCCAGGACTCCAGACCCTCCTGCAGGCACCTGTCAATTCCCGCCCTCGGGCTTCTCACCTAAGGGCGCTGACCTGTGCCCACGGCCTGCTGGAAGTGCAGGGGGAGGTGGGGTGTTGACAGCCCCGCCCCAGCCAATGACCATGAGAGAGGGCAGAGACCAGAGCAACTCGTTCTGGAAATGAGCCCTGTCTCTCCCGGGGCCTCACGAGGGCGGCCCGACACCCACACTGACCTCTCTTTCTGTGCACTCCCCCTGCGGCCTTCTGTCAGTCTGCCTGCCCCTGTCAGTCTGTCCATCCGTCAGCCCGCCTTTACACCGTGCAAAGCGTTTTCCTCTTCCCTGCTCCCTGGGCCCGCTTTCCAGATAAAAGGTGTGTAGGCTTTCTAGGGACCTAGCTTGGGAGGCACCCTGCCGTTGGCACACACGGCTCGCGTGCAGGGGCCCCTGCTCACTCTGCCACATCCATCCCACTTGCCTACAGCTCTGGGCGGCCTCTGCCAGGCTGCCTCATGGCCCCAGGTGAAGCTGCAGGCTAGGCATCCCCAGTGCCCTGCAGCCGCTGGCACTGGGGTGGGAATGCTGGCTTCCGGGGCACACGGCGCCTAAGCAATCAAGCTTTTCCAAACTCGATACTGTTCAGTCGTCGGAAGCTTGCCATGTCCCCAGTTCCCGTGCAAGGACACAGGCTTGGCACCGGCAGCAGAGGCTGCCTCAGTGGCTCCTTGCCCAGTCCCCGGCCTATGCGCAGCTGGCACTGCTGTCTCGGGCCAGAAAGCCCACCAGGCCCCTGACCAGCTGCCTCATTCCCCCTTCCTACGCCCCCCGTACGCACGCTGTCCGTCCACCGGTCAGTCTGCCTGCCCGTCTGGTCACCGCCTTTACTCCTGCGCATGCGTGGGCCCAGCACCTTCCCTGCCCCGCAGGCAGCAGGTGGAGCCCCGCAAGTGTTGGCGGCGGCGACTGCGCACGCGCGGGCGCTCACGTCGCGGAAGTGCGGGCTCTGGCCGGCGGCACTTCGCACTTGGGGTCGGAGACTCGCCGTCGGGGTGTCGAGGCGGTGTCTGGCGTCGGGGCCTTTCGGGGGCTGCAGAGGTGGTTATGGGGCTGGCCTGAGCTCGGGGCGCTCTGCCTGCGAGGCGGGCTCTTCCACGGTGGCCGCACCCCAGCGCCCCGGCCCCTGCCCGCGTCACCGGCGCCTCAGATCCCTCAGATCCGCAGACGGCTCCTCCGGAGGGACCCGCGCACCCCGCACGCCTGCCCGCCGGGAACTTCCCGCCCGGGAAACCGGATCGCGCCCCGAGGACTAATCCCGTCTCGCCGCTCACCGCAGCCTGTGGGCGTCGGGACCGGCTCGGGCGGGCCTGAGCGGCTCCCATGTGGACTCAGCCGGACCCAGCCGCGGGCACCGCAGGCCCAGTGCCCTGCGCCGGGGCAGCCCTCCCTGTGGGCGTCTGTCCTGAATCCTCGCGGCCGCAGGTAAGAAGGTCCAGGGAGGCCCATGGCAGCCGCCGCTGGCGAGCAGCCCTGGGGAGGGTAAGGTTGCAGGGAACAGGAGCTTCGGGACGGGTGGCCTCGTATGAGCATGCTTTGCCACAGCCTGGGGCCGGGTCCTGATGTGACCTCGTGGCCCGCAGTGGAGGGTGGCCTCGCTTTGCTGGACGGTGTGTCTCCTCCCACATCTTTGACACCGGCCCTGGCCTCCTCTCCGAAGAGTCACAGAAGCTTCGGAGGGGGTGAGGCTACACAGCGCAGAGAAACGGAAACTCCCGGGACCAGGACCAGCGTCCCTGCTCTGTCCCTGCTCTGTCGGGAGGCTAGGCTGCTGCTTGGAGTCCTGAGCGAGCAGCCGCTGGAGGTTGGAGGGCGGCGCGCCTTAGGGCACACGCTACCAGGCTATCACGTGTGCCCTCTCTGTGGCACCCGGGACACGCGGGCTGTGGCCCTCACCCTGCTCTCACAGACTGCCGTGTGCGCCATGGGTGCTCGAGTGCGACTTTTTCTTCTCTTTGTCTTTATTTCTTTTAGAGGTTTTTGCCACAGGGCATGTGCTCTTGCCGGAGAGAGATACAGCGGTGGTGAGGGGGAAAGGAGGAAATCACTCCCCAGGGGGATGGCCGCAATCCCTTCTCCACTCTCCTCTCGGGATTTTGGGCACATGTGCACATGTGCCCAGTGTGATTTTCACGTCCCTGGTCCCGGACTTGAACCGCACTGTAACCACTGTGCCATCGCTGGCCCAAGTGCGACTCTCTTATCTGTGACCTGTGGCCGTGCACGAAGGAAGGAAGTCAGTTCTCCACTTTGAAAGAAAGCCCAGGACAGGGCAACCTGACCTTCAGGAAGGTCTGTTCTCTTCCTCCCTTTCCTCCTGCAGGGCGGTGAGGAGGGCAGGGAGTCTGGCAGGGCAGCAGCATGTGAGCTGCCCCTGGGCACACAGGTGTCATGGCCTCCACGCCAGCAAAGGCAGGACCCACGCATGGCCCACAGCAGGGCGGCAGTGGGAGCCGCCGACACTCTGGCATGTCCTGGAGGCACACATGCCATGGTGTCCCTGCCTTCCTGTGCCTTGTGGGCCACGGGCCTTTCTGTTTGTTTTCAGTAAGTGACCTCGTCAGAAATAACAGGACACCGAGCAGTTGGGAGGCAGTGGGCATCTGGTCACCGGCCTTTCCCCCACCTCACCCCTGGCCTGCTGCTGTACCTGCTTGTCACAGGTGTGGGTGTGAACAGCCCGTCATCTAGCAGAGTAAAGGAAAGCCTATGGGAAATGGTGTCGAGCTTTGCCTTTGAGAAATGTGACGCTGTGGCTGAGTCCAGGCCTCGGTGGCAGGACTGCGTTCGACTGACGGTAAGGGACAGCTGAGCCAGTCGCTCCCTTTCCTGTGCGGTGTCGAGCAGGATTGCCGTGTGTGAGCTAAGTGCCTGCCTTGCAGTGCGGAGTGGTCCCCCGACTTCTGAGTCGGAGGTGTTTACGACCCTCCTGTACCCCGCTCCGTCCACGCGCACGCGCCGCTCCCGCTTCTGGACGCTGTCCGGCCACACCACCAGCGGTTGGCTCGCTACCGATGGGCACTGGACCCAGGGCCCGCACCTTCCGGTTGCTGGTTTGTTCAAGTGATGGTGAAATACTTTTATGCTGAACTATCCCAAGAGTTAAATGTTGCTGCACTTTTACAAAATCTTCTCCAGGCAGACAGACGCGTTTGCCCAGGTCTAGCCAACAGTTCGCACCTCGTGCTGCTTAGAGAGGCAGGGTTTGTCCTCATGCCTATATTCTGTTCCAACTCTCTCTCTTTTCTTTCTCTTTCATTTGCCAGGAGGCATGTGTACTTGGAGGAGAGTGAGAGAGGGAGAGCAAGTGAGGCAGCACCTCCTCTGGGGAATGGCCACGCCACAATCTTGTCTCTGTTTCTCCTCTCTGGAGTTTGGACATACATGCACGCGTCCCCAGCGTGTTCGTCAGCTGCAGGTGTGGGACTTGAGCTGCCCTGGTTGGCCATGTGGGGTCTGTCCGCCTTAACCTCCACCCCACCAGTTGGCCCTCAGCTCTTTTTCTCTCAGGGAGAATGTGAGAACGTTATGGACTTTGGGACGAGCAGATGGCGTCGTGGCTAGGTTGCTGGGCCCACATAGTTGACCGAGTACTGGACTCCGTGGCTTCAAACTCACAGGAGGTGTGTGTCCTTGCACGCCCAGAATCCTGAGAGGAGAATGGCGGAGCAGGGACTGCAGTGCACTGGATGGCCACACCGCGATCCCTGCTCCGCTCTCCTCTCGGGATTTTGGACGCACATGTGCCTGGTGTGACTTTCAGCTCAACCCATAGTGGGCCACATGGGAGTCCAGCGATGTAAATGCTATGCCATCTGCTGGCCCCAAGTGCGACTCTCGATCTGCGATTGCTCTCTGTCTCTCTGGCAAGCATACATGCTCTGTAGCAGAAATCTCTCAAAAAGAAAAAGAAAGTCATGGAACTACTTCAGTGGGTTCTTAATGTGTCTGAATTTTCTCATTTTAACCACTTCAAACCATACAGTGCAGTGGTACTGAAGTATATTGTGATTTTTAAAAAATTACTTAATTTTACTTGTTATGCTTCAATTTGACCAGAGACAGTGAGAGTAAGAAAGCAGACTGCCAGGTCTGGGACTCAGTCTACGGTGAGCCTTGTGGGAGTCCACCGCCTTGACTACCAAGCCATCTGCTGGCCCATGCTGATCTTTTTAAAAGCTGTTTTTCTCTTCCACGACAGAGAGATAGAGAGAAAAGCCCCTGAAGAGGGTCTTGCACCAGTGTCCCCAGAGCTCCCGGCCACCTGGGCCACGGCCCAGCAGGGAACCACCCCGAGGCTGCAGGTGCACCCAGCACTGCCTAGAGGCCGCACCGCCACACCCCCGAGCTGGCGCCGGGCTGCCCTGTGCGCTGTCTCGGGCAGGCCTCACCCCCAGCTGCCGTGCAGAAACGGACAACCTGACCTGAAGTTCCCATGGAAGTACGAGGAACCCCAAGGAGCCAAAACAATCTTCCCCACACCTCAGGTTGCCCATCCCCCGCAGAAGGTGGGTGGGGCGTGGGCGGGTGTACCTGGGTCACATCTGTGGTGGGGTGCTGTGGTCTTCTTCTGTTTCCGGTTTTTGCAATAGGGCATGTGTGCTTGCCAGAGAGGGACACAGAGATGCAGAGGGGGAGATGAGCAGTCACCCCCGGGGGGACGGCCTGCCGCTCTCCCCTCCCCATTCTCAGGATGTGGGCACGCGCGCATGTGCCCAGCATGGTTTTCAAGCCCCTGGGTCTGAACTGCAGTGGACCGTGCAGGCACCCAGCGCGTAGCCAGCGTGTCACCCGCTGGCCCCGTGGGGCGCTGTCTTAACCACGGTCTCCCAGGTCGTGCACACAAGGCGGCATTCACTGCTCAGCCCACCTAATCTCAGCCGTGGTCCAGAACTTGCACTACACGTCCTTCACCTGCTGGTTGTACTGACTGCTGTCTGCGCTGCTTACTTTTGGGGTACATGTGTGCATGCCTGTCCTGCCTCAGCCCCCGTGCCACAGTGCCTGGCTGCTGGGGGACCTCGGCCTGCCAGGCAGCGACGCCAGTGCGCACGGCCCCTTCTGTGACGCTGTTACAGACTGCTGTGCAGCAGCAGCTGCCGTCTCTGCGGGCCCTGTACCCGGGGGCAGTCGTCGGTGCCTGTTCCTGTGGGTTCCCAGGGTCGTCTGCGTGTGAGGCCACGCCTCCTGCAGACACGCGGTTGTCATGTGCCTATGCATGGGGTCTGGGAGAAGACCCCAGGGCAGTGGGAATGGCAGCTCTCGTCCTGCCCGCGAGGCAGACTGTGGGCCTGTGGGTGTCCTTCACTAGGTCGAGGACGTTCCCTCCAGTCAAGTGTACTGTTCACCGTGAAGCTACTCAGGCCCACAGCACATCCCTGCCGTCTTCAGAGGCCAGTGGCCCTGCCTCCTCCCAGCCCGGCTGTCGTTAGTCCGGGCCGTGCAGCCACGTATAGAGGCTCTGGGGAGGGCAGGTCGGGCTTGGTGCTGGTTGTGTGGATCCTGCGGTGCTCGCGGAGGAAGGAGCTGCGGCTGAAGGTGTGCCCGCAGTCCTGGCATACAACCGCTGGCCCGTGTGCACCTGCTGGTGCTGGCTGAGGTTGGAGCTCTGGCTGAAAGCCTTCCCACACTCCGTGCACTCATAGGGGCTGTCTCCGTGGTGTGTCCTCTGGTGCCGGGCCACGTTGGAGCTGTGTGCAAAGGCCTTGCCACACTCACTGCACGTGTACAGCCGCTCCCCAGTGTGCACCCTCTGGTGCTGGGCAGCATCCGCCCTCTGGCTGAAGGCCTTGCTGCACCCCTGGCAGGTGTAGGGCCTCTCGCCGTGGTGGCTCCTCTGGTGGCAGACGACGTGTGAGCTGTGCATGAAGGCCTTCCCACAGTTGCTGCACGCATAGGGCTTCCCCCCACCCCTGCGTGCACGCTCTGGTGCTTGGCCACCTCCGAGTGGCACCTGAAGCTCCGGTCACAGGCGTTGCACTGATAGGGCCGTCCTTGCCCGTGGCCTCCCCAGCCTGCCGCGAAGCCCATGTTCAGACCCCCAGCAGGCCTGGACGCCCGGCCTTCCTACAAATGGCTGGGCCCTGTGGGGCTTCCCTGGTGCTCTCTCCGAATTGCTCACTTTCACAAAGGTCCGGAGGCCCCTGGGGAGACCCTGGCACAGCCTCTGCAGGGCATCCTCCTCCCGGAGCTTCTCGCTTCGGTGTCAACCCTGTGCCCACAGTGGAGGCCACGTACCCAGCAGCCCTGGCCACTGGGTGCCTGTGTTAGGACAGTGGTGTTCACGGCTGCAAAGGAGATGGGGCAGGCGCGGTTCAGGTCTGGGACTGCAGGCCGGGTGCAAGCTGCCTGGGGACTACAGACAGCACTGGCCACCCACCCGGTGACGGGAAGACTGCAATGGGGCGGGTCTGGGCGGCCGCTACCCTCGGCCCTCCCGTTCTCCAGGCTCCCACTGCCGAGCAAGCAGTGACAGCACGTCTGCGGTCGCTCTAGGCCCTGCTCCCTCCTCAGCTGTACACGCTTGTGACAGCGACCGTCCAAAAGCAGAGAGTCCGCAGCTCTGACCGCTTTCACACGGGCCTGAAGTCCTCAGGACAGAGGGAGCCTGGGGTCTGGGAGGACACGTGGCCGGGCGGTGGAGGGCTAGTCAGGACTTCCTGCTGGTCACCTCCCCTGAGCCCGGGCCTGCCGACACTGGGTCCTGGACAAAGCCCAGTGTGAAGGCACGCATCTTCAGGGGTCCCCAGGCCAGCAGACACTGTGTGTGGCCTGGAGGGCACTGGGCAGGGCAGGGGAGGGTGTGGAGATTTGACTGGGGCAGGAGGGGACGGGGCAGAGCTGCCTTAGCCAAGGCCACACTTCCTCAGCAACTGGCAGGGGTCTGGGCCCACATTCCTGAGCTGTCCTCCACGTGAACCCCAGAAGGCCTGTGCCCAGCTCTTCTGGGCCTGACCGTGGGTGTGCCCTTCACACCCTCACCTGTGGGTGTCTCCATGAGTACCTTCTTGGCACTGGGAGATCCAGGCTGGGGGCTCTCCTCACTCCACAATCCAGAGCCAGCAGCGGGAGCAATCTGTGCTTGGGCAAAGGGAAGACGGGAAAATATGGCAGTGAGGTTAATAGGCAGCCATTGCAGGAGGAGCGTCAGGCCCTGGGGATCCGGTGTCCTTACCCCACCAGGCCACCCGACTTGCAGTGTGGCTCCTGCGAGGACGCCCTCCGGCTGGGGCCTGGGCCAGGCCGTGCTGCCCCTCAGTCTGGCAGATGCAGAGCACTGGCTGTGTCTTCCGGGGCGTTAGGGCCGCTTAGCCCCCCGTCGACCAAGCCTCACGCCTTCCTTTAGTCTTAGATGTCTAGAGAAATCATAGATTTTTCAATTTTGCTTGATAGATGTCAAGATTTGCATAAAAAATACGAAACAGGGCCACCCAAGTGGCATAGTAGTTAAGGCAGCTGGGTATCATGGCCAACTGCAGTTCGAATCTAGTACCCAGCAGCTTGAAAAAAACACGTGTGCATGGGTGTTTGTGTGTGCATGTGCATATGCATGCGTGTGTGTGTGCCCGAACTCCTTAGAAGAGTCTGGAGGAGAAAGGATCGTGGCGCGGCTGTCCCCAGGATGCTTTCTCACTGTACTCTTCTGTCTCTGCCGAGCACACATACCCCGTAGGAAAATTTAAAACTCATAGAAATATGAAATAACAATATTTAAATAGTGCAATTTTGGGGTGTTTTTTTTTTTTTTTTTTTTGCGTGGGAGAGGTTTTTGCTATAGGGTGTGTGCACTCGCCAGACAGACAGAAAGCAAGAAATCACCCCCCAGGGGGATGGCCACGCCGCAATCCCTTCTCCTCCATTCTCCTCTCGGGATCTTGGGCATGCACGCACGCACGCCTGGCGTGAGTTTAAGCCACCGGGTCTGGGACTCGAACTGTAGTCAACTATTTGGGAGTCCAGTGACATAGCCATTACGCCAACTGCTTGTCCTGCAAACCACTCTTGAAAGTCCAGGGCAGGAAGGCCCACCCAAGGCCCAACGTGGAGGTTAAGGTGCTAGGTCCCACATGACCGACCGCAGTTGGAGCCTGGATCTGGTAGCTTGAAAAATACCCCAGGCCTGGGCATGAGTGTGCCTCAAATCCCAAGAGGCAAATGAAGGAGAAGGGACTGTGGTGTGGCCATTTCCCCTGGAGGTGATTTCTCACTTTCTTTCTGGCAAATGCATGTGCCCTATGGCAAAACAGAATTTTTCAGTGAAAAAATTCATATGCAGGACCAGCAAGTGATGTGGTTAAGGTGTTGGACTCTCACTTGGGCAGCCATAGTTTGAGGCCTGGACCTGGCAGCTTGAAAATCATACTGGGTGCATATGAAGGTGTGCTCGAAATCCCTAAAGGAGGGCAGCAGGTGGTGTGGTGGTCGAGGCGCTGGACTCCCACATGGCTGACCACTGTTTGAGTCCTGGACCAGGCATCTTGTGTTCTCATTTTCCCTCTCTCTCTTTCTTTGGTCAAATGAAAAACAAACAAATCTACTAATAAATAAAATCAAATAAATAATACTTCTTAAGAATTCCTTAAAGGAGGGTGGAGGAGAAGGGCCTTCCCAGGGCACGTTCTCATTCCCCCCCTCTACCTCTTGCAGTCTCTCTCCAGCAAGTGCGTATCAAAAATTATAAAAAAAAAAATAGTGTCTCTCATGGTCATTAATAAAGAGATGATTAACATAACTGAAGAGTGGGCCGGCAGGTGGCACGTGGATGACTATAGTTCGAGTCCTGGACCTGGCGGCTTGATTTCTCACTTTCTCTCTCTTTCTCATTCTGTCCTTCACAGGTCAAATTAAAGTAAATAAGTAAAGTTAAATAAAATAGTTATTTTTTTGGGAGAGGTTTTTGCTATAGGGCGTGTGTGCTTTTCAGAGAGAGAGAGACAGAGAGACAGAAAGTGAGAAATCACCCCCCAGGGGGTATGGCCACGCCGCAATCCCTTCTCCTCCATTCTCCTCTCGTGATCTTGGGCATGCACGCACACACGCCCAGCGTGAGTTTAAGCCACCAGGTCCAGGACTCGAACCGCAGTCGACTACATGGGAGTCCAGCGACATAGCCATTATGATAACTGCTGGTCCCATAAAATAATTCTTAAAAAAACAAAAACAAAGACAACAACAACATTGTAAAGGGCCATGGAAGGTGCATGGGCAGGGGGAATAAAAGTTCTAGGACCATCTTGTGGGAACAGGGAGGGAGCTGTTTCTGCCCTAGATGCAGGGGGCGCTACCCCGGATGGCACAAGGAGTCCCCCCTGGCCCCCGCAGCAGCACCGGAACCCGCAGCGCAGCTCCTGTGGCCGACTCTTCACTCAGCCGTCTGATGACGCGGGCCCTGGCCGTCAGACTTTTGCATGACGGAAAACCATCGGAAGAAGAAAATAGCGTTTGTTGCTAAACAGAAATGAATCCTGCGGTGGGGTGATTTATGAAGTGCGGAGGCTTGTGGGGCCCCAGTTCTGACAGCCGTCAAGCCCACACGTTGGGGCCCCTGGTGCCGCGTGACAGCATGGCCCGGGGCAAAGGGTGTGCGCAGCCCCTACCGCTCTGCACCCCCACACCCCACCAAGGGGACGGTGCCCTGCCATGAGGCCCCGCAGTCCCCAGGGCGAGCTTCTGAACACCCAAGCGTTACCACAGCGAGGCGGAGGGATGTGCGCATGGCGCGCTGGCATAGCCGCTGCCCCCTCTCTTGGGGTCATCTGAGAGCACGCGTGAGGCGGTTATGACTGGTTTGGGGGCTGAGAAATGAGGCAGCCCTTCCCCATTGTACTTTCTTAGAGGTTTTTATCATGGGGCATGTGAGCTGGCCAGGGGAGAGAGAGACAGAGACAGTGAGAGGGAAAGTGAGAAATCACACCCCCCCGGAGGGAGGGCCATGCCACAGTCCCTTCTCCGTTCTCCTCCTGGTACCTTGGGCATGCATGTTTGCTCGGCGTGGGTTTCAAGTCACTGGGTCCAGGACTTGAACTGTAGTCAGCTATGTGGGAGTCCAGTGACGTGACCGCTATGCTACCTGCTGGCCTCCCCATATTTTTGTAAGCCATTTTACTTGTGTTCATCAGGATTTAATCTTTAAAAAAAATTTGTTATTTATTCATTTATTTTCATTTGACCTGAGAGACACAAACAGTGAGAGAGAGGGAAAGTGAGAAAGTAAGCCACCAGGTCCAGGACTCGAACTGTGGTCAGCCATGTGGGAGTGTCCAACACCTTCACCACCGCGCCACCTGCTGGTCCCCAGGATTTCATCTTTTTGATAAAACTTTTGATGAAATCCTTTGCACCCAGGATGTAAGGAGAGGATTTGGTAGAGGACTTGGGAAAATAGCATAAAGAAGGGGGAAATGGCCGTACCTAACACAGTGTAGGAGATGCACTTCTAATCTGTCTGCACGTGAGGACGGAGAAAGTGAGAAAGTGCCCCGGGGACGGCCACACCGCAGTCCCTTCTCCACCGTCCTCTCGAGAGCCTGGGTATGCACCCAGTGTGTTTTTCAAGCTGCCGGGTCAGGACTTGGAACTGTGCGGTTGGCTGTGTGGGATCCAGTGCCTTAACCACCACACCACCTGCTGGCCCCAGGAGAAAGATACTATTTAGTAGTTGAAGAAATTTGGGCTTTGGGACCAGCAGTTAGTGTAATGGCTACGTCACTGGACTCCCATGTAGTCAACTGCAGTTCGAGTCCTGGACCCAGTGGCTTAAACGCACGCCGGGCGCGTGTGTGTGCGTGCCCAAGATCCCAAGAGGTGCGTGTAGGAGAAGGGATTGCGGCGTGGCCATCCCCACTCGGGTGATTTCTCGCTTTGTCTCTCTGTCTCTGCCTGTCTGATGAGCGCATACGCCCTATGGCAAAAATCTCTCCAAAAAAAAGGAATTTGGGCTTTGAGAGCAGGAGCTGTGGGACAAGCTGGGCTCCGCTACGTGGCGGGAGCCACAGCTCAGCGGCTGGAGTGAACCGAGGGTCCCGTCTCTGTGCCTGTGCACCCTGAGGGCCAGCGGGCCTCATGCCAGGCCTGTGTTCACTCCAGGCCCGACCAGCAGGCCTTGAGTGAGAGGGTGCCCCATGAAAAGTCGGGTAAGTGTTCCTGACCCGAGACAAGGGCAGGCAGAAGCCCGCAGCTCAGAGGCCGGCTCTGAACTGTTGGGCTGAGCCTCTCTCGGGGTCATCTGAGAGCACGCGCGAGGCAGTTAGGATTGGTTTCGGGGCTGAGAAATGAGGCAGCAGGGTGCCCGTTGCTGGCCGCTGTGGGCACAGCACGCTCGCCCGCAGCCCTGCGGCACCTCTGTTGGCTGGGGCACCTGCAGCACACCCAGGCTCAGCTGCTCAGGGCAGTGTGGGCCTGCAAGCCGGGCAGGGGCCAGGAGCGACAGCCTCGGGGACTGCTTCACCGAGGGGGAGGAGCCCGGGCACTGACCTCCCACAGGCGCCTCTCCGGTGGACCCCAGGCCGGGTTCCACCCAGGGAGGGTGAGGGTGTACCAGCACAGGCTGGGCCGGCCCCAGGAAGCTGTCTTTGCCACCTTGCCAACCTTGGCTCCAGCCACAACCCCACAATCCTTGGGGACCCCAGTCTCTTCCAAAGGCCCGCACAGCCCCAGTGTGGCCCCTACCATTGGCAGTGCCTGCCATCACAGGAACTGGGCTCCTGCAGCCGCCCCCACCGTCTCTTGCCTGGAAGCTCGCCCAGTGGCTGGCCCTGCGCCACTGGGACCTGGGGCTGGGGCTGGGCATGTCCCCTGCCTCGACCCGGGAGGGCCTGCAAGAGTGCAATGCATGGATTTAGGACAGCCTGCGATGCACTAGGACACGCTGTGCCGTAGGCTGGAGCCACATGGGAGGCCCTGGGGCGATTCCCTAAGGGCTAGGCCTGATGGCGTGTGCAGAGCTGGACAGTGGCCTGCACAGGCGGGGCTCCTCGGGGCAGACCGGGCCCTCCGCCCTCAGCAGGGGCTCCTGGGGCTCCAGCGGCTGTGGGAATCTGCCCCAGCGCTGTTCAGCTCATGTGACCTGGTGGGCCCTTGGCGGGCCTCCACGACCCCGTGAAGTGCCTGGAACGGGAAAGCGAAGGTGCCTTCCCAGGGTCCGCTCGCTGGCGTCAGTGGCGAGGCCTCCAGGCCAGGCAGGGAAGCAGGCAAGTGTGGGTGGGGCGGGGCGGGAGGGCGCGTCCGGGCCCACGGCAGTGGTGCTGGGCCACACCGAAGGTGTTGAGGGCCACCAGGGCCGCACTCGCAGGGGTGCCACGGGGGGATGCGCTCCTGTCCCTGGCGGGGAGCGAGCTCGTGGTGTGAAGTACGAGGCTCCTGGGGACCAGAGCTCAGGCTGCGCCCCACCCTGAGGTGAAGTCAGACCCGAGTAAAGCGCGCGGCGTTTGAGGACCTGCGGGTCATGGCTACTTGGGGAGGCCTGTCGTCGCAGAACTGCGGGCTTCTGCCTGCGCTTGTCTCGGGGCAGGAACACCCGACTCTTCGTGGTGGGCGTGGACGCCGGCCCACGGCTGCTTACTGCCCCGCGTCCCAGTGAGTGGTGCAGGGGTGCGGGACGGCGCAGGGGCACGGTAACCTTCCCTGTGTCTTGAAGAAAGCTTAGGCAGTGAAAGTGAGACTTTACTGGGGGCTGAGAGGGAAGGACGGAGGAGGTGCTGTCTCCCGGTGGTGTGGCCTCAGCAGGGAGGTGGGCGTTGCTCTGTGCCGTCCCACTGCCCGCTCGTGTCTGACCACCTGCCTACGGCACTTGAGCTGGGCCTGGGCGTGCGCCGTTGCAGGCTGGGGTAAGGAAACTTGTGAACTCCTGGCTCGGCGGGCCCTGCCGGTCCCCTCTGAAGGCCCTGAGGCAGAGCTCAGCGGCTGTGCGATGTCGCTGCCCCTTCTTACCCTGCTGCTCAGGGAGGACGTGCACCCTGCCCCGGACCCCCTGGGCTGCACAGTGGACGTCCTCCGAGCCTGCCTGCTTGCTAAGGGCACGTGGTCCGTGTGCCGGCTCCCACCTCAGGTCCCTCTGGCTGAACTAGGTCTCCGTGGGATGTCACACGGTAACTGAGATGGCGTGGTTTGGACACACATGGCTCCGTGCACCACCCCGCTGTGGACGTGACCGTGAGACTCGGATGGAACTGCCATCCCTCAGCCAGGTCCCTGGTCACAGCCCTTGGCCCAGGGATGGAGGCAGGAGCCGCCAAGGGACTACTCCGTCATGGGGCACACGTGTTTGGGCCTCCCCTCTGAGGAGCCGGCTGCCCGCCTGGGAACACAGGGCCGGGCTCCAGTGTCAGAGCAGTGGGCACCACCAGTGAGGGCCCCGGACACGGGCCTGACAAGTGGGCGTTAGGCCGTGCTCCATGGCGGGGTGCGGGTGCCAGGCTCACGGCACGCTGGGGAGCCTGGGCGTCATCTTGCTCCTGGGGAACGCACTCCGAGATCAGTAACCCGTACCCCTGGAGCGAAGCGCAGAGTCGGCTTTAAACGGTGGCCGCTGCTCCCAGCCGGGACGCCCCACGGTCACACCGAACAAAGCCCTGGTGCCCAGACCCCTGTTCCTGTGTCCGTATCTGCCAGTCCACCAGTCAGTCCGGGTGGGAAACCGCCCTGGGAAATCCACATCCGGGTCTCAGCCCCGAGGCCTGGAAGAGGGTGCGAGGAGCACACGGACATCCAAGAACTTCGTATTGCCGCCTGGTAAACCACCGGCGGGCCACTTCCGGCACTCTAGGGAAAGCTGGGTTCTTTCCTCTGCTGCCTGCTAGGTCCGGGCGGCCTGCTGGAGCCCCTAGGACGGTCCCTGCAGAGGCAGCCAGGCCTGGGTCGAGGCCTCACACTACCCACTGTGCAGCCCAGGGCACAGGAAGGCGCGTGTGCTCCGTTTCAGGTCGAGGCCCAACCCCAAGGCCCATGCCACACCAGCAAAGCCCACCCCAGCCTCACTTTTGCCAGCATGGGGCTGCAAGGTGGGGTGATTGAAGGTGCGCGGTGGCCATGAGACCTGAGTATGGCCTGGGGATGGAGCCTCAGGTGCACACGACGGGGAGCAAAGGCGCCACGGCTTCAGCAGGGGCCTGGATGCCCAGGTGGACGCTGGTCAGGGAGCTGGCCGCCTCTGCTTTGCTGTACCTGCCTGTGGCTCAGAGCAAGCCCGGGACACCTCGGAAGCTTTGCAGTCCACTGAGAAATGGACATGCTGGGGTCCGAGGATGTCAGAGGTGCAGAGCAGATGCCTGCTACCAGACACAAAGCAGGGCCACTTGCCTTATCTAACAGGGATAGTGGCCCTTGGGGACAGGCAGAAGAGCTGGACAGGTCACAGCAGGTGAGGAGGGCCTGGGAGGTGAACCTTGAAGAACTGCACCTTGGGAGTGGACTGGTACTGGGTCCCTGTCCTGGAGGGAGCAGATGCCCCAAGCTTCAGGGCTTGATAGCCAGGGCCACCCCCACGTCCTCCCAAAGGGTCAGGGTGGATCTGATGCTGCTGGAGCAGCAGGTGTGGCTGCCTGTGGGACTCAAAGGCCCCCACCCCTGGCAGGAGGTGGCAGCCTCCACCCCCTTGGCTGCAGGTGCATGCAAGAACCGCGTCTGCAGGGACCGGACTAGGACGCGCTGCACTGAGTGGACTAGAAGCAGGTCCCTGCAAACCTGCGAGGAAACCAGCGAGCCGGGGTGCAGCGGTGGGCGGTCCACAGTGCGGCCTACCGGGAGCAGCGATGCTCTTGGGGCAGCCGCCCTTGCCCCCTGCTCTCGGTGCCCCCTCCGGCCCCCCAGCTTGGAGTGACTCTGTGTCAGGTGTGGCTCTCACACCTTGCGGCCCACGGCCTGGTCCAGGCAGGAACCAACTCTGTTGCATCCATCAGACGCTTTATTGGGGCCCTAGGGCTGTCCAGCAGGGTGGGGAGCGTGCCCACTATTCGCGGTAGTGGACCCTCTGGTGCTGGATCAGCTGGGAGCTCTGGCCGAAGGCCTTGCCGCAGGTGCTGCAGGCAAACGGCTTCTCGCCCGTGTGGGTCCGCAGGTGCCGGAAGAAGTGTGAGCGGCCACGGAAGGCCTTGCCGCAGTCGGCGCACTCATAGGGCTTCTCGCCCGTGTGGATGCGCTGGTGCTCGATGAGCACGGAGCTCCAGATGAAGGCCTTGCCGCACTGGCTGCAGGCGTACGGCCTCTCTCCCGTGTGCAGCCGCTGGTGGCGCACCAGGTTGGAGCTCTGGCTGAAGGCCTGACCGCACTCGCCGCACTTGTAGGGCTTCTCGCCGTTGTGGATGCGCAGGTGTTGAGTGAAGTGCGAGCTGTGGCTGAAGGCGCGGCCGCACTCGCCGCACTCGTAGGGCTTCTCGCCCGTGTGCACGCGCCGGTGCTGGACGAAGCCCGACCAGCCACGGAAGCGCTTGCCGCACTCTGGGCAGGCGTAGGGCTTCTCGCCCGTGTGCACGCGCCGGTGCTTCAGCAGCAGCGAGTTGTACTTGAAGCTCTTGCCGCAGGCCTCGCAGCGGTGCGCCGGGGAGCCCCGGGGGCCGCTCGGCCGGGTGCCTGGGCCCAAGCTGCCCCCCAGCTCCACAGCCCGCTCGTGGTCCCCCTCCGGCACAAGTGTCACATGCCAGGTGCCCCGCTTCTGGGCACAGGGTGTGGCCCCTGGTGTCTGGGCGGCTGGGTGCTCCGAACTGAACTCCTGCCCAAAGCTGCCCCCACACTTGGGCCTGTGGGGGAGGCTCCTCAGCGCCCCCCCATCCCTGTCCACCCTGTCCTTGGGAACGCACGGGTCGGGAGAGGACGGAGCCTGCTCAGGTTCTGATTCAGAATCTGAAAGGAAAGAGAACAGGTAGTCCCCGCCTGCCTGAGCCACCCACGGGTGCTGGGGAGCTGGGCCGGCCAGGAGGGTGGGGCAGGGCTGGGAGGGCCTGGCTGCAGACCCAGAGGGAGGGAGGACCCTGGGAGGGAGAGAACCAAGCTGGTGGCTTGGCCCTGGGCTGCGGGCTGAGTCCTCTAGGCTCTGGAGAGGCCAGCGGGAATGAGCCTGGGGTTGACAGAGGTTGGCAAAGTTCTGGAACTTCAAGAGCTCTCAAGAAGTGGCCTTGGGCCAGCTGAATCCCACATGGCTGGCTGTGCAGTTCAAATCCTGGACTCAGCAGCCTGTCACACACACACACCGGGCACATGTGCATGCGTGCACAGAACCCGAGAAGCAACTGCGGGGCGGCCATGCCCACCTGGGGTGATGTCTCACTCTTGCCCGCCCGCCCCCCAGCACATGCACTCTAGAACAAGCTTAAAAAAGAGAAATAGGTGGCCCTGGGGTTGAGGGTTCTTGGAGCTGGCCATGCCACGTGACAGATAGATGGGCAAGCCCCAGGTGGAGGGTGTGGCAGCGTGGCGCTGCTTAGGCCCAGACCGGTTGCTGCTGAGCCCCCTTGAAGGCCGGCCCTTGCCTGAAGGGTGGATCCCGGTGGGCCCATCTCTGCTCCAGAGCCTTCATGAGGCTGGCCAAGGCCTCAGTGGTCGCCATACTGCAGGCCAGCTCTCCACCCGCAGGCCTACTGCCCGGGGCTCAGGGTGACTGGCTGCTGATCTGGGGGTGCAGCAGAGCCCTGACTCAGAGACCCCAGCCTGAATCAGCGTGGCTCCACAGGGACTCACACGGGGTTGCTGGGGCAGGTGGCCACGAGGGTACAGGTTGAGGTAACCTGCAGCCAGGGACAGCAGGCCCCGGACGGGCTGGTTACAGCACTGGGGGTGCCCACAGGTGGGGTTGGGGCTGGGGCTGAGGCTGGCAGCTGCTGGTCACAGTGCTTGGCCCGAGGCTGCATGGACTCACCAGGCCAGAAAGTACCTCTGCTGACCTCAACTTCGTCTGTGTCCTGGAGACTGGGGTCCTGAGGGAGCACCTCGGGGCTGCAGCTGGCGGGTCCTGGGGGCACAGGGAGCCAGGCTCGTCTCCCGCCCTCTGCAGGGCACCTCCTCTGCCCTCTAGAACCAGCCTGGGGCTCACCCCTGTCCTCCCTGCTGTCCCCCAAACAGCAGCCAGTGCAGTTGGGGGCCGCCGCTCATGGCTTGCCTGGCCAAGAAGGGCCTGTGGTGTCCTCCCCCTCCGGGAGGCCTCTCAAGGTGCAGCTTTGGGAGGTCAGTGCCCTCTGCCCAATCGGCAGACACAAACAGGACAGCATGACGTGGCCCTTGTGCTCCTTGGAGTGGCTGTCCCTCGCTGCTCTGACTGGACTTCCCTCTTCCCCATCCTGCTGGCACTGTCCTGCCCGTCCCCTGCCCAGGCACTTCCGCCCGGTGCTTACTGCTGGCTCTGCACTGTCTGGACACACACTCCACACTCAGCTGCCCACGGCCAAGATGGCCAATGTGACCCTGAAGAGCAAGAAGTTCGGGTGGCTGCTGCCTGGCTGCCTTGGAGCAGGGCGGGTGCCTTAAGGCCAAGGCCATCACTAGGCCTGGTGGCGGGCCTCCACAGTCTGCCGCGGTGCCGCGGTGCTGGCTGTGCGGGTGGACGGCCAGGGGCGTGCCTCCCTGGACATGCTGTGGAGTGACCTTTCTGGTCCACCTCGGACCACTTTGGGAGCCAGGGGGCTGGGGCCCGCTCAGGGCTGGCCTGCCCCGGCTCCAAAGTGCAGGAGTCCCTGAGCAGGTTCCAGACAGGCTGGGGTCTTCCTGCTCAGGACTCCCTGGGCCCCAGGGCACCCTAAGGAACGCCTCTCCCCACCACCGGCTCCACCACCACCACCAGCACCTGCCTGGGCCCCACCTGTGCCAGCTCCTGGGCCCAGAGGGCTGCCCTGCAACCTGCCCGTGGCCGGGCCAGTTCCCACAGCCTGCTCCTTACGGCCAACCTCATCTGTAGTCCTCCAAGCCAGGGCCCTACTTTTTAGCTACATGGAGCGGCTGAAACTGCTGGTGTGGCCCGTACTCTCCTGGTGTGGGGCAGAGCTCCTGGGGACTGCAGGGACCGGGCATGGGACCTGGTGTCTGAGAAGTGCACTCTGGCTGCCCACAGCTGGCAGGGTGGGGTTGGGTAGCTCCAGTTCCCGTCCTGCATGGACCTGGGGCTGTCCCACTGTTCCCTGGCAGTGCAACCTCATGTGAGCCACAAGAGCCTGACACAGTGTGGCCTCTGAGCACCTGCTGGTCAGTGTGCCATTCGCCATAAGCCCCCAGCCCGTAAACCCACAAAGGCCAGCTGGCACCCCGGGCTCTCCTAGGCTTGCCCCGGGACGGCTCTACCAGCATCCTGGCTGAGTGGGAGGCTCTGTGAGATGTGCAGGACACACTCCTGGGACCCCCAGGCCTGAGACCAGGGCATCCCCAGTGAGGCCCCACCTTCAGGGATGCAAGGGTGTCCCCCTTACCCCCCGCAAGTCCTTTGGGGACCAGTCCCCTGCCAGCGTGGCTAGGGCTCTGCACCCTTCATGGTCTGGGAACAAGACTCAGGAAACAAGGGCTCCCAGTGACAGTGGGCCCAAGGGTTGGCCACATCTGCTTCCCGCTGCCAGCTCTGGAGAGGGGAGGATGCAGGCCCAGGGGCACACAGGTGGGTGAGTACCATGGCTCTGCCCCTGGAGGTGGAGCTCTGCCACTCCGTTCTGGGCCCCAGGGGTCTTCGCTGACAGGAGGGCAGGGGACAAAGTAGGAGGGTGCTCTCGATCGTCCTTTAGGGTTGCCATCTTTGCCAGGACCTGAAGGGTGTGCACGCCTGCCACCTGGGGGTAAGAACGTGACAGGTGAGGAGTTGGGAGATGAGGGAGCGGGGAGGTGAGGGCGGGAAGCGGGCAGCTCACTGTTCATTAGGCCAGGAGCAAGGACGCCTGGAAGCAAGGGCGGTGAGCCCGCAGGGGAGGCGAGGGGCCCTGGTTCACACAGTAAGGAGGGCCTGTTAGGGGCCGCTGCTCTCCTCCCAGCCAAGGTCTGCAGCGACCTTCCCGCCCCGCCTGGCCCTCGGAGGAAAGCATGCCGACTCTTCCTGGAAAACCTCCCAGGGCAGGCTGGGGACCACGGCCCAGGGCAGACACGGGCCGTGCGTGCTGGACCAGGGACCCTGAGCTGCAGCTACGGGCTGCCCTGGATCGCAGAGGGGCCGTCCCTGCACACTCAAGCCGCAGCCGGGCCGCGCCCCTACTTCACTCGCTCGGGGCTCAAGCCTCTCCCGCAAGCTGGCCGGAGTCGGGGGCGAGGAGCGCTTTCTCTGCGACACGCGGGGCCCTTCTTTGGGGCAGGGAGGGAAGGGGGCGCCCGGGCAGGAAGCGCGAGAGTGAGCGTGCACTCAGCACCCGGCGCCTGCTGCAGGAGCGGCCTGGCCCGCCCGCGGGGGCCCACCTCGGCTGGCGGCCTTCCCGCGGCGTCAGCTCGGGGCGTTCTGCCCGGTGTCCGGGCGGCACGGTGGGCCGAGGGCAGCTCCGGCCGTGGGCGCCGCGGCCCTACCCCACCTGCCGGCCCGAGGCCACGGTCACGGGTGGCGGCAGCGCACGGGCAGGTCCCGCACGCCGCGACCCTGGCCACCCGCGCCCACTCACCTTCCCAGCGGCCGGAAGTGCGCCCGCCCCCCGCACATGCTTCCGGGACGCTCTGGGCGCGCACGGCCGCGCCTCGGTGGCCGCGCTCGCTGGTGGTGGCGCCGTGCGGCCCGGTGGCCGGGAGCTGCCCCTCCGGCTCCGGCACCGCCGCGGCGAGCAGGCTGGCTCCGCGGGGGCTTAGCGTCTGCGAAAGGCGCACGGCGGCTGGTGGCCGGGTCCCTCCGTGCAGTCAGGCCCGCAGTGGCTTCGCCCCGCGCACTGGCGCCGTGGCCGGCCTCGCCGCAGGACCGCCCCGAGTTCCTTCGCAGCCCGGTCTCACGACGCAGCTACGAGCGCGTGGGGCCTCCTGCTGGCTGGGAAAGACGCACGGGAGGAGGCTCTGGGTCCAGTCTCGCGGAGCCTGGGCAGGCAGGTTGGAGACCCGCTGGGACCCCAAGCGCGAGGGCGGCTGCAGGGCGGGAGCCTGGAGTCGGAAGGCGACGGCTGATTTCAGGGCAGGGCACCGACGCGGAGGTGGGTGACTCTGGGCTGAGGGTGGCAATTCTGACAAAAGCTGGGAGAAGCTGAAGCCACCTGAACTGGAGAAGGTGCCCTGTGAGCAGGGAGGGGCTGGCCGCAGCTCTGCGGGAGTGCAGACACCGCCCTGCTGGAGCCCCATGCCCTTGCAGGAGAGCAGAGCAGCTCAGACCTGGGGACAGGCTATGTCACGACCCAGAGGGTTACCTGCTATAGCCGCAGGGGGCGCCTGTGATAGCCGTGAGCGGGCAGCCCTAAGAGAAAAGCGAAAGGCTCCTCCAGCTCCGGGCGCCAGGAGAGTGAGGCGATTTGCCATCTTCCTTGAGGCCTGAGGGAAGTGCACAGGGATGATCTGTAGATTTTTCTCTTATCAAAAAGCCCGAAGGGGAACCAGCAGTTAGTGTAATGGCTATGTCGCTGGACTCCCACGTAGTCGACCGCAGTTCGTGTCCCGGACCGGTGGCTTAAAACTCACGCCGGGCACGTGTGCATGCCTGCCCAAGATCCCGAGAGGAGAATGGAGGAGAAGGGGTTGCGGCGTGACCATCCCCCCTGGGGGGTGATTTCTCGCTTTCTGTCTCTATGTCTCTCTCTGTCTGTCTGGCGAGCGCACCCGCCCTATAGCGAAAACCTCTCCAAAAAAAAAAAAAAAAAAAAAGCCCGAAGCAAGCGTCTTGGAGGATGCCCTAATTCCCATGAGGGCGATGGACTAACTGGGCAGTCTAATTGGGGCAACCTGGCTGGCATTGGGCACCATGTGCAATTAGGTGATCAAGGTCCTCGTTCTTTACCTGTGAGGAAGGTGTGCAGGTGCAGGGAAAAGCGTGTGGATTCAAATTTAAAGGAAGAACACAGGCAGCATAACGAGCCTCCCACTGATGAATATTCATCATCTCTAGTAATAAAAATAACGGTTAACTAGTACTGAGCGCGGTTGCCACCTGGCAATCTGCCCACCCAAGAACCTTTTTGGGTGTACTTCCTTTCCTTTCCTTCTATGAAACCTTCTTTTCTACCTACTTCATTCATGGTTGCGGTTTCATTTTGTGCCTAGGGACAGATCTCTAATTTGAGTGATCTGGACCCAAAGAACCAAGGACTTCACAACGCAGCTCGACACTCTCCCATCCGTGCCAGGCACCTTTTGGGGAGCTCCTGATCTCCAAGGAGCCCTACTCAGGCTTCGGCCAGCAAGTGACTGGCAGCTGTGAGCCAGGCCGCTGCCACAGCTGGTCTCAGCAGGCTCTGCACTCACAGGGCTGTTCCTTCGTGTGCTGGCATCGTCACACACACAGACCCATCTGTGCCACTGTCACAGCAGTGGAGCGGCTCACTCCGTGCTTAGGTCCCGTGGGCTCACAGCAGCGAAGACAAGGGCAGGGGTGTGTTCAGAGTGGCAAGCTTATGTCAGCACCCCATGAGCCGTGTCAGCCCCTTTTTATTTCCATGGGTCCAAGAGATGCTGGCCTGCATGCTGTGGGTGTTCAGCAGTGGCCACCTCTGGTCGTGACAACTGAAAGGGTCCCCTGGGGCAGAAGTGCCTCTCCACTGAGAACGACCGTCCTAAATGAAGGATAAGCGAGGGCACAGATGAGTGGGCAAAGCCGGTGCTGTGCAGAGCTTGGAGGACAGGGCTGGATGCAGGGCTGGTGAAATGTGCCACTGCCAGGCTCGCTGGCTGGGAAGGGCCTGGGATCGTGTCCAGGACCCTCCCTGTGCATGTGGGGCACGTGTGCTCTGTGACCTAAGGCTGCTGGGGTCAAGGCCCTGTTAGTGCCGTCTCTTGTTCTGTTATGGGGCAGAGAAGTCAACGAGCTGGTGGCTCTGCCTGGGCTTACAGGTAAGTGGAAGTGGCACAGGTGCCCAGAGATGGACTGATGACAGGGTCCGAGCTCAGATGCCTCTGGGGGCCTCAACCGCAGGCATCCAGTGGCTGGACCCAAGATCTGGGGGCAGGGGTGGTGAGGGGTGCTGTTGCTGCAGAGGAGTGCTGAGGTGAGCTGGTGCCCAGGGTTCTGGAAGTGGCCCTGAGGACCTGGGACATGGCACCTATGTTGCCAAGGTGGCCCCGGGCGGGGGGGGGGCTTGCCTGTACCCCAGACTGCGGGAGGTAGACAGCAGAGTCAGCAGGTCAGAAATAGACGTTTACTGAGAAGAGAGCTCTCCAGGAGGAGCCTGCCGTGAGGGCCGAGGGAGCCCAGGACAGCTGTTGAGGCTTGGAGCCAGACCTACAGGAACAGCACAGGAGACACTTAACCCAAACATGGGGGGCTGGCCCCAAACCCTACATCACCAAAAGCACGAGCTCACAGACATCAGCCCACCAGATGGTCCTGCCTTTGGACGTGCGGAATAACAGCAGGCAGCCCTGGGCCAGCCTGCTGAACACGGGGCTGGGACCGTCCGGTCCGGCTGTTCAAGGCGCCGGCCACTGTGACTGGGCCTGCGTGTGTGTGTGTGTGGGGGGAGGGCAGAAATCCAGGTGTTGCCCTCATGGGGAACCACAGGTGGGAGAATGCAGGCGGGAGCACTAAAGCTCAGAGCCCATGGCCGGGGTGGCCACGTCCCAGCCCCTGGAGCTGTCTGCAGGGACACCCGCGAGGTAGCACGTCAGCGGGGTTCTGGTCAAGGTGAGTTGATGGGAGAGCTGCTCACCCGTTTGGTTCTCAGAACCCGCTGTTGCAGCTAGAGAGCAAGTGCCAAGGTGCCAAAGGCACAAGCTAAAGCCCGGGTGCGGCTCCTCACCTGGCTAAGTGGGTCTGCCGTGGGCCCAGTGCCCACCCTTCCCTTCTGGCTGGCTTTTCCCTGGTCCTCCGCTGTCCTGCTGACCATGGACACCCTCTGCCCACTGCCCCTTGGTTCCGTCGGGCCATGGACACTGCGCCTGGTCCTCCCGGTGCTGCGGCCGCCTTCCTCAGCGGTGGGTCTTGGTGTCTCAGCTCAGGGCCAGACTGCGGTCCCACAGGAGAGGCCACCAGGAACAAAGCCCAGGTACACCCTGGCATCCCCAGGAAATACAGGTGGGCCTGCCAGAGCAGTGAGGCTCAGCTGCAGCACCCCCACCATGGACCAAGGTGGGCTGTGCCGTTGCAGGGCTGGGGCTGTGGGGCTGGCACCCCTCCTTGCATGCTCACTGCCTCCTCACCACGCGGGTGCGGAGTCCTGCTGGGATGCGCTGGCACAGCTTGGTGCGCACAGTGTTGACGCCAGGACGCACGGCAGCGCGAAGCTGTGGTGTCCCAAGGCCTGGCTGGAGCTGCTGTGCGGTGAGCGCGCCTCAGGACGGCCCATGATGGCTCTGCAGCAGCTTGGGTACCAGTTCGGCCCGGACGTGGCTGGTGGGACGCGCCTGAGCACCTGTGTCAGGAGCCCAGGGAGGCTGCCTGCAGGCCTTCCTAGCTTCGTCTCCTTGTGCTCACAGGTCTTCGCAGGGGACATGCCCCCCACAGGGGGCTGGGAGCCTGCCGCTCTCCTCCCCCTGCCTCCTTCAAGCTAGCAGTGTAGAGCAGCCGGTTCTGACGCTGGGCGCCCTCTGCTCTGACAGACTGAAGAGGGTGAGAAACGTCTTCGCTGTAAAGAAGCAGTCACTACCTCGTTCCTTTGTTGGGAAAAAGAAAACTGGAAGTCAAGATAGGTGGAAACTATACCTGCCACGGGGGATGGCCAAGAGGGTTTTGAGAACAGTCAGCGGGAAGGGAGAGCGAGAGCTTGTGGCATGAGGCCCCAGACCTGGAGGGCGGCAGGCTCACGGGAAGGAAGCGCTTCCTGCCCACTGAAGATGCAGGAACACTGCAGTGCACCCGACACCCAGCTCAGGCCCAGGTCTGCACGGGCACCCGGGGCCCAGCCACCAGCACCTGTCTCCTTAGTGCTGAAGGTCCATGGCTGGGTGTGTGGCCACGGCCCTCCCCGTACCCCGTCGCTGCGATGGACACCCGGGGTCACACGCGTGATGTTACTGCCCCCTCTCTGGCACAGGCACATGCCTCTGCAGGGTAAGCACACATGTCACTCCTGGGTGGGCAGAGAAGCCTGTTCTCAACCGGCCAGGACATGCCAGACTCTTCCAGAGCCTTCCCACTGCCTGGCTCTCCATTGGTGCCTCATGAGGAATGACTGGACGTTTTTTGCTGTGCTGCTGGGTATAAAACTGCCTATCTTCTTCTAAAATTGTGAATTGCCAGGACCAGCAGATGGCATAATAGTTACATCTCGGGATTCCCACAGCGGCTTAAATCTATGCCAGGTGCATGTGCGTGCGTGCCCACGATCCCGAGAGGAGAATGGATTGTGGCGTGGCCACTGCCCCGGGGGGCGATTTCTTGCTTCCTGTCTCTGTCTCTCCAGTGAGTGCACAGGCCCTACAGCAAAAATCTCTCAAAAAAACAAACAAAAACAACAGAGGGGCGGTGTGTATCCGGGCTGTGGCGCTGCGCTCAAGTGAGCGTGCTATGTGCGGCGTCCCCTCTCCTGCGCAGCTGCGTCTCGGGCAGTCGGTGCTCAGCGAGACCATGAGCTACAGAAAGATCTAGAAGAAGTAAAGGTGTTATTGGAAAAGGCCACTAGGAAGAGTACGTGATGCCCTTACAGCTGAAAAATCCAAAATTGAGACAGAAATCGAGAACAAGATGCAACAGAAATCACAGAAAAAAACAGAACTTCTTGACAATGAAAAGCCAGCTGCTGTGGCTGCTCCCGTTACACCAGGATATGCAGTGAAAATCAGTCATTATGGATGGGGTCAGTCAGGTAAGGTTGTGAAAATCGACATTACCTTAACTGGATTCATCAAGTTCCCACTGAGAACGTGCAGGTGCGTTTCACAGAGAGGTCATTTGATCTTTTGGTAAAGAACCTAAATGGCAAGAGTACTCCACGATTGTGAACAATCTTTTTTTTTTTTTGGAGAGGTTTTTTTTTTCGCTATAGGGCGCGTGCGCTCGCCAGACAGACAGAGACATAGAGACAGAAAGCGAGAAATCACCCCCCAGGGGGGATGGTCACGCCGCAATCCCTTCTCCTCCATTCTCCTCTCGGGATCTTGGGCATGCACGCACACGCGCCCGGCGTGAGTTTTAAGCCACCGGGTCCAGGACGCGAACCGCGGTCGACTACGTGGGAGTCCAGCGACAGCCATTACGCTAACTGCTGGTTCCCGATTGTGAACAATCTTTTGAAACCATCTCTGTTGAAGGCAGTTCTAAAAAAGTTAAGACTGGGACCAGCAGTTAGCGTAATGGCTATGTCACTATACTCCCACATAGTTGACTGCGGTTCGTGTCCCGGACCCGGTGGCTTAAAACTCACGCCGGGCACGTGTGCGTACGTGCCCAAGATCCCGAGAGGAGAATGGAGGAGAAGGGATTGCGGCGTGGCCATCCCCCCTGGGGGGTGATTTCTCGCTTTCTGTCTGTCTCTCTCTGTCTGGCAAGCACACGCACCCTAAAGCAAAAAAAAAAAAAAAAAAAGTTAAGACTGATACAGTTCTCATATTATATAGAAAGAAAACAGAACACACACGATGGGACTACCTGACCCAGGTTGAAAAAGAGTGCAAAGAGAAAGAAAAGCCTTCATACGACACTGACATGGATCCTGGTGAGGGACTGATGATGTTAAGAAAACTGACGAAGATGGAGATGATGATATGAAGCGAACCAGTAATAAAGCCTGGGTGGAATCAAGAGGGAAGCCAGCCAAAGGAGAGCCAGAATTTTAAGACTTCAAGTCCTTTCAAGAACTGTGATGTGGAAATTCTGATGTTTTCAATAAGGGAGTGTTGGTGAGCAGCACATATAAATTGACAGATAACTATTTACACAGCCTTCTAAGTAAAGACAGTGAATTCTCCATGTCCTACTGGAGAATTTATTTAAATAAAGTATGCTTATTAAACACTTCCTCCAAAGATGATTTCATTAGCACCCTGACCATTTTGTTAAAAAAAAGGGTCATATTGCATTATTTGAAATAATGAAAATGCTATGTATTTTTGTTCAGCTAAGAGATAGAAAACAAAAGTATTTGTTTGCCTTTAAGCTAGTGATATCAATTCTATTGTAAGAATAAGAAAGTGTAAAACTTGAATTTTTACATAAAATACAAGTTTGTACTTGTACTTGGAAGTTGATTTCTTACTACCAGCTGCAATGCATTACCATGTACCAGTAATTCAGTTACAGATGATCCTGTGTATTTAAATGTATTTGTCTATGCACCTAGAGAACTGACACTAAGTAGAAACTTGACAAGAATAGACAAGCATTTTTGTATATACCAGTTAGAAAGTTTTGCCATGGGTCCAAGGGCTTATAAAAGTAATAACTGTAAAGCTAAAATAATTAATTTGAAAATCCACCCGTTCCTATATTCAATAAAGTTAGATTTTTTTAATTCAAACACACACACACACACGCACACGCACACACACACAGACATGTTACTTGCCAGAGGGTGCGTGTGGGCGCAGCCGGGCGTGGCTATGCCGCAACCCTGTCCTCCACGTCTCCTTCCCGACAGGATCCTTCTAGCT
This sequence comes from Tupaia tana, assembly GCA_026018925.1. Classification (NCBI taxonomy): domain Eukaryota; kingdom Metazoa; phylum Chordata; class Mammalia; order Scandentia; family Tupaiidae; genus Tupaia; species Tupaia tana. Next base: position 93,156,109 of record JAKSZU010000008.1, on the reverse strand, counting down.
GCCACTGGAAGTGGGGCCGGGGCGGGCCATGTGGGACCGGCTTTTCTGTGCATGCCACGCAACCACTGCTGGGGGCTGCCCTCTCGCCTTTTCAACTTCCGCTTCTTGATGATTATGGAGACTGAGGAACTTTTTCATGTATTTATGTGCCATTCACTTTTTTAAAGTTTCTCTTTGAGCAAGAGACACATACAGCACCCCAACAGGGCCCTGACACCCCGATCCACCTCCAGCCTCAGGCAGGCCAGACTGAGCCGGAAGCCGTCCACGTGGGTCAGCCTCACCACTGCGCACCCTGGCCCCTTCCTGTCCTCTGAGTGCTTTCTGGATCTGTTCGCTCATTTTTCTTTTCTTTTTTAACTTGCCAGAAGGCATGTGTGCCGGAGGGTGGCGAGAAAGCACCTCACAGTGGAGTGTGGCCATGCTATAATCCCTTCTCCATTTCTCCATGTTGGGGGAATTCTGGACACACGTGCTCTTGGCATGTTTCCAAGTTCCTGGGGCCAGGAGCTGAGCCACAGGCTGCCATGTGGTATCCAGCTCCCTGAAGCGCCAGGCCACGGGACGGCCCATGGTTACCTGCTTCTTGACCTGTCTGTGAGCCGTCGGACTTGGCGTTCTACACGCCGTCTCGTCAGTGGCTGCGGGTCCTTTACGCTCGTTCTCTTTGAATTAGTTCGTCTTTCCTGTGACCACGTAGCTCCCACCGCAGAGCTCTCGCGCCTGCTGGGCTGCGTGCTCTCGCCTTCCCAATCTCCCCTGTGGCCGAGCTTACCCCCTTCTCATTCCTAATGGCACAGTTACTGTTCTCTCCTCAGGTGTTTGGCAGGAATGTCAATGTTAACAGCCCTTCCAAAAACTTTTTTGTTTTAAGAGATTTTTTCTATAGGGCACATGTGCTCACTGCAGAGACAGACAGAAAGTGAGAAATCAACCCCAGGGGGGATGGCCACGCCGCAATCCCTTCTCCTCCATTCTCCTCTCGGGATCTTGGGCATGCACATACATGTGCCTGGCATGAGTTTTCCACTGGGTCCAGGACTCGAACTGCGATCAACCACGTAGGAGTCCAGCGATATAACCATTATGCTATCTGCTGGTCCCTCACAAAACCTTTTATTTCCCCCAAGATAATTTTAATTTAATTTAATTTAATTAATTTATTTAGAGAGTTTTTTTTGCCACAGGGCGTGTGTGCTCGCCAGACAGACAGAGAGAGACAGAGACAGAAAGTGAGAAATCACCCCGCAGGGGGATGGTCACGCCGCAACCCCTTCTCTTCCATTCCCCTCTCGGGATCTTGGGTATGCCCGCACATGCGTCTGGCGTGTTTCAAGCCACTGGGTCCGGAACGCAAACCATGGTTGACCACATGGGAGTCCAGCGACATAGCCATGACGCTAACTGCTGGTCCGCCCCCCAAGAGAATTTTGCTATAAGGGCTCATGTGCTCGACCGAGAGACAGAAAGTGAGAAATCACCACCTCGGGGGATGGCCACACTGCAATCCCTTCTCCTCTATTCTCTCGGGATCTTGGAGGCACACACAAGCTTGGCATGAGTCTCGAGCTGCTAGGCCCAGAACTCCAACTGTAGTCAACCATGTGGGAGTCAGTGATGTAATCATTTTGCCAGCTGCTGGTCCCCAAAGCACTTTGTAATTCTTTCAAAGGATCTGTCCCCACGAATTCCATTAATTCTCTCCTTCCCACTTTGAGCATACTGCTGTTCTGTAACTCTAAGGCTGGATCCTCAGGTCCCAGTTTCTCCTTCTCCATCTCCGTACAGTACGAAGCTTTTCTGCCTGGTGCCATTCTAACGTCATATCATGGTGGGCCCCTCAGGAAAGTAAGAAATGAACCCGCGGTCTGCACCAAAAGATAGGCTTTTGGTTTGAATGTGTGATTTTTCCAACTATAACTATTTTTTTAAAGAGGTTTTTGCTATACGGCATGTGCGCTCACCAGAAAGACAGAGACAGAAAGCGAGAAATCACCCCCCACAGGGGGGATGGCCACGCCGCAATTCCTTCTCCTCCATTCTCCTCTCGGGATCTTGGGCATGCACGCACACGCGCCCAGTGTGAGTTTAAGCCACCAGGTCCGAGACTCGAACCGTGGTTGACTACATGGGAGTCCAGCGACACAGCCATTACACTAACTGCTGGTCCCTATAACTGTATTTTAAAGAAAGTCCTGGGGCTGGCAGGTGGTGTGGTGGTTAAGGGTGCTGGACTCTCACATGGCTGACCACAGTTCAAGTCCCAGACCTGGTGGCATGCTTTCTCACTTTCCCTCTCTCTCTCTTACTCTGTCTCTCTCTGGTCAAAATTTTTAAAAATAAATAAATAAATAAATAAATAATAAGTAAAGAAAAGTCTCTAAGCCAGCAGGTGGCATAGAGGTTAAGGTGGCTGGATCCCATGAGGCTGACTGTGTGGTTTGAATCCCGGACCCTGCTGCTTGAAATAAACATGTCGGGAGTTTGTGTGTACATGCCCGCAAGCCTGAGAGGAGAATGGACGACGAGGGACTGCAGTGTGGCTACCCCTGGGGGTGGTTTCTCACTTTCCCTTTCCAGCAAGCACACATGCCCTGTAGCAAACTGAAAAAACAAATCTCCAAGTTTGAACCTCCTAATTTTTCATGGCGATTATGTTGAAATTAGCCCTGTCTTTTCCTGGGGGGAACCAAGGCTGACAGCTTGTCTCCCCTGTCCCTTCCCCAAAGCACACACTCCATCTCAAGAGCTATGAGGGCTGCCAGGTGGCATGGTGGTTAAGGTGCTGGACTCCAAGTGGCTGACCATGGTTCAAGTCCTGGACCCAGTGGCTTGCTTTCTCACTTTCACACCCTCTTTCTGGTCAAATTTTAAAATAATAATAAATGAAACAAAAGAAATAATTTTAGGGGGAAAAGAGTGCTCTGAGCCAGCACGTGCTCATGGTTGCTAAGCAGCTAGTACACACCAGAACAGGACTCCTGCTGTGTCACTGAATTTCTGGGACCCTGGGAGTGGGCGCCCCCACTTCACGTCTGAGCGAACGAATGCCAAGGAGTGACTGACAGGCCGAAGGGCCAAGTGAGGACTGGCCTGAGAGCCTGTGTGCTTTGCTACCTCCTTCCTTTCTGGAAACCAAAGGCATGAGATTCAAATGAGCCTCTGTTCTCTGAAGCAGCAGGGCTGAGACAGCCAGCTGGCACACCCAGGGCGCCGTTTGGTGATAGGTCACTCTGCGTGCAGGGACTGCCCTGCTAACCCTGAAGGTGGAGGAGTGGTTATTGAGGCTTGTTCACAGTAACCTAAACAGAAAGCCTCCGTGCTGGGTCAGGGAACCAGGAAGCCGACTCTGGCTGTCCCGCTCAACGACCCGTGATGCCTGCTACCTGTCACCCCACAGGCAGTCAAGACCCAGCCAGGTGCCCCTCCAGAGCGAGTGCCGTGCCCACAGCCCAACTCCCACAGCCAGCCTTCGGCGGACATGCAGCTCTGAAGGATGGGGTATGCGGGGACAGAGTGAACACCCACGCTCCTCCGCTGGAACGGGAGGCAGACACCCAGGATAAACACCACCACCTGTCATGAGCAGTGCTCCTGGAACGGGGCCTTGACTGTCTGTTGGGGCTATAGCTGCTGCTGCATCATGCTGCCAGTCGTGCACTGAGAGTCACAGGCCAGCCTTCGCGAGGATGCAGGCGCTGCTCCAGATCTGTGAGCGACCGCCAAGCTCAGCACACACACGCATTGGAGGCTCCGTGTTTCAGCCGTGCATCGAGTACACAGCAGACAAGGCACACAGGTGACCGGCTGGGACATGCCAACGCTGCACTGCCACCTGGTGGACGGTCTCCAAACCAGGCCTGCTGGCACCACGGCACACTTGGCGGCCCCAACCGGGACACATTCTGTGGGGTGTCTATGTGCACCAAGATGCCTGCCTGGGAAGAGCTGGCCCATCACACCCCAACTGCCCGGACTGTGAGTCCTGCCCTCCAGCAACAGCTGTCTGAGGTCGTCCCCTGGGTGGGGCAGCCCTCGAAGGCGGGAAGGCCCAGGAGGGGGCCTAGTGCCCAGGTCTGCCCCGTGGGAGGCAGCGCCCGCCTAGGTCACCCGCAGTACTCAGGAGTAGCTGGACGGGCCAAGAGCAGGGGCTGACTGCGACCCTAGGGACTGTGGGAGAGCAGCCTCCTCGGGAGCCGCACGTGCCAGCAATGCAGGACGTGGCCGTCGCACCAGGGGCACGTAGTACTACGGATATGCATGCCTGCCGGGCAGCTGGCCCACCTCTCAGAGGCCACGAGGGCCATGGGCTGAGGGGCCAAGGTGCTGCGGTGCACCTGACCGGCTGAGCCTGCTGACCCCTGCAGGACACCTGACATGTCTGAGAAGGGCCAGCGTGATTCCAAAGTACACAGGAACACACAGGTGGCCACAGCCCCAACAGAATGGGGTGAGCACACACATGTGGCCACGGCCACATGTTGCGTGGGGAGTGGGTGCGAGGACCCCCGGTGGGGCTGGCCTGCTGGGGTTCAGGCCCCACCCTGGTGGGGAGTCCCTCACTCTGGAGGGCTGTGCCGGGCTGCGATCCGGGAAAGCTGATGGGGCCAGAGGCAAAACTCCTGGGGTTTCATTTGGTTTTGGGGCTTAGGTGAATTTCGTTTCCTAGTTCAGCTGCTTCCGTCTTTTCACAGGGAAGGGAAGTGGAGCGGGTAACAGTGACTCACCAGCGTGTCCTCTTTGGGAAATGGGTACGAGGGGCAGGAGCCAAGTAGCCTGTCCACAGCCAGCTGGTCTTGACGGCTTCCGGGCTCCCATCAGGCCACAGATGTGAGCTCCCAGGGCGCAGGTGTCCACCTCAGCACGTGGTGAGGTCAGCACAGCAGCGGCCCCCACTGAGGTGCTCTGAGCTGCTCTCCGCCATGGGGTGCTGCCCTCCTCGGCTCTGTGATGGTCTGCCGGGCAAGCCTGCCTCTGCTCTGACTCAAGGCCTTCCTTGAGATGAAATCCCCAAAGACTAAGGCCACTCATTTTTTGTGTCCAAGCCATTGAAAATACAGTGCCAACATTTCCCCCAAAAAGGCCAGGTCACTTCTGGGTCGCTGTGCGCCCTGAAACATGTCACAGTGCTCTAGAGGGCCCCACGCAGACCATGCCGGGGCAGTGTGGCCATGGAGACTTACTGCCCTCTGTCCCCAGTCAGGCTAGAAAAGTGGCATGACCCGAGTCGAGGCCAGGTCGAGCCTCCTGCAGTGGCCACGTTCCAGGCCCTGAGAACCTGGGTCTGCAGAGGTCCACCCACCCACACAGGTCAGCATGGGGAAAGCCCACAGCAGGCCTGGTTCCAGGGACGGGACGGGCTCAGGCTGCTGCCAGGAAGCGACGGCAGGCCAGTCCCCGAGGCGCTCGGCGGGGGCAGTGGGTCTGTGCAGTCCAGTGGCCTCAGAGCTTGTGTGGGTGCCGCTGTCCAGCTCCGCTTGAGTCTTCAGAGGTGCAGGTGAAAGGCCAGAGAGGGACACCACTCTCTCCCGGCCGTTAGGAGGCACCCTGTGCTGAGCCACCCAAGGCCCTGACAACAGCCCCGGGGCAGGGAGCCTGAAGGCGCTCCCAGCTACGGCGTGTGGCCCACGAGAGGGCCTCTGCAGCAGGACGGGCTCTCGCTCTTGGTGCGCAGCATCTGCCGGCGCTCCCAGCTATGGTGTGTGGCTCCTGAGAGGGCCTCTGCAGCAGGACGGGCTCTTGCTCTCGGTGCACAGCATCTGCCGGGGCTAGTTTTCCTGTGGGTGAGCAGGCACCACGAGGGGCCAGGACACTAGTGCTTTCTCCGCGGGTGGCGCTTCCGATGGCGAATCAGGCAGGAGCTATAGGCGAAGGCCTTCCCGCACTCCCCACACTCGTAGGGCTTCTCCCCGGTGTGCGTCTTCTGGTGCTTCAGGAGGTTGGAGCCGCAGTTGAAGGCCTTCCCGCACGCCCCGCACTGGAAGGGCTTCTCGCCGGTGTGCACCCTCTGGTGCTTGGTGACATCGGAACTGTGCCTGAAAGTCTTCCCGCACTCCCCGCACTGGAAGGGCTTCTCCCCGGTGTGCACCCTCTGGTGGCGAATGTGGTCCGTCTTGTGCTTGAAGACTCGCCCACACTCCCCGCACTCGTAGGGCTTCTTCCTCTGAAAAGGGACGAACACAGGCACACCCTGGAAGTCATCCTTGAACGCGGCATCGAAGGCTTCGAAGATGTGCTCCTCGTCCTCGGGGCTCAGGCTTGGCTCCTTGCTGTGCCTCCTCCCTGACGCTGCCCTCCCGCTGGGCTGCTGCTCCCCACATGCCCTCTCTGCCTTCAGCGTGTCCTTCTGCACCTCTGCTTCCCCCTTGCGGGGTGGAGCCTTCTTTTTCCGGACTGCAGCCTTCTCCATCCTCCTCAGAGTGAGGAGGAAGTGGCCCTGGAAGCAGGTGAGGGCTTGGGCTCACAGCTCTCCAGCCCACTGGCAGTCAGAGGCCCAGCCTTGCTGGGATCCGCCCTTCTGGCCTGGGCTGCTAGAGAAAAGCAAGACCACGGCCATTACCACGGGTCTTTCTGGGCTGCGAGGCCAGGGGCACAGCCCCCGCCCCCCTTCCCACGGGGGTATCCAAAGAGCAGCTCAAACTGAATTCAAATTCCACTTTCCCTGGTCCCCACCACCGGAGCACTCATCTGTGGTTCTCCTTAGGGCTCACGCAGCTGCTAAGCCAGGACTGCCGTCTGCCCTACAGGGACACGGATGGAGTCTGCACAGGTGCCTGGCAGGACGCGCAACAGGGACCGTCAGCTGCCTCACCTCCCAGACGGTCTTTCCCTGCCCTTTTCACTCCCTCCCTGCTGTCCTGTGTGGGGCCGGAGTTGGGACCAGGAGGAGCAGGAAGGTGCCATCTGGGCCTGGACTCCTGAGCCTGGACTCTTAGGTGGGAAGGAAGCATCGTAGCCGCCCCTGCTCAGACCCCAAGGTGACCCCTGCTTGCGGCCCTCCTCGTCTGCCCAATCCCTGCCACCTGCTGAGCCCACCCAGCCCTGTCACCCTCAGACACACCCAATCCCCGGCCTCCCTGATGGCCCTTACCTGGCTCTAGCATCCAGTGAAGACTTACCCGGGCTCCTATCTGGACGTGCACGTGCCCTCGGCTGCTGTGCCACCTGGCCCAACACGTGCACGGCTCCTGGCACAAGGTGCTCCACAGAAGTGTCCACTGAATGACAAAAATTAAATCAGAAGCGTGCAGAGCCAGCAAATGACATAGCAGATTACGTCGCTGGATTCTCACATGGCTAACCACAGTTCAAGCCCTGGATCGGTGGCTTGAAAATCATGCTAGATGCGTGTGCGTGCACGCCCAAGATCCTGGGAGAATAGAGAAGGGTTGCAGTGTGGCCATCCCCTGTGAGGTATTTCTCACTTTCTCTCTCAGTGTCTTTCCCTCTCCTGCGAGTGCACGCAACTTAAGGCAGAAACCTCTTAAAACAAAGTGAAACGAAACAAATGCTTCACAGACACAAGGATGTAAAATTCTCTATCGAAAATGGCATACATGGTAACATCCCTGATTTGGTTGTCCAAAACTAGATAAGATGGGAAATAAACCACATACACCATTGCTTAGAGAGTGCCTGCCTGGTAGCAAATGCAGAAGCCTGGGCCTGCCTTCCTGCCTGAGCTGCTGGAGCCAGGCCCATGCAGACCTAGGGCCCATGCCCAGGGAGCACAGCTCAGAGTGGGCCGAGTGTCTGTCCCATGCAGGGACTCTCCTACAGAAAGGAGAGCCCCAGGACCAGCAGTTAGCGTAATGGCGATGTCGCTGGACTCCCATGTAGTAGACTGCAGTTCGTGTCCCGGACCCGGTGGTCTAAAACTCACGCCAGGTGCGTGTGCGTGCGTGCCCAAGATCCCGAGAGGAGAATGGAGAAGGGATTGCGGCGTGGCCATCACCCCGGGGGTGATTTCTCGCTTTCTGTCTCTCTGTCTCTCTCTGTCTGTCTGGTGAGCGCACGCGCCCTATGGCAAAAACCTCTCCAAAAAAAAAAAGGAGAGCCCCGACCAGACCCGCCCACCCTCAGCACAAATCCAGAGAAACCATGCAGTGGCAGGAAGTGACAGGCCAGGCTGTGTCAGAGGGAGCAGCGCTCATGGTCCATCCCGTGACCTGCCCTGCTCCCCCTTCAGGGCTAAGACTCCAACCGAAGGCTGGAAGCCCCCTTCCAGCGGTTAGCCAGAGGCTCATCTGCCCTTAGGAGGAAGCGCTCCTCCCTCTGCGGCTCCGGGGCACCGGGCAGTGTGCTGAGCCCTGGAACCATGCGTGGGCACTACGCTCCAGCAGAGGCCTCAGCCCAGGCTCAAGGATGGCCGGGTCCTGCCTCCTTCATCCAGGACGTGGCACTCTGGCAACACCTTGCAGGTGCCCTGCACTGACCCCTGGGCTACCCGCTGGAGTCCAGCTCAGCAGGAGCTGCAGGCGAGACCCCTCTTACCCGACATGGGCTTCAGCACACAGACCTCCGGATCCTCCTCCAGGCGAGAGGGCTGACCGACCTGACCTTGCGAGAATGAACCGAGCGCACAAGGACACGTGGCTCTGTGCACCTGAGCTGGACCCGGGCCACTGCCGTGCTCAGGCCTCTCTGCAGGCAGGTTCTGGGAGGCAGCTTCAGCAGAGCCAGAACTGAAGTTGAAGGACAGTGCGGAAACAAGGTGGCACCTCTGCTAGGGTGGGCAGGGCTGCCCTGGTGACAGGGCAGAGGGTCACAGGCCCAGGTAAGTAGGCTGGAGCCCAAGGCAGGGGTGCGGTGTTAGCAGGGCACAAAGGTGGCAGCCAACCACGGGGGGGGGGGGGGGGGGGCAGCGGGGGTGTTGCTGGAGGTCCCGTGGGGTGCCCCAGTTCACAGCCCGGGTCTGCCTCACCACACCAGGTGTGCCTGTGGCCTGCCAGGCGGGGCAGGGCTGTGGTGTGGGACCCTGTCCAGACTGCCTCTCACCAAGGAAATAAACACACCGAAAAAGACAGGAGCAGCCCTGCCTAGTGGTTAAGGGAAATGAATCCCATGTGGCGTGGTTGGAGTCCCAGATCTGGTGGCTTAAAAACACGCTGGATGCGTGTGCACGTGTGCCCCAAATCCCCACAGGATGGAGAGATGGAGAGGGATTGTGGCTGACCCCACCGGGGCACCTTGTCCCTGTCTGTTTCTGGATTACAAACAAAAAAGAACCATAGAACGCACACGGTGAGGGGGATGTCGCAGCCCAGGACAGAGGTAGCTGTGGAGGGAGTGGGCTGCAAACCACAGAGCCTGACACCTGCTGGAGGAGCCGGCGCGCCCCACAGCACTGTTCCCTCCACTGGGGCCTGTCACTCCCCGTGTGGCCTTTCAGGGCTGTGCCAGCATCTTTGCGAGGGTCCTGTCACGAGGGTGTCACCTGCACTGAGCTTAGGGTCACTATGACAAAGTTCCTCTGCCAGCTCGAGCCGGCAGGCCCAACGACTGCCCAGGCGCTCGCGCCGTGCACGCTGGCCGAGGGCTCAGCCCGGACGCCGGGGCCCGTCGCTGACCCCTGCCCCGGGGCTCGCGGAGAGACCGCACGACGGCGGCTCCGGACTACGGGGCGCACTGCGCCACGACGCCCGCCTCGAAGGCCTCCGAGCCTGCGGGGAGCAGCGGGGTCGCTCCGAGCCCTGGCTCTGTCCCCTCCCCGGGCGCTGCGGCAGCTGATGTGGGAGGCGGCCGCCTCGCAGCGGGGCCCACGGTACGCGCGCACCTCGGGCCCGAGACGGCGCCCGCAAGTACCTGGCGGGAGACCACAGGTAGCGGGGCCTCCGGTCACTGGCCTGCCCAGGCGGCGGCGGCGGGAAGGTGCGCTCTCGCTGGAGCCCGGAGGACCGCGGGCAAGCTGGAAGGCCCGCCCGGCCGCCACGCCCCTCCCGGCGGCGCTCTAGGAACCGGGCGGACTCTCCGTGGTTCCGCCCCGATCAGGCTCCGCCCCGCCCGCAGGACGACCCTGCCAGCCGCCACACCCCTTCCGGCGGCGCTCTAGGAACCGGGCGGCCTTTCCGTGGTTCCGTCCTGGCCTCCACGCCCCTGCCCGGCGGTGCTCCGGGAGGCGGGTTGTCCCCTCGGTGGTGCGTCGCTGGGGCCACCTGGGCCCGGCTCTCGCTCTGGCTGCGCCGGCCGTCTGGCTCCGGGCGCGCGCCCCCTCCGTATACACTGCTCTTATACATCGCGGCCTTAAAGACCATCTGCGCCGGCGACCGCATGTCGGCCCCGCGTCCCTGCCCGTGCCCCACCTGGCGAGCCCACCTGGCGGGCCCGGGCTCCGACGTCCGCGTCGCGCTCCCGGCTCCAGCCCGGCGCTCCTGCGGAGGCCTGCCGCCCTGCCGGATCCCACCCGGGGGCGCTGCGAGCCCGATGTGCTGACGGCCGGCGCGGGGCGGGGGTGTTGGTCTTTGGGTGGCCTAAGGGAGACCCTGATAGAGCGTTCCGCCCCAGCTTGCGTGGTGGTTTGGCCGTTCTGACGGGTGCTGCTGTCTGCGCCCCGAGGGTCTGTGTTGGCGAGCCGCTCCCAGGACCCGCGTGCACCTGCACGTCCCCTCGGGATTACCTCGCGCCAGCACCCCTGCTCTTACTGGATGGCCTGGCGTGTTGCTGTCGTCGTGGATTGCGCACACGAGCCTTGTGTGCCATGCGTGATCCCTTGAGTCCCACGCATGATCCTCTGAGTCCCACGCATGATCCCTTGAGTCCCAAGCGTGATCCTAGTCGTTTCTCCCAGTTTGTGGGTTGTCTTTTCCTTTGCTGGGTGGGTCTCCCGGAGCAGGTGTGCCCACAGCTGCCCCCGCACCCCATCCTTTCTAGGATTTCCCAGATGGGAGCCCTGGTGTTTCTCATTGTGTCTGGATGTCTCTGGGGTGGGGACACCAGTGGTGGCCGGTCTTCTCTGGAGTCTCTGCTACTAAGCCTGAGCACCAGGAAGCACACCCAGGATTATACAGTCTGAAAGCCCCTTTCCTGCCCCATGACTCACTGTCGGGCTCTCTGGCAAGAGCCAGGTGATGTGCGTCAGTGTGAGGAAAGGTGCAGTTGGTACCATCTCTGTCCTGGAACCTTCCCCACTGTGGCGAGGGGGCCTGGGAGTGGAGGAGGTGGTGGCCTAGCCTCTGTGACACTGACCTTCGGCAAGCCCCAGTGTTGATGACGAAGTCTCCTTCCTCAGGAATTTCCTGCTTTGGGAACACCATCTCCTCAAGTGGGTTCTCACGCCTCGGCTGGGAGCAGTGGTGCAGCCGTGGACACCTGCTTCCTGTCCTGGGAGACCTGAGTCCCTGGACGGCTCTGTGCCCTATGCACCCTCAGCTGTCAGCGGGTGAGTGGGGGAAAGAACAGGTGACCCTGGGGCTCGGTGGATGTCAGGGCACATAGGATATGCTCTGTCTTGGGGACAGAAGCGTGGCCCTGCAAACAGGGAACTCAGCAGTCACGCTGGGCTTGCTCCCGTGCAGGGCTAGGAGGGCACACAGCCAGGAGGTGGCCCCCCAAGCTGGTTTCTGGGGGATCAGAGGGGCTCAGACCCAGTGGGCTTGCTTGTTCCCACCCTGCCATTGGCGAGTGGGCGTGGCGGCTTAGAGGGGGCAGACCTGGGGGGTGCAAGGAGCCTGAGCCTCACCCACGAGAAAGCCCAGTGCAGAGCGGGGCCCCCGAGCCTGGCAGGGTGCAGCGTGTCAGTACCTCCCCAGCTGACCTCTGAGACGCCTCGTTGCCCTAGTTGCGTGGATGAGGGACCTGAGCACAGAGGCCAGATAGCACCCCAATCCTGGGAGGCAGCGACTCATGCTCGGAGCCTGACTGGACTGTAGGACCCTGTGGTCCCGAGGGTCCCCATGTCACCCTGCCAGGCCAGGAGGAGCCATGGCCACCCTGAGCTGTGGGACAGCAGCCTCGCCCCGGCCACTGGGTCGCAGGAGTTCCCAGCCGGCATCGGGCTTCAGAGCAGCCCCACGCCGGCCGGGAGGGGCTTCCCAGAAGATCCTGCAGCCTGACACACCCAGGGCTGGCCCGACCCCTCCCACCACTGCTGGTCTCTGGGACAGACGTGTCCCTCCTGGTCAGCACACCCCAGCTAGCTGGGTCCCTGATGGGTGTAAGCTTGGGCCGAGTGACCGTGTGATGGCACAATGATGCAGCTGGCAGAGGACACTCAGGGAGCCTGCTTGGCCCTTAGGTCCCACCCTCTCCAGTCTGGGTATGTCCTTGGCTTGGACACCTCATGTCCCAGCCTGTCACTCCCACCAGAGCTGCCTCACGTCTGCTGGGGCAAGGGCTGCTCTGGGTGTCTGTGCTCAGCCTGTTGAGACCGACCAGTCAGGGCTGCGAGCAGGCGGAGGGGCTGCCCCAGAGCAGCTGGCTCCCACTCGGGCTCACCCCACTTCCCAGCCAGACACACACAGGAGCCTGCTGGGCCCCGCACCCCAGCCCAGCTTCTGTGGCGTCACGGGGTGTGGACTCTGCCCAGATGCACTGGGAGGTGGCCTTGCAGTCTCTTCCCTCTCGCTGTACCCTCTGAGCAGTTCAGGTATCTGCGGGTTAGTCGTGGCCAGGGCTCCCCCCTCTCGCTGTCACCCCATCCCCAGGACTTGTAGCTGCTGGGTGAATTGGCGAGCCCTTGTGCACGGCCAGCGTGTCCCTGCTGTCTCCTGTGTGATCTGCTGCCCCCAGGAGGCCAGGGCTCCCACTGAAGGTGCAGTTGCTGTCCTTGGGAAGGCCTTCCCACGCCTGGACGCTCGTGGGGTCTGTCCCCAGCACAAACGGGAGCAGGGTCAGATCGCAAGAGGGACTGGATGCTCACTGAGCACCTGCTGCCCCCGGGCTGCCCTCCCAGGGCCAGGTGGGGAACCATGTGCTGCAGGCCCACCTGGACAGGCAGACGTGGCCGGCAGACAGGAAGACAGGGACTGTAGGCTGCCTGGTCCCAGGCCCCAGAGCTCTCGTGTCGTGGGGAGACGGAGAATGATGAGGACAGAAAGGCACCGGGTGCCTGGTGGATGGAGGGCCCCAGCCCAGGGTGGGTGCAGGCTGACCCTCCTGAAGAATAAGGTGCTACTTGGATTCAAACAGTGCGACGGGCACAGTGGGTGCTGAGGACAGCAACCTGGGGGTGTGGCTGGCCGGGTGTCCGGGTCCTGTGGGGTCGGGGCTGAGGTCAGAGCCGTGCTGGAGGTCGGGGTCAAGCCTGGGGGGGCAGGGTTCACTGCAAGGCCCCTGGCATGTCTGCGGTTCTGGACGGGACCGTGCAAGACCATGCAGGCTGGGGACAGCCGGGAGGTCTGGGGTGTCTCCGGCGTCAGCACTTTCCCGACATGCCTGCTTGCTGGGGGCTTCCCTAGAGGCCAGGGTTTGGGCTCGGGGTGCAGCCCGGTGCAGGGTGGGGTGAGGCTGGGATGGAACGCCCTCTGGGTGCCTCACGTACAGTACGTGCTAACGGCACCCCACAGGGGCTCATCAGACCAAGTGTGCCCCCAAAGGAGAGGGATGGCAGCTGGTGGGTTTGGGAGTCTGAGGCCCCGTCTGGCTCCCTCTCCTCTGTCCCTGTGGCCTGGGGGTTCACACACACCCAGGTGTCCCTTGTCCCCTGTCTCTGCATCCTCGCTCGCAGTGTCCTCCCGCCCCCAGGCTGGTGAGCACAGGCCGGCCCGAGATGGGTGTGCGGTGTGCACCGTCTCCTCGCGGGTGCTGCGCGGCCCGCGTGAGCGCAGAGCTGGGGAGGAGGAGTGCCTAGGTGCGGGTCCAGGCGCCTGTGGTGGAGCCCGTGCACCCAAACGGCTTTTCTCTTCTGTCTCCGCAGGCTGATCTGGTGTTCGTCTCAGTGTCCCGTTCTGCAGGAGCTGGATTGAGCAGTGAGCGGATGTGAGGGTTTGAATCCTGTCTACACAGGAGGAAACCACATTGGACTTCGAGGCTGAGCCCCCATGTCCAGGCAAGTACCCTTCCTACTGGGCCGTGGGCTCCCTCCAGCACACAGGCCTGGGGCAGAGGCCGGGAGGGCCTGGTGTTGGCTCAGGGTAGGTCCAGTACCTGGGTCTCTGTTCTCAGAACCTGATACCCGAAAGGGCTTAGCAGGCAGGTCTGAGGAGGGAGTTGTCCTGGGCCATGGGGTGCAGGCCCACGTCTGTGCGAGAGGGAGGCAGGTGGGGGATGGATAGAAAAGGGGTTGAGGGGCCACAGCTGGCTTCCAAGGTGGAGGAAGGGCTGTGAGCCGCAGGCCGGAGCTGGGAAGGGCCAGGATGCTTCTCTGGAGGGGCAGACCTTGGTCCCAGACCTCCGCCCTGCCTCCGGCGCAGCCCCGCCGATGTGGCCTGCACCCTTGTGCTCTCGACCCTGCTCCCTCCTGTCCAGCTGTGCCCTGCGCCTGCCGCCCGGCTGCCCAAGGAGGGGTAGCCCCCAGGCACAGCAGCTGCCACTGGGCTGAGACAGGGCCTGGGATGCTTGGCTGTGACTGTCCACTGGGACCTCTGCCCCAGTTGTCCCCGGCTGGACTCTGCCTGGGAACCTGGCCCATCCCAGCTGCTGGCCTCACCCCAGCCTCCCTGGCACCTCTCGGGCCTTCTCAGGCCTCTGCCCTCTGACTGTGACACCCCCAGGGAAGCCACCACTGCTCTCGGCGGGAAGCCCTGACACCAGATCCTGGGTCTGCCACCACCAGGCTGAGTGGCTTGAGCCAGAGCCTCAAGATTTTTAATTTTTCTCCTTTAAAGTTGCTGGAGAGCATATGCAGTTGGCAGAGAGAGACACAGAGACAGGGGTAGAGGAAGGAAATACCCCTTAATGGGCCGTGGTTACACCATAATCCCTTCTCCTCCAGGGACATGCCAGCATGTCTTTCAAATCGCTAGGGCCTGGGATTTGAGCCATGGTTGGCCAAGTGAGATCTGGCTCCTATAGCCAGTTAGCCATGAGGCCCGCCCCAGCTCGGGTCTGAGTGGTCTCTGTTCCAGCCATGACAGCGCCGGGGCTGCTGGAGGGAGGGGAGGAGGGGAGTGTGGGGAGTGCTTGGGGTTGCCCCCCCCCCCAGAGGGGCTTGCCAGGCCAGTTCCTGGGGCTGTCCCAGGGAGAAGGGGGCGTGGTCAGGCACCACCTGCCTCCAGTGAGAAGCGGGCTGTGCTTCTCTGTCCCCAGGTCCCCAGGGGAAGAGGCTGTCCCTGAGGCAGGAGCGCAGAGCCAGGGCAGGCCCTGCAGCCACGGGCTTCAGAGCGAGCCTGGTCGTGGGGTCAGCGGGGTCCACCCGGCAGACCCGCACAGGGTTAGGCTGGGCTGGGATTTCTCAACGCAGGCAACAGAGGCCCGCAGGGTCCGCACGGTTGGCGTGGCTCAGGAGGGCTCCCTTTCGAATGCCAGCGGGTGTGTGTGGGTCAGGGGTGGGGACTCCACGGTTCCCTCTCTCCAGCCCCAGCTCTTCAGGACCCAGGCCAAGGGGACCCGAGCCTGCAGTCACCACGTGGCCCCACCTTGCAGGACGCTGCGCTGCTGCGTGCTGTGGTGGTGGGCCCGGCCAGGCAGCCGGACCCTGAGCTGTGCTCCAGTCGGGCTGTGTGTGTACGTGTGTGTGCGTGTACCTGTGTGAGTGTGAGCATTGGAGTAACAGAAACCCCAAACACAGGCTTCCACAGTTCGCTGCCCGTCCACGTGGGGGTCCTGAGCCGGTCTCGCACCGTGGCTTCTGGTCATCTGTGGTCCAGGCCTTCTCGGTGCTGCCTTGTGGTGCAAGGTAGCTGCTAGGCTCCGGCCCTCGTTCCGGCCAGCAGTAAGGAGGGCCGGCAGGAAAGAGGGAGATGGGCCATCTCCACCTGAGGGGTTCGCCCCTGCCCCCAGCGAGGCATTCCTGCTTCTTAATAAAGGAAAGGAGAGAGTGGGTCCTGGACACCACTTACTGCCCGCCAGGGTGGACTCGGCAGGCAGGAGGGGACTCTGGACTTCCCAGCAGGTGGAGTGCTGAGACAGTGAGGGCCAGGGCCCTTTAAGCCCTGCTCTGTACTGCTCAGATGGGGACACCGAGGCCTGCGTCAGCGGCTGAGCTGTGGCCCAGTCCTGGCCTCTGCCTCCTGCCCCAGGACCCTGTCATGGCTACTGGTAAAGGCAGTAGAGGAGGCCTTGGTGCCCCAGCCCCACCAGAGAGGATGCTGGGGACCCTCGGGCCTGGGGCCGCTGCCTCCACCCACAGGGGCCTCAGGCTGGAGCAGAGGGTGGGGCACTGTCTGGATGCCCTCCGAGGGCCTCTTCCCTCCAGACTGGGAGCAGAGCAGACACCCGGGAAAGGGCAGGGCGTGGTGGAGTGGGGCTGGCAGTGCGGACCCTGGGCTCCCCATGACGGCCCGCGGACAGAGGAACCCAGGGTGTGGATGGGGAGTCAAAACAGACCAGGGCCACAGGAGCTGGTGCTGTGAGGGCAGTAGGACGTCCAGTTTATTCTCCGAAGCTGGTGGGGGACAACGGGGAAGCTGCCAGACAGAGTCCCGGCCGGCCAGAGTGCACCAGGGTGCGGCGGGAGGGCCGCGGTCAGGGCCTTTAGGCCCCCGTTGCGCAGAGGGTGGCAAGGAGGCCGAGCAGGAAGGCTGTGCCCACGTTTTCTGGACAGCCCTGGGGGACGCCTGCCCCTCTGCCCTGGGTCACCCCTGCCCCATCGCCGCCCTTGTGCCCTGTCTCACCACTCTGGGTCCCCCCTACCCCACCACCCAGCTTGTGCCCTGCCTCACCGTCCTGAGTCCCCCCCACCTCGCCGTCCCTGGTCCCCCCTACCCCACCACCCAGCTTGTGCCCTGCCTCACCGTCCTGAGTCCCCCCCACCTCGCCGTCCCTGGTCCCCCCTACCCCATCACCCAGCTTGTGCCCTGCCTCACCGTCCTGAGTCCCCCCCACCTCGCCGTCCCTGGTCCCCCCTACCCCACCACCCAGCTTGTGCCCTGCCTCACCGTCCTGAGTCCCCCCCACCTTGCTGTCCCGGGTCTCCCCTGCCCCACCACCCCACTTGCCCCCTGCCTCACCATCCCGAGTGCCCCCTGTCCCGCTGCCCTGGGGGCTGCCTGCCCCACCGCCTGACGGGGCCTGGGCCCGGGAGCTCTGCCAGGGAGGGACGTTGCACAGGGTGGACTGGCAGCAGGCTGTGGTCAGCCGGGTCTCTTCTATAGTCCTGGTGACTGGCTGGCACGTGTCTGCGCACCACGTGGAGTAGGTGGTCAGAAGCCCTGACCCTGGGGAGGGAATCGGTGCTGAGGCCAGGCCTGGGGGCCTCACGGGCTGCTGTGGGGGCGCTGGGCTGTGCTCACCGGTGCTGCTGTGGGCCACCAGGGTGGTGCAGAAGGCCTGCCTGTGGAGGCACCTCTGCGTCTGGTTGCAGCGCTCCTCCCGGTGCAGGGACTGGCAGGCATAGCAGTGCAGCAGCTCTGCGGGCCAGGAGGGCTCAGGTCAGGCCAGGCGGCCCGGCCTCCGCCCAAGTCCCAGGGCGTCCGCGCCCCCCCCCCCCCCCCCCCCCCCCCCCCCCGCTGGCCAGGAGCAGGGGAGGGGCACCCAGCCCTCCCTACAGCTTCTCCACCCCCACCTGGGAGCCCCAGACCACGCGTCTCCCTACTGGGCCCGACCCCTGGCTTTGGCGTTCTCTAGGCTTGTCCTGGGCCCCGGCCTTCTCTGCCCTCTCCCAGGTCGCTGCTCCTTCTCTGGCTCCTGCCTGGGAGGCCCTGGAGTGGCATGGCCAGGGTGTGCTGGGCGCCTGCTGCTGGGGCTGGACTCACGGGGGCTTTTGCCTGTTGGTCCCGGACAAGCCCTGCCCAGTGGGCACCAAGCTGGGCCGGGCCAGGGGAGTACCTGTGCCCGGGATGGCGTTGGCCTCCTCCTCCTCCTCCTCCTCGTCATCATCGTCGTCATAGCCCTCCGGCCCAACGTCCGTGTCCTCGTCTTCCTCCTGCGTCACCCCTTGCCCTGCCAAACGGGGACGTCTGGGAATCTCACTGCTGGGTGGGGGGGACACATGCCCTGCCCTCCCCCACTCAGCCGCGGGCTGCTCATTTTACAGAACTGAGGCCCAAAGAGGAGAGAGATCCCCAAAGCCCTCCGGTATTCGGTGTGTGAGGGGCTGAGCCTGGGACTGGGGGAGGGGAGCCCCCAAGACCTGGCTGTGGCTGAGGATGAGCCCGGGGCAGCCCATCCACCTTCTCCACCCGGGGACCTCAGCCTCGTTCCCCAGGGCTGCGGGCTCCTGGAGTCCCAGCGGACGCTCCTCCACCCACCCTGAAGTCCCAGCGTTTCCCCTCCGCCCACCCACCCAGGGCCCAGGCCCCCGCACCTGGCCACCTGCAGAGCAGCCAGGCAAACAGGACAGCAGCGAGCGCCTTCATCCTGCCAGGACGTGGGGCACGCTCTCTCTGGGGCCTTGTATAGGGCTCCGGGCCTGGGAAGTGTGATGAAGGGCATTGCGGAGGCCTCCCTGCACCCCCGCCACCTCCAGCCTCAAACAATGGGCCTCACTCTAGGCGCCAGGCCAGGGCTGCCGCTCCCCTCCAGGACCTCAGGGGCCAGAGGGGAAGGGAAAAGCATTGTGGCCGGCCCAGGGCATCCGTCCTGAGCACCTGTGCTCTCCCAGCCGGGCCCAGGCAGGCGGAAGGTGGGCGCCAGCCACGGGAGCCAGCCGGCCTGCCCTGGGTGGAGCCCCAGGGCCTGGAGCCGCAGCTGTGTGCTGCAGGAGCTCCGAGCGGCATCCTCTGCTGCAAACCCTTGACCTTTTCCAGAAGGTTTCTCATGAAAAGCACCCCTGCTCCCACTTGGGGCTCCCAGTCACCAGCGCCCTTAGGGCCAGGCTCCTGGCTGACCCTTGCTGTCCTCTCAGCCCAGGATGCTGTTCTTGCTGGCACCAGCACGGCCACCCCTCACCTGTTTCTGCTCAGATGTCACCTCCTCTCCCACCTCGGCCCAGACCTCCCTGGCTGTCGCTGCTGACCCTGTGCCCGTCTGGGCCCCTGGAGTACCCTCGCCAGGGGCGTGGTCTCTGTGCCGAGGTGTCCGGGGCAGGATCGTGCCCTGCAGGCAGCTGAGAGCTGGGTGGGAGGCAGGGCTGTGGGCATGCAGGCCGCCTCCCTGCCCCTTGCACCACGTGATACACGGAGAGAGCACCTGTTGCCCAGCGATGGCCGTCCTAGGCCCGGGGGGGTGGGGGGGGGGTGGGCCACAGGACAGGCTCCGCAGGCCCCGTCCTGAGGGCAGGGCCGTGCTGGGCCGGAGCCCGCTGTGGTTGGCCTGCGCAGTTGGCGGGCTCGAGGCTGGGCCAGCCCCGTCGTAGCTTGGCTAGGCTGCAATTTCCCCACGTAAGTGGTGGGTGGGCCATCCCCTGCAGGTCCCCTGGAGCAGAGTGGAGCTGGGCCTGCTCCCGCTCTGGGCAAGGGAGCCTCCTGCCTCTCCGGGCCTTTGCTTCTTCACTGAGTGAGGTGACCGCCAAGGGACTGGTACAGGTCACGACCCCTTCAGTGACAGGGATGGTACTTCTCTGGCAGAGGCCCCTCTCTAGTCCCTTCCTGCCTGCTGCCCTGCCCAGCACCCTGCTCCCTGCGTCCCCAGGCCCCTCTGTCATAGCCGTGGGGACTGACCACCTCATACTCAGGGAGCACCCCGCTGCCCGATCCTCCCGCAGTACCTCCCGGCGGGGATGGACGGCAGCCCTACTGCCCTGACTGACGGCGGTCCGGCTCCTGGGTCAGCGGGGTCGTGCCCTGGCTCTCCTTGCAGCCCAGCCCAGTCGGTGCCACTCCACGCCTGGCCGGCACTGCCCTATCTGCTCCCAGGAAGGGCCGCTGGGCTCCCCCTACCCCCACAGAACTGACCACACCACAGGCCAGGCTGTTAGCCCGCTGAGGCCAGGAGCTCGGCGGCCCTGCCTGACACCTGGGAAGCCCACACCTGGGCCTCGGCTGGGCCCCGGTCTGAAGATGGAACGGCGGAAGCTCAGTGCACCCCTCCCCGCCCAGGCACCTCTGCTCTCAAGTCCCCAGGGCAGGGCTGTGGCACCAGGGTCACTTCAGAGCTCCCATCCTGCAGGGCCTCTGCCCCTGGGCTTGGCATCCTCTAGGCTCAGGCTTCCTCCATGGGCCGTAGCCACACCCCCAGGGGCCCTTCTTGGGCAACCCTCCACCCCAGCTCTGCCCACAGGCCCCTGCATGGGGCTCTGGCTTGCCTGCTCTGCCCAGCTCGGCTGGGCTGGCTCCCGTGGCTGGCCCCTGTGCACGCTGCTGGCTCTGGGTTCCCTCTGCCCTTGGGGCCTTCAGGAGTCACATGGCCCTTTCTGGCAGCTGCAGTCCTGGCTCTTAGCTCAGCGATCGCCATGAATGGGGATGTCCGGCCACCCACACTCCCTCCCGCCTGACAGCTGGGGGGCGGGGGCGGGGAGGAAGGCTTGCGGGCAGCACAGCTTCTGTGTGCTGAGGTGGGCTGCTGCCTTCTCCGCTGCATGGCCCCTGCCCGGGCCCTGGGTCCCAGCTCTGCCCCTCCCCTCCTCCTTGGCCCTGACCTCTGGGGATAGCGAGGTGAATGAGAGTGAGACCTGTGCATGCTGGTCCCTGACAGGGGTGTCGGGGAGGCTTGGGGAGGGCGCCTGGAGCAGGGATGTGGGTGACGGAGTTGGCCTGTGAGGAATGACTCACATGCATCTGAGCGAGGCCGGGGGTCTGGCCAGGAGTGAGCCAGGAGTGGGCCTGCTGGGACACGGGCTGCAGCAGTGCAGGCCCTCACGGCGCTCTCCCTCTCAGGCGTCACAGAGCCAGTTCTGCCAGAGAGAGGGGCTTTCTTTTTCGAGAGAGCTGGTGGCCCATGCAGGAGCCGTGAGGGCCTCTGACCTGGGTCCCCGCAGTGCCAGGCGGGCCCTGTCTGAAGTGCGGAGACACGAGCCCTTTTCTTCCCTGGGGTGCAGCACTTAGGCAGGAAGTGGCTCCCAGAACAAGCAGGGCGGTGGGGCTGCTCAGAATGGCCTCTGAGGCTGGAGGGCTTGGCCAGGCCTCTGGGAGCCCGAGCGCCCCATGGGCTGGGGAGCAGCCGGGAGGGAAGAGGCTGGTGGGCCCAGGGCCCAGGGCCTGTGGCCGTCCACCAGGGGCTTTCCCGCCCATCTAAACTCAGCTCTGGCTGCCACTCCCAGGCAGCCCCTCCCTGGCACCAGGCCAGGAAGGCCCCTTTGGCCTTTGACCTCTTCGCGCACTCCCTCCGCCCCCGCACCCGGGCTGTGTGCTGGCCTAGGCAGCTGCGCAGTGCCAGGTGCGAAGTTGGCTCCCACCCCTGCCAACACCGAGCCCCCTTCCCGACTGCACTTCCCGGCTGTCCTCTACCTCACCCTTACCAAACCCCAGTCCTAGGGACAAAAGCCTCAGGGCCAGCAGACATGGCCCACCACGGTTCGAGTCCCAGACCCGGTGGCTTGAAACTCCAGCCAGGCATATATGTGTGTGTGCCCAAGACCGGGGGAGGAGGATGGAGGAGGCACTAGTTGTGGCCATCCCTCCCTGGGGGAGTGGTTTCTCATTTTCCCTCTCACTGTCTCTGGTGAATGCATGTGCCCTAAGGCCAAAACCTCTAAAAAAAAAAAAGAAAAGAAAAAAGAAATAAAAGCTTCTGAGTTTCAGGCGGGTGGCGTGGTGGTTAAGGGCACTGGACTCCCATATGGCTGACTGTGGTTCGAGTCCCAGACCTGGTGGCTTGCTTTTTCTCTTTCCCTCTCTCTCTCTCTCTCTTATTCTTACTCTGTCCCTCTCTGTTCAAAATTTAAAAATTAATAGATAAATAAATTTAAGTAATTCTTAAAGAAAAAAGTCTCTGAGTTTCTCCTGGGAAGAGAAGCCCCGATCTCCGAGTCCAAAAGCAAGCTCTCGGCAGCTGAGGCACAGCGAGCGCTCTCCACGGTCCTGCCATCCCAGTAGCGAGGACACTGGTAGTGGTCCCCGACATACAGCCACACTGCTCTGCCCCGACTGACGACCTGCAGCACTCCCAGCCTCCCACGCAGTGTTGGATGGAACCTCAAGGGCCTGGATGGGGCTGGGGAGGAGACTTGGCTGTCCCCAGGGTGCCCTGGACATCTGAGAGTCCTCCCGCCACTTGCTGGAAGTCTAGCCTTCCCTGCTGTCGGAAGGGGCGCCCCAGTGGACTCTGGCTGGTTGGAATGGAGGGGACTTGACAACGGCCTGGTGGAGCCGTGGGCTGGCAGGGAAGGCTGAGCAGCAGGGGCCCCCAGCCCGCAAGAGTGGGTCGTGGTGCTCACCTTCGCCAAGGCTCAGGGGTCACACAGCACCGCTCGGAGTCCAGGGTCAGGCAGGCACTGCCCTCAAGCCGCTACCCCAGAGTTGTCTCCTGGGAGGCATGGTGGGCTCAGGACCCCCATACAGCAGGACCTGCCTGCAGCCTGCAGCTGGGAAGCCGTCCTTGCAGATGTGATGAAGGGCCTCAAGAGGTCAGCCCGGCTCAGGGTGTCCTCACGAGTGGGCGAAGGCGGTGTGAGGCACAGCAGAGCCCAGAGGGGTGTGTCGCAGGCATAGAAGGCCCAGGGCGCCAGCAGCTGGGAGGGCCGGGGAGGAGCCGGGGCTGGTGCAGAGCTCCCCGCCCAGGCTGGACTCCCCTCCGGCTCTGCAGGCCTCTTCCAGGGCTTGGCGGGGCAGCAGTGCCAGGTGCACGGGAGCAAGGCCGCCATGGTCTTTCACTCTTGCGGGCAAAGCCCGACCTGGCCCCGACCCCGGGCCTGGGGACTTCCTGAGGTGGTGGCTCCCGGCCTCCCCCGGGTGCCCTCCATGTCTGCTGTGAGCTGGGACAATTTGGAGCCTGTGCCTCGGCTCTGTGCGGGGGTGGGGACAAGGCCCTCAGCTAAAGCACGGTAGGCGGCTGGCCAGAAAAGCCCTGGGACGAGGTGGAGGGCGTCCTGTCGGCAGAGAGGACCCGCTCAGAGGTTTCCTACCTCCTGCCACAGAGGAAGACGCATGTGCAGGTCACCAGCCACGTGTCCCGCAGTCAGTCGCCACCTGGTGAGCTGGCACAGGACGCTGGTGCCCCACGCCCCAGCCCCGATCCGGGTCCTGGTACTGACTGCCCCGACTGGCAGATGGGGGGAGGTCTGGCTGGCGGTGACAGCCTGCAGATCCTTGCTCTGGGGACAGGGAGCCGTGAGGGCCCCGTGGAGGTGTGTCTCTTGCACTGCTGACGTTGGGAAGTAGCCTAGGGGAGGTTCCAGCCCCTGAGCTAGAGGGCAGGGCTGGCCACGACTGTGTGCCACCTCGCCCTGGAACCCCTGGGCCTTCGGAGTGCCCGGGACAGAAACAGCGTTGGCTGGGCCTGGCCTGACCCTTCCCCAGGTGCCCAGCTCTTCCAGCAAGGGTCAGGACCCAGAGGGCGAGCCACTGCAGGACGCTATGTCCGAACCTGGCCTGCCAAGCCTCTGTCCCTGCTGAGGGGCTGGCGCCCCCGGGGGCTCCGTCCTCAGTGCATGTGACGGCACCTCGGCTCCACCAGGTCGCCTGCTGAGTGCTCCCCTTAAACAAGATCGCTGCTGAGGGTGTCTAGACCGCATGCACAGCCCTTGAAGGAGGCAGCCTCCAGGTGTTTGCTGACGTGGGGTAAAACTTTGTAAACTCTCGGGCCCCCAAGCTTCGGGTGTGAGCGGTTGAAAGGGGGTTGGTGTCGGGCAGCAGAGCAAGCCCCGACCAGCCCTGCTCCATGGCCGAGCCCGTGGAGCCCTTGCACGGCCGCCCCGAGGGTGTGGGCAGCTGGCACTGAGCTGGGGTGGTGCGCACCGTGGACCTGCCGGAGGAGGTGGACTGCAGATCGGAAGGCCGCACTTTCACTAGCCAAGCTTCTGGAAGCCACCTCCGCAGTGTCGGCCCAAGTGGAAGAGCTGGCCTCCAGGAGCACAGAAAACGCAGGCTCCCTCCGCACCTGGCGGGACCTCCCGAGGGAGGGCTATGGCTGTGAAACCCGGCCGCTGCCGGCCGTCCACACAACGCCTGCGCCCTCGTGTGGTCCACGCTGCTCCGTCCAGCTGTTCTGTGAACTCGGAGTGAGATTTTAGTTTTCTCGACCTTGGTGACGGCAGCATTCCGGTGCTTTCCGTGCCACGGTGTGGGTGTGTGCTTCCCCTTAAACACTCGGTGCAGTCCTGCGTGGAAGGGAGCATCACTAGCAGATTCCGTCAGCGGTGCCGCGGCATGGCCAGCAGCCAGCCGTGGGGACGGCAATTCTGTTCTGCACGAAGATGCAGAGCCAGCAGAGCTCGAAGTTGCGCTTCATCTCGGGGACCAACGAAGATGGCGGTAATGGAGGTCGCCAGTGACTGGTAGACCCAGCCCCACGGGTCCAGTTAGAACCCAGGCTGGTGTCTCACTCCCGTCTAAACCAGCACTCACAGCACGACTCGGTGTTCATGGAGTAAAAGAGT
Source organism: Tupaia tana (assembly GCA_026018925.1). Taxonomy (NCBI): domain Eukaryota; kingdom Metazoa; phylum Chordata; class Mammalia; order Scandentia; family Tupaiidae; genus Tupaia; species Tupaia tana. Next base: position 93,131,661 of record JAKSZU010000008.1, on the reverse strand, counting down.
TGATGAATATGTAAAAACCATGTTTTCACATTTTTAGCATGAAGACTGTAATTGTCTCTATAAAAAATATGAGTCAGAACTTCACTGAAGTAAAGCTTGTACATTTTAGCTTTAACTATCGTTTTTAAAGATAGGCGATGCACGTCTTTTGTCCGTGACGTGTCTGTGTTTGTGTGTTTTGGCTAGAGGGTGTATGTGCGTCCCAAGATGGAGGGAGCAGAGACGGCACCCCACCCCGCAGGGAGTGGCCATGCAGTCCCGCCTCCATCTCTCCTTTCAGGGTTTCGGGGATTTGGGGCACTTGCGCCTGGCGTGTTCTTTTAAGCCGCTGGCTCCAGGACTCTAACCTTGGGGTTGACCATGTGGGATGTGGGTACCTTAATGACGAGGTCACAGAGAAGGCCCTATGATACTTTTTAAAAAAGACTTCAGGGGACCAGCAGTTGGTGTAATGGCTATGTTGTTGGACTCCCATGTAGTTGACCACAGTTCGCGTCCCGGACCCGGTGGCTTAAACTTACACCGGGTGCGTGTGCATGTGTGCCCAAGATCCCGAGAGGAGAATGGAGGAGGAGGGATTGCAGTATGGCCATCCCCCCTGGGGGGTGATTTCTCGCTTTCTGTCTCTCTGTCTCTCTCTGGCGAGCGCACGTGCCCTATAGCAAAACCTCTCCAAAAAAACACGAGAAAAAATAAACAAAAAAACACACATGTATGGTGTGATTTCTATACCAAAGAGATGCATCTTTGAGTGTTAGAAAAATACTTTTCTTGGGACCAGCAGTTAGCGTAATGGCTATGTTGCTGGACTCCCACGTAGTCGACCGCGGTTCGAGTCCCGGACCCGGCGGCTTAAACTCACGCCGGGCGCGTGTGCGTGCGTGCCCAAGATCCCGAGAGGAGAATGGAGGAGAAGGGATTGCGGCGTGGCCATCCCCCCTGGGGGGTGATTTCCTGCTTTCTATCTCTCTGTCTCTCTCTGTCTGTCTGGCGAGCGCATGCGCCCTATAGCAAAAACCTCTCAAAAAAAAAAAAAAAAAAAAAAGAAAAATACTTTTCTTGTATGTCCTGAAAATTGCTATTTTCAAAATTTGTGAAAATAAATTCTTATTATTAAAAGCAAAAAAACACAAAACAAAACAAACTTTGTACACTTTTTGCTGTCGAGCCGTCCCCTTGCAAGTTAGCAGACACCTGCCTGCGGGTGAGACTGACTGCCGTTGGGTGTGGGGTCCCAGGGTCCGGACGCTGTCACCTCCCCGGCTGTGCCCGGTGGTCCCCAGTCCCACTTTCCCTGGTCTCTGCTGAAAACAGGCAGCGCGGAGCTGTCAGCTGACAGTGCGGAGGGCGGTGTGGGCACAGCGCGCTGCGAGCACGTCACCACGACGGCGCTGCCCTGCGTGTCCTCCTGTGCCTTGGCTGTGGGCAGGAGTACATGGGGTGGGCGCGGTACTCCCCGGGCATCCTTGTGGGTCTGGGGACGCAGTCCGACAGACGGGCCGTGGCGGGGCGGTGTGGGCAGGAGACTGGGACTCACGTCAGAGCTGGTGGGGACGGACTCAGCCGAGGGGAGAAGCGAAAGGTCCTTAGCTCCACTGCAGAGGCCCCGCTGCCAGGCTGCGTCTGGGCCGAGCCGGGACACTGACTCTGCCGCCGTCCTTCCTCGTGCTCCAGGGCTACAAGAATGGCCGTCCTGAGTCCCTCCCAGAGCCCCTCCTCACACCAGGTGACCGCGTGGGTCTTTCAGCTTGTCTCACCCCGGGCACCGCGTTGCCACAGTCTCCTCTGTGGGAGCTGGCTGGGCTCCCCCTGCCTTCCACGTGGGCCTCAGCCGGTCGGGACGCTGGCCCAGCCCCAGCCCCAGCCCCGCACCCCTGCTCTCCGGCTCACACCACCCTGGTGCCTGTTCCTATAGCTCCTGGGTTCCCAGTGGCCCACAGCAGAAATGGAGCTTGGTGGAAAGCTGCTGGGTAGCTTGTCACCTCAAGGAGAGAGGGCACAGTTGGCGCAGATAGGCGGCAACTCACGCCAGCCCAGGCACGGTGCTACCCTGGATGCTGTACCGTGGCCGTGGCGCAGGCCTCGTCAGCAGTCCAGCTGCCCCGGGGCCTGCGCTCGGTGAGGGTCTGCAAGGCCCCCTGCCCTGGTGTCCGTGAGCAAGGCCGTGGCCTGGGGGCTCTCATTGGTGGGCTCCGTGGACACCACGCCTTCCCACATACACCCCTGGCTGCTGGACAACAGGGACCTCTCGACTGGCAGCCCCCCAGGCTGCAGGGAGGCCAGAGTCGGCCGGCCGCTCTCCCAGCCATGGAGATGCCGCCGTCTCCCCAGGTCTGGCTGGGCGTCCCTCGTGCCCATTCCGTAGGCCTCGGCTGAACGTGGTCACCTCTGTAAAGCCCCGTCTCCACACGGGCACGGGGAGGACCTCGCATGACGCCCCACGACTCCCTCGGCCCTCCCGGCCTGCGTCTGAGGCTGCACAGGCACGGAGGCCTGCTGGCTCAGAGCTGGGGGCCTCTGTCCCCGAATGGTCCCTAAGACTGCGACCATTCCTGGGAGTGGCGTGTCCTGGAGCCCCACAGAGGCACAGAGAGCAGCACAGGGACGGCCTAGTACCTCCTGTCCTCCTCTGTCCACTCCCCATCGCCACGCTGCTGGCCAACCAGGATCAGAGGCAGCAGGTGTATGTGACAGGACATGTCCTGCCAGTGGTGGCCCAGGGGGCAGTTCTGGGTCCAGCTTCGGGCCTGAGAGGAAATGAGTGCGTTGTGGGTCTCTGTGCACTTGCTAAGTCTCCCCTGCCCTGCGTCCTTGTCCTTCCTCCTTCATAGAAAACTCTGGCAGCTGCCTCCCTTTCCTAGTGCACAGGACACCTCAGCCCCGCCCACAGCCCCTCTAGGCCCCGCCCACTGCACTGGGGCACAGGTTGAGGGGGTCCTGGGTTCCCAGTGTGCCTGGGCCATGGAGGAGGGAGCCAGGGTACCTGTGGATTACAGAATCAGGCAAGCCTGACCTGGGCAGACAGCCCCCCAGTCCCTACTGCTGTGAGGTAGACCTTCCGGCTGGCCTTCTTGGTGATGGGATGATGTTGGGGTGACCGGATCTGATTTGCTCTTTTGGAGGACATGGCATGTGGGTCTGGACTGGGAGTCAGGGCTGTGGCAGCATTTTAGGGACACAGAGGTAACTGGGCTCCCGGGTGGCTCTGTCACGCCCTCCCGGCAGGGGCCACTGCATCCGGGACTGTGGCCAGGCAGCCCTGTGAGAGGTGGGCTGTAGCTTTGAGGTTGGCTCTGGTGCCAGGCGCCTACCCAGACACCTGACTTCAGAAAGGCCGGCGGCGCTTTCGTCTAGCTCCGCCGAGGAAGGAGCCTGTGGGTGGCGGTCAGTGACCGCGGGGTGTCTAAGGTGCTCCAGGTACTGTGGCTGTCTTGGCCCTTCTCCAGCATGAGGCGTCCCTTGCTACATGGACGGTTGCTATATTTTTGGCTGCAAATTAGAGAAAAACCTGATTCAAAATTACTATCTATAAAAAATGTGTCAGCTACAACAGGCAGCCTCGGGGCAGGGATGGCGAAGGTTGGTTTTGCGTCTTAGCAGAAGGGCTCAAGGGTCCATCTGGCCACGCTGCCACGCTCGGTCCTCTGGAGGACCCCCGCGCTCCGCCACGAGCGCAGAACGGCAGCAGCACTTCCGGGCATGGCACACATGCCGGCCGGAAGAGGGAGCTCACCTCTCCACGCCAAGACTTTGTCCGTTCTTACGTGGGACAGACACACAGACAAACGCGCACATCGTGAAGATAGCTTGGTGCATTTGGGGAAGCTGACCGTTGGCCTCCAGATGACAGCAGCTGTTAGCACACAGGAGGCCCCTTCGTGGACCCCTCCGGGCGACCCCGTGCTGTTCCCACGTCCTAGGCTGGAACTGCAGTCACAGCAGGTGATCTTTCCGTCTGGCTTCTTCACTCGAGGTACGTAAGCTTGTGAGGCTCATCTGGGCCATTGTGTGGCCTGATAGCATTCATTTCTTTTTTCTTTCTTACAAAAATTTGCTACAGGGCATGTGTGCTCCAGAGAAAGAAAGAGAGAGGGAGGGGGAAAGTGAGAAAGCACCCCCAGGAGAGAGGGCCACGGTGCAGTCCTCTCCCCCATTCTCGAGGGATTCTGGGCACACATGCACACGCGCCCAGCTTATTTTTTGAGCTGCTGGGTCTGGTACTCGAACCGTAGTTGGCCACGCATCATCCAGCACTCTAACCACTGTGCACGGGCAGGCCTTATTTGTTTCTTTTATAGGTAGGTGCAAAAGCAACTGTGGTTTTAGACTGAATTTTAAATTATTATAACTAGGCTCAAACACATCCTTGTTAATCAAAACAGAAACCATCTTGATCAACGCCATTTTTGCCAATGAGAAATACGTTTGTTTACTCCTGTAGTATAAAAACCCGCGCTTCGGGACTCGGCCAACTCTCGGAAAGCGTCCTCTGCATCCTGCCGGTCGTGGGAGCGTTTTCTCTGCCAATGCTGAGATGCTCGAAGAAGCGGTAGTCGGTGGGCGAGCGGGCGGGTGGGTACCGCCATGAGGCCAAACCTCGTGGCCAGATGGTTCAGCTTTCGAAGCGTTGGTTGTGTGACGAGCGGCCGGGCGTTGTCGCGGGGAAGTCGGCCTCTCTGCTGACCGCCATGGGCCGCAGGCCTTGCAGTTCTCGGCGCGTGGCATCGATTTGCTGAGCACTCTGGGAGAGCTAAGGGAGGGGTCAGCCCGCACGACAGTGGCCGCGACCTTGGAGCTGTCTCAGCCCAGCCACGGAGCTGCCCATCACTGGGTGTCGTATGAAACCCACTTGTCATCACACGCCACAGTCCGAGGGAGAAATGGCTCCGTGTGTAGAAAGAGAAGGTGACACTTCAAGATGACGTTTCCGCGATTTTCTGCCAGCTCACGAGGCGCCACTTACCGGGCTTCCCCACCCCCCATTTGCTCGCGTCACCAACGGCACAGATGGCCGCGCGTTCCTCAGCAACCGGGCGTTGGCTGGAAGAGGATCAGTTTCCGTGATGGCACGCAGTTTGTCACCGGCAGCCTCCGGGGGCGGCCCCTGCGCTTGTAGCCTTCAGCGTGAATTGTCTTCGCGGCTTCATGACCCGTATGAACCTCAAATAAGAAAATCACTCGAATTTGCTTTCGTCTAACATTATTTCCATACTCTAAAACACACATAAAATAAACATCAAGCAACATGTCATTAGCAGAAAAACGTAAAGCAAGAGACGTGCATTAAAATGTATAAAGGGCCAGCAGTTCGTACGGTGGTTAAGGTGCTGGACTCTCACGTGGCTGACTACGGTTCAAGTCCCGGACCTGGCGGCTTGAAAATCATGCCAGGAGCACATGTGTGCGTGCCCGGAATCCCGAGAGAACGGAGGAGAAGGGGTTGCTGAATGGCCATCCCCCCTGGGGGGTCATTTCTCACTTTCCTTCTCTCAGTTTCTGTGTGTCTGTCTGTCTCCAGTGAGTGCATGCACCCTATGGCAAACAACCTAAAACAAAAGATGTACAAAATAACCTTATTTATTTAAGAATGTGTCCAATATCAAATGGCAAATTTCAACCGTGCAAAACTGCAATTCCTTTTGCACCAATGTAACTGCTGTGTGATACTGTGACATGCCACGGCCACCCTTCCTGCAGCGGAAGGGTTTTGGGTAATTTTCGGCTGTTTCGGATACTCTGCTATGAACACCCTCCTACCGTCTTCCTAGTCCTTTCATCAAAACAACTGACATGTACTGTGTACAGAGCTGTGGCTGGAATGTCTGTCCTTGCCATAACTCATGTCGAGGTTTAATTGCCAATGTTACAGTGTTGGGAGGGCGTAAGAGGTCACTAGGCCGTGAGGACCCCGCCCTTGGGACTGGGTTTAATGCGGTTATAAAAGGGCTTATGGGAGGGGCTGTCTTCTTGACCTTCCACCTCTGCTATGTGAGGGTTCACCTTCTGCCCCTCCTCAGACATAGCATGCAAAATGCCATCTTGGAAAAAGAGCACTCCTTACCAGACACAGCCTGCTGGCATCCGGGCCTTAGATGCGCCGCCTCCGGACCATGACCCAGCCGGTCTCCACCCGTTATAAACTGCCCAGCTCAGCTACTCAGCGCAGCCAGGTTAGGGCAGAGCTTAGGTGTGCGGATTCTCAGCCTGTATCTGATGTCGGTCGGTAGGTAACATCGCGACGTGACATGTTGCCAGCTCCGCCTCCCTTCTCTGGAATGTCAGTCCCCTCGTGCTTGTCACTCTTCCAGCTTTCTGTCACCTTTACAAACACGGCTTCTATAATTTATCTGGCTTTCTGTCATGCTGGGAGAGACGTCGGCCAAGTGTCTCTTTTTGAGTGAGGAAACTCTGGCTTGCGTCTTTTTGGTGAGTTGTCACTTTCACACATGGACCCAGGAGGCCCTGGGTGGCCCCTTGCCCCTGCCTTCCACATAGTCAGAAAAGCATGCTGGGTCCTGCGGTGAATGACTCCCAGGGAACATCGGGGAGCGGAGGGGGGGCACGCGGGGCTGAGGCCCTAATGCAGACACAGGTCACAACTCTGCAGCCATGTGGTGACCGAGGCCCCCCAGCTCCCGTGAGGGCTCAGGCTGGCCTCATCCTCTGGAGTCGGGCTCCCTTGCAAACGACTGCAGGTAAAAAGACTTTCTTAGTGCTCAAGATTTGTTCCAGAGGACAAATGAGAGGGAGAGAAAGGGGTGGGCCTGGGGCCTGGGCTGGAGGGGAAGGGATGGCTGATCTGCAGCGGGCGGCAGAGGGACACAGGGCTGACGCGCTCGCCTTCCCTGAACTCCCAGGTGGGTCGGCAAGATGGCGACACAGCGCGGCAGTAAGGAGAGGGCTTGGGGGGTTAAAGTGCTCGGGATCGGATCAGGATGGCTGGTCCGGGCCTGAACCAGCCGGCGCGGCGCTTTGGAGACTTGACGGCTTCTGCCTGAGGTAGAGGGAACGTGCGGGAAAGGAAGGGGGTGGCCGAGAGAGGCCGTGCGGAGGGCCCCCGAGCTGGGCGCCGCGCGAGAGGCGGGCACAAACCCGAGCCGCGGAGAGGCGTGGGCGGGACCGCCGGGGCAGGTGGCGCGCCGAGCCGCGGGGTGGGCGGGCGCCAGGCGCGGGCAGCGGCGGGAGCGAGGGGGAGCCCGGGCCGGGCCGCGGGAGGCGGCGGGGGGCGGGAGATGCCCGCGCTCTGCGCGCTGCAAAGGGACGTCGCCGCCGCCGCAGCCGAGAAGCGGCGCTAGAGCCTCTGCAAAGACCCGCGAGGGACCGACTGGCGCCCGCTCAGCGCCAGGAAGCTTCGCCATGGCAACGGGCGGGGCGCTGGGCCTCCGCGGAACCTGCCTCCCTCCTGCGGGCTGCGTGGGCGGCGTCCCGGCCCGAGGCAGGTGAGGAGAGGCCACAGGGGGCTGCTCGCAGCAGCCAGGGCCGCACTGGGGCCTGGAGGGGCTGCTGGGCGCACAGGGGCCCTCGCCGTCGGGACGGCCGCTCGGAAATTTCCCGGGACGTCAGCCGCCCCTCCTGCAGAGCAGAGGCGGGCGCGCCGTGTGCAGCCTGGGCTGCGCGGTTCCCAGGAGAAAGGAGTCGACGGACTGGGGGCTTGGGACTGAAGAGGGAGGGGGCACAGTGTCTCCTGAGGGCCAGGAAGGCCAGGGGGATGGATGGCAGTGACCCCCTCCTTTCTTTTTTGTTTTTCTTTTTGAAGTTTTTGCCATAGGGCGCGTGTGCCTGCCGGAAAGAGAGACAGTGAGAGGATACCCGAGAAATCACACCCCCCCTCAGGGGGGCTGATGGCCGGGCTGCAATCCCTTCTTTTCCATTCTCCTCCTGGGATTTTGGGTACACATGCGCACACAAGCACCTGGCATGATTTTCAAGCCTCTGGGTTCAGAATTCAAACCGTGGTCCCACATGTGGGAGTCCAGAGCCTTAACCACTATGCCATCTGCTGACCCCCCTCCATTCTTTTTTTTTTATTTTTTGAGAGATTTTTACTGTAGAGTACTTGCGCTCTCCGGAGAGACAGAGAGAGATGGAGAGAAAGAAAGTGAGAAATCACCCGCTGGAGGTGGCCACATTGTAATCCCTTCTCCATTCTCCTCTCAGGATTCTGGGCACGCGTGCACATGTGCCTGGTGTGTTTCACGCTGCCAGGACTGGAACTCAGTCCACTGTTGGCCACGTGGATGTCCAGCGCCTTAACCACTACGCTACCTGCTGGCCCTTTGCAGCCACATCCTCCCCTCCTAAGAATGTGGAGGGCTCCCATGGGGCTCCCAGCCCCCATCCTTCCAACCTGGCCCCTGGGGCTGAGACTCCTGGGGTGGGGATGGAGCTGGCCAGGTGCAGAGGGGAAGCGCCCTGCAGGGGAGCAGGTGGGGGGGCAGGGCCTCGAGGAGACCACATCCACTGGGGAGTTTGTACTCGCTGTGGGACGGCTACACTGGCTGGGGAACACCTGTGACAGAAGACCTTGCACCTGCCGGATGCAGCGTGAGGAGAATAAGCCGAGCAGGTGGCAGGGGTGGGCACGGGCACCACGGTGCACTGGATAGGCAGGAAAGAAGCGCGTCAGGCCCTCACCCACTCTACCAGCAGTTACCTCTCACGTGAGGGACGTGAGGGACACTGTCCCACTTGAGCGGCTGACATGCCAGACAGACAGCAAGCCGAGCGCCTGCTGTTACGGAGACGCCTGTGCCCGGATTAGAGAAAGACCAGAGAAAGGCCAGCTGCCCCAGAGCTGCTGCAGCCTGAGGTGAGTGTAAGTGCCAGGAGAAGGCCGTCACAACAGTGAGTGGGTGCCGGGGTGCCGCAGTGGCTGCAGGCCTTACACGCCTCGCCCCTGGTCAGGGAGGGCAGCGCGTGAGGAGCCAAGGAGCCAAGGAGCCTGAAGGTGGATTCTCTGCACAGCATGGGGTCCCTTGGTTCCAGAAGCGGGGCCAGGAGAGGCTGGAGGGGTCTGAGTGAGCTGCTCAGGGGGGCTGCAGGGCCCCGGGGCATTTCTCTGCCTATGGGCAGTGCACTGGCTTCATCCTGCACAAGCTCCTGAGGGGCCCGCCTGCGTCTCTGTGTGCGGGGGCTTTCCAGAGATGGGGACCCACACATTGAAATGGTTGATGAGGCCCCTCCCCAGAGCCAGACCTCCACCCCAGAGCCAGGGCCCCCATCCTCAGAGGCCAAGATCCCACCTTAAAACCCAGGCCCTGTGGGGCGGCAGGTCACCGAGTGGGGGGCTGATTGACCAGGACGAGCAGCCTCTGTGTTCACCTGACGTTCCTCAGTAGTTCAGCTGAACTTCGAAACAACCCACACTGTTCCAGCTGGCAGAGGTGACCTCACTGAACCCCAGGCCCAGGAGTACGTCCCAGGAGCTCACGTGTTCTCACACTGGGGTGGCCTCCAGGCTAGGCGTCTGCTCACCGCTCCAGGGAGGTCCAGGTGGAGCTGGCCACAGCCCCAACCTCCGGACCGCAGCCTCCTTGGAACCACTCAGCCAGGACCCTGCAGCCCTGTGAGTCTGGGGGCTGGAGTGGCCTGGGTGGGGAGCGAGGCCGGCAGACGATGACCTCCTGAGTGCTTTCTGAACATCCTGGCCCCGGGCACCCCACACCCCAGTACACCTCGGATTCTCCTTTCCTTCCACTATGGCTTGACCCCAGCAGAGACCGTGAGGACTGGGCCTCTGCCCTGTTCTGAAACTCCAGGGTAGGGACATCCGGGCTGCCCTGCAGCTACCTGGGGCCAGCCCTGGCGAGCACCTGCCCCAGTGCAGGTGCAGGTGGCCCAAAGCACCCCAAGCCTCATCCCAGCCACCTGGGTTCCCTGGAGTATGGCGCCCCCTTTCCGTCACCTGGGAGAGCCTGTGCACCAGGGGCTGCAGATTCCCCTGAAGGCGGGTCCAGGCGGGTGTCTGGATGGACTCCCCATCTGGCCCCCCAAGATTTGCAGCTGGAAACTTGCTCAAACAGTTGGCTTCCACTCACCGGCGGGCGATGTGACCTCCCACTTTCTAGGGGAGCCCTCCAGCTGAGAGAAGCTGGTCGGCTTCACAGGCCTCCCACAGTCCGAGATCGCGTGTCGTGCGTAATGGGGGCTGCCTGCCCTGTCTGGCCTCGGGGTACCCACCCCACCTGTGGAAGAGTGATACCTGCCCCATGTTCCGCCTCCCAGGGCCCCCTCACGAACTTGGGCCTCCTGCTCCAGGTTGCTTGCAGACCTCCAGCTGGTGTGGACTGAGCTCAGCCAGGGCCCCACCCTGAGTGCCAGGCATGTGGAGCTGAGCAGACAGGGTGGGTGTGCCCTGGGCAGAGGGGTGGCCAGATGGGCCAGTGGAGCTCCGCTCGCCAGAAGAAACGCAGGCTGCAGGCAGGCGGGCTCTCCAGGCTGGCAGGCTGGGAAGAGGCTGAACGGGGGCTTGGGGGTGGGCACTCAGGGTGGACAGGAGCCCGGCCAGCCCTGGGACCAGGACAGGCAGAGGAGCCGTGGCTCAGGGCCCAGGGTGTGCTCCCATGCTCACCGCCTTGCCCCTTGGACAGGGGTGGGCGGAGGTGACCAAGCCCCAGCACGTCTGCCAAGCTCAGGGCTGTTGTACTCTGGGAGAAGCTGGGAAGAGACCAGGGGTGTCCTGCGGGCAGAGGGTCCTCTCCTGACCAGCCCCAGAGCAGAGGCAGGTGGCTGGTGAGAGAAGCAGGAGCACAGTCGGCAGAGGACAGCGACAGTCACTCAGGACAGACAGGGAGGGAGGGCAAAAGGAAGGACAGCCAGAAGACGGACCGCAAACCGGGCCTGTAGGACAGACTCATTTCCCGGGAGGTAAAGGGCCCTTCAAACTTTATGTGGAAATAACAGGGAAACGGAGGAACAGACGTTTCCGGAGGGACCCATACACATGTCTCAACTCCACAGAAAATGCTTAACCCCCGTCTTGGAAAATGTCAGATAAGACGGCACCGAGACCCCATTCCTCAGCATCAGAGGATGAGCTCCGGAGTCTGGGTGTCACAGCAGGCCCGTTCTGGGCACGGGGGTAGACTCCGCGACCGCCACGGAGAGAAACTGCCCCTGCCTTGCAAGGTGGTAAACAGGTCACCCGAGGCCCGTCAGGAGTCCGTCTGGAGGGTGTGCTCCAGGGTCACCTGACGGGCCCTGGGTGCTCTCTGCAGTGCTGACAGAGTCCTGGCCGCGGGCTCCTGGGTCTCCGGTGCACACCCTATGGGGCCGGCGGCGTGAGATGGAGTGAGTGTCTCTGGGGCCCACAGGGAGCCGCCCCAGGCTGCCGCCTGCTGAGGAGGCCAGGAGGGCTGGCGCTGTTCGGTGTTCCTGGTGAGATGGGGGCGCAGGTGCCGAGGCTTGTCCCTGACTGTGAGCAGGGACGGTGAGAAGATTAGGCTTCTAGGGACTGGCAGGCGCCGTGGTGGTTAAGGCACTGGATCCCACGTGGCCAACACCACAGCGGGAGTCCGAAAACCAAGGGGTGTGTGGTGTGTGTGTGTGTGTGTGTGTGCCTGTGCGCACGTGCCCACATCCCGGGAGGAGAGTGAAGGACAAAGGCCAGCCCTCCTAGAGGGGAGATTTCTTACTTTTCCTCTCTCTCTCTGCATGTTCCCTATGACATCCTTAAAAACAACAACCAAAAAACCCTTGGGACCAGCAGATGTCATAATGAGTACGTCGATGGACTCACACGTAATTGACTGCAGTTTGTGTCCCGGACCTGGTGGGCTTAAACTCATGCTGGGTGTGTGCGTGAACCCCCAGAGGAGAATGGAGAAGAGATTGCAGGTGGCCATCCCTCCTGGGGAGTGATTTCTTGCTTTCTGTCTCTCTGGTAAACACATATGCCCTATACCAAAAATCTCTCAAAACAAAACCAAACCCCCAAACAAAACAAAAAAAGAAAGGCTTAATTCACGGTCTTCTTATTCATCATGTTTGGGTCTTTATTTTGAAACTATTACATATACATCACAGAGTGAAGCAAGTAAGTATGTAAATCTTGAGAGAAAAAGTTTTGAGCATAAACGTAAAGAAATACAAGTTTAAAAAAATCAAAGAAGGGCCAGCAGGTAACACAGTGGTTAAGGCGCTGGACTCCCAGATGGTCAAGCATACTTCGAGCCCAGGACCTGGCGGCTTGCTTTCTCACGTTCCCTTTCTCTTTCCTTCTGTAAATTAATAATAATAATATATAATGACAACAACAACAAATAAAAAAATAATCCTTTTTATTGAGTTTTTTTGCTATAGGGCATGTGAGCTTGCCAGAAAGACAGAGAGAGACAGATTGATAGAAAGTGAGAAATCACCCCCCAGGGGGGATGGCCATGCCACAATCCCTTCTCCATTCTCTTCTTGGGATCTTGGGCACGCACGCACATGCACCCGGCGTGAGTTTAAGCCACTGAGTCCGGGACTCGAACCGCAGTCGACTACATGGGAGTCCAGCAACATAGCCATTACGCCAACTGCTGGTCCTTAAATAATCCTTTTTTTAAAAAATCAAATAAATTAAATAAAAACCCAGAAATCCTAAACTTGAGCGGAAAAAAGGTGAATATGTGATTTTTTGTTTTCATTTTAGAAAAGGATGCTTATCTTCCTAACTTTGTTCACTGTGGAGACCTGGAGGCAAGGGAAGCCCCTCGCAGTGAGCACCTGGTGTCTGGACCGCGGGCTCTGAGTACGGCCACCAGAGAAAGAACTGGGAGCGCAGACCGGGGTCGGCCTCCGGGCAGGGCCACGTTCCCAGAGCTGCCGTGCAGCACGGCACCTGCAAAGCCTGCCCAGCAGAACGCCTGCGCTTCGCTGGACGAACTATGGAGTTCAGCCGCTCTGAAGGAAGCCTGGCGACTTGGTTTGCTATGGGACACGCAGGTTCGCACACGAGAGAAAGAAAAAGAAAGTGAGATATCACCCCCCGGGGACAGCCACACCACAGTCTTTTCTCCTCTAGTCTCCCCTCAGGGTTCTGGGTGCACACGTGGGTCGCATGGTTTCCTCAAGCTGCAGGGTCCGAGACTCAGACCGTCACGGCCACACCGCTGGCTGGCCCGGCAATTTCTAATACGGCCAAACATCTACATTGTGACATCTGGGCCTGGCAACCGTCACCAGCTGCTGGCCCAGGAAGGTGGCAGCTCAGGGGCACTGCACACATGCCCATGAACCTCCATCCAGTGGGCAGCCACCAGCAGTGCAGAGGATCAGGTGCTAGGACATGTAGCAACATGCGTCACGAGAAGTCGGACAGGAACGGGGCAGACAGTACGCTTCCTCTCTGTGAGGTCCTAGAGGAAATGGACTTGTGATTTATCTATTAATTAATTATTTATTTATTTAATTCCATTTATTATTACTATTTTTTAATTTGACGAGAGAGAGAAAGGGAAAGTGAGAAAGCAAGCCGCTGGGTTCGGGACTCAAACTGCAGTCGGCCACGTGGGAATCCAGTGCCTTTAACCACCATGCCACCTGCCAGCCCCGACTTGTGGTTTTTATTTATTTTATTATTACTATTATTTTAGAGAGAGATTTTGTTAGAGGGCATTTGCATTTGCCAGACACACCAAGTTAGAAATCGTGCCCCAGGGGGTATGGCTATACTGCAACCCCTTCTCCATTCTCCTCTAGGAATTCTGAGCATGCATATACATGCGCCTAGCTTGAGTTTGAAGCTTCCGGGTCGGGGACTCAAACCATGGTCAGCCATGTGGGACTCCAGCGACATAACCATTATGCCACTTGCTGGTCCCATTTTTTTTTTTTTTTTTTAAGAGAGATTTTTGCTATAGTGTGCATGTGCTCACCAGAAAGACAGAGAGAGACAGAGAGACAGAAAACGAAAAATCACCCCAGGGGGGGATGGCCACACCACAATCCCCTCTCCTCTATTCTCTTCTCCAGACTTTTGGCATGCACGCACACGCGCCTGGTGCGAGTTTTAAGCCCCTGGGTCCGGGACGCGAACTGTGGTTGACCTCGTGGGAGTCTAATGACATAAACATTAGTCCCAGTGGTTTTTAAACTTTCAGAACAGGTATTACCTTTGCAGAGGGGAGGAGATGCGAGTTGACTGGAAGCACGATAGGGAATTTTTGGGGTGAGGGTAATGTCTCTATTTTGAGAGGAGTTTGGGTCACGTGAGTGTAAATTTGTGAGAACTATGTAACGAGATGCTCAAGCTCTGTGCAGTTTGCTGAATGGTTTACCTCAGAACATACTCGAAGGAAGCCAGCAGATGACACTGAGTTAGGGTGGCTGGATCCCACATAGCTGACAGCGAGGTTCGAGTCCTAGACCCAGCAGCTTGAGACACATGCAAGGGGTGTGTGTGTGTGTGCGTGTGTGCCCAAAATCCAGAAGAGAATGGAGGAAAGGGGGTTGGCCACTTCCCCTGGGGGTGCTTTCTCACTTTCCTCCTCTTTCTGTCTTTGTCCCCGGTGAGCACACGGGCCCTTAGCAAAACAACATCCCCACCCTCCATAACAAAACACACGTGAGTGGTGTTAAATAGCTAGTGACACACGTGCTGCAGGCTTCAGGGCGAGATCCGCGCCTAGGCTTGCTCGGGACTATCAGGGGAGACGTGGGCAGGCAGGGGCCTGGGCAAGTGCCTGGCAGGGCAAACACGCCACACGTGCATGGACTGGTCTGGGACTGGCACTGTGGGCTCTGGTGCCGGAACCTGGGTGCTCCCCACGTGCTTCTCCCAGCTGTCTGCACACTGGGACAGTCCCTGGTGACAGGCTGGGGGAAAGCCAGCAGGGTCACCCAAGGGTGCAGGACTTCACCTGAAAGGGCTCCCATTGGCCAAAGGCAGTGCCTGCGTTTCCCTGGCCACCAGGGCAACGGCATGGACTTGGTGGTTTGAATATCGCAGGGTGTCCCCTTGTGGTTTAAGGGCAGAGGTCGAACATCTGGGTCCAGCAGGATGACCCTGGGAAGGACGGGGGGGAGGACCCTGCCCTGGTGCCTCCGGCTCCTGGTGGCTCGAGGCGCCCCTTGGCTTGTCACAGGCAACGTGACCTCTCCTCTGCACCTTCTGTTTTTTATGAGGACACTTGTCATTGGACCCAGGACCCCCACATCCAGGGGACCTCATCTCGAAGTCCCTGCTTCATCACGTCTGCAGACAGGCCACACTCACAGGCCCTGGGAGTTGGGAATGGATGTATAATTTGGGGGAACACCATTTGATCCGCTGCTACCCTGTCTGTCCCCCGCTGTCCTGGGAGTGTTTCATCCTGAGTCCGCAGCTCTCCAGGCAGTGCTGCTGTGTCTCTGCCCAGCTCACAAGTGGCCCGGCATGCAGGCGGGCCCTGGGGAGACACCTTGCTTCCTGGAACACAGGGGCGGACCCCTGAACAGGTGTACCTTCTGTGACTCCCCACATCCCGGCCGCAGACTCGGAGGGGTGCTGAGAGTGTTGGCCTAAAGCACCAGGTAGGGACCACTGGTTCCGGGGGCCCCTGCCCCTCACCCCTTGCCCTGTCACCTCTCTTCTGTGTGGTGTTGGAGCGGACAGCTGGTGGATGGCTGACACCACCCAGGGCACAGCAAAGGTGGCCTCTGCCACTGGCGTCTGGGACTGCTGCTTTCTAGCCCCTCCACAGACGCTGAGCATGTAACAGAGACCTGGGCCCAGCTGCAGGGTACCTGTTGAAATGTCCTGGGCAGGGTGAGGTCCCATTGTCCCTTTGCTGTCCCCTCTCTGGAAACAGGACTCTGGGCCAGGCAGTGAGGGGTAGGAGGCCAAGGCAAGCAGCTTCCAGCTCCCTGAGGGGCTGCTGGACGGACAGGGCCAGGGTGGCACCTGACAGTGCGTGCTGCTCGTTAAGGAAGGCCTTGCCTCCTGCTGATCAGTACAGCGGTTATTCTTGTTTGCAAAAATCCTGATAGGGCGGAACCAACCCACACACGCGGGGAAGAAGACCGAGTAGCCTGGAAACCAGGTTAGGAAGCTCTGTCTCCCTGGCAACCAAGCCAGGTGGAAAGAGCCAGGCTTCAGCTTCTTCTGCTCTCCAAGGGCCGCCCTCTCATCTCATGTTCTGGACAGCCCAGCCCCCTTCACACTCCCCGCCCCAGGTCATACACAAGCCAGGTCTCTGTCACCTGTATCGTCTTTTGCTCTGTAGCAAACCGCCCAAAATTTAGGATCTAAAACCATATTTATTCTCAGATTCTGGGGGTAAGAATTTAGGCAGGGCTCTGTGGGGGCCTTTTGCTCCTGCTCTCTCATGAGGTTGCAGTGGAAGACAGGCTGGAGCTGGGGCTGTGGGCTGGTCTGGGACTGGGCTGGGGCTGTGGGCTGTGGGCCGTGGGCTATGAAACTGTGGGCCGTGGGCTGGTCTGGGACTGGGCTGGGGCTGTGGGCTGTGGGCCGTGGGCCTATGAACTGTGGGCCGGGGGCTGGTCTGGGACTGGGCTGGGGCTGTGGGCTGTGGACCTGTGGGCCATGAACTGTGGGCCGTGGGCGTGGGACTGGTCTGGGACTGGGCTGTGGGCTGTGGGCTGTGGGCCTGTGGGCTGTGGGCATGAACTGTGGGCTGAACTGGGGCTGGTCTGGGACTGGGCTGGGGCTGTGGGCTGTGGGCCGCCATGGGCCATGAACTGTGGGCCGTGGGCTGGGCTGGGACTGGGCTGGGGCTGGGGGCTTGCCTGCAGGCTTTGTCTGGGAGACCTGCTTCAGAGCTCACTTGTGAGATCGCTTCCAGCTCTGTCCCTTGTCACC
The DNA here is from genome assembly GCA_026018925.1 of Tupaia tana. Classification (NCBI taxonomy): domain Eukaryota; kingdom Metazoa; phylum Chordata; class Mammalia; order Scandentia; family Tupaiidae; genus Tupaia; species Tupaia tana. The sequence continues at coordinate 93,114,878 of JAKSZU010000008.1, read as the reverse complement.
CGGGCTGCCTTCCAGCATGGCAACCGGCCTTCCCCAGGATGAGGGATCTAGAGAAAGCCCAAGTCAGAAGCCGCAGTCTTTATAAACCGGAAGTGTTGCCCGAACCTCTGGGCTGAGAACCGTTCGGGGAGCCCAGCCTGTGCTCGAGGGTAGGGAGAGAGACGTGATGAGAACAGCAGCACTGCGGCCATAGGGCCTCCAAGCCAGCACGCCCCGCTGCCAGCCTGCACGCCAAAACCCGGGCTGCCAAGGACCTTTTGAGTCTCTGAGCAGAGCTTTGACAAGTATTTCTACCCCAGAGGCGGACTGGCCATGATCAGCAGACCCCCACTGAGTGTCACCCACAGCCGTCCCCTCTGTGCACACAAGGGACCAAAAGGGGCTGAGGCTGGCCCTGCGCTGTCCTGCCCTCCCACCCCATGGAGAAGGGGGCACGCGACCTGAAGCCAGCAAGCCTGGTACGGGCACGCCTCAGACGCCCTGGGTCTCAGGGTCAGGCCTGTCTCCTTCCACAGCCCCCAGCTGCCCCGTACCTCCCGCAGGCCTCTCCCTGCCTGGGAGCTCGGCCTCTGCGAGGACCCACACCAGCACCAAGACTGGACCTCGGTGTTCAGGTGCTGGCTCAGCCAGGGCTGCTCCCGGCAGGTGGGCCCGGGCTCTGCCGCCGTGTCGGGGCGCCCGAGCTCTCTTACTGTCTGTGGTCCTGAGGACCTGAAAGGCCCTGCGATGAGCCTGGGACTCACTGCCCCGGGACTCTGTTACTCAGCTCCTCAGTCCACTAACACTCAGGTCCTCACAGGTGTGTGTGCTGGGCCCTCCTCGGTCCGCGAACACTCAGGCCCTCAGAGGTGTGCTGGGCCCTCCTCGGTCCGCGAACACTCAGACCCGCAGAGGTGTGTGTGCTGGGCCCTCCTAGGTCCGCGAACACTCAGACCCGCAGAGGTGTGCTGGGCCCTCCTCGGTCCGCGAACACTCAGACCCGCAGAGGTGTGTGTGCTGGGCCCTCCTCGGTCTGCGAACACTCAGACCCGCAGAGGTGTGTGTGCTGGGCCCTCCTCGGTCCGCGAACACTCAGACCCGCAGAGGTGTGCTGGAGGCTCCCACAAGCCAGGGCTGACATACTCGCTCTCTGCCCCCCCCCCCCCCCCAGGTGGTGAGGAGAGGTGGATAGGCACACCTGGTCACTGTGACCTGAGCAGAGCACAGCATCCGGGCTCCGCCCACCTGCAGAGGGCCCAGGTGCTCAGAACCGAGCACCGAGCACCCGAGCACCGAGCACCCGTATGTGCTCAGTGAAAGCGAGTGGCTGCCACAGCTTGCAGAGGGGCATCTGTGACAGTCATTTCTCCAGCGCAGGACTTAGGAGGGCAGAGACCACGGCCACCCCCTCAGCTGTGCTACAAGGCCTGGGGGTTGTGGAGCAGCAGTGGGCTGGCCACAAACATGTCTGACAAACGAACGGAGTCTGGTCTGGTCGGGAAGGAAGTGGCCGGCAGAGATGGAGTCCAGGCCGGCCGCAGGTGCAGAGGCTGAGGCTCAGTTCTTTTTTCTTTTCTTTCTTTCTTTGGAGAGTTTTTTGCTACAGGGCGTGTGCACTGGTCAGACACAGGAGAGAGACAGAAAGGAAGAAATCACACCCCCTCCAGGGGGGATGGCCACGCCGCAATCCCTTCTCCTCCATTCTCCTCTCCGGATCTTGGGCACCCCCGGCGTGAGTTTAAGCCACCGGGTCCGGGACTCGAACCTCGGTCGACTACGTGGGAGTCCAGCGACATAGCCATTACGCTAACTGCTGGTCCAGAGGCTCAGCTCTCTGGGAGCTTAGTGGGGCGCGAAGGCGGGAGAGGGAGCAGAGAACTTGGCCAAGCCCGGACGGTCAGGATTTGGACCTTCCCCAGGTGTGGGTGTGGGTTGGCGACCCGAATCCCTGGGGCTGCTCCGGTGGGGGTGGTCAAGGAAGCTGCCGGGAGAGGGGCTGGCCGGCTGGCGGGGGGACAGTCAGAACCCGAGGAGGTGGAGAGGGGAGGGGCCAGAGGCTGGGAGGGCGAGCTGGGTGGGGGTCTGCCGTCAGGAACCTGCGCGGAGCAGAGCGAGAGACTGGCTGGTACCTCCCTCCCTCTCTGCGTCTTTGTGCGTCTCGTTTCCTTTCGCAGTAAACGTTCTTCCGAGAAATTGGAAGGGGCTCTCAGCCAAGCGGAGGGGGAAGGGATCCTGCCCGCGATTGGGTAGGGGGAGGTGGGGTGCGGGAGGGGCGCGGGCGCACAGGCCAGGGGCAGCCGTGGAGGGAGCGGGAACAGGACAGGGCGCGCGCGCTGGCGTGCCGGCGAGGGCGCGCAGGAGGGCGGGGGCCAGCCACCTGCCGCGGGGCCGCGAGCCCCGGGCGCCCCCCGCCCGGCAAGTACCCCTGCCGCCCCCGCCCCCCGCGCCGCCCCCGCCCCGACTCCGCCCCGCCCCTCGCGCGGGGTCCGCGTCTGCGGCTGCGTTCCCCGAAAGACAAGGCTGCGCCCGGTTCCGGTCCGCAGGGAGACCGAAGGGCACAGCCCCCCGCGCCCGATCCCGGAGTGCGGACACCCTAGGGATGTGAGTGCGCCCCCCGACCCCAGGGCCCGCGCTTCACGCCCGGATCCGCGGTGAGCGCTGAGGCGCGCGCGCTGGAGGCCAGGGGAGGGACGCGCTGCGGGGTTCCCGGCCCCCAGCCCAGGGGTGGGGCGGGGCTGTGGCACGCACCTCTTCTCCCGTCTGCAGGTAGGTCCGCCCTAAGCCCCTCTGCCCTTTCCTGGCCCCCTGCAAGCGCGGCGAGGGGCAGCTCGCTTGCTGCGTGCGGACCTTTTCTCCCCCTCTGTGATGGTGGGTGCTCTGGGAGCCGGGCTCAGGGTGGGGCTTTGCTTGCTCCAAACAGACCCCGGCTTCGGATTCCGGGGAGGAGGTTGCTTCTGAGGTCAAGAAGGGAAGGCTCGGCCAAGGGCTGGGTCTCCTGAGCGAGCCGTCTTCTTGCCAGGCCTGCGCCCCAGAGGACCCCCGCCCGCAGCCCCTGCGCCTCCCCCAGGCCCGCCTGGAGCATGCAGCCCACAGCCGTCAAGGGCCTCGGCCTGGCGCTCCTGGCCGTCCTGCTGTGCTCCACGCCAGGTGAGTGAGGTCGCAGGGGAGAGGGCTGCGTTGGGGGCCTCCTTCCTCCTGTGGTGCCTTGTCTCTTCCTGTGAAGCCCACACCCCTCCTGACCCCTGCAACCGTAGCCAGGCCCCCATTCCCTCCCACTCAGCCTAATGGACCTTTGCCAGCATCTGAGGGGGCCCGAACACCTCTCCTCCCAGTGGCTCCTCCTGCAGCGATGCCCTGGCCCTGCCGCAGGTGCTGGAGCTCCATGGCTTCTCTGAGCCCCAGCAGGCCTCCAGCGCTGCTGGTCTGATCCTTCATAGCCCAGGCCCACCAAACTCTGGGGCGGGGGAGGGGTGCCAGCGGGAGTGTGCGCGTGTGAGATGCGCCTCTGTATATGTGTAGGTGTGTGTGCGCACGCGTGTGGGGGCAGGAAAGGGCCGTGGGGTCTTCCGGAGTCCTGGGAGCCCCCAAGCACCTAGAAGCAGGCAGGTTGTCAGGGCCTGGTCTCCAGGTCTGTCTGGCCTGCTCATTCCTGACCAGGGAGCTGAGCCTCCCAGCTGGACATGCTCAGCTGCAGGCAGAGAGGGCCAAGGAGTAGGGGCGGCTGGCCTGGCCTCCAGCTGCCCTGACCCTCCTCCTGCCGGTGTCCTGCCCAGCTCAGGGCCTGTGGTGCCAGGACTGCACCTTGACCACCAACTCCAGCCACTGTGCCCCGAAGCAGTGTCAGCCGTCAGACACGGTGTGCGCCAGTGTTCGGATCACCGATCCCAGCAGTAGTAAGTGGGGACCTGGTGTGTGGGGGTGCTGCTGAAGCCGGACTGGAGACAGCTGGGGACGTCCCCCAAGGTCTCTGGCCGGGACAAGGGCGTGGGCTGGGCCAGGGGCTGCCCTGCTGTGGGGCAGCCAGCAGGTGCCTCACCCCGGCCCTTGGCGGGCTTTCTGCAGAGATGGGGACAGTGTGGGTAGGTCGAAGGGTCCCAAGACAATCTGGAGAGGGGAGCTGGTGGAGCGCCAGGCCTAGGCCCCCACTTCTCCCCAGGCAGGAAGGACCACTCCGTGAACAAGATGTGTGCCTCGTCCTGCGACTTCGTCAGACGGCACTTCTTCTCGGACTACCTGATGGGGTTCATTAACTCGGGGATCTTAAAGGTCGACGTGGACTGCTGCCGGGGGGACCTGTGCAACGGGGCAGCTGGGGCGGGGCATAGCCCCTGGGCCCTGGCCGGGGGGCTCCTTCTCGGCATGGGGCCTGCCCTCCTCTGGGCTGGTCCCTGACCGCCCTCCCTCCTGCAGGGCTTTGGAGCTGGTTCCTGGGCCTGTCGCTGGCCCTGGCCCTTCCCCCCGTGGCCAGACCTCCCTGCTGCTCTACCAGCTCTGAACCCCAGGCAGCCGGACTTCTCCAGAAAACCAGGCATCTGAGCAGGAGGCCTGGGGCGAGGGCAGGGGCTGGGATCTGCAGGTGCCCATGGGGAAGAGAGGCCAGGTCAGGCACGGCCCCAAAACCTGGCCCGAAGGGCACCTTCTATGGAGAAATAAAGTCACTTCTGAGTCCTGAGACTGGGGTCTGAGCCTGGGTGTGGGGGTAGAGGGGTCGCAGTTCCCAGGGAACGAGGAGCTGAGAAGTCGCAGAGGTGGGCTGGTGGGCAGGGCAGTGGGCAGTGGGGTGGGCAGCTTGCTGGGGAGGGCGGCCCTGGTGCCAGGCTGTCCTAAGCAAGGCCGCTGGCAGGGTGGGTGAGAGCTGAGACAGGGTCACAGGTGAGCCTCCAAGTGAGGTTTCGGGACTGTGTGGACACACGCCGACAGTAGCACACACGCGCTCGCACATCTGCGGCCAGAGTGACGCCGTGTCCATGCCTGTGCTCACGTGCCCACACCCTCGGGTGCCAGAAGCGTCACCTCACAGCCTGAGCTGGTGAGTCGCAATGCACGTGTGCACGCCCACACTCGCACCCGCATCTGTGCACTCCACCCTTGGAAGCTCGGGTGCAGTGTGCACACGGGCACCTGCAGACCTGCAGGTGGGCCTCCCCTTACTCCCAGCCTCGCTTGCTGTCCCCTCGGGAGCGATCAGACTCCCCCCAGCCTCCTGCAGCGAGAGCCACGGGGGTGCCGCAGGAGAAACGGAGCCCTCGTGCCAGGCTTTGCTCATCTCAGGACACCATGCCCTGTCCCTAGCCTGGAGCGGGGTCCAGAAGGCCAGTCACTGACCCAGACTGGGCACTGTGGTAGGGGGTAGGGAGTCCTGTTCAGGTAAGTGTTGGGGTGCTGCCCTCGGACTCTTCCTGTGCCAGCTGTGAGTCCCTAAACCCCGCCCAGCCTCCCGCACCCACCGGCCACTGTGCGGGATGTGTGTCCTGTGCCCAGGCTTAGTCCATGATGCTCGTCGCACCCGGGGAGTGCTCTGCCCCTGCCTTTGGGCAGGACTTCCTCACAGCACCCGTGACACACAGCCCCTGGGCACGGGCTTTGCATCCCTGCAGTAGACACGGCCTAGGGGCTGCCCTGCACATGGCCATCCCCTGCCTGGAAGCTTGCTCCCCTGCCCTCACTGCTCCCTGCCGCCTCTGGGGGCGCTGCCCTGCCTGCCGGGCGTCCGTGTTCTGGGAAGCTGGGCCGCTGCTCTCGGAAGACGTGGGCGGATGGATGGAAAGCTTATCCCGGAGGGTGCAGAGCAGGAGGACCTGGAGCGGCGGAGCAGCATGTGGGCCCTGGAGGGGGTGAAGACTGGGTTCGCCATCGCAAGGGGGAGCTCTGAGTGGTTCTCGTGGGGATCCCTGTGCAGAACTCTTGTTATCCGAGAGAAGTATTTAAAAACATCAAAAGCAGAGGTTTCTCCCACCTCGAAGAATTATGTGGATGAGAAGGAGCGCCCCCTCCCTCAGTGGGCACAGGGGGTCGTTTTCTGTCTTTTGTCTGCAACACTGCAGTGAGCGTCCTTGTCCTCCCATCTTCATGGGCCAAGGTGACATGTGTGGGATTGATTCCGACAAGTGGGGTGAAGCCGCAGCGGAAATCTACTTAAAAAGGAACTATTATGGGACCTGCAGGTGGCGTATTGCTATGTCACTGGACTCCCATGTAGGCGACTGCGGTTCAAATCCCGGACCCAGCAGCTTAAACTCACACTGGGCATGTGTGCGTGCGTGCCCAATATCCCGAGAAGAGAATGGAGGAGAAGGGATTGTGGCGTGGTCATCCCCCCTGGGGGGTGATTTCTCGCTTTCTGTCTCTCTGTCTCTCTGGCGAGCCCATGCACCCTATAGCAAAAACCTCTGCAAAAAAAAAAAAAAAAAAAAAAAAAAAAAAGAAAGAAAGAACAGGAACTATGAGGCCACCGGGAAAGTCATGATGTGTTTTTCTATGCAAAAATGCACATGACTTTCCGGGTGACCCAGCAGATGCTTCTAGGAAACTGGCATTCCTCCGACTCCCTGCACCCCTGCTGGCAGTGGACGTCACCAGCTGCAGGGGTGTCGCCGGTCCAGTAGCCAGCAGGAGGACTGCACTCCAATCTGCACGTGGCAGTGTGACAATGGGGTGTGGTTGCCGCGTCGGCGCGGGGTCCCTCCTGTAGCCATGCCGCCCCTGCTGCAGGGTCCATCTTTTTCCTGATTCCTGTGGCATGTGCGTGCTCGGAGTGAGGTGGGCTCCAGTCCCACTGGACGGGCTTTATCCCTGCTAGGAGACACGGCCCAGTGTGTCCTGCACACGGCCACCCCCTGCCTGGGAGCGTGTCCCCTGCCCTCCTGTGTTACGTGCTGTGTGAGTACCCCTCCTCTGCTGCTCGTCGCTGTTCACAGTGGTGTCACTGTACACATGTGCGCCAACGTTTGATGTGGTAAATCTATCCACTTGTTCTTTTACGATTTGGGAGCTTAACTTTTTTTTTCCATTAGAGGTTTTTCCCTTAGTGCTCACTGGGTGTGGGGGGGAGAGACAGTGAGAGAGAAAGTGAGAAATCACCCCCCAGGGGGATGGCCACACCACAACCCCTTCTCTTCCATTCTCCTCCCAGGATCTTGGGCACGCACACACACACTTGGCATGAGTTTCAAGCCACTGGATCTAGGCCTTGAACCATGATCAACCATGTGGGAGGCCAGTGACATAATTGCTATGTCATCTGCTGGCCCCAAGCCTTCATATCTTAGAAGAACCTCGTCTTACGAAAACAGCGTATCTTAGTACCATGTGTTGCTCACAGAAAGAGCTGAGACGGGGCCACTTAAAGAAACAGAAGTTCGTGGACGCAGGGCTCCAGTGGCTGCAAGTTCCTGAGAACCCGGAAAAGCCGAGCGCGGCGCTCAGGCAGCGCAGAGAGGGTATGCGTGCACGGGGCTCTGGCCACCCACTGGTCTCTCCTTGTAACCCAGGCCCCGTCACTGTCACGGCCACCGCCTGCCCTAACTGCCCCTCACGAATCTCTTCCACAAGGCCCCACCTTCAACAGCATGCCTGGGTCGCGTTCTCCATCCCATTGCAGTGTCTCAACACGTCAATTTCCAGGGACATATTTGGACGATGGCGTTCTGCTCCTGGCCTCCAGGCTCATGTGCTTCTCTCATACAGAGTCTTCCCAGTGGCCCCAAAGTCTCAGCTTGCTCCCATATCAGCTCCCACATCCAGATCTGCTTCTGGGTCTCGAGGCGACCTCCAGCCGTGAGCCTGAGATTAAACTAATGACGTGCTTTCAGTGTGCTGTGCACAGCGGGGCAGGGCAGGGACTCCCACCCCACAGACCAGATGGGAACAGTCCCAAGCAAGCCCGAACCTAGAGGGTGGACGTCTCACCCTGGAACCCCGAGTGCCACATCTTGGTGTCCGAGGCTGGGCTGAGTCGGTGTCTCAGCTCTCCCAGGCACGTGCTGCACTCCACAATTCTGGGGGCTCAGGGCGGTCTTCTGCAGCTCTGCTAGGCAGGTCACCAGGTCTCCCATCCGAGGACGGTGTGGCAGCAGCCTTCTCGATGGGGAGCTCACCTGGGGCCTGAGACAGCCAGGGCGGGGAGCTTACCAGGGTGTGGGGAGCAGGGTCCTGGGCTGGGAAAGCCAATGCCTGGGCCTCCCTGGCACTGGTGCCCTGCATTACCGCCCCACAGCCAGTGCCCGGCCACACCCCTCTGCCGCACGTGCTGATGGCACCCCGGGCTCTCTGCCCACAGCCTGTGGCTCCCACGCCGTCTGCTCAATTTTGCGTCGTGGGGCCCGCCCTTCGGCCTTCTTCCCTTTCGGTTGGCGAAGGGATTGCAGTGTGGCCATCTCCTAGAGGGGTTATTTCTTGCTTTCTTTCTCTCTCTCCAGCGAGTGTGCAAGCCCTATGGCAAAAATCTCTCAAAAATAATAATTTGTCATAGGGCACATGCATTCACCAGAGGGAGACAGAGAGAGAGGGAAACTGAGAAAGCAAACCTCCAGGTTCAGGACCTGAACTGTGGTTGCCCATGTGGAAGTCCAGCACCTCAACCATCAAGCCACTTGTTGAGTGTCTTTTAAGGGCCCGGCACTGCACTAGGGCTTTATACATAAAGACCTCAGTGTCAGTCGTGAACGAGGTAAAGGACCTGGCTTTCCGGGCACCTGCTCGGGCCAGGCCCTGTACTAGGCGGCCCACCTGTTCTCTAGGCCTCGGGAACCAGGCGCCGGCCCTGAACTCACGTGCCCTGTCTGTCGCTCACACGGAAGGACGCCCTCTGAGATCAGAACGTTGTCTGGGCCCTGTACGTTTCCCCTGCTGTAACCCAGGAAAGACAGTGGGCAGGCCCACGGAGCCGCCGGTGCCCGAGTCCTCTGGGGCACCGGAGGCCGTAGCGATGGAGATTTGGAAGGGAAGAGCTGAACTCATTCCGAAATCAGGCAGGTGTTTCGATGGCACGAAAGATGTGCTTTCTGCTGGAGGCGCTTGTCGCGTTTACTGCAGCAAAAGAGCTTTCCTCCTGTATGTGCTCCTGGCGGGCGAGAAAAGGGGAGCTCTGCTGGAAGGTCTGCCGCGCTAACCACCCCGACTTCGAGGCCTGCCTCCCAGGTGGACTCCCCGACGGGGAAGGGCGAGGGAGTGCTGACCGCAGCTCTTGCCACACTCCCCACGTGTGCAGGGTCTGCCTCGTGTGAGCCCACGGTGCTCGGGGGAGCAGAGCTGCCCACAAACCTGTTCCCACGATGGTCACGTGTGCAAGGTCTCTCGCCTGTGTGTGTCCTCTGGGGTGTGACCAGATGTGACTGAAAGGTTCTTTTTTTTTCTTAAGAGGTTTTTGCCTTGGGACATGTGGGCTCACTGTGGGGGGTGGGGAGAGAAATGCCCCCGTGAGGGGAATGGCCATGCCGCAATCCCTTCTGCTCATTCTTCTCCTGGGACCTTGGGCATACGTGCACACGCACACACACACACATTCGGCATGAGATTTTTTTTGGGGGGGGCACGCATACACACATGCCCAGTGTATTTTAAGCTGCCAGGGTCTGGGACTCGAATTGTGGGCAACTGCATGGGAGTCCAGTGACATAACCATTATGCCGTCCCTCATGCTGGTCCCTCTGCATGAGTTTTAAACCACGGGGTCCGGGACTTGAACTGCGGTCGACCATGTGGGAGTCCGATGTAACCACGGCACCATTGGCTGGCCCTCCTGACTGAACTGTGCGGTCGAGACGACTGAGAGGCCTTTCCCGAGTGAGTCCTCCCGTGAGCCGCGGAATGAGCACTGTCTCCGAAGCCCTTGCCGCACTCGGTGCACGTAGACGGCCGTTCTCCCGTGTGGGTACGCTGGTGCGTAACCAGGTCTGAGCTTGGGTAAAGCTCTCCCCGCGGTGTTCCACTTGTGAGGGGACACGCCTATGTGGGTCCTCTGGCGGGTGACGAAATTTGAGCTTCCACTAAGGCTCTGATGACATTCGAGGCAGGTGTAGGGCTTCTCTCCGCTGTGGGTTCTTCGGTGCGTTGCGAGATTCGACTTCGCCCTAAAGCCTTCCCACACTCCAGGCGCTCACAGGTCTGTCGCCGGTAGGGGTCCCCTGATGTTTGAGTGTCGAGCTGTCGCTGAAGTTTTTTTCACACCCATTGCACTGGTGGGGTCTCTGTCCCGTCCTCCAATGGTGGACAAGGTCTGAACTCGGCTTGAAGCCTTTCCCAGACCCGATGCATCCATAAGGCCTCTTGGCACTGTGGGCTCGTAGGGGTCTCGGGAGACAGCTGGAGCGGGCTGTTGCACATTCGCCACACACAGGCCCCTCTGCCACACGCCCTCTGGCTCCTTAAACCCTCTCCTGTGCAAAGTGCTCCAGCGGCCTCTCCCAGAAGGGCTCCAAGGTGCCCTTCTGATTCAAGGCCACCTTTCAGTTTCTTCCCCAACCATGAGGGTGACCCTTTCTGAGGGTGCTCCACATCGACCTGCTTCCAAAGTGTCCCGGCTGGGCTTTGCCACCTGATGCTCGAAGTCCGAGCGACTGCCTAGGGCTTCCTCGCGCAGTTTTGAAGCGGTACGACCTCGGCTCTCCTTCCTGCTCCACCTGGGGGATTACACTTGTCTGCAACTGTCTTCGAGACCCGCTCCTATAACCGCTGTGTGGCATCTCTGAAGAGGACTCTCAGTGATGTCCCAGGAACCCTCCCTTCCTTGAAGTCCCCAGCCACGTCACTGAAGGTCGTCAGTCCCAGGGCCCAGCTGGGGATGGGGCAGGAAGTGAGTCCTCTGCCGGGTCACACCTCGCCTGCAACACTGAGGTGGCCCCTCCCAGAACCCGACTGGGCTGTGGGGCACAGGTGGGACTCCTCATTTTTCTTTAAAAAGGTAACGTGCTTGCACTGGTAAATACTGTGTTTGAGGCACCTCTAGTCATGTCTCCATCTGCTCGGCTTCTGTGACTCTGTCCTGGGTGTCTATGCAAACCCATAGCCCTGGCTTTTATTAAATTAAGAGATTTTTGCCTGGGGGACGGCCACACCGCAATCCCTTCTCTCCCGTTCTCCCCTTGGGATTTTGGGCATGCAGGCACACACACCAGCATGAGTTTTAAGCCACCAGGTCCGGGACTCGAACCGTAGTTGACTACCTGGGAGTCCAACAACGTAACCATTACATCATCTGCTGGTCCCCATAGCTCCGTCTTTTACATATTCAATACTTCACTACTTTTAAATTACGAAACTTTAAAGAAAAGTTCATTCATTTATTTCTTGAGGGAGACAGAGCCCCTCTACAGGTCCTGATGCCATGGCCCGCACTGGGTCATGAGCACGTGCATGCTGGGGCACGCAGGGGCTCAGACGTGGCCCGGGAACCTCCTGGGAGTCAGGCTCACAGGACATGTGTGTGAGTGTGAGGGGCACTGCCCAGGGGTCTGGCTAGGCGTGGCCCCCCTCCTCCAGTCCCTGCCCGTGGGACCCTGCTGAGTCGCGGGCTGAGAGCGTGGCCACTGCCCTGTGGGAGCCGGCTTCTGAGCAGTGCGTTCCTGGCAGCCGTTTCCCGTGCGCCGCCGTCTGGCCGGGCTGCTCACCTCGGAGTCCTGTGAGAGTTCAGAGCGCGTTTCCCTGCAGCCACATCATCCCCCTTCTTTCCAGAGCGGGCATGTCCCCAGCTTCACACTCTTGGGTGTGTCCTCCTGTCATGATGCTGTGGTGGGTGGCTTCAACACAGGTCCCCTGGCGACGTGTCCGGGAATCCCCACGGGGCTTGCTGGGCTTGCACTGTGGCGGGAGCAGCCAGGCTGTCTCAGGGCGGCGCCCCACACCGCCCTGGCCAGCGTGAGGCAGCGGGGCTGGCTGGGGCTGGCGGACTTGCCAGCCGACTGGCGGGGAGAGGCAGCATCTCCATTTGGGGATAGCTTGGAGCGCCGGCCGCAGGCGCTCGGGTGTGATCCGGCCGCGCAGGGCTGCTTTGCTTTGGGGCCTTTAGTGTCCGTCCTCGGCTGCGGGGAGGCCGCTCTGTCTCGGCGTGCCCTGCTCGCAGCCTGGCCCTTCCTGCTGCACGGCTGGTCTCTCCGGCATCAGGGAGGTCTCTGCATGGGGACAGAGCTTTCCCTGTGGGGTGGGAGGTCGCCTGTTTGCCACGCAGAAGTCCCTTGTCCTGGTCTCTTCACGCAGACACTGTTATTAGTCTTTTATGGCTTGGGTTCTGAGGCATGGGCGGAGCCCCCTCCGCTGATGTTAGCTGGGCAGTGGCACGAACGCCAAGCTGCGGTGTAGCACCTGGCCAAGGGAGCCCCTGCCCACTGGGGCAGAACTGGCAGCACGCCTGGCACGTTTGCCGCAGGCCCAGTCCCTAACGGGGTGGGGCTCTGGGCTCCCTGCCTGTGTAGACACCAGAGACTCGACATGCCACCCGGTCTGAGTCCCTCGTACTCACTCTGTTTTCAAGTGGAGCCGGCAATGGGGACTTGATGGAGGCAGCACAGACGGCTCCGAGGCTCCCGCTGGCCCGGACCACTGAGTGAGGGCCTCCTGGGTGCACGGGCCGGTCACTCTGAGAGGCCTCAACCTAGACCAGTGAGGTGACTTGTGGGCAGGTGGGGGGTCTGCAGCCTGAGCTCAGCAGGAGGGTCTGCCCAGGAGCTCAGGGCCACCAGGGCAGCTGGGAGGACACTGCGGTTCCCACCCGCTGACCAGACCCTCAGCCTTTGCAGGGTGGTGGCAGCTGGCCCTAGCAGCTATGGTCTGGGTGATGGGACTCAGGACCTCGGGACCACCCTCGCTCCCACGGGGTTCCAGGCTCACACGCCTCACCCCCACGGTGCCCTCCTGCTTCCACGTGAAGGGGTGTAAGCTCGCTTTGCAACCTTACCATTCGTGGCAACTGCGTACCAGGGAGGTGCCCTGGGGCCAGGCAGGGTCGCTTTGCCCACTTCCCCCTGGGCCCGGGTCTCCTGTCTCTGCTGGCCTGGCAGGAGCACCCTGGGGGGAGGGTTACAGATCACGCAGCCCCCCCCCCCACCCCCCCGGCTGGCTTATGCGGTATGCTTTGCTGGATTTGCATGTGCACCGCTGGCCCCTGAAGGTCCTCGGATATGCAAAGGGCCAACATGAGGGCGGAGCACATGGCCTTGGCACCCTGGAGGTGTCACCTGTGGCCGTGCAGGCTCTAGGCCAGGGGCAGGGGCGAGGCATGCTGGAGCCCTGCTGTTTGGGCAGGGAGACCTTGGGTTTGGCCCTGAGCCTGGAGAGATGGGCACCTGGGTGGGTTGTCAGGGGACAGAGGGGACAGGGATAGACAGTAGCTGAGTGGCCTTGAGGGCTGTGCCCCCGGAGCTGGGGTCCCTGAGTGGCCACTGGCTGCTATGTGGAGGCAGGAGACCAGGGGAAGCGTGTGATGACCCGGTGGTGTGTGCAGGCAGCCGCGGTGGGATGCAGGACAGGCCAGGGAGAGCGCTGGGCAGGGCACCTCCAGGACACGATGGGTGCAGACCTGCCTGGGGGAGGCACAGGGTGGCCTGGGGCTGTCCTGGGTAGGGTGGGCTTGAGAGGGTCACCTGGGGAGGGACATCATGGGGAGCAGGGAGGCCGAGCCAGGCCCTCAGCGTAGGGACGGCGAGGCTCTGGGTGGGCCGCGCCTCTCCCGGCTGGAGCTCCAGAACTCCCAGGCTACTCCACAGACGCTCCACTGCATGGCGGCCCCTTCCCTGGCACTGGCTGAAGTCCTGGGAGAGTCCCTGCAGTGTCCAGCCGGGGCACTCATGGTGAGTGGGAGGCTTGGAGGTGGTGGGGGTGAGGGATGTGGTCCTGTGCCCTGTGCACCCACCCTTCCCGCCTGCTCTCTGCTCTCCCGGGTGGCAGGAGTGGCAGGCTGCTCTCTCTGGAGCAGGGCCCCACGCCCTGGGTCCTTCCCTGGACAGGTGCCCCAGGGCTGAGGCTTCAGCCCCGCTCCACAGCAGGCAGCAGGACTTCTGCTTCAGAAACAGATGAGATAGGGAGGAGGGGAGGGCTGGCGGGCGGGACCTGAGTCGGATGCCCGATGACCGTCAGCAGCTGCGTGGTGAGCAGACGGGTGGAGGAACGGGGAGGGCAGGTGCCGGGGAGGGCAGCGCCGCGGCTCGTGGCTAAGGCCCGCCTCCTGTGGCTCCCTGCTTTGAAGGAAGGGCTGGGGCCTCTGCTCCAATCCCCATGTCCCCTGCTCCGAGGACCTGAGCACTGTGGCTGGGACGTCGGACTCCCAAGGAGCTCGTCCCCTGGGGCCTGGCTGGGAAGGAGTTAAGGGCTGTAGAGGAGTCGAAGCACCCAGGCCTCCCTCCCCAGAGTCCCCGTTGTGAGGTCATCACCAGGCTACCCTGTCTGCAGGGAGCCCCCGGGGGCTGCTGGTCTGCTTCCACTCGGAGCACCGAACAGGCCAGGGGCCTCAGGACAACAGCTGAGGTTATGCCCCAGCAAGGGAGAGCTCTGGGGCTCCACCCGCCTCTGCCTCGGGCCTGTGGCCTCCGAGTGGTCGAGTGGCCAGCTCGCTGTGTGCTGGGCCAGGGCTCCTTCCCTGGGCTGGCTGCTGCTGGGCTCGCTTTACCCCTAGAAGGGGTGGCCTGAGCTTCTCCATGATGGTGGGGCCTCCCACAGCTGCCGCCTGCCCACCTCCGAGGCTCAGCAGCTGGCCAGCAGCACAGAAGAGCTTCCGTAAGGGACTCCAGGGAGCCCCGTTACAACCTGGTGTTCACCACAAATGGCCAAGGGCTCCAGTGAAAGAAGGGACATTCTGGGACTCAGCACCGGGTGCGTCCGCTGGTCGTCGGGGTCGGGGACTCAGCACCGGGTGCGTCCGCTGGTCGTCGGGGTCGGGGACTCAGCACCGGGTACGTCCGCTGGTCGTCGGCGTCGGGGACTCAGCACCGGGTGCGTCCGCTGGTCGTCGTCGGCGTCGGGGACTCAGCACCGGGTGCGTCCGCTGGTCGTCGTCGGCGTCGGGGACTCAGCACCGGGTGCGTCCGCTGGTCGTCGGCGTCGGGGACTCAGCACCGGGTGCGTCCGCTGGTCGTCGGGGTCCGGGACTCAGCACCGGGTGCGTCCGCTGGTCGTCGGCGTCCGGGACTCAGCACCGGGTGCGTCCGCTGGTCGTCGGCGTCGGGGACTCAGCACCGGGTGCGTCCGCTGGTCGTCGGGGTCCGGGACTCAGCACCGGGTGCGTCCGCTGGTCGTCGGGGGTCGGGGACTCAGCACCGGGTGCGTCCGCTGGTCGTTGGCGTCATGCAGTTTTCACCCAGCTTGAGTCCCGCCAAGGTGGGAGGGGCCGTGATTGCCTCGTTTCCGTGGAAGCACTGGCGTGGGTCCCAGCTGGAAGGGGAAAGGGCCACAAAGGACACCAGAACGAAGGACAGGAAGGAGTCAGGACCTCCGCTCTCAGCTGTCAGGAGTGGCCGTGAAGCGGTGGCGACTGAGTCGGCATGGTTATGGGTGGGCGACCGCCCAGTGAAATAGGTCAAACCCCGGAAATGACCCATCCCAGCGTGGAGCAGGTGGAGCACAGAGGGGGGCAGGTCACTGGGAAATGAGGGCCACTTTCGTACCTGGAGTTGAGGGAGGACTGTGACCTGGGAGACGCTGGATGCCTATCGCACACCACCGCGAGAATGAACTCCGGCTCACGGACCTCTCTGCCAAGGACGAAATCTGAAAAGCTTCTAAGAGAAAATAAAACTGAATTTTTGTGTGATCCAGGGGCAAAAGGATTTACTTATTTGTTTGTTTGTTTTTGCCACAGGATGTACGTGCTTGCAAGAGAGACAGGAGAGGGAAAGCGCGAGGTCACTGTCAGGGGCACGGCCACGCGGCAGTCCCTTCTCCTCCATTCTGCCTTAGGTTTCTGGGAAGATATGCGAACACGCCTTGCATGGTTTTCAGCCTCTGGGTCAGGACTGAAATGTCAAGTTGGCCACGTGAGGCCCAGGGCCTTCATCACCCCGCCGCAGCTGGGCCATGGATTTACGTGCTGTATGGTGTGTGTGCTTGCTGGAGAGACAGAGAGAGACAGAAAGTGAGAAATCATCCCCTAGGAGGACGGTCACTACAGAAAGCCCATCTCCTCCTCTCTCCTCTTGGGGCTTTTTGGGCATGCATGCAAATGTGCTGGCATGAGTTTCAAGCGACTGGGTCTGGGACTCGAACCATGGCTGGCCATGTGGGAGTCCAGAGACAGAACCATGACACCATCTGCTGGTCCCAGATCCAAGGATTTATAAAAAAGGAAGTGAATCATAAAAGATCGAAACAGCACCAGCAGGTGGCGTGGTGGTTAAGCTGCTAGGCACTCCTACGCGGCCCAGCACATTCCCAGTGCCCGGCTGGGGACTTGCCGTATCACTCCCGCATCCGCCCTCGCCCGCCCTACCTCCCTCTGTCTCTGCTCAAATGAAAAATAAATGAACAAATAAATAGTTACAAAAATGATTTCTAAAAAAGAAAGATTGATACATTTAACTACAATAAAGCTAAGACATTTCATTGTGAAATCCAATCTAAACAAAACGAAACCGTAAGTTACAAACCGAGAGAAGATGCGTACACTGAACAGAACAAAGGATTATTTTGAATAAAGAGGGAAGGAATTCACAAAAGAAAAACAGCACATGCAGGAAAGACTTCATGCTGTCTCCTGTGCTCTCTCTCCTGTGCTCTCTCTCCTGTGCTCTCTCTCTCTCCTGTGCTCTCTCTCTCTCTCTCTCTCCTGTGCTCTCTCTCTCTCCTGTGCTCTCTCTCTCTCTCTCCTGTGCTCTCTCTCTCTCTCCTGTGCTCTCTCTCTCTCTCCTGTGCTCTCTCTCTCTCTCCTGTGCTCTCTCTCTCTCTCTCCTGTGCTCTCTCTCCTGTGCTCTCTCTCTCTCCTGTGCTCTCTCTCTCTCTCTCCTGTGCTCTCTCTCCTGTGCTCTCTCTCTCTCTCCTGTGCTCTCTCTCTCTCTCTCTCCTGTGCTCTCTCTTTCTCTCTCCTGTGCTCTCTCTTTCTCTCTCCTGTGCTCTCTTTCTCTCTCTCCTGTGCTCTCTCTCTCTCTCCTGTGCTCTCTCTCTCTCCTGTGCTCTCTCTCTCTCTCTCCTGTGCTCTCTCTCTCTCTCCTGTGCTCTCTCTCTCTCTCTCCTGTGCTCTCTCTCTCTCTCCTGTGCTCTCTCTCCTGTGCTCTCTTTCTCTCTCTCCTGTGCTCTCTCTCTCTCTCCTGTGCTCTCTCTCTCTCCTGTGCTCTCTCTCTCTCTCTCCTGTGCTCTCTCTCTCTCTCCTGTGCTCTCTCTCTCTCTCTCCTGTGCTCTCTCTCTCTCTCTCCTGTGCTCTCTCTCTCCTGTGCTCTCTCTCTCTCTCCTGTGCTCTCTCTCTCTCCTGTGCTCTCTCTCTCCTGTGCTCTCTCTCCTGTGCTCTCTCTCTCTCTCCTGTGCTCTCTCTCTCTCCTGTGCTCTCTCTCTCTCTCTCCTGTGCTCTCTCTCCTGTGCTCTCTCTCTCTCTCCTGTGCTCTCTCTCTCCTGTGCTCTCTCTCTCTCTCCTGTGCTCTCTCTCTCTCTCCTGTGCTCTCTCTCTCTCTCCTGTGCTCTCTTTCTCTCTCTCCTGTGCTCTCTTTCTCTCTCCTGTGCTCTCTCTCTCCCCTGTGCTCTCTCTCTCTCCTGTGCTCTCTCTCTCTCTCCTGTGCTCTCTCTCTCCTGTGCTCTCTCTCTCTCTCCTGTGCTCTCTCTCTCTCTCTCCTGTGCTCTCTCTCTCTCTCCTGTGCTCTCTCTCTCTCTCCTGTGCTCTCTCTCTCTCTCTCCTGTGCTCTCTCTCTCTCTCTCCTGTGCTCTCTCTCTCTCTCTCCTGTGCTCTCTCTCTCTCTCTCTCCTGTGCTCTCTCTCTCTCTCCTGTGCTCTCTCTCTCCTGTGCTCTCTCTCTCTCCTGTGCTCTCTCTCTCTCCTGTGCTCTCTCTCTCTCTCCTGTGCTGCTCTCTCTCTCTCTCCTGTGCTCTCTCTCTCTCTCTCCTGTGCTCTCTCTCTCTCTCTCCTGTGCTCTCTCTCTCTCTCTCCTGTGCTCTCTCTCTCTCTCTCCTGTGCTCTCTCTGTCTCTCTCTCTCTCCTGTGCTCTCTCTCTCTCTCCTGTGCTCTCTCTCTCCTGTGCTCTCTCTCTCTCCTGTGCTCTCTCTCTCTCTCTCCTGTGCTCTCTCTCTCTCTCTCCTGTGCTCTCTTTCTCTCTCTCTCCTGTGCTCTCTTTCTCTCTCTCCTGTGCTCTCTCTCTCTCTCCTGTGCTCTCTCTCTCTCTCTCCTGTGCTCTCTCTCTCCTGTGCTCTCTCTCTCCTGTGCTCTCTCTCTCTCTCTCTCCTGTGCTCTCTCTCTCTCTCTCCTGTGCTCTCTCTCTTTCTCTCCTGTGCTCTCTCTCTCTCTCTCTCCTGTGCTCTCTCTCTCTCCTGTGCTCTCTCTCCTGTGTGCTCTCCTTGGAGCAGTGTTTTAAAGAGAGAAACCTCTTCAGGGGCCATGAGTACACCGCCACCGTCGCTTCTCCATTTTCCTCTCGGGATCTCGGGCATGCATGCACACGTGCCTGGTGTGAGTTCAGCCACTGGTTCTGGGACTCAAACTGGGTCGACCCCATGGGAGTCCATTTCCACAGCCATCACGCCCAGTGCTGGCCCTGCAGGCTGCAGCTTTCCACTGTGGTGAGAGCCAACCCGTGAGAAGCTGATTCCATTCGAACACCTGGGATTGTGGAGGTGCTGGGTGGCCCACGTTAACTTAGCTGGCAGTGAAAGGGTAAAGCATTCTGGAGGCCTGGGTGGGTGGACACACTGCTGACGTGGGCATTTCCCTGAGTGTGCGTGGACTCCATGGCTTTCTCTACAAGGACTTCAGAAGGTGGGCAGTCTCTCTTCCCCAAGGACAGGGCCTCGTTGGGAGTTGATCAGTGACCCAGCGGGTGTCCCCGCTGTCTGCTCTGCCTTCCAGCCTTGTTCTTAAGCCAGCCAATTTTGCTTACTGGAGCTCACGATATCGGGGAGTTGCAGTCAACAGGCAATCAGGAACATCTGGGTAACTGAGTTTTAGTCACGCTTTCATGGCTGACAGAAGTCCATCATGTGAATGACAGGCGTTCAAATGAAGGGGATGCTGACAGTCACAGGCTGGCGTCACGTAAAGAAAACCAAAGCACTCAAATGTCAGGCTGCTCTAGTGTGGCCATGCGGCCTCCCCTGTTTTATCCACATTGGCCACATCGAGCCCCCGGTTGTAGTGTGCTCCGCTCCGTGACAGCTCACCGTGACATTGGGAAATTACCCGTGTGGTGGTTAATTTGGGGAGTCAGCTTGACTGGATTGCAGGATGTCTGGAAGGCTAGTGAGACGTTACTCCTGTGTCTGTGAGAGCACTGGCAGACGAGATTGGCCTGTGAGCCGGTGGCGAGAGAGTAAGACCTGCCTGTGGCGTGGGCGAACACCACTTGGCCAGCTGGGAGTTGGGAGGACAAGCAGCAAGCGGGGTCTGTTCCTCTCCCCTGCTTTCTCTACACCTTCCTTCCAGAGCGTGGACAGTGCTCGGCCCCTGCCCCCCTGCCTGATCCACCCCTGCTCCTCCACTTGGCCCCGTGCTGCATTTATTCCTGATGGCTCCTGGCCCCACGCCCTTTCAGCCAGCCTCCGAGTTCTTTCACCTTCAGTCTCTGGACTCATATCAGTGGCCAACCTGGCACCCCTTAAGGAAGCTGAAGGGCCTCCCACACTTGTCACTGAACAGACTTACGCAATCGGCCACGTGGGAGCTAGCTCCCTCACCCCCTAGGCCACAGGGCTGCGTCTTCAGGCACTGCCCTTGAAATACAGTGGAAGTGGACCTTTGCCCGCTTTGGGCCTCTGGGTTCAACTTCGCGACTGTGAAGTCTCCCCCAGCCAGTGTCCCCCTCCCACACCCAGCCTAGCCAGGTAGGAAGGCTGCTTTGCTCCTTCTTGCTCTCCTCTGTCCCTTCTAACTTTTTTTTCTCTTTATGAAAAATCAGCTCTCTGCCCTGCTTGGTCTTTTCTCTTATTAATCTCTGTCTTTTTTTCTCACCTAGGACAGAAAGCTGCTAATCATCTCCACCTTTGCCTGCGTGCTGTGCAGTTTTCCATTTTCACGCCACTTTCATTTTTTGCAAAGTGATTTTCTTTTTAAATCTTTTTCTTCTAGTACTTTCCTTCTTTTTTCCTCACCTTCTCTATGTCTATTTCCTACTTTCTTTTTCTTTAACCTAATTTGCCGTTTTTCTTCTCAGCCCTTACCCTCTGCCTAGAGACGATGTGGTGCACAGTAGCTAACCATCTGAGCATTGTGAGTTTTAGAGAATTCTTTGCACATCACTGTAGTGGTTGCAAAGATAGTGAAATTCCCCTTCATAAATCTGATTGCAAAACTCCCCCTGAGATTCCCGCATTTGAGGACTTAGTGGAGAAAATAGCACCGAATTATTTCACGGTGGGGGAAACGCATGAGTTCACAGTCACAGAATCCCTCTCCAACAAATTGACCAGAAGTGAATACATTACCAAATGACTAAAAATCGAAGAAGAGCATCAAGGATGAGAGAAACAAATCGTACATCCCCACCAAGGGAACAATGTAAACTGTCTCCAAGTAGGGAAAATTTAGAGCATGTTACTGAAATGTCAGAAAAATAATTTAGAATATTTATGGTAACAAGATTCTATGAGATGCAAGAGAAAAGAGACGTTGAGCTCCAAGAGATGAGGAAGTTCTTCCACAATATGAAAGAAGAATTGGACACCATAAAAAAGAAACGGAACTGTTAGACATGAAGGCTATAATACAGGAAATTAAAACCTCCCTCGAAAGTATCAAAAGCAGGTTAGACCATGCAGAAGATAGAATTTTGGAAGTAGAAGACAAAACCAATCACTTAGAAAAAAACTATCAAAAATACTGAGAAAACAGCCAAGAAAATGGAAGATAATACACAAGAAATACTAGATACCATGAAACACCCAAATACACGAATAATTGGTATCCTGGAAGGTGAAGACGCTAATAAGGGCATTGATAATCTATTCCATGAAATCCTGGGAGAAAATGTTCCAAGTCTAGAGAGGCACTCAAACATCTAGACCCACGAAATACAAAGAAACTCAACTGGAATCAATCCAAAAAGATCCTTTCCATGCCACACTATAGCTAGATTGACCAAAACGACAAAGACAAGATACTAAGATTGGCAAGAGAGAAACGTCAAATCACTTACAAAGGCTATCCCATCAGGCTAACACAGGACCTCTCATTGGATACAATTCAAGCAAGGAAAGAATGGGGAAATATATTTAAAGTGTTAAATGAAAAACAATTTCATCCAAGAATACTATACCCGGTAAGATTATCCTTCATGGGGAACCAGCAGTTAGCGTAATGGCTATGTCGCTGGACTCCCACGTAGTCGACTGCGGTTCGCGTCCCGGATCCAGTGGCTTAAAACTCACGCCGGGGGACCAGCAGTTAGCGTAATGGCTATGTCGCTGGACTCCCACGTAGTCGACCGCGGTTCGAGTCCCGGACCCGGCGGCTTAAAACTCACGCCGGGCACGTGTGCGTGCGTGCCCAAGATCCCGAGAGGAGAATGGAGGAGAAGGGATTGCGGCGTGGCCATCCCCCCTGGGGGGTGATTTCCTGCTTTCTATCTCTCTGTCTCTCTCTGTCTGTCTGGCGAGCGCACGCGCCTTATAGCAAAAAAAAACCTCTCCAAAAAAAAAAAAAAAAAAAAAAAAAAAAAACTCACGCCGGGCACGTGTGCGTGTGTGCCCAAGATCCCAAGAGGAGAATGGAGGAGAAGGGATTGCGGCGTGACCATCCCCCCTGGGGGGTGATTTCTCGCTTTCTGTCTCTATGTCTCTCTCTATCTGGCGAGCGCACGCGCCCTATAGTGAAAAACTCTCAAAAAAAAAAAAAAAAAAAAAAAAAAAGATTATCCTTCATGTGGGAAAAGGAAAAAAAATGTTCTCGGATAAACAAAACCTGATCAAATTTACCAACTCCAGACCAGCTCTTCAAGAAATTCTGAAAGGAGTACTTTTCCAGGAAAACTAAAGAGAGACAGACAGCAATAAGAGAACAAAAAACAACCAGGAATATGGCCAACTTAATGGTAGGGACAAGTCTGGAAATTACTGATAATAACGTTGAATGTCAATGGATTAAATTCTCTGATCAAGAAACCTAGACTGGTTGGATGGGTTAAAATCAGAAACCCTCCATCTGCTGCCTACAAGAAACCCATCTCATGGATAAGGACATAGATAGACTAAAAGTGAAGGGCTGGAAAAAGGTATTCCATGCAAATGGAAACAAACAAACAAACAAAAAAAACGGCAGTCACCATACTGATTTCAGACAAAATAGGCTTTAAGACAAAAACCATAAGAAAAGACAAAGAAGGGCATTATATAGGGTCAATTCACTAAGAAGAGATAATGACTATAAATATCTATGCACCAAATCCAGGCACTCCAAATATGTAAAGACTGCTAGATCTAAAAAGAGAGATAGACTGTAACACTATAATTGTTGGAGATCTCAACACCCCATTATCTCATTTAGACAGATCAATGAAACAAAAAATAAGCAAAGAGATTCAGGACCTAAATGATACCATAAATCAGATGATCTTGATAGACATCTATAGAACTTTTCACCCAAAAAACCCCACAAAATATACATTTTTCTTAGCCCTGCATGGTACTTTCTCAAAGACTGATCACGTGATAGTGCACAAAATCAGCTTTTACAGATCCAAAGGCATAGAAACTATATCCAGCATCTTCTCCAACCACGATGGAATTAAACTTGATATTAATCTCAGGAAAAGCCCTTGAAAATATACAAATATGTGGAAACTAAATAACCTACCTCTGAATGACTCCTTGACTACTGCAGAGATGGAAATCAAAAGCTTTATGGGAACTAATGATAATGAGTACACAAGTTTCCATAATCTGTGGGATATTGCAAAAGCAGTCATAAGAGGGAGGTTTATAGCAAATAGTGCACATAAGAAAAAGATGGAAAGGTGGCAAAAGGACATCCTAACATTATGCCTCAGGAAATTGGAAAAAGAACAACCAAAAAATCCAAAAAATGTCAGGAGAAAAGAAATAATAAAGATTTGAACAGAAATAAATGAAATAGAAAATAATGAACTATACAGAAAATAAATGAAAGCAAAAGCTGGTTCTTTGAAAAGATAAATAAAATTGACACACCATTAGCCAGACTAATTAAGAAGAAGAGAGAAAGGAACCAGATAAGTCAAATTTGCAACGATTCAGGCAACATTACAACAGACGTAACAGAAATACAAAGCATCATTGGAGGATACTATGAGCGACTCTATGCCAACAAAGAAGAAAGCCTGGATGAGATGGGCAAATTCTTGGACACACATAACCTACCAAGATTGACTCAAGAAGATAGAGAAAGTCTGAATAGACCTATAACAAGCAATGAGATTGAATCAGTAATAAATAACCTCCCAACAAAGAAAAGTCCAGGCCCCAATGGCTTCACTGCTGAATTTTACAAAACTTTTAAAGATGAGGTAACCCCCATCCTTCTCACACTGTTTCTAGAGATCCAAAAGGAAGGAACCCTTCCAAATTCATTCTATGAAATCTCCACAACCCTCATTCCCAAACGAATAAGGATATGACAAAAAAGGAACACTACAGACCTATATCCCTGATGAATACAGATGCAAAAAGTCTCAACAAGATACTAGCTAACTGTATTCAACAGCATATAAAAAAGGTTATTCATCATGTCCAGGTAGGCTTTATTCCAGGGATGCAAGGGTGGTTCAACATATGCAAAACCATAAATGTAATACACTATATTAACAGAAAGAAAGGTAAAAACCATATGATCATTTCAATTGATGCGGAAAAAGCATTAGACAAATACAACATGGCTTTATGTTCAAGACTCTTGGTAAAATTGGCATAGAAGGACCGTTTCTCAGCATAATAAAAGCCATTTATGAAAAATCTACAGCTAACATTATACTGAATGGGGAAAAGCTGAAAGCTTTTCCACTAAAAACAGGGACAAGACAAGGCTGCCCACTTTCTCTGCTCCTATTCAATATAGTACTGGAAGTTCTAGCCAATGCGATCAGATAAAAGAAGGAAATAAAAGGCATTCCAATAGGGAAAGAAGAACTGAAATGATCTCTGTCTGCAGATGACATGATTGTATACATAAAAGACCCAACAGTATCCACGAAAAAACCTCTCAAAGTAATAAATGCATACAGTAAAGTGGCAGGATACAAAATTAACTTACAAAAATCTATAGCATTTCTACATACAAACAATAAGCGGACAGAGACAGAACTGAAGAAAATAATTCCATTAACCATAGCCACAAGAAGCGTAAAATACTTAGGAATAAAACTTACCAAGGAAGTCAAAGACCTCTATAAGAAAAACTATGAAAACCTTAAAAAGGAAATTGAAAAGGACACTAAAAAGTGGAAGGACATTCCATGTTCCTGAATTGGCAGGATCAATGTAATAAAAATGGCAATCCTACCCAGATTAATCTACATGTTTAATACAATCTGTATAAAATTATAAGACACATTCTTCACAGATCTACAAAAGACAATCTTGAATTTGTCTGGAACCACAAAAGACCCTGTTTTACTAAAGCCATCCTGCTCAAGAAGACTGGAGTAGGTGGCATCTCACTTCCTGACCCCAAAATATATTACAAAGCTGTGATAATCAAAACAGTATGGTACTGGCACAAAAATAGACATGAGGACCAATGGAACAGAGTAGAGACTCCAGGAATAACCCCCAAAAACATACAGCCAACTCATCTTTGACAAAGGGTACCAGTCAATCCAGTGGGAGAAGGGAAACCTCTTTAGCAAATGGTGCTGGAAAAACTGGGTATCCACCTACAGAAAAATGAATCTGAACCTCTATCTGTCACCTTTAACAAAAATCAACTCAAGGTGGATCAAAGATCTAAACCTAAGACCACAAACTATAAACTACTGGTGGAAAACACTGTGGAAACTCTGGGAGACACTGAGGTAGGCAGACTTCTTAAGCAAGACCCCCAAAGCACAGGCAATAATCCCCAAAATAGATAGGTAGGATAACTTCAGATTAAGGAGTTTCTGCACAGCAAAGGACACCATAATTAGTGTGAATCAACAACCCTCAGGATGGGAGAGAATTTTTGTTATCTGTGCCTTAGATAAGGGACTGATAACCAGAATACACAGGGCACTCAAGCAGCTTACCTGGAAGAAAATGATTAACCTAATTAAAAGATGGGAAAATGAGCTGAATAAACAACTCTCTAAGGAAGACGTATGAACAGCCAAAAAGCATATGAAAAATTGCTCAACATCCCTCATTGTAAGGGAGATGCAGATCAAAATCACAATGAGATACCACCTAACCCAACTCAGAATGGTGAAGATTAAAAAAAAAAACAAACAAATAATGATAAGTGCTGGAGAGGATGTGGTGAAAGGGGACACTCCTACACTGTTGGTGGGGATGTAAATTGGTCCAGCCTCTGTGGAGAATGATACGGAGGTTCCTCAAAGACCTTCAAATAGAACTACCATATGATCCAGCTGTTCCACTCCTGGGTATCTACCCAAAGGACAGGAGAGTACTGAGTCAGAAAAGTGCTTGCACAACTATTTTCATTGCAGCATTATTCACGATTGCTAAGACATGGAACCAACCCAAATGTCCACAAACAGATGAATGGATTGAAAAATTATGGCACATATACTCCGTGGAATACTACTCAGCCATAAAAAACAAGGCTCTGGAATTTGAAAGAAAGTGGATGAATATGGAAGATTTCTTGCTGAGTGAAGCAAATCAGGCTATGAAAGAGAAACATTGTATGTCTCCATTTAATATACCGACTGTCTGCACTCTGTGGTAGAGACTGAAAGACTGGAGAACATAAAAGCACTAAAAATTGTTGGGACTAGGACCAGCAGTTGGTGTAATGGCTATATCGCTGGACTCCCATGTAGCCGATGAGGTTCGAGTCCTGGACCTGGTGGCTTAAACTCATGCTGGGCGCATGTGCATGCGTGCCCAAGATCCCGAGAGGAGAATGTAGAAGGGATTGTGGCATGGCCATTTCCCCTGGGGGGTGATTTCTCGCTTTCTGTCTCTCTTTCTGGCAAGCGCACGCGCCCGATAGCAAAAACCTCTCAAAAAAAAAAAAAAAAATTGTTGGGACCAGTAGTTGGCGTAATGGCTATGTTGCTGGACTCCCATGTAGTCGACTGCGGTTCAAGTCTTGGACCTGGTTGCTTAAACTCACACCAGGCACGTGTGTGTGCGTGCCCAAGATCCCGAGAGGAGAACGGAGAAGAAGGAATTGTGGCATGGCCATCCCCCCTGCGGGGTGATTTCTCACTTTCTGTCTCTCTGTCTCTGTCTTTCTGGTGAGAGCATGTACCCTATCGTAAAAACAAAACAAAACAAAACAAAACAAATAAAACAAAACCTCTCAAAAAAAAAAATCGTAATGGACACTAGAGACAAAGTGGAAAGAAAGTGTGGAAGGGAAAGAAGGTAGGAAAGGAAATTTTGGGGAAAAACAGAGAGGTAAGACACTTGTGGGACACAGGTAAGGATTTTTATCTGTTGATGAGGACATGTATAAAAGTCTCAACTGGGCTGGACTAAGGTGTGTATCATGCTGGGTAAAGTCTCTTCACAGTCTAAATGATGTATAGTGATTTAATGTATGAATGATAATTTTAAAAATTCATAAAAAAATACAGCGCAAGTGTGAGGGCTGTAGAGCTGGTCGGGCGTGCACTCCCACGCTCACATAGTGGGTGGCGGAGCTGTGCCATTTGCTGAGGAGGCTGACACGTCGGTCTGAGCTCTGCTGTGTGATGTAGGCTGTATTTACTGTGCACTTCATCCTAGCTCTTCCTCTGTACACGATGTGCTTCTTTGCTCTTTTATTACTTATAGTTCTTTTGGAATTTAAGGTTTGTACATTTGTTCTGGCAACACACTTTGAGTTTACGTACTTTTAAAAATAATTATTTATTTTTACTTACTATTTTTAAAATTTGCTATAGGGCACATGTGCTCACTAGAGAGATACAGAGACGGGGACTAGCAGTTACCGTAATGGCTCTGGCGCTGGACTCCCATGTAGTCGACCACGGTTCCAGTCCCGGACCTGGCAGCTTAAACTAACACCGGGCGCGTGTGCGTACGTGCCCAACATCCCAAGAGGAGAATGGAGGAGAAGGGATTGTGACACGACCATCCCCCCGGGGGGTGATTTCTCACTTTCTGTCTCTTTGGCCAGCTCATGCGCCCTATAGCAAAAACCTCTCTAAAAAAAAAAAAAAAAAAAAAGATACAGAGACAGAAAAAGAGAGAGAAAGAAAGAAAGTGAGAAAACAAGCTGCTAGGTCTGGGACTGCAGCCACGGTCGGTCTTGTGGGAGTCCAACGCCTTAACCTTACCCACCGTGCCACCTGCTGGCCCCGGTTAAGTATTTCTATTGTCCTCGTTTTGCCCTTGAGATTTGCTGCCCGTTTTGCGGCCCTGCTGGGGCTGCTCTCACAGTTGCCTTTGCCTCAGGCAGTGGCGTCCTGCTTCCTCCTCCCCCCCTGCTATCCTGGGGCCTCACCCCCCTTGTCAAGCCACAGTCTGTGTGTTGTTCCCCACCCTCCTCCGACCTTGGCCCAGTCTTTGATCAAGTGAGAACAAGTGCTCACACCGCACTCTCCCGCCTTCTCCAGCAGGGAGGCTGTGGGTCAGCGCCCGGCTCCTGCACCTTCCTGTAACTTCCATGTGGGAGCATGCAATCCTTCACATTTATTTTTTGAGTTTCTTGAAAATGCTGATCCATTTTGACTTTGCTTCTTATGGTGCTTCTGAGATGATCAACTGGCCCTGTCATTTGACACCTGTGCCCAAGGTCCTGAGGATTTTTAAAGATGTCTTTGACATTGAGCAGTCCATGGTACGGTGGTGAGGGCTGGATCCCACACGGCAGCGGCAGAGCTAGAGTCATGGAGCCAGTGGCTTGAAAAACACGCCGGGCACGTGTGCACATATGCCCAAAATTCCAAGAGGAGAGGGGACTGAGGCATGGCCATCACCCCGGGGTTGCTTTCTCATGTTTTCTCTGTCTTTGTCTCTATCTCTGTATCTCTCTCGTGAGCACATGCATTGCACAGCAAAGTCAAAAAGTCTCTGACATCTGATATTACTAGGTTACACCCCAGGGCTGATCATTTGAGGTCATGGCCATTTTAATAAACAGATTACATTCTTCTTGTAGTTTCAAAAATTGCCTTAAATATGACTTTTTTCTTGCTGCTTTATCATCTCTGTTTTTTATTTCCCCTTAGAATCTCTGTTTATGCACGTGTCAGGTGTCTGTCAGCACCCACTGCAGCCAGGCCCTCACTGGCCCATCTTCCCCAGTGCTTGTCTGTCTCTAGTTCTAAGGTTCTCTTGTTTCCTGCACCAGTCCTGGAACCAGTCACTTCTCCACGCCCCCGGGGTCTTGTAGTTTGAAATGGTGCCTCAAGTCCATGATCTGAGCTACAGGTATCTAAATCCTTATGATCTTATGCTGACGATTTTCTCCAGTTTGAATTCAGAACCACCGGGATTTCCCTTTTCTTACATTTTTCTATGCTTCATCTCCACACTAAGAATCTGGGAACAGAGAAAAAAATTATAATCTCTCAGAATTACACCTCATAATTACCCTGTGGTGTACGTGTATGCTATAGTCTCAGAGCAACAATAGTGTCCGCAGCATTATAACTGTCGGGAGCAGCCAGGACTCACGGTTAAGCTCTCTCTACATGCCTTACTCATGCTGCGTCTACATCGTCTGAGCCAATGACAGTCACGTTGTCTTAACTCGCCTTGAATACGCAGTTGGTGGCATTCTCTGCATGCTTCACGTTTAATCACATACGCAGTCCCATGCCAGTATCTCCACTGTTCTTCCGATGTGACTTTTTCTCTAATAGATTCTCCTAGAGCACCTCACGAGAACAAGCTTCCTTGAGGTTGGAAAATGCTTGCAATTTTGCTGGATATAAAAATCTGTGAGCCAGCGTTCCTTTTCCCGAGTGTTCTGAACACATTCCCCACTTCTGCCCAGGTCATTGCTGTGGCCATCTCATGACATGCTGCCGCTCTCAGGGCACTGAGTGGCCCCCACCTGGGGGATGAAGAGCCCCCTCTTGTCTTGGCTAATCCCCACCATGTCAGAAGCTTTCCTTTTGCTTGAGGAAACCTTGCCTGCTCACAGTCATTTCTAAGCTTACTGTGGCACTCACTTGTGAGCTTGCTGTGACATTCATTTTCTTTCAAGGTGACACAGCTGGGCTCTCAGAAGGGAGCCCTGTAGAACTCACGCACAGGTGTCCCCCTCACTCTCGAGGCTGACTCTGAGTAGGGCCTGGGAGTGTGAGCGCCACAGGTAGGCAAGTGATGTGTGAGGGAGGTGGGAAGACGCTGGCTCAGAGGCCCCGGAGAGCAGGAGGGTCTCGGTGCAGCCATGGTTGCTCAGGCACGAGGGGCAGCTTGCATGGAGGCCACACCCACGTTGGACCTCCCCGGGCCCTCCGGTCGGCACCATCTGTCTTTCTTTCTCGCTCCCTCTCTCAGAGCACTCTGTCAGTTCAGGTCTGCCCCCTCCATCTACTCTTCTTCCTGTCTGCTCCTGAAGGGCATCCCTAAATTTGACCTTCTTTTTGCATCTGTCGGTTGCCCCAGTTAAGGCTATTGCTTGTGGACTCAGTGCGCGTGATCTCACGGGGTTCTGACGGAAGTGAGGTTATACCAGAGCCTGTGAGTGGGCAGGGCTTTCTCAAGCGAAAGGAGAGACTCCGGGATGGTCCCTAATCTTTTTCTAGTTATCAGATTTTTTCCAAACATTAATTTTTTTTTTTTTTTTTGGAGAGGTTTTTTCGCTATAGGGCGCGTGCGCTCGCCAGACAGACAGAGAGAGACAGAGAGACAGAAAGCGAGAAATCACCCCCCAGGGGGGATGGTCATGCCGCAATCCCTTCTCCTCCATTCTCCTCTCAGGATCTTGGGCACGCACGCACACGCGCCCGGCGTGAGTTTTAAGCCACCGGGTCCGGGACGTGAACCGCGGTCGACTACGTGGGAGTCCAGCGACATAGCCATTACGCTAACTGCTGGTTCCCCCAAACATTAATTTTGACAGTTACTCTGGTGTGCGATGCTGGTTGGCTTTCTCAGAGAGCCCTTTGGGAGGTGCCAAGGGACCACAGCTGAGAGTCACCTACCGCTGCTCCTCCTTACTCTCAGATTCTGCATATATGAATTTGCCTACTTGTGAAGATTTATTTGTAACTCCAAAATAAATACTTGCAGCATTTTTGCAGCTCTTTGTGGACAGTCACAGAGCGGCAAACATCTGAGTCACCTCACACACACATCCCAGCCAACTCTGCCTGTCCCAGCCGGTGTGTCCTTTTCACGGCCTATTCGGTGCCCCAAGTTTTTTGCATTTTGGGGCTGATTTTGCTGTTAAAAATGTCCCTAGGCATAGTGCTGGTGTGCCGCCTGGTGTCCCAGTGCAGAGGGGCTCTGCTAGCAGAGAAGGCCTGCGCTGCCGAGCTGTGCGCAGGAGTCTCATGGCACCCTTGGCCGTGAGTTCAGTGTAGTGAACTCACTATGTTAAGGCGTCTTTAAACAGAAAGCCACGTAAAGCCTCGTGCAGGTCGGCTGATGAGTGCAGCCGGAGGCTCAGGGGTCCAGCCTTCTGTGTCCTCTGGGAGCACGGCATGGTGCTGACTAAACCCCACTGACCCCTACTTTGCAAATGAGCGATAGCTGAAGAGAGCCAGCGGCTCATTGTGGGGACGTGGGGAGGCCGGAGTGCAGGGCCCCAACCCAGTAGTGAAGCAGGCATGACCCCATGTTGGAGGAGCGCCTCCAAGTGGGGAATAAAGCAAGTGTGACTCCATTTTGAAAGGGTGATTTCATTTTAGAAATTATGCCTCCTTCTCCTCCTCCCCACGAGTGCGGTAAGATCCGAAGAAGCCCCACTCCCAGGTGCCTCAAGAACCTGGACCAGAATCAGGGAAGCCATTAAAAATTCCATGGTAATCAGAATTTACCCTCAAGACCAAAGAATGTGCTTGCTTTGCTCCTGTAACTGGCTTTTTTGCTTTGAAGATAGCAAACCCTCCCCTCATCTCTCCTGAAGCCCCTTCACTTTGTTCCTTTGCGCTTGTAAAACATCTGTGCACTTTCGGCCTATATACACTCCTTTCACTCGGGGCTGCGGGGTTTTGGGAGACACGAGTCCCCCGTATGCGGCCGGCCTAATCCATAACTCCAGTACATTCGGCTATGTCTGGAAGTCCTCGTGTCTCGCTGAGACTACCACAGGAGGACCTGCACTCCGTCCCTCTTGGTCCTCAGCCTCATTGGTTTGAGCTTCCCCGATGTCTTGTGATCCTGGAGTCTGTGAGCATGCTGTTCTGCCCCATTAGTCCTATCTGTAAATCGACACGCTCTCGTTGCACCATGCGGCCACGCACAGGTTACGGTAAGGTCTCCGTGGCGGTTACGGTCACTGTCATTTGCATGCCTTCCCACCAGAAATGACTTTCACGTGTCCCAGGGGCTGGGCGCTGAGGGACGGCACGATTCTACCACAGGGCAGACATTCACAGGCGGACGGGACACGAAGCTGCTGCTCCTGTGGGGTGGTGCACTCAGCCCCAGCCTGCGGGCCGTGGCAAAGGTGTTCTTTCTGCATATGTGACCTCCATAAAGGCCACTTTTGACCTGATGCCCTAAGACCTGGACTTGCTGTGGTGCCCCAGACATGCCCCCACCCTGCTGCCCAGCTGCAGCCTGGCCACTGACCCCCAGAGGCATCCGGTGGCACAGTGACGAGGCTGTTAAGCGACCCCTTCTGGGGAAGGAAGGGTCCTGGTGACAGGTGTCCTGCTCTGCTCTGATCTTTTGTGAATGGCTTTTCTTGGGCATGAAGCCCATCTCCAGCAGAAGCCTGTCTCCTGGAGGGGGTCGCCCTCTGGCGTTCCTCTTTGGGAGAGCACGGCTTTTTGTTCCTGGTGTCAGGAGCTTGACCGTGGACAGATCCTACCCCCACGGCCCCCGCAGGGCAGGCCCACCCTGACTAGCAGTTCCGCTGGCTGTAAGGAGTCTGGGGAGGCGCTCACTTGTGCCCTGGTCACGGGTGGAGTCGGCCCACCAGGAAGGCTCTCCATGACTGTGGGCCCTCGTCACTCTCGGGAGACGGCAGAGCCCGAGGGCGCTCAGGGAGCTTGCTCTAGGGGCGGGGCCACAGGCTCCCAGGGCGCCCCATGGCATGGCCACTTCCACTGAGAGCTGTGTCATCCGGGCTCTCCCTCCAGCTTGGCCAGAGTGGGCGCCCCTCCTTCTGGGCCCAAGGCTGGCTTGGACCCAGGGATGTTCACCTGCTGTGTGGCAGGCCCCATTCCGGGGTGACAGGGGCCACCCGGATGTCCCCAGAGCCTGCACTGCCGACTATCAGCATGGGCGTTGGGTCCTGGCCTCCACCTAGGCCAAAGGGAAGCAGCGTCTACAGGTGTGAAAGGCACAGTGGGCATGACGGTGTCCTCAGTCCACCCAGGACCTCCGTGGGCTCACGCCTTCCTCCCTGCACGTGGGAGGCCAGGTTGTCTGTTTTGAACACCCGGCTTGCCCTTGGTGGCTGTCGGTGTGACCCAGTGCAGCGTGGCAGGGAGGCAGTGTGCCCGAGGTGTGTGCTGCACTCCCTGGGCCATCCCGTGCCCGGGGACAGTAGAGGGACCAGGTGGGCAGGCCTCGGTGGGCCGGCTGGACCAAGGCCTCATGTTCCTGAGGCTGCCCAGGGGAAGCGGCGGTGTGGTGCTCAAGTGGGGCTCTCCACCCGTGCCCTGACACGCTTACGCGAGATGGTGTCGATGCATTCCAATGAGATGAGCGCTTCAGGGGGGCGCTGGTCCCAGGAAGACCCAGATCCGGGGGGCGAGGGGCAGGGCTGAGGCCAAGCGGGCAGCGCCGCACACTGCTGTGCGCTGTCGGCCTCTTCAGCTGCGGCCCCAAGACCGAAGGCCCCCAATGACGCAGATGGCCTGCCGCATCTTCAACACCGCTCCTCCTTTCTTTCTTCCTTTTCTTTAACTGCCCAGAGGGCATGTGCGCTCCCCAGAGAGAGACAGAGAAGAGGGAGAAAAGGAAGTGAGAGTGCAGGCTGCCCGTCTCCATCTCTGCGGTCAAGATCGTGGGCACGCACACATGCCTGGAGGGCTTTTCAGGTTGCTGGATCTGGGACTTGAACCACACAGACGGCCTGTGGGGGCCAGCCGCTTTAACTCCACGCCACCAGCTGGTCCGTCTTGTCCCATTTTTTTTTTTTTTTTTTAAGAGAGATTTTTGCTATAGGGTGCAAGTGCTCACCAGGGACAGAGAGAGAAAAAGTGAGAAATCACCCCCCAGGAGGATGGCCACACCACAATCCCTTTTCTTCCATTCTCCTCTCAGGATCTTGGGCATACACGCACATGCGCCAGGTGTGAGTTTAAGCCACTGGGTCCGGGACTCGAACTGCAGCCGACTATGTGGGAGTCTGGTGACGTAACCGTGATGCCATATGCTGGTCCCCCAAGTCCTGCTTTCTTCATGTCATGTTAACAGTGACACAGATACTGGCACGTTTCCCCGTCACTCCCCATAAACGGATTTGTTCGTTATAAGCCAAGACGTGCCAAGAAAAGGGTTCTTGTTTAACTGTGGTCTGAGACCAGACAGCAGAGAAGGCAACTCCGAAGAGTCAGAGTGACTGGGGACCAGCAGTTAGTGTATGGCTATGTTGCGGGACTCCCATGTAGTTGACTGCGGTCTGAGTCCCAGACCCGGTGGCTTAAAACTCACGCTGGGCACGTGTGTGTGCATGCCCAAGATCCCGAGAGGAGAATGGAGAAGGGATTGCAGCATAGCCATCCCCCCTGGGGGGGGGTGTGATTTCTCACTTTCTGTCTCTTTGTCTCTCTCTGTCTGGCGAGTGCACACGCCCTATAGCAAAAACCTCTTCAAAAAAAAAAAAAGAAAGAAAGAAAGAAAAGAAAACGGGGGCTGGCAGGGGCACCAGGGCCGAAGGGATCACATGTGTGAGTCAGTCTTCAGGGGGAGGGGGAAGAACGTGGTCAGAATGCCACAGGGAGGAAGGCAGAGACATGCAAACATGAAGAGCACGAAGCTCTGCAGGTGTGCTGCGAGGGGCAGAGAGCTGAGCTTCCAGGCAGCCAGGGAGAAAAGGACATAGATGAGCCCTTGGCAGCACACACAGAAGCAAACACAGGCTTCATAGCTGAGAAGCAGAGACGCGGTCGGCACGCCCACCTGCGCACGCCCGTGAGCCGTCCTCCCGCGTGTGATGCCGGCTGACATTCTTCCTGTTCGGTGCTGCCCTTGGAGCTGGTGATCCAGGCTGCAGCCCGTCTCGACCGGGGCTTCTGACTGCAGAACTCCACGGAGGATCTGCGGCTGTCTCAGCCTTCCTGCGGTGCTGCCCGCCTCGGCCCACAGATGCATGGGAGAGGAGCCATCAGGAAGCTTCAGGCAGGAGGGCCACCTCTCTGGGCGCTGGCGGCTGTGTGCCTGGGTGCCTGGGCTGCTCCGAACAGAGCGGGTTCTGAATCAGGGCCACTTCACAGGCTTTCCTCCCTTCCTCTGCCATGGAGTTGGGGACGCGGGAGTCTTCACCCTGGGTGGAGGCTCACTGTCCCGCACTGGCCTGCACCAGGCTTGGCCAGGTCTGGCTGGTGCCCCGCTGTGGCCGCAGTGACCGGGAGAGACCCTGCCTCTCCACTCGGAGCAGCCCAGGGAGGGCAGGAAGTGCCCGACACTCGCTGTTGCCCCTCTGCGGACAGAAAGGGATGCAGGAGGGGAGGCTCGGCTGGGGCTGGGGCAGGCAGTGGCGGGTTCTTGGCCCTTTGGGAACCGGAGACATCTTTGGAACCAGGCTGGAGGGCTTGCCCTGCCCTGTGACCAGGCAGAGCCCAAGCTGCACTTGAGATGCTGGAGCCGGACGGGCTGGGACCTCGACCGCGGAGCCCCAGGGGGCGCCAGCCCAGGGGAGGGAGGGCCAGGGGTTTCTGGGCTTAGTTCCCTGTTGGCGGGTTCTGGGCTGGAGGATCTGGAATGACCCGGAGTGAGCAGAGGAACTCGGACAGGGAGGGTTCCACCCCTTCATCCCAGGATTTCGAAGTGCCCTGACCTCAGCCAGGAAGAAATGCCTTAAACCCACACCCACGACCCCACACGGACAGACATGGGAGCCACCCCCCTGACAGACAGACGTGGGCCGTACTGGCATGGGCACCCACTGGGCCCTGCTCTGGACTGGCATGACGGGGAGGGAAGGACCCACCAAGGGTCCTTTCTGGGTGCAGTGCTGTGCAGGGCGCTGCACTGAAGAGCCGTCCCTCGAGAGGCGTCGGGAGCCTCACCGCCGTTCCAGACCAGGGTGCCCAGGGCCGCCGTGGGAGACAGCGGGCGGCCCTTAGACATCCTAGGCAAGCGGGGCCACCGCTCCCATGCCCAGGGTGCCCAGGGCCGCCGTGGGAGACAGCGGGCGGCCCTTAGACATCCTAGGCAAGCGGGGCCACCGCTCCCATGCCCAGGGTGCCCAGGGCCGCCATGGGAGACAGCGGGCGGCCCTTAGACGTCCTAGGCAAGCCGGGGCCACCGCTCCCATGCCCAGGGTGCCCAGGGCCGCCATGGGAGACAGCGGGCGGCCCTTAGATGTCCTAGGCAAGCGGGGCCACCGCTCCCATCCGGGCAGCTGCAGCAGCTGTTCCTGGCCCCGTGCCTCCAGGACGCTGATCTGAGTGCTGCCTGCAGTGAGCAGTGCGCTGTCCTGCCTGGCTGGAGGCCAAGGCTCCGCCGTGGGTGCTGAGCCACGTGTGCTTGGACCTCCTTGACCGCCCAGCAGAGGCAGGACAGTGACCAGGATGGCTTACCCGAGGGCCTGGCACTCAGGGGCAAGGCTGGGGGCCATAGGGGTACACGGAGGGACCGTGGGGGTATGCGGGGGGGCCGTGGGGGGTACGCGGAGGGGCCGTGGGGGGTACGCGGGGGGGGCGTGGGGGTACGCGGAGGGGCCGTGGGGGTACGCGGGGGGGGGCCGTGGGGGTACGCGGAGGGGCCGTGGGGGTACGCGGGGGGGGCCGTGGGGGGTACGCGGGGGGGCCGTGGGGGTACGCGGGGGGGCTCTGGCTAACCAGAGAGAGGGGCCACATCAGTCCTCACTGGTATCTGCACCAGGGCTGCTGCATGCCCCCCGCCCCTGGACTCCCTGCTCAGTGAATGCCTCAGTCACGCGGCACACCTGCCACCGCCGTCTGCCTGCGTTTATTGCTGCACGTTCCTGAGGGCCTGTGGGGTGCCTCGGCTGGCCTCCTCGTGGGTTGTGGGGCCCCTGGTCCCATCTGGCTGGCACAGCAGGGACGGCGCTGTCAGCTCTGCCAGGCACGGCCCTCCGTGGGCAGGCTACGGCAGTAAGCTGGAACAGAAGCACACGCTCAGGCCCTGCCCGCCTCGACCCTGGGCCACAGGACGGTGCGGCTGGGCCCTCGCCCAGACTCCTGAGAGTCAGGAGGGAAGGGTTTGGCCTCCACACCTCAGGGACCGTCACCTCGCAGGGTCCTATCACCCAGTCCAGAGACGGGGGCTCAGGGGAGGGTGTGGGCCTCCAGGGCCAAGGAGATGGGGCGCTGTGGGGAGGGGCCCTCACAGCTGGGCGTGGAGCAGGCCGAGCCCCAGGCCGAGCGGCAGCCCCCAGGGCAGAGCCCGGGCGGGTGCGCTGGCGATGGTCCCCACGTTGCACAGGCTCTGGGAGCAGCAGGAGGCCTGGGCACTGGCGATGTCCTGGGACGGGATGTCTGTCCAGTCGGTGGGTGTCTGGATGACGCAGCTCCTGGCACAGCCCTTGGTAATGTCCACCACCGTCTCAGACCCTGTGGGGCGGGAGGGGGTGCTCAGCCCTTGGTAATGTCCACCACCGTCTCAGACCCTGTGGGGCGGGAGGGTGGTGCTCAGCCCTTGGTAATGTCCACCACCGTCTCAGACCCTGCGGGGCGGGGGGGGGGGGGGTGCTCAGCCCTTGGTAATGTCCACCACCGTCTCAGACCCTGTGGGGCGGGAGGGGGTGCTCAGCCCTTGGTAATGTCCACCACCGTCTCAGACCCTGCGGGGCGGGGGGGGGGTGCTCAGCCCTTGGTAATGTCCACCACCGTCTCAGACCCTGTGGGGTGGGGGGTATGTGTGTGGGTGCTCAGAACAGCGCCGCCTGGGAGCAGGCAGTGAGCTTTCCCTGGGGGCACAGGACGGGGGACGCTGAGGCCCCATGGGTGCACGGTGGTCACCTTGGCCAGGGACACCCCCAACACGGGCTGTCTTGGAGCCTGGTCAGCCTGGGTCCCCACACAGCCTGCAGGAGCTGGGGTGGACAGGGCTCAGGGCGGGTGTTTCCCAGGGCACCCACTCGGGGTGCCCGGCCCAGGCTTTGCCAGCTGCAGGCGTGGCAGACACTGCGACAGAGCCCTGAGCCTGTTTACAGGCCCGCTGACAGCCCACCGGGGACAAGAGCAGCAGCGGACAGCCCGATAGAAAGGTTTGCAGCCGGCACTGTGTCTGCAGCCCCTGGATGAAGGACGTCTAACAGCTGCCAAAGGCCTGAGGTGGCGCCGTCTCTCCGGCACCCCCAGAGCCCACGGCTGAGATGCCACTGTGGCCTCCCCAGTGCCCACCTTGGTGGGGGTTCTGCCGCCACTGAGCCTGGCCCGGAGGAGGAACTGGAAGGCCCAGCTTAGCGTCATCAGCCTCGTGCCCACTCCCCCCCGGTGGGAAAGGACAGCCCAGCCGAGAGCCAGGCTGGCAGGAGGGAGCGCTCCCACGGCGGGCCGAGGCGGGAGAAGACACCACCATCAGCCTCCAAACTGCCCGATGGGTCAAGAGACATAGGCCGAGGCGCTGGGAGGGCTGAGGCTCTGCCGAGGGGCCCGCGGGCCCACTGTGTCCACATGAGCCTCCCTGTCCGCACAGCCAGCCAAGTGTGCACACAGCCGGGGGAGCCAGCACCAGGGACGGTCCCACCGGCCTCGATTTCCGAATGGACGCTGCAGCCTGGCCTGCTGGGGCTTGCGAGAGTGAATAACGAGCCCCCGCACCTGCACCTGCCAGCCTCGCCAAGCCTTGGCAACCACGGGGCCCGGGCCACCTCCACTGCACACGTGCCCATCCAAGACGCCGGAGGTGCCCCTGGAGCTAGGGAGCGAGGGGCTGCGTGTCACCGGGTCTCCGTGGGGTCAAAACGGAACCATCGAAATTGTCTATTTGAGTCCCCAACGGGAGGCGTCTCAGCTCTCTGAAGGCCTCCAGGCCGGAGCCCCCACCCTCCACTCCGGTCACGTCCCAGAGCGCCCCTTTCCACGAGGCCTCCCAGCGGTGAGTCCTCTCACCCGGCTCACGCTCCTTTGCTCACACACAGCGTGTGTCCAGGTAGGGACCGGGGGAGCAGAAAGGGGCCCTGGGAGCCACAGGCTTGGAGGCCCACTCGGGCCTCTGCAGGGCCTGAGCAGGCTGGCCCGCCCCGGCAGGACTCACCCACGGTGATGACCGCCTGCTGAGAGAAGCACAAGACCTCGTCTGCTTGGCAGGACACCAGCTCGCAGTCCTCGCCACGGCTCACATGGGCACACTTGTAGCACTGCAGGCTGCGCTCTGGGGCAGGGCAGGTGGGCAGAGCTGTGGGCCGCAGAGCTCTGGGCCCGCCCGGCTGCTACCCTGGAAGACGCAGGTGGCCGCAGGTTCACGGCACCCCAAAGACACCCCCAATCACGCCTGTGGGCAGACATTGCAACACCCCCACCCCTCATCAGGTCACAGGACAGAGCACAGGGCTGGCCAGGCCCTGCCATCCTTAATGACAGCATGGCCCACTCCCGAGGCCCACCTGCCTTCCCTCACCCCTGCCGTGGTGCCCTCACCTTGCTCCGCACATACCACGGCTGACCACAGGAGCAGGAGGGCCCCTTGCATCATGGACGGTCAGGCTGGGGGCAGAGGAGTAGCCTCAGCCAGAGCCCCCTTCCTGCCCCTGCCGCAGCCTGGACACTCTGTGCCGTTTGCTGCCTCCCCCGGGCTCTCAGGTCCCGTGTCCCAGGCGGGGTCTGTGTCCTAGGGAGCCTCATGTCCCCAGCACACACACCTTTCCGCAGACCCTGAGGGAGGGCAGGGGTGCCCAGAGGCCTCCTGGCTCTTGGCTGACTCTGAAGCCCCGACAGGAGGCAGCAGAGCCACACAGCCAAGGTGAGGACCTGGGGCCTGCCACCTGCGGCTTCCCCTAGGCAGCCTCAGCCTCCGTCCCAGTGCAGCCTCTTCTTCACCTTTGTAATGATGAGAGAGAGAGAGAGAGAGAGAGAGAGAGAGAGAGAGAGAGAGAGAGATACAGTGAGAGGAAAGTGAGAAATCACCCCTCAGGGCAGATGGCCACACCATCCTCCATCCTCTTGGGATTTTGGGCATGCGTGCACATGTGCCCGGCGTGCTGGGGCTGAAACTCAAACCACGTGGGATCCAGCTTCCTTAACCACTGCGCCGTCTGTTGGCCCAGTGTTTTCTTCATCTAGAGGACTTCCAGAGCGGGACACAGGGCTCCACATGGCAGGGGACGTGGGGACAAGATTCGGCCCCTGGCTTGGGGACGCAGTGGCTGAGGGAGAGACCCAGAAGTCCCTGAGCTCCTGAAAGGGTGAGGCTGAGGCTGAGAACAGGACAGTGTGTACTGTCAGGTCGGTGTTCCGTGAAAACAAAAGCCGTTAATGCCCACGCCTGGCCCTGGCCCTGGCCCTAGGGTGTTCACCTGGGCCTTGGCGGGCCTTCCAGAGCGTGGACTGCTCAAGGTGTCCAGAGTCCTCGCTCTCCCTCCAGCGCCTAACGCCTGTGTCTTTAACATGACTAGGTCAGAAACTGATACAAGTCCAATCTCACACAGAGAAAAATCCAACAAACAAAAATTCAAAAACATTTTCAATTTACATGCTCTTAAAAAAGTTCTTTTTCTTTTTTTAGTGGGTGAGGAAAACGCCACTCGTCTAAATGTTTAGAATGCAGTGACAGGTGGCCGATCGAGGAGAGCGTCCATCTGTATGTGCTTGCGTGAGGGAAGCGTAGAGGCCAATGTTCTGGGCAGGGATTCAGAGCTAGCATTTCCCACTTTGAAACAATTTTAGACTTATAAAGAGTAGAAGAATTATTCTGTGTCCTCATCATGGATTTTCTGATCTTAACCGTACCTAATGAGAGCGCCAGGGCCCCAGCACGGTCTGCCCAGTCGAGACCTGGCCAGCTGTCGCTGTCCTCAGCCCCTCGTCCAGCCTGGCCCCCAGCTGCACGCACGCCTCTCCGCCGGCCAGACGCTCCGACACTCAGTCCCCTTTAGCCCGCGTCGGGCGGCAGTCCTGATCGCTGTCGTAATCGCAATACTTCTGACGAGAAATGGCCAACGGCTTTGTAGAAACTCCTCTTGCCTGGGTTCGGTGTGTGTGTGTGTGAGTGTGTGTGTGTGTGTACATATGTATACAGCGCGAGAAAGAGACAGACGCTGGTCTCTCTGCAGCCGCTGTCAGTGCGTAGTTCTCCACCTGCGCGTCCTGACCTCTCCTGTCCCACAGGGACAGTCCTGCTGCGGCAAAGCCGACGTGTATTACAGTGTGATTTTAGTACGGATTTCTGTGGGCTTGTCCTTTCAGGGGCTCACTGAACTTTCTGAGCATATAGGCTTTAGGTTTACATGTTTTCCAAAGTTGGAAAATTGTCAGCCCTTGTTTTTTCCAAATATTTTCCTGCATTTTACCCTTCCTTCTCTCCTTCTAGGACACACCTATATCAACGCTGGGCTTTCTGGCTTTGTTCCTGAGGCTCTGCTCATTTCTTTTCAAAGATCTCTTTTCTTTGTGCTGTTCAAAACAGATCATGGCTATGACTCATCCTCAAAGTTAATCGACTTTTCCCTTTTTCATCTCCATTCTGTTGAACCTAATGCAGAGTGCCAGGGACTCTGTTCACACCCTGGTGCCCACGTCCAGGGAGTGGGGTGCCTAGAGTCAGAGGTGATGGACGGGGAGACCACGCTGGCCTCGCGGCACAGTGGTTATGTGCTGGCTCCTCCTGGCCAGCTC
This sequence comes from Tupaia tana, assembly GCA_026018925.1. NCBI lineage: Eukaryota > Metazoa > Chordata > Mammalia > Scandentia > Tupaiidae > Tupaia > Tupaia tana. The sequence goes on along the minus strand of JAKSZU010000008.1, from coordinate 93,073,612 downwards.
CCTGTGGCGAGCGTGGGCCGAACCTCGGGCCCAGTCAGCTGGAAACACGCCGGGCACACGTGCAAGTGGATCTGGACTTTCTCTACATCCAGGTCATAATGTTAAAATAAAGATTCTAGATAAACTAAATTTAACAAAGCTTAATTGAGCTAAGAGTAATTCACGTTGGGCAGCCCCCACAGCTGTTCTGAGGACCTCTGCGTGGCCATGCGGCCGGATAACATTTATGGAGAAAAGGAAATGAGGTCCAGAAAATGGAGGAGAGGCGGCGGAGCAGCTGGCACGCTCGCTGGCCACGCACAGTGGGCAGTGCCGTCTGTGACTGGTGGAAGCGCGGCTGTGTGACTGGCCATGACTCTGTTGTGGGTTACAGAAGCGGACCCCTCAGGGTGCAGTGCGCATGTGAGAACACACGAGTGTGAGCATGGGGCGTCTCAGGCCACTTCAGTCTGGTTTAATAATCCCCTCCTGTTGTCAGCCTCTCAGTTTTGAGAGAATAGCCAAAACTTTGGGCACTGACACCATTCTCTGTCACCATCGTAAGTGACTTACTTAGCCTCAGTGTGGAATTCACAAGTGGCGGCCTCACACCAGCTGACTAATTCTTTATGTCCTTACTGACCTAATCAAAGCGAGAACCTTCCATCTTCCAGAGCTGGCTGCATGCAGAACAGCTGAGACTGGAGCGGGCTCTGCGCCCCAGGGCACCACGGCAATGGCTGGAGCGGGCTCTGCGCCCCAGGGCACCACGGCAATGGCTGGAGTGGGCTCTGCGCCCCAGGGCACCACGGCAGGACTCGAGAGGGCTCTGCGCCTCAGGGCACCACGCGCCGACTGGAGAGGACAGAACCGCAAGAGCTCTGTGAAGCGGCCCAGCAAAGTAGTCGGGCCCTGGCTGGCAGTATAGACAGCTGGAAACATCTGAGTCTAACTGGTCAGGCCTTGTTCGAGGTGTGATGGCGATCAAGGACCACGGCTGGCTCTAGTACGGCCTGGCTGAGAGTGCCCGTTTCTGCTGTCAGCTCGGAGACACTACTCATAGGACTTGGTGACTTACTGGAAGAAGGACAGACGAGAGGGCCTCGGGAAGCCCAAGCTGGCCCTCCACCACTTAGGGCGCCTGCACACCAACTCTTAGTTGTCCCTGTAAGCACACTATCGGTTCCTTCTTTGAAGACACTCCTTCTTTCTTTCTTTTTTCTTTTCTTTTTTTTTAAATTTTTTTATTCATTTATTTTAATTGACACAGAGAGAGAGAGAGAGAAGGGGAAAGTGAGAAAGCAAGCAACCAGGTCTGGGACTCGAACCATAGTTGGCCATGTGGGAGCATCCAGCGCCCTAACCACCATGCCACCTGCTGATCCCCCAAGACACTTCTTTCTTCCTCTCTCTCTTTTTTTAAAAAAAATTACCAGAGGGTGCATGTGAGAGAGACAGCGAGCCCCCCAATGGGGCATGATCATACTACAATCCTTTTTTCTTCTGTTTCTAAGCCCATCAGGATTTTAGGCACACACACACATGTGCCTGGCATGTTTTCCAAGACGTCAGGGCTGGGATTCAAACCACAGTCAGCCCTGAGAGATCTGGCTTCTATGTACAGTGCTCAACCCCTGAGCCATGGGGCCAGCTCAGGAGATATTTCATGAATGGATTTGGTCACAGAATCTAAGGAAGCAGCAGTATCAGCCACCTTTCTCATTAAACCTTCTTTATTCTTTTTTTTTTTTTGGAGAGGTTTTTGCTATAGGGCACGTGTACTCACCAGAGAGAGAGAGAGAGAGAGAGAGAGACAGAGAGGGACAGAGAGACAGAAAGCAAAAAATCACCCCCCAGGGGGGATGGCCATGCCACAATCCCATCTCCTCCATTCTCCTCTTGGGATCTTGGGCACGCATGCACATGCGCCCGGCGTGAGTTTAAGCCACCGGGTCCAGGACTCGAACCGCAGTTGACTGCATGGGAGTCTAGTGACATAGCCATTACGCCAACTGCTGGTCCCAAACCTTCTTTATTCTAATTAAGCTTTCTGTAGTAACAGAATCATGAGACAGAGAGGCACAACACTTGGGTTTGCTGAATATCAGACATCAGCCGCAAGCTCGAGTGAAGGGGTCTGAAGTTGGGTTGCACTTCATGAAGTGTTTCCGTTGAATACGTACATTTGTCCACCTTTTGGACAGTGGCTTCCACCCACCTAAAACCCTGGGAGATCTAGAGGGTTATAAAACTCAAAATGTTCTGTTTATAGATAAGATTTAAATTCCATACTACGGATACCCCACTACCAGAGTGAGCTCCCAGAAAACCCACCGGAATCTCTCCTCAATGGAAACTAGCTTATCTTTGTCTATTTCAAAGATAAGTACGAACTTTGGTTATTGACAGTTTGGCCTCTGATTATAGGAGCCCGTGTGGGGACCTGCAGGGGACGCTACTTAGAAGGCAGGAATGAACCAAGATGAACAGCAAGGTCCAGGCAGGCGAGGAGGCAGGTGCGGTGAGCCGGTTCGCCACAGACTCATGGGGTGTTGGAAAAGGTCACCTAGCGGCATTTGAGCAGGGGTCAGGTAAATTCATTCACCCGAAGTCTTCATAGGTCTTAACCCAGGCCCAGAGGGGACCTTGCTTTCTGGTGGTCCCTTGATAGCACACTGTACAGGTATGTAACCACATCTAGTGAAGAAGGGCCCTATTGGATTGTTTTAGAAAAATAATGATCTATTTAACAAAATT